>CAWUFW010000205.1:3987548-5316731 GCA_963921515.1 Calotriton arnoldi
AATGCTATGTCCTTCATTTCCACCTGGTCCCCCAGGTGACCAGGCTTGTTGTTTTTTTTCTCTATGGCCCCTTTGAGCTAGTTTTCACAATCAGGAGCATTTACTTCAGACCTCCTAGCCTTTAAATGTATTTTTTCCTGAGGGAGCTTGGGTTCACTGCCCCAGAACTGGACCTGTCCTCTGACTGGGCTCTTGACACCTACCCTCACCCAGGGCCTTCCTCATCAGCATACCAGCTGAATAATATCCATGCCACACTCTACAGGCCCCATGGCTTTGGCCATCTTGCAGGGTACTTGTGTGTCAGAAGCTGAGACATTAGCCTCCTCCTGATGTCAGTCACTGTAGGACCAGTCTACAGAAGAGAATGTAAAGGGGCTAGTACACTGGTGAAACACTCCTAGTCCCTGGTTACCAACTGGAATCCAAAAGTAAATAAGGCCATTCTTGCAGTGAAGTCAGGTGGCTTCCCTTCCAGCTGGATAGTCCTCTGACAGTAGTGCTCCCAGTTCCAGACAGTTTTCAACAGTCTCTTTACTGTGCAAAGGATTTTAAGTGGGCATGGACAGGCCCAGAAGATAGACACCTCTGCCCAATATTTGGATGACACATCATCACTCTACCCCTGTTCCACCCTCCTACACAGCATGCTGGGACATTTCAACATGACGACTTGAAGCGGTCCGCTTAAATATCTTCAGCCCTGCCCCCAACTGCCACAGCTCCCTGATCCATTCTCTCCAAAACTTCAAAGGGAGCCCCTCCTGTGATTGGGTCCAGGGGTCTGGCTGTCCTTCTTTGTTTTTGTAGGAGTGAGCCCTCTCAAGACAGGTGCAGTGTGAATGGTAGACAGCACATTCAGATTCAACTCCCACCACTTCCTTTTGAGGAACAAGCCCAAGCACTGTCAAATGGCTCCAATGAGTAGCGAGAACTTTGATCCTACTCCTGGCAAGCAGAGAAAATATTTTGGCTCTGTAGGAGATACAAAGGCCTGGAATACAAGTATGAGTCGAGTCACAGAGTTATATCAAATCTCCAAGTCCCATAGGAGTACAGAGATCACAAAAGTAACTTTGGATCTGCACTAAGGATACATTCTTGCCCTAGAAGTGGTACCTGACCTGTGTCTCAAGACCTAAGAAGCGGAAAACTGTTCTTTGGCACAGAATTCATCCATATTGTATAGTTCAATAAAGAACCCATTATTTTCAGTTAAGCACTACAGACCTACATTATGAATGCCCACTCACATTATTAGGCTTACCTCTATCAGGTCAGCACCAAACCCTGAAAGGCCCCTTCAAAGACTTGCTACTTATGCGCAGATACCGGGCTTAGGTAGGCAGTAGTCTCAGAAGCTAAGCTCACACATGTGTGCATACATGTGTGTTCATATGTAACCAGCCCAGAGCCTCTTACCCTAGCTGCACAGCAGTGACCTTAAATTATAAGGTAGACACTGGTAGTTAGCACTCTCTGTACATTTTCACAAAATTCACAGTGAGTGATACTCCAATGATGAGACTCATTCAGAGTAAAGGACCTAAACTGGGTAGTGAAAAGGCAAAAAATCAATTGGGATTAACAGGGAAAATAATTTGCTATAAGCACTCTAGAAAACAATTTTGACTATTGTATGCCTGGGTAGTGGCTACAGGATAATCCCCTATTACATTTAGGCTCTTACATTATGAGTAAGCTACAACAATGGGAGTCACTACATTGCAGGTCGGTTTTAAGAATGTTGCATTGGGAGTCATTACAATGCAATAGGGTATGGTGGTTGTGGGAAGGTGTCTCTGAGTGTCAAGATTACTAAGAAAACAGTATTCACAGTTCACCCTTGGTCATTCTCATCATCCTCTTGCTTTCCCCCATTAACTTCCATTTACCTAGGACTGCTTGGGTGCACATTGTATTCTCCCCCCAGTATCCCATTCCTATTATTGGGCCTCCTACTTCCAGAACCTCCTGAAGATAGCATTATGTGGCACCAGCATCCCGATCTGGCTATCTGGCTACGTCTACTTACCAACAACCTCCACAAAAGGTGTTCTCTACCCCTACCATTCTGCTCTTGATATCAATCGTCTGGCTTACGTTTTCTTGAGACCTATCAGGAAGAACATCAAGCACCACTAACTTCTCACAGTGTTTTCCTGGCCTCCCACTTTTCCACACCCTCCTAAAAAACACAACCTGCAGCCCTTTTCAGCATTCCAAATAGCCCTTTTGCCGATATATTGGTCCAAAGTAGCATTTCAGTACCCTCATGTAGCAGAAGGGATGTCTGGCTTCAATCACTCTGACAAGAAATGTGACATTAGCTTCATTTAAATAAGCCATTATCTTTCTTCACAATATAGGTTCTGTGCCAAGACAATAATACAATTAATCTCTTCCACGTAAAAACGGTTCATTAATGTGTCCTTTCACTTAGCTGTGTTAGTAGTGCTGTTAATCTATCTTAAATAATAATCACAGTCCTTGTCAGGGTGAAACACTAAAGTCACTAAAGAAACCTGTGCTTAACCCTTTGGTAGCTTGGCACAAAGTAGTCAGGCTTAACTTAGAGGCAACGTGTAAGCATTTATGCAGTACTCAAACAGCAATAAAGTGAAACCACAACACAGGAAAAATCCCAAACCAATTTAGAGAACTAGAGTAAATTAAAAAATGTAAATGACACCAAAATAACACAAATCCAATTGGTAGAAGCAGACTTATTTTTTTAATGTAAGGTTCAAAATACTGCCAAAAAGCATGAAGTGCCAACCGTGGTTATCTGGTTACGCTTGACTGGGTCAAAGTTAAAAGATAAGGCAGACTGCAATGGAGTGCGGATCAGTTGCAGGGACTAAGTCAGAAAAAGTTTTATCTTTGGACTTAGTCTCTAGGATGGAGGTCAAAAATCCTCAGCAGGGCAAGCCAGCCTGCTGTGGCCAAGGAGAACTCCATGTCATCAGGAAGCCACTCGGCGACGTCTCGGTGAAGCTGCTTACTTTAGATGGGAAAGCTCCAAGTAGAGAAATTTGAATTTCATGGCTAGAGGAGGGCCCTCACTGGCCGGATACTTTTTGTGCCATTGCCCAGTGAAGATTTCCACATTTGCACTTAGTCACTTTTTTGGAGCTCAGATTCTTCCAGCAGGGTAAGGCTGCAGGCTGTATCGAAAGAGAGTTGCACAAGGCCAGACACCTTCTCTGCAAGGTCCCGCTGGATCAGATTTGCTGCTGTGGAGAGGAATGTATCTTGGGAGATGAGTGATGTGTGGGAGGGACTCCTCTGGGCACATAGTCGACTGGGGCCTATGTGCAGTTGCTAGATGTGCTGCAGTGTACCAAGGGGTTCAGGGACATGATCCAGAGTCATTGTGGGTGTGCAGTGTGCTATACTCCATTGTGCATGTGTGCCATTGTGCCCATCTCCCCCCGTCCCCCCAGTCCCTGGTCGTTACTCACCCTGTTGCTGTTGTGTCGGGTCATGTTGAGCAGTGTCCGGTCCCCCGACTCCTGCCACCGTCTCCCCACTGATGACTGTGGACACCATTTCCTCCATCTCATCCAGCTCCTCCTGTGGCGCTGGACTCCCACCTCCAGTCTGCATTGCTGCCTTCTGGTTGTTGGCGAGTTTCTGCTTGGTTTCGCGCTTCACATCATTCCAGCGCCTCTTAACCTCGTCCATTGTCCTCCTCAGCACTCCGACTGCATTCACCTTGTCCACGATGGACTGCCATGTTGCATTTTTTGTTGCCAATGACACAGTTGAGGTGACGAACAGTTGTTGATGGTGTTCTATCACCTCCGTGATCAGGATCCTGTTTTACTGCGGACTGAACCGCGTCTTCCTCTTCTTCTTGTCCTTGCCCTTCCCTGTCCCCGAGGTCCCAGCCTGCTCCTCTGGGGGGCTTGTGGGGTTCTGGCCGTCCTCTGTCACTGCTCCGGCTGCCTCCATTGTGCGTCGCTGTGGTTTGTTTTTTGTTAGTGTTTTTTTTTTGTGCTTTTGTAGTGGTTTTTCCCGCCTGACGTGTGTGAATTGCAGGCCTGGCGCTGCTTTTCGCTGATTGTCTTATCGTGGTTGGGCCCATCGCAACTTTTTTCGCGGTCGGGTTTGGATTTTCATCGTTGTCCCGGTAATGTTATCGCGGACATTTTGCGCGTTATCAGGGTGCTATCGCATGTTACCGCAGTGTTGAAAATATGACGTTGACACAGAGTTATTTTCCCGCGATAGACGGCGATATGGAAACTTGCGTTAACCTATTTTGGCGATGTTTATCGCACGTTCTTGTGAATATCCCCCAGAGTGTGTAGAGAAACAAGGTAATTTATATCATACATTCACATTATTGCCGAATTCAGTGCAAAGTGTCCCAAGTGAGAGTGAAACCTATTGATAATGTTTGTGACGTATTGTGACATAAAAACAAGGTTTCAGTGTTTATACAGAAATGACCATTCAATTGATATAGGATAATTGTTAACAGTCTCCTAGTGAATTTGGTTCGCTTCAAGTTGTCGACGACGTTTAGACCCAGCTATCAATATGGGGTCTCAACAATGATGGGACACCTGCAAAAGTGATAGTCAATGTGTCAATTGGAGGCAATGTAAGGACTCGCCAGCAGAGCGCACACCAAGACTATATGTGTAGACCGGAGAGTTCCGATCGGTCTTGACATTGTTTAAGCAGAGGCAGACGAGAGCAGGTCTCCGGCACATCATCCTTCCGCAGGAGATTTAAATTGAATCCTACATTGGATCTCCTCTTTAATAATATATACCGGTAAGAGACTCGTTTGTGCTTGTGGTCCCCTCTCTTCACACATGCTGTATCCAGGTTTTATTACTGACAATGCTGTTATTTTAGGAATCCATACTGGAAACGGACTCACAGTTACAACAGACAGCGAGAGGCCTCTACCCTGGGCTTGATAGCAATCATTACCACGCGGTAAGAAAGCTACTTCAGGAATTAATCCCCTCCTCTGCTTTACATCTTTTGAGAATTGATTGTGACATGGTGTATCGATATCATTTCAGACACCGTCCTTTTGGATAAATAATTACCAGCACATCACCAAGAAATTTGACTGCCAGTAACCCCACCCCCTCCCATAGGGTAAGTGGAATATGCCCTACTGGTATTGTTTAGTACATTATCTTGAAATGCATTCCCTATGTAAATAAACCTTTAACCTTCTGCCCATACAGTGCCCGGCCGGGCCCTATGTGAGTACCCTTCACTACCTTCACTCCAACTGGTGCTCACTACACCAACTGTCAGTCATCCTCAGGTAGGACACCGACTTCACATTGAAATTGGTTACAATCTATTGAGTCCTTACATTGCCTCCTATTGACCCATTGACTATCACTCTTGCAGGTGTCCCATCATTGATAGGTCCTGATGAGACACCATATTGATAGCTGGGTCGAAACGTCGTCGACAACTTGAAGCGAACCAAATTCCCAGTCCCTACTATTACACTAGGAGACTGTTAACAATTATCCTGATTCAATTGAATGGTCGTTTCTGTATAAACACTGAAACCTTGTTTTTATGTCACAATACGTCACAAACATTATCGATAGGTTTCACTCTCACTTGGGACACTTTGCACTGAATTCGGCAACAATGTGAATGTATGATATAAATTACCTTGTTTCTCTACACACTCTGTGTTACATGTTTTTTTTTTCTCTGACACCCTTTTTTCCCCCACCTTTATTGCGACTGTGAAGATTTGTATTGAAATATCAATCATTGAGTGTCCACAGGAACCTCTGTTTTTTTGTTTAATTGTAAGTACCCTGGTTCCTTGTGAGTAGGGTGTCCCTTGTATCTCCATACACGGAAATTTAAAGAGGCACTCATAATCAAGGCTTTACTCAGCTGAATCAAAAGCACCTTTAATAAAGAATCCTACGGAATGGAGGGATGTCTCCACTGTAATTGTTGCCAATCGTCTATTACTACCAGCAATATTAATTTACATTTTGATGGTGCATCTTGTTGACCTGCCTTTGCATTTACGTTCCCAAGGGAGGTAAATTCATGATTATACACATTAAAATTTCAATACACTGCCCAAGGGAATGCGTATTCAGAGCAGTGGCTTAGCAAGGATGACAGGGGCCCTGGTGCAAGCAAGAAAAAATATCCCTTTGCCTGCTTCTGAGCTACACAATACAGCAATTGTCAAGGCTCAATGGGCACGTCACGGGTCTGGTCCCAGTGTCACTGCACCAGCTGCACCAATGAAAGCTATACCCCTGATTCAGAGAGGCATCACAAAAGGTATCTTTGAACCACATGCAAAATGCAATGTTTTACAATTAAATCAACAGTTTCAAATAAAATAAATGAAATGGAATTTAGTACCTTTGGTATATTGACCACTAATCCCTTTGTGACATGTTTCCAGAACAAGTAGATTTGGGTAGAGGTAAAACATCGTTCCCCTTTTTGGTCTGTAAAAACCGGGTAATGTGTGGCAGCTGCACATGTGTACATACAGTGTGTGCTGTTTCAATAAAACTATAGCCCAAGCCAGAAGTGAGCAAGCCAAGTGACATTCAAATTATCAGTGTTCCAGTGACTGATATAAAATTGTATTCTTTTACATCTGGAGGACAAGAGCACTAAGCAGAGAACCTATTGCTCGATTTTATGACATGTTGTGAAAAGCATGGCCAGAGTTTAACAAAGCATGGTTGCATTTAGAGTAAATAAGCAAAGTTACTCAGAAGCACATAGCACAAATAGTGCATCAGGCAATGTAGAGAAATGACAGCGGCACTGGGTAAATTATGAATATCATTTTGCATTTTGAATAACGAACATCTGCAACATAAATGACAATCAATCCAGATAACTATGCATACAATTCTAACAAAAAGTGTAATTATGTTTTCTTGTGTGTAGAAAACAGTGGATTCTTTGGTATAACAGATTTAAAGGAATTAAAATGTGATACTGAAAATGGATTATAGTATGCACAAAAATATTTCACTCAATGAAAAGGCATGATAGCAAAGTAGACAGTTAACTGGTATTAGAATATATGTATTTGGGCATGTCATCCCGTCACAAAATAAAAGGTGGTATAAGTGCTTGAAGTTCAGGGAAAGGAGATTCGCATGAAACGTGTTAAAAATGTAATACACAGAAGTGTAAATGTATGACCTGACCATTGCAACTGGTTATCCAGAATGATAGCACAGCACAAAATGCATGAAATCACAAGAAACTAGTCCCTGGTTCACGTGAAGGCATTGTCAATGGTGTTTTGAACCTTAGCCAAGTGTGCAGGTCATCATCGTGTCAGCAAGTTATTTAAAGATCTGAAGAAGGCTAATAAGGAGAGAGAGGAATACACTAATCAGAGAAATAAAGTGCAGACACTTACATAGCTAGGTGGCTAGAAAATACCCCTTTGTGAATGTGCCACTAGAATAAAACATTCTTATAAATGGGCACGTCATTAAATGGTCTTAAAAAGTAAATTTTGAGAATGGAAAGAAAAAACAATATTTACTCAGGGAATATGTTGGGTTTTTTTAGCGAAAAAATAGAGTAAGAGACTGGAATGGTGGAAAGGCTTATTATTTGTTGTAGAAAGAGCCCAGCCGGCTTTGTCATTGCAGTCTTCCTTTCCCTGCCCACTCAGTGCAGGCAGGGTGCAGCATCCTGCGGTGGCTGCTCAGCTTCTCCCAGACATGAACACGGGGAGCCAGGGCAATTCCACTGCCATTGGGGGGCATGACAGCGCTCCTCCCTTCTCTTTAAGTGTGCTGGGGCCTCTAGTTGGGAACCTGGACCCCTTGCTTGCTCCAGCCCCTGTGGAGATTGAGGACCCCAAGGGCTAGCCATCCATAGGGGAGGGGCCCCACACACACCCTCTCCACCCAAACTAATGAAGTAAAGAGTTTGCAAGGACCCCTGGGCCCTAGCCCACCCTAAGTGTAATCCTTAACCAGTGCAGTGGGGCCCCACACCCTTGATCCTCGGTGAGGGTCAAAGATCACCACCCTCAAAACAGCCATAACTCAGGCCCCATTGGGCAGATTCAGATTATTCTGGGATTGCTTTACACTTGGTGTAGAGGTCTACCCACCAGGAGCAGTTCCTGACCTCCTGGTCTAAAAAGTGGTGCACCTTGCATGGAGCTGGTTCCCCTGGCTCCCTGTGCCAGCTTTCTTCCTGGTCTTTGTTTCTAGGCACAGAAGTCCAGATCTTTCCCCGTACTGGTACTAAGGTATTGATAGGGGGTCAGCCCCACTGGCTCTTGGAGAGACTCACTGGTCCTGGAGTTAACTGGGACATTGTCCTTGGTCCTTTTGGGCATCAGTGGGTTTCTCCTTCCAGTGGTCCATGGATGTTGCAGTCCCGGGGTCCAGCAGCAAAAAGCACAAACAGCCCTCTCTCCCTTGTACAGGAGTTTTTTTTAAAAGGGTGTAAGCTTTCCAAAGCCAGGCACCCCTGGTCAATCCTAGGGTGCCGCATCACCTTTCCACCTCTGTCCCAACCCTCCTGCACCGCATGCACCCCCCGTTTCGTAAGAGTTAGTGCGGGAGGGCGTTCGTTCAAAGTTTTAGCAGCCAGACTTTGGAATTCGCTCCCGGTCTCCATCAGAGGGATTCAGAACCATTTGACGTTCCGCAAAGCCATAAAAACCTGGCTTTTCCCTGTATAATGTCTCCCCTTTAAACACTCTCTAGTCATTCGGTACTTGATTGTGCTGGGACACCCCGTCGCTGGGGCAGCCGTGCGCGGTATAAATTCTTTTCAATTCAATTCTTACCATACTTGGACAAAGGTGCAAACCATTGCCAACTAGAGATCCCCATTTTTAACACTCACAGAGAGGACCAGGGAGAAAACCCCCTGCATGAATCATATGCATCAATATGTTTGCAACTTTAATTCAAGATAGGTCACAAACATCATTTAGCCTTTAACAATGCACAAAATGAGTATAACCTATTCCCTACTCACCTTTAGTACTAATTAGGTGGCAATATTTTTGAGACAATGAATATGGTTCTGCAGGATCACCATTTTCCAGGAGGCAGTATCTAGGGAGGCTATTTGCATTGTATCTGACTTTAGAAGAAAATTGGAGAACACGATCAATTATTCTATATTAATTTCCTCTAATATACCTTTATATGCTATGTATTTTCGCATTTCGAAATGAAGAATTGTACCTGGCCAGTGACAGCATGTTGCTATGGGAAGAGCACCATCATAGGCTCTGACTAGCAGGACAGGGGTGCTTGCGAAACTTTGAAAGATGATATTTACACAGAGAGTCTACAACTTGATTATGTTTTTGCTAAATGTGCATGCCATTGAGGTAACTGTCTAAGAGAAAAAAATCAGTATTGGCCCATCTTGCGCGAGTGTGTTAACTGGATAGAAATTAATCCAGGATTGTCATACTCAAAAAAAGGGGTTTCTAGAGTATCTATGGTCTTACATGTCTTGGCATTGTGACTCTGCCATCACTAATGCACCCACTACTAGTGTTCCACTTCGAAAGTGATTAAAGGAACTCCACCAAAGAGGAAAACTCTGTTTCTTCTTAGAAGGCTGACAAAAGTTGGAGTCCTTCAACAAATAGGATCCGTACTTGCTTTTAAGGGCACTTCCAAGCCTATAAATATTATTTTCAACGTTTACTTTTTTCTCTCACTATTTGCACCAGGACTGGAATATTTGGATAAGACTGGAAAAAGAGAGTTCACATATAGTAGATCTGGCATCTCGGTCTGTATTTCCTCAATTACATATATATTTCTCCTAATTTTCTGAACTGTAAGCCTGTTTAGATGCTTCCACTATTCGCAATTAACACATTTGCAGTGTGATGACGAGGCAATTCAAGGTTAAGAAAGTCCGATACTGCCTGTGGAGGGCACCTTTTCTGTCAAACTGACAAAGCGTGTAGATGAGGGTGATGGCACACTTCCTACGTCAGTACTGCGAGAGGAGGTGGTGTGTAACAAGTGCACGGACACATGCACAGCAGTGGGCATGAAGGGAAAATGCAAACTAGAAAATTCCATGATGACACAGTGGATTGTGGAATATTTGCGCATCTGCTCGTGGGCAGTTACTTGCAGGAAGATTACATTAAAAGAGCTACATCAAGTCAACCATAGAAAGTATATCCTCTGGGGCTGATGTCCTGATTTATAACCGTCAACGCCTGGACCTTGTAAACGAAGCTCCTTGTTGAGCTTTCATCTGACTCTGGTCTGGTATTGAACTAATTTGCAGGAAAGGAGGAACGGTAACACTGCCCGATGCAGTCTACCTCCCCTCCGCAGTTAATAACTGCACAGATTCTGAGCCGGATCCAGACACGTTCCAAGTTCAATATTTTTATTCGCTACCCTCTTTCAGGTTCAAATTGTAGTGGTGCATTACAATGTGTTGTTACTTATAGACTAAAATGTGTTATCTACATTACAGAGACAGATCGATGCAGAATCAGACTTCTCACTAGCTGCTGTAGAGCGTATTGCTTCCTACCTGAAGTGGAAGCCCCCTATGTTTTATATCAGTATTCCTTACATCAAGCAGTACAGTACAGTGGTACTTTATCACTGAAACAGTGTCTCTAAAGCAATGCTGAGTCACTAAAAAGGAGACTCTTCTTTCAGCAAGGGCTGTAATGATGCTATAAAGACACACCGAATAAATCACCCCTGGTTATTGGTGCGCAGACATGCAGCAGACATTGTCTGTGAATTGTCCAGAGAGGAGGCTGGCAGAGTAGACCTAAGGGGACACACACATTGCAACTTTTTCTTTTTCAGGCAAACAAAAAGCTTTCTTGTTTTACGTAGCTGAAATAAAATCTGTTGCTTTGGGGAAATGTATTTCTCACTGCGAAAAACAAAAAAAAAGAGAGATTTCATTTGACTTAAAATAAATAATTATTTCGATTTGTAATGGCAGTTGTCTTACACAGGAAGGGCCAGATTAAGTAACTTCACAGACGTGCGAGGCGTGTGGTGTCCAACCTATCCAAGTAGTCAGTTCTGCGTGGATTGGTCCAGGTGCTACATTTTAGTCAATCAAATGTATTTTTTTACTCTGGTGTGTGTTTAGACATCTCATTGAAATTACACTAAGCAGGTGCAAAGTTTATGTAATATGACCGATATCATGGCATTCATGTACCACATAAGGTGGTCAATGGGATTTCTGGTTGGCTAGGGCTTGCGCCTAAGCCAGGCAGAAACCACCACTCTAGTCAGTGCAAGGGAGTTACACGCTGAAGATAACCCCTGCTCACCCTCTTGGTAGCTTGGCACGAGCAGTCAGGCTTATCCCAGAGGCAATGTGTAAAGCGTTTGGGCAACACACACACACACAGCAGCAACACACTAGGCACACTACAAAAGAAACTCCACACAAGGTTATATAAAAAATAGCCTTTGTATTATCCAAAACACATTAGAATCATAATCACACAATATACACTGTGCCAACTGGCACCAGGTAATAATTTACAGGCACCCCTCGCCCACGTCGCCCGACAGCACAACCTCAACATCATCTCCTACGCTGACGACACCCAGCTGATCCTCTCCCTCACCAAAGACCCTCACACCGCCAAAGCCCACCTCCACGAAGGAATGAAGGCCGTCGCCGAATGGATGAGGACCAGCCGCCTGAAGCTGAACTCGGACAAGACGGAGGTCCTCATCCTTGGTTCCAACCCTTCAGCCTGGGACGACTCCTGGTGGCCAACATCACTGGGAACAGCCCCGCCACCCACCGACCACGTACGCAACCTAGGGGTCATCCTCGACCCCACCCTCTCCATGACTAAGCAGGTCAACGCCGTTTCCTCATCCTGCTTCAACATCCTCCGAATGCTCCGCAGGATCTTCAAGTGGATCCCCACCGAAACAAGAAAAACAGTCACCCAGGCCCTCGTCACCAGCAGGCTGGACTACGGAAATGCCCTCTACGCAGGAACGACGGCTAAGCTCCTGAGACGGCTGCAACGCATCCAGAACGCCTCTGCACGTCTTATCCTCGACATCCCCCGACGCAGCCACATCACACCCCACCTGAGAGACCTGCACTGGCTCCCTGTCAACAAGAGGATAACCTTCAAGCTCCTCACCCACGCACACAAAGCACTCCACAACTCCGGACCAGCCTACCTCAACAGACGACTCAGCTTCTACACCCCCACCCGCCAGCTCCGCTCGACCAGCCTCGCCCTCGCCACAGTCCCCCGCATCCGGAAAACGACCGCCGGCGGCAGATCCTTCTCCCACCTCGCCGCCAAGACCTGGAACACCCTCCCCACCAACCTCCGACAGACCCAAGACCTACTGGCCTTCAGAAGACTCCTCAAGACCTGGCTCTTCGATCAGTAGCAGCACCACCCTCCTCTTCCCCCAGCGCCTTGAGACCCTCGCGGGTATGTAGTGCGCTTTATAAGTGACATGATTGATTGATTGATTGATACAGGGGATTTTATACATGACAAGGCCAATCGGGCCCCTGTCAGAACCATCACAAAGCACAAGTAGTAAGAATAACACCACCAGTAACTACTAGTAAAACACTGTACTCTGGAACACATTATGCATAAACATCATAGCATAACATTAGGCATCAACACATGGTGCATAAATCACATTTAGCAACAATCATAATAGGCATAAACACATTATGCAATCTCTGTAGGGCCTTATGCTCTACCCACACTGACCCCTGGCCAACTGGCCTTCTGTGGGGCTCAAATGCCCTTGGTCCCACATGTCAGGGCTCCACTGGGGCGAGGGTGCAACCCACCCTGGTCTTTCCTGAGACCCAAAACAAAGCCCCCTTTGTCGCAGCTGACCGCGCTCTTGCGGTGCAGCTGTGAAAATTAGTCAAGGCACCACTGTGCCTCCCGAGCCCCACTCCGGGACTCTTGCAGCCAAATGCCCCCACATTGCAGCTGCCCGCGCTCCTGCGGTGCAGCTGGGGAGAACAAGCACTGGCACCCACAGTGCCTTCTCAGCTCCCCTCTCCGGGGCTCTATGGGGCCAGAAAGAAATCAGCCCTGGCATCCCCAATGCCCAATACTTCAGCTTCAGCCCCACTCACTGGGGCGTCTTGCCGGAGGAACAATTGTCGCAATAGCAGGCACCAACAGTGCCCTGTGGCCCCGACTCACCTGAGCTCCTCTGTGACTCCTCCGGTCTCCTTACTGGGGCTGTTTGTTCATTGCAGGGCAGGCGCGACGCTGACCACGGGGAGCATGCGAGGCTCCGTTCTCTTTCCGGGCCGCTGGCTGCACCCGCGAGACACCGTCCTGCTTTGGGACACCGGTCTCGCTCTCCGTCGGCACTCACAGGGCTCTCTGCTTCCTCTTCCAGGAGGGGCGACGCTCCACCCCTAGTCAGGCTGGTTTCACTTAACTTTCGGCTCTTCGTTCGCCCGGATTGGTCCACGGACATTGCAGACGGCCCCGCCCACAACCAGGCGGCCTGCCTGGCTTCCTGGCCGACTGTGCTTCTCTTCTCCGGCTAAAACGTGCAGGGTAGACTCCCGCCTTTAAATGCACAAATGCGGGGTGGGCTCCCGCTTCGTTCCACTCTGCTCTCGGACCACCACAATGCGGGTGGGCTCCCGCTGGACAGATGAAGGCACCAGCATGCGGGGTGAGATCCCGCTTCCTCTCCAGCAGCACAGGGGAATCTCTATGCCGGGATTCCCTCCAAATCCTTTGCAGCCCAGCGCTGCATGGCACCAGTGCTCCTCCTGTCCTGGAACAAGGACACATCGCTCACAAGACGTTTAGGCAAAGTTTATGGGGCACAAGGCTGGGCCCAGGCAGGCCAGCTCACAGGGCCCTCCAGCAGGGAGGCAGTCCCTCGTGGCGGTTCCTCCTGGGGCCCAGCAGCAATTATCCCCAGCACAAGGAAGCACACAAACATGGGGTCACAGCCCCAGTACTTATACCACATTTTCCTTTGTTCTGCCCTGGCACAGGGCTGGGGGAACCAGTCCCAATTGGTTCTGGGGGGTATTGGAGCACTTTGTTTACAGGGCTCCTCTTCCCCTTTGTCAGGTGGGGGCTCGGTCATCAGACCACCACAGGGGGGCGGAGCCAGCATTCACTCAGGCAGGCACAGACCTATTCAGGGTCAGGGGACTACTCCTCCCACTACTCCAAATGCAGAGCCCCTATTCAGCCTAGCGCTGACTCACCCTGCCCTCCCTGGAGCCACACACACCTCACCAGCCCCTGTCACGCCAGAGCCAGACATGCAATACACATCAGGCAGGCAGACACATAGCACACAGAAATGCCAACTTCTAAAAGTGGCATTTCTAAAATGGTGATAATAAATCTGCGCACACCATTGCGCAGCATTTATTATTACTATTCCAAACATACCAAACTTGACAAAGCTGCTCCTCTCATATCAGGAATTACCACTGAAACACTTATCAGGGAATTCCCAATGCATTCCTATGGGAGGGCAGCCTCACAGCAGTGAGAAACCAAAATGGCTGCTTGTCACTACCAGGACATGTCACATACTTAAGGTACATGTCCTACCTTTTACCCACAGTGCACCCTGCCCATAGGGCTAGCTAGGGCCTACCTTAGGGGTGACTGACATTCAGTAAAAGGGGGGTCACAGACGTGGCACACACTTTAGGTGTCACGTCACAGTGGCAGTAACACTGCGCGCACAGGCCCTACAATGGCAGAGGCCTGAGACAGGTTTGAAAGGCTACTTTGGTGGGTAGCGCAATCAGCGCTGCAAGCCCACCAGTAGCATTTAATTTACTGGCCCTGGGTATCTGAGATACCACTTTACAAGGGATTGACAGGTAAATTAAATATGCCAAACAGGTGTAGACCAATCTTACCATGTTTACCACAGAGAGCACACACACTTTACACTGGACAGCAGTGCTAAAGTGCCCAGAGTCCTAGAACCACCAACACCATGTCAGAAAAAAGGCTAGGAGGAAGGCAAAAAGTTCAGGGATGACCCTGCAAAAAGGGCCAAGTCCAACAATGGTGTTCAGTCTCCACAAACTCAATGGACAGGTCCAAAAAGGGAACTCAAATCAGTCTGGGCAATTTTGGCGGCCTGAGCCGGGAGTAGTGGTGTGGGGGGGCAATGCAAGTGTAAATCACTGCTGCGTTTGTTACTGGGAGCCGATATTGCAGCCTCCCGGGGACACGATCGATGCCACAGTGCGTCAAGTTTGGCCCTGTCAATGGAAATCGATGCACCTATGACATTCCTTGAGTCACATGTGCACTCTTGGAGACAGAATGCCAAGCAATTTACATAAACAGGCACATCAATGCTATTGCACTGAAAAGGAAAAATTATTGAATTAGGATTAGTGGAGATACCGGATGGTTGTATGTATTTGTTCTATTGTAATAGCAGTCTAAGTGTCCCACTATGGTTTGCCTCGAATTCATGCAGGGGAGGTGCTGATACTGAAATAAGGGTAAGAGATGTCTGACAGAATATCGGACCAAATATCGTGCTACACAAATATTGTATCAAAAATATTGAAGACTAAAATGTTGTCTACCTATACTTATGATGATAAGTGCAAAAATATATAATCAAAAATGTCTTTGACACTTAGTTTGTTAAAAATAATACAAATATATGGATTTAGATTTTTTATCTATATATATATATATATATAATATATATATATATATATATATATATATATATATATATGTGGGGAGGGCGTGGCTACAGGCCGAGCATGGCGGTCGTCTGTTAGACGAGCTCCGGTCCTGGGCTCCAATATCCTGATATTATCCTGAAACACACGGACATTTGGGGTCTGCGGCAGTGGGAACAGACAGCCTGAGGCTGGACCGATAATCGGAACCGCCTTTCAGCCGAGATCTGCCGGTGCGGAGAGCGGATTGCCCTGCGCTCGGACGGGGCGCCGAGAGGTGTTGCGGTAGCGTGGTCTGGGAGTGAGGACCCAGACGACCACGGAGCCTGGCGGCTTGGAATCTGTCCTGGCCTGGGGTGCGGATGAGACGCCGCTGCAGCGAGCTCCGGTGGGTGTAACCGGTGGCGAATTGTAGAGATCTTCTGGAGCGGCGGGAGACGGACGGAGGGGTCTGCGCAACTGGGGCACTGCAGATGCGGGAGCCCAGGGATGCGACGCGGCCTGCTGTGATGCCGGACTTGGCGGCCCGCCGGAGAGACTAGCGGAGGTGTCGGAGAACGTCCCACACATGGTGTGCGTCACTGCGGTATAATCCTGAGGTGTGTGGGATATCGGCGGCACGGACGAGGAGCCCTTACAGTACTTCGAGCCACGGGGCGAGATCCCTGGTCCCCGGCCGGGGAGGACGCCATGCGTGGGGCCTAGCTGCATCTTACTGTCTCTGCTTTGCACAACGGGACATTGAAACGCGGCGGCACACAGAGTCAGGTACTGGCTGCGCTTGGAGAGCCGGGGTTAATAGAGCTGTGCTGGTGGCATGGATGACAGCCGAACATAGCGGTCGTCACTTAGACGGGCTCTGGACCTGGGCTACAATATCCTGTGAATCACCCACTGCACACGGCCTATCGGGGCCTACCGGTGCGTGGACAACCAGTCTGCAGCGGTGCCGAGACTCGGAGCCGCCCTTCAGCAGAGAAACACCGGCGAGCAGGAAGTTATCCGCTTAGTGGCCCAGCTGTGAGGGGTGCGGCGGAGCTGCGTGGCAGGCCCTGAGCGGAGCGGATCGCGGACTCGAGGTACGGAGCACCCCGACTGTCGTCTCTAACCCTGGGATTAAAGTAAGGAGGCGCTGAGGCGAGTTTCCCTGTGAGCGGGATCTGAGTGGTTGCCGGGACTGTGGGTTGTGGCCCATCTGGGGCGAAGTGGGTGTCAGAGAACGGCCGCAGACGGTAGATCGGGGGGACGCAGCTACGCGAGGCCCGGGGATGCGGTGCGGCCTACATTAACTGCTCTTAACAGCGGCCCACCGACCGGGATACCAGCGGCCACAGAGGAACATCCGAACACGGCGCACACACTGGAAGTAGGCGACAGGGGAGTGCGGCGATCTGTGCCACGTGCAACAAAGGGCGCTGTGGCGGCGGGGCCTCCCAGTGCGCAGTATGGAGGGGGTGGCCTGATTTGTGTGCCCTAATCGTAGTCTGACTGGTTTTCCAGTACTGGGACCCCGAGCAAGTGGCTGTGAACGACGGTCCGGACTGGTTTGGGTCTGTGGGCCGGGAGCGAGGGCGCTGTATTGGGTGACTGGGTCACCCGGAGCCTACGACATCGTCGCCTCATTGGATTCTCGTGGGAGATGCCCAGCCGTGGAGTCGCTAGGGGGAGATGCGACACAGAGTGCCACCAAGTCCAACCTGAAAGCGGTACACAGCGGCCTTAGAGGGCAGAGGGCAGAGGGCATAGGGCGTTGGCCAAACTTAGGGAGCAGCGGCTGGGATCGCCAAAACACTCTGTTGAGCAGGCGCTGGCACGGGCCCGGAACGATTGAGACCGCTGCCTGTCGCTGAGCGGATTGTCGGCTCTCCCTTGTGATGGGGCGTCCTAGGGGGAAGCAACAAGAGGCGAGCGGGGGCCCCGACCATGGCCCGGATGCCACGGAACACACTGATGCTGCGCAGCCACCAAGCTGTATACCGCCCACTAGCATGACCGAACCTGTAGACAAATTGGATCTGATCCTGCAGGAGGTGCGTGACTCCCGGAAGGCTATAGAGCGGCAGATTGGGACCCTCACGACCGGGCTTACGTTGCTCCGGGCGGACCATACGAAGCTTACAGACAAGGTCAAAGATAATACTAGGGCGCTGAAGGAACTGACCCCGCGACAGGCCCAAAACACCGCTCATATCAAGCAATTGCAGGATCAAGTTGCCACCCTGCTGGATCGAGTAGAGGATGCGGAGGGGAGAGCTAGGAGGAACAACATCCGCGTTATAGGCCTACCAGAAAGGAGTGAAGGAAGTGATGCAACGCGCTACATGGAGCAATGGTTCAGGGACCATGTCGCATCTGAAGGACTCTCTACTCAGTACTGCATTGAACGAGCACAGAGGATACCCACGGGGCGACTAAAACCAGGAGCCCCTCCACGCCCCCTCATAGTTAAGCTATTGAACTTTCGAGACAGGGACACAATATTGCAAAAGGCCCGTGAACTTCCCCAGATCGACTTTGAGAACACCAGGATTTCGTTATATCCCGATTACACGGTCATGGTGCAAAGACAACGATCCTCTTTTATGGCTGTTAAAAAGAAACTGAGAGATCTGAATTTCAAATACGCACTTCTTTTTCCAGCTCGATTAAAAATTTTACATGACTAAAAAACACACTTTTTTGAGAGCCCCGGTGATGTGGAGGAATGGCTGGAGGGGGTGGTGGGGGAGCCAACCACAGCTGCAGGGTCTGTCTCTCAAAACACCGCCAAAAGCCTCAGCAGTACGGGAGGGCCTGGTCCTCGCAATAACAGGGAACCACGCAGGAGATCCATGAGGAAGTACATCACGGCACAGCAAATGCAACAGAACAGGTCGCAGGCGATTCTCGCAGCAGCCACCTTTACACACACTGCACAACCGGATGACAAGTCCTCCACTGACGAAGATACGCGTGACACAGACTCTGAGGGGAGTGTGGCCCTGTTCCCCACTGTGACTCCGCAGACGGCTGATGAGTTATTTGGTTGACTATAATACCACCATGTATTGTACCTGAAATGTGCTATGCTCTAGTATGATACTGTTTACGTATACATGAGATAGTGCTGCTTAGAAGTGCGCTTTTATGGCCCAGGGAACCGAAGGAGCATAATTGTACCTAGGAGAAGGCGATTACACCACATGCGAAGTGCTGGCAATGCCCCCCACATTGCGAAAGCGCTTTATGTATTTAACATGGTTTTATATGTTCAGTTTAGTTGTATGGTCCGGTATAGTTCTGTGACTGGACCGAGTATTGGGGTGTTTAAGGGGGGGGACAGTCCTATTGCAGATCTTGGTTTGGATAGGCTTGGCTGCACAAAGGGCATACCTGCTGTTAGTGGGTAAATGTCGTAATGCAATGCATACACTTAGCAAATACACTATAATAACGTGGAATGTTCGGGGAATGGGCTCTGTGCAGAAGCAACACAGGATACACGCACAGCTACAGAGACGTAAGGCGCAGATAGTGTACCTACAGGAGTCCCACATGGTGGACAGTGAAGTAGTGAAGCTCCGTAAGAAATGGAGAGGACAGATTTTCTCCACTACGTACTCTGGCTTTGCGCGAGGGGTCACAATATGGGTTAGACATGGAGTGCCATTCTTAGCACTAGAGCAACGGATAGATAAGCAGGGGCGATACATATTTGTGCGGGGGACACTGGATGGCCAGCATGTAGTTCTGGGTAATATATACGCACCCAATTGTGAACAAGATAAGTACTGGGGAGTATTAAATCTTGCACTGACGGGATGGGAGCTGCACCCATGGATTATAGGGGGTGATTGCAACACAGTCATGGATGTTACATTGGACAGGTCTCACCCACCTTTGCGTGGAGCAGGAGTGATTAAACAAGCAGAAGCATTAGGTAGATGGGCCGAGGGCTGGGAATTGTGTGATGCATGGAGGATGCGACATCCTACACATAGAGAATATTCCTTCTATTCCCCTGTTCACGTGCTTCACACCAGAATAGATCGAATATATTGTTCCAAAAAAATTGCAATGCAAGTGCCTCAGGCTACATACTTGGCAAAGACCTTCTCTGACCACAACCCACTGGAGATAGGACTTAACTGGGGCAGAGTACCCACCCGGTTCCCACCTGGCGTTTGTGGCCGCAAATATTGGAGGACTCGGTGTTCCGAACTACTATGTCGGACACTATTGAGCATTATTTCGCTGAAAATAGCAACACTGCATCCAATAGGTTGATTGAATGGGACGCCTTTAAGTCGGTTATCAGGGGAAAGGCAATCAGTGCGACAGAGGGCGCCCGTCAAGAAATCCATAAGTCCCTATTAGCTGTTGAGCACAAAATGGAAAGACTGGAACAGGAAGTCGTAACGGACGCTGACACGCGTGCCTTGCTACAAGAGGCTAGAATCAGCAATGCGGAACTGCTCGAAACTCTCCGGGTCATAGATTATCGGAAATACTCACAGTTGTGTCATACTGAAGCAGATAAATCCGGGACATTGCTTGCTAGACTGATTCGGGACGCCCCCCCTGCGGTTATAATACATAAGGTCACTACCCTGGGAGGAGACACAGCCACTACCCAAGAGGATATTAATGTCGCCTTCCGTCAGTACTATGCCACACTGTACAGTAAGCCCAATAGTAGCATAGAGGCTCATATGGATGCTTTCTTCTCCGCCCTCCCATACCCACAGCTCACGACAGAGGCTCAGAAGGAATTAATAGGGCCCATTACTCAGTCTGAAATTAAGATCGCTATGAGGGGACTCCCGCGTAACAAAACCCCTGGATTAGATGGCTTACCAGTCGAATTTTACGCTACATATGCTGATCACCTGGTGCCCCAGCTGGAGATATTATATAACACGGCGCTAGATAGGGGTTCCTTACCCCTCACTACGGCACATGCGTTAGTGGTGTCACTCCCGAAGGCGGGACGAGACCCCACAGATATGGCCAGCTATCGCCCGTTATCATTATTGACCACAGAGTACAAAATACTTAGTAAGGTGTTAGCTAACAGATTATTACCCTCCCTGACTAAATTGATCCATATAGACCAGACTGGCTTTCTGCCTGCCCGCAGCACGTCATTGAATACCAGGAAGCTCCACCATCTCCTAACGGAAGCCCCGAGTCAGTATGAACACGCAGGCTGCATGTCTTTGGATTTGCGTCAAGCGTTCGACTCTATTCACTAGGACTATATGTTCCGAGCATTGGAGAAATTTGGGATACCAGCGGGCTATATGACGCTCCTACGGCGCGTGCACCCACTGGTGGTAATATCTCAGCGGAATACCCGATATATAGAGGGACGAGGCAAGGATGCCCCTTATCGCCGCTCATATTTATACTGGCCCTAGAACCGCTGGCACTTAAAGTGCGTATGGACCTAATTGATATGGGCATGAAGATAGGGAACACAACGCACCTCTTCTCTGCCTACGCAGATGATATCATTTTGTATCTCCGTGATCTCCGATTGTCCCTAGGCCCGCTCTATGAGGTGTTCCACCACTTTGAATTAATCTCAGGCCTTGCTATCAATGTAGCAAAGTCACATGTATTTTTCTTCACAGAACATGCACACCCAGCTGACATTGAGTTTGGGGATACAAGGCTCCAGGTTGCACAGCATACATTTAAATATCTGGGTATTCAGGTCTACCGGTCACATACGGATATGTTAGACGGAAACTTACATAGAGCGCTCAGAGCCTTGAGATCCAGTATTGCCTTTTGGACTACGCTACCACTGTCAGTCATGGGTAGAGCGGCTTTGGCGACAATGGTGGTCCTCCCGCGATTGATTTATTATTTCACCAACTTGCCCATTATAATACCACATACCACATTCAAATTGATGAATACATTACTAACTGACCTAATATGGGGAACTGGGAGACGGCGTATCAGTCTTAAAAAACTGCAGCTTGGCACACGTAGGGGAGGTCTGGGCGTACCTGATCTAAGAGCGTACTATTACGCATGTCAATTACAATGGTTGTCCTTTTGGACCGCTGGGCGTAATTTACAAGAGATAGGATTTACGGAGCGAGATATTGACCGAGGAATCTTACACACCCTGTTGTTACCCAATCGCAGGATCCCAAAATGTCTTCCTCCTCTGCTGCGCACCGCGCTGCAGTGCTGGAAAGCACACTACAATATACAGGCGTGCCCCCCGCTTATGCAGGCAACATCCCATTACTGGGAATCCCAATGACGGATGGCCAAATAACTAAGCGTAGACTAGCACCGTGGCTGGAAGTTGGGATCGGTACGGTGGCTGATCTGTTTGGAGATGGGATGCTGTTGGACCATGATACTTTTGTTCACGAAAAGGGAGCACCAACGCAACTATATCTATTACATGCCGCATTGATACAGTATGTAAAAACACACTGGGCCCTGCAGAGACAGGAACCTCCCACGCATGAACTGGTCAAGCTGCTCTATTATATGGGAAGGGGCAGACACCTTATTAAATGGCTGTACATAGGGATACGCTCTCACACAGAGGCTGATCTCACTCCATTACGCACGACATGGATAGAGGACATAGGAAGAGCTTTGGAAGATAAGGAATGGGCGGCTATTGTAGGAAACCCTAAAAAGGTATCAAGGAATGCAAAATTTAAATTTATTCAAACTATGATTCTTCACAGGGCTTATCTTACCCCCCATAGATTAGACAAAATGTTTCCGCTGACACAGCATGGTTGTCCAAGATGTCTGGTGGAGGGGGTTGGCCTCATACACATGATATGGTCATGTCCAATGTTACGTGGGTTTTGGGACGCGGTCAGACAACTTGTTAGAACGGCCACACATCGCGAGGTACAAAACACTGTGGAGGAATGTATTCTAGGTCTGCACAAACACGTG
This sequence comes from Calotriton arnoldi, assembly GCA_963921515.1. Lineage (NCBI taxonomy): Eukaryota > Metazoa > Chordata > Amphibia > Caudata > Salamandridae > Calotriton > Calotriton arnoldi. Next base: position 4,010,175 of record CAWUFW010000205.1, read on the forward strand.
TCCAAGCATAAAGTACAATATCGTTTTATTGATTTGGCGCTCATTTTAGCGATACGTGCCATTACTATGCGCTGGAAGTCAAAGAAGCCCCCTACAGAACATGCCTGGTATAGTGAACTGCTCCGTTGGGGCAGTGCTGAGAGTGCTGCCATATGTCGAGAGGAGCTCCGAGGCCTACGCAAAGTCCCAATAGCATTAGAATGGGATGTTATGTTGGAGTGATTTAAAGCAGTGGACATAGACCATTACAATACCCCTAACTACACACAATAGACAGTGCGTGGAGGAGATTTTGTCCCCGAATGCCGTGAAACGAGATGAATGTTTTTAGTACGTAGTTTTATCAAGAGCCTCAAATGCCCATACGGACTACATATAGGTTGTACGAGTGTGCATAGGACTGGAGGGAGGGGGGAGGGGGGTATCTGTGAATGGGGTTTGTTTATTGTTCATTTTTAGATGTATCAGTTAAGTAGCCTGCACATGGGAAAGGCTCTGGTACATACCATAGTTATTGGGAGCTGCATCATCTAAACTGCTAATTCAGCTGGCATATGACTGCATGGATACTTATTTCCTTAAAGCATTTTACAATGGCATATACATCGTTTTTTAAAACTCATTGTACAATGTGTTTCAGCTCATGTAAACTGCATAACGATGATGTAAGTGTCCTATGGCAATGATGCGATGTTATGTAGAAAATTAATAAAATTATGTTTAAAAAAAAAAATATATATATATATATGTATATATATATATATATAGATAAAAATATATATATATTATAAAATAGTAAATCTAAAATATTTTAACACATAATATTAATATAATGTAAAATAAATAAATTTGAATATTTAAAAATATATATAAATATATACTCATATAAAACACACACATATATATATACACACTTGTTTTCATATACATATATATACTTTTTTAAATTATTGTTTTTTTGTTCACTATAAGAATATATATATATACATATGTATATATTTATATATTTAAATAAACATAAAAATATGAAAACACAAGTACAAAATATTAATCTAAATTTCCAAATTAATTAAATATAAACAAATATAAAAATGTAAAATGTTTTTATTATAATTACAAAAATGTAAGAAAATCTATATATAAACAAATTTAAAATTAAATAAACAAACAAATAATACTAATATATATTTCAACAGTTTAAAAAAATATTTAAATCAGAGTAAATTGTACTATTCCCACTCCAGTTTGTCCAACATTAGAAAAAGCGATGGAATCTTAAGGGGTAAAATTTACTATTATCCTCCCAGTTTGTGCAACAGTAGGAAAAGCGTTGGGCTTCAGAGAGGTAAAATGTACTATTTCAAATCCAGTCTGTGCAACAGTATGGAATGCGTTAGACTTTGGAGGGGTTAAATTTACTATTGCCACTCCAGACCGTGCAACAGTAGAGAAAAATTTGCCCTTCGTAGAGGTAACATTTACTATTCCAAATCCAGTCGTGTAACAGTAGGCAATGCATTGAACTTCGAAGGGGTTACATTTATTATTCCCACTCCAGTCTGTGTAACAGTAGGGAAAGAGTTGGACTTCATAGAGGAAATATTTACTATTCCGAATCCAGTCTGTGTCAATCAATCAATCAGGGGATTGTGAAGCGTGCTACTCACCCGTGAGGGTCTCAAGGCGCTGGGGGGGGGGTGCGGCTCTGATTCAGCAAAAGAGCCAGGTCTTGAGGCTCTTCCTGAAGGTGTGCAGAGTGGGGGAACGGCTGATGTCAATCGGGAGCTCGTTCCAGGTCTTTGCCACGATGTAGGAAAAGGCTCTTTCACCTGCTCTGGCTCTGCGGATGCGTGGAGTTTCGGCAAGGGCGAGGTCGGCGGAGCGGAGGCTTCTCTTGGGTACGTGGAAGGAGACTCTTTCGTTGCGGTATTGGGGTCCGGTGTTGTGGAGGTATTTGTAGGCGTGGGTGAGTAACTTGAAGGTTACTCTCTTCTTGCAAGGGAGCCAGTGGAGGTCCCGCAGGTGGGTGATGTGTTCATGTCATGGGATGCCGAGGACGAGTCTGGCCATGGTGTTCTGGATGGTCTGGAGTTGTGCGCAGCAGGGATTTGTTGATTCCGGGGTAGGGGGCATTTCTGTAGACCAGTCTGCTTGTTATGAGTGCGTGGGTGACGGTCTTTCTGGATTTGGGGGGATCCATTTGAAGGTCTTACGAAGGATGCGGAGGGTGTTGAAGCAGGTGAAGGCAACGGTATTGTTCTGTCGGTTCATGGTGAGGGAGGAGTCGAGTATGATGCTGAGGTTTTGGGCATGGTCAGTGGGTGTGGGGGGGTTGCCGAGGGTGGTGGGCCACCTGGTGTTGTCCCATGCTGAGGGGGTGGGTCTGAGGACGAGGACTTCTGTCTTCTCTGAGTTGAGCTTCAGACAGCTGCTGCTCATCCAGGATGCAACGTCTTTCATTCCTTCCCGGAAGCTGAGTCTGGTGGTATGGGGATCCTTTGTGAGGGAGAGGATGAGCTGGGTGTTGTAGGTGTAGGATACTATGCTGAGTCCATGCTGTCTGACGATGGCGGCGAGGGGGGCCATTTAGATGTTGAAGAGCCTGGGGCTGAGCGATGATCCTTGGGGTACTCCACAGTTGATCTCTGTGGGTTTGGAGTGGAAGGGCAGGAGTCTGATTCTTTGGGTTCTGCTGGTGAGGAAGGAGCGGAGCCAGTCGAGGGCAGTTCCCTGTATGCCGGCGTTGTGGAGTCTGGCGGTGAGGGTGCCATGGGAGATGGTGTTGAACACTGCAGAGAGATCTAGTAGGATGAGGGCCGCGGTGTGGCCTTGGTTGAGGAGGGTGCAGATGTCGTCTGTGGTGGCGAGGAGGGTGGTCTCGGGGCTGTGATTGCTGTGGAATCCGGATTGGGAAGGGTCGAGGATGGAGTTCTCTTTGATGAAGTTCGTTAGCAGGATATTGACGATCTTCTCAGTGACTTTGGCCGCAAAGGGGAGGAGAGAGATAGGTCTGTAGTTTATGAAGTCCGTCGGGTCTGCAGAGGGCTTCTTGAGGAGGGGCTTGACTTCTGCGCGTTTCCAGTCGACGGGGAATGTGCCAGATTCGAAGGTGGTGTTAATGGTGTGTCGTAGCTCGGGTGCTATGGCGGTGGTGGCTCTGTAAAAGATGTGCGGCGAGCAGGGGTCCGTGGGGGCTCTGGAGTGAATGCTTTTCATGGTTGTGTTGGTGACTTTGGTGGTGAACGGAGTCCAGGCGGAGATGGTAGGCTGGCTGTCCTTGCTGGATGATGGAGTGGTTTTGGTGTCTGGTGTCTGTTCGTTGAAGTTGTCGTAGAGAGACTTGATTTTCAGAAGGAAGTAGGAGCCGAGTTTGTTGCAAAGGTCCTGGGAGGGTGTTGAGTCTGTGGCTTCGCTGGGGGGTTTGGAGAATTCTTGAATGATGCTGAAGAGTTCCATTGAGTTGCTGGAGTTGGGGAGGATTTTGTTCTGGATGAAGGTCATTTTGGTGGATCTGATGAGTCGGTGGTATTCAGTCATGGCGTTCTTGTAGGTGGTCCGGTCTTCCATGGTTTTGTTTCTCCATAGCTTCTCGAGACATCTGCAGGTGCTTCTGGAATCTTGGAGGTCAGTGGTGAACCAGGTGGCTTTTGTGGGGCGCTGTCTGTCGGGGTTGCGGAGGGGGGCGAGCTTGTCTGTGCAGTTGAGGATCCATCTGTGTAGTTCTTTGGCTGCAGAGTTGGCGTTGGTCGAGGTGGGAGGGGGATTGTGGTTGAGGGTGAAGTTGAGGTGCTCTTCGGTGACCTTGCTCCAGTTCCTTCACGGAGGGCATGGTGTAGGTTTGTGAGCAATGGCTTTGTCGAAAGAGAAGTGGTGGTCCATCCAGGGGCGTTGCGTGGTGTGGCTGAAGTTGATGTTGTTACCTCCTGCAAAGATGGGGTCGAGGGTGTGTCCTGCCTAGTGGGTGCGGTGGTGATGAGCTGTTTCAGTCCGATGTTGGTGGGGTTGTCCAGGAGGGCAGAGGAGTTGGGGTCACTGAGGTTGTCAAGGTGGAAGCTGAGGTCTCTGAGCAGTATGTAGTCCATGGAGGCGATGGCGGAGGGGTAAGATGAGGTTGGTGATGGAAGTGGTGAACGTGGTTCGAGGTCCAGGTGGTCTGTAGGCGAGGGTGCCATGTAGGGTCGTTCTGGGGCTGGTCTGGATCTGGAAATGGAGGTGCTCTTTGGGGGATTGGGAGTCGTTTGTGCTGGAGGTGTTGAGTCAGAGGGAGTTCTTGTGTGCGATGGCGAGTCCTCTTCCTGGGTGGTTGGGGCAGTCCTTCCTCTGAATCTTGTATCTGTCGGGGATGGCGGTGGCGATGTCAGGGCCGGAGGTGTGGTTGGTTCAGGTTTATGTGAAGAAGGCAATGTCTGGCGAGAGGGTGTCGAGGAGGTCCCAGATTTCTACTGAGTGTCTGTGCAGGGAGTGTACATTGAGGAGGATGCACCTCAGGGCTTCGGGAGTGCTGGCGTTCAGCAGGAGGGCAGTGGCCATGGGGATGCGGAAGTTGGTGAAGGTTTGTCAACAGTGTCGGCAGGAGAACTGGCCATGGGTGGTGTTCAGCGTAGACAGCTGGCAGTTTTTGTTCCCTCCAGGGTTGAGTGCATGGATGCAGCTGAGTCTTAGCGGTGGGTGGTCGGAGAACCATGGTCCCTGGCACTGGTTGCGGTCAGGTCGCAGACGGGCGCAGACGGGCTTGCCTTTGGCAGTGACCACCATTAAGTAGTGGAGGGAGCGCAGTGGGAGGCGGGAGCGGCAACCGGCAGGGGGGAGGGGCCACGGGGGCAGCAGCGGCAGGGAAAAAAACAGCAAAACACAACAAGGCACAAAAGAGGCTATAGATATGATTGGCACAATACAATAAAGAGAGACAGGCAGAAAAAAGAGACAACAGGCACAATTATGAGAAGAACGGACAGAAAAAGACACAACAGGCACTATGAGAGAGACAGACAGAAAAAGACACAACAGAAAACAGAAGTCAGAGATGGCTGGCCAAGCAGACCAGCAGAAGAGCAAGGCTCTCCCACTGGACCACGAGGGATGAGGAGCAGGCAGGAGCCTGCGGGTGGAGGAGGGCGTCGAACACCTACCTTGGGTAGAGAGGTGCTGGAAGGCAGCGGTGTAATGATGGAGCTGCGAGAGGGGAGAGCAGAGTTCCCAAACCAGGAGGTCAGAGTTCTTGCTCAACTGCTCGCGCAGCGGCTGCCATTAAGTAGGGGACGGGGAGGGAGCGCAGTGGGAGGCGGGAGTGGGAACCGGCAGGGGGGAGGGGCCACGGGGGCAGCAGCGGCGGGGAAAAAAACAGCAAAACACAACAAGGCACAAAAGAGGAGATAGATATGATGGGAACAATAAAAAATACAATAAAGAGAGACAGGCAGAAAAAAAGAGACAACAGGCACAATTAAGAGAAGAACGGACAGAAAAAGACACAACAAGCACTATGAGAGAGACAGACAGAAAAAGAAACAACAGAAAACAGAAGGCAGAGACGGCTGGCCGAGCGGACCAGCAGAAGAGCAAGGCTCTCCCACTGGACCACCAGGCATGAGGGGCAGGCAGGAGCCTGCTGGTGGAGGAGGGCCTCCAACACCTACCTGGTGCAGAGAGGTACTGGAAGGCAGCGGTGCAATGACGGAGCAACACTAGGGGAGAGCAGAGTTCCCTGACCAGGAGGTCAGAGGTGTTGTGTAACAGTAGGGAAATAGTTGAACTTCGAAGGGGTTACATTTACTTTTCCCACTCCAGTATGTGCAACAGTAGGGAAAGAGTTGGACTTTGGAGAGGTAAAGTGTACTATTCCACCTCCAGTCTTTGCAACAGTAGGGAAATTGTTAGACTTCGGAGTGGCACAATTTACTATTCCAAATCCAGTCTGTGCAACAGTAGGAAAAGTGTTGGACTTCGAAGGGGTTAAATTTACTATTCCCACTCCAGTCTGTACAACATTAGGGAAAGTATTGGACTCCAGACGGGTAATATTTACTATTCCCTCTCCAGTCCGTGCAGCAGTAGGGAATGCGCTGGACTTCGGAGGGGTATGATTTACTATTCCAACTCCAGTTTGTGCAACAGTAGGGAAAGTATTGGACTCCAGAGGGGTAATAGTAGCTATTCCCACTCCAGTCCGTGCAGCAGTAGGGAATGCGCTGGACTTCCAGAGGGGTATAATTTACTATTCCCACTCCAGTCCGTGCAGCAGTAGGGAAAGCGTTGGACTTCAGAGGGATAATAGAGCTCAACTGCTTCAAGGAAATTAGACTTGAACAGTCCCGGCAAGCTATTCTCTCCTGCAAATCAGGTTCCCCTCTCGATTCCTGCCCCCCAAAAATCCTATACGCGCTAGTTGACATCATAAACCCTACCATCAACCAAATAATCAACTCCTCCTTCAAGCTAGCAATAGTTACTGATAATTGGAAAGTTGCTGCTGTTAAACCCCTCCAAAAAAAGAAACTACCAGATCCGACCACTCTCTCTAATCTCAGACCCATCTCGCTGCTACAATGTCTGAGTAAAATAGCAGAGAAAATAGTCAACACGCAACTAAATGACTTTCTGCAGGAAGCCAATATCCTACACCCCAAGCAATCGGGTTTTAGGCCTGGTCACTCAACAGAACCAGTCCTGCTTCACACCACGGAAACCTTAATGTTTGCCCTAGATCAGGGAAAAGATTTAGTACTGATTCTGTTGGACTTATCGGCCGCATTCGATATGGCCTCCCATGACATTTTGGGAGGCAGGCTTGCGGATAGTGGCATCACTCACAAGGCGCTTGCCTGGCTAACATCTTTCTTGGAATTAGGCAGCTACAAATCAACAGGAAAACAGTTGCCGTCAGGAGTCCCTCAGGGCTTGGCCCTGAGTCCAACTCTATCTTTACATGATGCCGCTGCTTACCCTGATTGCTTCCTTTGATATCGAATCTATTTTGTACGCAGATGACACCCAGCTAATCCTCACCCTTGACAAAAACTCCACAGCAGCTGAAGAAAAATTCCGGCACTGTCTATCCGCAGTCATGGACTGGATGAAATCAAACCACCTCAAATGTAACAGCCAGAAAACAGAAATCATGCTGCTTGGGAAATCCAACCTCTTTATGCCCAGTGGTGGCCGACGAACACGGCCCCACCTCCTAACACAGTAGACACTGTGAGGAATTTAGGGATTAGATTCGATTCTGCACTATGCTTCCACCAGCAAGCCCTCGCTGTTGCGGGCACGTGCTTCCACATGATAAAAACCCTCAATAAATGTCTTGTTCTTCTCCCTGTCACTGCTAGAAAAACAGTTGCAGTAGCACTAATCCTGCCACGTCTGGATTACTGCAACAGCCTTTATGCAGGAGCAAAAAAGGCAGTTCTGAAAAGACTACAAGCTGTTCAAAATGCGGCAGCCCGGCTGGTTTTAAAACTACCTAGGGTGTTCTCTTCTGCAGCAGCACTTAGAACACTCCATTGGTTGCCCATACATAAAAGGATTCTCTTTAAAATTTGAATAATCATCTTCAAGGCCACCAGGTCAACTGGACCAAAATATCTAAGGTCCAGAATCAGACCTTATATCACTCAACTGCTCTTGCGGTCATCCTCGGGAAACCTTCTAGCACCACCCCCCCTTCCAACTGACATCCAGAGGGGGAAAGTCAATGGCAGTCCTCGGAACGAAAGCCTGGAATAGCCTGCACAATCAGCTGAGACTAGCGCAGTCTGAACCTATGTTCAAGAAACTCCTAAAAACCTGGATTTTTGCTGCCCCAGATCACACAGGACTATCTCTCATCTGATCCCTACACCCCCACACGCTCACCAATATCCTCACGTCAGACTTTCATGCCTCTGGCAGCGCTAAGATGCTCCTCGGAGTGAACGTCGCGCTTTATAAATGTCTTCATTCATTCATTCATTGATTCAATATTTACTATTCCCACTACAGTCTGTGTTTTTATGCAGCAGTAAGGAAAGTACTTCATTTCAAACACATTTCATTAACCCTATTAGTTGATCAGAAATATAAAACTCTTAATATAAAAATTTTATATATATATCATAAAAAAATATTATACAATGTACATAATTATTAAAAATTGTAATAATTAAGTTTGAATCGCAAAAGTTTTTTTCCACACTATAATACCACAAACCTAGCAGCCCACACTTAAAATATAACTAAAATAAAGAAATATAACACAATGTACATATATATTTAATCAATTAAATAATGCATGATCAATGAATCATTAATTAATTAGTACTTAATTAACTTCCCAGCCTATACCCGTACAAACCCAACACGCACCTAAAAAATTACTCAAAAAATATAATACAGAATTTACATAATTAGAAATCAATTAAATATTTATGAACACAATAATATGTATTAATTAATTATTACTTAATAAACTTCCCACCCTATGTCACTACAAACCCAACAAACCGCACCTAATATATAACTTAAAAAATATAATATGCACTCTTTACATAATTAACAATCAATTAAATATGTAATAATTAATTAATAATTAAGTATTAATCAATTATTACTTAATTAACATCCTCCCCTATACCTGTACAACTCAACAACCTGCACATAAAATGTAACTTAAAAATTGAATGACTTACACAATTTACATAATTAATTATCAATTAAATAATAATAAATTAAAAATTAATTATAATTATTTATACTTAATTAACCTCCTACCCTGCACCCCTACAAACCTCACAACCTGCTACGACACTATAGACTGACATGCAGTAAAAGGGGGGTCACTGACGTGGCACACACTTTAGGTGTCACGTCACAGCGGCAGTAACACTGCGCGCACAGGCCCTACAATGGCAGAGGCCTGAGACACGTTTGAAAGGCTAATTTGGTGGGTAGCGCAATCAGCGCTGCAAGCCCACCAGTAGCATTTAATTTACTGGCCCTGGTTATCTGAGATACCACTTTACAAGGGACTGACAGGTAAATTAAATATGCCAAACAGGTGTAGACCAATCTTACCATGTTTACCACAGAGAGCACACACACTTTACACTGGACAGCAGTGCTAAAGTGCCCAGAGTCCTAGAACCACCAACACCATGTCAGAAAAAAGGCTAGGAGGAAGGCAAAAGTTCAGGGATGACCCTGCAAAAAGGGCCAAGTCCAACAATGGTGTTCAGTCTCCACAAACTCAATGGACAGGTCCAAAAAGGGAACTCAAATCAGTCCGGGCAATTTTGATGGCCTTAGCCGGGTGTAGTGGTGTGGGGGGGCGATGCAAGTGTAAATCACTGCTGCTTTTGTTACTGGGAGCTTATATTGCAGCCTCCTGGGGACACCATCGATGCCACAGTGCGTCAAGTTTGGCCCTGTCAATGGAAATCGATGCACCTGTGACATTCCTTGAGTCACATGTGCACTCTTGGAGACAGAATGCCAAGCAATTTACATAAACAGGCACATCAATGCTATTGCACTGAAAAGGTAAAATTATTGAATTAGGATTAGTGGAGATACCGGAAGGTTGTATGTATTTGTTCTATTGTAATAGCAGTCTAGGTGTCCCACTATGGTTTGCCTCGAATTCATGCAGGGGAGGTGCTGATACTGAAATAAGGGTAAGAGATGTTTGACAGAATATCGGACCAAATATCGTGCTACACAAATATTGTGTCAAAAATATTGAAGACTAAAATGCTGTCTACATATACTTATGATGATAAGTGCAAAAATATATAATCAAAAATGTCTTTGACACTTAGTTTGTTAAAAGTAATACAGATATATGGATTTGGATTTTTTATCTATATATATATATATATATATATATATATACACTTTATTCCAAGGTGAGCAATTGGTTTGGATTTGTAGCCGGTTTTGCTGATACCGGCATTGGACACGCCCTCTCGGTCTGGAGCCCCGCGGTTATCAGTAAACTTTGGTGGAGTACGAGGAGTACAACGCGGTGCCCCCCCGAGCAAAAGTCATTGCCATTAGGCGGTTATTTCTGCGAGGGGAGAGAGGAGGCAGCAAGGTGCTGCCTGATAAGGGTACAGACAGGGGTGTGAGCTGGACTAACACATCCAGGAGTACTGTGGCGGTATACAGTCCAGCGCCAACAATTTGGGGCATCACTGGATTTTTGAAGTTCCCCATCACTGTATGGGGTAACATGACGGACTGCGATAACCAGCATGCAGTTCACCTGGAGTCAAAAGCGCAAGATACACACCTGCATTTAGGAGGAGGAGCCAGGAGACTACTTTATAGGGAGTGGTCTCTGAGTCAAGTCCAGGTGAATCAACCAGCCTGTGAGACCGGCACTGATGACGGCCATTCCGGCTAGAAACGCGTCTGCCCAAGCGTTTCACGGACCATAATGACTGCGCTGGGATTGTGCTCAATAAATCCTTTGTCTGTACCCGGAGCTGTGTCCCGCTTACTTTATTCCAAGGTGAGCAATTGGTTTGGATTTGTAGCCGGTTTTGCTGATACCGGCATAGGACACGCCCTCTCGGTCTGGAGCCCCGCGGTTATCAGTAAACTTTGGTCGAGTACGAGGAGTACAACGCGGTGCCCCCCCGAGCAAAAGTCATTGCCATTAGGCGGTTATTTCTGCGAGGGGAGAGAGGAGGCAGCAAGGTGCTGCCTGATAAGGGTACAGACAGGGGTGTGAGCTGGACTAACACATCCAGGAGTACTGTGGCGGTATACAGTCCAGCGCCAACAATTTGGGGCATCACTGGATGTTTGAAGTTCCCCATCACTGTATGGGGTAACACGACGGACTGCGATAACCAGCATGCAGTTCACCTGGAGTCAAAAGCGCAAGATACACACCTGCATTTAGGAGGAGGAGCCAGGAGACTACTTTATAGGGAGTGGTCTCTGAGTCAAGTCCAGGTGAATCAACCAGCCTGTGAGACCGGCACTGATGACGGCCATTCCGGCTAGAAACGCGTCTGCCCAAGCGTTTCACGGACCATAATGACTGTGCTGGGATTGTGCTCAATAAATCCTTTGTCTGTACCCGGAGCTGTGTCCCGCTTACTTTATTCCAAGGTGAGCAATTGGTTTGGATATATATATATATATATATATATATATATATATATATATATATATATATATAGTATAAAAAGTAAATCTAAAATATTGTAACACATAATATTAATATAATGTAAAATAAATAAATTTGAATATTTAAAAAAATATATCAATATATACTCATATAAAACACACACATATATATATACACACTTGTTTTCATATACATATATATACTTTTTTAAATTATTGTTTTTTTGATCACTATAAGAATATATATATATACATATGTATATATTTATATATTTAAATAAACATAAAAATATGAAAACACAAGTACAAAATATTAAACTAAATTACCAAATTAATTAAATATAAACAAATATAAAAATGTAAAATGTTTTTATTATAATTACAAAAATGTAAGAAAATCTATATATAAACAAATTTAAAATTTGTAGGAAAAGGCTCTTTCACCTGCTCTGGCTCTGCGGATGCGTGGGGTTTCGGCGAGGATGAGGTCGGCGGAGCGGAGGCTTCTCTTGGGTACGTGGAAGGAGACTCTTTCGTTGCGGTATTGGGGTCCGGTGTTGTGGAGGGATTTGTAGGCGTCGGTGAGTAGCTTGAAGGTTACTCTCTTCTTGACAGGGAGCCAGTGGAGGTCCCGCAGGTGGGTGATGTGTTCATGTCATGGGATGCCGAGGACGAGTCTGGCCATGGTGTTCTGGATGGTCTGGAGTTTGCGCAGCAGGGATTTGTTGATTCCGGGGTAGAGGGCATTTCTGTAGACCAGTCTGCTTGTTATGAGTGCGTGGGTGACGGTCTTTCTGGATTCGGGGGGATCCATTTGAAGGTCTTACGAAGGATGCGGAGGGTGTTGAAGCAGGTGAAGGCAACGATATTGTTCTGTCGGTTCATGGTGAGGGGGGAGTCGAGTATGATGCTGAGGTTTTGGGCGTGGTCAGTGGGTGTGGGGGGGTTGCAAGGGTGGTGGGCCACCTGGTGTTGTCCCATGCTGAGGGGGTGGGTCAGAGGACGAGGACTTCTGTCTTCTCTGAGTTGAGCTTCAGACAGCTGCTGCTCATCCAGGATGCAACATCTTTCATTCCTTCCCGGAAGCTGAGTCTGGTGGTGTGGGGATCCATTGTGAGGGAGAGGATGAGCTGGGTGTTGTCAGCGTAGGATACTATGCTGAGCCCATGCTGCCTGACAATGGCGGCGAGGGGGGTCATTTAGATGTTGAAGAGCCTGGGGCTGAGCGATGATCCTTGGGGTACTCCACAGTTGATCTCTGTGGGTTTGGAGTGGAAGGGCAGGAGTCTGATTCTTTGGGTTCTGCTGGTGAGGAAGGAGCGGAGCCAGTCGAGGGCGGTTCCCTGTATGCCGGCGTTGTGGAGTCTGGCGGTGAGAGTGCCATGAGAGACGGTGTTGAACACTGCAGAGAGATCTAGTAGGATGAGGGCCGTGGTGTGGCCTTGGTTGAGGAGAGTGCAGATGTCGTCTGTGGCGGCGAGGAGGGTGGTCTCGGGGCTGTGATTGCTGCGGAATCCGGATTGGGAAGGGTCGAGGATGGAGTTCTCTTTGATGAAGTTCGTTAGCTGGATGTTGACGATCTTCTCAGTGACTTTGACCGCAAAGGGGAGGAGAGAGATGGGTCTGTAGTTTTTGAAGTCCGTCGGGTCTGCAGAGGGCTTCTTGAGGAGGGGCTTGACTTCTGCGCGTTTCCAGTCGTCGGGGAATGGGCCAGATTCGAAGGTGGTGTTAATGGTGTGTCGTAGCTCGGGTGCTATGGCGGTGGTGGCTCTGTAAAAGATGTGCGGCGAGCAGGGGTCCGTGGGGGCTCTGGAGTGAATGCTTTTCATGGTCGTGTTGGTGACTTTGGTGGTGAACGGAGTCCAGGCGGAGATGGTAGGCTGGCTGTCCTTGCTGGATGATGGGGTAGTTTTGGTGTCTGGTGTCTGTTCGTTGAAGTTGTCGTAGAGAGACTTGATTTTCAGATGGAAGTAGGAGCCGAGTTTGTTGCAAAGGTCCTCGGAGGGTGTTGAGTCTGTGGCTTCGCTGGGGGGTTTGGAGAATTCTTGAATGATGCTGAAGAGTTCCATTGAGTTGCTGGAGTTGGGGAGGATTTTGTTCTGGATGAAGGTCATTTTGGTGGATCTGATGAGTTGGTGGTATTCAGTCATGGCGTTCTTGTAGGTGGTCCGGTCTTCCATGGTTTTGCTGTTTCTCCATAGCTTCTCGAGACATCTACAGGTGCTTCTGGAATCTTGGAGGTCAGTGGTGAACCAGGTGGCTTTTGTGGGGCGCTGTCTGTCGGGGTTGCGGAGGGGGGCGAGCTTGTCTGTGCAGTTGAGGATCCATCTGTGTAGTTCTTTGGCTGCAGAGTTGGTGTTGGTCGAGGTGGGAGGGGGATTGTGGTTGAGGGTGAAGTTGAGGTCCTCTTCGGTGACCTTGCTCCAGTTCCTTCATGGAGGGCATGGTGTAGGTTTGTGAGCAGTGGCTTTGTCGAAAGAGAAGTGGTGGTCCATCCAGGGGGGTTGCGTGGTGTGGCTGAAGTTGATGTTGTTACCTCCTGCAAAGATGGGGTCGAGGGTGTGTCCTGCCTAGTGGGTGGGGGTGGTGATGAGCTGTTTCAGTCCGATGTTGGTGGGGTTGTCCAGGAGGGCGGAGGAGTTGGGGTCACTGAGGTTGTCAAGGTGGAAGCTGAGGTCTCTGAGCAGTATGTAGTCCATGGAGGCGATGGCGGAGGGGTCCGATGAGGTCGGTGATGGAAGTGGTGAACGTGGTTCGAGGTCCAGGTGATCTGTAGGCGAGGGTGCCATGTAGGGTCGTTCTGGGGCTGGTCTGGATCTGGAAATGGAGGTGCTCTTTGGGGGATTGGGAGTCGTTCGTGCTGGAGGTGGTGAGTCAGAGGGAGTTATTGTGTGCGATGGCGAGTCCTCTTCTTGGGTGGTTGGGGCAGTCCTTCCTCTGGATCTTGTATCCGTTGGGGATGGCGGTGGCGATGTCAGGGGTGGAGGTGTGGTTGGTTCAGGTTTACGTGAAGAAGGCGACGTCTGGCGAGAGGGTGTCGAGGAGGTCCCAGATTTCTACTGAGTGTCTGTTCAGGGAGTGTACATTGAGGAGGATGCACCTCAGGGCTTCGGGAGTGCTGGCGTCCGGCAGGAGGGCAGTGGCCATGGGGATGCGGAAGTTGGTGAAGGTTTGTCGACAGTGTCGGCAGGAGAACTGGCCATGGGTGGTGTTCAGCGTAGACAGCTGGCAGTTGTTGTTCCTTCCAGGGTTGAGTGCGTGGATGCAGCTGAGTCTTAACGGTGGGTGGTCGGAGAACCATGCTCCCTGACACTGGTTACGGTCAGGTTACAGACGGGCGCAGACGGGCTTGCCTTTGGCAGTGGCCACCATTAAGTAGTGGAGGGAGCGCAGTGGGAGGCGGGAGCGGCAACCGGCAGGGGGGAGGGGCCACGGGGGCAGCAGCGGCAGGGAAAAAAACAGCAAAACACAACAAGGCACAAAAGAGGCTATAGATATGATTGGCACAATACAATAAAGAGAGACAGGCAGAAAAAAGAGACAACAGGCACAATTATGAGAAGAACGGACAGAAAAAGACACAACAGGCACTATGAGAGAGACAGACAGAAAAAGACACAACAGAAAACAGAAGTCAGAGATGGCTGGCCAAGCAGACCAGCAGAAGAGCAAGGCTCTCCCACTGGACCACGAGGGATGAGGAGCAGGCAGGAGCCTGCGGGTGGAGGAGGGCCTCGAACACCTACCTTGGGTAGTGTTGTATATTTCCTAGGGTGTCCATAAACGGGCTTTCCAGATTCATGTCCTAATATAGGCACAATTCGCCTTGCCCTTATATAGGCATAAAATCCTAGACCTTATTTAGGCATAACCCATGCACTCCAAATACAGGCATGGATTCCGACATCCGTCCACCCTAGCCTCACAACGAGTTCATGAAAAAAACAGACCCTTAGGCTGCGGGAGTTTCCCTTGCCCAGGACTATTGATTTCTTCAAGGACTCATATATTATGCATGAACCATTATTCCTTAGGGGTTCATTCATGACGTCTTTCGCTGCCCAACTCACGTCAATGCTAACATTTTCAGGTATAAATATACCTTCCCAAACCCCTGTAAATCAGAGGAGACCTCGACTTCAGAGGAGCCCGATTCCCGGCCGGACGCACTGAGAAGACGCTGTCATTCTTGCACGCAGAGAGTCCAGCTTCCAGTGATCTAACTTCCCTTGCGGGGTGTTGGAGTTCGAGTCTGGGAAAGAAATTCCTACCTCTCTCATTCTTCAGGTATGGAGCAGACTAGAACCTAGAGGGACTCTTGGCATACTGGTCTCTTGGCATACTGAGCTTAAACATACTCTTAGTATACTCTAGTCAGGATTACATCACCTACTTCTACTTCTCCCTACACCTAGGATAGGTTAGGAACACTGGGGTAGAACTAGGCTAGAAACGCATCGTATGAAGTACTCGCATTTTTAGGCTGTGTCATTTTATGTAAATGCATATATGCTGAAAAGATAATGCTAACGCAGTATTATTTATTTCTACTGCTCACTCTGTACATTATTTATCTCGCATACTGTCTTGTGATCGTAACAGCACATTTAACTTACAACAGAAACAAGACTGTTCAATAAATCCTTTATTGAAACGCCCGTCTGTTATTTCTGTGTAACTTTGAGAGTAACTAGACATGCACGACTCAGCTGAGTGAAATAGTTATCTATTGTTTCTACGACTCTGGGACACGTCCTGATTCTGTAAGGGAAACACAGTGGTCATGTTTTGCGGCTGCCAGAAACTACTCCCTTCTTGTTGTCAAGAAGTTTCTAGTGGCCTCTGAGCTAGCTGGCACAAGTAATTAAGTTTAATATACTCGATAGGGACATACCGACCTTAGTCCTATGTCAAGCCTATAGGATATATTATTCCAATGCGCAGAGCCTATTAGGGAAATAGGAGCTACACTACATGGCGCCCAACGTTTGGTAAGGCGGTAATTCAACGTTAGATACTGAGTAACTCAGCCGTGCTTCTTCTTTTTCTCTCAGAGACCCCTACCCATATACTCCTAAAGACGTCTTGAGTGGGCAGGGTTAAGTATCCACCACGGCTACATAGGGTAGTACCCTATATATTAGCTGTTTGGTTAGCTCAACGTTGAAGGATACAGTGTTCCAAAATATTGTGCACCTTATCTTTGTTTCCTTGAACATTGTTCTACATTTTTCATAAAACAAAATGTCCTTAAACGGGGACAATCCCGCCGGAAACGGTGGAGCTGCGGCTGATCCAGCCCAAGCAGCACTTTTTAACAATACAGGTTTAAATGAAACCGAGGAGGGTGTCATCGACATCGCTCCAAACTTAAGAAGAGCCATTACTCTAAAACTTATAAAACATGGCCTATCACCGAGAGGAGGTAGAGCAGTTTTCGTGATAGAGGCACATGAATCCTTTCAGACAGAGGTATTCTATTCATGGGTAATATTTCCTGAATCCAATTCAGTAACTCACACATTTCACTTCTACAAAGAAGATGAACTACCAGAGGAATACATTCCTTTCGAGGATATTGAAATTCCATTAACATACCAAGAGCATCAGCTCTGGTTTAAAGGCGCCCTAAAACATCACAAAAACATAACCAGGCTCGGTCCACTAGGTAGTCCAGGAGCAACATGGCTGATTCTAGTCGGCTATACACCTCATCCCGACATCGAAATAATGTCAGATGAGGAACTACTTACTCAACTCACAGAGTTAATAAAAATCTACAGACAATTAGTTCAATATGTCATGCAGACTTTTACAGTCCAACCACCATTAACAATTCCAAATCAAACCCCCCACCAGGGGAATACTTTAAAAATTACACCACAGACTCTATACGCAGTCATGGGTAAAATGCCCACTAAGCGAAAGCAAATTCCATTTTGGATAGCTCAAAAAATTACTCAAATCGAAGCAGTATTTCCAAATACTAGCCCACATGAGAAACACAGAATCCTAACCATTAGTTTACCAATGGGGATCACACCACAACTGGAAGACTACACCACTTGGGGCTCAGTCTTTGCTGACATCTATACTAAAACACATGGTATTCCATCGATTGCGGTAATACCTGATGTCCTAAAACAAATTCAAAACGAATATGGGGCAGAGCCTGCTTTAAATTTAGGTATGAAATTACTGAAAAATTTCGACCAGGTCTCAACAATAATATTATCTAATATTAAAGGGAGGCAGCAGCAGTGGCGATCCGACAAAATTTAAGGGAATTTGATGTTACAGAACATCAAACAGAGCTACCCAGAATAATAGAACAATCTTATGCAGAATTAGGCAGAGATAGTTTGGGTGGAAGACCAGTGAAGCCGAAACTATCTGAAAGTCCTGAGAAGGACTCAATTAAACAAACTCCTACATCTTCTAAAAAGAAGTGGGAGTCTACTAAACAAAATTCAAATGAGAAAGGTTCTCAATCCCGAGGTAGGTCTCCTCAAAAGGAGCCCTCTGGAAAGGAGGTATAACCTCAGGAATAGGGATAATTTGAGAAAACCTGATAGGTATCAAGATACTGATACACGTTCCTCTCGTCCCTTTCAGGTCTCATCACAGACTTCGGAAAGAAGAAGACGAACAGAACATAGAGAAGAACGCGTGAAATCGAAAGACGACAAACACGCTCCAAAAATTAAAGAAAAACCTCAATTCTCCAAAAAGAAAGTGGCAAGTCTGAAAGTAAGACATGCCGAGAATACTGAGAACACAACTCAAGAACGGAGAATGGGCTCAGACAATGCTGGACAGTGCAGCAGAAGTCACAATAGCTCGTCAGAACCTGAAGGAACTTCTGGAGATAGTGGACTTGAATGAGTACATTACAGTAGAGACTGTAGATACCAGGGTTAGTACTCCACAAAAGTTATTTGACATAACACTCCGGATGGAGGGAGACAAACCTAGACAGGTTAAAGCACTCTTTTGGGAAAGACTATCAAAGGGTTATGACATACTTCTAGCAGAAAAGGACTGGCCACCACAATTTGTCAGGGAGTGCCCACACGGCGAGGACATTATTATGCCTGCCTTCTCCAATCACATACCAATTCACCTAAAATATACATATGCCAGAAAATGGGCAGTGGCCCAGGCTCCAGCATTATATAAAAATCATGTAGGATGGGATGAGGACTCACCTCACCATAAAATAAATCTGAAACATGAACCAACTGCACAAAGGCAGTATCCTATTAAGCAAGAAGCTAAAAAACAGGTCAGGGAGATCTTAGATCAACTTGAATATCAAGGGGTGATTGAAACATGCACCTCCTCAATGAACAATCCTTTGTTTCCTGTCTCCAAACCAGACAATACATATCGTCTAGTTTTGGACTACAGACATTTAAACACTTGTTCTAAAACTTTTGCAGTGCAAAATGCACATAGCACAGCATTAATGAATAACATTGTGCGTAAAAAATACAAAACAACATTAGACATCTCAAATGGTTTCTTTTGTCAAAATATAGCACCTGAAAGTAGGTACTTAACGGCATTCTCCATAATGGGGACCCAGCGTCACTTTTGTCGACTCCCACAAGGGTTCAAAAACAGCCCAGGTTTATTTTCAGTGAGGGTAACGGAGTTACTACAAATCTATGACAACGAGGCATTGTCCTATGTCGATGACCTCTATCTGACAGACGATGACTTGGACAAAACACTTGAACAGGGTGAGCACCATTATATTGGGATTCGCCTCTGAGGGCTACAAGTTCAACTTTAAAAAGTCCCGAATTGCCCATCTCAATGTCCTATTTTTGGGATATGAGCTTTCAAGTGAAGGCAAGAGCTTGGCAGCTAACTTTCTAGAGAAATGTGCGCTGCTCCAACCTCCAAAGACGCAAAAAAACTTACAATCCATTCTGAGTTTCCTAAATTTTGGAAGAACATACATACTAAACTATGCAGAAAGGGTTAAACCTCTCTACGCATTAATTAAACCTGATTTTTCAATCAAAAACTGGACAAACGAACACACAGAAATTTTGCGTTCACTCCAGGCTAACATGTTAGCAACAAATCACTTACAAACACGCGTAAGTCAAAGAAATTTGGTGATTCGAATAATTTCGGGTCAATGTGGATTCACCTACTTAACCTTCAATGAGGGTGAAAAAGTACCAATCGCGTACAAATCACATTTGTACACACAAGCGGAAATGCGATTCAGTTCTACTGAAAAAATTCTAACAGCAGTTCAAACAGCTGTAGCAAAAGAAAGAGCCTTAGCCCAAGGGAAACGCATAATTGTCGTAACCCCGGTACCAGCTTTAGAAGCGGTCACAAAAGCAAGCATTCCAAATGCTAAAGCACTACATCCGAGATGGATACAATGGGTTAATTCTCTTGCTGCACCTGATGTTGAATATGTTTTTGATCCAGATTTAAAAACACAAGCATTTCTCCAATATGAACAAGAATGTCCTCTGCCCACTGAGATTCTGCCTCTCGATCAGTATGAATTAATAATTTACACTGACGGATCCGCACAGCCCGCAACAGGGAGTAAGCAAGCTTACAGTGCAGCGTGTGCTATCGTTAAAGGTCGCATGCGAAATGGCATCTTCAGACCTATGGTCACAAAAACTCAATCACTAGGTGATTGTACAGCTCAGCGAGCAGAACTACAGGCATTCAAACTGGCACTTGAGAGTATGGATCGAGAATTCCTCACACTAATCGTGTGCGATTCCTTTTACTGTGTTCAGTCGTATAATGACTATATACGAACCTGGCTTGAAAATGGTTTCAAAGATGCGAAAGGTGTCACAATAAAGCACAAACTGCTTTGGGAACAAGTAGTTCAGTTGAAAAACGAACTACCAAAGGCTCACGTGATTCACACACTGAGTCATCAGCGTGATGGCGTTCACGTTGCAGGGAATTCATTGGCTGACGAAGCCGCAAAGGGGGCTGTTCAGACGGCTTCCGTAGCTGCGATCACTCGTTCAAAAACAAAAATAGACGGTGAGATAATGTTAGCTGTCAATGCTTCGAGCAAAGGCAGCAGTGCAGCGTTACCAAAAAAGTTTCCACTCAAGTACTCTTATGTAATTGATGCGAACAACGTTCCTTTTGCTCGAATCCCTGGAGTGGGGGATAGGGTAATTCCAAACAAGGAACGCAGATTAGGACTAATCCTAGCAGCACACGAAGGGATAGCTTCTGCCCATGCAGGTGTTTCAGCGACAGTATCTTTACTAAAGCAAAGATATTGGTGGCCTGGCATTCGGAAACAAACTAAAAACTATGTTTTAGAATGTGGTATTTGCCAATAGATGAAAGTCTCAACAGTGAAACGTCCTGCGCAGACACCCCTTTTAATTTCGGATAAACCGTTAGCTTGTGTTTACCTGGACCACTGCGGTCCCTTGCAGAGGGACGGTAATTATAAATATATCATGGTAGCAGTGGATTCATGCTCTAGGTTCCTATGGTTATGGCCTCAGCGCTCGGCTGACGCTCGAACTGTTATAAAAGATTTGCGAGTCTTTATCGGCACATACGCAATAGGCACGCTACATTCTGACCAGGGTCCTGCGTTTAGCTCTAGGGCTTACAAGGAGGCCATGGCCAGTCTGGGCGTTGCATTGCGGTACACCTCTCCATTCCATCCTGAGGGAAATTCTGTTGTGGAAAGGAAAAACCGGGACATAAAGCAGTCTATAACAGCTAGGGTATTAGGTTCGGGTGATGGGTGGGTCAAACACCTCAATAGCGTACAGCGCGCTCTCAACAATTTGCCAAGTAGTTCTCTAGGGGGGGTCACTCCATATGAGGTCCTATTTGGGACAAGAATGTGGGTTCCAGACTTAGAACACGTAGGCACAGTGGTGGAAAATAAACTATTTGATATCAAAGATCGTTTGGCTGTTTTACAGGATCTTAACAAATTAAGAACGAAACAAAGCAACGTATCCCTACAGCCAACCACCACTGGGGAAATATCGGCGGTCCCAGCAAGGCCTGTCTGGATTCCGAAAGTTGGGGATCTAGTCAGAGAAAAATTGCGGACAAGAAGGAATTTGGACCTTCTTACAGACAACCGGTACCTGTTCTAGCTGTTCAAGGAACAAGGACAGTACTTCTGCCGCCCCTTGCTGGAAGAAAGGAGAAAAGATTTGTGTCCATCGACCTGATCAAACCACAGTATGTGGCCAATACTAAGCAGTAGGCCTCGTGGACTCCGACCTAGTAGCAGACGCACTCCTCTCGCTACTATTCAAGAGGTTCAGACTGAAAGACTGATCACGATCGAGAATTCAGCTGTAACAAACGAAGGACTAAGCAACCAAGCTATGGAACTCATCCCTCTTGACAACAAAATAACAGTTCGTCCAAATGCACCTGTCTACACCAACGTGACACGTGAAGAACTGTCTCCTGTGATTTCAACAAATCCTGATGCAATTCCAACAATTGACAGAATTGCTTCTGGCTATTTCATTGACTTTGATATGTTCTCAGAAGGTCCAAGTGAACCTGAAACGACGCCAGCATCATTCAAACTCAAGCAGCAAGTACAAGACTTTATTCACTTTCTGAAAAAGACTTATCTGGTTTCGCCATGGATTGAACTCTGAATTACATCTGGACTTTTTGTTTTTCTGCTCTGGCTAGCTTTGGTAATAACAGTAAGCGTACTTATAAGTGGCAGATACATCCATGTGAACAGTGAAGGAAAAGACGTAAACGTACTTTTGAAACCTCATAAATCTTCCCATCGTGAAGCAAGAGACTTGTCATCAGTGAACATCACAGCTGTTCCTATACACAATGGTATAGTGTGGGACAAAACAGATTATGACATTTTCGGACCAACGGAACAATTGAACATTCCACATTTGTTTAAAATTTCACTAAGTGATTTAATTACGTCCAGTACCTATTCAGATGATTGGGACTTTGAGACTGTGACTGACATAATGTTTGATCTAGAAAAATCTGCTGCATTTTCTAAAAATGAAAATTTAGATGGTTCATCAGACTATGAAGAACTGTATTGTTATAACCACTATGGTCATCATTATTTGCATAAAACTGCATATCCAAGAAATGTGTTTATGTTTAACCAATGGGAACATTGTCCTACACCACCACAAGGTAGTTCAAAAACTTTTGCTAGTAAGTTTCCATATTTTTCAGGATACAATACATCTGACCCAGAAACGTTTTACTATAGAAATATAAACAAAACAGGTCTGAAAACTATGTTAACAAATACGAAACATATTTACTCTGCAGCATTTATTTTCCAACTGTCTACACAGGGTTTCGACTTATGGAAAGACACAATTGAGACAAAAACTGTCTGGGGTAGTAAAGATTGGCAAGTACAGGGTATAGAAGCTTTGTTTAGAGCCTGTATCATCCCTGAACAAATACTGTTTTTGAATGAAACCGTCCAACAAACATCTTGTCTTGGATTAGCCAAGATCAAAGAGATGAAATCACCTTCTGTGCCAACACCTGCCAGTGATAATAATACAAAGGCAGTGGTGACAGTTGACAATATACTACAACTCAACAGATCTGATCCAAATTGGAAGAAATGGTTGATCTGGCCCAT
The DNA here is from genome assembly GCA_963921515.1 of Calotriton arnoldi. Classification (NCBI taxonomy): domain Eukaryota; kingdom Metazoa; phylum Chordata; class Amphibia; order Caudata; family Salamandridae; genus Calotriton; species Calotriton arnoldi. The sequence goes on from CAWUFW010000205.1 coordinate 4,032,934, forward strand.
AGACACAAACAACTGTCAGGAAAGGTTCTTGAACAAAACTCAGGGCTTTACTATACGTAGGCCAGACCCAAGATATGTCCAGAGACAACATCCGGGGGTAGTAACAACATATAGTGTAGGAAAATTATGCCTCGATTGGCTGCATAAATCTACACTACAGGATGTGAAACAACACTTATCCTTGCTTACAGGAGACGCAGATCTTAGGGAATTCTTGCTTGGACCAAGAAAACCGCGTCAAAAACGTTTCATATATGCCGGCATTTATGCTGCTTATAATGAAGCATGGAAAGTGTCACAGATAGAGGCCGCAGAACGAATACGTGAACTTGATCGTTGATTAATTTAGAGAAAACACTCTCTGTGGTCGACAATGGGTTAACAACTTTGTCCTCCAGAATATATTCATTGGATGGCATTGTATCCTCTGCTATCGACATTCTAGAACAAGATTTGGCTATGTTACAACAAGGTCAATCCCAATTACGTTCTATAGTGTTATTGAGCTGGACGCTGCAATCTTTGCGAGCGGGCTATGTGCCTTGGCGTTTCATCAACACGTCGTCTCTGTTTGCAGAATACAATCTCACTGATAAACAGATCGAATTGGCACAAAGAGGGGCAAGGTATACAGTGCTAAGCATTGAAAAACTGGAGAAGTTACCATTCACAGTGGCAGAAAAACCAGCTACAGAATGGGTTATTCATGGCAAAATAACATTACCTGTGACTACTTTTCAGTTTCAGTATTGCCTCAGACAAGTGCAAGCAGGCAAATATGAAAGGTTGGGTAAGGAATACATTAAGACATCTTGGGATTTACCGTATACACATAGATGTTGGAGTGGGGATCGTGAAGTGTTTCTAAGCGGTACCAACTGTAAACATGCACTGACCGGTTCACTTATGTGTCAGGACATTTCTTTACACGGGGCTTGTAATGGTTCTGTGGCGAATTTGTCTTGCCATCAGCGGGGTACACCAGCTGCTGTGGTTAATCCAACGTTTGGACAACTTTCTAACGGGAGTTACCTCATGTTGAATGATCAGAGTTGCTGCGGAATGTTGCCAGGCATCCCATATCTAGTAACGGTCAACTCCAGGGTCACTTGCTTTATGCAAGTATTGTTTCCCCAATAGACACAGTCAGGAGTCGCCTCTATGGCCTTCGCTGAACGTCTCTTTTATAAGATTTGATACTTTGAGCAGAATGAAAGCCATGCTTTTACAGCAAACAGTGCCTTTGACCTCGGCCAAAGAAACCTATGATCTACAAGTAGCAAGGACTTCGGCTGAGATACAGACTTTAATACGTACAAACTGCCCTATACATTTCGTAGAACTGATATCGCGTATCTTTAACATGTCAGATACGACCGGAATTGTACATGTATTTAAGAGCATTTGCTCCGGTCTATTAGCACCTTTCCAGGCAATACTTGGAATTATCCCCAACTTTGCACATTCGGTGTTTGGTGGCATACCATTAATTCTCGCACTTGTTGCCGGAATTTTATTCATCCTTCTGCTATTGCGCTATGGCCAGCCTATTCGCAGACATCACTCCGAGCGAAATGGAGAAAGCTCTCCTTGAAAGAAAGTGCCGTGAGCGAATAGTACAGCTATTGGGCATGACTCGTCTACGGGACCTTAATACAACTTGGTTCCTGTCATTTAGACCAATCTGGCAAGATTGCATCTTACCTGTTCTACGATGCCTGCTATGCGGTGAAGAATGCGTGTTGGACGCTTGTCTAACATATCCATCAGCCACGCCAAAGGATGTCGATACTTTGCTGGTACCGATAACGGCCCATGCTTTGTGTTGTCCCCAGAGGCTACCAATCCTGATGTCAGCATTCATTGAGATCTCACAGACGCTTCCGGCAGCTGCTGAGGTACGAGAGACAACTCCAGGCACACAGGTAACAACGGACGCGAACATTGCTGCGGCGACCTATGCTGAGAGCGATGCTTCACATCTTTGTGCGGTCAATCTCTTACACGAGGTGTTTCAACTTACACCAACGACAGTGGATAATGTTTTGTCTATTGAAATAGATGATCTCATGTTTACACCAGACCCGTAAACTGACTCTGATTCAGCATACTGTGTTCCAGAGATGCAGTAACAATTTGGCCTTCATTTTTCAAACACTTGGAACTCTACCAAATTTGAACTTTTGTCCCATTTTTTCGAACGAAAATGGCACTTCAATCTGCTTAAAGTAGAACTAGCCTTATAATACAGACTTGGCAGTACTTCCAGGGACACTTAGTCATCTTGTGTGTCTAGAACAGTTCATTTAATTTTTTATGACAGGAAATAACTTTGATTTTGAACAAACTTATCGATCATTTTCGTCATATGTAAATATTGCTTTTATATTTCATTCCTATTGCATTTATTCCGAACTTTATGCTGGAAATGAAAAACATTGCTTAAATGATGTACAGAAACCTTTGCATTTTTAATATGTCTTTTAATGCTTTTAGGATATGTTTTTATATGCAGTACTCCATTTTAATGTTTTAGCATTTTATATGTTTAGCATTTTAGTGTTATCGTACACACGAAAGAGGAGTGGGTGTTGTATATTTCCTAGGGTGTCCATAAACGGGCTTTCCAGATTCATGTCCTTATATAGGCACAATTCGCCTTGCCCTTATATAGGCATAAAATCCTAGACCTTATTTAGGCATAACCCATGCACTCCAAATACAGGCATGGATTCCGACATCCGTCCACCCTAGCCTCACAACGAGTTCATGAAAAAATCAGACCCTTAGGCTGCAGGAGTTTCCCTTGCCCACGACTATTGATTTCTTCAAGGACTCATATATTATGCATGAAACATTATTCCTTATGGGTTCATTCATGACGTCTTTCACTGCCCAACTCACGTCAATGCTAACATTTTCAGGTATAAATATACCTTCCCAAACCCCTGTAAATCAGAGGAGACCTCGACTTCAGAGGAGCCCGATTCCCGGCCGGACGCACTGAGAAGACGCTGTCATTCCTGCACGCAGAGAGTCCAGCTTCCAGTGATCTAACTTCCCTTGCGGGGTGTTGGAGTTCGAGTCTGGGAAAGAGATTCCTACCTCTTCCATTCTTCAGGTATGGAGCAGACTAGAACCTAGAGGGACACTTGGCATACTGGACTCTTGGCATACTGAGCTTAAACATACTCTTAGTATACTCTAGTCAGGATTACATCACCTACTTCTACTTCTCCCTACACCTAGGATAGGTTAGGAACACTGGGGTAGAACTAGGCTAGAAACGCATCGTATGAAGTACTCACATTTTTAGGCTGTGTCATTTTATGTAAATGCATATATGCTGAAAAGATAATGCTAATGCAGTATTATTTATTTCTACTGCTCACTCTGTACATTATTTATCTCGCATACTGTCTTGTGATCGTAACAGCACATTTAACTTACAACAGAAACAAGACTGTTCAATAAATCCTTTATTGAAACGGCCGTCTGTTATTTCTGTGTAACTTTGAGAGTAACTAGACATGCACGACTGAGCTGAGTGAAATAGTTATCTATTGTTTCTACGACTCTGGGACACGTCCTCATTCTGTAAGGGAATACAGTGGTCATGTTTTGCGGCTGCCAGAAACTACTCCCTTTTTGTCGTCAAGAAGTTTCTAGTGGCCTCTGAGCTAGCTGGCACAAGTAATTAAGTTTAATATACTAGATAGGGACATACCGACCTTAGTCCTATGTCAAACCTATAGGATATATTATTCCAATGCGCAGAGCCTATTAGGGAAATAGGAGCTACACTACAGTAGAGAGGTGCTGGAAGGCAGCGGCGTAATGATGGAGCTGCGCGAGGGGAGAGCAGAGTTCCCTGACCAGGAGGTCAGAGGTCTTGCTCAACTGCTCACACAGTGGCTGCCATTAAGTAGGGGATGGGGAGGGAGCGCAGTGGGAGGCGGGAGGGGGAACCGGCAGGGGGGAGGGGCCACGGGGGCAGCAGCAGCAGGGAAAAAAACAGCAAAACACAACAAGGCACAAAAGAGGAGATAGATATGATGGGAGCAATAAAAAATACAATAAAGAGAGACAGGCAGAAAAAAAGAGACAACGGGCACAATTAAGAGAAGAACGGACAGAAAAAGACACAACAAGCACTATGAGAGAGACAGACAGAAAAAGAAACAACAGAAAACAGAAGGCAGAGACGGCTGGCCGAGTATACCAGCAGAAGAGCAAGGCTCTCCCACTGGACCACCAGGCATGAGGGGCAGGCAGGAGCCTGCTGGTGAAGGAGGGCCTCCAACACCTACCTGGTGCAGAGAGGTACTGGAAGGCAGCAGTGCAATGACAGAGCAACACAAGGGGAGAGCAGAGTTCCCTGACCAGGAGGTCAGAGGTGTTGTGTAACAGTAGGGAAATAGTTGAACTTCGAAGGGGTTACATTTACTTTTCCCACTCCAGTATGTGCAACAGTAGGGAAAGAGGTGGACTTTGGAGAGTTAAAGTGTACTATTCCACCTCCAGTCTTTGCAACATTAGGGAAATTGTTAGACTTCGGAGTGGCACAATTTACTATTCCAAATCCAGTCTGTGCAACAGTAGGAAAAGTGTTGGACTTCGAAGGGGTTAAATTTACTATTCCCACTCCAGTCTGTACAACATTAGGGAAAGTATTGGACTCCAGAGGGGTAATATTTACTATTCCCACTCCAGTCCGTGCAGCAGTAGGGAATGCGTTGGACTTCGGAGGGGTATGATTTACTATTCCAACTCCAGTTTGTGCAACAGTAGGGAAAGTATTGGACTCCAGAGGGGTATGATTTACTATTCCCACTCCAGTCCGTGCAGCAGTAGGGAAAGCGTTGGACTTCAGAGGGATAATAGAGCTCAACTGCTTCAAGGAAATTAGTCTTGAACAGTCCCTGCAAGCTATTCTCTCCTGCAAATCAGTTTCCCCTCTCGATCCCTGCCCCCCAAAAATCCTATACGCGCTAGTTGACATCATAAACCCTACCATCAACCAAATAATCAACTCCTCCTTCAAGCTAGCAATAGTTACTGATAATTGGAAAGTTGCTGCTGTTAAACCCCTCCAAAAAAAGAAACTACCAGATCCGACCACTCTCTCTAATCTCAGACCCATCTCGCTGCTACAATGTCTGAGTAAAATAGCAGAGAAAATAGTCAACACGCAACTAAATGACTCTGTGCAGGAAGCCAACATCCTACACCCCAAGCAATCAGGTTTTAGGCCTGGTCACTCAACAGAATCAGTCCTGCTTCACACCACGGAAACCTTAATGTTTGCCCTAGATCAGGGAAAAGATTTAGTACTGATTCTGTTGGACTTATCGGCCGCATTCGATATGGTCTCCCATGACATTTTGGGAGACAGGCTTGCGGATAGTGGCATCACTCACAAGGCGCTTGCCTGGCTAACATCTTTCTTGGAATTAGGCAGCTACAAATCAACAGGAAAACAGTTGCCGTCAGGAGTCCCTCAGGGCTCGGCCCTGAGTCCAACTCTATTTAATCTTTACATGATACCGCTGCTTACCCTGATTGCTTCCTTTGATATCGAATCTATTTCGTACGCAGATGACTCCCAGCTAATCCTCACCTTTGACAAAAACTCCACAGCAACTGAAGAAAAATTCCGGCACTGTCTATCCGCAGTCATGGACTGGATGAAATCAAACCACCTCAAATGTAACAGCCAGAAAACAGAAATCATGCTGCTTGGGAAATCCAACCTCTTTATGCCCAGTGGTGGCCGACGAACACGGCCCCACCTCCTAACACAGTAGACACTGTGAGGAATTTAGGGATTAGATTCGATTCTGCACTATGCTTCCACCAGCAAGCCCTCGCTGTGGCGGGCACATGCTTCCACATGATAAAAACCCTCAAAAAATGTCTTGTTCTTCTCCCTGTCACTGCTAGAAAAACAGTTGCAGTAGCACTAATCCTGTCACGTCTGGATTACTGCAACAGCCTTTACGCAGGAGCAAAAAAGGCTGTTCTGAAAAGACTACAAGCTGTTCAAAACGCGGCAGCCCGGCTGGTTTTAAAACTACCTAGGGGGTCCTCTTCTGCAGCAGCACTTAGAACACTCCATTGGTTGCCCATACATAAAAGGATTCTCTTTAAAATTTGAATAATCATCTTCAAGGCCACCAGGGCAACGGGACCAAAATATCTAAGGTCCAGAATCAGACCTTATATCACTCAACGGCTCTTGCGGTCATCCTCGGGAAACCTTCTAGCACCCCCCCCTTCCAACTGACATCCAGAGGGGGAAAGTCAATGGCAGTCCTCGGAACGAAAGCCTGGAATAGCTTGCCCACTCAGCTGAGACTAGCGCAGTCTGAACCTATGTTCAAGAAACTCCTAAAAACCTGGATTTTTGCTGCCCCAGATCACACAGTGCTATCTCTCATCTGATCCCTACACCCCCACACGCTCACCAATATCCTCACGTCAGACTTTCATGCCTCTGCCAGCGCCAAGATGCTCCTCGGAGTGAACGTCGCGCTTTATAAATGTCTTCATTCATTCATTCATTCAATATTTACTATTCCCACTACAGTCTGTGTGTTTATGCAGCAGTAGGGAAAGTACTTCATTTCAAACACATTTCATTAACCCTATTAGTTGATCAGAAATATAAAACTCTTAATATAAAAATGTTATATATATATCATAAAAAATATTATACAATGTACATAATTATTAAAAATCGTAATAATTAAGTTTGAATTGTAAAAGTTTTTTTCCACACTATAATACCACAAACTTAGCAGCCCACACTTAAAATATAACTAAAATGAAGAAATATAACACAATGTACATATATATTTAATCAATTAAATAATGCATGATAAATGAATCATTAATTAATTAGTACTTAATTAACTTCCCAGCCATTGTTTTTAAAAACAACTACCAATGTAAATTTGAAAATCTACCATTTGAGAATTGCGAGGCAGCGCTTTTTAAGCTGTCTCTGACTCCTCATTTTACTTTCTCTGGTATTCTTGCATATCGCTCCCCGGGATCTGCTGCTTCCTGGGCAGCATCTTTTCCTGGTCTTATTGCCCCACTTCTTATGAGCACTTCTAATTTCTCTATTCTAGGTGACCTCAATCTACACCTAGATGACTTAACATGTAAAATCAGTGCCAATTTTATATCTGATATGGAAGCTCTAAATATTTATCTTCACAATTCCGGACCCACGCATAAGGCGGGTCATTTACTGGATCCGATTTTTTCCAATCTATCTAACTTGCACTGCTCCTTAGCACTTCCACTATGCTGGTCTGACCATTATATTATTAGATTCGGTTTGAAATCCCCAGATTGTTCGGGCTCTCCTATTCCCATTCCGAAGACCTTAGCCAGGAACTGGAAAAAACTTGATATCATTGTCTTAAATCAATTCCTACATTCTCGAACACCCATTCCAAAACAAACGGTCGACACACTTGCTGTTTTAGGGCAAGACTGGCTTTTGAATGCCATTGACACCTGTCTCCCTCTTTCCCTAAAAAGAAATATTAATCACTGTGCTCCTGCACCTTGGTTTAATGAGCAATTGAAAACAGAAAAAGCCAAATGCAAGGTGCTGGAAAGAAAATGGAGAAGGGATTATGCCTTAGAGTCAAAAAGACTCTACAAAAAGGCAAAAAAAGCCTATCATAAGCTATACAAATCAACTCGTGCAAATTATGTGTCAACCACCATTACTGATGCTCTGAACTGTTCTAAAACTTTGTTCAATATGGTCAAAGAATTGGCAGGATCCAAAACTCAATCTAAACCTCCCCCACTTAATAAACAACAATGTGATGAGCTGGCCAACTTTTTTGTACAAAAAGTTGAGAAAATCTATCTGGAAGTAGCTAATAAGCATAATAATGTTTCTCCTGGAGTGCAGCCCGACACTCTTCCTCATAGTGCACCCAATCCATTACCAATGGGAATGACCCTTCCCGATCAGACTTCTATGACCAATGTACCCTCCAACTGCTTGCACTCATGGCCCCTATTAAACCCTGATTCCTTTTTTATTTTTATTTTTTATTTTTTATTTATATATACCCAGATATTTACATAGAATTTCATATATTATAGAAAATAGATAGAATTAAAAAAGAAAATATAGATTTTTCATAATAAGCAAATAATTACATTATAGTAACAATATATATACACTTGGCTGTGATATTTGATACAAAGAGTAAATAGAAATAGATAAATAAATAAATAAATAATAAACAACAAAAAAGCATACCGCAAAATCCTAGTTCATATATAACCTAAGCCTGCACTGAGATAGTTTATCAATCAGTAAATAAAAAACGCTAAGATTAATATTGCATATTACAAACCTCAGGTGCAGAAAATACAGAATACACATATTAACGTGCCCCAGTTTCATTTTACATCTCTATTCCGCTACTACTATTGATTTCATGTTGTCTCAATCCCTTCCTCCAACTATCTAATGGTGACCATATTGCCTGCCCTAGTTTCCTTGCACCCTCCCCTTACAGGTGTAAAGCGCGATCTCTTGATTGTATACTCCCATAAGCCGCGCTAACCACAATGAAAAGGTAGGGGGTCCGCGTCTTTCCATCTTGCAGCTATTAATAATCTTAAGACTGCTGTACACATAAATAAGAAATAATTTTCTGCAGTATTCAGGCCAGCACTACTATCATAACCCGTTAACATCAATGTGGAGGATAAATTAATGCTCCTTCCTAACAGCTTCTCACAAAAACTAATCATCTCCTTCTTAACGAGTAGCAATCTATCACAGTCAAAAAACATATGAACTAGCGTTGCTGGCCCTTGTCCGCACCTTGGGCATCTATCATCTTCCCTCATACCCCAGTTAAACAATTTAGCTGGGGTGAAATAGAGGTTAAATAACGTCTTATAGTGCTGAGCCTTGAGGTTTGCTGAGCGAAGAATTTTGCCTGCTATTAGCAGGGACATATACACATCTACATCCGGATCTTGTAATTTCCCTGCCAATCCTGATTCAATTGTCTCAAGATCATCCTGGATACTTTTGAGCAAAAGGCCATAGATATTCCTAATCCTATTACCGCTCCCAGCTCCTAGCTCTATTATTGGAATTTTTCCCCCCGGGGATATCGTTGATCCTTGACCAATAAAGTACTCACGGATTTGAACATATTTAAAATATTGCCTGGGAGAAATTCCATACTCCTGCTGTAGAGCATTGAACGTGCGTAGCTGACCTGCTTCAAACAGGTCGCCTACCCTTGTTAAGCCTAGTTGCTCCCATCGCCTACCCATCACGTCATTAAAGGAATGTGGAAGATCTTGTGCATGCCACAGTGATGTATAATAATTTATTTTGGGGATTGTCATAACCTTCTGCACCTTTTTCCATACTTCCCAGGCGCTGTACATAACCTTTGATCGGAGCTTCCTAAAGTACCTTGGTTTAGTCTGACGCATGAGCACCCCTTTAGCATCCGTCCCAATGATAAGTTCAAATATCGTCGGGATCTTATCCTCCTCCATATCTTGGCTCAGAGGGAGCTAAATAGTATCGACATCTGGTGGAGTAGACAAGCCCAATGATAGAATCCAACATTGGGAATTGCTAACCCGCCCTGAGATTGCGGGAGTGACATGTATTTTAGAGAGCGCCTGACTTTCCCATACTGCCAAATAAACCTTGAAAAGATACTTTCCAACATTTTTAGGATTTCTAAATCTATCATAAATGGGATAGCGCGAAAGAGGTACAAAATTTTCGGCAGCATCGTCATTTTAAGGACATTTCCCCTTCCAATTATTGACAAATGCAGTCTATCTATTCTTCTCAAATCCGCAGTAATAATCTTAATCATTGGCTCAAAATTAATTTTTAATATTGTATTAGTTGCCGAGCTAATCCTTACCCCAAGATATGTAGCATTCTGTACACACCTTCGGTCATTAAAATCTAAGTTATTTGTACAGACAATGAGAGTCTTATCTACATTAAGGGAATAGCCTGACAGCTGCCCAAATTCCTTTGCGATAGCAGTAGCTTCTTTAATCGCATTAGCAGGATCCGTTGTTAAAATAGCAACATCGTCTGCATATGCCAATATCTTGGTTTCAAAACCACTGGATACTACAGGTTTGATTATCTGGCTCCTTATAAGTTTTTCTATCAGGGGGTTTATATATAGGGCAAACAATAAGGGGGAGCAGGGACAACCCTGTCTCGTTCCCCTTGATATAGCGATATTATCTGAAGTCTCCCCCATCATACGAAGACGAGCCCTGGGGTTAACATACATTGCTCTTATTGCCCTAACCATTCTTGTTCCAAAACCTTTTTGCTCTAACAACCTCCATAAAAAACCCCATGCCACCCGGTCAAACGCCTTTTCCGCGTCGAGGAGGATCATGGCCATCTGCCCCCCGTTGCGGCCTGGATATCGAATAATGTTATCACCCGTCTGATATGATCGGTCGTACCCCTACCGGGAATGAACCCGTGTTGCCAGGGCGAAACCAGGTGGCCAATGATCCTCCCCAGCCTGTTAGCCAATATCTTGGAATATAATTTGGTGTCTGAATTAATCAGGGATATGGGCCTGTATGATGATGGGTTATCTGGTGGTTTGCCTTTTTTAAGAAAAATAATGATGTCGGTCTCTCTCCAGGATTGTTCCCGGGACCGCAGAGACTTTGTCAGTATACAGAGGAGATTCATAAGGAATACGATCCCACTATCAGGTTCTTGTTCATCTAGACAGAAACTGTGAACACGATCTGAAAGCAAGATGGCGGCTTCTTAGGAGGACGGTAGCAGCGCGGACTGAAGGGCTGCAGTGTATAATGAAGGATCTGCGGTACACATTGGAAATTAGACGAATTTAGCGTGGATTAACAAAAACTGATGTTCCCCAGGCTTTGCTCTCGATCTTGTCATTTCTGTATATGGGCGGATCGATTAAGGCTCGACCTGTTGGTTCTAAGGTTGGTAAGGCAGTACTTACCGCGAGCGGATTGGTGTTGGTGGACCTGGCCTCTCTACGCGATGGGTCCTAAGAATCCAGGCCCGGGAGCTGTCCCTAAAGCGGGAGGAGCTGGTGGAGTACGGCAGACACGGGGAGATCCCGCTGGGGAGGCAGAGAGACTGGTTCCCGCAGAGCCGGCTTCCGCGCGTGGACGCCGGACCCAGACGCAGCCGCAGTTCCAGCAGGCTGAGGTGTCATCAGAGAAGCGAGGGAGAGGCGGGGTTATGGGTAAACAGCGCCCGCTGGCCCCACAGTGATAGACCTGCTTCAGAGGTCCCGAGAGCTTCCGTCGGGTGGCGGAGGAGCCGGTAGACTGCCAGCAGACAGGCAAGCCTCTGAAACGAACACGAAGGCGAAGACAGGAATGGACTCTCCCCAACAGCAGACAGCAGCTGAAGTGTCTGCAGCAGCTGAGGTGTCGGTAGGGGCTTCATTGGGTGAGACGGTTGAAGGTAGGCTCATGGACTCAGATGTTATTCAGCAAAACACTCAAGTAGACTGTGCTCAAATGGGGGGGGATGTAGAACGGCCCCCAGACATCAATGAGCTTTCAAACAGTGGCGGTGTGAATATGACTGAAGGTCAGGTTCAAGTGGTAGCCCAAGCTGCATCACGGAATAAAGAATCCACTCTTGCAGAAACCGCCGCAGAAAAGCCAGGAAGCAAAAATAAAAACAAAAGCAATCAACCGATGGTACTAACATCAGCCATTCAGCAGCAAGGCGAAGAGGAGAGGGGGGAAAAAATTAATAAAGCAGACCCCGATAAAGAGCCTAGTGATTGTTTCTTTTCAGTTTCTGAAGGGGCAGGATGGTCAGAGGATGGTCTCGACTCCTCCTCTGATCTTAGCAGTATTGAAACCGATCTGGAAGGCAGCGAAGGAGCTCAAGCTCGCACTGCCCGGAAACGAAGACGGAAATCCAACACACAAAGATTGGGAGGCAAAGACCTAAATTGGGACTATACTCTGACCACTCAACTGGCAGGCTCCCCTTAGGTGAGACCAACACAGTAGTCAATCAAGATTCCCCATCATTAGATGCTATATACCAGGCAATATTGATTCACAGAGAGGAGACACGTCAAGACAGCCGGAAAGCGCAGTCCGCTATGCGAAAGATGCAAGGGGTTGTCAGGAAACTCGCCAAATCATGTAATATCATTGGGGATCGTATGTCCGAACTGGAGGCTAGAATGGTTACGGCAGAGTCAGATTTTACAGGCACTCAAGCAAAGACGGAAGAACATGACGCCCAGCTGAAGGACATTCAATGGAAGCTGGAGGACCACGAGAATAGGCAGAGGAGGAATAATCTTCGCGTACTGGGGGTTCCGGAAGGAAGCGAGGGATCGGACACAAGGGCTTACATAATCAAGACATTTAAAGATGCATTTCCAGAACTTACTGATTGGAACTGGTCGCATGAAGTTCAGCGGGCTCACCGCACCCCTTTTAAGCCAAGGTATCCACTGAAAGAAGACTCAAGGCCCCGTGCGATTCTAGTCTATTTTGGAAACTTTCTGCTTCGCCAGGCAATTTCAGAAAAGCCAGGCATGAGTCAAAAAGATCAAGCGGGGGTGTCCTTTTTGTGCGCCCCGATTTTTGTCATGCTACAGTGGAGAGGAGGTGGAGATTGAGGGAAATGATCAAGCCTTTCCAGGATAAAAGTATTCAAGTATATTTAATTAATCCAGCACAACTGAAAATTTACTGGGAAGGCCAGACGCTCTTTTTTTCCTCAGAAATCAAGGCGAAAGAATTCCTGGATAAACTGGGTAGACCAAAATCATCAGGTCCATGACTAAGCTTCTGAAGTTAGCTCAGATGGATGGGGGAACTACACGCTAAATTAGGCACGTTAGAATTATTAGCCACGGGTCCATTATGTAAATGTATCTGTAGGTATACTTTTCTATGTATCTATATATATATTCATGTATTTAGGTGTTTTCTTAAGTTAAAAAAAAAATAATAATAAATTTTTTTTGCAGCCTCAGTCGGTCGCGCTGCAATCATCACAAGGGTGGTGTTCGGGGAGGGGTGAAGGGGACGAAGGGAGGGGGGGGCTGGTTTCCAGCAGGGTGGGGTCCGAGGGGAGCGGGGGGTGTTGAGGGAAAAAGGGGTAAAAAGCAAGATAAACTTTATATACCCAGAGTTGAACATAAGGTTCACGAAAAAAGAAAATGTTCTAAAAAGAATAAGGTAGTCAAGACTAGGCAGGCAGATATGGATGGTGCAAGGAACCAAGGGAAAGATGGGTAGGTTAAATATCTGTACGATAAATGTCGCGGGACTGAAAGATCGGAATAAAAGAATAATGTTGGCTGAGCTTGCTAGAACGAATAATATAGATGTTTTATGTATACAAGAAACCCATGTTCCTGGGAAAAAAGGACCATGATGTATATGAGAGGTTATAGCATGGTGGCTTGTACATCTCAGACTTCAAGCATTAGGGGGTAGCAATATTTGTAAAGACTATTATAGGGGAGCTAAACGGAAGTCAGCCGATATATTGGGGCGCTGGGCAATGGCTGAGCTAGAGGCGGGGGTTACCATCTGTGCAATCTATGGCTCAATCAAGATGACCCCGAGATTTTAGAGTACCTCGAGATAGAATTAGCTACCTGGTCAGGTCCTTTAATCATTTGTGGTGATTTTAATATTTCTGTTAATCTAGGTAGTAGAATGAAATACTTGGGGCGGAAGCCCAGGGTGTATAGAGCTTTAACTTCCTTGGTTGACAGTCATGGCTTGATAGACGTATGGGGGAATAAAAAGGTAACGATCCGGGATTTACCTACTATTCTTTTCCCCACAAGAAATATACAAGGCTTGATTATTTTTTTGTATCTGAGCTACTTATTAACAAGGCTGGGGTTAGAAAGATACCAAAAGTTATTTTGGATCATAATCCGCTAGTTCTTGATATCGAAGTAGAGACTTTCAACAAGAAATATAATAAATGGACCCTCGATAAGAAACTCCTCGTTAGTCAACCTTATATAGAATATATCAGGATTTGGGCTCAAGAATTCTTTGATATCAATAGATATAGCGCCTGCCGCAATGTGGTATGGGATACCTTTAAAGCTGCCTTAAGGGGGAGACTATTAGTTTTGTTGCACAAAAAAAAAAGGAGAATCACCGAGAAAACGAACGTTTGCTAGCAGAGCTGGCAAGGGTAGAGGAAGATCATATAGCCTTGGTAGCACAGGGACAAGAATCTACAGCTACACAACTGCAAATGGTCTCCTAAAAGCAGAAATAAATAGTTGGCTCACACAGAATTCGGCAGAAATATATCAGTCACAACACAGCAAACTGTATGAGACAGGTGAACAAGTAGGGAAACTGCTGGCACTGCGAACTAGGCAGGAGACTGTTAAAAATCGAATAGTAGCTATTAGGAAGGAGGCGCAGACTTATACTGAGACCAAGGATATTCTTGGGATATTTCAGGAGTATTATCAATCTTTGTATATGGAAGAGGGAGGGACAACCCAAACAGGTAGTTCAAGCATTGTAGAAACTGAGGTAGGGCCTTTTTTGGATATCCAAACTAAAGAGGAACTGGACAGTGATTTTACGCTGGAGGAGGTGTTAGCAGGGCTGCAGGAGCTACCATCAGGGAAGGCAGTCGGGCCAGACAGTATTCCGTTGGACCTATACAAACAGATTCAGAAGGTGATAGCCCCCTTACTTCTAGACTTATTTTTAGGGATACAACATAGTGGACTGGTATTAAACCCTGATTCCTTTAACAAACTTCTTGGCAGAATTAAATCAGGGTCACCTAGAGACCCTTTACCTATTCCGGTGCTCCAACAATTGGAGTCTTCATCCCTGCAAGTTATTATGGCCTTTCTAAATCTCTCGTTACAAGAAGCAATAGTTCCATCTGATTGGAAACACGCTATGGTGCTCCCACTTTTAAAAAAGGCCAATGCAGATCCTGCTGTATATTCTAATTACCGACCCATCTCACTACTACCAGCCTTTTCAAAAATCCTTGAGAAGCATATCCATTCTCAGCTCTCTCTCTTTGTTGAAGCCCAAGGCATTCTCCATCCTTCCCAATCAGGTTTCAGAGCTTTTCTACTGAAACAACTTTACTGGGAATCATGGAAAGATTGCGGCAACATCTGGATGCCGGAGATACAGCTGCCCTTATCTTATTGGATTTAAGCGCAGCATTCGATACTGTGTCTCACACCGTCCTAATACATACTTTGAGAACATTAGGTAGCTGCGGTCCGGCTCTCAAATGGCTTATTTCGTTCTTGGCCAACCGCACCTTCCAAGTTTTCTCCGCAACAGCCAGCTCTGACATCCATTCATCACCTTATGGAGTACCTCAGGGCTCTATTCTCAGTCCTTTGCTTTTTAACCTTTATGTGACGCCTCTGGCTGTCGTAGCAGAAGAGGCGGGACTGACACTATTTTCCTATGCGGATGATTCTCAACTTATCTTCTCCCTCTCCGCGAAGGGAACTAGTGAACAGTCCCCTCTCCAATCTGGCTTGAGTAAAATTGCATCATGGATGCAGATGAATTTTCTCAAGCTTAACGGGATAAAACTGAGGTGCTAATACTTGGCAAAGACAAGGGTCTTTGGGGCCCACAACATTGGCCATGTGAGATGGGTGTCCTACCTCAACCCTCCTGCCAAGTTCGCAACTTGGGTGTCACCATTGACGACTCATTAACAATGCACCATCAGGCTGTTAAGGTAGCTGCCACCTGTTTTACCATCCTCAAGTGGCTAAAGAAGATCATCTGGATGTTACCTGAGTCCACCCAAAGAACAGTAGTCCAAGCTTTAATTACTTCAAGACTGGACTATGGAAATGTTCTTTATCTCGGCTCCAACAAGGAGGTTACCCGCAGGCTGCAGACGGTCCAAAATTCTGCAGTTCGACTTCTACGCCGACTGCCCAGGACCGCTTCAGTTTCCAGCCATTTACGTGATTTGCACTGGCTCAGGGTCGAAAATCGTGTTCGATTTAAAGCCCTGAGCTATATGTTCAAAATCAAAAAAGGGACTGCACCTCAATATCTACTTTCCCTAACTCATCCATATGTCCCTTCCCGTTGTCTATGCTCATCTTCTCAGGGGAGGTTTTCCGTGCCCAGGTTCAGGCTGTCTCGGATGGGCGGTTGATCCTTTTCCTTCCTGGGTCCCTCACTTTGGAATGCCCTTCCCCCGCCATTCGGAACGAAACAGTCTACGTCCAATTTCGCAAAGCAATAAAGTCCTGGCTTTTTAACAAATGATTCTGCTGTTAAATTTTACTATCTGGTTTTGCTTGCCTGGCGCCGGGAAACCCTTTTTGGGTAGCTGTTGCGCCTTACAAATTAAATAAATATACCCCTACAAACCCAACACGCACCTAAAAAATAACTCAAAAAATATAATACAGAATTTACATAATTAGAAATCAATTAAATATTTATGAACACAATAATATGTATTAATTAATTATTACTTAATAAACTTCCCACCCTATGTCACTACAAACCCAACAAACCTCACCTAATATATAATTTAAAAAATATAATATTTGCACTCTTTACATAATTAACAATCAATTAAATATGTAATAATTAATTAATAATTAAGTATTAATCAATTATTAATCAATTATTACTTAATTAACTTCCTCCCCTATACCTGTACAACTCAACAACCTGCACATAAAATGTAACTTAAAAATTGAATGACTTACACAATTTACATAATTAATTATCAATTAAATCATAATAAATTAAAAATTAATTATAATTATTTATACTTCATTAACCTCCTACCCTGCACCCCTACAAACCTCACAACCTGCTACGACACTATAAATTACTATTAACAATTACATTAAAAATGATAAATTACTTAAAATTACAAACTATATTTAAAAATATTGTCAACAATTATACAAACAATATTTAACATATAAAATTAATATATGAACTACAACACAACGATAATTAAAAAACAATATTTTTTACAACTATAGTATTAGAAACGATATTAACAACACAGATACTCTTGAAAACAATATTAGCAAAAAAAATAGATACTCTTGTCAACGATATTTCTGCATCATGCTATTTATGCACCACAATATTTAAAACTCGATATTTCTGTAGCTCGATATTTCTAAATCGATATATTGTCCAAATACCTAGCTAAGTCTACCCATAAAAGCAGACATTATGAAATACATGCTGACCCAGCGAGGCGAATGACACGCTGACCCAGGAGCACCATGTCCTTCACAGTATGCAGTTTCCAGATTCTGGGGACATTAACATGAACATTTTCAATCCACTCTCAGTAGGAGCAAAATGTCAGGGGATCTGCAGGTTGTAGAAATGGGAGAGGATGTGGTCTATGCCCAGAGCTGCAGACTTTGGAATTGGAGAATCAGGCTTGAGCTCCGGCATCGGCTCAACATCCTTTGATTCTAGGCAAATCGCTTACCCTCCCTGTGCTCAAAATTTAATTTGATCTTGTGTAAAGTAAAAAAGGTATATTTGCGTAAAACCTCACTTCATAGATGTTGTACGTTCATGAAGAGTGGAGATCCACTTAGTTACAAATTGTCTCTGGCCATCAAGTGAGTTGCTATGCTTCTGTTTTCAATGTCAGTGAAACAGATTATGTGGGCACCAACAGTACAGGTTAATAATGGAATGGAGACTGGGGCAAACGTTGGACAGGAAGTATTGGATCTGACATCCTTGGTGTGGTTTTCCCCAACTTTTTGCCTTCCATCCTCGTGTTTTTTCTGACTTCGTCCTTTGCACACTTTACCACTGCTAACCTGTGTTAAAGTGCTCCAGCTCTCTTCTTTAAACATGGCAAAATTAGCTTACCCTCAATTGGCACATTTAATTTACTTGCAAGTCCTTAGTAAAGTGGCACTACATGTACCAAGGGTCCTATACATTATATGCATGCAACACTAATTGTGACATTGCAGACTGTGTGTGCAGTTTTAAACTGCCATTTCTACCTGGCAAAATAAACTTTTAGCCAGGCATAAACATTCCATTTTAATACATACAAAACAACCCTGGGGAAGCCCTAAGAAGCCCTTATGGCAGGGTGCAGTGGATTTAAAAAGTTGGACATGTACTTTTAACCTTTACATGTCCTGGTAGTGAAAAACTCTTAAATATGTTTTTCACTACTGCAAGGCCTACGTCTCCCATAGCATAACATTGGGTTACCTTATTATATTTAATAAGTGCTAACTTTCAATTTGGAGTAAGTAGGAATTTCAAGCTTGGTGTCTAAAGAATTGTAATTTAAAACCCTTTTTAATGCTAAAATCAGATTTTAATTCACAGTTCTGAAAATGCCACTTTTAGAAAGTTGGCATTTTCTTGTCTTAACCATTTGGAGCCTGCAGCCTGTCTCTTGCGTCACATGACTAGGTGTGGCTGGCAGTTGGTCTTTGTGCATTGCTCCCTGACACTGAAACAAAGGGGATAGGTGTTGGCTGGATGGGCCATCTCTGACTTGATAGGAGCTGTCACCTACCAAACTTGCACATCACAAAGCCTCTCCCTGAGCATACTTACAAAGGGTTTGACACTAGTCTTTTTTGTCCCTAGAGAAGCTGGGGCCAGGGCAGAGAGACAGGAAATTACAAGCACCTCTGGAGGAGGAAATCTCAAGTACCTTCTCCTACTACAAAGCTGACACCAGGTACAAATACTGGACCCTCAGAACCAACTCTTAAGTACGCCTCTGGACTTGTGGAATACTCAGAAGGACTGTTGTGCTGCTTTGTAAGAAGGATTGCTACTCTGTTACCCTGTTGTCATGCTGCCCTGCTGCCTGAGTAAGAAGGACTGGACCTGCATCTTGAACCCAGGACCACCCGAGTGACTCAAAGGGCTAGTTGGCTGGCTCCCTGATCAATGTCACAGGGACAGAAAAGGCTCCAACCACCATGACCTCAGATCTTGGACTCTGTCTGCTGTGAGTTCTACCCCCCCAAGTGGTGCCACCCCTATCCTGAACCCTTAGAGGTGGGACTGAAGGTGCTCTGAAAGTGCAACCGTGGTCCTGTGAGCAGAACCGATGCAGCATGATGTACCTCATCACAACCACATCAGAACTACCACTGTGCAACGCATTCCTGATACAGGACCTTGCATTGCAAGTCCTTCCCTAATTGCACCCTCGACAACAACGCCTGGACTTCGCATCGCAGCCCTCTGCTTCCTAAGAACTGCCACTGTGTGATGCATTCCTGATGCAGGCTTTCAAATCGCAAGTCCCTTGTTGATGGCATCCTCTATGATCACAGCCCTGCAGCTTCCTTGGGTCCGCTGCTGCGTGATGCATCCTCAATGCGGAATCTCGCAACGCTCCGCAAACCAGAATTTAAGGTACTTTGTACTATGGGTCTTACTTGGTCCCTGTATCTGGCTCATGCTTCACCGCTTTCAGCCTGAACATGTGACTTTTTCCCAGTCCAGCAAAGCCAGATAACCACAGTTGATGCTTTGTGCTTCTAGGCACTATTTTCACTTAAAAATTTGAAATTGCATATCTTCGGCTCTACTGATGGGTTTTTGCCATTTTGGACTCAAATAATTGATTACATTTTACTCTATGTTTCTAAATTGTTGTGGAAGTTTTCTTGTGTTGTGTTTTCACGTTATTACTGTTTGAAGTGCTGCATAAATACTGTACACATTGCCTCTAAGTTAAGCCTGACTTCTTTGTGCCAAGCTACCAGAGGGTTCAACACGGGTTAATTTGTTTGTGTTTCACCCTGACAGAGATTGTGGTTGCTGCTTGAGTACAGTTTCAGCCTCCTTAACCAGTAACCCACTATCCTACAGATGGTAATGCCCTTTGTAGTTCAATGCTGTTAGACATGACATCATCACACAAATAGGAAGGGGAGAGAGGTACTGCTCCTTTTCCATCCTCCTTGTCATATACACACTATAAACACAAATTGAGGAAAAGGAGGAGGAGAAGGGTGTCCAAAATACCATCCCTCTCTTTGAAAATGTAGGGCTGTTTTAAAACTTCCCTCACCCACTAAGTAAGTCACCCCACCCCACCCGCTAAGTAAGTCACCTCTAAGGTAGGCCCTAAACACCCATAAGGCAGAGTGCATTGTATTTAAAAAGTAGGACTTGTGGATTTAAATTTTAAATGTCCTTGTACTGAAAAACCTCTACATTTGTTTTTTAGTACTGTAGGGCCTACCTCTCCCATAGACTAACATTGGGTTACATTAATACATTTAATACGTGCCAACACAACTTTGATTGGGGGCAGGTAGAAATGTCATGCTTGGACTCAAATAAATTGTAATTTAAATTCCCCTTTTAAGTCACAATTCTGAAAAGGCCACTTTTGGGCAGTCTGCATTTTCCTGCCCTAACCATTTTTATGCCGCAGCTAGTGTCCTGGGACACATGACTTTCAATGGCCTGGCTGTTGGGGTTTGTGTATTCCTTCCAAACAGATGACTGAGTGTACTCAATATAGGCCATCCTGCCTGGAATGCTGTTGTTGGAGCTGTTCCACTGCCCTACTTGCATTTCAAAGGACTGCCTCCAGCACACACACAAAGGAACATGATACTAGTCTTTTGCCACCCCAGACTTCTTGGTGCCATGACAGGGGAAGGGAAGTACTTTCCAGAACCAGATGTGGGGTTAGCCTAGAAGATTCGTCCAGTTCAAAGGTTGGCACTAGGAATATATATTAGGCCCTCAGAACAACACTTTAGTACACTCCTAAACTTGTGAAAGATTTCAGAAGAGCTGCCTAGAATCCCAGAGGACTGCCCTGCTGCTTGAGGCCTGACTTGATCTACACAGGAATGCCCTGCTGCTACCAGAGGACACTAGTGTCGAATGAGGCCTTATTGCTCCACAGAGGACTGCCCTGCTGCTAGAGGCCTGCTTTGCTGCCAGAAGGACTACCAGAGTGACACCAAGGGCTAATTGGCTGGCCTTCTGTGTGAGCTACAGGAACATAAAAAGCTCCAGGTACCTTCAGCCCTGTGCCATGACCCTGCTTGACTGATTCCTAACCCCCCAAGGGAAGCCCCCCAGGTCCTGGCCCCTTAGAAGCGGTGTTAGAGGTGCTGGCCTGCCTAATCCTAAAAGTTGATTCCTAGAAAATTTTTTTTTTTTAAAAGCAACAGTAGAACTGAAAGATGACTGGGACCTACATGCCAGATTAACCACCCAATGTTCAGCACCGCTCGGCCTGTTTTCACAGTAGTTCCTGCTATGTTCTTCACCACAGCAGAAAATCTTTTTCTTTGGAAACTCTCAGCTATGATATCCAGCCTGGTGGAGCCCTCTGCAGCTACGGCTTGCAGCCTCATCCTGCTGGAGTTTTTTGATTTCCAAAACATTAAGTCTCAGTCCAATAGTAAAAATCTTCACCAAGCTCGGCAGCGACAGGTTTCCCATCTATGACAATGACCTCCTCAGCCTGGAAATCTAGCTTTTCCCAATCGGAGTTTTTCCACATCATCGTTGATGGCTTCACAAAGTGCCTGACTACGAGTTTGGTGGTCTGCCAGCAAGATGCTATGCCTGTGCTCCGCTGGGAGACGGCCAAACTAATCTACACACTGCCCGCCATATTAGGAGTACATTCCTGGTCTGGCGGTCGGTGCTTTGGCAGTCCCACGTCGGTGCCTTTCTAAGGCTCATATGTGAGCCTTAGAAAGGCACCACTACGGTACCACCAAAGCACGTTCCTGCATGCATCCCCTGGCCCAGAGGCAACAAGTTTCGTCACTGCCACCCTTTTCATGACAGGCTCACCGCCATGAAAAGGAGGGCGGTGAGGAAACTCGTAATATGCTATGCGATGCCACAGCATATATATATTCACTGAAAAACCATAAGGTTTTAGGGACAGTTATAGTTAGTTGGACATTGCACTCGTACAAAACCCGTGAAATTCCCCCGTTATAGTTAGTTCAGGTAACTATAACTCGCGCCCCGCAATGCACTGCTGATGACGTCACATATTACATCACTCATGACATGGTCAGTGACATCACTGATGACATCACTGATGACATCTCAAATGACATCACTGATGACATCATCCAGTGACTGTGTGTTTCTGTAAAGTTTAAATATTTTTAATATATATAGGGAAAGGCGTATTGAAGAATGAGTGGGTGTATAAGTGTCTGTATGGATGATTTAGTAGGTGCGTGACTAACTCGATAAGTGAGTGATTAAACGTATCTTACTGAATGCATGGGTTAGTGACTAAACTGGGTGAATGTCTGTATCCGTCTGTCTGTTGCTGTGTAAGTGGTGCATGGGTTTGTGAATAGCTACATGAGTGTCTATATGAGTTATTGATTGGTTGTCTGAGTATCTGTATGGGTGCCTGAGTGTTTGTGTGGGTGGGGTAGGTGCGACTCTGTGCATAGATGTGTGAGTGGGTGATTCACTGGGTGGATGGTTTCAAGAGTGCATCTGTGATAGACTGTATGGGTGGGTAAGTGTGTGTAAGAGTGTGTTAGTGAGTGAATGTATGTCCCAGTGGTACATGTGTGAGTAACTACATATGTGAAAGGCAGTATATATGTGTGTTGGAGTATATAAATAGCTATAAGCGAGAGTGTGTGATTGTGAGAGTGACTGTATGGATGAGTGTGTGCTTGTATCAGTGATTGTATAAGAGCGTAAGAATGTGCTAGTATTTGTATGAGTAAGTGAGCTGGTGTGTGTATAACTGTATAGGTGACTAAATGGCAGTGTGTTTAATTATTTGCATGACTGACTAGGTGTGTGAGTACCTCTATGGATGAGTGGCGGTGTTTGAGTGTCTATATAGGAGTATGAGTGCATATGATAGTCCTGTACTGAGTGACCATAAGTATGAGTGACTGTATGGGTGAGTGAGTGGATGTGTGTGTGTAGACCTAAGAATCAGTGAGTGGGTATGTAGTTATTGGTGTTGGAGTGTCTATGGTTTTGAGAATGGCAGTCTGTAATTTAGAGTGGGTGTATCAAAGGTTATATTAGGGTGTGTGGAGGTGCATTAAATTCTCACATGGATGATGTCATCAGTGATGTCATTTGAGATGTCATCAGTGATGTCATCAGTGATGTCACTGACCATGTCATGAGTGATGTAATATGTGACGTCATCAGCAGTGCATTGCGGGGCGCGAGTTATAGTTACCTGAACTAACTATAACGGGGGAATTTCACGGGTTTTGTACGAGTGCAATGTCCAACTAACTATAACTGTCCCTAAAACCTTATGGTTTTTTCAGTGAATTTCAAAGGTTTTTTAAATGCTAATTCCTAACTATAACGTGTCTGAAACCTATGGTTTTTTCAGTGAATTTCAAAGGTTTTTTAAATGCTAATTCCTAACTATAACGTGTCTGAAACCTATGGTTTTTTCAGTGAATTTCAAAGGTTTTGTAAATGACAATTTTTAAATGTATTAATTGTTATATTTATTTTTTTGATACTGATTTACAACATTTTTTTAAACTATTTATTTTTAGATATTTTATTTTTTAAATTACATTGTAATTACAATATACATTACATTACAAAATATACTTTCTCAGAATGAATTACTTTAGTTTAAATACTTTGCAAATAGGCAATAGACTTTTAAGTACAGTAGTTACAGTTGTTGCAATGGGCAACACAATTTCAAAACAAAGCAACATTGAGCTCAATGTGAATTTCTAGTTAAATGTAATTAGTTACTTTATGGATTACTTTTCTAACCACAGGACTGGATCCTAGATTCAGTCCTGGGACATCTCCTGTAAACAGTTGAGTAAAAGTGTTTTGGTTACAGTAGTGATTTTTAAGGAATATTATTGTATTTTAAAAGTTGACAGAAACTTTTTCATATAGAATCACCAATGTTATCCTATGGGAGGAAATTCACTTAGCAGGTAAGTAGTGTTATCGTTACTTTTTCTTACTCAGTGGTGGATCCTGGAACCAGCACTGGTGCATCTCCTGTAAACAGTTGAAAGAATGCGTTTAAGTCACACATGCGATTTTTAAGGAATATTTGTAGTTTGTGAAAATCGACACTTTGAAACTTTTCTGCTGAAAACCAGACAATGGATTCCTATGGAAGGAAATTCAAGTTACTGGTAAGTACGGTTAGAATTACTTTTCAGGGTCAGTGCTGGGCTAAAAGATGCAGCACTGGGTTCTCTCCTGATAACAGGTGAGTAAATCGGAATTCATAGTTCGGCTGATTTTAGAGAAATATTATAAAGTTCCAAAACTCCACATTTAGAAGAATTTCCAAGTGAAACCAGTCAATGTTAGCCTATGGAAGGAAATTCAAGTTACTGTTAAGTACGGTTAGAATTACTTTTCAGGGTCAGTGCTGGGCTAAAAGATGCAGCACTGGGTTCTCTCCTGATAACAGGTGAGTAAATCGGAATTCGTATTTCGCCTGATTTTAGAGGAATATTTGTATGTTTCAAAATCGACACAAACTTTTTCAGCAAAAAGCAGGCAATGATATCCAATGGAAGGAAATTCAAGTTACTGGTAAGTACGGTTAAAATTACTTTTCAGGATCAGTACTGGGCTGAAAGATACAGCACGGAGGTCTCTCCTGATAACAGGTGAGTAAATCGGAATTCGTATTTCGGCTGATTTTAGAGGAATATTATAAAGTTCCAAAACTCCACACTTAGAAGAATTTCCAAGTGAAACCAGTCAATGTTAGCCTATGGAAGGAAATTCAAGTTACTGGTAAGTACGGTTAAAATTACTTTTCAGGACCAGTACTGGGCTGAAAGATGCAGCAATGAGGTCTCTCCTGATAACAGGTGAGTAAATCGAAATTCGTATTTCGGCTGATTTTAGAGGAATATTTGTATGTTTCAAAAATCGACACTTAGAAACTTTTTCAGCAAAAAGCAGGCAATGATATCCTACGGAAGGAAATTCAAGTTACTGGTAAGTACGGTTAGAATTACTTTTCAGGATCAGTACTGGGCTCAAAGATGCAGCACTGAGGTCTCTCCTGATAACAGGTGAGTAAATCGGAATTCGTAGTTCGGCTGATTTTAGAGGAATATTTGCACAATGGTGAAGGAAGGGGGTGGGGCCTAAGGTGACATGTCTGCAAACACGCCCTGTGGCGCGTTTTAAGTTGGACAATTAATTCCTCCTCAATCCCGAGGGTCCCTAGGGGCCAACTAGCCCACCAGGTACCTCCAGTATGCGCTAGGGGCTGCGTTGCAGAGAGGTGTTCAGAGGCCACGCCCCTTTTACAACACTCTGCAACGCAGCTCCATGGTGCTTACTGGAGGTACCTGGTGGGCTAGTTGGCCCCTAGGGACCCTCAGGATTCAAAAGGAATTTATTCCCCATCTTAAAACGCACCACGGGGCCTGTTTGCACACATGTCACCTGAAGCCCCGCCCCCTCCCTTCACCACTGTGCAAACGCGCCCCGTGGTGCGTTTTAAGTTGGGGGATTAAGTTCCCTTGAATCCTGAGGGTCCCTGGAGTCCAACTAGCCCACCATATACCTCCAAAAAGGGCCACAGAGCTGCGTTGCAGAGAAGTGTAAAAAGGGGCGTGGCCTCTGTACACGTCTCTGCAACGCAGCCCCCTGGCGCATACTGGAGGTTGCTGGTGGGCTAGTTGGCCCCCAGGGACCCCCAGTATTCAAGGGGAATTCGTTCCCCCTCTGCAAACGCGCCAGGGGGCAAATTTGCAGAGTACTGCAGGGAGGGGGGCGGGGCCTCCGGCACGATGCCGGTCGTGTTTTTTTTCTAATTTTTTTTTAATGGGAGGGGGGCTGCGTGGCCCCCCTTCCTTTGCCCACTTTTGGCCCCGGGGACCCCATCCCCCGGGGCCTGAGCATTTTTTTAAATTTAAAAAAAAAAAAAAATGGGAAGGGGGCCGCGTGGCCCCCCTTCCCTGTGCCTGTATTGGCCCCGGGACCCCATCCCCCGGGGCATGGCCTCGATTTTTTTATTTTTTTATTTGGAGGGGGCTGCGTGGCCCCTCTCCTCAGGCTATTTAAGGCCCCAGGGACCCCATCTCCCGGGGCCGGCCTTGCACTTTTTTTTTCTTTTTTTAAATTTGGGGAGGGGGGCTGCGTGGCCCCCTCCCTGGCCACTTATGGCCCCGGGGACCCCATCCCCGGGGCCTGGCCTCTGGTTGGGCACTGTGGGGGTCCCCAATCCCCCCACAGTCCCAGCCGGCTCCCCGCCTCCTGCGCGAGCCGGCATTGCTTTTCCACATGGGGAGCAGCTAACATGCTGCTCCCCATGTGGAAAGCAATCAGCTTTGGATATTGAGGCGAGAGCAGGTTTCCTGCTCTCTCTTCCAATATCCAAAGCAAGTTTGCAATGACAGGACAGGAGCCGCGAGGCTCCCGTCCTGTCATTGCAAACAGCAGTGTCCCGGGGGTAGGCACCCCGGGACACTGCAGGAGCCGGCCCTGGGGGGTGGCGGTCCCCAGGGCCATCACTGGCTCCAGGAGGGGGGTCGCGCGGCCCCCCTCCCCACATTTTCAAAGCCCCGGGGAGGTGGTGGTCCCCGGGCTTCGGGGTCCAAAACGGACCCCCATTTTTAATTTTTAGTGCCCCGGGAGGTGGCAGTCCTCGGGCATGTGGGGGCTGGAGCCCCCCACACAGGTTAAAAATAAATAAAACAGAAGCCCCGGGGAGGTGGCGGTCCCCGGGCAGCGGGAGGGCAAAGAGCCCTCCCGCACCATTTTTTGTTAAAGCCCCGGGGGTGGCGGTCCCTGGGCTTGGGGGCCCTTAGAGGCCCCCATACATAAATTTAACCCCCCCCACCATGCCCCCGGGACTTGGCCCACCCGGGGGCAAATTAACATCAACGCGCGGGAGACCGCGATTCGATTTTTTTTTTTTTTCAACAGGATCCGCGCACCCTGAGCGCATCCTGCCGATTTTTTTTTTTTTTTAAATGCTTTTTTTGCCCAGGGGTCCTTGTGGGACCCCCTGAGCAGGCCTAGGGGTTAGGGTGTTTCTACCTCTGCCCCCTTTGTGCGCTTTGCGCACTTGTTTCTGTCCCTCGGTTCTACCGAGGGACAAAATGGCTGCCAACACTTCCTGAATCGGAATGTTGACAGCCAGCTGACAGCCAATTAGCATGCAGCTCGTGATCGGGAGGGTACGCGGACCCTACTCGGCCATAGATATATATGTGACTTTACTTGTGAATTTCTCAGGAACTACTGAACGGATTTACACCATTTAAGCAAAAGGCACCAGTCTGAACCAAGGGCTACCTCTTTGCCAAATTTGGTGTAATTTTGTTCAGCAGTTCGGGCTGTAGCTGCGACTAAAGGTTCCTATGGAAAAATGAATGGGGAAAACGCGTTTTGGGACCCCCCTTTTTTCTCGGCCCCCGCTTGACGAATCAACCCGAGACTTTCAGGGTAGGAGCGGAGCGGAGCGCCCCAACAAGTTGGAAACTTTTGCGAAGATTCGTCAACCGGCGCCAACGTTATTTCAAATAGAATGTCGCGGATTTCCTATGGATAATAGGTCCTAACTATAACTATCTACTGGCGACTGCCAGTAGATAATATATATATATATATATACAGCAGCAGCACCAGCATATTGCGGCTTCACACTGCTGCAACACCGTCGAGGGACCACGGATCCTCGGCAGTTGCAGCAGTTCTTTGGTGATCCGACCACCAAACTCTTAGTAAGGCAGTCAGACTGCCGGTGCGGTGGTGCCTGCACTGCCACCACAGCTACCGCAGTTTATAGGACCGCTGTAGTCATAATAAGCCCATGATCTTTGTCCAGCAGCTCCCTGATGAAGACGAAGCCTCCTCGGACACAGCCTGCTGTCTTGCTCTGCTAAAGTCTACCTTCTCCTGGACTTTTCTTTTGAAACTTTTTTTAGTCCAAAGGTAAGACAAGACCGGGCCTAATCCACTCCTTGTAACACCTCAAATTTCACTAAGACTTTAAAAATTTGTAACTAAGGTTCTACTGATTTGATTTATCTGTTTTGGTGTCATTTTATTTTTTAAATCTTATATATTTTTCTAAATTGGTTTGGGATTTTTCTTGTGTTGTATTTTCACTTTATTACTGTTTGTGTTCTCCATAAATACTTTACACATTGCAGTTAAGCCTGACTGCTTTTGAGCCAGCTGCCAGAGAGGTATACACAGGTTAATTTAGTGACTTTTGCGGTTCACTCTGGCAAGGATAGTAGTTGTTCTCACCCCCCTCAACCAATAACCAAATTATTTTCAAAGATCACAACAGAAAATATTAAGGTTAATCTGCTCTCCATTAAGCTACAGTCAACCATTACCACTTTCACTCCTTTGTCCGGCCTCACTGCATTGCATCACACATTGCTTAGCACTTAGCTCATGCATTAAATCCGAAAGCATGCTTGGATTTAATTAGCAGGAGCCTGAAATAGCAAGAAAGTTGTGCTGTTCCTCTCTCCTAAGAACTGGAATTTGAAAAGGAATTCCCAGGTGCTCCTCTTACAAGTGTGTAAAGGTACCAGCATCATACTTACTTTGAATAATAAAAGAAACGAGCTTATCATATGTTAGTACGTGTTCACTAGTAATGCCATGAACGTAGCACTACATTTATGAATAGCTCATAACATGTTCTTTCTGTATCATACTCCTTCGAAAAGGCTACATAATATATCCCACGTCAAACTGAAAATATATTTCATATCAAATTAATATTTACTATTTTTTCACCAGAATGAATAGAATAAATATAAGAGACAGAAAAAGCAAACCTAAACATACAAATAAGATTTTTAATAAAAGAGTGGTAAGATTTGTAATGCACCAGTGAAAACCTGTTGAATCAGCAGAAAACAACTCACGCCGTTATAACAAATAAAGGCCTTTACAAGCCAGGAATGGGAAGGCCATGCTGTGAACTGCTGCTGAGCATGAGAGTATGGACATCAATGCCAGACCTTATTAGAAGCTAGGAATGCTCCTTGAGGGAAAGGTATTAGACAAAGCGTCTCTAATTCAAAAACAGTACCAGGCTGAAGATAACATTGTAAATCTCCTGCAAGCGCTAATTTGGAGTGATGCCAGGGACTGGCAGCAAAAAACAATACATTTTTCAATGTGTAGGCGCAAGAACAAAGCCAACAATGTACATCAAACACCGACTCAGTGGCGCAGCTTTATGAGCAACTTTAGAAAGAGAGCGTTTGATATGGAGGATGAAAGTAAATAAGTTTGACAATATCAAACTATTCTAGATCATCGCATATAAACAAACCACTAACATGTATGTTGTTCACACAAAACGTATTTAAGCAACACATGATTTTGGTGATAGAGATAGACTATCCTTCTCTCCTCGTCACACAGATCACTTTGCATACGTCATTTTTGAACTCTAAAAGAGGGATAAAGCTTCAGAGTATTTACAAGGTACACTAAATAACTGTTGTTTTTGAGTTTTTCTTTGGAAAATGAGGACTTATATATGGATTAGTGTGTACTGATAAAATGTGTTAGGATTTTGTTTTCGGGGTGGGGGGGTGTGCAATTCTGCATTAATCAGATATCCGTGCTTTCTAGAACTCCCATTTTTACCAGTATTAGAAGGTACCCCTCACAATCTAGATCAGAATGTTTGTGCTATCTCGTTAATAAGCGTCTTACACAAATGCTAAGCCATGTACTAGCTTTTTGATAAAAAAAAAGTTCTGGAAAACTGTATGGATCATCCATAAAACTTCCATTTAGGCACGATGACTTCATTTGTTTAAAGAAAAAAAGTCTCACAACCGAGCATTGGTCACGGCAGACTCTCCCATTTCTTCTCATGCTCAAGCTCTACTCACTCATTTGTGACGTGCAAGCGACCAACAGCGGCAAAGCAGCAAACCAGTCAGAGTACTAGAGAACTAGCCAATGTACTTGAAGGTGGTAACAACAATTTCACATTTCAACTTTCAGGGAACATGCTAGATACAGGGTAAGAGACATGAAGTTGAAAACAGATTTGTCAATTTTTGTCAAGTTCAGAAGCGTAGCTATCAGTGATGTAACAAATGCAATGGCACTGAGCATCTACATACAAGGGGCCTTTTGCATGTGTTTCTTTAGTCATAACTCATAACTGATAACTAACCGCAGAGATGAACTCATTTTCCCTGCTTGCATTTGAGACCAAGACAAGAATTCTAGAACATGGAGTATGAGACTCCAGGTGGCCGAAACTACAAAATTTGCTCTATGGGTAATAGTGTAGAGCAGTGGTTCAAAACTTTTTGACTTCTGAGGATGCCTTCTGCTTAATCATTACTGGAAACCAGGGACCCCCCACTGAATTATTATTGGAATCGGGGACCCCCAAAGAGTTATTACTGGAAGCCAGGAAACCTGACTTAAGCTTTTTTTATAATTTGGACCGCTAAATGATACACAATGCAGAAACAAGTATTCCTCAAATAAATACACAAATGATGAAATAATTTATTTAATTCACAATCAAATATAGCAAAGATTAAAATAGGAGGGTTGGAGCGTTTCTAAATTTAATTGTGGCCACTCATCGTCCATACTCTAACAAATCAATCTGAGAATACTAACTTAACATATAGACTCCAATTTAAATTGCTTCATTTACAAAACATGTTAAACTTTGAAATTGTACATTTAGCTTCTTTATTTATATACACTTTATTAATCTATTAATATTACTTAATTTTCTAAGTAATTGAGGACACCGAGAAAGCTTTGTAGACCGCCAGTGGACCCCGGGCCACAGGCTAGGAATCACTGCTGTAGAGAATTATGGGTGTTATATTTATTTTGCTTCGTCCATTGTCTGTGAGAAAATTGTACACCAGGCATATACTATTTGGTAGTAATAGGGGTCTCTAGGTGGCAGTGGCGTGCACCCTGTCCAAGAAGGGACCCTTATTCTAGTCAGGGTAAGGGGACTACACAGCTGAGATAACCACTGCTCACCCCCTTGGTAGCTTGGCATGAGCAGTCAGACCTATCTCAGAGGCAATGTGTAAAATATTTGTACAAACACACAGAAACACTATGAAAACACTACAAAATGACACACACCAGTTTAGAAAAATAAGCAATATTTATCTGAATAAAACAACAAAAATACAACATACACACATCAAGATATCACTTTTTAAAGGTCCAAAATAGTTCAGTACATAGGAAACAATGGATGAGTCACTTTTATCAGAAAGTACCTGGGATGCATCAAAATCCGGTACCAGAAAAGTAAAGCGATGCGTCGGTTCCTTACACCCAGGGAAGATGTTGCATCGGTTCCTAACTGCCAGGGGAGATGATGTGTCGGTTCCTTACTGCAGTGCAGGGTAGGTTATGCATCGGTTCCTTACTTTCAGGGGAGGTGATGCACCGGTTCCTTACTGTGAGGGGAGGTGATGCGTCAGTTCCTGGACACGCAGCCTCTGTTCCTTACTGCTGGTCAACGTCGATAAAGAACTTGGCGCACAAGTGCAATGCGTTGAAATTCCAGATGTGTTGGGTCAAAAGGCAGCAGCGAAATAGGCACTGTGTCGATTTCTCAGCCATGAAGCAGGTGATGCATTGATTTCTTCAGCCGAACAGCATGGCCTGCATCGTAGTCGGAGCGGGTGCCACGGATGTCGGTGACATGGTGCTCAGGACTCTGCCCGGCAGGCACTGCATTGATTCTTTAGCCGCACCGCGGTGATGCATTGGTTTTTCAACCTCGCAGCGGTGCTGCATCAAGAAAATGCGCTGATTTTCTTAGTCTTTGCAGCAAAACCACCTCCAAGGGCCCAGACCTCGAATTGGCACTGCGTAGCAGGTCAGAACTCCCAGCAGAGGAGTTCAGGAGGTGCTGATGAAGTCTTTGATGGCCCTGAGATATTTAACAGGTGGAAAGCACACACAAGCCCTTGAGCAAGATTTATAAAAACAGAGTCCAGTCTTTCTCTGCCCAAGACAGGAGCAGCAAGCAGTAGGCCAGCACAGCAAAGAAACACGCAGTGTGGCAGTACCCCTCCTACAGAATCCACCTATTCTTCTAGGTTGAATCTCCTCCTAGTCCAGAAGTGTTCTGAAGTTATGGTGTCAAAGCTCCAGTACTTATAACAGTTTCTGCCTTTGAAGTAGGCAAACTTCAAAGGAAAGTCTTTGTAGTGCAGAAAGCCCTGCCTTTCCCTGACCTGGCTCGAGACACACTACAGGGGGGGGTGTAGACAGCTTTGGGTGAGGACAGGCACAGCCCTATTCAGGTGTCAGTGACAACTCCTCCCACCACTCTAGCTCAGGGAGACCCATCAGCCTGGTGATGTGCCTTCAGGATATGCAGGGCACACCTCAGCTCCCTTTGTGTGACTGCCTAGAGTGAATACACAAACAGCCCGTCTGTCACCCTCCCTCAGATGTGGATTCCACAGGCAGGTAGAGGCACAGTATGGTAAAGGAAGAAAATGCCCCTTTCAAAAAGTGGCATTTTCAAACACACAATTTAAAAACAAACTTCACTAAATTATGTATTTTTAGATTGTGAGTTCCGGAACCCCAAACTCCAAATCTCCATCTCTTCCCAATTGGAAGTTACACTTGTAAGAGGTTACAAGGCAGCCCAAATGATAGCCTGTGGGAGAGATAGTACTTGCAATAGTAAAAAATTAAAATAGCAATATATCAATATAAGAACATATAAAACACACCAGTAAATGTCCTACCTTTTTAATACACTACACCCTACACATGGGGCTACCTTGGGTCTAACTTAGGGGTGCCTTACATGTAGTAAAAGGGAAGGTTTGTGCCTGGCAACTTGGTGTATTTGCCAGTTTGACATGGCATTTAAAACTGCACTCACAAACACTGCAGTGGCCGGCCTGAGACATGTTTACAGTGCTGCTCATGTGGGTGGCACAATAAGTGCTGCAGGCCCAATAGTAGCATTTGATTTACAGGCCCTGGGCACATAAAGTGCACTTTACTAGCCTCTTACCAGTAAATCAAATATGCCAATCATGGATAAACCAATCACCATTATAATTTAGACAGAGAGCATATGCATTTTAGCACTGGTTAGCATTGGTGAAGTGCCTAGAGTTCGAAAACCAACACAAACAGGTTAGAAAAATAGGAGGAAGAAGACAAACATTTTTGGATAACCCTGTAAAAAAGGACAGGTCCAACACTATTGTATACTAAAAGCATGTACTCAGTGTCTTGCGCATACAATTTCTATAGTCACACTTGACTTTTCATAGCACAATGCATGCAGCTGTGACACACATCCTCTTTTACAGGTCCCACAAGACAGTTTTCTGCTCTAACCAACTTGCCTGCAAGCAAAAAAGATGCGAAATATAATAAATTATGGGAAATATGCAAAACTCAATAATCAAGATTTATGTGAGATTACTCTTGCGTGATAAAAGTTTCACACAGCCCTAAGATTCAATTATAAAGTGTGAAGAGATACTTTGTTAGGATAAAGTTAAAAAAATATATTAAAGAAACTGCAAATACAAAGCCCATTCTATTTACACCAAAAGCTAAAAGATAATGCATGATTAAGATACTCAAGAGGTCTACTGAGGATACAGTTCCTCCCACCACCATGCATCATTGTTTCTCTTTTTCACATCATTAATAAGAACGTATAATGGTTGTGCTGAGGCAGAGAGTATGGTAGAATGAAGGATGAGTTCAAAGGTGGTGAGCTGTTCTCAGGCCCTAATGTAGTATTTTGTATGTGAGTGATGTAGACAATACTTTCTTCTTATGCAAGCGGTCTATAATTTACAAACACAGTAGCATTCTTACACAACACTTACAGTACATCATGAACAATATCGTTCAGCGCTGTAGAACAGAATTCCTAATTACAATTATTTTTTAAAGAAACAAATGGTTTCAATACATACTTCAAACAGGGTCAGAATTTTAAGTTGATCAAAACTCATGTGCTCATATGTGGAACCATGATCTTTAAATCCCTGTGATGTACATAAAGGCAATTTTCAAAATGTACTCATTATTAAGGTAAGCACTTTATGCCATTTTCTGTACTCAGTGAATGATAAAACGAATGCCCTGGTATATAGTAATATAGGATGTAACTAACATCTATGCTTCGTAAATCCGCTTGATCACTTGCGTATCTGTTCACCCCACAAAAATCCATTGACACACTTCAGCACCTAATAAGGCTTTGGGTACAATAATACGAAATGCATTCCATTGCTTGTACATGGTGTTTGGTTAGGGAAGATGTTTTCTCATAGGCAGTTGAAGAACTCCCAAAGTCCT
This sequence comes from Calotriton arnoldi, assembly GCA_963921515.1. Classification (NCBI taxonomy): domain Eukaryota; kingdom Metazoa; phylum Chordata; class Amphibia; order Caudata; family Salamandridae; genus Calotriton; species Calotriton arnoldi. The sequence continues at coordinate 4,067,320 of CAWUFW010000205.1, forward strand.
TAGATGTATTAGTACAGTAAAGTAGCACTTTGAAAAACATATGTCTCAGGCCTACCACTGCAGCCTGTAGTGCAGTTTTAAAATGCCATTATCACCTGACAAAATAAACCTTTTTCAAGGCCTAAACCTTTCTTTTTAGTACTCATAGGACAAACACTAAGGTAGGCCCTAAAGCCTCACAGGGCAGGGTGCACTTTATTTAAACAGTAGGAAATGTCTGTTCACGTTTTTACATGTCCCAGCAGTGAAAAACGTTTTGAGTCATTTTTAACTGTTGTAAGGCCTATCTCTCTCATTTACCACTGAATTATGTTATTACATTTAATAAGTGCTAACTGTAGATTGGCAGCAGATAGAGGTATGCTGTTCACACTCAAATAAACGGTAATTTAAAATCCTCTTTAATGGTACGGTCGCATTTTTGGAGCCTTGACAAGGGAAGGGAATGAACTTTCCAGAACCACATGTGGGGGTAGGACAGAGAATCTACCCACACAAAGGTTGTCACAAGGTATAAATATTAGACCTCCTGAGCCACTCATCAGAACATACCTGGGCCTGTGGATGTTACAGAAGAAGGACTGCCTTCTGACAGAGGACTGCCCTGCTACTTGAAGGACTGCCTTGCTGTCTGAGAAGGAAGACTGGAGCTGCTTGCCTTCATCTCAGAGTATCAAGAGTGACGTCAATTTTCAGTTAACTGACCTCCTGTGTGAGTTATAGTGACCCAACACACTTCAGAGACCTCCCTGCAACTGCCCAACTGACCTGCTGCAACTGGAAATGTCTAGAGCTGCTGGCCTCTGCAGGAGTGAGTTGGTGATCCCCAAAAGGTGTCTCTCCAGGGCCTGGACCCTTGGCTGGCATCAGGATATACTCCTTCAAAAGAAAAGGTTAAAATCCTGAAGTTTGGCTCCTCACGACCACGTATGAACCTCTGGTGCCTGCAATAACCACCAATGCAATGCTCCGGTAAAATCTGCTCTTCACGCCAACAACAGCCCACGATGACCATCGATGCAAAGCTACATCAAAGACCCTCCACAATGCTCGACCTGCTCTTTCAACTACAGTAACGACCCCCCACCTGCTCTTCGCGATACAGTGACACCATCCCGATACTCGTCATGTTACTCACATTCTTCTCCACTGCAAAGAGAACTCTTTGTGGCAGACTCAGAAGGTAACTGTTCAGCAGGACTAACCCAGTCCATGTATCTGACACATGCTCCATTGCGGGCAGCCTGAGCTTGTGACTTTCCCCTGATCTAGCGTGACCACGTGACCACGAGTGGTGCTTTGAAGTGCTATTTTCACTAAAAACTATGGTTGAAAAGTGGGTTATTTGTAGGAATAAGTGTTACAAAGTCATCCTGTGTGCCCAGTGCATCCCCATTTTTTTGCTGTCTGATACCAGTGGCAACAGACTCTGACTGTCCCTGTGTTCTGTCCAAGCAGACCCAAGGCCAATGCTATGTTGAAAACACAAGTGAAAATACACACATGCATTAGGGTACACTATGTATTAGGGTGCTCCTATGATTGGCATGACCTACCCTATAAGTCCCTAGTAGATAATAGGGCAGGGGGATTAAAACTACCTATAAGTCCCTAGTATATAATAGGGCATGGCAGTTTAGAGGCCAGCAGCTCTTTCTGCACTTGCATGCATGCACTGCTGAGCACCTAAGGTAATTTTAAAAGCAGCCCTGCTGTGCAGGACTGCTTTTTGAAAGTAAATTCACTGCAAACTCGACTTGGGTGGTAGGGGCACTGAAAAAGTGATACTTTACAATGTGGTTGCATATTCAGAACCCCCTAACTCCTAGGTGTCCCAGGGGTGGGGGAGGGAGTCACGTAATTATAAAGAGGGCCCTCATAGAAGATATTTTCTATGCCATGGGGAGAGAGAAATTGCACATTTCTCTTTCCCCATTGTAGTAAAGTGCCTCCCAAAATCGACTTTGGTGCTATGAGCAATGTGGACTGTGTATCTACATCAGTTTTGCATATTCAGAACCTCCAAGATGTTTTATATGCCCTGGTTTTGGAGAAATTGCACATTTCATTTTCTCCATTGCAGATGTCCAGCCACCTAGGATAACATTGCAATACTTTATGAACGCATAAATATTGTTAGGAATTAAATTAAAAATATTATTCAAGGACTGAATGGTATTGATAAATCCAACAGTATGCTATTGTTGAATTTAACCTGAAGTATACAGAGAAGAAGCTATAAGACTTTTTTGTCTGTAAGCCAAAATTCAGCCTTGCTGCAGTTGTCCCTGATTGGTCAGAGTTAACAGGATTATCCAGGCTGCTTTGACTAAGTAATAAGTGGCTCGACCAGGGAGAGGCTATCTGATGGAGAGAGCTCTGCTACACAGGAATGCCAGAGCAGGGGGGAGGGGTCATAAAGCATGAAGCTTCAAAGAAGGAATAGGACAGGTAGGGATTGCCAGGTCCATCTACCCCATCCTCTCTGACCCAGGCAGATAACAGGTTTTTTACAAGAATCTACAGATGTTAGGGGGAAGAGAGCTATGCACATGAGACAAACTGGGGGTTGGTTTAACTAGTTCTTACTCCTCTGCTGAGATTTCAGCCATTTTGAATTTTGGAGGAATAGTGTTTTCTGGGAGAAGATTATGCCACACTTTGGAGGAAGTGGTCATGCTCTGGGGTGTTGCCTTGCACCTCATTGGGCAGGAGTGATCTCCGTCTTGACCCCTAAGAACACTGAATATATTTGTGAGAGGTGCAGAGCCTCTCAGACCTGCAGCTTGAAACTCAGAGAAGAAGAAGGATTGGCATGCTGGAACATTGATTGGCACCACCAGGCCCTGAATTCTGACTGACTGCGCCTGCTGCATTATCTGGAACTACAGCCTTGTGAATGTATCTTGCTTCTGAAGGATATAAGAGTGGACTCCCTGCAAGCTACAGGTTAACAGAGCTCACCTTCATCACCACCACCAAGAGTCCAATGCCTGGAGTGCATCCAACGGACTTTTAAAGGTTTTGGCCAGATGCATTGTGGGAATTGTGGTCCCAAACGTTTAAGGATCATCTTGGAGCTTCCAGACCCTTGGATTGTGTTTTGGGCCCTCTGTACCCTCAAGATGAACTTCAGGAAGAAGTTCCAGAAGTTTGGAGCGACTTTGGAAAAAAGCCCCAGAGGTGACCGACTCAACCGCGAGAGCCAAGCTGCCCACCTTCAACCGCAACCGAGCCCATATTCCAGGTTCGTCCCACTGAAGAGCTCCAGAAGTCCAAATTCCAGAGTTTGACCTAGAGCTCCCTAACAGTCAAGCCGGTGAACCCTCACCAAATCCAGACTGGTGAAGAGCATCGAGGGACCCCGGCGAAAAAAGCACCAGAAAAGTTTCTAAGTCCGAAGGTAAAATTTTGACGGGGGCCTCCTGCTCAGTGTATCTGCACAGGGCTCCATCGCGGTCGGCCTGAAAGTTTGACTTTGTCCTGGCCAAGTGCAACCAGATGTCCTAGAGTGGCACAATAGGCTTACATTTTTAAAAATTCATATCTCCGTTTCCCTACATTGGGTTGTTGTCATTTTGGTGTCATTTTAAAGATACAAATATTTCCTATTTTTATAAATTGTTGTTGGATCTTTGTTGTGTGTTGTGTCTCAATTATTTACTAAATTGGTGTTTTTAAATGCTTTACATACCAGTCTCCTAAGTTACACCTGCCTGCTCGCAGCCAAGCTACCCAGAGTTGAGCATGGCAATAATTTACTGAGACCTATTCTGAGCCTTAGACCATGTTAGTGGCCTCATTGCCAGTGGTAGATGCATATTTACCATTACTAATAACCCACTTTCCAACAATAAGCATGCACCTACCACTAGTAATAAGGCCACCAACACGGTATAGGGTCCAGTAATGGTTTTAGTAAATTAGCCCCTTGCTCAACCCTTGATAGCTGACAATGAGCATTCAGGCCTAACTTAGGAGACAGGAGTGTTCAGCATTTAAAAACACCAATAAACCACATAAGTAAGACACAAAACACAATGAAAATCCCGAATCAATTTTTAATAATAGGAAATATTTTATGAACAAATAGATCCAAAATGACAAAATACAATGTAAAGAACCGGAAATATGACTTTTTAAAGATTAACCACCTTATAGAGCTTAAAAACACTGGGACTGCCACTCTGGGACATCTGGTCACGCTTGACCGGGACAAAGTCAAAGTCTGAGGCTGTCCGCAATGGTGCCCTGTTCAGATATACTAAGCAGGAGGCTCTGCTCAAAATGTTACCTTCACACTTAGAAACTAATATGGAGCTTTTTCTTCCAACATCACTCGACCCTCCACAGCAGGCCGGACTTGAAAAGGGCTCTCTGGCTTTCTGCAAGACCCCACTCAAATCCTGGAAGTCCGGAGCTGTGGAGCTTTCAGTGGGACGGACCTAAAATCCTGGCTGGGTTGCCGTTAAAGTTGTCGCCTTGACTCTCGTGGTCGGGTTAGTGACCTTATGGAGCTTTTTCCCAAAAGTTCTCCAAACTTCAGGAGGTGCTTCCTGAAGGTATCCTTGTAGGTTCCAAGGGGCTTATTTACAAGCGACTTGCACCACCCGAACGTCACTTTTCCCATGTTAAAAATGACGCAAAAGTGGCACAAGGGGCTTGTGAATAAGCCCCCAAGTGTCTAAAACATCAATCCAAAGGTATGGAATCTCGTAGATGGTCTCTGGGATGTCTGGACCACAACTCCTAGAAGGCACCTGGTAAAATCCTTAAAAGTCCACTTGAAGCACTCCAGGATGGGGATTCTTGGTTGAGATGAGGCAGGTGGGCTCTGTTAACCTGTAGCTTGCAGGGAGTCCACTCCTTAATCCTTCTTTAAGTAAGGCAAAGTCACCAGAGCTGTATTACCAGACTGTGCAGCAGGCACAGTCAGTCAGAGTGCAAACCTACGGGTGCAAATCCAGATTCCAGCAGGGCAGTTCTTTTCCTTGTAGTTTCAATCAGCAGATCTGAGAGACTATGCAGCTATGCATTCAGTGTTCTGTCTAAGCTTGAGCAGAGTTTGCGTAGCAGTGCTACACGGAACTCAGCGAAGCAGCAAAAAACTCCGCCACACTACTCGGAGTTCCGCGAGTGGGCAGAGTTGCTTGTCCTGCCCATTCACAGGTCATTTCCGCTGTACGGTAACACAGATTGCGTGTTCGGGGTAAAAATATCACTCGAACTGCACCATGTAGTCGCGCATGGGCGCCGCCATCTTGTTTTCTTCTCTGTTATGGTGCTGGGGCCTACTTTTCAATGCTCCCTAAATCTTTTCAATCCTTCTTTCCCAAAACCTTTTTTATTCATCATCTTTCCCTCGGTCTTCTTAAGTGTATATTTTGGGTTTTTTCTACTTTTTGTGTGGTTTTTAGTGAGTTTTGTAATGTTTTTCTCCATTACTTTTTTCCTAATTTTTTTATTTCCTTCTTCTTCTCCTTAATTGTTTTTATACTTTCTACATTTTCTTTTCCGCCCCCCGCATCATGGCAGAGACCCGTGCCACTAAAAAGGCAGCAAAGAAGAGTCAATCAATCAATCAATTAAATCTTTATTCGATTTCATATATTGAAACCATAAAATCACAAGTAAAAACATAAAATATATAATAAAAACGATCCACACGAGGACATGCCAGGTTTAGCAATAACATATGCAAGTAAAAATTACAGAGTTACCAAGTCTCCAATAACACACCAATGGAGCCAGATAAACAAATCACTCTAGATAATACAGTAGGTCCTCGCACATGATCAGATTAATGAGTGAACAAGCAAGTTGAACAGGCAAGGTGCGTGGTGCCAGGGATAGTGTCAGGAGTCAAGCTAATTAGTCACAGCTACCCCTAAGCCTGATAGCATATTTTAAAAAGTTAAGCACGTAAAAAACAGTGCTACCCAACAGCATTTTAAAAACAATTAAAGCGGGTCGTAGTTGCCTAAAATTGGCCTTTTTCAAAATGGGAATTAAAAAAGACTTTCTGGGGATATCATAAAATGGGCAAAATATCATAAATGAACCATGTCCTGTGGAGATGTTCCATCGCAGCCACACCTTGACAAGATTTGTCCCTAGTTCTGACCCCTGGGGTGGGCAAGGAGGAGATGGAAAAGATCGAACTGGAACCTGGTCAGTAGAAAGCGGTCATAAGAATTTATGAATCCCAGTAAGTACGGCTCCATCATTTGTGTGGTCCTTAACATGATGAATCGACGTACACTGGGCTCCAGCAGCTCCTTCTCCTCCCTTGTTATGATCTGGTACTAAAGGAAGGCCACCTTGATAAGGTTCAGATCCTTCTTATTCGTCACATCGGGATTGGTGTAGAGATCTCCTCTCCCCAAGCTCGTTAAGCTCTTTTCAACATATCTAAGCCACAGTACCCGGGAGGCGTGGTCAAGAGCCAGACAGTCTTTTTAATGTGTTCCCCTTCTCAGCCCAGATTTTTAACCAGAGAGACACAGGGCAAAATGCTATCAAGTTGGTGATGTAAGTCATACCTAGCTCCTCATGAGCTGTGAAAGAGGGAGTACCCTGAGGAACGGATAAAAGCTGTCTCAAAAATTTATTTTCCACGATTTGAAGATCATCTGTGGTGGTGTACCCCCAGATTTCACTGCCGTAAAGGGCCTTTGAAATACACTTGGCCCTGTGAAGCTTTAAAAGAGACCCCATAGGTCTTTTCCCCAGTCTAGAGGCAAAATTGAGTATGGCTGTAGTCTCCCAGGTAAGATCATTTTTCTTGCGGGTAAGTTGGGGCCGCCATTTCATTTTATCATCTAGTATTACCCCCAGATAAGAAAACACACTCGACCTTGGAATCAGACCCAACCCTGAAGGTGTATGACCTGCTGGAGCAGGCCCCCTACTTGCATGATGTAAGACTTAAAGTTGTTGACCTTCAGGTCATGGTCACCCATAAATTGCCCAAAGGAGTTTATGAGCATTTGAAGGTCCCGTTTTGGTCCTGGCCATCAGGACGGCGTCGTCTGCATATAGCAGAACTGGAAGACTGCGCCGTCCCGCCTGAGGGAAGTCTGCCTTAGTCTCCAGGAGAGTTTTCTCCATGTTGTTAGTGTAAAGATTAAATAAACAAGCATTTGCAAAGCACTAGGTCTCGCATTGCTGAAAGTATGAGCTATTGGAGTTGCACTATTATTTGAAATGCCAATACCTCAAACTATCAGTAATGCGAGACCTAGTGCATTGCAAATGCTTGTCTTTATTTCTCTGCTTAAGCCAACTGTTTTCCTTGTCTAACACCTTGGCCTACTCTCTATCCATATTTGTCATTGTTAACCCTCTTAAACTCCCCGAACTACTATGTTCTCCCCGACACCCACGTAGTGTCTCTAAACAAATTAGTTGCCTCGTTTTTGTTCCATTCCACCATAGTCCACAGTCATCTCCAGGTTTCTACTGGGCACCCTTCGCCGAAATAACTCACGCCTTCTTCCCTGACCTCTCTATACCCTCAATGTCTGTTCCTGAATACCACCGCGCCAACTGTCTTAGTGACCCTCAGACATCACCTATGGGAACCACCCTCAGATATGCCCTATGGGAATCACCCTTATGGGAACCCCACCCACTATCCCTTCAGTTTACAGATACCCTTGTAAAGTCAGTTCTCACCCGCAGAGTTACGTCGCACAGCTTGCCCTGCCTCAGGATCTCCTCCATCACCCCATAGCTGCGGCTTGGCAGCTCCTCTACTATGAAGTGAACTAACTCCTCCAGTGCCTCTTCCATGCTCCGGGGTAAGGACTGCCGGCCGGGGGAGTTGGCACACAGTCCTATGGCTGCAGTAATGCAGGGTCCGTGGCAAGAAGCACGAAGCGTGGGCACCAGCACACTGACTCTGGTACCGGCGAGGGGAAGTAAACGCCCTAAAACCTTTCTGGGCCACTAGGTGCTCCGTACCATCCTCTGCCTTAGTTTGCCGGCTTTGCCTACTGCTACAGGCACCTGTCATTAAAAACAAAAAGGGACTGCTGCGTAGATCTGGGAATGTGACCGTACTAAAATGGTGATTACTTTTCCGTTTTTCCAGTCATTGAAACGTAACAGCTCATTTGAGAGCATCCTTTCCTCTAGGTTGCCGCCATATTGTCTTAAAAGCGGTCGCAATTCAACAGTACTCGCATTTACGCGAGACCTATTGCATTGCAAACGGGAGTGCAGGCGGGTGGCAGGGGGGCGAGAAGGCACAGACAGAGGGAGTGCGGGCGAGGGGTGCTAGAAGGCACGGACAATGGGAGTGCGGGGGAGGGGGAAGAAGGCACGGGCAACGGGAGTGCGGGCGGGAGGGGGGTGAGAAGGCACGGACAACGGGAGTGCAGGAGGGGGGAGAAGGCACAGGCTGTAAGAGAAACTCATTAAAGAAAATAGTGCTCACAATCTAAATAACACATACCGTGCAACACTCAAAGTAAAGGGGCCAGTAGCCATGAAAGGATACAAATGACGACATGGCCGTCATAAGGAGGGACTAACAAGCCTATAAAACAATCGGAAGGCAGCATTTAGGCGGGACAAAGACACAAGCCAATGAAAAATATGGGCGGGGGAGTGGGTGGGGCTTCCCTCACGTACTGAACTACCACAGATCTTCCCTAGAGCAGTGCTTGCGTGCTGACTCTAGGCTCGACCTAAAAAGGGGCCAAAACGCAACCCTGATGGACCCCACTCCGGACAGTGAACGTGCACGACAACTTCAAGTCGGCTGAATATCGCACGACCACCTTAGTGTCTCGATGGACGTCTTGTAAAAACAGGACTGTATCCCTGTCCACCCCCCGAGAGAGCAGAATCTGCCATAGCTTTCCCCTGTTCACACAGTGAAACGCGGAAGAGAGGTCCATGAATGCCAGGAAGATGATACCAGAGCGGGCAACCGTTTACTTATTCATTATCATAAAAAGGTTCAAGCATTGGTCTGTCGTGTAGCAGCCGGGACGGAAATCATATTGGGCGTCTGACAAGATGTTATTGTCTAGAGCCCAAGTGGATAACCTGTCCAGCAGGATCCATCCAACCACTTTGACCACTGAGTACAACAGGGAAATAGGCCTGTAACAGAGAGTACTATCCCTGTTACTCTTTTTAAAAACCAGGATGATAACGAAGGTTGCCCAAGAGGCCGGAGGGCCAGACCTGACAGCCGCAGTGATAACAGAGGTGAGCAGGGGTGCCCAAAATTCCAAATCAGACAGGTATAGATTGGGGGGATTCCATCCAGTTTGGGGGCCTTATTGCAATTCCCCACCTCACTTCTTCCTCTGTAACTGACAGGGCTGTATTTTCAGCCCCCCCCAGGCGGAGGATACTGGGCCGGAGAGCCCCCGAACATACACTCGAAATGGCTGTCCCAATCATTCCCTGTAATATGGGCGTCCAGGACGTTTACAATCTCTACTCCCAGGAGGCAGCTGTTGATGATACTCCAAAACTTGGCACTACTCTTGATGGTTGTAGATCCATGAGCTTGCTCCATGCTTCCTCCTTTAATGCCTCCTTACGCTTGCTGAGGGCTAATTTTTATTGCTTTCTACAGGTTTTAACTAGAGCGCCATCCCTGGGGGTGGCGTGCAGTGCATCCCTGAGCCTCCTAGCAGCGAGAGAGCATTCTGAGCTAAACCACCTGGGTGCCCTAACTCGTTGGCTTTTAGGGGTGGGGACCGTCAGTAACTCAGCGACAGAACGAGAAATAGATACAAAGGCATTAACAATGGCCTTGTCCGGCTGCATCTCTGCGTCCCGACGGGTCAGAATCTCGTTCTGGCACTTAACCAGGAAGGTCTAGTGGAGGGAACCAGGGATGATCTGCACCCATTTAAGGCTTCTGCCTCCGTCTAAGGGCCGTAGTGCTCCTCCCCCCTCCACCCTCACTCCTTATCTTCAACCCCAATACAGGCCAGCTGACTTTGAGACATAGCGGGTTATGATCGCTATGGTTACTATATTAGAAAAATCAAGAATCAGGTAAAAAATAGGGGTGTAGATTAAGATAAAAACAATAAAAGATGACTCATGACCAAGCCCTTTGAAGGTGGGGATTAAGTTCCTCTGGTCTAGGTCCAATTTACCCATGGCTGATTGCAGGTCAAGATCCCATACTAGGGAATTTAGTTTGTCCCCCTGGCCACTATGTTTGAAATGCACATCGGCAAAACGAGGACAGGGAGAGCCCCCAGTATGCCCAATACCCTGGAACCTTGAGTCCCCACAAGGATGAACATTAAAATTATCTGACAAACGTTGTTAAAGGTGTTGTGGGGGTAAGCAATAAAATTGGTCAGGAAGGTGCCTGTTAGACCTGGCACCATTGGCGTGGGTCTCTCCTGCATTTTTTGCCTTTGCCTCCTGTGTTTTGGACTCCGTTTTGCTGGTCTAGATGCTTTGGGCACTTTGCCACTGCTGTTCAGTGCCAAAGTGCAAGTGCTCCCTTTGTAAATTATTGTTATGGACTGGTGTTTCCGTGATTAGCTATTTGAGTCAGTCCCTAGTACAGTGCACTCTGTGTGCCCAGGGCCTGTAAATCAAATGCTGCTAGTGGGCTGCAGCACTGATTGTGCCACCCACAGAAGCAGCCTGTAAAATGTAACTCTGGCCTGCCATTGCAGAGCCTGTGTGCAGTCTGGGACTGCCATGTCGACTTGGTAAGTGCACACACTTGCCAGTCCCTAAACCTTCCCTTTTCTACATATTAGTCACCCCTAAGGTAGGCCCAAGGTACCCCTGTGGGCAGGGTGCATTGTATGTGAAAGGTAGGGCATGCCCTGATGTGTGTGGCATGTCCGGATAGTAAAACACTGCTAATTTCGTTTTTCACTATTGCAAGGCTACCTGTTCCCATAGGACAGAATGGGGAGTTTGTTTATAACATCTTATAAACATAACTAGCCCTGGGAACAACGTAGAAAAATAAAGTTTAGTATGCCTGAACTCAGAATGTTAAACTGCATCTTTTAGTGAGGGTGATTTTTACATTCTGTGTTTGAAAATACCACTTTTAGAAAGTAGGTATTTTCTTGCCTAACAATCCAGTGTGCCTCTGCTAGGTTTGTGTATTGCATGTCTGGCTTTTGGATGACAGGAGCTGGAGAGGGGCAGTGGCTCCAGAAGTCTGATGAGTCAGGACTGGGCTGAATAGACCTGGACTGCATTTAGAGTAGGGGGAGGAGATTTCCTTTTACCTGAATGGGCCTGGTCTGCCTTCAACAATGCTGTCTCCACCTCCTCCCAGGAAACTGCACCAGTGAGGACAGAACTGGTTTTGGCTGGGTACAGACACTCTCTGCCTTCAGAGAACAAAGGATTTTGGTGTATAAAAAGAGGGGACCAGACATTTAGATCACTTCTGGGAAATCAAGAGGAACATTTGCCAAGGAGAAGAGCCGGATAAGCTGAGGAGGAATACTACCCCTGTGCTGTTTGCTCTCTGGGGTTGGCCTGCAGTGGCTGCTTGCTGCCAAGGAAAGGAGAAAAGGACTTTGCTGTTTGCTTTGTCACCTGTTTGAAAGAAGATCTCCAAGGGCTTGAGACTGAGCTTGCCTCCTGTTCTGAAGTCTCAGGGACACAAAGACTTCACCACCAGCTCCCCTGAATTTCCTTGCTAATCTGCAAGGCGGCGCCTGTTGCTGTTCTGGACCTCTAGAGACTGTTTTCCGCTGGGAGCTGGAAAATCGACGCAACTTCAAAGAAGCGAGATGCATCCGCACCTGTTTCCGACGCATCGCCGAAGAAACCTTCGCAGCGCCTGCCACGGCTCGAGAAATCGCTGCAAGCCGCATCGAGTGCACCGATCTCTGAAGCCCGAGATCACCGCACAGAGTCCGATGCAAGTCCTGCTGTGCGGCTGCACGAGTTCACGCATCGTCACCGGATCGTCGCATCGTGGCGCCAAGTCTGTCGCATTGTTGGGGGACACAGTAAGAAACTGACGCATCGCCTCCACACGCAGTAAGAAACCGACGTATCACCTCACTTTCGGTAAGGAACCGACGCATCACCTCCCCTGCGCTGCACTAAGGAACCGACGCATCACCTCCCCCGAAGCAAGGAACCTATGCATCACCTTCCCTGAGTGTAAGGAACCGATGCATCACCTTCCCTGTGGCCCATTTTGTTTGTTTGCGTGACGCATCCCAGGTACTTTGTGAGAAAAGTGTTGCATCTGCAATTTGCTTTGAACTGAATTATTTCTACCATCTGAAAGTCATATTTTTATTACTGTATTATGGATTTTTGTTGTTTGGTCTTGTTTTGGTTCAGATAAAGATTACTTATTTTTCTAAACTGGTGTGGTGTCCATTTGTAGTGTTTTCACTGTATTACTGTATGTGTTCACAAATGCTTTACACACTGCCTCTGAGATAAGCCTGTCTGCTTGTGCCAAGCTACCAAGGGGGTGAGCAGGGGTTATTTTAGAAGTGTATCCCCCTTACCCTGACTAGAAGCAAGGGTCCCTGTTTGGACAAAGGTACCTACCTCTGGCAACTAGAGACCCCTATTTCTAACAGTGCCCAAGTGTGTAATGTTACAAACCTCAGGAAGGGATGAGGTAGCATTATAAAAATTCAAAAGCAGTAGTCTGCTAGGCCCTTGAGAAAATAGCAAGGCCTGCAGGCAAGTATTGTCAGTGTTCAAGACCTCGATACCTCCTTTTAACCAGAGTGAGACATAAACAGCGAGGCCCCCCTTGGGGCAGCCGGCTCTCGAGGGAGTTGCGGGCACGATAAACAACTTGTACCCTTCCAGAAAGAAAAGGTTGTCAATCGCCCAGATCTCCTGCAGGCAAATGATACCAATCTTTCGAATGAAACAATCCCACTCCGGGTCTGTGAACTTGCTGGGCAAACCGGGTATATTCCAGGAAATGAGGTAGCAGGAGTGGATTTCCTTAGGGTGGCTGCTCAGATTGCGTTGGGCCTGCCGATGCATGGGATCCAATTGTGGAGAAGGGGCCTTGGAGATCATAAACACTAGCTCTTAAAGTCAATTGCAGTTGTCAAGAAGCCCCAGCGGTACAAATGCGTTAAAGAGTGGGATGGGTGTGGGAACCTGAGGCCATTTGTGAAAGGCTATGCGAGATGGTCTTCTGGGGAGCCAGGGGCTTGGGCTTGGAACCAGGGGTGGAGGTCTGTAAACATAGCCCAAGGGAAGGGCCATAATGGAGGTAACAGGGCCTGTGCTGTTATGACTGATGGCTGCATGAAGAATTCTCTCTGCCAAGTGGGGACGGTTGAAGTTTATTATCACGTAGTCACCACCACTGCTCTTTTTGGATCCTCCTATCCAGGCCACCCTCCGAACCATGATGATGTGCCTCTCCACTCTAAAGCCAAGAGTTGTGTTATTGTTCAGCCAATGAAGGACTTTATTTTTTAGCTGGTAAAAGTAATCGCTAGAGCCCGTCTTTAGAACAGGTACATTGCCCAGAACCACAATGTATGGTGTTGCTTCAGGCGGTCGTTGAATGATGTTTAGGTCCTGGGGCTGCATTTCCAGCCTGCCGGTAGCAGGGATGAAGGACTCCCCACCGCCGAGCCCTATCCCGGGGATCGTGTCACTGTGGTGACTGGCCTCTGGCCTGATGGGATCCAAAAGGCATGCCCCAGCCTGTGTTACTTCCATAAGGGGTGGGAGCGGCCCAGATCGAGATATGGGGATGGTGGGGGCGGTGATGTTCCCGGATTGAAGAGTACGGGCCTTGTGGACCTCCCCTATTGCAGTTGATGAGGCAAGCTGTCTAAGGCCCTTATGGTCATTACTGGCCAGTGGGACAGCATGGCTGGTGCTGGCTGTGTGGTTGGCCATCTTGTTGTGTTGGGACCAGTTGGAAAGCTCCCTCTCAATTAAGAGCAGTCGTTGCCTGATTGGTTCTAATTTAGAATCCAGCCTGTCAAGTAGGGAGCCCCCACAAGCTTCCAGCATGGCTGCCAGCTCATCTTTTGGGGGGGGAACTGCTTCTGGGATGATGGAGGTCGAGGTGTTCACTCTAAGGCGTTTTGCCCTGGCCCCTGGCATGGAGCACTTACGCTTAGCCCCGGATCCAATCCCCCTACGTGGCACCCCCTCCTTGGCATCTGATCAAATTGCTGCTGGATTGGGGACGGACGCCCCTCGGCCTGGCCTGGGTGCTGGAAATGTCTGTACCCTGCCAATCCTCCCCCGGCAATCTGGAATTTGTCTCTCCTGATTTCACTTGGGCCTTGACCGGGGGGAATAGGGGAGGGTCTGCCAGCTCCACCAACTCCGTAAGGACACCGTAAGAGGGCATGGCCACTTGCGGGGCTCGAGGCGTGAGGGGGCAATTGGTTTGCCGGTGAACGCAAGAGCTGACATGCCACCAGCTCGCTTTCCTTTTCTAAAATTCCGGCAGCTCGCTGTAGGAAGCAGTCCATAGTCATGATTGCCGGTACTGCATGAATTACAGCAGCTGTCTTGCGTTTACCCATTATGCCCTACTTGAAGAGGGAAATGCTTTTGTAGAGATAGGGCTGAGCGACACCACTGTAATCACTGTAATCACCCCTTGAGATGAGCACCCCTTGGCAAGGCTGACCACGCTCAGAGAGAGTTAGAATAGGAGGGGTGATAGAGTAAGCGGTGATGGTAAGGCTGGTGTACACCACTTCCCCCAGTGTGAAAGAGAGTGGACCGGAGACCACTTTGTCCCTCTACCCCTCTGCCTCTCTGGCAATGCGAGATTGTCCAAGGACCACAAAGATGCTGGTGATGCCCCCGTAGGGCTTACCTTGTTACGGTGTAGTCTGTGGGCTCAAAAAACAGTCTAGGACCATCCAAGGATGCGTCAAAGACCTTCTTTTCTGCCTTCTGCTTGGCTCACTGCTTGACTTGGCGGCAACACCGGAATGTAAATAAAATGGAGGTGAGGAACCAGAAAAGCAGAGCCAAGATGTGGGCCCAGCCCAGCCTCCTCCAACAGAAATTATGGTCAACAAGGGCAACAGCAGCTTAGACACTCTCCCGCAAAGAAGAGTCACCTTCCTTTTGGAAGGCGGCGCCCAGAAGGGGTGTAGCCACGGGTCTTGTTTTCAGAGGTGGAGGTGGCATCGCTGTTTTTGTGTGCAGCATCACCCCCCCTACCTTGGCTGCAGACGGCAGGCCTGGGTCCGGGTATGGGATCTGTGAGCACCAGCAGCAGTGGGGGAGGGTGCGCTGGGCAGTGTATCGCTGCTCTGGGGTTCGGCTCACCCATAATCAGTTGACCAACTGGTGGTCCAACATCCTGGACCGAGACCTGGACCTGCTAAGGGTTGAGGTCGTGGGGCTTGGTGAATAGCTAATTATTATTAATATTATTACTTGTGTATTCTGTTATTGCTAATATTTTTTCCCAAATAGCAAGTATGCTGCTCACATGCAGGTAAGTTACGTTTACAAATCTTATATTATGTGATTGTTATTCTAGACAGGTGCTCGGTGTTACCTAATCGTACTTGTTTGCAATTTTGCACTTATGTAAGAACTTAAGAAAGTAATGCAGACTAGAAAAAGACTCCTTTCCTTTTTCTTGTCACTAAGATAGTGGTAGTCAGTATTAGTAATTTAGCAGCGCGCCTCCTCTCACTTCAGTTCTTAGAACCTTTTTGTATCTCAAACAGTGACAAGCAACCAACCACCTTGGTGTATGCATGCTTCCATTTATGCATTTAAAGACAAAATGCAGGCATAGTGAATTGGCCCGTCAAAGGGGGTTGAGAATGATTGCGAATGAGATCGGAACTTATAAGCAAATATCATTTGTTGCAATGTATTCCAAAGTCTTTGGAATAGGCAGGCTACGTGGGCTTAGGAAATGTGGAATCAATAGGATGGTCCACGATACTAGTCTACTAATAGTTGATATGATTTAGGAAAGTTCAATGTTATTGGGATTGCCATTTCCTGTCCCAAATTTTTGGGGGAGAGATTATTTATTTACCACCAATTATTTCTTGTCTCTTTAATTATGTCTTACATCAGCATCCAGGGGTAAGAGGTCGTCCGAGGTGGGTGAGGGAGCTGGAGGTGCGTCCCAGGAAGAATACTCCTCCGCCGATGGCTCTGCTGGCCAGAGTAAGTCCTCCTGTTGTTAATATATTTCCATAACTTTGAGTGCTCCTTAATGTGAACTATTTTCTACCTGTTTCCTGATTTTATTTTTTTCCCACATCCTCTTCAATCTATCAATTTCCAAAATCTTGTTATCCCTACATTATCCTATTTACTAAGTTTTTTTATGTTTCTAGTGTCTGCATTTCCCCTCTGTCTGTACTAGTTTGTCTGTAGCTTCATTTCTTCTGGTTTTTCAGTCAGCTTTCCCTCTCCCTATATATAGTTTATGGACTGCCTAGTGGTGGTACTGTAAGACTCATAGAACCCATTGGTCCGTACTACTCTACTAGTATTAGTAGTACTACTCTGCAGTGCAGAATGCATGCCCAAGTAAGGTATTCTATGCATGTTTGTTGAGATGAGAAGGCTTTCTTTTACGTTCTCATGCTCAATCAGTAAACTGAGAGAGTGGCCGTGGTCACGTTGAACACCTCAAAGTTGTGTCTACTTCTTACCTAGTATTATTAGTAGCAGTTGATGGTGAACTGATTACCGTTCACCAGGGCTGGAAGGAAGCATGAGGAGAAGGAGGACGGCACCATTACATTTGCCAGCCAAGAAGAATTTATGTCCGATTTTCCGGACGGTTGGCCACTCTTTTTTCTTTTCAAAAACTCAGATTCACCATTAGCTCTAGCCGCTCAGTTCAGTCCTTTACATGTTGTCTTCAATCAATCACAGAATTTGTAGAGCGCACTACTTACCCGTGAGGGTCTCAAGGCGCTGGGGGAAAAAGGGGGGGGGTGCCGCTACTGGTCGAACAGCCAGGTCTTGAGTAGCCTCCTGAAGGTCAGCAGGTCTTGGGTCTGTCGTAGGCTGAGTGGAAGGGTGTTCCAGGTCTTGGCGGCGAGGTGGGAGAAGGATCTGCCGCCGGTGGTTGTTCTTCGAATGCGAGGGACGGTGGTGAGGGAGAGGTCGGCGGAGCGGAGCTGGAGGTTGGGGACGTAGAAGAAGAGTCGTCTGTTGAGGTAGGCCGGGCCGGTCTTGTGGAGTGCCTTGTGTGCGTGGGTGAGGAGTTTGAAGGAGATTCTCCTGTCGACGGGGAGCCAGTGCAGGTTTCTCAGGTGGGGGGTGATGTGGCTGTGGCGTGGTACGTCGAGGATCAGGCGTGCAGAGGCGTTTTGAATGCGTTGCAGTCGCTTGATGAGCTTGGCCGGTGTTCCCGCGTAGAGGGCGTTTCCATAGTCGAGTCTGCTACTGACGAGGGCCTGGGTGACTGTTCTTCTTGTATCTGTCGGGATCCACCTGTAGATCTTGCGGAGCATGCGGAGGGTGTTGAAGCAGGAGGAGGAGACTGCGTTGACTTGCTTGGCCATGGAGAGCGTTGAGTCGAGGATGACTCCCAGGTTGCGTGCGTGGTCGGTGGGTGTCGGGGCTGCCCCCAGTGTCGTTGGCCACCAAGAGTCGTCCCAGGTTGAAGGGTTGGAGCCGAGGATGAGGACCTCCGTCTTGTCCGTGTTCAGCTTAAGTCGGCTGCACTTCATCCAGTCGGCGACGGCTTTCATTCCTTCGTGGAGGTTGGATTTGGCGGTGAGGGGGTCCTTGGTGAGGGAGAGGATCAGTTGAGCGTCGTCGGCGTAGGAGATTATGTTGAGGTCGTGCTGTCTGGCGATGCGTGCGAGCGGGGCCATGTAGATGTTGAACAGTGTCGGGCTGAGGGATGATCCCTGGGGTACGCCGCAGATGATCTCGGAGGCTTCGGATCGGAATGGGGGGAGGCGGACTCTCTGGGTTCTGCCGGAGAGGAAGGAGGTGGTCCATTCCAGGGCCTTGTCTCGGATCCCTGCGTCGTGGAGGCGTGCGCGTAGAGTGCGGTGGCAGACAGTGTCGAAGGCGGCGGAGAGGTCCAGCAGGATGAGGGCTGCGGTCTGACCGTTGTCCAGCAGGGTCCTGATGTCTTCGGTGGCGGCGATGAGGGCAGTCTCGGTGCTGTGGTTGCTGCGGAACCCTGACTGGGATGGGTCCAGGATGCTGTTTTCTTCGAGGTATCGGGTTAGCTGTCTGTTGACAATCTTCTCGATGACCTTGGCTGGGAACGGAAGCAGGGAGATTGGCCGGAAGTTCTTGAGGTCTCTCGGGTCCGCCTTGGGTTTTTTGAGTAGGGCGTTGATCTCGGCGTGTTTCCAGCTCTCTGGGAAGGTCGCGGTCTCGAAGGAGAGATTGATGACGTTGCGCAGGTGGGGTGCGATGGAGCTGCTGGCTTTGTTGAAGATGTGGTGCGGGAAAGGGTCTGACGGGGAGCCGGAGTGGATTGTGCTCATGGTCTTGATGGTGTCATCGATGTTCACGTCGGCCCAGGCTGGCAAGGGGTCGTGGTCGATAGTGTGCGGCGGGTCTGGTGTGTTGGTGTCTGTTGGGGCTGTCTGGGTGTTGAAGCTGTCGTGGATGTCAGCGATCTTGCGGTGGAAGAAGGTGGCGAGGGAATCGCACAGGGCTTGCGACGGCGGGATGTCGTTGGTGTTGGAGCTGGGGTTGGAGAGTTCCTTCACGATGTTGAAGAGCTCCTTGCTGTTGTGTGCGTTGTTGTCGAGGCGGTCTTTGATGAGGTGATGGTGGTTGCGGATGGCGTCTTTGTGGGCTGCGTGGCTGTCCGGTGTCTTTTCACTGTGCCATTTCTTCTCTAGTTTCCGGCAGGTACGCTTGGATGCTAGGAGTTCCGGGGTGAACCAGCTGGCTCTTTTGCTGGTGTCTCTGTAGGTGGGTTTTTTCAGCGGGGCGAGGGTGTTGTGGCAGTCGTCTATCCATCGTCTGAGGTTGCGGGCAGCGTCGTCGGTGTTGGAGGGGTCGGTGGGTGGGCTGAGAGCGAGGTTTGCCTGTAGTTGGTCTTCGGTGACTTTGCTCCAGCAGCGGCGTGGGATCTGTTGGGTGCGGTGGTGTGTGGTGGGTTTCTGGAAGGTGAAGTGGATGCAGCGGTGGTCGGTCCAGAGGAGTTCGGTGGTGTGGCTGAAGGAGACGTAGGAGCTTGAGGAGAAGACGGGATTGAGCGTGTGGCCGGCGGAATGGGTCGGCGTTGTGACGAGCTGTCTCAGTCCGAGGTTGGCGAGGTTGTCGATCAAGGTGGTGGAGTTGCTGTCATTGTTGTTCTCCAGGTGAAAGTTCAGGTATCCGAGGAGGATGTAGTCGGTGGATGTCAGGGCGTGCGTGCAGATGAAGTCGGCGATGGAGTCGCTGAACTGGCGTCGGGGTCCAGGGGGTCTGTAGACAAGGGTGCCTCTAAGGGTGGTGTTGGGGTCCGTGTGGATCTAGAAGTGCATGTGTTCGGCGGTGCAGAGAATGTCGTCGGTGCTGGTCGAGACCCTGATGGTGTTCTTGTGGACGATGGCGATTCCTCCTCCTACTCCGTTGGTGCGGTCTCTGCGGGTGATCTTATAGCCGTCTGGGATGGCTATGGCGATGTCCGGTGCGGAGGAGATGTTCATCCAGGTCTCTGTCAGGAAGGCGACGTCCGGTGATGATGTGTCGAGCAGGTCCCAGAGCTCGACGGCGAGTTTGCGTGCAGAGCGGGTGTTCAGTAGGATGCATCGGAGGTGGTTGAGGTCCTTCTTGGCTGGTGCTTCGGCGGCTCTGAGGCTGGTGTAGCTGCAGTTCTGGCAGGTGAAGGGACCATGAGTGCGTTTCGGGGCGGCCTTGAAGCAGGTGTGTGTCCGTCCGGGGTTGAGAGCGTGGAATGTGGTGGCATCGTATCGGCGGCGGTCGTCGTGGCTGGCGCGGGGGGCGCGAGAACCAGGGGTTCTGGCACTGGGCGCGGTCCAGGCGGGGACGGGCGCAGACGGGCTTGCCTTAGGCGCGCCTTTGGCGCATCAGCGGCGCGGACGCCATATATGGGGAGGTGGGAGGGGGGAGCAGCTGGGAGGCGGGAGGCAGGGGCAGCGAATGGTCAGTCAGGGGGGCGGGGCCGCAGGGGACGCAGCGGCGGGAACGGGAGAGGTGCGACAAAGGGAACAGAAGGCAAAAGGGCAAGGGGATTAAGGGGGCAACAAGGAACAGAGGGCAAAAACGGGCACAGAATCAAGGGGACAGCGAAGGAAACAGAAGGAAAAACGGGCACAGAATCACGGGGACAGCGAGGGAAACAGAAGGAAAAAAGGGCACAGAATCAAGGGGACAGCGAGGGAGACAGAAGGAAAAACGGGCACAGAATCAAGGGGACAGCGAGGGGAACAGAAGGAAAAACCGGGCACAGAACAAATATAGGCACAGGGGGAAAAAACAGACAACAGCAGTCACATACACCAAAGTGACAAAAGGCACTACAAAAGAACAGAAGAGATACGAAACTACGGCCTACCACTGGCCACCAGGAATGAGGCGCAGGTGGTAGCCTGCGGGTGGAGGAGGGCCTCGATCTTCCTCAGCAGCGGCAGCTGGGGCAGGGACACACAGGCGGTGCTGTGCGGAGGGGGAGCGACCTACCTAGCAGGGTCAAGGGTCTTCTTGAAAGTCTTTTAAAAAATTACCTCCAACAAAAACAAAATGCCCAACCAGATATTTTATTATTTTTGATAGGACATACTGTGACTGTACCCGAATTGGTAGTGATGTGTGTGGTGTATGTATTTTCAATTTTGCTACGGAAAGAAATTAATAGGGGGAGGCACATAGGGCATCTAAAAATTATTTAATGCTTTTTCTAGCTGCACCGACCACCAGTGCCGGGGCCAGCGGGAATGGCGATGCCATCCAGAGAGCAGCTGCAGGGGGTGAGCCAGCGGCAGTGGCGGGAGGTGGTAAGTCATATTGCTTGCTTATTGACAATTTTTTATACTCGCTGCAAGGGTGTACATTATACTGTTGAGAGTGAGACTAAGTTGTGAACAGTTGAAGACACCCCTCTTTACTTAGCATTAGCATATACAGCGGTAGTTGAGTAACTAATGGTGGCCTCTTCTATCGTCAACTTAGCAGAGAAAGTTTCATGAAGAAGAGTCAGACCTTGATGGGTTGATGGGAAAGAAGGATGGAAGGAGGGAAGACGGGTGAAATGTAAAATGCCTAGCAAAGAAGGATGCGTGGGTGAAAGGATGCATATAGGTGGCTGATAGGATGCGTGCATGGGTGGATGGGTGAAGGATGGGTGAATAGTGAAAAGAATTATGCCTGCCTGAGTCGGTGAAAGTGTATGGGTGAAATGAATCCTCCGGGTGGTTTGATGGGTCAAAGCAAGGATGCATGGGAGGTTAAAATGACAAATGTATTTTGGTGATAGGTTTGTTGAGAATGATAGCCATGTTTGGGTGGATGGATAGTACTAGTATTCATAGTGAAGACTGGATAAAGAGAATTTAAAACTTAAATGGTGACTGAGTAGCAAAGGTGAAGAATAAAAATAATGCAAGAAGAAAAATAAAATGAAAAATGTAAAAATCCCTGAGAAGAAGAGTAAACAAGGAATGTTTTTTTATCAAGGTTTTTTATTCAAAGGTTTGAGCGAGGTTGTATTTCAGACTGCTCCCTTGACTCACAGTAGTTTTCAAGCACAACATATATTATGTACTCCTACCCACCCATCATCATCAATCGCCTACCTCCGAGGACCACTCCCTACCCTTGGCATTTCACCAGTGTCAGCCATGGGTGGCCTATCGTCTGCATGGTTACAATAGTAGTACCTCACGTCGTACTGTATATCATTCATATATTAGTAACTATTCATCTGTCTTGTTGTAGTCAGAGTGAAAGTGAAAGTGAGCATTTGATTTACCAGAGCATGGCCATGATAGGAAAAGAGTAACTCTGTGGTACAGCTGCCCCACCTACAGACAGTAGCAAAGTATAACGCTACAAGAGTATGTCTGTCTAGGGCGCAAACTGAGCTGACGTGCCTACATTAGTTTAGCTAAACGAGACAGAAGAAGAATACTTGCATACTCCATAGTGCTTAATGCCTGGAACTGTAATCACATCAAAATCGAATGGGCCGAGAAATCGGGGATACCATCAAATGTTATGTACTGCTAGTGCTACTGTGCCACTATATCATTTTAGGTGTTACTGTTTTGCTAAGAGTATTGGTTACAACTTGTCTTTTTTCTTTCTTGTTATAGCTACTCCTGACAATTCACCATCATTCTCACAACCCAAAAGGCAGGAGATAGCAGCCAGGACCTGGCAAAGGAGCTGGAGGCCTTCAGGTCCGAATACCAGTGGCTGGTGGCCGAGGAGGAGGCTGCAGCAGCAGCTGCAGCCTCCAATGTCCCGGGCCCCAGCCAGGCCCCAGTGCATCCGATTGTACGGCGTCATGGTCAGGCAGCCGCCCGCCGCCATTTATCAACCACTGCTGCTCCCCCCTATAGACTCTATAGAACCTTTCAGCACTGCAGGCTCCTGAGGATGGCTCACCTGGAAGCCAGGATAGAGGAGCGGTTCGACCAATTGGAGAGGAAGCTCCTAGCCCACCACCATGACTCTCTTGCACCTTTTTTAATCTTTTGTTTGGTGGGTTGGAATTGTTGGGGAGAGGGTGGGAATGTGGGAGTTGGGGAAATCTTGGGGTTTTTGGCATATTTATTTATGGACATTTGTTTGGACAATTATTTGGACTTTCTTTACTTTGGACATTGGCTGGGGTTAGGGAGAGGGGTGGGCCAGATGTTGTGGGTTTTCTCGTTTATTTGTTAAGGAAATACATTTTTTATGGTTGTACGTATGACTTAAATATTTTTTGGGGGGTTACTCTTTTACTTCACACTATTTCCTTTGCCGCAGGCCCACAGCCAGTTTTTAAAACCTGCCAATAGTGTAACACACAAATAGTTATGCAGTACCCTCACTTGTCCTACTACTCTCTCCTAGTCTCTGCAGTCTGCAACTATATTAACCCGTAAGGACTCAGAAAGGGGTGTGGGTGTGTGAATTTCCATAGTATATAGATTATTGTAGTTCAACAATGAATCCCCCACAGTTCTTCTCTTACCTGTGATTACGCGAAGCGATGGCTGCATGGTTTCCCAAGGTCTCATGCTGGTGGTAGTAGACAGTAGCACCATGCTAGAGGACTAGTCAAATACTAGTGAAATCACCAGTTCGAGAAGCAAGGTTCCACTCCCTCCTAGCCAAACTCAAACTGTAGGATTGAGGAATATTTATCACAGGGAACTAATTAAATTGAAATAAAACGTTACTGAATTATTGCCCTTTTATATGTAAGGTTTGCAAAAAAAATGAGACTGTCACAAGAGGGAGACTAGAGTACGACTAGTAGTACACAAGAAGAAGACTGCCAAATGAGAAAACATGATAAGCAATGCTAAAGTAAAATAAATAATCAGAATGATGGGCTAGTACAAGTTACAAACTGAAGTTGAATCGAGATATGAAGTGGACAAGCGTAACCCTTAGTGCTGGAAGGATTATGATGGTAGAAATTATGATGGATTATGTTCCTCTGAAAAAAAATTTGAATATCGAATACTGTGCATGGGTGGGCAATCTAATATATATAATATTGCCAGTGTGGGCTATACTTAGAGCAGAAGAAGATCTTCTCCCTGCCTTGAGTTGGTGTTGGTTTCACCACATTCGTCCCACCAAGTGTGTGATCAATTAATGGTGTAATTTAATTTAGTCACAGCTCAATAAATCACACAGCTTGGGGGAAGAGGGTTAGAGGTTCGATGAATGGATGGGAAGGGAGATTTGAGGGAAAGGTTTGACAAAGACAAACACTACACAAAGACAACATTCATCTTTTCAGCCGATCATCATGAATCTATTATGGGAGGAAAAGGAAATGCATGGATAATGATGAGTACTAGTACAGGTAAACCAAATCAAATTTTCTGTCTGCCCACAGAGAGACCCAAGTTAAATTATGTTCTGTAACTTTTGTACCGAGCTTTGAAAGATATCAAATAAAATTAAAATATCTATAGGAGTCAAGTAAACAAACATAAACAACACACACAGTTGTAATGATTAAAGAGAAAAAAAATACTGTATTGCAAAATTAGGAGTTGCATCTGCATTCCTTTTGGACTCTCCGTCAATCTTGGGTGCCTGGCGGATGGGGTTCGATGAGGTAAGTGTGTGCATGTTACATTGCTTTTCCAGTATGGTGCAGGGTAAAGGCTAGGGCCTGTAGATTGAAAAGCAAAAATGATATTGAAGAGTCAAGGAGAAAAGTTAAACTGCATAGGGAGGAGTGCAACAAGAAGAGAAGACTCAGAGGCAGTATAGCTATACGTCTGTTTCCTGCAGTTACCTAAGCAACAGGCTTGGCTTCAGAGAATTTGAAAACTTCCATCTTCTTCTGGTGGCAGTTCTCGAAGTAGTAAAGCTCACATCCTGAGTCATTCCATCAGCTCTGATCCTCCTGAGTCTGACCTCGAGTATGGTGTCCAAAAGTGTCCGAGTCTTGACTCAAAATGCAATATATTGGCCTGCAGTAGTGCAATTATGTTATTAAAACAGCAAGAAGGGAAAGATTAAGTCACTTTTCGTGTAGGCTAGATTTGTGTTTGCAAACATTGCATTATCTAAGGGACTGGTCGTGTCTGAGTCTTTGAGGAGTATGAAGCATAAAACAATAAAAAACAATGCAGTGTGGACTGTGTGGAGTGGAGTTTGATTTTTTCAAGTGCACTATGAAACCCAAAAATTCCAACAAATCCTCCACTAGAGCCATATGTTCTTTCAAGTCCTCCACATATTGATCCATCAACAGAATATAGTCTAAGTATATTATCATCCAAACACCTCTTTTCTTTAGGAGTCCCACACTGGCTTTAAAACTTTTGTAAAACACCAAGGGGAAACTGATATAAGACTTCTCCTTTTCTGAGTTTCCTCCTCTATTGGAATTGTGAAATAAGCATCTTTGTGATCATTTTCACCATCTTGCTCTTTAAGCATGTCTCGTAATAGATGGACCCCTTCCATCTTGAAATATCTGTAAGATACCAGTTAGTTTACATTTCTTAAATGAATTACCCAAGAAAAAGTATACTAACAAAATCTTTTTATTTCTTTTTTCTTTTTACATCTTCTTTTGTTAGCATTTGCTGTATTTTTTCCATTACAATGTCTTCCAAATCTTAGTTGAACACCAATTTGTTTGGCTCTCTTATTTGGTAAGGTTGAGTTGTAACCTTTGTTGATAGTCTTTCACAGATTTTTAAAAAACCAAACATCCTTTATCTGTCTTCAATGATCTTGGAACAATTGTATTCTTTCTGCCACCTTTAATGTGGTAAAACCAGTAATTGTCCTCATACTCACCTTGTCTTGAATTGAATGGTTTGCGGAGCTGAAAGGTTGTCCTCTCCTTCCAGACCAGTCTGGAAAAACTATTTCTATTAAAGACTCTATTCATATTGAATTGGGCTTTATCTAAGCTAGTAAATGTCTGTACGAACTTTCCCAAGGATTTCACCATGCCCTAGTACAAAAATAATAGGCCTTTGGCATTGTCACTTAATGCTTTTTTGGTCAAATAATCCAATGTTTGGGTTTATGCACATTAATATTAACTTACGGCTCTCCACCAGGAGACCTTTATTGGCATTGCCCAGAAAAACATATTGCACGTTGGCACCAGCCCCGGCCCTAAGGACATTTATATTCAGGTTGTTTCCTTTAAGGTATGCATCTTGAATCTTACATTAAATCGGACATCCTTACCAATGGCCCTACAACATTTAAAAGCCTTTCGTGGCATTGTTTGAGAAACCCTTTTAATCCTTTTTTAGGATCTCGTCCAATTTTAAATAAGTGACCAGTTCCGGATACAAATCCAGAATCATCGTCACTTTGCCATGGATTATTGGCTCAGCTCACATAATATTACGCTTGTCTTTCTCTACTGGTTCCCTTAACCAATTTCCAAATGTAATCAAATGCATGGTCTAAAGGCCACCAGCCCCTTCCCCTAGGGTGTCTTATATCATGAGGGTCAAAGAGATTTTCCCCCATTGGATCTGTCACTTTCTTTATCTTTTTGTGCTCTCATCAATCATTTCCCCAAACTCCTCGTCAATGTTATCATTGTAATCCAGACCAAGTATGTATTTATCCTAATTGGATATTCTTCCTCTTAATTCCATCTCATCAGATGGTATATCACTTGCAGTGCTTGACTGCCTTTTCTACGTTCCGCTTCGGACACCTTCTCCCTCTGAGCTGCTTAGGACACCTTTCCTATTGGATGTAACCTCCATGTGTTTTCCCTTTTTTACACATTTTCCTCCTGGGCCTCTTTGGCCCTCATCATCATCCGAGATAGAGAAATATTTCTCATCATCTAAATGGGTTGTCTTTCATTTTTAATTTTTTTATTTTTCATTAAAAAATATTTATAGAGTTTTGACAGCAGTACCTTACTCCCAGGAAATTGTCTTTTTTATTAAGCTCTCTTGGCTATTCTCTACTGTTAACTGTTCTTCCATTTTTTGTTCAATTTAATTATTTAATGTAAATTGCACACTTCAATCCTTTGCCGTTACTCACGCTCTCCCGTGTGCTGCATTGCTAAGCAATCCTCTTTGAAACACCTATTTCTTTGAGAATAAAGGCAAAATGGTGTGAAAGATGCTCTAACACATGTAAATACCCTGTATAAAGAGACGTTGCTAGGCAACACTTGTCACAATACATTTGCACTGCGTGTATGCGCATCCATTGGCTTGTAATTGGCCTTGGCGATGGGTCACCCCTGCCCAATATGGTGGTAATGCATCGCAAGTCCCTATCTCTAGCTTCTTGTTTTTTTGATCACTGAGAACAAAGTCATACTGTTCTGATCCTCACACGGCTCCCGTGTGAGGCTTAAACGAAACAGCAATGTTTATATTTTTTAAACCATAATTCTTCGAAACTAAGGGCAGATTTACAAGCCCCTTGCGCCACCGGTGCTTCACTTTTTTGTGACGTACCGGTGGCGCATTTGACTGCTCCATATTTACAAGGACAGGAAAAGCCACCCTGCGTGACTATTCCTGTCCTTGCAAATATGGCCCCTTTGCACCCAGCACTTTGCGTGAAAGGGGTGTTCCATGGGTGTTGCTGAGGGTGTTCCCAAGCAACACCCATGGAACCAGACACATTTCCAGATTTACGAGGAATCGTAAATCTGGAAATGCGTGTGAATGCTACGCCTCCCCAGGGGAGGGGAGCACAATACTTATCTGCTCAGAAGCAGCAAACAAATGAGGAAGAATATGGAGGACAAGCTGCATTTGTGGGACTGAAAGTTCTAGTTCACTGCGATGCTTCAAAGTTCTATGTTAGAAGCTTTTAAAGGTGCTGCTCAGAAGGAGTGAATAAAAAATGTATGCATAATGCTAACCTCCTGTCTCGACATAAAATCTATCCATTTTGTATTTTGGGAGAGAAACACACCTTTAAAGCCATCTCACAGATGGCCAAACTTGAACTACTTAATAATTAGGAATTTATAAATTATCTGCTGCATCTCACTTAATATTGGAATTTACGGGCTTCTGTGCTTTTTCTGTGCTTTTTCTCCAAAAAGGTAATCTCTGGATACAGAAGAAATGGTGAGAACAATCTACTGTTTGAGGAGAGAGCACTCTAATTTAAGCGTGTGCCTGCTGTGTCTTGAGAAGAACAAAGGCTTGTAGGTTTAGTAAAGATCCAGCTCCTGACCATGGGTCTAAATCTCCAAATGTTTGAACAAATACATCTTGTCAGATGAAGCGGCTTGCGAGCGACTAAGGTATTATGCCAAAGTATTTACCACTGATTTGATGATTTCATTGCCTTTTTATAAAATCGACAGCTGTAAATGTCTTTAATACATTCCTGCAGGTTATTCTGTTTCACGTTATGTTATGTTATCTATGCTCAGACAAATAGAGGTCAACGAGACAGGCAGAAACTCGATACTGTGAGGTTGCTCCTATGTTTGGAGAACATTTCTCACTTTTTGGAGTTTACAAATAATTTAAAAAGTACTTCTGGGTAACTGCAAGTGTCGGAGATTGCCGGTGGTGCCCATATGCATGAACATTAATTCCATCTGTTGACAGGAGTAAATATCTGTCTATTTTCAGGTTGGGAAACTACCTGAAAACAATAGGGAATGTCCACTTGTCTCCAGCTTTCTGGTTATTCAATTACATTGGCAGGTGTTCCCACAGTGGAACATCCCTGTGAGTAGATTAACTTTCACTTAAAATTCATAGTAATGGAAGTTTAAGTATGAGCCATTTCATTTAAGAGCACAACATGGATTTACCCCGATACACGCTGCTGTTAAAATAGGCGTTCATAGATTCTTCTTGAAAATCTCATAAATATCATCCATTAATCCTCACTTACGTCAGGCTGCGATTTACGTCTAAAGCACTACTCCGACAGGTCAGTCACATACATTTTTTCACAGACACATAATAAACCCTTTTATTCCAATATTTTTGCAAACCTGAGGTTACAGCGGGACAAAGGGAATTAGTCACGACTAATAATGTACTAAATCTTTACAGAAAAGGGACCCTTTTTTCCACTTTTTACAATTGAACATCTTTTTATCAAAATCTGGCAAGTTCCAGAAACAATTCGTGTTGGTCTCTCGCATGGGCACTTTAAATTATTTGCTTATGTGAACATACACGTAGCATATGTCAAAAGCTTAAAATGCTGCAGCATATTGTTGTAAATAATACAAAACTACTCCCCCTTTTCAAGCTACAACATATATTCGAACGTTTCAGAGGTGCTATTTGCTTTATTCCCTATGACTCACGGGATAGCTTTTAATGTATGCACTCTTTGGAAGGAAGGTGCTTTTAAATCATTGGAATGGAGCTATGGGGGCCGATTCCGATCTCGGCCGGTAGGGCTCCGAATCGGATTCGGCTTTACCGGATCCGATTCGGAGCCCTTTTTCCCGACCGAATCGTACGCGGGTCCGGCCGAGCGAGTACGATGCGAGTCGCCGACCGACTCGTCCGGGCGACCCGACCGCTCCGACCGACTCGTACCCGGATCGTACCGCTCCGACCGACTCGCTCGGACCCGATTCGCACCGCGCAATGGAGACGTTTTCCGGCCGGGTAAGTACGATGCGCACCTCGACCGCTCCGACCGACTCGCGCCCCCCTGTACGCGTACCCGTGCGAGGCGCACACAGGGGGGACCCATGGGTCCCCCCTACCTGTGCGTGTACGCCGCGAGCGCTCCGCGGCGTACTCGCTGTAGAGGCGCCCTTGTCCGCCTCGCACCCATTGAGGCAATGGGAGCCCGCGTACGCGTTGTACGACCGGCTCCCATTGAGTTCAATGGGAGTCCGACCGACTCGTGTCCGGTGGCATACGAATGCATCGGACTCGTTCGGTCGGACTGCACGGGTCCGATTCGGTCGGAAATCTCTCCGGGTCCGGCTCGGTCGGAGAGATTTCCGGCCCGAATCGGAATCGACCCCTAAGTGTCTTTTTCAGGGTCAATAGAGTGAATACCGTCCTCTGAAGGACTGACATGCCCACTTCACCTAATGTAATTAGGAAGTATAGGGACAATCGCCATCATGCTCACTCCTTTATCTTCACATAGTAGTCAGTGCTCTTTGCCCAAATATCTATATGCGTTCACAAAAGTAGTAAAGCTTTGGAATTGAAATGACTATGCTAAAAGAGCTAGAAGAAAGAGGAAGGGAGGCCTATGTGGTCTTTGTAAATATAAATATGCTTTGCTGCACAGAGTGACATTTGTTCTTCCACTCAGAAGACCTCAGCTACTTGGATGAAACTAGCAAAAACTGTTGTGCTTGTCCTACCCCTGTGTTCTTCAGGGGAACCCTCTCCAACAAACATTCATTAACACTTCTCAACCTCCTGATTTCTAAACTTGCACAAGACATTGCTCCCTTCTCCAAAAAACGCCTTTTGCAAACTCCTCATTATCAAACACTATATACCACTAGTCCACTTTTCTACAGATGGTGAGAAAGGCCACATGAGGCTTGTCATAAACCTGTTACTGGCTCTTTTCAATTAATCAGTTACAAAGCTACAGCTAAGCATCCCTTTAATGACAAACTTGTAGGATGAAGCCTTGCTAATGAACTGCTCTACACTGCAACATGTCTATGTCAATTTCAGTCTGCATTCATTAGTAGTTGTAGCACTGATAAAGCTACACTTCATGTTGTCTTTGATATGAGCGCACAGAGCTTGATAACAGAGACTCTCACATCTTTGTTGGTTTTCCTCTATCTGAGGCATTAAACACCAGTGATCATGGGACACTTATCTCCAACCTTCATTCCCACATCAGTATCAAAAGAAACAATTTGGCTGGTTCTCCTAACTACTGATTTGTTGCATCTACTTCGTTCAGATCGATTCCTCTACATCTAATTATTGCTAATTTGCTGTCCTCAAAACTGAATCCTGTCTATATTAAGCCTGGGCCAAATTTAAATTCCTATAGTTTAATTTGGGGAATTTTGTTCTATGTTTCTTACATCAAATTGCTGAAACTAATTAATTATGCCACTTTACATAATTACACACCATTTGTGGTATAAATGTCCAGCGGATGTTATGATTCAAGGTAAAAATTTACTGCAAACGCACAGGAACAACAGAATGCGAGTGGCGGTTGTACATTGTGCTTTTGATTGAATGCGTCCTCATGCCAAAAACTGACATGAGGACTCATTTCAAACTAAAATGTAGCACAAAATGAGAGATTTGCATTTTGCAAAATTACATGAATTTCGCACAGTCCTAATCTACATAGCTATTTCATTCATAAATGGAGCCTTGTGGGGACCTCCTGATAAATGCAGTATTATCTGTTCAACAAAGAAGGTGACACACAGGTATGTGAGTCAGATATAAGTAAAGCAATGTTGATGATATTCAGCCTGAAAACTAACAAATTCAGTTCCACAGGGGTCAAACAAACAAATCTCAATAAGAATTGTTGATGCACACCAGAGCGTATAGGCTTAAAGAGCCAGCAATTGGGATGCATGGAATCCAATAAAAACGTCTTCCAGGGATGCTCATCCTGGCCTCAGGAAACCTATATTGGCACATATTCTAAAGAATAATGTGGCTCCTTGTGATTCTGCCACTCTTCTGGCAGCCCCCCAGCACAAAAAATCGTACCTGGTAGTGTCCCTGCCCTCCTGGGACACCATGGATCAAAATATGCTGATTTTCCAGTTCTATGCTATCACTGTGACACAAGGGTGAGGGGTGGAACTATAGATTCTGTTGGGCAAGGTGAAAGGGATCCTTAATGGAGGCCCAACCTCACAAGCCCAATTCTAAGTCTGCCTGTACCCATGACACTTTCCTCATATATTCCTATGGCTGTTCCCCCTCATATAAAATGTATACCTCTCCATCCCTTCTGACCCATTTATAAGAAGCACAGATGCTTGTCTGACCAGCCTCTGGACCTCAGATGCACAGATAACTATGGCTGTCCCCTGCACATCACAGGCAAAGACTATAGTATCTACTAGCCATGCACTGATACTTGTAGGCACAGCCCTGATTACAAGCACATCTTTGTGTTTAAGAACACAGCACCCTCCTTGACCGAGCTGCCATATATAATTACTAGTCCCACTGTGCAGCAAGAGGAGAAAGTTTCATAACCCCCGCTACCCCCAGGATCACATGGCCCAGGACCTCCTCGAAGACCAGTCCATGAGGCAGGTTCTGCTGCAGTTATGTTATAAGAAGGTTCCTTATAAACTGCTGGTGTTTCAAGAGCTGTTATAACACTCTCACAGTACCGTTTCTGGTGATAGAAAAGGCACTGCCTTCTGGTAAGGCAAGCAGAGGTAGACAATGACGTTCATACACAGCCTGCCCCTCTGGGAGGGTGTTCAAGCAGGAGAGGCTCTTTCCCGGGTTCCTTCACAAACAGTTTACAAGGTCCTACCTTCTTTAACATCTCAGGAGAAACTTTATTTGCATCCTGCAGGCTCTTTCTCAGTAATCTCAAATGTTTCTGCACAAGTCCTCGTAGGTTCCCTAGATGAGGCCTCACAGCTTCTTGCCCAGAGAACCCCGACCTCTAATTGCAGCAACTTACAGGCTCCTTCACTTGCAACACAAATGCTCCATTACAGAAAAGTCACAAGCTAATGCGTCAACACCTCCCAGGATCATTCCTTTTCACCTCACAAGCTCTTTCCAGCTGGCTACAGACCTGTTCAGCAGCACACTACAGGCTACTTCCCATGCACCTCAGAGGTGTTCTTTCCTACTGACAGGCTCCTTGTTATAAATGGGGGTTTTTAGTTGGCAGTGGTATGCACCCTGCCCAAGTAGGGACCCTTTCTTCTAGTCAGGGTAAGGGGATTACACTTCTAAAATAACCCCTGATCACACTCTTTGTAGCTTGGCATGAGCAGTCATGCTTATCTCAGAGGCAATGTGTAAAGCATGTGCACCTAACACGCAGATATAAAGTGAAAACAATACACAAGGAGGCCACACCAGTTTTTAGAAAAATAACAATATTTATCTGTGTAAAATAGGACTAAAATGATAGAATTCCAACATACAGTAATCAAAATATGAATATTGCAAAAATAGACTTAAAATACAGTTCTTTGAAAGTCAATAGCTTCGTCCGGGGCTATCACGGTGTCGTGAACAAACAAATCCAACAGTTCAGGCCGAACGCAAGGTCGCGGGCTTCGCTATGGTGTCGGGAATACCCGCAAACAGTACCTATGAAATCCAGGGTGTTGGGGAGCCTTGCGATGAGCTTTGAAGAGGCGGCTTCGGCAGGTGTCGGCCCCCGAGATTGGGGCAGGAGTCGTCGGCCCTTGAAGTCATACACGTTGCAGAACAAACTCCGTGATGTTGAAGTCAGGAGCGCTGACATCAATGGCGTCAGTGCTGCAATGCGGAGTGGATCAATGCAATGTGTGGTTGGCCACAGGTTACATTGCTGGCAGCGACGTAGGTTGACGAGGCTGGAGTCGATGGTGCTTTCATCAGTGGACCAGGGCTGCGGTGTGGGATGGGGCTATGCTTCATGCACCTCATGAGCGGTGTCCACCGGCCATGGAGCAGACAGTGGCGTTGATGTCAGCGTGGTGTGGCATCGTAGGTGATACCAGGGTGGCGATGTGAAGCGAGGCGATGCGAAGTGTTGGTGCCACATGTCACAGTGCAAGCAGCGGTTCGGTGACCGCGTCAGGCGATGAAGTCGGGGAGACCAGGGTTGCGGTGCAAAGCGGGGCGAGTGTCTGGAGTGAATGCACAAACTAGCACCTGTCAATCTCAAATCAAATGCTGATTCCACAGGCAGGCGGAGGCACAGGATTGTTAAATAAGAAAATGCCCACTTTCTAAAAGTCAGACACCAACAATAGGGAATAGGCTTTTAAGAAGTCAGTAAGGCTTGGCCACTCAAAAACTTTCTAAAAGTAGCATTTTCAAACACACAATTTAAAAAACACCTTTATTAAAAGATGTGTTATTAAATTCTGAGCTCAGGGAACCTAAACTTCATTTCTCCATCCTTTCCCAATTTGAAAGTTACACTTGTAAAATGTTACAAGGCAACTCCAATGTTCACCTATGGGAAAGACAGCCTTTCAATAGTGAAAAAAAAATTGCATAGTATTTCAATATCAGGACATGTAAAACACACCAGCACATGTCCTACCTTTCCCATACACAGCACCCTGTCCATGGGGCTACCTGGGGCCTACCTTAGGGGCGACCTAAGGTTTATGCGGTAAAAGGGAAGGGTTAGGCGTGGCAAGTGGGTAAACTAGCCAGGTTAGCATGGCAGTTTAAAACTGCATGCACAGACACAAGTCTGAGACACCTTTGAAAGGCTACTTGTGTGGGTAGGATGGCACAATTAGTGCTGCAGGCCCATTAGTAGCATTTGATTTACAAGCTCTGAGCAAACACAATGCACTTTACTAGGGGCTTACTAGTAGATCAATTATGCCAATCATGGAAAACCAATTATAATACAATTTACAGTAGGATCACTTGCACCTTAGCACTGAATAGCAGTGAAAAGGTGCACAGAGACACTAAACCAGCAAAAATGAAGTCCAGCATAGCATTAAAAACAGAAGATCAGAAAGAAAAAAGACTGGGGAAACACACCATAAGATGCCAGGTCTACCACTCCTTCAGTGACAACTCACACTTTCCTTCTTCATCAGCTGCCAATAGGCTCCTCAAGTGTACAATATTGCAAGTTTTACATCAATTTCACCCCAGAAAATAGTTTAAAGCAAAGACAAAAAGAAGGGAAAAAAGGGCACTGATCCCACAAACTTACAAAATAATGAAGTAATAATGCATCCAAGGAAACATCAAAAAAGAAGGATAATGAGGGTTGCATGGTAACAATAATCATCATTTTGTGGCTGTGCTATGTGACCTGTTGCTTTAACATTTGGTGGGGAAGTATGCTTCTTTGGTAGTTGAGAGGGCTTTGAGAGGTGGAGAGGGAACCACTGTCTTATTTAAAACTCTGTGGTGTCTAATTGTTCAATTTGGTCCTGTCATGGTCCTGAGCACAGTGGGGGCAGAGTCATACACGTCGCTAAAACAGACAAAATATTCAGGAAATATTTTGTTGGCCTTTCACTTACAGGTAACTGCATATATAAAATGTAACGCACACACATAAAATGACAAATTCATGCAAGGTACTTTATCTCTGGGAAATACATTGTTCTATTAGGAAAGCTCAGTTAGTTAATGTCATAACTTTGTGTAACTGGAGGGTCACTAATTTGAATCCTGGTTGGTAGGAGAGGGAGTAGTAATCTGAAATTAGAGAGATTTGAGGGTTCAGTCTGTGACAGAAAGCGCTGTGAATATGTATGTTAGGAGTTGGAATAGTATTACACACAGACTACCACAGCTTCACATTTTTTTTGCACAAGGTATAAAACAGGCTCAATAGTCTGCTACTGAATGTGCAAAAAGGTTAAGGGCCAGATTTGCTCATTTTTCACTTGCATGAAACAGAAAGAGCAGAAATGCGCCATATTGACAAAGATATGGCACACTACTGCCCTCTCATAGTGGTGGAGGACTTCAGGCAGCTTAGTGCCAACGCAGGCAACCTTGCACCATTGTGCAAGGGTGCTTGCATTACAAGCAGAATTGTTTTTGTGCAGAAAGGCACTCCTTCCTGCACAAAAGACAATTCCTCCAGGCATTTTCCTCTTTCTATGTGTACTGCAGAATGCAGCACAGGTAGAAAGAGGAAATAACAAGGAAAAAGGAAGATTGTTCTCCTCTATACGCCATCCTCTGGGAGGCGTAGTGAATTCACGCAATCCCAGGTTTACAAACCTTTGTAAATCTGGGACTGCATGAAATCGATGGATAGATGCATGGGAACGCCCATGTTCCACCAATGGAATGCCTCCCAGAACAAAATGTAATGCAATGGTGCTGCATTGCATTATATTTCTTTACATTCCCACACAAGACAGCACATATTGCACCTTGCAGGACTTTGCAAATATCTGCTAGCATTTTGTGGTTGTGGCTGTACCACAAAAGTGAGGCAACCATGATGAAAAATGTTAGTAAATATGGCCCTCAGAGTTTAACCCTATAGTTGAGGGTGTTGGCCACTGGCCGACACTGGGGAGGGTTAGAAAGGCCCCTCTGTTGCTTTGCATCAGAGCGTTTCCTTTTTTGTCCCTGAGGCTCAGGCTGCTCGGGAACAGATTCCCAAGCAGCCTGAGACTTTGATTTTTTATGTATATATTACATACAAAAGTGAAAATAAAACAAGATAAGGACTTCTTTCACTGAATCAGTGCTCGGGGGGGAGGGTATCTCAGCCCCCTGAGCACTGATTCTTATGAGAAAGGTATTGTTGGAAGGGGTAGAATCTCCCCTTTCCAATGGTACCTCTGCCCAGTGGATCCCTGCTTGAGGATCGCCACAGGAAAGCAATCCCCAAGGAGGGTTCTGCCCACTAGACACCAGGGAAAAGGGGAGTCACCTCTTGGGCAAGGGCTTGCGCTCCCTCTTAATTATTTTTATATTTAAGTTTTTCTGCCACCCTCGGGGCAGCTGGGGGTAATAACCCCTGATATGCCCTGGGGGGGCAGAAAGCCCAATAGACACCAGGGATTATTGATACCAAGGGTTTGTGGAAGAGGGGGCTGCACAGCATGGGCATGGCCTTGCCCCCACCATACATACATTTGGAAACAGTCCTTCTGCCTCCGCTGCGGAGGCATATGTGGTGATAACCCTCTATCTGCCCCCCGAAGGACAGAAACCCCACTAGACACCAGGGATATTTGTTTTAACTGCACACCATGGGCATGGCCATTCTCTCATCCAAACTAAATGGGGCACCAATCTTTCTTTCTGACCCCCTGGGGGGCAGATTGGGGTAATTACCTCAGATCTGGCCGCTGTTCACTAGAAGCCAGCGAATGCATTTAAAAATACATATATATATATATGTATATGTGTGGGGGCTGCTCACATGGGGACAGCCATGTCCCCACCCCAACTGAATGGGGCAACAGTGTTTCTGCACCCCTTGGGAGTCAGATTGGGATAATTACGCCTGATCTGCTGCCAATGGGGCAGAAAGCCAACTACACACCAGAGATTTGTTTTTTAAATGCAAGGGTGGGGGCTTCCCAACTATGCCTCACCCCAAGTAAATGGGGCAATGGTCTACCTGCCCCCAGGGGGCAGATGGGGGTAATTATTCCTGATCTGCCCCCCCCCAGGGGAGGCAAAAAGCCCACTAGACTCCAGGGAAAGGTTTTTTTTTTAAATATAGGGTGGGGGCTGCACTTTCTAGGCTTGGGTAGGCTGCTACCTGGAAAAACCTACCAGACCCAGACAGTCCTGAAAATAAGACATCTGGGGGACTTCAGGGCAAACTGATGTCAACAGGAGTCCCCACGAATGGCTCCCATTGACCTTGGTTGATGCTTTCTTGTTGCGGGCACTACGCCCAGCCAATGCTTTGTGGGGCAGCATTGTTATTGGTACAAGTGGGGTAATGATGGGTGGTAGTCAATTTGTGGATTTCTGTGGGTTCTGAAAGTTTCCATCACAGAAATGTAAGGAAAATGTGTGATTTCAGCCAAAGTTTGAGGTTTGCAGGGCATTGTGGGTAAAACAATGTCATGGAAGCCACACAAGTCACCCCATCCTGGATTCCACTACATGTCTAGTTTTAAAAAATGTACAGGTTTTCTAGGTTTCCCTAGGTGCCGGCTGAGCTAGGGCCTAAAATCCATATCTACCTACTTTGCTAAAAATGGGTCGGTTTGAATGGAAAAATGTGATGTATCCATGTTGCGTTTTTGGCCAGTTCCTGTGCACACAAGGGAGGTACAATTTTTGTCAGAAGACATGTGTGAGCATAGAATAGTAGCATATCCGTTATTACCTGTTGGACTTTCCTGCATTTTTGCCTTCCAAATGTAATCCAACGTGTAAGAAAGAAGACATTTTGAAAAATGCCCTCTAAATCATACACTCCCACGGGCACCCACAAATTCGGGGATGTACAAATAACCACTGCTCCTAAATTCCATATCTTGTTCCCATTTCAGCAATACATAAGTTATCTTGACACCTAATTTTCACTGTACGTATTTCACCATATGAATTGGTCTATGCTCAGTACAAAATGAAAAAACATTGTACGGTGCATCTCAATTGTTGGCTCTGGGTACTTCGGGTCCTTGGAGAACCTAGCAACTCCTCATATACCCACAATCAAAAGGGTCTAGCGAACGTAATGGTACATTGTTTTTGCAAATCAGTCATCGTGACAAAAAGTTACAGATAAAAACAATGTCACTAATGGCTGGTTTTTCCTACTCGTTTTCAATATTTCTTTATTTCTACACTTAGAGGCAGATTTACCACGTTTTTCACCCAGTGCAGTGCAGAAGCCGCAAATGACTGAAATATGGCACTCTCCTCCCCTTTCCCTAGCGCCGGCACTGAAATCAGCTGTTGTGTGCCACTGAGACACCTTTGCGCCATGGTGCAAAGGCTGTCTCCGTGAGTCTAGAATAGGTTTTGCACTGGAAGGCTACCCTCCAGTACAAATTAGTATGACTTTAACCCTTTTCCCTCTTTGTATGTGTGCTGTACACGTTCAAAGTCGGAAAATGAAAAGCATTTCTCCTTCCTTGTGCGTACTTTAAAAGGGCACTGTTTTCTTACGCTAAACCTTGTCTACTTCATTTAGTAAATAGTACTTAGTGTGAGAAACCTTGAGTGGTTGCATGGGAGTGCCCCTGCTTCACCCATGGTACGCCCCCTTGGCGTTAAGTAATCCAAAGCAGTGCTATGCGCTGCTTTGCATTACTTTTATATTATTTCCAGTGATAAAGAGTTTAGCGCTGGAAAGTAAATCGGCAAAAAAAGTTTTTGCACCGATTTGCGTCACTATTGTGATGCAAACACTGCGTAAAATCTTAGTAAATGCCCCCCCCCCCAAGTTTCTTTGGAAAAACCTTGAGGGATCTACACATATGACCTCATGGGTTTTACACTGGTTTCCACCACAAACTGGAAGTAGGTTAAAAGCACAAAAAATATGAAAAATGGGCTAGCTCTTTGAAAAATGCCAAAACTGTGGTAAAAAATTAGATTTTTTGATTCAGCGCTGCATCTTCCTGAAAGCTGGGAAGATGGTGACCTTTATAATATAACCAAAGTGGACGGCCAAGAAATATAGAAAAAATGACTGTCTGACATAAAATGTCTGGCACCTCAAAGGTTTGTTAAGAAAACCCTCACACACCAACCTGGTTGGTGTCATGCTTCATCATCGGGTCCCAGCTGGGTAGCCGAATGCTACCCGGCTGTGCTACAACACCTGTTTACAGTGGAGCAGGTTTCAAGGTGAATGTGAATGTGATGAAGTGCGTGAAAAGTAAAAATACCTCCAGAATACTACCCGTTACTTTTATTCGTGGTAGTCTGGGATATAGTTAAAAAGAGACACGAGAGTGGATAAGAAACTACTAATGTTCTACGTAGTTGGTTATATTATCCTTAGGTCGACATGTTTCAGCCCTTAACAAAAATATACGGGCTTTCTTCAGGACCTCTCAAATAAATAAATGTGAGTGATGTGAAAAAGTGTGATAAAAATTATTACCACATGAGATGCATTTTTAACACTCACGCTAAGGAGTGCTATTTATGCGGCAAGGACTGGCGATGTGTAGGTCCTTATTAAAATGTAGAATACCTGTAAGGAAAAAGGCATAACACAAGACGAAATAAAAGAGAAAGAAAAAAACATTAATACCACTATTTATGATCACACTGGTCTTAATATACTGTGCTCACTCCGTGCACTCTATCAATATCGCCAGTACTGGTGGTAAGTATCTTGTGTTAAATACTTAGCGAGGTGTCAGACAAACATGTAGCAAATGGTTTACTGTGTACACGATATAACACAACACACACATGCCATGCACATCGTATCCTGGGTGAAGAAATTATACCTTCTCAGTTTGTCCTCTATTTTATAAACAAACCGAGGTTATGTTAAATTAGTAGAATTCACCCATGCAAGTTCTCGCGCTACTGTTGCGCTGTGGACATATATCCTAATAATCGTATTTGTGTTGCCAGTGTCTCTCTTGAGAGCTTTCGCGCTATTGTTACGTTATGAACATGCCTTTTAACACTGGCGCTTATCTGCCAATATAAACGTCTAACGACAATTTGCCTTATTTATCGTATAATTACATTAATTCATATGTAGACGTTCTTATCTGGTCCAAGAGGGGGGAAGAAGCACCTCTCTTACTTCACATACTACGGAAAATGGGAATTAAAGAACGGAAAGAAACTCTTAGTGAACACTTGATCTAAACTGCCCAATAACTGATACTTATACCATACCAGTGGAAATCGCAACTTTCGAGCAGGCTGTCTTCAAAGATATCGAAGCCCTGTCAGAAAATAAGACATTTAAAAATACGACCAAAAAGGAATGGGATGGATTGACTACACTGAAAGAAAACAAGACTGTGGTCATAAAACCAGCGGACAAGGGAGGAGGTATTGTCCTACAAGATAAGACAGTTTACAGAGACGAATGCCTACGTTTGCTGTCTGATAGACGGAACTATAAACCGATCACTGAGGACCCTACACCTGGATTGAAAGAAACTATCCAGGATTTGGCCACAGAAGCAGAAAACCGTGGCCACATCAGTAAAAAAGAAGCCCAATACTTAACTACTTCAAAGGAGATTTCCTTATTTCTATACAATCCCGAAAGTGCATAAAAACACAGTTCCACCACCAGGCCGCCCCATAGTGTCCGGCATAGGCTCTATTTTAGAGCCTCTTTCCAATTTTTGTGATTTTTTCTCAAACCACTGGTACAGGGTACTGCAACATATTTAAGAGACACAAAAGATCTCTTAGTACAAATTAAAGATTTGACATTTAATCCCAATACAAGCTTCTTAGTAAGCTTAGATATAGAGAGTCTCTATACGAGCCTCCCGCAGGATGAGACTCTGGAGGTACTAAGAATGTCCATGGATAATAACAACTGGGATTATCAAACGCCGAAGTCATTCATTCTGAAATGTGCTGAACTTGCTTTGAAGCATAACTATTTTGAATTTGAAGGCCAACTGTATCAACAAACGTTTGGCACTTCTATGGGGAGTACATTTGCCCCAAGTGTAGCGGGACTGTATGTATTCAGCTTTGAACACAAATTCTTGCTGAATAACACATCGATTGCAAATAATATACGTTTTTATAAACGATATATTGATGATGTGTTCCTTATTTGGGAAGGGACAGAAGATTCATTAAAGATCTTTCTGTTATGGATTAATGAGTGTGATCCGAATTTGAAATTCACAAACACGATAAGCAAAAAGACCATCATTTTTCTAGACCTGGAGATCTCACATAATAAAGGTGTTCTGGATACCAAGACACATTTCAAACCCATTGCGAGGAATTCATTACTACACTATACAAGCTTCCATCCACGTCCTCTGAGAGAGAATCTGCCCTACGGCCAATATCTACGGCTACGTAGGAATAGTAATAACCTAAACGATTTCAAACAACAGGCAAAAATATTGACCCTTAAACTCAATAAGAGGGGTACCCCAACCAAATAATCACGAAGGCAGAGAAAAGAGCGCGCAATCAAAATCGTGAAAGCCTGTTAGAACCTAAAATACAAATTGAGACCAAAATACCTCTAACTTGTGTCACGACATATAACCCTGTGTCCAATCAGGTGGCAAAAATAGTACAACGACATTGGGCCATACTGAATACAGGCAATTTTGAATGGGAAAAGCCGTTATTCTCATATAGAAAAGGGAGGAGTCTGAAGGATAGTCTGGTGCATACAAGACCCCAAAAACAGCAGAACTGTGGAGAAAACACAATAATCAATGCATGGGGCTTACCTAAGATAACTGGACATCACCCGTGTGGTGATTGCAGTATATGTCATCTAACTCAAACCACCAAAACCCTCAGTCTAGAACCGGGGAAAACATGGATGATTCGTCGACATACTAACTGCAATTCGGCGAATGTCATATACCTTATAAATTGCCCTTGCAATTTAAGGTACGTCGGAATGACAAGTCGCAAGGTGAAAACTAGAATTGTTGAACAC
The DNA here is from genome assembly GCA_963921515.1 of Calotriton arnoldi. Classification (NCBI taxonomy): domain Eukaryota; kingdom Metazoa; phylum Chordata; class Amphibia; order Caudata; family Salamandridae; genus Calotriton; species Calotriton arnoldi. The sequence continues at coordinate 4,109,086 of CAWUFW010000205.1, forward strand.
AGGAGCAACATCCGCTGTAAGCGCAATATATCTCGCCTGACAAATCACTATCTTGAACAGAATCATACCCCAAATGATATGCAGTGGGTAGTGATTGAACAACTAGATCGCAAAACAACTAATATCCAACAAGAGTTGCTGGATAAAGAGCAGAGATGGATATATCGCATGTCAACCCATGTCCAGGGGTTGAATGATAATATACCCTGGAATTGCCTTAATCATTGAAATTGGGAATATACTGTGTATTTTACCAGGTCTACTCCCTAAAGATATAGGAGTAGAGAGAAACTAACATCATATTCTTTCACATTCTTTCGTACAGCAGCCACCCTACCTATATCGAGTCATTATGACTATTTACCTACTCATGAAAACCCAAGTCCTTCGAATAATGGCTATCATCGATAGGCGATGACTTATTTAATATTGAATGACACATACGCTAGAACATATAGTCAAAAACAAACCCCCCCCGTTTAAATACTAAGCATATTAGGTAGTTCTAGCCTATGACAACGTTTCTAATTAATATAAGTTTTAGATTAATAACGTTGTCTTGTGTTTGTAGTTTCTGAAGTTGTTTAAATAAGTACTTTCCACACTGTACAGGCACAATTAGGTATACTAGATATACATCCCTAAAGGTCAATATTTTATACCTTAAACCTTTAATATTTTATACCTTAAACCTTTAATACCTTAAACTTTTTCAAAGTGTGGTTTCCTTTGTGATTTGCGATCAACTGATTATATCAATTTGGATTCCCTCGGGAACATAACATAATATCATTTAGTATACCTGCTGAATTTTATTGAAATAACCCGGTAAATTCTCACTGCGCATGCGCCAAATTAACACACTATTTTCCGTCACACTATTTTTCGTTATACGTGTTGACGAGTATTATGGTGAGCTTTTAGCATCCAAAAGCGACGGTCTAGTCTTTCCTTGATTGTCGACGTCACACGCTTCACAACGTAATGACGCGCACGTCAGTCCATTTACCGGAACTTAGACGATAAATACACTATTCCAACGCCCTCGCGTCTACCAGCCTGCTCCAGGGGACATGCTCTAGGTTATATGAGGGAGACGCCGCCACATAAAGTAAGATAATTCCATTATACCGCTGTATGCCCTGACGATTAGTTTCAGTTATTGGGCAGTTTAGATCAAGTGTTCACTAAGAGTTTCTTTCCGTTCTTTAATTCCCATTTTCCGTAGTATGTGAAGTAAGAGAGGTGCTTCTTCCCCCCTCTTGGACCAGATAAGAACGTCTACATATGAATTAATGTAATTATACGATAAATAAGGCAAATTGTCGTTAGACGTTTATATTGGCAGATAAGCGCCAGTGTTAAAAGGCATGTTCATAACGTAACAATAGCGCGAAAGTTCTCAAGAGAGACACTGGCAACACAAATACGATTATTAGGATATATGTCCACAGCGCAACAGTAGCGCGAGAACTTGCATGGGTGAATTCTACTAATTTAACATAACCTCGGTTTGTTTATAAAATAGAGGACAAACTGAGAAGGTATAATTTCTTCACCCAGTATACGATGTGCATGGCATGTGTGTGTTGTGTTATATCGTGTACACAGTAAACCATTTGCTACATGTTTGTCTGACACCTCGCTAAGTATTTAACACAAGATACTTACCACCAGTACTGCCGATATTGATAGAGTGCACGGAGTGAGCACAGTATATTAAGACCAGTGTGATCATAAATAGTGGTATTAATGTTTTTTCTTTCTCTTTTTATTTCGTCTTGTGTTAAGCCTTTTTCCTTACAGGTATTCTACATTTTAATAAGGACCTACACATCGCCAGTCCTTGCCGCATAAATAGCACTCCTTAGCGTGAGTGTTAAAAATGCATCTCATGTGGTAATAATTTTTATCACACTTTTTCACATCACTCACATTTATTTATTTGAGAGGTCCTGAAGAAAGCCCGTATATTTTTGTTAAGGGCTGAAACATGTCGACCTAAGGATAATATAACCAACTACGTAGAACATTAGTAGTTTCTTATCCACTCTCATGTCTCTTTTTTAACTATATCCCAGACTACCACGAATAAAAGTAACGGGTAGTATTCTGGAGGTATTTTTACTTTTCACGCACTTCATCACATTCACATTCACCTTGAAACCTGCTCCACTGTAAACAGGTGTTGTAGCACAGCCGGGTAGCATTCGGCTACCCAGCTGGGACCCGATGATGAAGCATGACACCAACCAGGTTGGTGTGTGAGGGTTTTCTTAACAAACCTTTGAGATGCCAGACATTTTATGTCAGACAGTCATTTTTCTATATTTCTTGGCCGTCCACTTTGGTTATATTATAAATTTGCAGGGACAAGGACGGTCGTCCTAGAGTCCTAGCTCTTTACCTTGGTTTTGAAAGATGGTGACCTTAGCACAGCAAACCATTTATTGATGTCATTTTTATGGAAAAAAATAGACACTCTTTTATCCAGCGCACTTTATTCTGATTTTTCCCCAAAAACTCAAGCTTTTGCTATATTTTGGATACTTCCTCAGTTCTTGCAGGAGAATTCACAAACCCTGTGTACCTTTCGAATGCCCAAGATGTTGGGAAAAAAGTTAGGAAGGAGATCACCTAGCCTGCACTACAATCTCCACTGACCCCATAGTCAATGTGATTCTGTGAGGTGGCCTTGGATGTAGCCGCAAACACAGTGGCACATGAACGGAGGGCCAAGGACTGAGGAAGTCGAAGGGGCAGGGTCGACCTGCTGCCCCGATGCAGCTGCTTTTGAGGAGGACTGACGGCCACTTCATTGTGCTAGGGCCCAGCCGGTAAGCCAACATCCCATCAAGCCTGGAGGACATCTGGACATCACCAGCTCGGGGATCCCTAGTGGCTCAAGATCACCACCCGTGAGTGCAACAGCACCCTGAAGGCCTGGCTGAACAGGCACTGCAAGAAACCCCAGCAATGGCGAGAAGATCATGCTGTGTAAATATGTAATATATATTTGTCCAACCCTAATCGCTTCAACTTTTCTTAAAATGTAACCTTGAGTGAATTTTTAACTTGTATATATGTAACTCTAACCACTGGTATCTGTAGTAAACTTATGTACCTTTCTTATGTCAACATAGAGGTTATATGTTCATAGCTGCCAAGGTTTCAGATTGCTGATGTGTGACATTTTCATAATTTTAGTGCAATTATGAGTGACATTCAACGACTATGAGTGACACTTTCTCGCGAGCAAAATGAAGACGAGGGAATCTTATAAATATCAGAAATTACACCCATTTGAGCTACGACAAACTAATAAGATCTTACAACTGCTGCAAAGCACCAGAAATTGAAGGGCACTAACCTAGTAAAAAGCAGTAACTCCCAGCTAATCCTCATAAAATACAGTTTCGCAAATATGAGTGGTTCATGTTCTTTTGTGAAAACTGTTACTGGACAAAATGCTGATCTTGCTCCAGCACTCTGCAAAATGTGTGACACTTAGGGGCATATTCACAAGGACTTATCTCCGAGTTATCGCCAACTTAACGCAACAAAAGTGGTGACAGATTTAACACCCCATTCACAAGCGGGTGAAAACTGCAGACATCGCCAGTATTCCCGCGATAATTGCCCCAAAAGTTATCCCCATGGAGGACACCACCAACTAACCCTAATGAGATGCAGAGTAGGCGTTCCCGTGCAAAAACTCACTAAAACACCACTACACCACTTTCACAATGAACTGCCAGATCTGCAATGCGAGTCTAAACCACACGATAAGCCGCGGTAGCAGCAGGTATTTAACACCTGCCTCCTGCTGGTGTAAAGCCGGACGACTACCTGCAGTAGGCAACGGAGCCCCGCACACAGCCACACCCGAAGAACAAACGACGCCATGGAGCTACTCATCATGCAGCTCGGAGCCCCAACAGGGCCACAACACCCACGGCCATCACCCACAGGACCGCCACCACCCCCAGGACCGGGACCGGCACCCCCCTCCCCCGGACCACCACAGAGGCAGTGCAGAGCAAGACAGCGGACCTACTGAAAACGCACCAGTCTCACAGACCTAACGCCAGAGGAAGTCATTGCCCACTACAGGCTCAAAAGGACAACCATCATCCGCATCATGACCCACATCACCCACAGGTTGACGGTCCCAACCCAGCGGAGAACCAACATCCCTCCGCAGACAAAGCTGCTGGCTGTGCTGCACTTGTTGGCGTCCGGTACCGTCCAACCAACAACGGCCAGAGTCGGAGGAGTCTCACAGCCAGCCCTATCAAAGTTCATCACACCTGTCCTGGATGCCATCATCAGCTTCATACCCCAGTACCTTCACTTCCCCCACACTGCGCAGGAACATCTGGAGACAAAGCAAGGCTTCTACGCCTTTGCTAGCTTCCCACACGTGTTGGGGGCCATTGACTGCACACATGTCCCACTTGTGCCCCCTACGGATACTGCCCACCACTACCGCAACAGAAAGCACACGCATTCCATCAATGTGCAGGCAATAGTGGACCACAGGGGAATGTTCACCAATGTCGTCGCAAACTACCCCGACAGTGTGCACGATTCCTACATCTTCCGACAGTCCATCATCAACCAGCGCTTCCAGGATGGAATCTATGGAACTGGACTGCTCGTTGGTAAGTGCCAAATCAACACACCACACACCTCAAAGCCACCATCACACAACGTACAACTGTGGGAATGCACACGTGACCAAACCACATACAACATGTCAATCAACATGCCCACCTACCAGACATGACAACACAACTCCATGGTGATCATGGGCCTCCCCTGCACACAATACAGCTATATCATGGCACCACAGCCACACAACAGCTGAACGTGTGGAGATGCCAAATGCAGCCATGTGCGAAGGATGCAAGTGACATGGGAATGTACACAACGACAAGTGAGGCGTGGATGTGCTGGACAGACATGGGTATGCAAACTACAGATATGTCCATGCAGACATCAACTGCTGGTGACTGGAGAGTAGTGAACAGTGGACGCAACCATGTCACCCCAGGCTGTGGGTCAGATCGCGGAAATGTCGCTCGCTGCGTCCCCCCCTGTGTGCGTGAGCATAGTGGGTTGGGCCGGAGTGCGCCAGGCCTGCGCAGGGGTGTGTACAAAAACCCCGTAGAGCAGAGCGTGGTTCTCTCCCGGAAAGGCCAACGTCACTGCCAGGGCGGCGCCTCGCATCCCGCCACGAGGTCGACGCCGTGAGCAGCGGGGCCTGCGAGCCTGTGTGCCTGCTGCACCCCAGGGCGCTGATACCCAGACCAGGCCTGCCCGCCCCAGTGCTCCAAGACCGCGCCGCTCACCTGCCGACACCGTCGTGTGTCAAAGAGGGCCCACCACGTGCCGGTGCTAGCTCCAAGTCCCATGCCCGCGACCTTGGCGGCCTCCTCAGGTCATCGCTGTCCTCCGTGACACAGGCCCCCAGGGGTCCCCATTCGTTGACATACCCCACCACTGCAGCCTGGCTATACTGCAGCCCAGCATGTCCCACATCTTGAACTGAGTCATCAGTAATTAATGGCCGGGTCCATGCCAGTGTACACAGGGGGAGGATTGAGAGTGAGATGTGTCACAGTCCGGTGGAAACACGGATCACGGTTACGGAGGAGGTCAACCAGTAGCAAGGACTGACCTGGTGCCACTAACCCTGTGCGCCGTGAGTGACCGTCAGCCTCCGGCGGAACATCGTTGGTGTCTGAGCCTGTGGCCGGGGGGTTGTCATCAGCAACGGGCAGGTACGGACTTGGTGTATGGCATGAGTCTGTGGCATTCACATCCGCCATGTTGCCGGACACAGCTGGCATGTGCCCTCTGCATCATGCCCTGGGGGTACACCTCCCATTCTCCACCGAGACATTCCGCGGAAGGCACCTCTGAGACATACGAGACCCTGCTCTGCCCTCATGACCTTACCCCTGTCTCCCGCAGGTCAGCGTCCCGTGGCGGTAGGCCCGTGTCGGCCGCTGTGCACCCAGGGCCACTAACCATGTGCGACTCAAGTTATGCTCCCTTGTTGTTCTGACATTGCATTCCTGAGTGCCTGATGACTGTTGGAGTTGTTGCCAGCACCAGCTACTCCCTGAGGGCTGGCTTACACTCACCCCACACACAGCCAGCACAGGCGTCACTGGATCAGTGGACCTGCCATCACATCTGTCCCAGGTGATCAAGGATATGCAGTCTGCCCTTGGATGATGACACCCCTCCGAGACCCGAACACACCCGCCCAGAGGCAGTACAATGCGGCCCACATATGCACCAGGGGCATCGTTGAACGCACATTTGGCGTGTTGAAATCACGTTTCAGGTGCCTGGATGGCACAGGTGGAAAGCTCCTGTACAGCCCGGACATCGTGTGCAAGATGATCATAGCATGTTGTGGGTTGCACAACATCTGTGTACGCACCAATGCCCCATGGATCCCAGTTCCAGAAGTACCGGACGATGATGAGGACGATGGGGCAGGTGGCCCACATCCCACTGCAGCTGCGGCAGGAATGGCCCGTAAGAACACCATCATTGCCAATTTCTCCTCATGAAAACATCACATTGTGGCCGTCCCTGGCAATCATGGGACAGTACAAAATGTCCACTAGCACAGAATGTGTGAATAAAACATATTTGCAGGTTACAGGTTGTACTTGTACATTGTACATTGTACATTGTCATGTCACAGTTTCCTGCTGTGCCAGATGTGATTTGCCATGTTGTGCACATTTGCGGAACCAGTTGTGTCCTGTGTTCTGTTGTGGAGGTGTTGCTGTTTGTACCGGGATGTTGTCAATGTCGAGGTGCACTTATACTTATGTGCGTATGCTGCATGGTGGGTGATTCGGCTCCTGCGGCTCTGATTTGTCTGCCACTGATCCCTTTCATGCGGTGTGCCTGTCAGTTCTGTGCTTCCACGGTGCTGAGATGTTGCAGACTTGGGTAACTTGTGCTCTTTGTCGAGTTGTGACTCTTGGGCATGGTTTGTCCGCAGATGTGTCGTTGACGTCAGGGGTTGTTTGTGCAGGTAGTTGTGTCCGAGTGTGACCTGCTCCTGTTTGGGTGTTGTCCGCACTCAGCCACCTCAGTGTCGTACTGTGTACATTGCCATGATGATAGGACTGCAGCCAAAATACTCGTCATGTGGTGTCTCTTGCATTGTCAGTGTGGCTGACGTATGTGCATGTTTGCATGTTCGCACGTGGGCATGTGTTGGTTGTGTGACTATTGATGTGTTGGGTGGGTGCCCCTTTGGGCACAGGCTGTTCGTGGGACTACTTGGTGTTTGTGTGTGTGCTGAAGTGTTCCCGTGGGATCAGGGACATGATCCAGAGTCATTGTGGGTGTGCAGTGTGCCCTGCTTGATTGTGCATGTGTGCCATTGTGCCCATCTCCCCCGTACCCCCACTCCCAGGTCGCTACGCACCATGTTGATGTTATGTTGGGTCATGTTGGGCAGTATCCAGATCACCAAATCATGTCACCGTCTCCCGAATGGTGACTGTGGCCACCATCTTCTCCATGTCATTCAGCTCCTGGTGTTCTGCTGGCCCCCCTCCTCCGGGGTGCCTTGCTGCTTTCGTGTTGGCAGCGAGTTTCTGCTTGGTTTTGCCATTCACATTAGTCCAGCGCCTCTTGTGCTCTTCCATTGTCCTCCTCTGCCATGCGACGGCATTCACATGGTCCGAGGTGGTGTGCCTCTATGTTGCCAATGACACGTTGGGGGTGACGTACAGTTGGTGGTGGTGTTCTGTCTCATCCGTGGCGATAATCGGGTTTTCCTGTAGACTGTACCCCGTCTTCCTCTTCCTCTTCTCATTGCCCTTCCACGTGCCCTGTGTTCCTGGGTGTTCCTCAGTGGGGATTGTGGGGTTCATGTTTTCCTCTGCAGTCGGTCAGGGTGCACCCGTGGTACTCCGCAGTTGGTTTCGGTTCTAGTGGCATTTTCCGTATGCTGTTCTTGTGCTTTTTCCCGCATTACGCGTGGGTATTGCTGGCCTCTCGCTGGTTGTCATTGTTTTCTTATCGCGTTTGGGCCCATCGCGTCTTTTTATGCGGTGGGGTTTGTGTTTTTATCTCCGTCGCGGTGGTTGTATCGCGGACATTGGCCGCGTTTTCGGGGGTCTATCGCATGGTACTGCTGTGTTGTGAATTCCACGTTGACACAGGGTTATTTTCCCGTGATAGGCTGCGATGTGTAAAGTTGCGTTAGCATTTTCTGGAGGTGTTTAGCACACGTTCTTGTGAATATCCCCCTCAGAGTGACCCTATCTTGCAAGTAAAAAAAAAAAACAATGAAGTGCACATAAAGACATAAATAATAGAAATCAGACCCTTTTGAGTAATGAAGTTCAAAAAGAATCTTGACCCCTCCCCAAAACTCACAGACATTTCTCTCATTGCAGTTATCTTCAGTGAGTACCCTCTTGTGGACTCACCTGTGCCACAACAAGTAAGTGCTCCCTGCAGTGCCAGACTGAGGCAGAGAGCGTCTTTGGCCAGTGTTCTTGGGCAGATGGGCCAGTGAGCTCACTGGCAGAAATGCTGTAAACTATGGCTGCAGCTTGCGGCCTCATAGTGCCACTCTGGTGGCTAGCATTTATTTTCAATACAAACCAACTTGCCTCATAGAATGTTGCCCTCCCCCTTCATTAATGCAGCAGGTGGAAGCAGAGCCCCACAATGGACTTTGTTGTCCCTCTCAGCATTACAATAAAATACACTCAGGCTTCATTTAGAATTCTTCTCTGCACACTGACGCATTCAGAATGTTTGCCATTTAGAGCGCAACGTGGCATTAATACTGGTCTTTACAATTAAAAGTGTAATGCTGTTAAACGCTGCCACGAATGTTATGAATTTTATTTTTTTCATCTGGTGTCCCATGACCTCTCACACTTACTTTCGGGCGGTGCTCCTGCTTGCCGTACATTCCTCTAGTGCTGCACTAAGGCCTCATGTCGGCCTTTAGCAGCAGCTCATTGATTGAAACCCCTCCAGTTCCGTCAGCAAGTTCACCGGCACCCACAGAAAATCTGAAAAGCCTTTCATCGCTACCTCTCAACCCTGCAATGACTGCCAACCTGGCACATTCACCACGCATTTCAGGTATATTAGTCTTAATGCCCTGCACTTGAAAAACACTACTATTAAGATAATAAAATGTGGACAGACAATGAGTTATTACCACTGCATACAATAAACAAAATCTACTGTAATGGAAAACACATACAATAGAAAACACCTCCTGCAAACGCCCCTACGTTTGAATTAGGAATAAGGTGGAACACATGCCAAATGCTGACAAAAGCACAGGTAGAACACATGGGGATCTTTGCACTGACAGTCTCTGAATTAAGAACATTTAACACAAAACCTAAATCGGCATTTCTGTGGGGTGGCACACAACACACCAGTTTCCTTATAAAGAACCCTCGCAAAGAAAAGATTGACACGTCCCCCTGCATTAAGGACAGACAGGTGTCATACATGCGTTACGGGTTCATATCATTTTGCACCTCTGCATTAACGGAAAGTGTCACACAAGTCTCTCTAAGGGGCGGAGTGGAACATGACAGATGGTGCTTTGGGGCCAAGCTGGCACACAATCGGGTCTGTGCATTAAAAAGAGACGGCATGCATGCTAGTTTCAATATCTGGTCTCTGTAGAGAGAGGTGGAACAAATGTCAGCGAATGTCGAGTGCACAGACCTGCACTCACTGCACACGTGCCTGGAGGAGGTTAGGGCAGAAAACTTAAATCAAACTTGTTGACATAAATGTCAACAGCACACTACCTGTATTAATCCGGGGCCGCCGACCCGGCCTGCAGCATGACCATTAGGCGGTACGTTGAGCAGCACTGCCGTTGCCAAAACCTTATTCATTAACTGGCTGCTCATCACGCAGCGCGGGTGGCAGCAGGACGTGATGTCAAGTCCGCCTCAGACTGTGGTGTGTTCTGTGTCACCAGGATGATTCTCTCTGTAGTAGCGATTGGGCACACAAACTCGTCTTGGCAGTGAATGTATTGAAATATGGTGCCGCGCTGCGCCGTGACGGCGGCGGTGATCATCCTTATGTAATAATATTGCATGATTATAACCAGATTAGCAGCTGCTAGAGCTGCGGATTCTGAGCCGGCACCCCCCTCTGGAGCAGCACCCGCAGTGCGCTGCCACTTCAGTCTAAGTGCTTTGTTATAGTGATTAATAGTGCTCCTTGACAGATCAGGAGGCGCTATTATGCGTGACTAAGCGTTTCAGTGCAGTGATGCGGACCACCACACTGAAATGCGTTAGTCTAACGCCAGATGCGTGGTACTTGGCAGGGCTGTATGTTTGTATCTTTTACGTAATTCATGTACTTTGAAGTCCTTATGTAATTTAACTGCCTCTATTGTAAAGCTCTGTGACATCTTTGGGTAAAGTTCACGCTATATAAAAATGCATAAATAAATAAATAAGCGAGTTCAGGAAGAAGTATGGACATGAGGTTGAGATGTTAATACCACAGATCATACTTGTCTTGGGGCAGTGCAAATATGGCAGATGCAAAAGAAACAATTGATGGACGGAATGCTGGACAATGCAAACATTCAACCCCAGTCACAAGGATCTGGGTTAAATCCATCATTCTTTTGCTCACCACACCACCCCAGTTTGGACCCAGCCATATGCAAATCAGACTTGACATTGTTCCTTGTGGGAACAGTCCAGCCCGAACTGCCAAGCCTGGTCCTCCCTGGACCGGAAACAAGCATCCTGGGACCGGTTTCAGGGCATCACCCTTCATCAGCCAGGCTAGCTTGAATCCAGTGGTGTAGTGAGAACGGGACCCACATCTGGGCATACCCTTTCCACTTAGGGTGACATATGCAAAAGAAACAATTGATGGACGGAATGCTGGACAATGCAAACATTCACCCCCAGTCACAAGGATCTGGGTTAAATCCATCATTCTTTTGCTCACCACACCACCCCAGTTTGGACCCAGCCATATGCAAACCAGTCTTGACCCTGTTCCTTGTGGGAACAGTCCAGCCCGAACTGCCAAGCCAGGTCCTCCCTGGACCGGAAACAAGCATCCTGGGACCGGTTTCAGAGCATCACCCTTCATCAGCCAGGCTAGCTTGAATCCAGTGGTGTAGTGAGCACGGGACCCACGTCTGGGCATACCCTTCCCACTTAGGGCGACATATGCAAAAGAAACAATTGATGGACGGAATGTTGGACAATGCAAACATTCACCCCCAGTCACAAGGATCTGGGTTAAATCCACCATTCTTTTGCTCACCACACCACCCCAGTTTGGACCCAGCCATATGCAAATCAGTCTTGACCCTGTTCCTTGTGGGAACAGTCCAGCTCGAACTGCCAAGCCAGGTCCTCCCTGGACCGGAAACAAGCATCCTGGGACCGGTTTCAGGGCATCACCCTTCATCAGCCAGGCTAGCTTGAATACAGTGGTGTAGTGAGCACGGAACCCACGTCTGGGCACACCCTTCCCACTTAGGGCGACATATGCAAAAGAAACAATTGATGGACGGTATGCTGGACAATGCAAACAGTCACACCCAGTCACAAGGATCTGTGTTAAATCCATCATTCTTTTGCTCACCACACCACCCCAGTTTAGACCCAGCCATATGCAAATAAGTCTTGACCCTGTTCCTTGTGGGAACAGTCCAGCCCGAACTGCCAAGACAGGTCCCCCCTGGACCGGAAACAAGCATCCTGGGACTGGTTTCAGGGCATCACCCTTCATCAACCAGGCTAGCTTGAATCCAGTGGTGTAGTGAGCACGGGACCCACATCTGGGCATACCCTTCCCACTTAGGGCAACATATGCAAAAGAAACAATTGATGGACGGAATGCTGGAAAATGCAAACATTCACCCCCAGTCACAAGGATCTGGGTTCAATCCATCATTCTTTTGCTCACCACACCAACCCAGTTTGAACCCAGCCATATGCAAATCAGTCTTGACCCTGTTCCTTGTGGCAACAGTCCAGCCCAAACTGCCAAGCCAGGTCCTCCCTGGACCAGAAACAAGCATCCTGGGACCGGTTTCAGGGCATCACCCTTCCTCAGTCAGGCTAGCTTGGATCCAGTGGTGTAGTGAGCACGGGACCCACATCTGGGCATACCCTTCCCACTTAGGGCGACATATGCAATAGAAACAATTGATGGACGGAATGCTGGACAATGCAAACATTCACCCCCAGTCACAAGGATCTAGGTTAAATCCATCATTCTTTTGCTCACCACACCACCCCAGTTTGGACCCAGCCATTTGCAAATCAGTCTTGACCCTGTTCCTTGTGGGAACAGTCCAGCAGAAGCATACGATCTGTGCGAGCCGAGCCTTCACCGTACTTGCCACTAGTTGTCGTGGCAGTAATTGTGCATGGACGGGGGTAGTAGCACCTAGCTCTCCGTAGTGTCGGGTGGAGCGTCTGACTCCACAAAGCAGGCAAGGGTGGCGAGTGGCGGGCCCCGCCTGCTTGTCTGGCTCGGTACTGCCTCTGGAGCCGCATGCTTTATGCCGGAGCCAGGCTGGCCCATGGACATGTTTTGTTTAATTCCCTGCTGACCTACGACCACCATCTGAATATGACTTTTCTCTATTTTTTTTAATTGCCTTTAGGAATGACTATTTTAGGGACTCAAGATGAGTAATAATAAACCTGCGTACTACATGCACGAGTGAGTTACATTTCTATGATAACTGAAGTAATATTTTCTGTTCAGAAATATCTAGCTCCTCAAACACTGTTCATATTCATCCTTGATAAGGCTATTGCACATTTTCCCTTCAAGTGTTGTAGATAGTTAAACATTAAGTTATTGTATAAAAAAACTCTTAACAGACACTTCATAGATTTGGAGCCCTTTGCTGCGAACAATGCATTTGCAGTGCATTTAACTTCCCTTCCTTACTAACCATTGCTATTATAATTGCTTGACAGCTGTGAATGATTTTCCCTACTTTGTAAAGATATTTAAAAAAAATTATAAACTCTGTATATCGTGCAGGTAGTGTGAACAGAACTGTAAAAATGGTTATACGAATATCGCGTTATTTATAAAGGATTATCAGGCACATGCATCAATGTTGGATTTTGCGATTTCTTAATTGCGATTTTTAAGGAATCGCAATTAAGGAATCGCAAAGCCTATGCATGTAGAAATCGCTTAAAAATATCGATTTCTAAACATTCCTTAATTGAGACTCGCAGATGCGAGTCGCAAATTAAGGAATACCTCTCCATTCATTCCTATGGGCCTAGAGGCTCATAGAATGAATGGGAAGACATTCTCAATTTGCGAATCTCACTTAGAGAATCGCAAATTGAGAATGCAATTTCATGAGTGCCAGGGTGTCAAAAGGACACCCTGTTGCACCCCTGAAATCTGCATACGAGTACATCTTGCACACACACATGCCCCAAGGGCATGTGTGTGTGTAAATGGAACTTTGAAAAATGCACTTTAGTGCATTTTTCAAAGCTTCTGAAATTACCATGAAGTTCAACTTCATGGTAATTTACGCCTCTATTAGCTGAAATCGCTAATTTTTTTACTTTAATGCATTGCATTTAAGGAATCTCAATTTGCGATTCCTTAAATGCAATCGCATTTGAGAACTCGCAACTAATTGCGAATTCTCAAATTAGCAGAGCCTTGACTCTTGATGCATCGCAAAAGCTAATTTTGCGATCGCAAACGGCCGATTTTTGCGAATCGCACCGTTTGCGATTGCAAAAAGCTTTGCTGCATGTGCCTGTAAACAACTTCCTTAACTGTACGAATTGCAATTCCCAAAACACTTCATAACGTTGGCTCTGAATATGGAGTAAAATGCAAGCTTCCATTAAAAAAACACAAACGAAAAGAAACTTGTCACTTACGGTTGGGAGCCCTTTGTTGATTGTGTTCCATTCTTTTTATTTTTGGAAGCTTCATAAGAGTGTTTTGTTGCTGTCGCCAGTCGACAGTTGTAGACAGGTTTAGTATCTCCCCCACTGTCACAAACCACAAGAAGGAGCTCCTGCTGCTAAAGCAGTTTTACTATTTCATAATCCCAGCGCAGCAGAAATTACTGCAAAACATATTGTTTTTGCACACTCATAACATTGTCTACAACTAGCTAGTATTAGACTCATGATTTTATTAGGAACATCTGAGGTTAGTAGCCAATGCTCTGAGTTATAAAGGCATGCAGATTTCGAGCATAATATATTTTAAATGCACCAAAGGACGTTCTCTTTTTGATTCTAAAACACACATGTAGCTTAAGGACTAATTGTACTAAGAACGTCTTGTTCCATTCCTCTAGGGTTGGTAAACATGACCACGTTCCCTTTTCTTCAGCTGCTGTGAGAGTTCTTTCTAGCCAGTTCTGCAGCCTCTCAGGGCAGGCTTCTGGACACTAGATCACCCTACTACCAGGGTTCCTGCAGGGTCCAGTGATCTGTTGCCAGTTGGACCCTCTTGAAGTCAGAATTCTTTCTACTATTTGTGTCTCTGGAGCAGGCAAACAGGAGGTCAGCCGCCTGGCCCTTGAAGAGCAATTCCAGAACTTCAAGAACAGTTCCAGTTCCTAGAGTTCAGCACATGTCAGAAGTTTTATTTCTAGAAGCGGGAGTGAGGAGTCTGTGAGTTATTTTCTTCCAGAAGATTCAGGAGTCTCTGAGCCCTTTTCTTTCAGTAGGGCCTTCTTCTTCGGGTGTTGCCCTCCCATGTCCAGTTTTCTCAGGTCCAGTAATGCTCTGTGCAGGTAGTGGTAGAGGAGCTAGATATATGATTTGCATGCACCAGTGATTGGTGAAATTCTTCCACCTATTCCTAACTATTTTCTTTCACTCCCCAAACTCACAGTGGTGGCTCCTCCGGTAAGGCAGAGGAGCATCGCCCAACTGCTCCGCAGCAGGAAACATAAAATGATAATAACTTGCGTTATTATTTTTTGTTTCCTTCTGCTGCTGCAGATTTCTGGGTGGGGCATGGCTGCTATGAGGACCGAGGAGCAGAGGAGGAGTGGTTTTCCCACTCGTAAGTGAACATGACTGTTTGGTCAGCCAACTCGGGCCGCCCAAAACAGTCATGCACACTTCCCATATTCTCCATGCAGGCTGCATTACAGCATGCATGGAGAATATTCCCAGGCCCTCATTCCCTGGCTGAGCGCCGAACCACGGCAGTCAGACCAAGCACAACGCTGCATTGCAGCATTGTGATTTCCTATTGGGAGCCTGGGAGCCGGGTGCTTCCTGTATCCTGCTGCAGAACCGGAGCAGGAAGAAGAGGACGGAGGAGAGGAGGCAGCCGGCCTGCCATCACAGGTAAGTGTTTTTTAAAAGTTTTTTTCTCTCCCACCCTACCACCAAGTCGGGTAGCAGCCACTACTGCCACCTCCTGTTGCAAAATATCTTCTTTGTCCACATTTAAAATTACCTTGGAGCTTCTGCTTCAATATGGCAGAACCTGATAGCAGGAAATGTTGTCTTTGGCCCTTTACCCATGCCCCTGTGTTAGACCTGTCAGCCCTAGTGTGGCTTCCCCCAAATGTTTGCCTTACTCCTCCACATTTTTCTGATCTTGTTTTTGTTAACCTTAGGACTCTACCACTGCTAACCAATGCTAAAGAGCGTGTGCTCTCTCCTCTAAACATGGCAGAATTGTCTTACACCCAATCAGGATATTTAATTTACTTATAAGTCCATAGCAAAGGGGTTGTACATGTACCCAGGGCCTGTCAATAAAATATTTCTAGTGGGCCTGCAGCACTTATTGTGCTACTCACTTAAGCATCCCTTTAAACATGTCTCAGACCTGTCTCAGGCCTGCCATTGCAGCCTGTGAATGTAGTTTCCAACTGCCTTTTTGACCTGGCAAAATCAAATTTGTGCAATGCCCAAACTTTCTTTTCTAATACATATAAGTCACCCTTATGGTAGGCCCTAAACAACCCACAGGACAGTGTTTAATGTATTTAAAAAGTAGGACATGTAATTTCAAGTGTTGCATGTCCTGATGCTGAAAAAAATCTCACATTAATTTTTCAGTATTGCAAGGCCTATCTCTCCCATTGGATAACATTGGTGTTACTTTATTTTTTTTTCACAACACAATTTTATTGTCAACAGCCAAGATATGCCTGTCAAGGCCAAATACCATAACAGTAAAATATACATATTAATCATAATGATGTGCGTAACAACATAGTACATTAACAATCAACTGAAGTGCCATATGCCCATTATGTGACGTGAAGCATGTCAACTCAGCCCCAAAAGGAGTAGGTAAATCACTGATTCCGTAAAACCCCGCTTTGTGGTAGTTGTGCCTAATGTCAATCAATTGTGTGATCTGGGATAGGTTCTAAATAAAGCCCCCGGAAGTCTGCCCATCGCTTCCATATATTGGGATGTTTCTGGGGGCAGCCCCGCGCGGCAAATATAGGTATCTCCAGCCCCATACAGAAATCCAGACCCTTCCTCCAAGCCCCTAGGGAGGGTGGGTGGAGTTACTTTATTGCATTTAATAAGCTGTCACTTTCAAATGGGAACAGGTAAGCAGTCCATGTTTGGTGTCTTTGGAATTGTAATGAAAAATTATCATTTATGCTGATGTAGGATTTCATTTTTTACAATTTTGAAAATGCCACTTTTAGAAAGTTGGCATATTCCTGCCTTAGCCATTTAGTGCCTGCAGCATTTCTTGGGGTCACATTAAAAAGTGTAGTTGGCACTTGGAGTTTGTGTATTCTTCCTCTAAAGCCATACATAATAGAGAGATGAGGTGTGCTCGGATGCATCATCACTAGCAGGATGGTAAGGCGGGGCTAGGCACAGACTCACTTACACCTGAATGGGCTGTGTCATGCCTTCACATAAAAGCATTTCATACCTCCTGGAGCCAGGGCAGAAGAGGCAGGAAATCAGAGAACCTCCAAGGGAATCCTCTAGACGTTTCTCCCACTTCACACTCAGACAAGATCTCTTTAGTACACTTCTGGACCTGTGGATGTCTCTGCCAGGATGAAGGACTGTTGTGATGCTGAAAGGATTGTCACTCTGCTGGGCTGCTGCCCTGAAGGACTGCTGCCTGCTGTGCTGACCTGCTGGCATCCTGCCTGAATGAGAAAGACTGGACCTCCAACCTGTACCCAGGACCACAAGAGTAACTCCAAAGGCTAGTGTCTTGTAGCCGGCACCTGTACTCTGCAAATGTGAGTTCTACCTGCCAAGTGGTGCTACCTCAGTCCTAGCTCCTGGGACTTGTGCCTGAAGGTGCTCTGCCAGCTCATCTGTGGACCCAGGAGAACTGATGCATCTCTGCTGCGTGGAGAAACCCCGAGCAGAACCAATGCGTCACCTCTGCTGCGAGGATTCTTCAAGCTTAAGGACTCTGCATCAACCTTGCACCCCACAACCTCTTCGAAACCACTGCTGTGCGACACATCCCTTACACAGGTCCTCGCACTGCAAGCCTCTCTCTTTAATGGCAGCCTCGACAATCACACAGGACTTCACATCGCAAGCCCTGCAGTCTCTTCAGAACCAGATGGTGCGCAAAAAATCCTTGATGCAGGACTTTGTACCGTGAGTTTTCCTCCTCAACAGCCTCCTCGACAACAAAGCAGGACATCACATCACAGCTCCCTGAAAGCAACACTGTGCAACACATCTCTGACCCAGACCTTGCATCGCCTCGGCTGCACAACACAGCCTCGACCTGGGACCTTGCAACGCTCTGTAACCAGGAATTAAGGTACTCTTGTTCAGCGGGCCTAACTGGGTCCCTGTAGCCTCAGCAGCATAACAACCGACCGGAGGTATTAGAAAAGTAATGAGGCGAAGGTGGGCAAGCTCTAGAAAAATCTGCTTTTGTTTAATCTCACAGAACATTGTTATATTAAAATCTCCTCTGCTATATCCAAAGCATAATTTGGCCACATGCATGCCTAAGGAAAAAATGGCAACGATAAATAACGTGCTTATGGCTTTCATACCCTACAACCCCATTACATTTTATAGTAACTGCTAGGGTGGTTTCAAATGATGATACTCAGCAGCCCCAAATGCTAATCTGAAAGCTAGGGGCATTAGATTCAGAGCCAGAAAAAAATGAAAATTCCTCACTCATAAAGCCTACTTTGAGCTACATTGCACTCTTTGTCATTGTCCAAACCACAATTGCCAAGTAATAAATAGAGGTTAAGAGTTGCAGTTGACTTTAAGGCTCACAATGTTCACAATGCAAACAGTTGTGAATCATTAGG
This sequence comes from Calotriton arnoldi, assembly GCA_963921515.1. Lineage (NCBI taxonomy): Eukaryota > Metazoa > Chordata > Amphibia > Caudata > Salamandridae > Calotriton > Calotriton arnoldi. The sequence goes on from CAWUFW010000205.1 coordinate 4,127,414, forward strand.
AAAAGAAATAGGAAAGGGCCTCATTCACTGTTCCTCCCAAGAACACATGTCAATGATCCGCACTCCTTATGCAGTTTCAAACTATTGACAGGCTACCAACACGTGAAAGGAATAGAAAACATCTGCAAAATGAAAGTTGTGCATGAAGGAAAGATCTCACAAAATGAATGCCAGCAAAGGGTACTGTGGAAGCAGACAGCTGTACTCGGATTGCTACATGCGCCTACCGATGTTCCTTCACAAAGAGCCACATCTGTGTTCTGCTGCAGGCACTGTGCCTTTGCCTTTAAGACACAGTGACTACAAAGACGACATTTTGCAAGCACATTGAGGAAGGTTTGTTTTCTTATATGTCTCAATCCATGCATTTGCAGCCTTAAAGAAGGATTCTTTCAGGTTGTCTGCCTCATTAATATTAACAAGAAATCGTTTCCGTAAATCCTGGTAAATGCCCTTTCTGCAGAGTGCTGGATTATTAGCGCAAAATGGATCATGTGTCACTTACTTCTTGTGCAAAACACAGGGGCATATTATCAAGAATATGCGATATTTATACGCTAACCGCGCTATAAGCGCGAATTTTTACCTGCCGCCTATCGCTGGAAAATATCGCTGAGATAACACCTATTAACAAGGTTTATCTCCATAGCGATAATTTTTCCAGCGATAAGCGGTAAAATGCGAAAATATCGCTGGAAAACCAGCGATATTCTCGCATTAATGAAGGATGGATTCAGCCTGACAATCCACCCCCTATGCTACAAACAGGTAAGTCACCCTCAGTAGCAGGTGTAAAAATCTAGCGATAAACGCGCTTAGCGCGGATTATTTTATCGCATCGCCTGCCTTGCTAATAGGGGTTAGTTGTGTTAGCGACTGTTTTCAGTCGCTTTTAGTGGGAACGCCTACCTTGCATGTCATTAGCGATAATTATCGCTGACATGCAAGGCGATGAGTAAAACCGGCGGCTAACGCCTAAAAGCTGTCGCTAACGCCTGTTAGCGACAGCTTACTAATAGGGCGATAAAAATATCGCCGCTTTAGCAAAAAGTGCCGCTAAAGCGGCGATAAAGCCCTTGATAATATGACCCACAGTTCTAATTGGATTCCGAGTATGGTGAGAAAGAGTTTAACCTGATACCTTTCAAACTATATTTGGGGACCACACTGGCCCTTCCAATTACTATTACAATGAAGTAGACAGATGTACTACAAATGGCCATTGATTGATTGAAGATTATTACCATCATGCATGCTATTTGATGATAGGAGTATACCGTTTTAGGTTGCATCTTTGTTCTTGGTCCTGATCAGGACACTTTTTTTTTTTGCAAAAGTAGTTTCCATGGGCTGAAACATCACACCTAAATAATATGATCGTTTTGACACTAGTTCATGACAATAAGCAAAACTGTAATTTTGACTGTTTGCAAAAGATTGATAATATTTCAGCTCGAGTACAAAGCTATACCTTTCTTATTGAATAGTTTATATTAAAAATCAATACAATACAATACAATAAATAGTAAAATGAGACAACCAAGTAGATACAAATAATGATTATACAATATAATCACAATCATCCATCAATTAGTAGTTCATAAATAAACTTTAAGGTTAACATCACCGAAATAAATTATTTCTGCTAGGCTTTAAGCGCAACCCCACCAATGAAAGAAATGTGGTTGCACACCCAAATGATTTGTTAGAACACTCAGCAAAACAGTACATTGTTGCATCTTTGAGGGCTATTGTACTCACTTCTCTAAAGAGTGGTTTCAGATACTTGTTTCTCAAGTACTGAAAAGAAGGACATAGACAGAGGATATGTTCTATAGTTTGAGAGGATGAGTTGTAAAAAAAAACATTGTCTATTTTTGTTCCCAGTCTTTATCCATGAACCCTCAAACTGCAAAAGTGGGATTCATTGTGGCCTGAAATGTAAAAAGGCTTTTTTGGAAACAGATATATGTTAGAGTCTAAATAAGATTGGCTTTTGTTTAAGAATGTTCCATATGTGCAGTGATACTTCTTATACTTTGTTACGGCAACTACATCACCCTCATACAATGCAATATTCATGCTCCTTTTAATTAACAGCTTCCTTGTCATCTTAGGGATCGTTGCTAAGGTTTGCATTGTAGGCAGGTGATGGTTTCCTAGTAAGAACTCTAAATCAGTGTCAATGGCCACTTCTCTGATGAGGCCCTGTAGACTGGACAATGGAGCAGTATGAAAATCATATATATCATTGACTATATTTATATAATCTACAACAGCTAACTGAGTAAGCCCAAATTCTAGTCTGATCAAAACATGCAAAGTCAAAGATCTTAAGTTAAACGTTTGCCAACCAATTTTAATAAAAATGGTATTTAAGGCCTCCTTCATTAAAAACTATTGCCCCATATAAAAATATTGGATACATTTTCATTCTTAAATTCATTAGTATGTGGCCCTTAGCTCCTGCCGCATACAGATGTGCAAAGAGTGCGATAGTTCTGACTGTTGGTGTCAGTCTGGTCCTAATCTGTTCCAAATGTGCCAACCTTATTCATTTTCAGTTAAAGGTAACTCCCAAGTAAGTGTATTCCGTAACTCATTCTATTTCCTTGTCCAGTTGGCAAGAAAATCTAGATTTTGATTCATCAAATTACATTATTTTTGTTTTAATGTAATTGATAAATAGCGCATTCTCTTTGGTGTATTCTCCCAGGCGTTTTAACTGTCTTCATAGGTCAACCTTGGTCGTCGAGATTAAGACGCGAGCATCATGGTATATTAGATGTGAAATTTCCCTATTATCAAACTTTGGTGGGTCACTATCATCCCGATTAAGGGCCCGATTCCGATCTCGCTAGGAAGGGCACCGAACGGGATCCGTAGCGAGAGAGTCCGATTCGTAGCCCCAGTTTCCGGACGACTCGTGCCGCTGTATGAGCGAGCAAGTACGATGCGAGGATAGCCTCGCACTCCGACCGACTCGTACCCGTCAGCGACGCTGTCCGGACGACTCCGACTTCATCGACGCGCACCGCGCAATGGGTCCGATTCCCGAGCGACCAAGAACGATGCGTGCGTCGAGGAACCGGATCGAGTCGGAGCCACCGACTCGAAAAAGCTCCGGGAAGCAGACTTCGGGGGTCCATGTAGGACCCCCCTTCACCAGCAGCCCTACGACTCGATCACTGGGTGGGTGCCAAGGGTCCCCCCTACACATGCCTGCACAGTGAGGGCGGGACCGATGCGTCCCCGCGACAGGGGGCACCCTTGTCCGAGACGTGTGTTTTTGGTCTATTGGAGCCAGGTACACAATTTACACCAGGCTCCCATTGACTTCAATGGTGTTCCGAGCGACCCGAGTCCGTCAGCGCTGCAACGCATCGTACTCTGTCGCTCGGAGCCCAGGAGCCCGAGTCGCACGAAAAGCTCTACGGGCGCCAGTCGGCCGTAGGGCTTTCCCAGCGAGATCGGAATCGGGCCCTAAGTAGTGGAAGTAATTTGGCAATGTAAAGTGCAAACAAAAGAGATGGCAAAATACAGTCCTGTTTGATGCCAGAATAGGTATTAATTTTGGTGTTAATTCTTGGGCCTTATTAACCTGGCTTGTATCCAAGTGTCAAATGAAGTTCTATTAGTAAATGTAAAAATGTTCGGTCAATGCCTCATTGAGATAACTTTAGTCAGAGCTTGTGTCTTAAAACCTTATCAAAAGCAGCAGAAAAGTCAGCGAAACAAATAAATGAGCTGTTCTTTCCAAATTTGGTGTATGGTAGACTAAAGTAGTTAAAATTAATATATTGTCCATGCTGGAACAGTTGGATCTAAAGCCAGTTTGATCGACCAGGATATGTTCTCCTCCTTTGGCCCAGGCTAATAGAAATGACTGAAGATGATTAGCAAATATCTTACCGTAGGCATCTTGCAAGGCAATAAGCCGAAAGCTACTGGGTTCTGATTTTGGCCCTTTTTATATATTGTTTGTGCGTAGGAGCCTTTACAGGTCGGTAACATTTGACCAGCTAGAATTGTTTGATTAAAAAGTAATGAAATAACATGAATCTATTAATTTAGATCTGATTTGATGACAGGTTATATATTTGCTGTTGCGACCAGCAGCCTGGGTGTCTCAAATGTTCCTTATTAGGAGTTCTACAGCTTTAGGCAAAAGAATGTAGGACTCAAAATCCTTGTCTCTGGGTGAAGCCGTTATAAGAACTGGACAATCACCATATAGGGATAAGAGACAGGCTTTTCATTTACTGCATGGTATGCAATACTTTAAATTGGAGCTATGTTGCTGCAGGTCAAATACCAATATTGTTTAGAATTTGTAATTATTTCCATTTTTAATTGCTGTCTCTAGGGCTAACCAGCTGTTCTACCATTTTTCCATTCTTATGTTTCAAATTCTCTTTTATTGTCATTCTTTATACTTCTGATACTGTGTTATGTTGGTTTTGGCTTCCTTATGGCTCATAGCTTTTCCCTAAATAGTCTTTTTTCATTGCATATTAAACTGTCGGTGTGGTTATATCTTTGAACCCGTTTTAAAAAAAAGCATAACTGATGATGATATAAAAGCAAAGATATTGTCCCATAATAATTACTAGTTGCAAATCAGCCCAGCTTTCTTTTTGCAAGCTGACATAAATGTAAATTCGGCAAGTTGATCTGAATTTAATTTTTAATTTAATTGTCGAAAATCTAATTCCATAATGAGGTATTGATATATTTACTACTCTCAGAGATGTTAGTTTTCCTAAAAACCTGCTGTGGAATATGGAAAAGTTTATCTTGCTCTTCAAAGCCCATGTTAATACTATTTGTGATAAATTTGCATTGAAGTCTCCTGTCAGTGGAAAGAAGCCTGATGGACAGTCATTATTAAGGCTTCTAAATTTATGATGAATAGATGAGTTTGATGTTTATCTTAATAGAGCTAGACTGAATATATATATATGTATACTATATATATATATATATATATATATATATATATATATATATATATATATATATATATTTTTTTTTTTGCACCAACTCCTCCAAGTTTCACTAAGGAAAACGAAGCCTTGTGCGGTTTTGAAATTATTTATTCTTTTCAGCCACTTGTCAAACGCGTTTCGAGTGCGTTGCAACCTTGGTGCAAAAAGTTAACGGGACCCGCTTCCGTGGGGTCCCCTGACAACGAAGCAGCTCTTGATTAGGAGGTGGCAGATTCTACATGGAAGGTGTTTGGGAATATATATATATATATATATATATATATATATATATATATATATATATATATATATATATCGAACATCTGATTAGCTCTCCCCACTTCCCAGTCGGCGAAGAGAGAGTCACGGACTCCAAATTGTGTGGCAGCTTAGGTCTTTATTCGTCTTTAAGCCATATGACGCGTTTCGGACAACAGAGTGTCCTTGTTCACATCTATATATATATATATATTCACTGAAAAAACCATATGTTTTAGGGACAGTTATAGTTAGTTGGACATTTCACTCGTACAAAACCATAGAAATTCCCCCGTTATAGTTAGTTCAGCTAACTATAACTTGCGCCCCCGCAATGCACTGCTGATGACGTCACATATTACATCACTCATGACATGGTCAGTGACATCACTGATGACATCACTGATGACATCTCAAATGACATCACTGATGACATCATCCAGTGACTGTGTGTTTCTGTAAAGTTTAAATATGTTTAATATATATAGGGAAAGGCGTATTGAAGAATGAGTGGGTGTATAAGTGTCTGAATGGATGATTTAGTAGGTGCGTGACTGACTCTATAAGTGAGTGATTAAAGTATCTTACTGAATGCATGGGTTAGTGACTAAACTGTGTGAATGTCTGTATCCGTCTGTCTGTTGCTGTGTAAGCGGCTGCATGGGTTTGTGAATAGCTACATGAGTGTCTATATGAGTTATTGATTGGTTGTCTCAGTATCTGTATGGGTGCCTGAGTGTTTGTGTGGGTGGCGTGTGTGTGACTCTGTGCATAGATGTGTGAGTGGGTGATTCACTGGGTGCATGGTTTCAAGAGTGCATCTGTGATGGACTGTATGGGTGGGTGAGTGTGTGTATGGTTGTGTTCGTGAGTGAATGTATATCTCAGTGGTACATGTGTGAGTAACTACATATGTGAAAGGCAGTATATATGTGTGTTGGAGTATATAAATGGCTATAAGTGAGAGTGTGTGATTGTGAGAATGGCTGTATGGATGAGTGTGTACTTGTATCAGTGATTGTATAAGAGCGTAAGAATGTGCTAGTATTTGTATGAGTAAGTGAGCTGGTGTGTGTATATCTGTATAGGTGAGTAAATGGCAGTGTGATTAATTATTTGCATGACTGACTAGGTGTGTGAGTACCTCTATGGATGAGTGGCGGTGTGTGAGTGTCTATGTAGGTGTATGAGTGCATATAATATTCCTGTACTGAGTGACCGTAAGTATGAGTGACTGTACGGGTGAGTGAGTGGATGTGTGTGTAGACCTAAGAATCAGTGAGTGGGTATGTAGTTATTGGTGTTGAAGTGTCTATGGTTTTGAGAATGGCAGTCTGTAATTTAGAGTGGGTGTATCAAAGGTTATATTAGGGTGTGAGAAGATGCATCAAATTATCACATGGATGATGTCATCAGTGATGTCATCAGTGATGTCATTTGAGATGTCATCAGTGATGTCATCAGTGATGTCACTGACCATGTCATGAGTGATGTAATATGTGACCTCATCAGCAGTGCATTGCGGGCGCGAGTTATAGTTAGCTGAACTAACTATAACGGGGAATTTCTATGGTTTTGTACGAGTGAAATGTCCAACTAACTATAACTGTCCCTAAAACCTATGGTTTTTTCAGTGAATTTCTAAGGTTTTTAAATGCTAATTTCTAACTATAACGTGCCTGAAACCTATGGTTTTTTCAGTGAATTTCAAAGGTTTTTAAATGCTAGTTTCTAACTATGCCTACAGAGGTAGGACATGTGAAGAAAGAAGAAAAAACGCACAGAAAGAAGCAAAAGAAATGCAGAGGAGAAGCAACAGAAGTCCACAAAGACGAAGAAAAAGAGCAGGAAGAGGCAAGACATGTGCAGAAAGAACCAACAGAGGAGCAGAAAGAGGCCTTGTTGCAAAATCATCCTGTGCCCACAACTTTTTCAGACGGGTACTGGTGGGAACTGACTCGGACTAACCAGGCCTAGAGCCAGTGCTATGCTAAAAGACACATAGAATACAGTGAAAACACCTACATACACTAGGGAACACTATGCGTTGGGGTACCCCTGTGATTAGCATGACCTCCTCTGTAAGGCCCTAGTACATAATAGGGCAGGGGGATTAAAACTTCCTCTTAAATGCGCCCGGGCGCGTTTGCACAGTGGTGAAGGGAGGGGGGCCTGAGGTGACATGTGTGCAAACAAGCCCTGTGGCCGTTTTAAGTTGGGAGATTAAGTCCCCTTGAATCCTGAGGGTCCCTGGGGTCCAACTAGCCCACCAGGTACCTCCAGTAAGCGCCACAGAGCTGCGTTACAGAGAGGTGTAAAAAGGGGCATGGCCTGCACCACCTCTCTGCAACGCAGCCCTGTGGCACGCATTGGAGGTACCTGGTGGGCTAGTTGGCCCCCAGGGACCCCCAGTATTCAAGGGGAATTAATGCCCCAATTTAAAACGCCCCACAGGGCGCGTTTGCAGAGTGGTGAAGGGAGAGGGCGGGGCCTGAGGCACAAACGCGTCTTTTTTTTGTGTGGATTTTTTAGAAGGGGGGCTGTGTGGCCCCCCCTTCTTTTTCCTTTTTTGGGCCCTGGGGACCCCATCCCCCAGGGCCTGACCCCTTTTTTTTTATAAAAGAAAAAAAAAACTGAATGGGAAGGGGGCTGCGTGGCCCCCCTCCAGTGGCCAATTCCGGCTCTGGGGACCCCATCCCCCGGGCATGGCCACATTTTTAAAAAAAATTAAGGAGGGGCTGCGTGGCCCTCCTCCTGAGGCCTATATTGGCCCCGGGGTCCCCAACCCCCGGGGCCGGCCTTTTTTTTAATACAAAAATTTGGGGAGGGGGGCCACGTGGCCCCCCTCCCGGGCCACTTCTAGCCCTGGGGACCCCATCCCCCGTGGCAGGCCCTATCCATTGGGGACCGTGGGGGGAGCCCCAATGCCCCCACGGTCCCACTGGCTCCCCGCGTCCTGCAGGAGCCGACATTGCTTTTCCACATGGGGAGCTGCTAACATGCAGCTCCCCGTGTGGAAAAGCAATCTGCTTTGGATTTTGGAAGAGAGAAGCAAGTTTGCTATGGCAGGACGGGAGCCGCGAGGCTCCCGTCCTGCCATAGCAAACAGCAGTGTCCCGGGGTGGGCACCCCGGGACACTGCAGGAGCCGGCCCTGGGGGGTGGCGGTCCCCAGGGCCATCACAGGCTCATATAGGGGGGCCGCACGGCCCCCCTCCCTTCACTTGCACAGCCCCGGGGAGGTGGTGGTCCCCGGGACTCAGGGGTCCATTACAAACCCCCAAATTTACATTCTTAGTGCCCCGGGAAGGTGGCGGTTCCCGGGGCTGCTGGGGGGGCCATGTGCCCCCCACAAATATTCATGTAAAGCCCCGGGGGGATGGTGGTCCCCAGGGCTTGGGGGGGCCCCTCTCATTAAAAAAGAAGCCCGGGGGTGGCGGTCCCCGGGGCTGCGTGCCTCCACGCAACTCATAATAGAAGCCCTGGGGAGGTGGCGGTCCCCGGGGCAGTGTGTGGGGGATTGGGGCCCCCCCCACACATTTTTTTTGTCACTGCCCCCGGGACTTGGCCCCCCCGGGGGCTAATTATTAACGAAGCGCGGGAGCCCACGCTTCATTTTTTTTAAATTTTCACGGCCGGATTCGCGCACCCAGCGTGAATTCGGCCAATTTTTTCTTTTTTTTAAATGCCTTTTTGGGCCCTGGGGGTCCTTGTGGAGCCCCCTGAGCAGGCCTAGGGGGTCAGGGTGTTTCTACCCTGCCCCCTTTTCTTGTTTTGCGCCTTAGTTTTTCTGTTTTCTTGTGCCTCGGTTACCGAGGCACAAGATGGCTGCCAACACTTCCTGGTTTGGAGTGTTGACAGCCAATTAGCATGAAGCTTGTGATCGGGAAAGTGCGCGGATCCACCGCGGCCATAGATATCGAAACTTTTATTTTTTGAATTTCTCAGGAACTACTGAACGGATTTACACCATTTAAAAAAAGGGCGCTTTCGGAACCAAGCACTATCTTTTTGCCAAATTTGGTGTAATTCCGTTCAGCAGTTTTGGCTGTAACCGTGTCTAAAGTTTCCTATGGGAAATTGATTTTTTGACCTCTATTTTTTATTTTCTACACAACTACTGAACGGATTTACATCCATTTAAAAAAGGGCGCTTTCTGAACCAAGCACTACCTTTTGCCAAATTTGGTGTAATTCCGTTCAGCAGTTCAGGCTGTAGCCATGTCTAAAGTCTCCTATGGGAATTAACATGGAGAAAACACGCTTTGGGACACCCTTTTTCTCGGCCCCGCTTGCCGAATCACCCCGAAACTTTCAAGACAGGAGCTGACCGGAGTGTCCCACTAGTTTTGAAAATTTCGCGATGATTCGTCATCCGGCGCCAAAGTTATTGGGAAAACAAAAACGCTTTTCCTATGGAAACTAGGTCCTAACTATAACTATCTACTGGCGACCGACAGTAGATAATATATATATATATATATTCACTGAAAAAACCAGAAGTTTCAGGGACGTTATAGTTAATAATTAGCTTTTAAAAACCTTAGAAATTCACTGAAAAAACCACAGGTTTCAGGGACGTTATAGTTAGGAATTAGCATTTGAAAAACCTTAGATATTCACTGAAAAAAGCCACAGGTTTCAGGGACGTTATAGTAAGGCTGACATTTCACTCGTACAAAACCAGAGAATTTCAGCCGTTATGCGCCCCCACAATGCACTGCTGATGACGTCGCATATTACATCACTCATGACATGATCAGTGACATCACTGATGACATCACTGATGACATCTCAAATGACATCACTGATGACATCAGTGATGACATCATCCAGTGACTGAGTGTTTTTTAAAAGTTTAAGAATGTTATATATATATATATATATATACGCCAAGGTGTATTGAAGAATGAGTGGGTGTATGAGTGTCTGAATGGATGATTTACTGGGTGCGTGACTGACTGTATAAGTGAGTGATTAAACGTGTCTTAGTGAACGCATGGGTGAATGACTAATCTGTGCAAATGTCTGTATCAGTCTGTCAGTTGGTGTGCAAGTGGCTGCATGGGTTGGTGAGTGTATAAATGGGTTAATGATTGGTTGTCTGAGCACCTGTATGGGTGCCTGGGTGCCTGTGTGGGTGGGTGGAGTTAGGAGTTAGGAGTCCTAACTTTACTACCCCTAAACTGAGAAAAATCCTAACTTTAAGACTTTCGGTATTCACAGAAGGCATTTAGGAGTCCTAAAGTTAGGACTACTAACTTCTGTGAATACCGAAATGAGTAAGTTCATTCTGTGAATACCAAAATGAGTAAGTGTATTCAGTGAATACCAAAAAGTAGTCCTGGGCGGTAAATTTCGTTCCGCTCGCGGAATTTGCGGAATTTGGGTAATTTCGCGTTCCGCGGAGAACGCGGAATTGCCAAAAATTCCACGATCCGCGACTTCGCGGAGTTTTTTGCTTGTTCGCGCTTTCAAAATGCATCGCGAACGGGCGGAACAAGCAATTCCGCGTGTTCGTGGAACTTTTGCGTGCTTGCGGAGATTTTTTACCGTTTCGCAGAGCTTTGCGTAGCGCGACTATGCAAATTCCGCCCACCCCTACCAAAAAGTACTAACTTTACGTTTTTGACGTAAGTTAGTTCTGTGAATCAGGCCCATTAAAAAGAGTCGGACTAAGCGATGAGCCCTGAGGGACTCCGCACGGTAAAGAGGTGGGCTTAGATGCGATGTCATCCTCGAATACCTGAAAAAATCTTCCCTCCAAAAAGGAGCACAGCCATTGAAGCACCATGCCTGTTACTTCTATGTTCCTGAGACGTTGAACCAGGGTACCATGGTTCACCGTGTCAAATGCTGCACTCAGGTCAAGGAGTATAATGGCTGACGACCCTCCTGAATCTAAGTTTTTTCTGCTTTCCTCCACCACAGCTAACAGGGCCATTAGTATAGAAAGAAGCAACAGAGGTGCAGAAAGAAGCAACAGAGGTGCAGAAAGAGGCAGGAGGGGTGTAGAAGGAGGCAACAGAAGTGCAGAAAGAAGCAACAGAGGTGCAGAAAGAAGCAAGAGAGGTGCAGAAAGAGAGAAGAGGGGTGCAGAAAGAGAGAAGAGGGGTGCAGAAAGAGGCAAGAGACGTGCAAAAAGAGGCAAGAGAGTTGCAGAAAGAGGGAAGAGGGCTGCAGATAGAGGCAAGATGAGTGCAGAATGAAGCAAGAAAGGTGCAGAAAGGAGCAAGAGGAGTGTAGAAAGAGGCAAGAGAGGTGCAGGAAGAAGAGAGTGAGGTGCAGAAAGAGGCAAGTGAGGGGCAGAAAGAGGTAAGAGAGGTGCAGAAAGAGGCAAGAGAGGTGAAGAAAGAAGAGAGTGAGGTGCAGAAAGAGGCACGTGAGGTGCAGAACGAAGCAAGAGAGGTACAGAAAGAGGCAAGAGAAGTGCAGAAAGAGGGAAGAGAGGTGCAGAAAGAAGGCAGTAAGGTGCAGAAAGAGGCAAGTGAGGTGCACAAAGAAGAGAGTGAGGTACAGAAAGAGGCAAGTGAGGCGCAGAAAGAAGCAAGAGAAATGCAAAAAAAGGCAAGAGATGCACAGAAAGAAGCAAGAGTGGTTTGCAAACCATTAGTACCAATTTAACCCCCACATTTAGCAATAAGTAGCAGGTGACCATTCCAGCTTTGCAATGGGCCTCCCACCACTCTGAAACAAGGTTTTTTTGTTCAAATCTGCAGATTATGTGGCAGATGATGGATAATGTGGCAAATGCAAAAAATGTATAATTCTGCAAAATTCGGTGTGGCCAAACAGTTGCATAATTCCTGTGGCCCTGCTCATATCTCTGACTAGGTCCAGAAGTACTCCTCTGTGGTCGGAGAAGAGAAGTGCAGAAAGGAGCAACAGAGGTGCAGAAAGAGGCTTGAGAACTTCAGAAAGAGGCAAGAGAGGTGCACCAAGAGACAAGAGAGGTGCAGAAAGAGGGAAGATGGGTGCAGAAAGAGTCAAGAGGGGTGTAGAAAGAAGCAAGAGAGGTGCAGAAAGAACCAACAGAGGTGCAGAAAGTGGCAAGAGGGGTCCAGAAAGAGGGAAGAGAAGTGTAGAAAGAAGCAAGAGTTGTGCAGAAAGAGGCAAGAGAGGTGCAGAAAGAGGCAAGAAAGGTGCAGAAAGAGGCAAGATAAGCGCAGAAAGAAGCAAGAGAAGTGCAGAAAGAAGCAAGAGAAGCTCAAAAAGAGGCAAGAGAAGCACAGAAAGAAGCAAGAGAAGTGCAGAAAGAATCAAGAGAGGTGCAGAAAGAGGCAAGAGAAGTGCAGAAAGGGGCAAGAGAGTGCAGAAAGAGGCAAGAGGGGTGCATATATAGGCAAGAAGGTGCAGAAAGATACAGGAGAGGTGCAGAAAGAAGCAAGAGAAGTGCAGAAAGAAGGAACAGAGGTGCAGAAAGAAGCAAAAGGGGTGCAGAAAGAAGCAAGAGAAGTGTAGAAAGAAGCAACAGAGGTTCAGAAAGACACAAGAAAAATGCAGAAAGAGGCAAGAGAAGTGGAGAAAGAGGCAAGAGAAGTGCAGAAAGAAGAGAGTGAGGTGCAGAAAGAGGCAAGTGAGGTGCAGAAAGAGGCAAGAGAAGTGCAGAAAGAGGCAAGTGAGGTGCAGAAAGAAAACAGTGAGGTACAGAAAGAGGCAAGTGAGGTGCAGAAAGAGGTAAGAGAAGTACACAAAGAGGCAAAAGAGGTGCAGAGAGAGGCAAGTAAGGTGCAGAAAGAGGAAGAAAGGTACAGAAAGAGGAAGAAAGGCACAGAAAGAAGCAAGAGAAGTACAGAAAGAGGCAAGTGAGGTGTAAAAAGAGGCAAGAGACGTGGAGAAAGAGGCAAGAGAGGTGCATAAAGGGGCAAGAGAGGTGCAGAAAGAGGCAAGAGAGGTGCAGAAGGAGGAATAAAGGTGCAGAAAGAGGACGAATGGTGCTGAAAGAGGCAAGATAGGAATAGAAAGAGGGAAGAGAAGAGCATAAAGGAGCAACAGAGTTCCAGAAAGAGGCAATAGAAGTGCAGAAAGGGGCAAGAGATGTGCATAAAGAGGCAAGAGATGTGCAGAAAGAAGGAAGAGGGTGCAGAAAGAGGCAAGAGGGTGCAGAAAGAAACACGAGAGGTGCAACAATAGGCAAGATAAGTGCAGAAAGAGGCAAGGGAAGTGCAGAAAGAGGCAAGAGAGATGCAAAAAGAGGCAAAAGGGGTGCAGAATGAGGCAAGAGGGGTGCAGAAAGAATCAATAGAGGTGCAGAAAGAAGCAAGAGAAATGCAGAAAGAGGGAACAGTAGTGCAGAAAGAAGCAAGAGGGGTGCAGAAAGAAGCAAGAGAAGTGTAGAAAGAAGCAACAGAGGTGCAGAAAGACGCAAGAGAAATGCAGAAAGAGGCAAGAGAGGTGCAGAAAGAGGCAAGAGAAGTGCAGAAAGAAGAGAGTGAGGTGCAGAAAGAGGCAAGTGAGGTGCAGAAAGAGGTAAGAGAAGTACACAAAGAGGCAAAAGAGGTGCAGAGAGAGGCAAGTAAGGTGCAGAAAGAGGAAGAAAGGTGCAGAAAGAGGAAGAAAGGCACAGAAAGAAGCAAGAGAAGTACAGAAAGAGGCAAGTGAGGTGTAAAAAGAGGCAAGAGATGTGGAGAAAGAGGCAAGAGAGGTGCATAAAGGGGCAAGAGAGGTGCAGAAAGAGGCAAGAGAGGTGCAGAAGGAGGAATAAAGGTGCAGAAAGAGGACGAATGGTGCTGAAAGAGGCAAGATAGGAATAGAAAGAGGGAAGAGAAGAGCATAAAGGAGCAACAGAGTTCCAGAAAGAGGCAATAGAAGTGCAGAAAGGGGCAAGAGATGTGCATAAAGAGGCAAGAGATGTGCAGAAAGAAGGAAGAGGGGTGCAGAAAGAGGCAAGAGGGTGCAGAAAGAAACACGAGAGGTGCAACAATAGGCAAGATAAGTGCAGAAAGAGGCAAGGGAAGTGCAGAAAGAGGCAAGAGAGATGCAAAAAGAGGCAAAAGGGGTGCAGAATGAGGCAAGAGGGGTGCAGAAAGAATCAATAGAGGTGCAGAAAGAAGCAAGAGAAATGCAGAAAGAGGGAACAGTGGTGCAGAAAGAAGCAAGAGGGGTGCAGAAAGAAGCAACAGAAGTGTAGAAAGAAGCAACAGAGGTGCAGAAAGACGCAAGAGAAATGCAGAAAGAGGCAAGAGAGGTGCAGAAAGAGGCAAGAGGGGTGCAGAAAGGGGGAAGGGGTGGAGAAAGAGGCAAGAGGGGTGCAGAAAGAAGCAAGAGAGGTGCAGAAAGAAAAAACAGATGTGCAGAAAGCAGCAGGAGGGGTGCAGAAGGAGGCAACAGAAGTGCAGAAAGAAGCAACAGAGGTGCAGAAAGAGCCAAGATAAGTGCAGAAAGAGGCAAGAGAGGTGCAGAAAGAAGCAAGAGAGGTGCAGAAAGAGGCAAGAGAGGTACAGAAAGAGGTAAGAGAGGTACAGAAAGAGACAAGAAAGGTGCAGAAAGAGGCAAGAGAATTGCAGAAAGGAGCAAGAGAAGCACAGAAAGAGGCAAGAGAAGGGCGGAAAGAAGCAAGAGGAGTGTAGAAAGAAGCAAGAGAAGCTCAGAAAGAGGCAAGAGAAGCACTGAAAGAAGCAACAGAGGTGCAGAAAGTGGCAAGATGGGTTCAGAAAGAGGGAAGAGAAGTGCAGAAAGAATCAAGAGAGGGGCAGAAAAAGGCAAGAGAAGTGCAAAATGTGGCAAGAGAAGTGCAGAAAGAGGCAAGTGAGGTACAGAAAGAGGCAAGAGTGGCACAGAAAGAGGCAAGTGAGGTGCAGAAAGAGGCAAGAGAAGTGCAGAAAGATGCAAGAGAAGTGCAGAAAGAGGCAAGAGAGATGCAGAAAGAGGCAAGAGGGGTGCAGAAAGAAGCAAGAGGGGCGCAGAAATAAGCAAGAGAGGTGCAGAAAGAAGGAACAGAGGTGCAGAAAAAAGCAAGAGAAGTATAGAAAGAAGCAACAGAGGTGCAGAAAGTAGCAAGAGAAATGCAGAAAGAGGCAAGAGAAATGGAGAAAGAAGCAAGAGAAGTGCATAAAGAAGAGAGTGAGGTGCAGAAAGAGGCAAGTGAGGTGCAGAAAGAGGCAAGTGAGGTGCAGAAAGAGGCAAGAGAAGTGCAGTAAGAGGCAAGTGAGGTGCATAAAGAAAACAGTGAGGTGCAGAAAGATGCAAGTGAGGTGCAGAACGTGGTAAGAGAAGTGCACAAGGAGGCAAGAGAGGTGCAGAAAGAAGCAAGTGAGGTACAGAAAGAGGAAGAAAGGTGCAGAAAGAGGAAGAAAGGCGCAGAAAGAAGCAAGAGAAGTGCAGAAAGAAGCAAGAGAAGTGCAGAAAGAGGCAAGTGAGGTGCAGAAAGAGGCAAGAGACAAGGAGAAATAGGCAAGAAAGGTGCAGCAAAGGGCAAGAGAGGTGCAGAAAGAGGCAAGAGAGGTGCAGAAGGAGGAAGAAAGGTGCAGAAAGGGGAAGAATGGTGCTGAAAGTGGTAAGATAGGAGCAGAAAGAGGGAAGAGAAGAGCAGAAAGGAACAACAGAGTTCCAGAAAGAGGCAAGAGAAGTGCAGAAAGGGGCAAGAGAGGTGCAGAAAGAGGCAAGAGAGGTGCAGAAAGAGGGAAGAGGGGTGCAGAAAGAGTTAAGAGGGTACAGAGAGAAGCAAGAGAGATGCAGAAAGAGGCAAGAGAAGTGCAGAAAGAGGCAGGAGAAGTGCAGAAAGAGGTAAGAGAGATGCAGAAAGAAGCAAGAGGGGTGCAGAAAGAGGCAAGAGGGGTGCAGAAAGAAGCAAGAGAGGTGCAGAAAGAAGCAAGAGAAGTGCAGAAAGAAGGAACAGAGGTGCAGAAAGAGGGGTGCAGAAAGAAGCAAGAGAAGTGTAGAAAGAAGCAAGAGAGGTGCAGAAAGATGCAAGAGAAATGCAGAAAGAAGCAAGAGAGGTGCAGAAAGAAACAAGAGAAGTGAAGAAAGAAGCAACAGAGGTACAGAAAGAGGCAGGAGGGGTGCAGAAGGAGGCAACAGAAGTGCGTAAATAAGCAACAGAGGTGCAGAAAGAGGCAAGAGAAGTGCAGAAAGAGGCAAGAGAGAGATGCAGAAAGAGGGAAGAGGGGTGCAGAAAGAGGATAGAGGGGTGCAGAAAGAAGCAACAGAAGTGCAGAAAGAAGGAACGGCGTTGCAAAAAGAGGCAAGAGAGGTGCAGAAAGAAGCAAGAGAAGTGCAGAAAGAGGCAAGAGAGGCGCAGAAAGAAGCAAGAGAGGTTTGTGCACCATTAGTACTAATTTAACACCCACATTTAGCAATATGTAACAGGTGACCATTCCAGCTTTGCGAGGGGCCTTCCACCACGCTGTAATACATGTCACTGTATTTTTGGTATCGTTTGAGCCGTTTGAGCTAGAAACAAGGTTTTTTGTTCAAATCTGCAGATTATGCGGCAGATGATGGATTATGTGGCAAATGCACAAAATTTATAATTATGCGAATATTGTCATGGCCAAACAGTTGCATAATTCCAGTGGCCCTGCTCATACCTCTAACTAGGTCCAAAAGTGCTCCTCTGTGGTTGCTTCTTTTTTTGTGTCTCATTGAGTTTATAGTTTAGCTACTATTGAAGCGAGGAAGACTAAACCTGAGGTTACCATTTCACAACACAGACTACCATACCACATAATTACTCTCCATAAAACATAATCCCACTCCACATAATTCCTATACACTAAATACCACACACTTTCTATCCACATATTTTCACTGCACAACATACCACATAATTCCACTGCACACAATTTACATCCACTCCACTCCTAAAAACATTAGTAAAAAAGTTTACATTTACAGCGCCAATAGCTCTAAATCTCGCAAATGCAAGACCTATTTTATTGCAAATGCTTGTTTAACTAGTAGTCGCGTTTGCAGAGTGGTGGAGAAAGGGGGCTGGGCCTCCAACCAGTGCTCAGGAACTCCGCTGCGTAGGACTTACAGGAGGTACCAGGAGGGCTTCTTGGCCCTCAAAGTCCCTCAGGAGTAAAGTTTACTTCATCCCCCAACCGATAGTGTGCCAGTAGGCGCGTTTGCAGAGTAGTGGAGAAAGGGGGGCGTGGCCGCCGAAGACCTCTTAGCAATCCCACTGTGTCCTTGTGGGCCAACTACCCCTCCTATTGCCTCCAGTAAATCCCACACAGCAGGATTACTGAGTTCTGAGAGCAGGACAGGCCCCCTTTGCCTACCACTCTGCAAATGCGCTTCCTAGCACGCTCTTGGTTGGGGGATGAAGTTCCCTTTGCTGCTGGGGGTCCTTAGGGTCCAACAAGCCTATCTGTTACCTCCAGTAAGCCCCACACAGTGGGATTGCTGAGAGGTGGTCGCAGGCCATGCCCCCTTTCTCCACCACTATGCAAACGCGCCTCCTGGCGCAATCTTGGTTGGGGGATGAAGTCCCCTTGTCTCTTGAGGGACCCTGGGGGCCAACTAGCCCTCCTGTTACCTCTAGTAAGCCCCACACAGCTGGATTGCTGAGAGGTGGTCAGAGGCCATGCCCCCTTTCTCCACCACTCTGCAAACGAGCCTCCTGGTGCTCTGCTCCTTGGGGGATGAAGTCAACTTTACACAAGGGGACCTCATCCCCCCACCAGCAGTGTGCCAAGAGGCATGTTTGCAGAGTGTTGTAATAAGGGGCGTGGCCTTCAATCACCTCTCAGCAATCCCACTGTGTGGGGCTTACTGGAGGTATCTGGTGGGCTAGTTGGCCCCTAAGGACCCTCAGCAGCGATGGGGACTTCATCCCCCAACCAAGAGCCCCCAGGAGGCGTGTTTGCAGAGTAGTGGAGAAAGGGGGCGGGGGCCTCCAGGGAGTTGCTGGTTCCTATATTTTTTAAATTTATAAATAAGTCTTTTAAAGAGGCACCCGGCTGCTGGAAGAGAGACGGGAAGGTTGCAGTCACAGGCTGGGTGGCAGCTTCGGTTATAGCTCTGTCGGCGACTCCCTCAAGTGTCCCAAAACTTTTCATTTTAGACCCAACAGCCAGTAGTGTGAAAAACAACTGACGCAAACCAATAAAATCCAGCGGCATTTTATTGAACATCACTGCGCGGTATGCAAAGTAGACCTGAGCCAGACCTGCTTGTACCGGAGGAAGGCGCTTCCGGTTGCCCAACCGGGAAACCTATGAGCATGAGGCAGAACCACATAAAGAGCCCAAGAAACATCACAGAGGCCCATATGGGAGTGAAAAGCCTGACCAGGATCTGCTAACATTTTTGAATGGCCTTGCAGGCCGAAGAGTATTAGCAGCCCGACTGCAAACATATGTGCAAACACACACAAGCAAACAAGTGTCATTCTTACACGTCAGCTCCAGCAAATGAATGTGAAACGCTCTCACATAAAAGGCCTACGCAACTACTCCGGGTCAAAGGTCACAGGAAGGCATGTAGCCAGCACTGGGCAGGTTTATCCTCTTTCCTCGGAGTCAGACATGTAAAATGGACTATTATCACGCTTCAAAGGGCTTCTTAAAGAAGGCTCAACTTGCTAAGATTGTTTAAAAAAGAAATAGATGAAACCACAGTTGGTAGTAATGGACGGCTGCACCTCAGAGTTGAAAGCGTGTTCTCATAACAAAATATGATATCCAACCATGGCCTTTTCAATATTTCAATTAACATTTTTTACTAAAATAGGTGGGTAGGGACGCCCACCTTTGTAAGAGAAAAATGCAAGATCATTTGTTCATGTTTACAGACTGTGAAAGTATCTGTGCTGACATGAAGAATGCTAAATGCCAAAGGTGTAGGTATAAAAAAATGTTCTACAGAATTAAGTAATGAACTATGAAAGTGAGTTTGATGCGGTATAGGAGAAAATTCTACAAAACGGGGTGGTCAGACCCGCTTATTGTTCAGATGCTGCCAGAAAAGTATGTACCCACATTTAATGTGCACCTCTGTTGCTTTATAACTAGGCTTGCACTATATAAACACGCATGCAGTATAACAATTAGCTAAGTATTAAGTAGAATTTTAAAATAGATTCACACCAATAAATAACACCTAAAAGTAAAATGTAATTAAAGTACGTCACATAAACCAATTAAGGATACATTTATTATTGACTCTGACAAGGTGGTAAGGGTAATCCATAAGAGGATTTATAACATATGTAACTGCATCTGTTTCATGAAGGATGAGGTCATGAGCACTGTGATGAGCTTGTTATGGTTTGTATGGCTGTTGTGAGAGATATGGATTGAGGTCCTAACCATAAGTTGTGACTCAGTGCGTTTTCAGTTTTAATTTATAACCAGAACTGGACTAGCTGTGTTTTATTAATGAATTCCTAGAGATTTTTTTTTCAATATAGGGTAAGGTGATATAACAATGCCAAACCATTGCATTTTCCCCCCAAGAAAATTAGATAGATAGATAGATAGATAGATAGATTGGTAGATAGATAGATATTTTTGAGGACAGTATTTATTTCATGCACTGGATAGACTTGGGTATAGTTTGTTTTTAAAGGTTGTCTCTTTAAATTTCTTTCACAATAGCCAGAACAGTAGAGTTGGAGTTTGTCAATGTCAGATGGCCTGTTTTGCTATGTAAACATTTTTGAGACAAGATAAAGGAATAGTATATATGTTGACTGTCTGAGTGTCTTGTCTACAAGAAGGTTGGCATATGCCATGATTTGTAATGTATACTATACATTACAAATCATGGCATAAGCCAACCTTCTCGTCGCTGGACATGAAGCCAAAAACTTAATGTGGAGAAAGAACAGTGCTACGCACCGCTCTCTTGTCCCCCGAATTCTTTACTGTCGGCAGATTTGTGCCCATGTGGGCCCATGGCGCTATGGCCAGACATACACACAGCACAGTCCCACATCCACCTAAAAACAAACACACACACACACTCACACACACACTCGCATAACTCAGGAGTTATGTGTGTATGTCTGGCCATAGCGCCATTTGCTTTGTTCCCCCTAAGTTGGCAGAGTATGCCCAGACATGGGTCCCTTGCTCACTTTGCCACTGGATTCAAGCTAGCCTGGCTGATGAAGGGTGTTACCCAGAAACCGGTCCCAGGATGCTTGTTTCCGGTTCAGGGAAGACCTGGCTTGGCAGTTCGGGCTGGACTGTTCCCATGAAGCACAGGGTCAAGACTGATTTGCATAGAGCTGGGTCTGAACTGAGGTGGCTAAGTGAGCTAAAGAATGATGATGGATTCAACCCAGTTCTGTGACTGTGGGTGAGTGTCTGAAAAGTTTCAGCGCTCCGTCCATTATCTCCTTGTGTTTGCTTTGTTCCCCCTAAGTTGGCAGGGTATGCCCAGACGTGGGTCCCTTGCTCACTTTGCCACTGGATTCAAGCTAGCCTGGCTGATGAAGGGTGTTACCCAGAAACCGGTCCCAGGATGCTTGTTTCCGGTTCAGGGAAGACCTGGCTTGGCAGTTCGGACTGGACTGTTCCCATGAGGCACAGGGTCAAGACTGATTTGCATAGAGCTGGGTCTGAACTGAGGTGGCTAAGCGAGCTAAAGAATGATGATGGATTCAAGCCAGATCTGTGACTGGGGGTGAGTGTCTGAAAAGTTTCAAAGCCCCGTCCATTATCTCCTTGTGTTTGCTTTGTTCCCCCTAAGTTGGCAGGGTATGCCCAGACGTGGGTCCCTTGCTCACTTTGCCACTGGATTCAAGCTAGCCTGGCTGATGAAGGGTGTTACCCAGAAACTGGTCCCAGGATGCTTGTTTCTAGTTCAGGGAAGACCTGGCTTGGCAGTTCGGGCTGGACTGTTCCCATGAGGCACAGGGTCAAGACTGATTTGCATAGAGCTGGGTCTGAACTGAGGTGGCTAAGTGAGCTAAAGAATGATGATGGATTCAACCCAGATCTGTGACTGTGGGTGAGTGTCTGAAAAGTTTCAGCGCTCCGTCCATTATCTCCTTGTGTTTGCTTTGTTCCCCCTAAGTTGGCAGGTTATGCCCAGACGTGGGTCCCTTGCTCACTTTGCCACTGGATTCAAGCTAACCTGGCTGATGAAGGGTGTTACCCAGAAACCGGTCCCAGGATGCTTGTTTCCAGTTCAGGGAAGACCTGGTTTGGCAGTTCGGGCTGGACTGTTCCCATGAGGCACAGGGTCAAGACTGATTTGCATAGAGCTGGGTCTGAACTGAGGTGGCTAAGTGAGCTAAAGAATGATGATGGATTCAACCCAGATCTGTGACTGGGGGTGAGTGTCTGAAAAGTTTCAGCGCTCCGTCCATTATCTCCTTGTGTTTGCTTTTTACATTCAACTTAAGAGCATCCGTTGTCCAACAACAATGTACACGTCAGGCCGATTACACCCAGCCTGCTGTCAACGGCCATTTTACAACTACAAATATTGGCTAACAAGGGGTAAAGGAAATCACACGTGTAGACGACTTGGGCTATCGGTCCTTATCTACCACCCTTATCTATGTAACCTCAGAACCGTGACGGATTGTAGGATACGTCAGGAAACTGCCAATACCGCAAACGACAAAAGAGCTGCAGTCCACTTGGGGGTCGGATTCAAAACTTTTTGGCCAACTATTCAAAACTGGTTGAGCAAAAAGTTCAATTTACGACTGGAGTTTCTGAAGACGAAATTACAGTATCAGCATTTTGCACCCTTACTACGAAACGTAAACATGCGGTTATAGAATGCTTGTGTTCCTATAATTAAAGCACCACAAATGTCCAAACACTGGCTATTCACAAGTGTTTTGCATGGCCATGTTCACCACGCACTTTGTTCTTTTTAAATTTTCAGCCGGATTCACGGACCCCACGCGAATTCCGCCGAAAATAAAAAACAAAATGCTTTTTTTGGCCTTGCCCCTTATCTTTTTTTAAATGTTTTTTCTTGTGACTCGGTTCAACCGAGTCACAAGATGGCTGCCAACACTTTCTGGTTTGCAGTGTTGGCAGCCAATCAGAGTCAAGTTCGTGATCGGGAGGGTTCGCGGATCCACCACGGTCATCAGATATCGATATTTTTTTATGTTTGAATTTCTCAGGAACTACTGAACGGATTTGCACCATTTAAAGCAAAGAGTGCACTCTGGACAAAGAGCTGCCTCTCTGCCAAATTTGATGTAATTCCGTTCAGCAGTTCGGGCTGTAGCTGCGACAAACATTTCCTATGGAAATTAACATGTAGAAAATACGTTTTGGGACCCCCCTTTTTTCTTAGCCCCCGCTTGACGAATCACCCCAAAACTTTCAAGACAGGAGCTGACCTGAGCGGGCCATTAGTTTTGAAAATTATGCGGAGATTCATCAACCGGCGCCAAGAAAAGACGCTTTTTGAATAGAAACAAGGTCCTAACTATAATTACCTACTGGCGACCGCCAGTAGGTAATATTTATATATATATATATATATATATTCCAACCATTACTGACTTTATGCTTAAAAAGCAGACACCGACACGGGGGATGGAATTTCAATACAGTCTCTGCTTTATTCCAAATTACGCTGTAACGCGTTTCGCCATTGCCTGGCTTGTTCACACAACATATTATCTACTGGCGGTCGCCAGTAGATAGTTATAGTTAGGACCTATTTTCCATAGGAAATCCGCGACATTCTATTTGAAATAACTCTCTTGCCGGTTGACGTATCTTCGTGAAATTTTCAAACTTTGTGGGGTGCTCCGCTCCGCTCCTAGCCTGAAAGTCTCGGGTTGATTCGTCAAGCGGGGCCGAGAAAAAGGGGGGTCCCAAAACGCGTTTTCCCCATTCATTTTTCCATAGGAAACTTTAGACACGGCTACAGCCCGAACTGTTGAACGGAATTACACCAAATTTGGCAAAGAGGTAGTTCTTGGTTCAGAAAGAACCCTTTTGTTAAATGGTGTAAACCGTTCAGTAGTTGCTGAGAAAATCAAAAGTAAAAGTACATATATATCTATGGGCACGGAGGATCCGCGTACCCTCAGCGCACCCTGCGCGCACCGTCCCGATCACGAGCTGCATGCTAATTGGCTGTCAGCTGGATGTCAACATTCCGATTCAGGAAGTGTTGGCAGCCATTTTGTCCTCGGTAGAACCGAGGGACAGAAACAAGTGCGCAAAGCGCACAAAGGGGGCAGGGTAGAAACACCCTGACCCCCAGGTCTGCTCAGGGGTCCCACAAGGACCCCTGGGCAAAAGCATTTTTTTTAAATCGGCAGGATGCGCTCAGGGTGCGCGGATCCTGCCGATAAAAAAATCGAGCGCGGTCTCCGCGCTCGATAGTCAATTTGCCTCGGGTGGGCCAAGTCCCGGGGCATGCTGTGGGGGGTTTATTTTATGTATGGGGGCCTCTAAGGGCCCCCAAGCCCCGGGGACTGCCAGCCCCCGGGCTTTATTTGAAAAGTAGCGGGAGGGCTCTGAGCCCTCTTGCAGCCCCGGGATCACCACCTCCCGGGGCTTCTTTATTTTTAAATTAACATGTGTTGGGGGCTCCAGCCCCCCACATGCCCTGGGGACCACCACCTCCCCGGGCACTAACAAAATTGAAAATGGGGGTCCGTTAAGGACCCCCGAGCCCCGGAGACCACCACCTCCCTGAGGCTGTGCATTTGGATGGGAGGGGGGCCGCGCGGCCCCCTCCTGGAGCCTGTGGTGGCCCTGGGAACCGCCACCCCCAGGGCCAGCTCCTGCAGTGTCCCGGGGTGCCTACCCCCGGGACACTGCTGTTTGCAATGGCAGGACGGAGCCTCGCGGCTCCCGTCCTGTCATTGCAAACTGCTTGAATTTTGGAAGCGAGAGCAGGGAAAGCTGCTCTGCTTCCAAGATTCAAAGCAGAATTGCTTTCCACATGGGGAGCTGCATATTAGCAGCTCCCCATGTGGAGAGCATGCCGGCTCCCGCAGGAGGCGGGGAGCCGGCAGGGTCCGTGGGGGAGTTGGGGTCCCCCACAGACCCCAAAGGATAGGGCCATCCTCGGGGATGGGGTCCCCGGGCAAGAAGTGGCCCGGGAGGGGGGCCATGCGGTCCCCCTTCCCAAAAAAATGTTAAGAAAAAAAAAAGGCCGGCCCCGGGGATGGGGTCCCGGGCCTAAGGAGGCCTTAGGAGGGGGCCAGGCAGCCCCTCCATCAAATAAAAAAATAAAAAAGGTGGCAATGGCCCGGGGATGGGGTCCCCGGGTCAAAATTGACCACGGGAGGGGGCCCACGCGGTCCCCGTAACAGTCCTTTTTTTAATTTTTTTTTAAAGAGGACAGGCCCTGGGGTATGGGGTCCCCAGGGCTCAAAAATTACTAAAAGGGGGCCACACAGCCCCTTTAAAAAAAAAACGGCATCGCGAGGAGGCCCCGCCCCTCTTTGACAGCACTCTGCAAACGCGCCCCTGGCGCGTTTGCAGAGGGGGAACGACCCCTTGAATACTGGGGCCTGGGGCCAACTAGCCCACCAGGAACCTCCAGTATGCACTAGGGCTGCGTTGCAGAGAGGTGTACAGAGGCCACGCCCTTTTACACCTCTCTGCAACGCAGCTCTGTGGCGCTTTTGGATATACCTGTTGGGCTAGTTGGCCCTCAGGGACCCTCAGGATTCAAGGGAGTTAATCCCCGACTTAAAACGCGCCACGTGGCGCGTTTGCACAGTGGTGAAGGAGGGGCGGGGCTTCAGGTGACATGTGTGCAAACAGGCCCCGTGGCGTGTTTTAAGATGGGGGATTAAGTCCCTTGAATCCTGAGGGTCCCTGGAGTCCAACTAGCCCACCATGTACTTCCAAAAGCACCACAGAGCTGCCTTGCAGAGAGGTGTAAAAGGGGTGTGGCCTCTGTACACGTCTCTGCAACGCAGCCCCTGGCGCATACTGGAGGTTCCTGGTGGGCTAGTTGGCCCCAGGGACCCTCATGATTAAAGGGGACTTAATCCCCAACTTAAAACGCGCCACGGGGCGCGTTTGCACAGATGTCACCTCAGGCCCCGCCCCTCCCTTCACCATTGTGCAAATATTCCTCTAAAATCAGCCGAAATACGAATTCCGATTTACTCACCTGTTATCAGGAGAGACCTCAGTGCTGCATCTTTCAGCCCAGTACTGATCCTGAAAAGTAATTTTAACCGTACTTACCAGTAACTTGAATTTCCTTCCATAGGATATCATTGCCTGCTTTTTGCTGAAAAAGTTTCTAAGTGTCGATTTTTGAAACATACAAATATTCCTCTAAAATCAGCCGAAATACGAATTCCGATTTACTCACCTGTTATCAGGAGAGAACCCAGTGCTGCATCTTTTAGCCCAGCACTGACCCTGAAAAGTAATTTTAACCGTACTTACCAGTAACTTGTATTTCCTTCCATAGGAATCCATTGTCTGGTTTTCAGCAGAAAAGTTTCAAAGTGTCGATTTTCACAAACTACAAATATTCCTTAAAAATCGCCTGTATGACTTAAACGCATTCTTTCAACTGCTTACAGGAGATGCACCAGTGCTGGATCCAGGATCCACCACTGAGTGAGAAAAAGTCACGATAACACTACTTACCTGCTAAGTGAATTTCCTCCCATAGGATAACATTGGTGATTCTATGTGAAAAAGTTTCTAAGTGTCAACTTTTAAAATACAATAATATTCCTTAAAAATCACTACTGTAACCAAAACGCTTTTACTCAACTGTTTACAGGAGATGTCCCAGGACTGAATCTAGGATCCAGTCCTGTGGTTAGAAAAGTAATCCATAAAGTAACTAATTGCATTTAGCTAGAAATTCACCTTGAGCTCAATGTTGCATTGTGTTTGAAATTGTGTTGCCCATTGCAACAACTGTAACTACTGTACTTAAAAGTCTATTGCCTATTTGCAAAGTATTTAAAGTAAATTAATTCATTCTGAGAAACTATATTTTGTAATGTAATGTATAATGTAATTACAATGTAATTTAAAAAATAAAATATCTAAAAATAAATAGTTTAAAAAAATGTAGAAAATCAGTATGAAAAAATAAAAATAACAATTAATATATTTAAAAATTGGCATTTACAAAACCTTTGAAATTCACTGAAAAAAACCATAGGTTTCAGACATGTTATAGTTAGGAATTAGCAATTAAAAAACCTTTGAAATTCACTGAAAAAACCATAGGTTTCAGACATGTTATAGTTAGAAATTAGCATTTAAAAATCTTTGAAATTCACTGAAAAACCATAGGTTTCAGGCACGTTATAGTTAGAAATTAGCATTTAAAAAACCTTACAAATTCACTGAAAAAACCATAGGTTTTAGGGACAGTTATAGTTACTTGGACATTGCACTCGTGACAAAACCCGTGAAATTCCCTGCTATAGTTAGTTCAGCTAACTATAACTCGCGCCCCGCAATGCACCGCTGATGACGTCACATATTACATCACTCATGACATGGTCAGTGACATCACTGATGACATCACTGATGACATCTCAAATGACATCACTGATGACATCATCCATGTGATAATTTCATTCATCTTCTCACACCCTAATATAACTTTTGATACACCCACTGTAAATTACAGACTGCCATTCTCAAAACCATAGACACTCCAACACCAATAACTACATACCCACTCACTGATTCTTAGGTCTACACACACATCCACTCACTCACCCGTACAGTCACTCATACTTACAGTCACTCAGTACAGGACTATCATATGCACTCATACACCTATATAAACACTGACACACCGCCACTCATCCATAGATGTACTCACACACCTAGTCAGTCATGCAAAAAATTAATCACACACCCATTTACTCACCTATAGAGTTATACACACACCAGCTCAATACCTCATACAAATACTAGCACATTCTTACGCTCTTATACAATAACTGATACAAGCACACACGCATCCATACAGCCACTCTCACAATCACACACTCTCACGTATAGCCTTTTAAATACTCTAACACACATATATACTTCCTTTTACATATGTAGTTACTCGCACATGTACCACTGAGATATACATTCACTCACTAACACACCCATACACACACTCACCCACCCAAGCAGTCCATCACAGACGCACTCTTCAAATCATGCACCCAGTGAATCACCCACTCACACATCTATGTACAGAGTCGCACACACCCCACCCATACAGATACTCAGACAACCAATCAATAACTCATATAGACACTCAAGTAGCTATTCACAAACCCATGCAGCCACTTACACAGCAACAGACAGACGGATACAGACATTCACCCACTTTAGTCACTAACCCATGCATTCAGTAAAATACGTTTAATCACTCACTTATACAGTTAGTCACGCACCTACTAAATCAACCATTCAGACACTTATACACCCACTCACTCTTCAATACGCCTTTCCCTATATATATTAAACATATTTAAACTTTACAGAAACACACAGTCACTGGATGATGTCATCAGTGATGTCATCAGTGATGTCATTTGAGATGTCATCAGTGATGTCATCAGTGATGTCACTGACCATGTCATGAGTGATGTAATATGTGACGTCATCAGCAGTGCATTGCGGGCGCGAGTTATAGTTAGCTGAACTAACTATAACGGGGGAATTTCACGGGTTTTGTACGAGTGCAATGTCCAAGTAACTATAACTGTCCCTAAAACCTATGGTTTTTTCAGTGAATATATATATATGTTACAGTGAGAGTTTTTTTGTTTTTTAATTTATTTGGGGTCATCAAAAAAGACTCTGTGCCCAATTATGAGTTTGGCTGTCCATAGGACCGCCAAGCTCACGGTGGAGGTGCGGTGGCAGTCGTGGGCTACCGCACAAGTGATTTGACCACCGAATTATGAGCACAGCAGTCAGACTGTAATATGACCACCACAACTACCAGGAATCCACGTTCTCTGGCGGTGCTGCAGCACGCCCAAGCATATTACTACCTTCCTCACATTCACCCTTTTCATGGCGGTGAGCCCGCCATGAAAAGGGTGGAGGTGAGGAAACTTAAGGTATCCTACTGGGCCCCCTGTTCCCTCAGGTCCATAGGATGCATGCAGGGAGACAGTAAAGTCCATACCGTGCAAGAACGGGCTTTGGCGCTCCCATTGTGGTGCCTTTTTAATAGGCACTGCCGTCGGAACGCCAAAGGACCACCCACCAGACCACGAGATAACATGTAATCTGGTGGGTGGCCAGCGGTGAGGTTTAGCGGTGTGGGAGCGGGGCAGTGGCATGGTGGTCCACTCCCACACCACCAAACTCAAAATCAGGCCCTTTGTCATCTGGATAATGTAAAAAGGGGCTGCATTAGGAACGTTCCTTATTAGTGTAGTGAGACCCCGCTTGGTCTGCCTCTTATGGATTTAATTGTAGAACAATCAATCTAACTAAAGTTTGATAAAAAAAGTTAGTGTCTATCCAAGTTTCTCGCAAACAGATTATTTGATTCTGATTCAAAAAGGTGATCATATTATCTTAATTTTCTTTTTGCAGCCTATTCACTCCTGCTATATTCCATGAGCATATTTTTAGGTCCCTAGAACAAGAATCATTAAGTGAAGTTTGTCCATTAGGAAATGGTCAGAGGCTTGTAGGCGCCACTTTGGGATTTTTCTATGCTGGCAATAAGCTGTTTGCTACTACCCCTGATGGAAAAAAAAACTCCTTTTGCTAACAGACTTTCATTATTTATTTGTATTTTAAAATTGTCCACTTTTTTAAATATATTCTTTACCTTGTCTGATTCTTTTTCCAAGTTATCTTGTGGGATTGCTGCTGCCAAAATTGATGTGTTACAAGCCGGTTATGATTTTCTCAGAATTAAGGGACATTTCTCCCCATTCAGAAAAATAATTTCAAGATTGTATTTGCATTCTCCTGAGAGTTCCACATTGTATGTGTAATTTCTTATGAGGAAGATACATTTGGCTAAAATTCTGTACTCAATAGATCCCCGGAGGTAACACCTTTCAAGTCATCAAAGACAGATTGTAATTGCAATATATTGTCACAGTTCAGAACATCATGTTTGCCTTCTGAGTAATTATGCTGACAGAAATCAAGCTGACTGGTTTAGGGAATGAGTCACCCTCATGGTTAGTAACTTTCTCGCCCTTGTACTGCAGCAGGGATTCCGTTTCTAATTTCCGAAATCTAGTTTACATGGCCCCAATTGACTGGTAACTGCTTAAAAGGGCTTTCAACCAAGTAAACAAGATGGGTTGATCTATCCAAAATTTTGCCTGGATTCCCTCTTTTTATAAGTTGTAGCTCAATTATACTACGTGCTGTCACTGAGTGTGTTGCAGTGCCACCTTACCAAAGGTACAACTAGCCCTAGCCAGTACCCTATCACCAAACCTTCTACTAATTCTGACATTGTCTGGCTAACCAGCTAATGAGATGAAAAACTGCAGTTCTGCAAAGTACTTTAGACTCACATTTGCTAATGTCAATAATCTTAGCACACCAAGGGTGTAGAAATCTGTGAGATCCAAGAAATAGTCATCTCCGTACAGTAGCATGGTAAGATAATTCCTTGCTGAAAACTGCACAAACTAGAAGAGTAGTTTAAAAAAAGGAAGTTTCATGAACAAGAGTGTACAGATGCAACAGATCAAAGTCTGTTACTATATCGTAATATATAACTTTAAAGATGATTTTGCTTTATGAGCATAATTGAACCCAAGGAAGATGCAAAAGAATCTAATCAGTCAATTAAATAAAACTATCCCAAAAAACAGAATTGGTATCCAAGCTCCGTGCTCGACTCTATCCCTATCTTGCCGCACCAGGGCTGCCTTCACATGGAATACCTCCTTAGCAGAGCACCATTCCCAGCTCAACTCGGCTTATGTAGCTCCCTCCTCTGCCCAAGCAGCTGCAGCGCTTTGACCCTCTTAACATACTCACCAGAAACCTCCATCACCGGTGGTGAATAATTAGCCTGTATTGTGTAGCTGTCTCAAAAACAATATATGTTTCAACTTCTTGAGAAACAAATGGATTTAAGTCTAAGTTTGTCTAATTTTTGATGCTAGAAAATGAGTAGGGATTACGAGGATAGCAGGCAAAATCAGACTCTTAAAACAAGAGGGGGAATGGCATGGGCATAAGTCAGAAGAGGGAAGAAGTAACTTGCAAGTCTCACAGAAACCCTAAAGACTACAAGTATTTTCTTATATGCCCAATAACTCAATCCAACTAAGGACCCATCAAAGACTCTCCTTTTTCTGAGCATTTAGGAATATTAGCTACTGTTGATTAAAGGGACAACCCAAATAAGGAAATGACGGAAGACAACAATGTAGGGTGGAATTCATATTAGGACTGGGGATTAAAAAAGGTTGGCCCTTACTCTTAAGCAAAAGAAAAGATTGACAAGAGCTTCTGAGTTAATAAATCTTCTGCAGATCATGCATTAACAAAAATTTTACTAATTAATATAGCAGAGTGGACTTAGTGTCAAAGAGAAGTAAATTCCAACCACACAGTTGCAAGATCTGAAAAACTGTATTCTATCTAAAGTGTAAGTGGGTGAGAACACACAGCTAGTAGGTTCAAGTTACAAAAAGCTATGAAATGTAAAAGAGGAGGTTCAGTCGTAATAGAATCCAGGGCCTTTTCTGTCATCCACACAACTGGAGTACTGTCTTTTTTTGGGAGAAGTGTGGAAACAATGGGTGGTAGGAGTTTTGTGGATCCTCGCAGATTCCGGAACTTCCCTTGTAGAAATGTGTGGAAAATGTGTGCTTTTAACCAAAGTTTGAGGTTTGCAGGGTGTTGTGAGTAAGAAAGGCTAGTGGGGTCCACACATGTTACACCACCCTGGACTCATCTGAATGTCTAGTTTCCAGAAATGTCTGAGTTTGGTAGGTTTCCGTGGGTGGTGCCTGAGCATAGGCCCACTTTCCACAACTAAGCACATTGCCAAATAGGGTTGCTTTCCATTGAAAAATTTGATGTCTCCATATCGTGTTTGGTGCATTTTGTGACTGAGGTGCAAGGCCCACCCACACAAATGTGGTACTCTTTTCAGTGAAAGAAGTCTGGAAACACAGAATAGTAGAACATTTATTATTACCAATTGCATTTCTCTTCATTGTTGGCTTCCAAATGTAAGAAAGTACACAAGAAAAAACACTTTTTGCTAAAGACCCTCTGACTCACATTCTAGTGTGGGTAACCCCAAATTGAAAGCTATACAAATGACCACTGTTCATAAACTCAGCATCTTGTGTGCCCTTCATACCCATTTTTTATTCATTAGATTTTACCAGGTGAATAGCTGCATGGTCAGTAAACAAAAAAACATAATTAGAAGCTTCAGCTCAGTTGTTGGCTCTGGATATCATGTCTTATTCGACAACCCAAGCAAACAGTATATTACTTTTTTTAATCAGCTATCGGGGAACAAAATTACACATGAAAAGGTTGTCACAAATTTGTGTTTTCTTCAATTCTTTTTCATTATTAGAAAGATTAGTTTATTTGGCAATCCACACAAATTAGCCCTGACTGAATTTGGAATTTTGTCTAATTTTCAGAAATATATAGCTTGCTGGGTACAGCAGCAGGATACACACTTGTTTCCACCACTAACTGTAAGTAGATAAATGGATAAAATGGATTACCAGTTTGAAAAATGTAAAACAAAACTATGGTAAAAATAATGATTTAAAACTCTGCCTGTTTCTGAAACCTTTCAAGATGGTAAACTTGGCAAACCAAACATTTGGTTGATGTCATTTCTAGACAAATAAAACCATAGCTCTTTTTTTCCATTTAACAAAAAAATACATTTTGTTATATTTTGGCAATGTAAATTTAGATGCAAATTTAGCCTGGAGATCATTTAAGGAAGAATAGTTATGAAAGCTCAAGTGTGAAGGACACCAGACAACAAAAAAATAGTTCATCACCCTTCAGACTGGGGGACTTCTAGCAATCAATGGATTAATATTGATTGCACTATGTTTGGACCTTATAATTCTCCCTTTACCTATTTTAATGACACCCTGACAAAGTCAATAGTCCATGCTTATAGTAACAGCACCTTCTTTATTTTGTTAAGGACATGGGCTGGTTACTATGCAGATTTTTAGATGTGCCTCTAGAGCAAGAGGTACAGGGATACATTTAAGGTATCATCTGATCTGTAGGACTTATCTTTAGTGTGCACCTCCATTGGTTGTTTGGCACTTTAGAGAGTGTGTCTAGCCATTTTCACCTACACCTCTGTATACATTTACAAATGTGTGATAAGTATTTAGTAATATGTGCAAAAAAGCACTTTTCTTTTTTATAAGCAAAAACACAAATTGGACAGTGAATTATTATAAGTTGTTTATTACATTGCCTCAGCATCTCCTATCAGTGAGCCTTAGACACGTCTGTCTTGTTACCCCGAGAGTCAATTTGTAAAAAGGGGTACTTGTTTCCAAGTTCAGAGCTTCACAGCCCCACAGAACACCAGTGGCAAAATATCTCAATTATTCCCTTTGGGTACAGTATCCCACGTGCTGGGACTCTGAACCAGATGGCTGACATACATGCATGGCATAATAAATCAACTTCACTCATTTAACTGATGTAATGCCTATATCTATCATCTATATCTATGTCATCTAAATGTCATTTAGTTCCCATTAACTTCCTAGGCATTCAAGGTCACCTGATGACTTGTAGAAACAGCAGAGCTTGTGAAATCATTTCCAACGCATCTAAATTTTCAATCAGTTTACCAGCTTTTCATTCTCTTCACAGTGGACCATTCATTCAAATTCCTCAATCATTCTTCAATTTTCAGAGGTTCAGAACTCATCCATATAATGAAAATACTCCTAGGAATCATACTGTAGGTGTGCATGTCAATTTAATTCCTACCATGCAGTCAACCCTGTTACAGATATCTTTCTAATAATTACCTGTTCCTTCAGATGGGATTGCTCCATTCACCTTGAATTAGCAATCTCCAGTTTTCATCAGGCTATGAAACACTGACCCTGGCTTCGGAAATATTACATCTTCCAATGCAGAGGAGGAGGTTGAATGATTCCTGATTTCTGGTTGTATAATAAGACAGTTATATCTAATCAAATTCAAATGTTGCTGTCATAAAATAACAAAAACTTCCTTTGAATACAAATTGACAGAATGGGAAAGTAAGTCCTTCAGTTAAGGTTGGCTAGACACTTTAGGGTCCATTTAATTAGTTGCCTTTGTGTTTTAAGAATGTCTCAAAATTTCTGCTTCTAGATTCACCCTGGACTTATAGTAAGTTACGTTGAAATCATCTGTCCCACCAGTGTTTATGTGGTGTGAAATTCACCCCTACGGGCAAATGTGTACAGTTATATCATTTGAACAACTCACTGCCAAATCTGGAATTTTTCAATGCACATTTGTTATATATCAAAAAGAATTGTGGGGGGGCGTGGCCAAGATGGCGGTCGGATAAGACATGTCTCTGTGTCTCTCCGACTCCGCCGGACATTAGCACTGAAATAGCACCTTACCACGAGCCATCGCCGGTGGGTAAACCAGCTGACCCGACATCGGAGTCCCGGTGGTGCTGATCGAGCTAAAACACTAGTGAGGCAGAGTTCTATCGCCCCAGCCAACCACAACGGAGAAAGTGAGGCCTGGGCGCGTACTGCAGCAGTGAAAGGGGAGCGCCGAAGCTCAGATCCCAGTGTGGCGTAGCAGAGGAGCCAGCCTGCCGCAACAACTCGACTTGCCCGATAGCGGGCCCGTGGGCTCCCGAAGGTGAGGAGGTGAGCTGACGGGCTCCCCGGCCGCGCTGGGTGGGTATGGCACACACAGGCTGCAGAGGCCGCAAAGTGAGAGGCCCCCGGAGGGAGCAAGCAAGAATCCGCTGAGCTTTGCTCGGTACAGCATGTGCAGAGCAGGGAAAGAAAGGCCCAACCTGGATAAACATTGAGCCCTGCACAGCCTCGGATCGAGGACCCCAAGCTCGGCAGCGAGCACAGCAGGATTGTGCGAGCAGGCAGAGCAGTGTCAGCGGTGGAGCACCGTACCGACGGCTTTCCTCCTCAGAGACATCAGCGAAGGTGGGCAACGCTCCGTTGGCCCCACAGGGCCCAAGAAGACAAAGACAGATTCCTCCATGCGGGCCGAACGAGAGCAACGTGCACACGGGGCATCAGGTATGGAGCGACTGTCGGAAGAGATCTGCCCTGAATTCCCCTGAGCCTTAAGATAAAGCTTCCCCTCATCTTGACTTGTGCTCCATTGATTATATGCACACCGCTGCCATTACTTAATTTTACAAATGAGGGATTGCCTCGAGTCCTAGTAGCGGGCCCCAGATCAGAGAGGCAGGCCCCTGGGGAGCTGCAACTGCGACTGCGGTCCAAAGAGGGATCGACGAGGCCCAACAATTTCTGGACTAGAGCCCAGGATAGCCCAAGAAGGAAGGCCCAGATTCCAGAGCCGGCAACAATAACTGGGGCGAGCGAGTTGACCTGAGCCACCACACAGGCGCCTACTGAGGATCCCTGCATCAAAGGCCCCCCCATGAAAGAACGCACAGACAAGAAACGCTCTCCTAGCTACGTGAGGCCTTCGTAATAGACAATGACCAACGCAGCCAGGCTGGAGGACTAGCATGCTGACCTCTGCCCCCGCTATAGTGCTACCAGAGGGATGCCATTCCAGTGCCGAAAAAATTAACTGAATCAAATATAGACGATAACAGGCCTCTCCCCATACGTTTGCCAATTAATCAAAAGCTGTCTGTGGCCTACACTCTTGAGGCCCAGATTCGGTCCGAGGCAAGAGGCCTCCCCTGAACGAGAAGCAACGGCTCTCCATCCACATGACATCTGAGGGCTAACGGGCCTCTGGTGAAGCATACTGAACGTGGCCTGGTGGGGCAAATCAATGAGCTGAGCACAGAAACAAATGAACCTTCGAGGCATCAATCAGAGCTCCTTGGTCTGGACGAAGAGCGGTTAAGCTTAGCATCCACTAGAATTCACTCATACCAGAATATGCCACTTGTAGCAGCCAGGGTCTGACAGAAGATAGCTGCAAAGATAGACTTTTACGGTCTGGCAGCGGTCCGCAGTGAAAGAAAACCACTATGGCCGCAGCCTGGATGAAAAATGAAGATGTGTGAAAGACATGCTGCTGAAGCAGCCTGGACTTTGTACCCCCGTTGGGGCAGCCTACAGCGAAGAAGGACAGCAGGACATAACAGAAGGCGCAGATGGGCATGCTACTAAAGCATTTATGATGGAGCTGTTCACATCCCTTTGAGAAGATCTGCAAGAAATGAAAGTGCAACTCTCAGCCGACCTGAAGGTGATAAGACATGATCTGGAAGAGGTGGGTGACCGCGTAACAGCCCTAGAGGAACAAGACACTAGCAGAGATGAGAAGATTGAAATGATGCAGCAAGATATCATCTGAATGACGGAGCAGCACATAGAACTACAGGACCACACAGAAGACCTGGAAAATCGTTCCAGAAGAAATATTGTCCGTATCAGAGGGGTACCGACTCAAGCTGAAGGAGATGACATAAGGGCCTATGTCCTTGCCCTCTTCCACCATGTACTGGGTAACGAACATACCTCTGACATTCAGATAGACCGAGTGCACCGCATGGGCCCCCCTAGAGGGAACAAAACTCCCCGGCAGACATACTAGCGTGTGTTCATGACTTTCAAACTAAAGAGTTGATCATCTGCAGGGCACCCAGTACAATTCCAAGGACATTCACCAACCTTCTTCCAAGACCTGTCCATGACCACGCTGTATAAAAGGAGAGAATTGCAAGCAATTAAGAATCACCTAAGAGAGCAAGGGATTTCATATTCTTGGGGGCACCCCTTCCGGATCATCTTTCGGCATGAAGGGAAGCTGAGACAGCTCCGATCCCTGAAGGAAGCCCAGGAAGTGCCAGGGATCACAGACTCCACGGAACAAGAAAATGACAGCAAACCCCCTGAGAACTCCAGGAACAAACACCCTCGCTGGCAAAAAGTTGGGATCCCTCCTCCAAACTCAAACCAGACATCGCAATGATTGCCAAAGAAAGAGAAGCAGTCATTAATTTGCTATCTGGATCACCGGAACGGCTGGTCCCACTTGAACTGATCTACACCATTGTTGGGTGAAGCCACTCAGGCGGGGTCAGAGGGACCCACGTCCCTACGCCCAATCCACTATGACGAACTCTATGAGAACTCACGAGTGGATAGAGGATCTGAAGAATACTGGACCTCCACTGGCCCACGTTCCCCTTGGGCCATCCTACCATGACAAACTGTTGACATCCTTTGTTACTTCAGTTGGGAGTTTTGGGGATTTGAATTTAGTTCTGGGTAGATATTCTTTGTTTTTCTCCTTGCCCGCACCAGTCTTTGAAAGAACCCTGAGGCAGCCACAGGCCAGCGCACCAGCAGCCCATCCCCAGGCATGCGGCCCAATATCAACTAGTCATAGTGAATATACCACCATGCTTATAGACACACTATATGTAGAGATCTGAAGATCGTAAGCCTCAATGCTACAGGCCTCAATCACCCTGTAAAAATGCACAGCGATCCTGTCACTGCTAGAGAACTCGGGAGGGGAGATATGTTTACTACAGGAGACGCTCCTACCGAGGGACACAGCATGCATGCATTCTCGTCGCTTCCCCCACCAACTCTGGTCCTCTGGCCCCTCTAAAAAGAATGGCGTTGTGATACTACTGGGAGCGAAATTCCCTGGCAAAATCATCTCTACAATAGGTAAAAGGGTGTTTGCTTGCAGTTAGAATCCACTGGGGAAACACGCATTTCACTTTAGCTAACATTTGCACCCCTAATACTCAACAGGAGCCCTTCATCCTTAAGGGCTTGACGGATGTGCTGACTTTAACTTGGTGATGGATACTGCATTTGATGTCAATGAATGACGCAAACGGGGGCCCTCTCGGCTGAAGGCAAGCGTTGGTTGGCAGAGAACAGCCTCCAAGATATTTGGCGCAACCAGCATCCAGGGGTCCATGAATACATCTTTTACTCAGCAGCTCACAAAACGTAAGCATGTTTAAATCCCTTTTTTAGCTTCAGCAGCGCTGGCGCCCAGACTGAAAGACACGTACATTGAACCTAGATCCCTTTCAGACCACGCAATGATCATGGTCACGATTCAGGCAGACATGGGTCAGCCGAACCCTGCAAGATGGCAACTGTGGGGTAGCCTCCTGCAGACTCTGTTGGTTTGGACAGATATAAGGGCAAGGCTGACGGAATACCTGCAGAAAAATGACGTAGGAAATACCTCCCTGGCCGAAGTATGGGATGCGGTTGGATGCTTGCACAGTGGCTTAGAGCCACAACGATGGCAGCGGCGATAGCCTCGATTAGACGATCCACGGGGAAGAAGTACACACAGATCTACAGATCGTTGATACCTTTAAGACCTTCAATCAGACCCTATATTCTGACCTAGATCCGCCACAGTCAGAGACCCACACTTACCTCGAGAAATGCCTGGTTACTCGCCTCCCAGAAACAATCGCAAACCAATTAGACCAACCGATACATAATGAGGAGGTGATCACAGCAATCGCCCACCCCAAAGTACATAAGGCTCCCGGCCCGGATGGTTTCCCGGCCCAATTCTACAAGGCCTTCTGCCAGGAGTTGGCACCGCTCCTGACACGTTTGTTCAACTCCTTCCTCGAAACAGGTTTTCTAACTGATTCAATGACAGAAGCCTCGATCTCTGTAATTCTTAAGCCCTCTGAAGACCCCAAAGAATGTGGATCATACAAACCCATATCATTACTCAACATTGACGCAAAAAATTTCCCCAGCATCCTGGCAGCCCAACTAAACGGATGGCAGGTCTGGTGGACCCAGACCAAGCAGGCTTCATCTCCACTCGGCAGGGAGGGGTCAATACCAAACACCTTTTTTCACCTAATGGACGGAATCCACAGAGCGCATAAAGAACCACCGCTCCTGTCAAATGATGCTGAAAAAGCTTTTGACAGGGTGCGATGGACGTACCTTTTTGACACACTACACCACTTCGGGCTTGGCAAAAATTCATAAAATTGGTTTGTTGTATCTATCAGGCCCCGAGAGCATTTGTTCGGGTGAACGGGACATCGTCTGGTACGTTTCCGATAGCTTGCAGCATGAGGCAGGGTTGTCCATTGTCCCCTCTCCTGTTCGCATTGTTTATGGAGCCATTAGCACAAAGAATCCAGGATGATCCATGGGTTGAGGGCATTTGATTCGGTAAAGAAACACACAAAATCAGCCTCTTTGCAGACAATGTAATATTATCAGTAACAACTCCACTGACCATGTTACCGGCCTTAGTAGCCGAGATGAAGAGCTTCGGAGAAATCTCAGGCTTTAAAGTCAATCTAAACAAATCCCAAATCTTGAACCTCTCTGTGCCCCGGGCCCATGAAAAGAGCCTTCAAAGCAAATTCCCGGTACACTGGGCGGAGCAATCCATACCATATATGTGCATCCAACTAGCTCCAACCATACTGAAAACCATTGAGCTGAACTACGCGGCACTCCTAGACCAGACGACTAGGGCGTTGGACGGTTGGACGTGCCTAAAGCTGGCATGGTTTGGGCGGATTGCAGCAGTTAAGATGACAGTGTTGCTGCGCATCTTATACATCTTCCAAACGTTACCTATGACCCCACCACTGAAGGCTTTATGTAAACTACAACTAGCAATTAATAAATTTGTATGGGGGGAAAACCACGGCTATCGCTTGCCCAACTAACACAACCCATCCATTGGTTCATAGATATTTCCAAGCAGCACATCTCTGCTATATCGTAGAGTGGAATCGACCTCTCTCTGAAAAACATTGGTCCTTTATCAATCAAACGGTGACAGGAGCAAACATCTGGCGGGGAGCATGGCTCCCATGCAAACATTGGGCGTGGGGGCTGCACTTCTCCCCAGTAACTTTTTTTTTTTTTGCTCGTATTTTTGTTTATTTCAAAAATTTTAAAGAATGAATTATTTAGGTAATTGTTGTTCTGATAGGAAAATACTTCCATAAGAATTACATTTCTGTTAGATTTCAATTAGAAAAAAACATTCTCCAAGCATTTTATCACATTATCTTCATCTACGTAGAAATTATTATCTTTTTATTTTTTTTATTTTTTTTATTTATTCAAGATTATACATCAATAATTCACATTGGTATGCCAGAGACAATCAGCAATATGTAAAGGACCATGCCATAACAACTTATATATCCAGTCACAGTAATACATAAATGTATCCATGTACAACCCCATTGCCCTTCTCGTCAGCACAAACCTTAACTACATCATTGTATAGTATGCGACAGGAATGACACCTCATACATATATTTCCTTGGGGGAGAGACATCCGCAATGGGTGGGGTTCTGCTGCTTCAGGGCTATACAGAAACGTAAGGATCATTGACCAGTTCCCGCCCTTATGCTGCTGAGTCCCCGGGTTCTTGTTCGTCAGTGATTGGGTGTGCCAACAAGTATGACTGGAGTGGGCCCCATATGTCCCTGGGGCGTGAAGCAGTCGGGAGCAGTTCGGCATATAAGCATATCTGATCCTGCCATAAAATCATATCACCAATCCATTCCTTGAATTTAGGTGCCCTCCCTCGACCCCACCGACAGGCCACCCGTCGTTTTGCCAACATAAGTCCCAAGGACACAAATTTGCGGTGCTTTGCCGGGATCTGCTCAGTATAGCCAAGGAGTGCCACCAAGGGGGATCTCGGTATGTGTATGGAAACCATGTAGTCTAGTGCAGTGAAGACTGTATTCCAATAGTTGTACACACCCGGACAATCCCAAGCGAGGTGGAGGAAGTCAGCAGCTTCTGCTCTACATCTGTCGCATCTACTCTTGTCTCGTAGCCCAAATTTGTATAACTTTAATGGAGTGTAGTAACTACGCTGAAGAAATTTATAGTGAGTGATGCGTAGGCGGCTATTCAAGGAAATTTGTTCTGTTTGTTTACAACAAAACCCCCATTGCGTGTCAGTGAGAGGGTGGTCTAGTTCGGCTGACCATTTTTCCCGGGCAGCACATGTGGAATATGTAGCATCTGTATACATGGCGCGGTATAATGCAGACACCAGATGTGAGGCTGTGGGTGTGCGTAGTACATGGTGTAATGGTGCAAGCATCGCAGGTTCCTCTGGATACTCCAGAGTGCAATCTTTCAAACCGTGCCGTAAGCGAGTATATAGAAATGTTTCCATAGTATTGGGCGGGGGGTCCGAGAAGAGTTGGTTTAAGGTGCGGAATTTACCATTTATGTATAAATCGCCCCAGTGGCGAATGTTTCGGACCCGGGCCATTTTTCTAAACACCCCTTCCTGCAGCAAGGGCATCTGTGGATGGTATACCAGTGGAAGCAGTGGCGAGTATAGGTATGGTGTTTGTGATCTATGAGCAATGTGTTGCCAGGCCTTGAGCGTGCACTCCACGGAGGTGGGACGTGGTTCCCGGGGCTTGAGCGTTGAGAGTATTACCCCCTCTAGCGGAATAGGGTTTGCGAGCCAGTGTTCGGTTGCTACATGAGGTGTATACCGAGGGGGGCTGAACCAAAAATGGGCAAAGTGTGCCTGAGCGCACATGTAGTATAATTCGAAGTTGGGAATATCAAATCCCCCCTGTGTGTATGGATGCATAAGTGTGTCCCATTTTATCCGGAGTTGTTTGCCTCCCCAAACCAGCCTGATCAGTTCCGCACGGAGGCTAGAGAAAAAATGTCTCCCCGGGTCATATGGGATATTTAAGAACAAGTATAAAAATTTAGGTTAAATTACCATTTTTATGAGGGAGATGCGACCCGCCATGGTCAGTGGAAGTGCATTACAACGAGTCACGCATCCGGTGACATGGTCCATTGTACGCCCGTAATTCAGCCGCATCAACTCCTTCCGCTCCGCCGTAACAGTGATCCCTAAGTATTGCACCTCGTCAGTACACCATGCTATTGGATAGTCTATATCAAAGGGTGTAGCAGCTGGTGTAGCAGCTGCAGTCAGTGGGAAAATCTGGGATTTAGCCCAGTTTATGTGGATGCCTGAGATGCCACCAAACTTGACAAATTCCCTGAGTAGTGGATTCAGGTTGTGACGAAGCTCTCTGACATAAAGTGTGACATCATCTGCGTATAAGGATATAAGTATGGGGCGTAAGAAACATTGTAGCCCTTTCTCATGATGGGGTTGTCGAATTTTGGCTGCTAGGGGCTCCATTGCAAGGGCGAACAGTAGAGGGGATAACGGGCAACCCTGTTGAGTGCCCCTCGACAGTGCGATCGGGGATGAGACATGTCCATTTATTTGGACCTTGGCGGTCGGTGCCGTGTATAGGAGTCTGATATAGGCCATGAAGCTGTTGGGGATCCCCATCCTCTGTAGTATGGTGAAGAGGTAGTCCCATTCTACCGAATCAAAGGCTTTCGTGGCGTCCAGAAAGACCACCACAAGTGCCAGTTTGGGGTCTACATTTTGAAGTATGGAAAACAATGTCCGTAAGTTATGAGAAGTAGCCCTGCCAGGGATGAAGCCGGCCTGGTCTGGTAAGACCAACTTCTCCATAAGGAGCTTGAGCCGGTTGGCGATTAACTTGGCGAGTATCTTGGCATCTGTATTAATTAGCGAGAGGGGGCGATACGACTCGCAGCGATCTGCGGGTTTACCGGGCTTTAATAGTGAGATAATGAGCGCTTCTCTCATCGACTCAGCTAGTAGCTGGATTTCCTGGGCTTCCAGGAAAACCTCTTTTAACACTGGGAGGAGCTGATCAATGTACATTTTATAAAAATCTATTGGGAGGCCATCGGGCCCAGGGGCTTTCCCTGATGTCATCTGCATGATGGCCTCCCGAAGCTCATCATCTTCAAATGGTGCCTCTAAAAATTCCCGCTGACTGTCTCCCAGCCAACCCAGCGCTATGTCTTCTAGGTAATATGATAAATCCGGGGGGGGCGTTTTGACGTGAGCTATACAGATCCGTATAGAAATCAGTAAAAGCGTGTAGAATATCCCGGCTATCTCTATGTCTCACCCCATCGCTTCCCACCACTTCTAAGATATAATTAGAGAAACGGGCTGGTCGTATTTCAGACGCCAGCGCCTTTCCTGATCTTTCCCCCTCGCCATATCTTCGGGCCGTGAAATACTTGCCCTTAACCGCTTCGCCGCGATCGGAATTCCGCCCAGGTGCTGGACATTCCGATCGCGGGTGTGGTCGTGACGAGCTCAGCTCGTCATGCGCACAGCGCGACCGCGCAGCATGACGAGCTGAGCTCGTCATGAGCATCGAAGGGGTTAAATTTGGCTTCCCGAGCCGCTGTATCGGTATAATCAGATAGTTTCTCACGCAGGAGTGTCCTTTGGGCACCCGATGTCTCACTCCACATGTTTTGTTCCAGATTCTTAATGTCTGTTTCTAGAACGCGTAGAGTGCGTCGTAGATCGCGTAGCACCCCGAAACCTTTGGACATGCACGTGCCCCGCATGGTTACTTAAAAGCCTCCCAAACTGTA
This sequence comes from Calotriton arnoldi, assembly GCA_963921515.1. NCBI lineage: Eukaryota > Metazoa > Chordata > Amphibia > Caudata > Salamandridae > Calotriton > Calotriton arnoldi. The sequence continues at coordinate 4,170,161 of CAWUFW010000205.1, forward strand.
TTAACATATTTAACCGAACCCTTATTTCTGGCAAAGAATTCAGCTATCTCCTCACCTATCTCTGCTTGAAAGACTGCATCCAATAGTGCTTCCAGCACCAGTCTCCAACAACGTGGAGTCGTAATTAAATTGGGTGGCGCAATTGTCAGACACACAGGCGCATGATCAGAATACGTCCGAGCCATATGCTCGACCGAGTGTATCCAAGTGCTGACCCCTCTAGAACATACCCAGTAATCCAATCGTGACCAAGTTAGGTGTCCGGCCGTGTAAAAAGTGCCCTCTCTGGTAGATGGGTGGGCATACCGCCATGCATCTAGAAGCCCTTGGTCGAGGAATAATTGAGAAAGGACATCCTGTGTGTTATTATAGTGCTGTGGGAGAGGATTGGATCTGTCTAGTGAGGGGCGTAGGGCAACATTAAAATCCCCACCCCATATAATGTGAGTGGATCCCACCTTGATTATCTGTCCCCATAAGGTAGTGAAGAAATCTGGGGTATCTGTATTTGGCCCATAACAACAGGCAAGAGTGACCGATTGGGTGCCCAGTGTACCCCAGATTAAGCAACTGCGTCCAGAGGGGTCGCTGTAAGTGCCACCCATTATAAAGGGTGTGGCCTTTTTTATCAGTATGAGTGTTCCCCGTGAGTATGTAGAGTATGAAGAGAACACCCTGACGGAAGCCCATCTGCTGCCAAAACACGAGTCGCGCCGTGGATCTATATGTGTTTCCTGTAGCATCGCTATCTGTATATTATGCCTGTCCAGATACGCCAATATTTGGCGACGTTTGCGGGGGTCCCCAAGGCCTCTGACATTCCACGTGAGCATTTTGATTCGTACAGGTTCAGTGTTGGACAACATTATCGATGACATTCTTAGACAGAAGATAGTATTGTTTGGCATTGCTTGTGACTTTGAGCACATCAAGTGTAAATGTTCCACAAGAAATAGACATGGCGAACGGTCGCTGTTTCTCAGGCATGATTACATACATTAACATCCCCGTCCCTGCCCCTCCCTCCCCCATGTTCCCTTGCAATTCGCCAGTGAGGCGAGTGTCAAACTCCCAGCCCTCCCCCACCCACAACAGCACACCAAACGTGCCGGTATACAAGTGCCCTCCCAGCATCCCAAACAACAAAACCATACTATGCAGAACCTAATAATCTCAGCCTAGTAGAGTAAGTCTCTGTAAAAGAGAAATTAGAGTAAAAACAGTAAGGGGGATCTCCCATAAGGGGGGGGCACCAGTGGGTCACAACAGCCCTTCCCATAATCCATCTCCACTACCTTGTAGGTCCCACAATTCCCGTTGAAAGGGGGGGTGGAGCGGTAAGGGAAGGGGGCTTGGCGATGAGTATATCAGTACTACCATTACCTGATCTGAAATAACATAAAGAACCATCAATGGGGGACTGCCCCTGCCCTACACTCATATAACAATAGTAGCCTGTACAACCCATTAGGGCACTTAGCTGTTACTGTTCGTCTTGTAGATGATTCAATACAGCAAAGCAGTAGGGCGAGCCCAATGTCCGCCCAGCGGGGGTCAGGGCGGCTGGAGCACGGCAGCCCGGTGGGTTCATCTAGTCACTCACACACTGAGGGGGCAGGAATCCACCCCCTCTCCCCTGGTGGAGAGAACAGTTCGTAATCATGTTAATCCGTTGTCGGAGATGGAGATCTGGATAGATGTTCCGGTCGCGGCGATCTCCGCTGCGTAGCTTTCAGGAAATCTTCCACTTGCTGCGGGGTATTACAGATGATTTGTTTGCTGTTGTGTAATCCGGAGCTGTGCGAGATACATTAGAGCGTATTCAATCTGAGCCTTCCGTAGTTTTATCTTTACTGGCAGGAATTTCCATCTTGCTTCCTGCACAGCCATCGTGAAGTCCGAATAGATGGTGTATTCATTCCCTTCAAACTGCAGGTTTTTTTGTTCGCGAGCTTTCCTGAGGGCCACATCCCGATCTCGATAATTTAACAGCCGGGCTATTATGGGGCGTGGAGTACCTCCCGGAGGGGGCCGGGGGCCCAGGGAGCGGTGCGCCCTCTCCACCACCATATGCGCCGAAAAGGATTCCGCTCCAAAAGTGGTAGTCAGTAGGCGCTCTACATACTCCTCCATACTCCTCCATTCTGAGATTCCAATAATTTGGATGTTGTTGCGGCGACTTCTGGCCTCCAAATCTTCATTCTTAGCCGCTATGATTTTCAATATTTTATCCATCTGTGATACTTGCTTCTGTATCTGGGATGTGGCATCCTCAGTAGCCAATATCCGTTGTTCCGCCTCTTTAATTTGCCCATCATGCTTGTCGAATTTTTGCATGAGAAAATCCAGTCTATTGTTCATAGTGTCCATTTTCCCGGAAAGGTCACTAAGGCTGTGTTTCATAGCCAAGAGTAACGTTTTACCTTCATCGTCCGGGGTCGGCGAGGGGGTATGAGATTGGTCCGTGCTGTTATGCCCAGAGTCCGCCGAAGTGGACCTAGTAGAGGTTTTTTTATTGTCAAAGGTGAGGCGGGGCTGGCGGCCATCAGGTTTCCCCATTGTAGATTAAAGTGCCAAAGTTTCTGATTAGATGGTGCTTTGTCTCTGCCTGTCGTTTGTTTCTTGTTGTTGTCCTCACTGTCTCCTCGTTTTGCTCTCCGCTGTTCAGGTCCGGCGTTCAGCAGCCCAGTGCACAATGCCGCACGAGGGGCCTGGGATAGGCAGATTCAACTTAGGGGATAAGATGATCCTGCAGTATCCCACATGGAGGGAATGCAAGTCGTATTTATTTATGGCTATGTATCCCTCGCGTCAAGGTTACCAGGAGTTTGTGAGTGCGCCGCTTCAAGCCACAGCAGTTGGTGCGATCAGCGGCGAGCAGGCTGAGCAAGGGTCCATCTGAGGCCGTGTCCCGGGAAATTGGTGCCCATAACAGAGTTCACTGTGCCGCTGAGTCCACTCCCAGGAGCGCATAGCAAGCGCTCGGTGTCACATCCGCACAGTACAACAAGCCGTTAGTGAAGAGGAAACCGGAGACACCGTGGTGTGTCCTGCCAGTACCCTCGCTATCACGCCAGTGGGGTGGGCTCAGCAAAGTACGATCCCCGCCTGTGCACCTTCCTTTCCGCGCGCGCTACTTCTAGGCCGTCTCCAGCACTGTCCGCCAGTTGCACATGGCATCCGGCCCCAGTCGCGCAATCCAAGCGCAGATCCGCACCACCGGGAGCACAACTCGGCAGTTACAATCATCAGCCCCGTCACAGCATCATAGGGGCAGACCGGCACTGCGCGGTGAAACCTCCAGCGTGTCAATGATGGCCGCCTGTCCGGGCCGCACCCCCGCACTCACCACCACTCACGCCTCTCCGCAATGGCCGGCAGCAATGGGCCCAAGACACAGTCTCTCGGGGTTGTCTCTCGATGCGGGGAGGGGATTCACTCAGTCCCCCGCAGTGCCAGTTGCGCGTTCCGTAAGCACCAGGAGAATTGGCGCCGCTGCCCGTTTCTCCCTTCTCCGTCCCACCACCTCACCTGCACGGTGTCTTGCCGCAGTTAATTGTCTCTCATAGGCACGACGTTCTGCAAACCTGCCCTCCGCACTCTGCAGCTTGTACACCATGCAGCCGGGCCAACGAGAATACAGTTCGGGCCGGTCACCACGTGGGATCCCCGGGGCTCCAGTAGCGTTCCACGCCGTCCTATGGAACCAGAGCAGCAATGCAGCAGACTCCCGCATCCAATATCTCGCTCGAGCCGCATCACCGCTCCTCGGATAGGCGAGATATTCACCCAGTGGCTGCTGCAAAGTTCGAGGACAAGGAGCCTCCACTTTTCAGCGCGATCGGCAATGGCATTGGAGGATAAATTACGGATTTAAGTCACCAAGCCTCCAGAGCCTCACGAGTGTGCGGCCATCTTGGATGTGCGCCACCTAGCGCCCCCTTCTCCCCAGTAACCTTATCAACATTAAAAGTTTGGGACGCAGTAGCTTGCAAAAAAGGATTGACTACTTTTCCATCCCCATTGTCCCCAATAGTGGACAACCCAGATTTCCCCCTGGGCCGCAACTAAGACGTATTTCCAAGATGGAGGGAACAGGGATGTAAACGGGTCGGCTCTCTGTTTGACCCCACTGGACTAATCCCTTTTGAGCAGCTAAGACAGGAGTATGATCTCCCACAGACGGACGTGTTCCATTACTTACAGGTACATCATTGGGTCACCTCTCTGGACTATCAGATAGCGGTGTCACGACCCCTCACAGTGTTTGAGAAATGGAAAAAAGAGGACAAACACCTTATCTCTGAGCTATAGTCAATGCTCTCCACGGGGCTAGCGGAGGGGCGAACCAAAGGTCAGCTCCGGAGGGAGGAAGAACTAGGGAGGACACTTTCGGATAAAGAATGTATGGATATAAATTACAGGGCACATCACAAGTCACACAATACAGCGGGGACGGAATTGGCCTATAAAGTGATGACGTATTGGTATCTCACACCTGCCCGCATACATACCTGGGGAAAAGACCGCTCTGAGAGATGTTGGAGGGGATGCAGCCTAACAGGCTCACTAGTGCACCTACTTTGGCACTGTCCCAAACTGATGTGCTTCTGGGAACTAGTTTTGGACGATACAGATAAAGCATTTGATACCACACTCCCTCGCTTTCCAGCGTACACCATTTTGGGCTTGCCGAACACTCTGACTTTCCCTCTGCACTCTCTAAGAGGCAGACAGATTGTATTGGCACTACTAGCAGCGCGACAGGTAATTCTGGCTCGATGAGCTACTCAGAATATCCCAGACCATACCGGTATTGTTTTGTTTTCGTATAAAATGATCCAAACATCGCTGCAGGCCTCCGGCTTGTAGGCACAAAGCTGTGTAGAAACTCACTCTTTATCATACACTGCTGGCCATTGGTTGTAGGCACCCAGCTGTGTTAATAATGCCTTGGATCGCTCCAATAAAAAGAATGGTTCCATAAAAAGAATTGTGAACATATTTTTAGAAAGCATAAACTGACTGACAGATATGTAGACAAGATCTTCTAGTCTACAAATCAGACATATGCAGAACCAGTGAAGCTTGCTTGAGAAGGTTATTAATTGCTCTATTAAACTAATGCTAGCTTAAACAACATTAGACAAAAATTGATGAATATGCAAATAATCTTAATTCAGTCACATTTACATAAACAGTGGTATAAAATGATATACTAACTCTCGGTGTTTTTGTCAAGCAATTCTGCATTTTATCATATTTGTAGTGGGAGGTAGTATACCAGTTACAACATATGAAATCATGATTGGTCATATGCAGTTCCACATTTGATAAAAATGTGTGTTAATGGCTATTTTTGTAGCAAATTCTTTTAACAAAGTACAAGATAACCCAATGACAATGGGCTAATTGGCCAAGAAATTTGAAGCAACTGATCAGATTAACTTGAAGAAATAAATGTATGCTGTACAAGGGAGAGAGAATGAACTTAAATGGATACAAGGATCATTAGATGTAAACATTTGAATGAAAGAAATCCTCTTTGATTAACTATGAATGTTTCAATTAAAAATATCAATAACAAAAGCAATGAAAGATGGTGTATGCTGATGGTGTGCACTTTGCACTCAGAAATATAACTGCAATATAGTATTGTTGAGTGCCACTTTATTTTTTGTTTTCTCTTATCCCAAAGGTGTTTTCTTGGCTCCCTTTTCTTTATTTTGTAACAAAAATGTTAAATAATAATAATAAAATGTAACAAAGACATTACAACACTTAAGTAGGGAACTGTTTCTATTTGGACACACCATCTAATACATTAGTGTTACGACACAACTGCTCAGATTTTGTTGAGGGGGTTTCGACATATGTTCATGCCACCTCATCTGCACAAGGATGGCCTTTTATGTTTTACGCTACATTGGGAATGAATGAATTAGGAAAAGTTTACAAATTAGTTGGTGAGTTTGTCCACCCACCAAGTAGTAAAATTTCAGTCAGTATTTTTGGACTAATCACAATTAGCAAAAGTAGTTTATTATTATTGTGAGTGGAGGTTATCTGCATTTGGGATGTAAATGAAAGCTCCAGCACAGACTTTTCAACCTTTTTCAGCCCTTTGAGAACAGTACTATTAGAAATGGGAGTCTCTAGTTGGCAGTGGTATGCACCCTGTCCAAGTAAGGACCCTTCCTTCTAGCCAGGGTAAGGAATTTACGCACCCAAGATAACCCCTGCTCACCCTCTTGGTAGCTTGACATGAGCAGTCAGGCCTATCTCAGAGGCAATGTGTAAAGCATTTGTACATAAAACACACAATAACACAGTGAAAACACTACAAATGGAAACCACACCAGTTTAGAAAAATAACCAATCTTTCTCTAAGCTAAACAAGAACCAAAACAACAAAAATCCAACATACAGAAGCAAAGATGTCACTTTTTAAAGGTTTAAGCAAGTTTGTCCATAGAACTCTATGAATGCCTCGATTTTAGCAAAAAGAAACTTTGATGCCACAAATTCTGAGCAAAAACACAGCTGCAGAGGAGGAAAGTGTAAAAAAATACAAGAGATGCGTCGATTCTTGAGTCCCAGGGGAACAGAGGTGTCAGTTCCCCTGCACGCAGGGTAAGTGTTGCATCGATTCCTTATTGGGACGAGAAGCGATATGTCAAATTCCGAACACGCAGCCATAGCTCCTTACAGCGTCGCTGGAGACTTGGTGATCAGGTGCGATGTGGGGAAAATCCGGGCACACTGGGTCGATGTAGTGGTAAAGCAGGCGCTGCATCGATTTTCACAGCCACAAACAGGTGATGCGTCGATTCCTTCTGCCCCATTGCAGGGCCTGCGTTGAAGTCAGAGCGGGGGTCTCGGACATCGGAGACACATCAGGACTTGGGCTGTGGTGGTCTTGGAGCCATGCACACAGGCACTGCATCGATTCTTCGGCCACAGCACGGTGATGCGTTGCTTTTTCGACCTCTCGGAAAGCTTGCAGTGGAAGAAAAACAGGTGCTGAAGTGCGATGAACGGATTTTCACTCCATGAAGCAGAAAAACCACCTCCAAGGGCCCAGAACTGGAATTGGCACCACTTGGCAGGTCAAAACCCCCGCAGAGGAATTCAGGGGAGCTGTAGATTAAGTCTTTGATGGACCTGAGACTTCCAACAGGAGGCAAGCACCCACAAGCCCTTGTAGAACATTGATCAGCAGGATAAGAAAGTACAGTCCAGTCCTTCCTCTGCTCAAGACAGAAGCAGAAAGCAGCAGGCCAGCACAACACAGCAACAAGCAGAGTTGCAGTTCTCCTCCTACAGCATTACAGCTCTTCTTTGTGCAAGAATCTCCTCTTGATCCAGAAGTGTTCTAAAATTGTAGGGTTCAAGGTTCAATACTTATATCCTTCCACCTTTGCAGTAGGCACACTTCAAAGGATAGTCTTTGTAGTACACAGATCCTGCCTTGCCCTGATATGGCTCCAGACACACTACATGGGGGTGGGGACAGCATTGTGAGAGGACAGACACAGCCCTAATCAGGTGTCAGTGACAACTCCTCCCAGCACTCTAGCTCAGGAAGGCCCATCAGCCTGGAGATGGGCAAACAGGATATGCAGGGCACACCTCAACTGCCAACTGTCAGTCTAAACCAGACATGGATTCCACAGGCAGGCAGAGGTAAAGGATGGTAAAGCAAGAAATTGCTTCAAGCACACAATTTTAAAACCACCTTCACAGAAAGATATGCCTTTAAATCCTGAGTTCAGGGAACCCAAAATCCAAATCTCTATCTCTTCCCAATTGAAAGTTACACTTGTAAGTTGTCACAAGGCAGCTCCAATGATAATCTATGGGACAGATAGTCCTTTCAATAGTGAAAAATGAAATTAGAAGTATCTCACTATCAGGACATGTACAATACACCAGTGCATGTCCTACCTTTCACATACACTGCACTCTGCCCATACGGCTACTTGGGCCTAACTTAGGGGTGCTTTACATATAAAAAAAGGGAAGGTTTGGGCCTGGCAAGTGGGTGCACTTGCCAGGTCGGCATGGCTGTTTAAAACTGCACTTGCAGACACTGCAGTGGCAGACCTGAGACATGTTTGCAGGGATACTCATGTGGGTGGCACAGTCACTGCTGCAGGCCTACTAGTAGCATTTGATTTAAAGGCCCTGGGAACACAATGTGCACTTTACTAGGGACTTACCAGTAAATCAAATAGCCAATCAGGGATAGCCAATCACAATCATATTTTACACAGGGAGCACTTGTACTTTAGCACTGATCAGCAGTGGTAAAGTGCCCAGAGTGCAAGCACCAGCAAAAACGAAGACCAGCACAAAGTCAAAAATACAGGTGGCAGAAGCAAACAGACAAGGGAAACCATGCATGGATCCCAGGTCTAACATGTGTCCCCTCCAGCTGAAAGAAGAGAGAACTACCCAAACTTCTGGGAGTTCTCATCACTAAGGCTGAAGAATCTGGACAGACCATCAGCATTGGCGTGTTCTGTACTAGGGTGGTGTTCCACCGTAAAGTCCATTCCCTCTAGGGAAATGGACCACATCAACAGATTTGGGTTCTCACCCCTAATCTATATCAACCATCTGAGGGGCCTGTGGTCTGTCTGAACCCAGAAGTGAGTCCCAAACAAGTAGGGTCTTAGCTTCTTCAGTGCCCAGATCACAGCAATAGCTTCCCTTTCAATTGCACTCCACCTCTGTTCCTTGGGAAGTAAACTCCTGCTAATGAAGGCTACAGATTGGTCCAGGCCCTCTTCATTCAGCTGTGAGAGTACCGCTCCCACACAATGCTCTGAAGCAACTGCCTGCACAATGAATTCTAGGGAGAAGTCGGGTGCCTTGAGCAGGGGCGCCATGCACATGGCTGCCTTCAAGGCATCAAAAGCGATCTGCCAAGCCTCAGTCCAGATCACTTTCCTGGGCTACTTTGTGGCAGTCAGCTCGGTCAAGGGTGCAACAATGGACCCATAGCCCTTGATAAATCTCCTGTAGTAGCCGGTGAGACTTAAAAAGGCTCTCACCTCTGTCTGGGTCTTGGGGAGCTCCAAAGCCAGAATGGTGTCAATCTTGCGTTGTAGGGGTGTATCCTGGCAGCTTCTTACCTGGTGTCCCAAGTACACCACAGACCCCTGTCCTATCTGGCACTTACTGGCCTTGACAGTGAGGCCGGCCTTCTGCAAGGCCTTCAATACTTCCCAGAGGTGGGGCAAGTGACCCTCACAGCTGGAGCTGAACACTGCAATGTCATCCAGGTAGGTGGCACTGAAATGCTCCAACCTAGCTAAAACAGGGTTGAGTAACCTCTGAAAGGTGGCAGGGGCATTCTTAAACCTGAAAGGCATAACTCGGAACTGAAAGGGCCCTTCCGGCATTGAGAATGCTTACTTCTCTTTGGCCTCATTGGTCAAGGCAATTTGACAGTACCCAGACGTTAAGTCAAACGTACTGAGGAAATTAGCAGCTCTTAGCTCATCTATGAACTCACCAGCTCTGGGGATGGGGTGTGCGTCAGTCTTGGTGATGGCACTGAGCCCAGGGTAGTCCACACAGAACTGCAGATCAGGTGTGGCACCAGGAGCAGCAGCCTTTGGGGCCAAGACCACTGGGCTGGCCCAAGGACTGCTGGAGGGCTCTTTCACCCCTAACGCTAGCATCTTGGAAACCTATTCCTTGATTCTGACTTTGACCTTGTCAGTCAACCTGTAGATTTTGTGTTTCACAGGTGGACTATCCCCAGTATCCACATCAAGAGTACTCCTGGGGTCAAGGGCAATAGAGAGGCAAACTGTTCCAGCAACTAGCAACAGTCATTCTGCTCTTCTAGGGTCAGTGTAAGGAAGAGGTTCAAACCCTCAAACAGTCCCATCCTGCTCCTTGGAAAACAGGTCACAAAGAGGTTCGCTCTCCTCTTCCATGCATCCATCTGTAGCCAAGATCATCTTCAAATTGGACCTCTCAAATTGTGGTTTGAGGCGGTTCACATGTGGGACCATTAAAGGGGTTCCTTGGAGTCTGCAAGTTCACCAGGTAGGTGGCACCACCCTGTAGCCAAAGAGAAGGCATGGTAAGAGGACATCCCACGTATGGCTCATGGAGTCTGTCAGACCCCTAATTATGTCCTTCAGGGTAGGTTGAACCTTTCAACCAACCCATTACCCTGGGGGTGGTAAAGAATTGTGGATTTGTAGCTCACCCCACACTCCCCCCACATGACCTTCATCTATTGGGACATGAAGTTGGTACCCCAGTCAGGTACCACCTCCTTGGGGAAACTCATGTGAACAAAGATCCCCAACACTCCCTGGCTAATCACAGGTGCCTTCACTGTCCTCAGAGGGATATCCTCCAGGTACTGGGTGGCATGGTCCACCAAGACCAGGATGTACCTGTTGCCCATGGCTGTCTTGGGGATCCAGAGACTCAACAGTGTCGATGCCCACCCACTCAAAAGGGGTGTTCACGACAAGGAAAGGTTGGAGTGAGCCTTACATCTCCCTCCACTCTTGCCACTTGCCTGGCAAGACCTGCAATGCGCAACAGAGTGCCTTCACATTTGGGGCCAAAATAAGTGGGTGACAAGCCTTTCAAAGGACTTGTCCATCCCCACATGTCCTGTCAAAAGCACATCATGAGCCAGACCCAGTAGGAAGGCTCTGAAGTGCGGGGGTACCGCAAGCACATGGGCTGCCCCAGGCTCAGCAACCTTAGGCTCACTATACAGGAGACCATTCTCGCAGTAGAGCCAATGTCTTGCCAGCTGCCTGGTCTGCAGCCATCTGCCACAGACGCTTAAGAGAAGGGCACTCCTGCTGCTCCTTGCAGATTTCCTCCCTGGTCGAACCCCCTTCTTGCTGCCAATGGGTCAGCTCAGGCAAGTCTCCCAGTTCGACCACTTGCTCCTCTGTAGGTTCCAGGGCAACCCCCTCAAGTTCATCCTGTTTCCGGAGAGTGGGAACTTCTGGGGTGGGTTTCCTGCGCCTCTGACCCTTCTCTTTCTGGCAGGCACCTGGGCCAATCTTTCAGGCTCCAGGTCCTACTGATCACCCTTACTGGCTGCCATGGACTGTATGGTCATGCATTTCAACTCAGGCAGACCCAACATCTCCCAAGTGTGAACAGCACTCCACCTCACTCCAAGAGAAATCCTCTAGGTCATTACCTAGCAGACAATCAACAGGCATGGATGGACTCACAGCTACCCTCAAGGAAACTGAGACCCCCCCATTCAAAGTGAACCTGTGCCACCTTATACTGGTGTTCAGAGTTGTCCATGGCAATTACTTGGTGAAACACATTAGGGACCACCTGCTCTACAGACACCAAGTGACACATGACAGTAGTCTAACTGGCTCCTGTGTCTCTCCGAGTCTCCACGCTCTGTCCATTGATGGTCACCCACTGCCTGTACTTCTTAGTATTCTCAGGCATGAGGGTCCTCTGGACAATCTCACTGTCCCATAGTGAGACAAGGGTTATCTCAGCTGGCTTCCAGCCTTCTCCCGGAATGAATTCCTACCCAAGCACTGCACTGGCCAACCCCATGACTGCCCAGTGTGCCCACCAGTGAATGGTGGTGCATACTTAGGACACTTGGGATCCCCCTTCATGTGACCCTCCTGATCACATGCATTAGACCTGTGGGGACTCCTCTCTGAAGGCTTCCCTGTAGAGATCAAAGGTTTCTTATCACCTGGGTAATGGGAATCCTTACCCTGGGAACTAAATTGGGGCCCCTTGGAGAGCTCCTTGTCCCTTCCACTCTTCTGCTAGGGACCCTGTCCACCCTTGGCAGAGTCTCCCTCACGCTTCCTGTGGAACCTGGTACTCATCCAGTGGTCCGCCTCCTGAGCAAGCTTCCTGGAGTCAGCTTGTTGTTAGTCAGATGCTGGTGTAGATCTGGAAAACAAAGACTATACAAGTGCTCCCACGCAATTAAATTATACTGCCCCTGATAGTCTGTTACCGGACTGCCCTTCACCCAACCATCCAGTGCTCTGCAAAAAGAATCTACACATTCAAGCCAAGTTTGGGAATTAGACTTCTTGTATGTCCTAAACATTACCTGTACTTCTCTGGGGTGAGACTATACCTAGTGGTCAGGGCATCCTTCATGGAAGAGTAGGTGAGATAATGTGCTGGCCCAAGGGCTGTCAAAGTGTCCCTCCCCTCTACCTCAAAGTGCTTCTGAAGACTCGCACCCTTGTGTGTCAGGGACCTGGTACATGTGGAGAGCTGACTCATACCCCAAAACCTGTCATCCTCCCTTCTGTAATCCTTTACTAAAACCCTAGGAATGTACACCCCCCTCAGATTGAACTGGACGTATGCTGCCACCATTTGTGCTGGAGTCTGCCTGCTTGGCCTTGATGTCCAGCTCCTTTATACTCAACTCATGAGCCAAAAGCAATTTCCATTCCTCCAGAGCAAGGGTCTTCTCCTTGTTTGTAGCATTTGCTCCATTTCAAACATTTTGTTTTCCATTTCCCACTTGAGCTTCTCAAGCCCCAGCTCATGATCTTTGGCTTGTCGCCTGTCCTCCAGCTCCTCTGGGGACAAACCTCTAGATGACACACTACTTCCAGTCCATGGCTTGGCAGTTCGGGCTGGACTGTTCCCATGAGGCACAGGGTCAGACTGATTTGCATATGGCCATGTCTGAACTGGGGTGGTGGAGTGAGCTAAAGAATGATGATGGATTAAACCCAGATCAGTTGACTGGGGGTGAGTGTTTGATTAGCTCAAGCGCTCCGTCCATCATCCCCTTTGGTATCGCTTTGTTCGCCTAAGTTGGCAGGGTATGCCCAGACGTGGGTCCCTTGCTCACTTTGCCACTGGATTCAAGCTAGCCTGGCTGATGACGGCTGAATAGCCAGAAACCGGTCCCAGGATGCTTGTTTCCGGTCCAGGGAAGACATGGCTTGGCAGTTCGGGCTGGACTGTTCCCATGAGGCACAGGGTCAGACTGATTTGCATATGGCCATGTCTGAACTGGGGTGGTGGAGTGAGCTAAAGAATGATGATGGATTAAACCCAGATCAGTTGACTGGGGGTGAGTGTTTGATTAGCTCAAGCGCTCCGTCCATCATCCCCTTTGGTATCGCTTTGTTCGCCCTAAGTTGGCAGGGTATGCCCAGACGTGGGTCCCTTGCTCACTTTGCCACTGGATTCAAGCTAGCCTGGCTGATGACGGCTGAATAGCCAGAAACCGGTCCCAGGATGCTTGTTTCCGGTCCAGGGAAGGCATGGCTTGGCAGTTCGGGCTGGACTGTTCCCATGAGGCACAGGGTCAGACTGATTTGCATATGGCCATGTCTGAACTGGGGTGGTGGAGTGAGCTAAAGAATGATGATGGATTAAACCCAGATCAGTTGACTGGGGGTGAGTGTTTGATTAGCTCAAGTGCTCCGTCCATCATCCCCTTTGGTATCGCTTTGGAGTCTGCCTGCTTGGCCTTGATGTCCAGCTCCTTTATACTCAACTCATGAGCCAAAAGCAATTTCCATTCCTCCAGAGCAAGGGTCTTCTCCTTGTTTGTTTCATTTGCTCCATTTCAAACATTTTGTTTTCCATTTCCCACTTTTTGCTTTCCATTTCCCACTTGAGCTTCTCAAGCCCCAGCTCATGATCTTTGGCTTGTCGCCTGTCCTCCAGCTCCTCTGGGGACAAACCTCTAGATGACACACTACTTCCAGTCCTGGACGATGCTCCCCATACAGGCAGATCCTGAGCTCGAAAATACCCTTGTTGGCTCTGTACCTCCACATCCTTAGCCTCCCCAGCTTCTCTTATTGCCTACCAGGCCCTCAGCACCTTTTGTAGTTTCTGTTTCCTAGCAGAACTTTTAACAGGGCATTTGAGATCCTTGCAGATCTGTATAAGTTGAGTCACCTCATAGGATCCCAGCCTCTCTATCTCAAACACAACCTCTGCAACTTCAACTGCTGGCTCACCAGACTGAGACATGATTTGTAGACCAAAAACTCAAGGGTTGTAAAGAACAGGAAAAATCAAAAAGCAGTATGTGGTCATGTAATGGTCTGTACTATGAAGTAGTTACACCAATCACTGTATGTTAATTATAAACACAAGTCCTATCCTCACCACTGACCACTAATGTTAGAAATGAGGGTCTGTAGTTGGCAGTGGTATGCGCCCTCCCCAAGTAGGGTCACTTCCTTCTAGTCAGGGTAATGGAGTTATATACCCAAGGTAACCCCGCTCACCCCCTTGGTAGCTCAGCATGAGCAGTCAGGCCTTTCTCAGAGACAATGTGTAAAGAATTTGTACATAAAACACACAATAACACAGTGAAAACAATACAAATGGACACCACATCAGTTTAGAAAAATAACCAACCTTCAAACCAAACAAGACCAAAATGATAAAAATCCAACATACATAGCAAAGATATCACTTTTTAAAGGTTTATGCAAGTTTGTCCAGAGAACTCTATGGATGTGTTGATTTTAGCAAAAACTACCTTTGCTGCGGCAAAATCCGAGACGAAAAACAAATGCAGAGGAGGGAAGCATTGGAAAACAAAAGTGATGCGTCGATTCTTGAGTCCCAGGGGAATGGAGGCGTCAGTTCTGCTGAACAAAGGAGAGGTGTTGCGTCAATTCCTTACTGCAAGGAGAAGCGATGCATCGAATTTCGAAAAGGCAGCCTCAGCTCCATATGGCATAGCTGGAGACTTGGCACATGGGTGTGATGCGTGGAAAATACGGACACGCTGGGTCGATGCAGAGGCGTAACAGGCGCTGTGTCGATTTTCACAGCCACAAATAGGTGATGCATTGATTCCTTCAGCAGCACAGCAGGGCTTTTGTCGAAGTCGGAGCGGGGGTCTCGAACGCCGGAAACACGGTGCTCAGGACTCAGGCTGTGGTGATCTTGGAGCCACATGAACAGGCAATGCGTCGATTCTTTGGCCGCAGCCCGGCAGTGTTTTGGTTTTCCAACCACATGGCAAGCTGCACAGGAAAAACAGGCACTGAAGGTTGATGCATGGATTTTCAGTCCTTGAAGGAGCAAAACCACCTCCAAGTGCTTGAGATAAATATATGTGGAGCCTGACCACATCTTTATCTCAATTTGAAACCTTTCGTCATTTTTTGGCCAAGTTAGCCCAGGAGACAGTTTGCCTGCTCCAACATTGTCGGGCAACACTCCAGACCGGTCTATTGCCCAATTTTTTAATAAGTAGTGGCAGAAACAAACAATTAGACTCGGATCAGCTGATGCCAGCTGATAATGAAACGATGCGCAAACACACGCATGACACACTGTTATGACAATGGGCGTCGTATATTCAGACAACTACAACAACCAGAAGCCTTTGACATTGCCACGCCCCTGCCGCAACACGTCGTCATACGGCAAGGAACAAAATGGTGTTTACAGGAGACTTGCTTATGGCAACAGACTAAATGGACACGGGCACCGCCACGACACAACGAGGATCCCAAGGTATGGGTTCTTTAGTGAGAGAAGGTTTTGCGAGCATTCTGACAGTGAGCACTGTCGCTGTAACGTTTGCTAACGTTGTTTGATTCTAATATTGAATTTCGCGTGTGAAGCAAGAGAGGGTTCAATGAGTAGTGTCTATACTTATGCAGTGTGACACTCAGCGCAGCCTCAGGAATGTTTTTTAAGAGTAACAAAAAAGCTGTTTGACTTTTTCTAAAAAGACCCGAGTCCACCACCAACATGTGGGGTCGCTGGCGTACCGTGGAGCTTCGCAATTGATTTTTCATATGCAACGGAGATTTGTATGGAAAGGTACAACTGACTCAGCCAGGGCACGAGTCGGGGTACCACGCGGGTGGACGGCGTCCCCCCACTTATTTTACAGAGTGGACGCCGTCCACCCTGCTCATCAAGAGCTGGATACTCGACCAACCAAGCTTTTCCAGGTGATTGCGGCTGAATCCGGAATTTCTCGGTCTGCCGGTCACCACGCCCCTGCACTTAACTTTCTTAGAAGGCATAAATTGACTTGCCCGCCCATCTCTCTGCGCTACCTATC
Source organism: Calotriton arnoldi (assembly GCA_963921515.1). Lineage (NCBI taxonomy): Eukaryota > Metazoa > Chordata > Amphibia > Caudata > Salamandridae > Calotriton > Calotriton arnoldi. The sequence goes on from CAWUFW010000205.1 coordinate 4,186,227, forward strand.
ACAGCTCTTGCCTTGCATTTTTAACCTGCCGCAATCGCCTCGCATCCTTGCTGGGCTGCTGCTGCTGGTGGCAGGGGCGTGCACGCTTCGCTCCCTCGCCCCCCTTCTGCCGTCATTTATTGTTCCACTGCTGCCGGCCCGATCCCTCCTGCCTTTTGGTGGCCGCGCCCTGTATTATGCACTGAGATGGTGCACCAGTAGAGCTCAAAGGGCTTCAGATCCCCCGTCGTGTGTCAGCCTGGGCTGAGACAGCTTCCCGGGCACACACAAACAAAGACTGTTTTTGAGCTGCTTTAGGCTGGCTGGTCTGGCGTCAGTCTAATTGCAGCCGCACCCGAGTACTTCACAGGTCTTTAAAAGACCCCGAAATTTGGCTCTAGTTGCGCCTCTGGTACCAGGTAACGATGCGAGCTGGGGCTGGGTTCCTGCACTCCCCCTCAGCAGAATAGGGCCTGCCGGCCGCCTCTAGGGCGGCAGCAGCAGGTTGACTGCTATGAAGCAATGGATGGCGCGTGTGGTGTTTATATTCTATCTCGAGTTAAATTCTGCTGGTGTCAGAATGAAAGACTCAGATAACGCAAGCCTATCCTGAATTTTCCATGAGTGGCGCGTGCATGTTGTGATGTTCTGTGCTCATTTCTGTACACATACTGGAGTCCCTTCCATTTTACAAAGTGAAGAGGGCAGCATCGGTGCGTGAAGCAGAGAAGCACTACTGACAATTCAGCCTGCCTGTTTTACCGAGAAGCCCCATAGACTGATTTCATGTTTGGTGTTGATGCCAGGAAGCCTGGCATGTACATGCTTCTCTGGTCCACGTTGTTAGATTTGTAGTGCAGTTGCTAAATGGTGGTAGCTCCCACAAAAATAAACGTCTTGTGTGGTTGCCTGTCAATGAACATGGCTTTGAAAATGGTATGGCAGTCGCTGGAATTGTTGCCTTTCCATAGAATCTAATATACCATACCATATTCTTACAAGAGCAGCTACAGTGAATGTAAAGGTATTTCCACAGATAGTGTGTGTGCAATGTGTAGTGCGTGTTTTTACAGGTGACATCCAGCAAGTGTGGCCTTGCTCTTGAATTGCTGCAGGTTCAGCTGTTTAAAATGACAGAAGGGCTTCCAAGCAGGTGCCTTGGTAACATCTAACTCCCTCCTACTGCTATGAACTCCCAAACAAAACTTCCTAGACCTTTCCCTCTTCTACCCCCCAGTATTCCTTCTCAATCTAACAGATTAACATATCCACTGCTCAAATTAATTTCATATTTCCCTATCTTGTGATGTCACTTCCTGTGATGTCACGCGCCGTGATGTCACGCGCTGTGATGTCACTTCCTGTGATACTACCTAACTTGGAGAGTCCCCCCACTTCTTTTTTTAGGACTTGTGCCCTGGACTCAGCCCAGTCTCGCACGCTTGCGTCTCCCCGAACGGATTGCAGTTTCACTACTGTTTCTTTGAATCAGCACACTCTGGCACAGCATGCTCGTATAATATGCGCAGGAGACTAACAATTTTTTAATATAAGGAATGATGCGACTTACTGACAATAATATTTTGTGTGCGTAGGAAAGATGTAAAAATTGAAAAAAAGTCGCGCCCTTTCGAATACATCCCAACCGAACAAGGTATGCCACCAAGTAAGTTCCAGTGTTTGCCGAAAAACGGAACAGCACACCACGGATTAATAGCACTCTCCATGCTTCTTCTTTACAGTTCACTCAATAATCAAAAAAAAACAAGAGGCATCACTCACAGTCAAAAAGATTATCTAGTAAGTTCTGACTCACCACGTTTACACCACAGTTAAATTCACCAATCTATTCTCAAATTAAAACCCATCTGTTTCCACTATTTGTCTAGATCCTCTTGGTCACATGATTGCAGTCCACAGACAGATAGAGACGGTTTAACAAACACAAGTAAGTGGCGTCTGACCGCGCAACTCGGCATCCCTGCTTGCCTAATAAAAGCTGCGTCATATAACTTGGTACATTACAGCCACCAGAAAGGTGGGACTGATCTTTGCTTCTTCTCTCTTCTCTCTTTTCCTCCCCCTTTTTTCTGATTGTAGCATCTGGATTAGAATAATACAGCTGGTTTTCTGATTCATCTAAACAGACGAGATCAATTGATCTCAAACAAGGTAATCTTGAAAATCCCAAAATTGTATGAAAGGTGTTGCTGGAGAAAAGTGTGAGGTGCATGTGGTAACAAAGGCACTTTTTGTTCTTTTCAGCTCTTTTTGATTTTTTTAGGTCCTGTTACGAACCCGTTTCAAAGCACACTTGGGTTCGAAACGCGTCGACCGCCATGCGACCAAACAAGTGTGATAAAATACACTATCTGGGCTGACCCCCTTCTGCTTGAAATGCTGAAAAAATTGCTAACAAGTTTTAAAATGTATTTGGGGGCCCAGAATAGTTCACTGTTTGGTCTCTGCCCAGTGTAAGGTTGTGTAAATCTTCAAAACAATTCCAACCTGTTTGGGCGCTGCTGCACTGTTCTGTTTCACTTATTAATTAATTTATTGTTTATTTTTTCTGTTATTGAATGTGTTCACTCTTTGTGTAGAAGTATTGAATTTAAAATTATCCGTTTGTTTGTCGAATTTATTGTCCATGTCCAGGTCTTGTCCAATGACACAACTTGTGATGGTTTAATGTGTTGCTAAAAAAACTTTATGTGTATCATTGTGTTTAAGTTCAGTTTGTGGTCTGTTAACTAATTCCTATACATGATTTTTCCTTGTGAAAACCAATTGAATCGTTTTATCATTGGTATTTTCAAAAAATGAATGCTTATAAATGAATGAAAAGAAATAAAAAACAAAAGTTTTTTTTCGGTCACACTAAGTGTTGTGTGCTCTAATGAAATAATAATCAAACTAAAATCAGTATTGGCATGTGTGTTATGTGCTTGCAGAACTGAAATTGGCACCACTTGGCAGGTCAGAACTCCCAGCAGAGGAGCTCAGGAAAGCTGCAGATGAAGTCTTTGATGGACCTGAGACTTCCAACAGGAGTCAAGCACATACAAGCCTTAGGAGAACTTTGATAAGCAGGATGCGAAAGTACAGTACAGTCCTTCCTCTCCCCAAAACAGAAGCAGCAAGCAGCAGGCCATCACAACACAGCAACAAGCAGAGTATCAGTTCTCCTCCTACAGCTTTTCCAGCTCTTCTTCTTGTCAGAATTTCCTCTTGATCCAGAAGTATTTTAAAAATGGGGGTTACAGGTCCAATACTTATATCCCTCCCGCCTTTGAAGGTGGCATACTTCAAATAGTCTTTGTAGTTCACAGATCCTGCCTTGCTCTGACCTGGCTCCAGACACACTACAGAGGGGTAGAGACATCATTGTGAGAGGACAGGCACAGCCCTATTCAGGTGTCAGTGACAACTCCTCCCACCACTCTAGCTCAGGAAGGCCCATCAGCCTGGTGATAGGCAACCAGGATATGCAGGGCACACCTCAGCTACCTTTATGAGACTGTTTAGAGTGAACGCACAAGCAGCCCAACTGTCAGCCTAAACCAAATATGGATTCCACAGGCAGGCAGAGGCACAGGATTTTAAAAGTGACATTTTCAAACACACAATTTAAAAACCACCATCTTAGAAAAATTTGTCTTTAAATCCCGAGTTCATGGAACCCAAACTCGAAATCTCTATCTCTTTTCGATTGAAAGTTACACTTATAAGATGTCACAAGGCAGCTCCAATGATAATCTATAGGAGAGATAGTCCTTGAAATAGTGAAAAATGAAATTAGCAGTATTTCACTATCAGGACATGTAAAATACACCAGTACATGTCCTACCTTTCACATACACTGCACCCTGCCCATGGTCCTACCTTGGGACTACCTTAGGGGTGCCTTACATGTAATAAAAGGCAGCGGCGGCTGGTGACTTTAGAAAGTGGCGAGGCATTTCACGCTCCATGTACAATCGCATCAAGCAGCACAGACTGCATTAACCACAATGTTTTGCATAACTTACCTTACCACCTGCATTCAGCTTTATGAAACTGTGCTCAAGCTGTTCTGCTCCACAGCACGCGATCTCTGAGCCATGCTGGGATGGCTTGATAATTCATGTTTGGGTGCCGCACTCAGACATAGCCCATCATCTAAACCAATCCGATGCTGATTTCACGCTGTTTTTATAAGTGAACAGTACAACAGCAGCTCCTGATTGGTTAGAGTGGGCAGAGACAACGCTCATAGGGAGACCTGTAGGCTGCACCTATATTCCTTGGGCTCACTGACGCAGTGCTAATTGCAGGAGCTGAAGAACGCATGTCTGGTTGGCCGTGGTTGAGGAAGCGGCCAAACTGACATGCGCACTTCATCTCACAGGGACGGGCAGGTTGCCTGCCAATCATCATGCCTGGGGAGCAGCCCACTTCTCCACCCCGGGTAAAGTTACTGGCAGAACAGACAGAGAACATTACTTGACCTGTATGTGACAGCTCGCTCGCACTTAGCAGGTCAACGCCCCTGGTGCTCTTTAGACAAGCCACCCCTGATAAAAGGGAAGGTTTGGGCCCGGCAAGTGGGTGTGCTTGCCAGGTTGACATGGCAGTTTAAAAATTGCACTTGCATACACTGCAGTGGCAGACCTGAGACATGTTTGCGGGGCTACTTATGTGGGTGGCACAATCAGTGCTGCAGGTCCACTAGTAGCATTTGATTTACAGGCCCTGGGTGCACACAGTTCACTCTACTAGGGGCTTAATAATAAATCAAATATGCCAATCAGGGATACCCAATAACAATCATATGCACTGGGAGCACCTGCACTTTAGCACTGATGAGCAGTGGTAAAGTGCCCAGAGCTCAAACACCAGCAAAAACGAAGTCTAGCACACAGTCAAAAGTACAAGAGGTAGAAGCAAAAAGACAGTGAAACCACGCCAAGGATGCCAGGTCTAACAAGTACTAAGAGCAGCTTCAAAAAATACAAAGCTGTTCTACTTCAAGCTCATAATGGTTAAGGTCAATTTGTCGAATCCAGCTTTTTTCAAAACGAACATTAAAAAGAGTGATCTCTCCTCCCCAGACTATCCTTACTTTTGCAAATAAATTGACTACACCTGTTTCAATTGTTCAATCTTAGTCTCAGCATGGGGCTTGCAGCACAATGAACAGGCTGAGCATGGGACGCGCTGACTAGAATGTATTTAAGTTAACCTGCTAATGAACCTGTTAATTTAATTATCTGCAAGGAAGATCTTACTCGGTCTACAATTTGTTTTCAATTCAAACAACGCTTTTCTAATCTCATATCATGGTTTCTCACGTTTGAAAGTCAATCTACAAATCAAGTCCTCCTGAGGCTTGAGCCGGGAGTGACCAACGTAACTGTGAGAATTCTGTAAACTGCTTGCTTTGCTATTTGCACATCTTTTTAAAAATCGTTGAGCACTGATTTTAATTGCCTGATTTGCACAAAGCTCTAAATAGCACGTTGACTCCCGGGGTCCGCATTTTGCTTTAGCGGGACCGCCATTTTGGAAGAAAGTCGGGTCAGCGGGCTAGTCTTTTCGCCCCTGACTCGATAAAAGGATAGACTGGCGCGAGCGCGCTTTGTGAAGTCCTCCTGAGGCTTGAGCCGGGAGTGACCAATGTAACTGTGAGAATTCTGTAAACTGCTTGCTTTGCTATTTGCACATCTTTTTAAAAATCGTTTTGCACTGATTTTAATTGCCTGATTTGCACAAAGCCCTAAATAGCACTTTGACTCCCGGGGTCCGCATTTTGCTTTAGCGGGACCACCATTTTGGGAGAAAGTCGGGTCAGCGGGCTAGTCTTTTCGCCCCTGATTCAATAAAAGGATAGGCTGGCGCGAGCGCACTTTGTGAAGTCCTCCTGAGGCTTGAGCCGGGAGTGACCATTGTAACTGTGAGAATTCTGTAAACTGTTTGCTTTGCTATTTGCACATCTTTTTAAAAATCGTTGAGCACTGATTTTAATTGCCTGATTTGCACAAAGCTCTAAATAGCACTTTGACTCCTGGGGTCCGCATTTTGCTTTAGCGGGACCGCAATTTTGGGAGAAAGTCGGGTCAGCGGGTTAGTCTTTTCGCCCCTGACTCGGTAATAGGATAGGCTTGCGCGAACGCGCAGCGGACGCGCCGCTGGCGCACCAAAGGCACACCAAAGGCAAGCCCGTCTGCGCCCGTCCGCGCGTGGCCCGCGCACAGCGCCAGTACCCCTGCCCGAAGTGGAGCAGGTAAGCCTACTTTAATACAATACTCGGGCAATGCTCTGCATAGTTTAAACACTATTAATAGAGACTACAGGTGCCTATGTATCTTACCGGCTGTAGGCCTCCACTGGCCCAATTGACATGCCCAGGCTGTAACATGAAGATACCTGAACTTATGTTCCGGTTGATCGAATCTCGAAAAAAACCTGGCAAGGACAGTGAAGGGCGCATACCTAAAAAAGATTTTAAGTATACTCTGCTAAACGCAAGATCGCTGGTTAAGCACAGTATTGAATGTGCCTCATTAATCGAAGACGAAAAAATAAGCGTGGCGTTTATCACTGAATCATGGACTGACGAAGCCTCAGGTCCAGATCTGGTCAAAGCCACGCCCCTGATTATTCCTGCTACACTTTAAACAGGCCAAACAGGATAGGAGGGGGTTTAGCGGTTATTTACCATAACTCTATAAGGGTATCCTTCAATACAGCATCTAATGATGAATGCGAAGCTCTGGATTTCTGCTTATATTTGTCACACCACCACACCGTTAGAGGCACCCTCCTTTACAGACCACCTGGCCCTAGAAGCCTGTTTCTAACATCATTTGGTAGCCTACTGGAAAATGGACTATGTACCAGTTCACATACAATACTGGGAGACTTTAATTTCCACTTGGAAGCACATTCGGATCCAGATACGGCTAATCTGATAGATCTAATGAGTAATGCTTATTTAAAGCAGCATGTCATTGGTGCCACTCATACAGCAGGACATACATTGGACGCCATCTTTTCCAACAACGCACAGCTGATGTTTACGGGCCTACTTCCCTTAGTTTGGTCAGATCACAAGGCAGTGCTATTCGAACTAACCATGACTGACAGCCATGCTGCCAGGAAACCAGCCAAAAAACAGTTGGAGAGTAGAGCGTGGAACAAGGTTGAAGCTGTGGAATTAAATGAACTGCTAGCCTCTACACTGTACAATCTACCTACAGACCTTTTTAGGCTACTACGTTGTATACCTATTGGCTTGAGGCAGCTGGCAACAAGTTAGCTCCAAAGAAAATCCTCTGTCCTAATAGGGTACGACCTTCTGCTCCTTGGTATACCCAGGATCTTAAAGATCAAAAACTGATTTGTAAACGCCTAGAAAGGAACTGGAGGAAGGAGTATAACGAACGGGAAAAGAATGAGTATAAACAAAGTCTTGTGCATTACAAACAGCTATTGCTAAAAACGAAACAAGAATGTTTTGCCAAACGAATTCATTCTGCCAAAAACTCGGCTAAAGAGCTGTTTAAAACTGTAACTAACCTGACGCAACCATGTTTTCCTACTATTCTGGCTAGCCAGGAACTTTGTGATAAAATAGCCAAGTTCTTTTTCGATAAAGTGGAGGCTATCTATTCCACGTTCACTGATTTAACCACTAACATGAGAACGGACCAAACTATAGGTCTCAAGTCAGAAAAAAGCCCGTCCTTCACTTTTGATGAATTTGCTCCCATGACCACCACGGATACACTCAAACTTCTCATGACGGCCAAATCTGGCTCCCCTTATGACCCGTGCTCTGCGGCAATATTAAAACGTGCCCCTGAGCCTAACACACTAGCACTGACCTCCATTATGAACGCTACGTTTGCCGAAGGATACTTTCCCAAGGTTTGGAAAAGGGCATCCATATTGCCTCTGTTAAAAAAGCCAAGTTTAGATCCCAAGGATACAAACAGCTTTAGACCTATCTCAAGACTCCCTCTTCCAGCCCACTGGTAGAGAAAAATATGAATGCACAACTAAGTTTGTTCCTGCAAGAAGCTCGAGAGCTGGACCCCACGCAATATGGATTTAGAGAGGGGCACAGCACGGAGTCTTCTCTTCTAAAATCCACGGAAGAGATCAGGGCAATCCTAGACCAGGGAGGTAAAGCCGCAATGATAATGTTAGATCTCTCAGTGGCCTTTGATACGGTCCATCATGATTTGCTGATGGATCGGCTGCGAGAGAGTGGAGTCCAGGGCAAAGCCTGGAATTTGCTCAAATCCTTTCTGTCAGACCGAATGCAAATCGTCTCTCTTGGTGTATTCTGGGCCAAATCAATCAATCAATCAGGAGTTTGTTAAAGCGCGACTACTCACCCCTAAGGGTCTCAAGGCGCTAGGGGTGGGGGGGGTGCAGGTTCCATTCCATCAAGGAGGGGGTCTGTAGAAGAGCCAGGTTTTGAGGTTTCTTGCGAAGATGGGGAGCGATGTTGTCTGTCTGAGGTGGAGCGGAAGGGCGTTCCATGCTTTGGCCGCGAGGAAGGAGAAGGAGCGGCCTCCCGATCTGGTATTTCTGGTGCGGGGGACTACGGCGTAGGAGAGCTGGGCTGATCGTAGGGTCCTTTGGAGTGCGTGGCATTTGAGTCGGCTGTTCAGGTATGCTGGTCCGGTGCCGTGGAGGGCCTTGTGTGCGTGGGTGAGCATCTTAAAGGTGATTCTCGCCTCGACGGGGAGCCAGTGGAGTGTGCGCAGGTGCTGGGAGATGTGGCAGTGTTTTGGCAGGTTGAGGACCAGTCTTGCGGCGGCGTTCTGGATGTTCTGTAGCTTGCGGATGAGGTTTTTGTTTATTCCGGCGTAGAGTGCGTTGCCGTAGTCGAGTCTGCTGGTGACCAGGGCGTGAGTGACTGTCTTTCGGTGTTCGAGGGGGATCCATTTGAAGGTCTTATGAAGGAGGCGGAGGGTGTGGAAGCAGGAAGACGAGACAGAGTTGATCTGGCGGTCCATTTTGAGCGTGGGGCTCATGGATGACCCTCAGGGGTCATCCATGAGCCCCACGCTCTTTAATATTTACGTGTTGTCGTTAGCTCCCCTGATTGAGTCGTTCGGCTTTAGTTTGACATCATACACGGACGACACCCAAATTGTGGGGTCGCTGCTGCCAGGGATGGAACTGGGAACAGCAACTCGGCTCCATGACTGCATGGCAGGTGTGGGTAAATGGATGGCACAAAACTGTCTCAAACTCAACTCCGGAAGAACGGAGGTCGTTTTGTTTGGGAATGACCCTAATTTCTGGGCCCCTGACTGGTGGCCAGATACGCTGGGTCCTCTCCCTACCCCCATTAGGAAGGTAAAAAACTTGGGAGTTTGGATAGATAACAAACTTAACTTTGGGGACCAAGTGAATGCTGTTGCCTCAACCACATCATTCATTCTTAGATCCTGCAAGAAAATAATGCCGTTCCTGCCAAAAGACAGTCAGCAAATGGTTATTACTGCATTAACCATGTCCAGGCTGGACTACTGCAATAGTCTTTACCTCAATATTCAGGAAAGGTTTCTGCACAGACTTCAACTTTTACAAAATGCAGCGGCCAGACTGCTCACCGGCATTCCAAAATTTGCCTCAGTCTCTGCGGAGATTAGAAAGCTTCACTGGTTACCCGTGAAGAAGCGAATACAGTTTAAATCTCTATGCATGGTTTATAAAGCCCTTCAAGGCTTTGGTCCTGACCACCTGAAACAGCATTTTCAGTGGTATGTACCTAAAAGATCACTTCGCTCCTCAGAAGCTAAGCTGTTGAGAGTGCCCTCTGTAAAAAAAAGTCAGTTGGGGTGGTAGAAGCTTTGTGGTGGGCGCAGCCAAGGCATGGAACGGTCTACCTTTCCATCTCAGAAGTATGACTAATCTACTGGCCTTTAGGAAGGCCCTGAAAACCTGGTTGTTTAATGTTTAACTCCGGACCTACTTCCTCTCTTTTACGCTTCAGTAGGAGGAATTTACATAGCGCCAGGACACCTTCGGGTAGCAGTAGCGCTCTATAAATGTCTATAACATTAACATTACGAAATGAAGATATGCGTATTGAATAATTGTTCTGCTGCATTAATTGCCATATGATGACAATATGAACATAGCAAAATGGTTAAAAACACATCTGATTGATCTCTGGAGTTCTAAGGTACTTGCAATTTAGAGAGAGACTTTTTATTTTATTTTTTTAAGAAATAATTTGTACGGAATTATCAGTTTGCTTTGCATTTGCAATGCATCAAAATTAATGAGCGGTCAACATACCCTTTTTCAAGAGGGTAACCTGTAGCTACCACTGGCTTGTAAACCAACATGACTTTAGCCTAAGAATTCTGAAGTCCGTGTTGAGTAGCTCTTGCAGGCAAGGTATGTTGGCACTCTGGTTCTTGTGGTTTTACTTTTTTCTTAATTAAAAGTATACCCCTAGACGTTCCTAATGTAAAGTGTTGAAGGTGACCTCGTGCGACATGGGGTTGTGTCAGCTATGACTCACTTACTACACATAGTTTTACATGCTTAAATGTTAACGCTTACTGTCTACTAGTATGCCTACATTGGAACATTATTATTATGGGAATGTCTCAAAATGTAGCATGGAGACCTGAGTAAATACTGAATTTACCTTTGGTTGTTGTAGATTAAAGCTAAATTATGCTTCAACTTTGCATGGTCTCATTATTACAAAGAGGACGATGAGTTGCAGTATCTCAAAACAATAAAACAAATGGTAAGCCCAATGCGAAATTACTGCAGCAAATAGACGTTAGCAACTTTTCTTCGTTAGTGTTAATCACTAAATAGACAAAACTTAGGAAAACTGCATATTTTCTGAATAGGAATGAACCTATAATCCCTTGTTTGTTCATCAGACAGGCTCAATAAAAAGGTTTAAAACCTTCTTATAACAGCTTTCGTTAAGTTATATGTGCCTCTTCACAAAGTTTTGGCCATAAACATTACTTTACGGCTAAATATACTTTGCTGGTGCCTACCAGGAATTTGCAAAGAGATCCACCAAGAGTGTAAATACATTTACTACTGCAATTTCTCAACCACGAGTGCAGACAAGTCCACATTAGCAAATCCCCTGTGTGGGGTGGAAAGAGGGTATTTCAATGTGAGGCTTGTGTTGGATATTTTGGAATGTCCGCAAACATGTAATGTATGGTTGTAGGCATCTCAAATTCCTTTCCGATCGCTTTCGCCTCGGGAAATGGTCATAGATGTACTCCCCTACCAGGATGGGAAGGAGAACAGCCCACACCTAGATTTGCTGGAGGTGTATGGCAAGTGTTTTCTTCAAGGACGAAAAATGTTATCCTCAAAGAGAAAAAACGTGTTTGTACAGGGGCTTAATTAATTTCCCTTGTGTAGAATGCTATGCAACGTAGAACTTCACACCGGGGGAGACTGAGAGCATTGGAACACATGACATCACCAGTATTATGCTTGGAATCCTGCATCTGGAACAGCTTTCCAATCGTGCTATTGGGAATGTTAGTGAATAGGAAAAAATATTTAAAAAATTCAGGCAGATATGTAAACTTCCAACTTTGGGCCCGATTCTGATGCGGGTTGGAAAAGCTTCCCGACCGAGGGCCTGATTCTGATGCGGTTAGGAAGGCCTCCTAACGGCATTTGCTCCTTCCAAATCAGATCGGGAACGTGTCTTCCCGACCGAGGGCCCAATTCTGATGCGGTTAGGAACAAATGTTCCCATTGAAGTCAATGGGAGTTCAACCAAATCGTATCTGGAAGCATCCGGATGCATCCTACTCCGCCGGTCGGACTTTCCCGATCCGAGTGGGTCGGACACCATTTTCCAACCGATTCGGTCGGGAAGCTTTTCCAACCCGCATCAGAATCGGCCCCTTTGTCTTTAGGTTTTTTCCTCAGTAGGGCTTGTAGTTTCTTCTGCTACCATGCGACCTGATCAGTGGTAAAGCACACCTATACATTTATTTCCCCTGACTGGTCGTAGATGTCTAGTGGCAAGTTTTTATAAGGATTATGTTAATGAGAAAAACTTCATTAATGATAGACAGGACCGTAAATAGCACAGCAAAGCCATATATTTCCAGATGTTGCCCAATGTAGACTGAATACATCCATCCTTACTAATACTTCAAGAGGCCTTACTATTCATTCGGCTATAAAATGTTAATGCATGTTTTTTAAGATGACATATCAACTTGGCATTCCCTGCACCGCAAAGTATCATCGTGACATATGAATGTCATTCTATTCATGTGTAGTCTAATTCCCACCGAGGAAAACAGAGGCGGTGAAAGGAAAACTAGCCACTATCAATCAGTTGGGTCAGCATTCAATAATTTTTCACTTTCTTCAGTTATTGCCCTTCAGACAGTGACTAGCCTTATTGCAACCAGCCTGGTCTTGCACTTAATATTTAACTCGCATAGACCGAGTTGCAACGACTGGGTCCCCTCTGAAGCAGACCACAGGCAACCCCAGATTTAATTCTGCCTATTTAGACCCCGTCAGTGAGGTAGCGCTTCAGCCCTTTGGCAAAGCGAAACAGGGAGTCATGTCTGCACATACACACCACAATGAGGAAAAGACAGCATTTATAGGTGGAATACTTGCAAAAATCTCAGCCATTGGCAAGTGTTACAGCCAGTCAAGTCCATCATTTTTTACCAACCATGCCGCATTCTAAGATGATATTCTCACAAATGCCCAAACTGCCCTGCTGTCACTCGCCCAAGCTGCTGACCGGGAGTCCGTTGGACCGGGTGCCAGGAGGAGGACTATACCTCCCAGCGTCCTTTGCGACCCGGCGATCCTGCCGCCAACGTTGCTACGCCCCCAAGCACCAGGAGGCGCCGACAAAAAACCACAGGAGCTCCCGCAGCGCGGGACGCCCAAACTGCCCTGCTGTCACTCGCCCAAGCTGCTGACCGGGAGTCCGTTGGACCGGGTGTCGGGAGGAGGAGGTTGGATTTGGCGCTGAGGGGGTCCTTGGTGAGGGAGAGGATCAGTTGAGTGTCGTCGGCGTAGGAGATTATGTTGAGGTCGTGCTGTCGGGCGATGCGTGCGAGTGGAGCCATGTAGATGTTGAACAGTGTCGGGCTGAGGGAAGATCCCTGGGGTACGCCGCAGATGATCTCGGAGGCTTCGGATCGGAATGGGAGGATGAAATTCAATCCGCCAGAATCACCCATAAATCAAATATCTAACAGTTCGGTTCCAATCTGTAACGAGGTTTCTTCTCTACAAAATATAGATTGATGCTCAAGGAATTTTCTCCCTCTATTACAATCTATGTAAGTAGTATATCCCCGGGGGGTAGATAGAAGCAGCATAGGATCACTTTCTAGCTGTAGCATTGACAGGTTTAATGCTACTGATGGGTCTTTAAGATCAAAAACTCCAGCATGGGGAGATTTAATGTGCTCCCGTGATAATCAAGTAGCTGCACCATTGACTCCGGTTATGGGACAAGATAGCGAGGCGGGCTCTTGTACCCCTTCCAGTATACAAGATGCCTCTCAGTTGGCACTTGTTTCCTGGAATATAGCGGGTCTGTCCTCCAAGATTACATCAATGGATTGGACTGCTTTTATAGAGGCTCAGGATATACTTGTTTTCCAGGAAACCGGGGCACTTAATCCAGTCTATCGCCATGGATATTTAAATTTTTCAAAGCCGGCATTAGGGGGACGAAAAGGTAGACCCTCTGGAGGGCTCACCATCTGGGTTAGGCAGAGCTCCTGTTACAAAATTGAGAATTTTAATTGATAACCCTGATATTATGGTAATTCTACTACGGTCCAAACTCCCCCCACACCTACTTGTGGTTAATGTGTACGCGAGAGGTGTGGTGGGAGGCAGATTATCTACGACAATCTCCCTACTTGACAGCTTCCTAGACAAATCAAGAGGCTCTCATAATCTGGTTATAGCAGGTGATTTTAACACCACGTTTGAGCCCCTTGATCAAGAGGATAGTAATCTCAGTGTCGAAAAAGATGCCCAATGGGACATCCCTTTATTGGAAGTGCCACCTATCAGGAAATGGACAGAGGCTGCCCTTCAACCCAAAGCACTAATTTTGGAGAGGGGAGTTAGAGCAGTGAATGGTAGAACTCCCTCAGATCGATTGGGTTCCCACACCTACTGTAATGGTATGAGAAGTAGTCGTATTGACTATAATCTCATTAATCTTGAGAACTGGTTGTCTGTTGTTGATATGGAGGAATGCATGAGAAATGAGAGCGATCATAACCCGCTCCTATTAAAGTTGTTGGCACCTGAGTATATAACTGCTCAGCCTCAAACTATTGAAAAGGTGACCGCCGACGCTATCATATCCAATGACATGAGGAGGGTAAAATGGGCAAGGATTGTAGAAAATGAAAGCTCACTTGTGAAAATGAAGGAAGTAGTAGAGAGCGTATTACTCGATCTTCAAAAATTCACTACTCAAGGGGAATTAAACACTAACGTTACCCAAGCCCACGAGGATATGTTCGACAAGATTAAGATTTTTTTGTTAAATCTCAGAAAACTATTAATAGGCCCCCTCAAAAGCATGATCAATGCAATAATAAGGCATGCAGGGAAGCATATAAGCAATTGTCCCAAGCTATTAAATCTAAAGATATGGGCAATATTAAAAAAGCTCGCAAGATGTATAAAACCACTCAAAATGCAGCAAAAAGGAATGGGACGAGTTAAGGTGGCTAGAACTCCTGCAGGCCAGCACAGAAAAAAATATGCAAAACTTTTGGCATCTGGTAAAGTGGGTAAAGGTGGAATAGGTCATACACCTCAAAATCATGTAGCACCTGACCAGTGGGTCTCTTTTTTTGAGGCACAATTTGCAGTTGGGGCTAATGACGGTGGTGATGTCCCCCTCCATCTACCCAAGTCGGATTCAATAGTGTTTTTTACAATGAGTGAGGTTGAATCCGCCCTGAATGCGGCACCAAGGGGAAGGGCTCCAGGCCCTGACTGTATTCCGGCAGATTTGTTTGCATACGATAAAGATAATTGGCTTCAGTACATTCAGTTGCTTGTAAACGCGATAGCCAGTGGAGCAACTATCCCTGATTCCTGGCGTGGAGCCGAAATTCTACCTATATACAAAAAGGGGGATCGATCCAGTCCTAGCAACTACAGGCCAATTAGTCTAATCGATTCTACCCAAAAGATTATGGCCAGGTTAGTGCTAAATAGAATTCAGATATGGATCGTAGAAAATAATATATTATCCCCATTACAGGCAGGATTCAGGTCACATGTAAGTACTATTGACCAGGTTTTTCGTTTCATTATGATCTATTGGCGTGTTGTAATACTAGCGGGTGGTACTATTTACGCCGCTTTTGTTGATCTCAAATCAGCATTTGATACGGTTCCGCGCAACAAGCTTTGGGCTGTTTTGAAAGGTCTGGGGATGCCCTTGGAGCTTTTGCTGCTTGTAGTCAAGTTGCATGAGTTTAATTTTGCACAGGTCCGTTGGGGAACACAGGGTAATATCACCCCTAGGTTTTTATTATCTAAAGGGGTGCACCAAGGATGCGTCCTGGCTCCCACCTTGTTTTCATTATTTATAAACGGGGTGGTTAGTTATTTTTTATCATACCCCACTGATGCTCCCACACTTGCAGGTATAAAGGTTCCAATACTCATGTTCGCTGACGATACCCTAATTATATCAAAAACCCAAGTGGGGCTGCAGCGAGCACTATGTTGGGTCTGGTGGCTCAGTGGACTAATGCATCCACTGCAGGCGCTTGTGTTCGACCTCATGGACACAGGTTCAAATCCCGGCGGGTCCACTCAGCCTTTCATCCATCTGAGGTCGATAAAATGAGTACCGTTGGGTAACAATAAACATCTGTTATTCAGCGCCAAGAGACCTCGTTGGGGGTGAACGTGCGCTTTACAAATACACATGTTATGTTATGTCGCTTTGAGGATTTTTGCAGAGAACATGAATTAGTGGTTAATGTGGATAAAACCAAGTTTATGGTTCTGCACAAACACAAAGCAGTCAAGGGTAGGGTCGTCATGAACAATGTGTTATTGGAACAAACAGATGTATTTACCTACCTTGGAATTACCTTAGGCAGGAAGCTAGACTGGAAACCCCAGATAGACCTACTAGCACTTAAGCATTGCCAACTGGCAGGAGCCCTATTAAATGAGTATTGGCTTTCTCAGACCAAGCCGGTAGGCCCTGCAATAAAGAGCAGAACTCTGGGGTTTCAAGAACCTGTCTTCATTAGCCCGGGCTCAAAACAAATTTGTGAGGGGCCTTACTGGTCTCTCCCAAAATACACCACTTAAACCTTTGTACATTGATCTGGGGTGTAATACATTGGTAGATGTTGCAAGATTTAGACCATTAGCATTTTGGAGAAGATTGTGGTCTACCCCGGAGCTGTCATATTATGCCAACGCGCTTAAAGATGTTCGAGACCCTGATACGTCTCATAAGATTAGCTGGTTAAATAAGGTAAAATGTTCCCTGGTGAATATGGGTATGAGCCATTTGTGGGAAGACCCGGCTAGCAACCAGTTTCCTTCAAAAATTGCTTTCAAGGAGGCATATTGGGCTATGGTTAAAGCAAACAACGTGCGATCAACTAAGAATCTTTCATTGACAAGTAATTTTCTGGAACACAAGCCAGAACCTATGTATGAACATTTTTGGGACTTTATAACCAAGCCCAGTGACAGGAAACTTTTTTATCAGTTCAGGGTAGGCACATTACCGGTCACATTTTTTACTAAAAACTGGCATAATATGTCTGATAGCAAATGCCTATTTTGCCATGAACAGGATGACACAGTGCCACACATATTATTTGTATGTCCTGCATATAACTCTCCACGGAGCAAATGGTTAAAACCAATCTGTTCTAATATGGGCACCAGGTCGAGTGCTATTGCACTACGAATATTGAAAACCAATACACAAGTCTATTTTGATTGCATTAGCAACATTTTTAGGATGGATGTGGAGAATACGCACTGATTTTTTTAAAAGTGGCAGTTGATAGTGATCATTTTTAAATATAGTGTATGATGTATTGATATTCTCTTGTACTTAGTCGAATGAATTGGCATACATGTACATATTGTAAATAATGTTGTATGTCTCTATTGATTTTAGCGCTTATATGAAACGAAAGGTAAACCATTCTTAGGGTTTGTACAGTACATCATTGGTTTTATATTTTTAAATTGTATGATAGTTGCCTCTTTTGATTTATGATATTAATATTGTTATGACAGTGCTTAGCGTTAAGTGCTGGTAACGTGCAATGTATTTATTATGATATTGTATATGTTGCGTGTCTTTTATGATCAGTATGATCGAAATAAAGACTAAATTGACTTGATATTCTTTGTGCAACCATTAAGATTTTTTTTTCCATATTCACTATTCCAGAATTTGCTGCAGACATTTTAAAATATTGCAGCAGGTTTTCCCCTATGTTTGAACAGATGTGGACTACATCCAGGGCAGGACTGTACAGTATCTCATCCAGCAGCTGAAAACTGTCCTAAAAGCGACCCGGCGAAACCCAGGTTGATGCAATTTAGCTCACTTATAAGCATCAATGAAATCCTTCTTTTCACTACAAGGAAGGCAAATGCACTAAAGACAATGACCACCTTCAAAGCCACCCTACCAATGCTCCTTATGGCCCTGCTTGTGTGTGTGTGTGTGTGTGTGTGCGTGTGTGTGTGTGTTTGTGTTTTCACTATCATTCCCATAATGAGTATGAGAGCGTCATTTCAGTGTGTGGGTGAAAGAATGCTAAGAGGGAATCCTTGTGTAGGCAGGGCCGTGTGATTGGTGGAGGTTCACCCAGTCATCCGTTCCTCTCAGTTTTCATTTTATGAACTCATCGGGCCTGTTCCCATGAGGTTTTTTAAGAGTACGCCCTTCCATGAGATATGTAAGATCGCAACGACTGTCGGAAACAGCCAGCAACCGAGGCCTGCATTCGTAGATGTGTCAACTGTACCACTAAAAAAACGAATTATTTTATTCACAGATTACTCAGATTACTAGACCTGGTTTATGTCACTAATCCTCTTTTGTCTTTCATCGGGTGTTGACATTTCGGCACCACTCACTTGCACATCATGTGCATGCGCCTGTCCATGTCTGTGTTTCAACTTCTTTCTGCATCGTTGTTCGTTTCAGCACATGAGAGCAGTAAGAATACATATCTATAATCGCATTCATCCTTCTATGTCTGCATATGCATTTCCGCTCACAAAAATCCAGGAAGAGAGAATAAACACAATCAACATTTAACAACACAAACGAGCCTTTAACAATAGGTCGGCAGTCAGCTGCACTGCCAGGGCAGACATAAAAAGTCAGTTTATGCAGAAATGGACTCCGATAGGGTGGCATCCAGATGGTTAAACTGGTTATATTTCAGTCTTCTCAGAGAACAAAAGCAAGAGGGGGCTCAGAAAAAGAGGATATATAAAGGCATTCCATATGCCTCCTGTGGGCAGGCTGTTATGACATGCACGAGATGTAGGAGGCATGAAAGTGTTAGTATTCGCATCCCTACCCCAACACAAAGGCAACATTGGATAATAGCATAACTTCGCCATCCGAGGTGCAATGTTTCTTACTTTCATAGTTACTTTCATACCCACAGATTCTCTGTGTGCATTAATATAGATGTGGCCCATTCAAGAAAAATGTTGGAACAACTCGGGCGAGGACCCACACCCCCCCCCCCCTATCCTCCCTAACTGTATTGTGTTCTTTTTTCTATTCACAAACATTCCCGGAGTACGCCTGGCACAGCTGAACCAGGGGCAGGCTTCCATCTGTACTCTTGGGGAGGTTATGAGGTGTCCACTGTAAGCTCCTACTCCTGCTGTTCTCTACAGCGGAGAACTCTGCTCAGTGTATAGGATCCCCAGTGCCAAGGCACTTTTTTGAATCCAAGGCATATTTTTCTAGTGGAGAGAAGAACCCTTCAGTGCTTAATTTGCGCCGGTGTTTTCCAGTGCTCGGCATTGGCCCTTAATTATGACAGTCCAGCAAAAGGTGGCCTGTCTGTCTATTGCTGTATAGATCACACCAGTTTAACAATTTAATGCAAATTTAAAGACTAATTTTACAGGAGTTCAGGCCATTCTTTATTGTTTTGGATGGCCTGGAATTGCCCAAACTTTCACATTTATAGCAGTGTGAGGTTTGATAGGGATTGTTTATACTGGCATGTGGCTGTGGTGGCAGTTTCAGCCGGTAGTGCAACCTTCAGTTGCCTCCCGAACAATGCCTTGGGCCCTGGCACTCGTTTATTTACAAACTAAGCACTAGAGCCCTCCTCTCAGAGCACTCATTTCACAACCCTTCAACGTGATGTACGGCGTCATAGATCTCTACTGTCATTCAGGCTTTTACACCTACCAGGAATCCCTCTGTGAATTCCCGACAGATGTAAAAAAAAAAAAAAAAATTGGTTCTAAACATACGTTTAAAAACAAATTTGCCATTGCTAATAGTCCATTGTGTCTCAATGAGAAACTCATTCAGGACAGAATATGTGAGATAATTTCAATACAAAAAGAGTCCTAATATATTGGTTGCAAACGAGTTTTCTCCAAATGTAAAAACTTTAGTGAACATATGTTGGAAAACGAGACAGTATCTGTGAGGCCTGCACAAATAACATGGCTACATTTGTCCTTCACTGGGAACGAAACACCCCTTTGTAGCGCTTGACTCTCAGAGGGTAGCGTTGCAGAGCAGTCTAAGGCTTACTCAAGGGAGGTGGTGTGGGCTAGTAATCGCCATCTACCAGTATGCAGAAATAACACTCAATAATTGATTGTCCAGTCTGTACTTTGCTTTATAAAAGGAAGAGTACATTTATTAAACACACACATTACTCAATACTATGCAACAATTTACAAATATACATAAGCTGTTGGAATTACTTTGTGACATTGCATAACACTCCCACCCCTCCCGCAGGGGGGGTGGGATCTAATACCACCACTCCCATGTATGCACATCATCTTGCCCCCAATGCAGTAGGCTGACCATAACCTGGGGTGAGGGTCTTGCTCACTGGCACCATCCCAGTGGCTACCCACCCCATTATCTCAACGAGCATTTAAAATGGGCACACCTGCCCTGGTGACACAACTCTGACTGATCATCTCATACGGACCATACAGTATACACCTCTACATCTTAGGGGCTAACAGTAGGGGTTGTTCTTCACCTAACGCAGCAGCAAGAATACATGTTTAGGCATCACTTTAAATGAGGTACTTATCATAGCTGATAACAGTTATAATGCATTGCAATCACAGCCCCTAAAAGGCATCACAGTTATAATCACAGGATTAAGTATATACAGCCAGACACCCTAGTAGGAATGACCCGCAACATAACCCCACTTTGCTTATGACTTCACATTACACATGTGACTTTCAGTCCCAACAAGAAACAATATCGCGTAGATGCACCATTGTGCAAGTTCACCTTTCCACCTCTAGGGGAAGTCACCTCAATGACCATCCAGGTTTAGCCTTTCACTCTGTAGTGAAGTCTCAAGCATCCACTTTCAGCTGCTAAACAAAAGTTCCAGCGTTGAGGAAGCTTTAAACCATGGCTAACCCTTGAGGGGTTCCTTCTTGTAAGTCCCCCAGAAACTGAGGGTGGGACTTTTCATCTTCCTGCTGGGGGGAGTCTGTGCTGCTCCTGCAGCTCCCCCAGCTCCTCTTTCAACAAAGAGGGGTGACCCCCTCCTCCGGGGGCCTCCTTGTACCCATACATAACACAATCCCCATGCCTTGCAAGGCATTATGGGGCGCTTCCTGGGCTCAGCGAGCATATTAGAACAGCGGCTCTCCTGCTGTGTCGGGGAGAGCCACACTGCCTTTTCCTGCGGCCTGGCGCCGCATCCGCCCTGCGTTGGGGGTCCGGTCCCACCAGGACCCCTGCTGCCAACCAATGAGTCCTGGCGGTTATTGCAACTTGACGAGTCCACCCCCTGCTGCTCTGGCCGTTCCGGCTGGCTCCCCGTCCGGCCCGCACCCTCCTGTGTGGCCGCGGGAGCCAGCGCTTTCATTCTGGTCTGCCCGCTCCTGCGGGCAGACACAGGGGCTGTACCTGGACCAGTGGGTCCTCTGGGGAGTGCGACAGCACTCCCCCCCGCCTTCCTCCTGCCGCAGGAGAGTGCGGCAGCACTCCCCCTCTCCACTTGGCATCACTGGGGCCCAAAGTTGGCGGTCCCGGGCCCCTAGGAGGTCTTCACGGGGAGCGCGACGGCGCTCCCCGGGTTCGGCTTCGCTCCCTCTGAAGGGTGCGACGGTGCTCCCCCCTCCATACTGCAGCTACTGGGGCCCGGAGTTGGGGGTCCCGGTCCCCAGAACTCTTCACGGGGAGCGCGACGGCGCTCCCCGACTACATCTTCGTCTTCCGCTACTTCGGGGGCCAGGTTAGGTTCCTGGCACCCCCTGGGAACCTTCACGGGGGGCGTGACGGTGCCCCCCGGCTTTCTGTTCATCGGGGGCCAGGGTGGCTCCTGGCACCCCACTGGGGCATTTTCACGTAGAGCGCGACGGTGCTCCCCGACTTAACTTCTTCTCGGGGCAGCCCCCGGGACCTGACCCACCCCGGGGGCCCATTCGAGATCGGCGGCGGAGCCCCAAACGCTTCGTCGTCGGTCTTCTCAGAGGTCAAAGGTCGCCTACCTTCTGGGGGCATATCTCAGCCCCCAGGGGACCGATCTTCACCATTTTGGCCTCTCCTTGCTCCTGGTGGTGCGCCCCAGCCACTGGGAGCACTTTCCTTCACCCTCCTGGTCTCAAGGAGGATGAATTCAGCAGGGAGCTGTCTTCACTGACTCCCTGCGCCAGCCTTTCGCCTGGCTCTCCTCCTGGGCTTCTCTTCTCCTTGCGCAGAGGCCCAGGCTTGGGCTCCATGGTCCTGGACTCCCCTCCTGGCGCAAATCAGGATCCTGGGACAGTCAGGGGGTTCTTCCTTCCATCTGCCCATGGCGCCAGGCTCCAGCACCAGTCTTCCTCAGCAGACCACACCCCAGAGAGAGCTCCTCTCCCTGTGCAAGACCTTTTAAAAGAATTTGGAGGGGGCTGGCAGGAAGGCTCTGCTTGCCCTATCAGGCAGCGACACATCACCTCTCTGCCCCTGCTCCCTCCTTTCTGCAAAGGCCTCTGGGATAGTTCAAAATGGCGTCATCCAGGGGTCCCATGCCACATGATCTCTGAAAAGCCCCTCCCCCCCTTTCTGCCTTCCCTCCAGAGCAGCTTGGTGCCTGGCACCAGGTGACAGCTGCTGATGAATAACCGGCAGCTCCACCCATCTTTTCTCCCTCTTGGAGAGGAGACCTTCGCCCTTGGAATGCTTGCCATGAAAGGCTAGGCCTCTGATGCTTCAGTTTGGGGAGGAAGGTCATTAATCCAGCCTGGCAGGGTCACACCCAGCCAGGCTCTGGTTATGAGCTTAGTCAGAGGAATATGACATTTCTGGATGACCCAAAAGCAGTACAGATATGGCTTTGGACTCCACAGAATGCTTCTTCTTACCTAAGTTACAGTGGACTTTAGTGCGTGTCTGGAATTTGTAGTCCCTAGGGAAGTGAAACTATCCCATGTGATCCCTATCCTCATAGGAGAATAATGGAGTGGTCCTTCAGTGAAAACAGTAAAGCACACTGACTTTCCCGTACATGTTTCTTCCCATTATATAGAGCCTATTCCATGTCACCACCCAGCTCTGCATAATTCCTGCCACACCATTCTATCTGTACCTGCTCCTGGGCTGCGCACGCCAGGAATCTCCCCCACGCAGCCCCTACACGTGTGCACACGCATGTACACATGTGTCTGCATGTAACCAGCCCGGTGCCCCCTACTCTCTCCAGGGGGACACCGGTAAAATCCACATGCAGTCTCTTTCATCATGAGTTCACTGTGGGTGAGTCCCAACTTATGAGGCTCTCCCACAGTAAAAGCTCAACAATTAGGTGTTCAAAAAGCGAAAAATCCGGGTGGCTCAGATGGTCAGAACCACCTTCTAACCTCCCGTCCGCGACCTGGAAGCGGCCAGCGTCAGCCATGCTGCTCGCCGGGTTCCAGGACCAGAGGGCAGATTGTGTTATACTAGGGATGCCCTATGGGCCCTCGATTTCCATACTTGCCTCCACCTAGGTAACTGGGATGTTCATGCTGGGGCTAATAATGCTTGTCCATCCTGCGGTTTTAAGCTGAGTTTGGGTCTTGTTACTGCGGCCAAAGCCTGCATCTCTTCCTGCCGGCCCACGAGGCCCCCCCACCCATTATGGCAGCCATGATTAATGCTCACTCCCTTAGGAAACTCCATTCGGATGTTTTCGACCTCCTCGAGGACGGTTCTCTCGATCTTTTGTTCTTGACGGAAACTTGGCTTGATACTACATCCGACCCTATTGTTACCCTGGCCACGCCTGAGGGCTATAAGATCGCTAGAGCCGACCGCTTAGAGGGGAGAGGGGGGCGGAGTGGCCATCATTTATAAAGAGAAGTGGGACCTTCGCAGGGGGGATGCCACCTCGTGGGGAGGCTGTGAGGCCCTTGACTTTAGTATCCGCTTCTCAGCTCACTTTACTTTGGGAGGCACTCTGATTTATAGGCCCCCTGGCCCGGTGGGTCCTTTTCTCCAGGCCTGTGGAAACGCTGTAACTTCTAGGGCCGTGAGATTTTTTCATTGTATGATCCTGGGTGATCTTAATATCCATCTTGATCAGGCTGATACTAAGGACTCGCGCGACTTCTTGGACATCTTACATGTGGCTCAATTTGATCAGCAGGTTGGCCTTTCCACACATCAGTCTGGCCATATACTGGACCCCATTTGTACCAACTTTCCCATCTTGTTAAGGGATCCATGCCCGGTTCCATGGTCGGATCACTTTTTAACTTATTTCTCGTGGGAAGTGTCCAATGCTGAGCCTTTAACGCGATCATATTGTAAACCAGCCTTTGGTAAAATTGACCCACTTGAGTTCAATCGGGCCTTGGAAGTTTCTAGGCCTACTCTTTCGGTGGTTCTTGAGGATTGTCTGGCTGGATTCACTTGCTGGGTCTCTAATGCAGTGGACATGCTAGTCCCACAACGTTCTTCTAGGCTGTCCAGGGAATCTCCCTCCAAACCTTGGTTCAATCTAGACCTGAAAACACTGAAACATGAAGGCAAGATTCTTGAGCGTGCGTGGCGCCGTAGCGATTATTGCCTGGTAGCCAAGCGGAAGCTCAGGGGATAAGCAAAAAATCTATTATGAAGCCATAACATTGGCCAAAAGGCAATTCTACTCAGCCCGTATTGCTCGGCCAGAAACAATGCTAAAGAAATCTTTACTATTGTGCAGAGTTTTACGTCCCCTTTGGCCCAAGCTAGTGTGTCTCCATCTTCGGTCACATGGTGCAATACTCTTTCTTGCTTCTTTATGGAAAAGATTCGCACCATACAGGCGGTTTTTTCCTCCTGTGACAATGGTCCTGGGACAACTTCTGCGCTTCCATCTGTTGATCTTGACCATTCCTTGCATGCTTTTAGGCCTGTGGACCTGCCTGATTCGCTTAGAATTCTTAAGGGTCTAAAGTCCGGTTCGCCCTCGGACCCCTGCCCTGCCAGATTACTGGCAGCAGCTGCAGAGATCACTAACGCAGAAGTGAACAACATTATCAACATGTCCCTTCAGGAAGCCGTCGTACCGCAGGCTTGGAAGCAGGCTAAGATTTTGCCACTTTTTAAAAAGCCGTCATTGGACCCCCTTAGTCCAGGGAATTATCGTCCTATTTCCCTCTTACCTGCTCTGGCCAAGATGTGTGAGAAGGTTGTGAATAAACAGCTCACTGAGTTTATTGAGAGGGAGGGCCTTCTGCATCCAGCCCAATCAGGGTTTCGGGCTTCTCATAGTACCGAATTGGCCCTGGTTGAGGTTTCAGAGGCCATCCGTGAGTGCTTGGACGCCGGCGGGAGGGCAGCATTAATCTTGCTGGACCTCTCGGCGGCGTTCGACACGGTCCCGCACTCACTACTCCTTGCGCGACTTGCCGGAATTGGTGTGTCGGGCTCGGTCTGGGGCTGGCTCAGGTCCTTCTTGGAAGGGCGGGTCCAGCAGATTTGGCTTCCACCGTCCTCTCCTCAGTCAGTGACAACCGGAGTCCCCCAGGGGTCCTCCCTCAGTCCCCTTCTCTTTAATATTTACCTCACACCTCTAATATATCTGGCCGAGGGCTTGGGGGCCAAGGTGATGGCTTATGCAGATGATACCCAGCTGCTTTTCACCTGGGACAAAAATGCGGACTCTGTTCTCTTGGTCCAACATTGTCTCTCTTCTATTTTTAAATGGCTGGCGGCCGCACAACTCAAGTGCAATGAAGAGAAGTCTGAGATTCTCCTCTTTGGGAAATTTCCTCCCAACTTCCGGGATTCTC
This sequence comes from Calotriton arnoldi, assembly GCA_963921515.1. NCBI lineage: Eukaryota > Metazoa > Chordata > Amphibia > Caudata > Salamandridae > Calotriton > Calotriton arnoldi. Next base: position 4,211,712 of record CAWUFW010000205.1, read on the forward strand.
TCTGGCCACCTGAGTTCCCCTCGCCCACTTCCACAGGGAAGCCCGCCAAGAACTTGGGGGTGTGGTTTGATGAGAGTCTTTCCTTCTCGACGCATATCAAGAAGCTGGCCGGCAATTGTTTCGGTCTTCTCAAAACGCTAAGGAAATTCTTTCCTCTCCTACCCCAGGCGGCGAGGGAAACGGTTACTTGTGCACTGATTTTGTCTCGGCTGGACTAAACCAATGCCCTTTACATTGGCATCCCGGGCTATCTGTTGAGAAAGCTCCAGGTGGTCCAAAATACGGCAGCCAGACTCCTTCTTGGCATTTCCACCAGGAATAGTGTTTGCCATCACTTGCGCTCGCTACACTGGCTCCCTGTGATAGACAGAGTAAAATTCAAATCGCTGGTTATGGCCCACCGTGCCCTTCATGGCAGTGGCCCTTCCTACTTGCGGAAATGCTTCTTCTTTTATGTGCCATCTCGACCTCTGCGATCTATGGGGCACATGCATCAAAGGTTTTTGCGATCGCAAACGGTGCGATTCGCAAAAATCGGCCGTTTGCGATCGCAAATTGGCCTTTGGAGATGCATGAAAGTGTTTCCTATGCGCAATTTAAGAATTCGCAATTAATTGCGAATTCCTAAATTGCGATTGCATTTAAGGAATCTCAATTTAGGTTCCTTAAATGCAATGCTAGAAGCACTTTCAAATAGCGATTTCGCTATTTGGGACCGCAAATTACAGACAAATAAAACTTGTCTGTAATTTGCAAAAACTTCGAAAAATGCTCTAAAATGCATTTTTTTAAGTTTTAGGTTACACACACACATGCCCTTGGGGCAATATCACGTAGATGCACCATTGTGCAAGTTCACCTTTCCACCTCTAGGGGGAGTCACCTCATTGACTATCCAGGTTTAACCTTTCACTCTGTAGTGAAGTCTCAAGCATCCACTTTCAGCTGCTGAACAAAAGTTCCAGCGTTGAGGAAGCTTTAAAACCATGGCTAACCCTTGAGGGTTTCCTTCTTGTAAGTCCCCCAGAAACTGAGGGTGGGACTTTTCATCTTCCTGCTGGGGGGAGTCTGTACTGCTCCTGCAGCTCCCCCAGCACCTCTTTCAACAAAGGGGGGTGACCCCCTCCTCCGGGGGCCTCCTTGTATCCATACACAACACAATCCCCATGCCTTGCAAGGCATTATGGGGCGCTTCGAGGGCCCAGCGCGCATATTAGAACAGAGGCTCTCCCGCTGTGTTGGCGAGAGCCGCACAGCCTTTTCCTGCGGCCTGGCACCGCATCTGCCCTGCGTTGGGCCTCTGGTCCTACCCGGGCCCCTGCTGCCATCCGGTGAGTCCTGGCGGTAATTGCAGCTCGGACAGCCCACCCCGTGCTGCTCTGGCCGTTCTGGCTGGCTCCCCGTCCGGCCCGCACCCTCCTGTGCGGCTGCGGGAGCCAGCACTTTTATTCTGGTCTGCCCGCTCCTGTGGGCAGACACAGCGGCTGCACCCGGACCAGCGGGTCTTCGGGGAAGTGCGATGGCACTCTTTCCCCCCCCCGCCTTCCTCCTGCTACGGGGGAGTGCGGCGGCACTCCCCCTCTCCTCTTGGCATCACTGGGGCCCGGAGTTGCGGTCCAGGGCCCCTAGGAGGTCTTCACGGGGAGCGCGATGGCGCTCCCCGGCTTCGCTCGCCTGGGGGGGTGCGACGGCACTCCTGTTGTATTCCTCTTAGGGTGTCCGTATATAGGTTTTCCTGTATCATGTCCTTATATAGGCACAATTCGCCCAGCCCTTATATAGGCATAAAATCCCAGTCCTTATTTAGGCATTAAACCGTGCACTCCAAATACAGGCATGGTCTCCGACATCCGTCCACCCTAACGTCACAACGAGTTCTTGAAGAACAGACCCTTAGGCTTTGGGAGTTTCCCTAGCACAGGACTATTGATTTCTTCAAGGACTCATCTATTATGCATGAACCATTATACCTTAGGGGTTCATTCATGACGTCTTCCGCTGTCCGATCCAAGTCAATGCTAACATTCTGAGGTACCTCTCAGGTATAAATATACCTTCCCTAGCCCTTGTAAACTAGAGGAGATCTCGACTTCAGAGGAGCCCGTTTCCAGGCCTGACGCACTGAGAAGACGCTGTCATCCCTGCACGCAGAGTCTCCAGCTTCCAGTGATCTGACTTCCCTCGCGGGGTGTTGGAGTTCGAGTCTGGCAAGAGATTCCCACCTCTCTCATTCTTAAGGTATGGAGCTGACTAGAAACCTAGATGGACTCTTGGCATACTAGGCATACTAGGCATACTGAGCGTAACATACTCTTAGTATAGCATAGTAAGGAATTCACCTACTTCATACCTCTCCCTACACCTAGGTTAGGTTAGGTACATTGAGGTAGAACTAGCTTAGAAACACATCGTATGAGTACTCGCATTTTTAGTCTACGTTATTTATGTAAATGAATATCTACTAAAGATCATGCTAGCGCAGTATTATTAATTTCTACTGCTTACGCTGTACATTATTTATCTTGCATACTGTCTTGTGATCGTAACAGCACATTTTACTTACACGAGAAACAAGACTGTTCAATAAATCTTTTATTGAAACGCCCGTCTATTCTTTCTGTGTAACTTTGAGGAAAACTAAGTATGCGTGAGTGAGCTGAGGGAAATAGTTATCTATTGTTTCCACGACTCTGGGACACGTTCTGATTCTATAAGGGAAACAAAGTTGTCATGTTTTGCGGCTGCCAGAAACTACTCCCTTCTTGTTTATCAAGGAGTTTCTAGTGGCCTCTGAGCTAGCTGGCACAAGTAATTAAGTTTAATATACTCGATAGGGACATACCGACCTTAGTCCTATGTCAAACCTATAGGGTATATCATTCCAATGCGCAGAGCCTATTAGGGAAATAGGAGCTACACTACATGGCGCCCAACTTTTGGTAAGGCGGTAATTTAACGTTAGATACTGAGTAACTCAGCCGTGCCTTTTCTCTCAGAGACCCCTACCCATATACTCCAAAAGACGTCTGGAGTGGGCAGGGTTAAGTATCCGCCACGGCTACATAGGGAAGCACCCTATATATTAGCTGTTTGGTTTGCTCAACGTTGAAGGATACAGTGTTCCAAAATATTGTGCACCTTATCTTTGTTTCCTTGAAACTTGTGCTACATTAAAAAAAAATTTTTTTTTAAAATGACCGAAACCGGTGGAGCTGCGGCTGACCCAGCCTTAGCAGTTTTTAACTTTACAGGTTTAGATGAAACCGAGGAGGGTGTTATAGACTTCGCTCCAAACTTAAGAAGAGCCATCACTCTAAAACTTATAAAACATGGCCTACCACCAAGAGGAGGTAGAGCAGTTTTCGTGATAGAGGCACACAAATCATTTCAGACAGAGGTATTCTATTCATGGGTAATATTTCCTGAATCCAATCCAGTAACACACATGTTTCACTTCTACAAAGAAGATGAACCACCAGAGGAATACATTCCTTTCGAGGATATAGAAATTCCATTAACATACCAGGAGCATCAGCTCTGGTTTAAAGGCGCCCTAAAAGATCACAGAAACATTACCAGGCTCGGTCCACTAGGTAGACCAGGAGCAACATGGCCGATTCTAGCCGGCTACACACCTCATCCTGAACTTGATATAATGTCAGATGAGGAACTACTTACTCAACTTACAGAGTTAATAAAAATCTACAGACAATTGGTCCAATATATGATGCGGACTTTCACAGTCCAACCACCATTGACACTTCCAAATCAAATTCCTCAACCAGGGAATACACTAAAAATTACACCACAGACTCTATACGCAGTCATGGGTAAAATGCCCACAAAACGTGAGCAAATTCCATTTTGGATAGCTCAAAAAATTACTCAAATCGAAGCAGTATTTCCAAATACTAGCCCGTATGAGAAACACAGAATCCTAACCATCTGTTTACCGATGGGGATCACACCACAACTGGAAGACTGCACCACTTGGGGCTCAGTCTTTGCTGCCATCTACACTAAAACACATGGTATTCCATCAATTGCGGTAATACCTGATGTCCTAAAACAAATTCAAAACGAATACGGGGCAGAGCCTGCTCTAAATTTAGGTATGAAATTACTGAAAAATTTCAACCAGGTCACAACAATAATATTATCTAATATTAAAGGGGAGGCAGCAGCAGTGGCGATCCGCCAAAGATTAAGGGAATTCGATGTTACAGAACATCAAACAGAGCTACCCAGAATAATCTTATGCAGAATTAGGCAGAGATAGTTTGGGTGGAAGACCAGTGAAGCCAAAACTATCTGAAAGTCCTGAGAAGGACTCTATTAAACAAACTCCTACATCTTCTAAAAAGAAGTGGGAGACTACTAAACAAAATTCAAATGAGAAACGTTCTCAATCCCGAGGTAGGTCTCCTCAAAAGGAGCCCTCTGAAAGGACGTATAACCTCAGGAATAGGGATAATTTGAGAAAGCCTGACGGGTATCAAGATACTGATACACGTTCCTCTCGTCCCTTTCAGATCTCATCACAGACTTTGGAAAGAAGAGGACGGTCAGAACATAGAGAAGAACGCGTGAAATCCAAGGAAGAAAAACACGCTCCAAAAAATAAACCAAAACCTCAATTCTCCAAAAAGAAGGTAGCAGGTCTGAAGGTCAGATATGCAGAGAATACTGAGAACACAACTCAAGAATGGAGAATGGGCTCAGACAATGCTGGACAGTGCAGCAGAAGTCACAATAGCTCGCCAGAACCTGAAGGAACTTCTGGAGGTAGTGGACTTGAATGAGTACATTACAGTTGAGACTGTAGACACCAGGGTTAGTACTCCACAAAAGTTATATGAAATAACACTCCGGATGAAGTGAGACATACCTAGACAGGTGAAAGCACTTTTTTGGGAAAGACTATCAAGGGGCTATGACATACTTCTAGCAGAAAAAGACTGGCCACCACAATTTGTCAGGGAGTGCCCACACGGCGAGGACATTATTATGCCTGCCTTCTCCAACCACATTCCAATTCACTTAAAATATACATATGTCAGGAAATGGGCAGTAGCCCAGGCCCCAGCATTATATAAAAATCATGTAGGATGGGATGAGGACTCACCTCACCATAAAATACATCTGAAACATGAACCAACTGCACAAAGGCAGTACCCAGTAAAGCAAGAAGCTAAAAAACAGGTCAGGGAGATCTTGGATCAACTTGAATACCAAGGGGTGATTGAAACATGCACCTCCTCAATGAACAATCCTTTGTTTCCTGTCTCCAAACCAGACAAATCATATCGTCTAGTTTTAGACTACAGACACTTAAACACTTGAACAGGGTGAGCACCATTATATTGGGCTTCGCCTCTGAGGGCTACAAATTCAACTTCAAAAAGTCCAGAATTGCCCATCTCAATGTCCTATTTCTAGGATACGAGCTTATAAGTGAAGGCAAGACTTGGCAGCTAACTTTCTAGAGAAATGTGCGCTGCTCCAACCTACAAAAACGCTAAAAAACTTACAATCCATCCTGGGTTTCCTAAATTTTGGAAGAACATACATTCTAAATTACGCGGAAAGGGTTAAACCTCTCTAAGCATTAATCAAACCTGATTTTTCAATCAGAAATTGGACACAAGAACACACACAAATCCAGCGTTCACTCCAGGCTAACATGTTAGCAACAAATCACTTACAAACACGCGTAAGTCAACGCAACCTGGTGATCCGAATAATTTCGGGTCAATGCGGATTCACCTACTTAACATTTAATGAGGATGAAAAAATACCAATTGCATACAAATCTCATTTGTATACACAAGCGGAAATGCGCTTCACTTCAACTGAAAAAATTCTGACAGCAGTTCAAACCGCTGTAGCAAAAGAAAGAGCCTTAGCCCAAGGGAAACGCATTATTGTCGTTACCCCAGTACCAGCTTTAGAAGCGGTCACAAAAGCAAGCATTCCAAATGCAAAAGCATTACATCCAAGATGGATACAATGGGTTAATTCTCTTGCTGCAACAGATGTTGAATATGTTTTTGATCCTGATTTAAAAACACAAGCGTTCCTGCAATATGAACAAGAATGTCCTCTGCCCACTGAGATTCTGCCTCTCGATCAGTACGAATTCATAATTTACACTGACGGATCCACACAGCCTGCAACAGGGAGTAAGCAAGCTTACAGTGCAGCATGTGCAATCGTTAAAGGTCGCATGCGAGATGGCATCTTCAGACCTATGGTCACAAAAACTCAATCTCTAGGAGATTGTACAGCTCAGCGAGCTGAACTACAAGCATTCAAACTGGCACTTGAAAGTACAGATCGAGAATTCCCCACACTGATAGTGTGCGATTCCTTTTACTGTGTTCAGTCGTATAATAAATATATACAAAACTGGCTTGAAAATGGTTTCAAAGATGCGAAAGGTGGCACAATAAAGCACAAAACGCTTTGGGAACAAGTAGTTCAGTTGAAAAATGAACTACCAAAGGCTCACGTGATCCACACACTGAGGCATCAACGTGATGGCGTTCACGTTGCAGGGAATTCATTGGCTGACGAAGCCGCAAAGGGGGCTGTTCAGACGGCTTCCGTAGCTGCGATCACTTGTTCAAAAACAAAAATAGACAGTGAGATAATGTTGGCTGTCAATGCTACAAGCAAAGGCAGTGGTGCAGCATTACCAAAAAAGTTTCCACTGAAGTACTCTTATGTAATTGATGCAAACAACGTTCCTTTTGCTCGAATCCCTGGAGTGGGGGATAGGGTAATCCCAAACATGGAACGTAGAGCAGTTTTGATTTATGAAGCACATTTGGGGGAGGGTCTGCCACATCAAGGGATCTCTAAAACAATTTTGACATTAAAAGAGATGTACTGGTGGCCCGGGATGAATACAGAAATCCACATCTTCATCAATAACTGCATAGACTGTAAGGTACAGCGTGATGCTGACCGCCACCAGACACACTGCTACGAATGTAGCTGCCGAGTACAGACACCATTGTTAGACAGCATTAGACTATCTACGTGCATGCGTCCTTCTGGACAAATGCAATCCCACAAATACTGAATCAAGGTTCCTATGGATATGGCCTCAGCGCTCGGCTGACGCTCAAACTGTTATAAAAGATTTGTGAGTCTTTATCGGCACATACGCAATAGGCACGCTACATTCTGACCAGGGCCCTGCGTTTAGCTCTCGGGCTTACAAAGAAGCCATGGCCAGTCTGGGCGTTGCATTGCGGGACTCCTCTCCATTCCATCCTGAGGGAAATTCGGTTGTGGAATGGAAAAACTGGGACATAAAGCAGTCTATAACAGGTAGGGTATTAGGTTCGGGTGATGGGTGGGTCAAACATCTTTATGGGGTCCAACGCTCATTAAATAACCTGCCAAGAAGTTCTCTAGGGGGGGTCACTCCATATGAGGTCCTATTTGGGACAAGAATGTGGGTACCAGACCTCGATCACGTAGGCACAGTGGTGGAAAATAAACCGTTTGATATCAAAGATCGTTTGGCTGTTTTACAGGAACTCAATGAACTGAGATCAAAACAAAGCAACGTATTCCTGCAGCCAACCACCACTGGGGAAAACCGGCGGTCCCAGCAAGGCCTGTCTGGATTCCAAAAGTTGGGGATCTAGTCAGAGAAAAGATTGCGGACAAGAAGGAATTTGGACCTTCTTACAGACAACCAGTACCTGTCCTAGCAGTTCAAGGAACAAGAACAGTACTTCTGCCGCCCCTTGCTGGAAGAAAGGAGAAAAGATTTGTGTCCATCGACCTCATCAAACCACAGTATGTGGCCAATACTAAATAGTAGGCCTCGTGGACTCCGACCTAGTAGCAGACGCACTCCTCTCGCTACTATCCAAGAGGTTCAGACTGAAAGACTGATAACCATCGAGAATTCAGCTGTAACAGATGAAGGACTAGGCAACCATGCAATGGAACTCATCCCTCTTGAAAACCAAGTAACAGTTCATCCAAATACACCTCTCTACACCAATGTGGCGCGTGATCAACTGGTTCCAGCGATTTCTACAAATCCTGATGCAATTCCAACAATTGACAGAACTGCTTCTGGCTATTTCATTAACTTTGATACGTTCTCAGAAGATCCGAGTGAACCTGAAACGACGCCAGCATCATTAAAATTCAAACAGCAAGTACAAGACTTTCTTCACTTTCTGAAAAAGACTTATCTGGTTTCCCCATGGATTGAGCTCTGGATTATATCTGGACTATTTGTTTTCCTGCTCTGGCTAGCTTTGGTTACAACTGTGAGCGTGCTTATAAGTGGCAGATACATCCATGTGAACATTGAAGGAAAAGATGTGAACGTGCTGTTGAAACCTCATAAATCTTCCCATCGTGAAGCAAGAGACTTGTCGACAGTGAACATCACAGCCGTTCCTATACAGGATGGTATAGTGTGGAACAAAACAGATTTTGAAATCTTTGGCCCGACGGAACAATTGAACATTCCACATTTGTTTAAAATTTCACTAAGTGATCTCATTTCGTCCAGTACCTATTCTGATGATTGGGACTTTGAGACTGTTAACGACATAATGTTTGACATAGAAAAATCTGCAGCATTTTCTAAAAATGAATATTTAGAGGGTTCATCGGACTATGAACAGCTGTATTGCTATAACCACTATGGTCATCATTATTTGCATAAATCTGCATACCCTAGAAATGTGTTTGTTTAACCAATGGGAGCATTGTCCTACACCACCACAAGGTAGTTCAAAAACATTTGCTAACAAGTTTCCATATTTTTCAGGTTACAATACATCTGATCCAGAAACGTTTTACTATAAACATGTAAACAAAACAGGACTGAAAATTGTGTTAACTAATACAAAACAGATTTACTCTGCAGCATTTATTGCCCAACTGTCTAGACGGGGTTTCGACTTTTGGAAAGACACAATAGACACAAAAACTGTCTGGGGTACTAAAGATTGGCAAGTGCAGGGGATAGAAGCTTTATTTAGAGCCTGTATCATCCCTGAACAAATAATGTTTTTGAATGAAACTGTCCAACAAACATCTTGTCTTGGACTAGCCAAGATAAAAGAGATGAAAACACCTTCTGTACCAACACCTGCAAGGGATAACAATACACAGGCAGCGGTGACAGTTGACAAAATACTACAACTCAACAGATCTAATCCTGATTGGAAAAAATGGTTGATCTGGCCCACAGACACGAACAACTGTCAGGAAAGATTCCTGAATAAAACTCAGGGTTTTACTATTCACAGGCCAGACCCAAGATACGTCCAAAGACAGCATCCGGGGGTAGTAACAACATACAGAGTAGGAAAATTATGCCTCAATTGGCTGCAGAAATCTACACTACAGGATGTGAAACAACACTTATCCTTACTTAAAGAAGATGCAGACCTTAGGGAATTCTTGCTTGGACCAAGAAAACCGCGTCAAAAACGTTTCATATATGCCGGCATCTATGCTGCTTATAATGAAGCATGGAAGGTGTCACAGATGGAGGCCGCAGAACGAATACGTGAACTTGATCGTATTAATTTAGAGAAAACACTCACTGTGGTCGACAATGGGTTAACAACTTTGTCCTCCAGAATATGTTCATTGGACAACATTGTATCCTCTGCTATCGACATACTAGAACAAGATTTGGCGATGTTACAGCAAGGCCAATCTCAATTACGTTCTATTGTGTTATTAAGCTGGACGCTGCAATCTTGGCGTGCGGGCTATGTGCCTTGGCGTTTCATCAACACGTCAGCTCTGTTTGCAGAATACAATCTAACTGATAAACCGATCAAACTGGCACAAAGAGGAGCAAAGTATACAGTGCTGAGCATTGAAAAACTGGAAAAGTTACCGTTCACAGTGGCAGAAAAACCACCTACAGAATGGCTCATTAATGGCGAAATCACACTACCTGTGACTACTTTTCAGTTTCAGTATTGCCTCAAACAAATGCAAGCAGGAAAATATGAAAGGTTGGGTAAGGAATACATTAAGACATCTTGGAATTTACCGTATACATATAGATGTTGGAGTGGGGATCGTGAAGTGTTTTTGAGCGGTACACACTGTAAAAGTACACTGAGCGGTTCACTTATATGTCAGGACATTTCTTTACACGCGGCTTGCAATGGTTCTGTGGCAAATTTGTCTTGCCATCAGCAGGGTACACCAGCTGCTGTGATTAATCCAACGTTTGGACAACTTTCTAATGGGAGTTACCTCATGTTGAATGATCAGAGTTGCTGCGGCATGTTGCCAGGCATCCCATATCTAGTAACGGTCAACTCCAGGGTCACTTGCTGTATGCAAGTAGTGTTTGCCCCAATAGACACAGCCAGGGAATCGCCTTTGTGGCCTTCGCTGAACGTCTCTTTTCTAAGATTTGATACTTTAAGCAGTGCCTTTGATCTCGGCCAAAGAAACCTATGATCTACAAGTAGCAAGGACTTTGGCTGAGATACAGACTTTAATACGTACAAACTGCCCTATACATTTCATGGAAATGATAGGACGTATCTTTAACATGTCTGATACAAGCGGAATTGTACATGTATTTAAGAGCATCTGCTCCGGTCTGTTAGCACCCTTCCAGGCAATACTCGGAATCATCCCGAACTTTGCACATTCGGTGTTTGGTGGCATACCATTACTTCTCGCACTTGTTGGCAGAATTATTTTTCTCTTCCTGCTATTACGCTATGGCCAGCCTATTCGCCGACATCACTCCGAGCGAAATGGAGAAAGCTCTCCTTGAACGAAAGTGCCGTGAGCGAATAGTGCAGCTTTTGGGCATGACTCGTCTACGGGACCTGAATACCACGTGGTTCCTGTCATTCAGACCAATCTGGCAAGATTGCATCTTACCTGTTCTACGATGCCTGCTATGCCGTGAAGAATGCGTGTTAGACACCTGTCTAACATTTCCATCAGCAATGCCAACGGATGTCGATACTCTGCTGGACCCGATAACGGCCCATGCTCTGTGTTGTCCCCAGAGGCTACCAATCCTGATGACGGCATTCATTGAGATCTCACAGTCGCTTCCAGCTGCTGCTGAGGTACGAGATGGATCTACAGGCACACAGGTAACAACGGACGCGAACATTGCTGCGGCATCCTATGCTGAAAGCGATGCTTCACATCTCTGTGCAATTAATCTACTACACGAGGTGTTCCAACTGACACCAACTTCAGTGGACAATATTTTGTCTACAGAAATAGATGATCTCATGTTTACACCAGACCCGTACACTGACTGATTCAACCCACAGTGTACCAGAGACGCAGTAAAATTTGGCCTTCATATTTCAAAAATTGGAACTCTTCCCAAATTGAACTTTTTTTTCCCGTTTTTCAAACTGAATGGCAATTCAATCTGCTTGAAGTAGAACTAGCCTTATAGTACAGACTTCACGGTACTTCCTCAGACACTTTGTCATCTTATTTGTCTAAAAAGTTCATTAATTTTCATGACATGAAATGACTTTGATTTTTGAACAGCTTATCGATAATTTTCTGTCACATGTAAATATTTCTGCTTATTTTCATTCAAATTGCATTTAATTTCCAAATATATGCCCGAACTGAGAAAAGCAATGCTTAAAATGTACAGTACCTTTTGCATTCGAATATGTTTTTTTTTTACATGCTTTTAAGAAATGTTTTTAGCAATATGCGGTACTCCATTTTATGTTTAGCATATTAAATGTTTAGCATTTTATTATTATCGTACACACGAAAGTGGAGTGGGTGTTGTATTCCTCTTAGGGTGTCCGTATATAGGTTTTCCTGTATCATGTCCTTATATAGGCACAATTCGCCCTGCCCTTATATAGGCATAAAATCCCAGTCCTTGTTTAGGCATTAAACTGTGCACTCCAAATACAGGCATGGTCTCCGACATCCGTCCACCCTAACGTCACAACGAGTTCTTGAAGAACAGACCCTTAGGCTTTGGGAGTTTCCCTAGCACAGGACTATTGATTTCTTCAAGGACTCATCTATTATGCATGAACCATTATACCTTAGGGGTTCATTCATGACGTCTTCCGCTGTCCGATCCACGTCAATGCTAACATTCTGAGGTACCGCTCAGGTATAAATATACCTTCCCTAGCCCTTGTAAACTAGAGGAGACCTAGACTTCAGAGGAGCCCGTTTCCAGGCCTGACGCACTGAGAAGACGCTGTCATCCCTGCACGCAGAGAGTCCAGCTTCCAGTGATCTGACTTCCCTCGCGGGGTGTTGGAGTTCGAGTCTGGCAAGAGATTCCCACCTCTCTCATTCTTAAGGTATGGAGCTGACTAGAAACCTAGAGGTACTCTTGGCATACTAGGCATACTAGGCATACTGAGCGTAACATACTCTTAGTATACCATAGTAAGGAATACTTCACCTACTTCATACCTCTCCTTACACCTAGGTTAGGTTAGGTACATTGGGGTAGAACTAGCTTAGAAACGCATCGTATGAGTACTCGCATTTTTAGTCTATGTTATTTATGTAAATGAATATCTACTAAAGATCATGCTAGCGCAGTATTATTTATTTCTACTGCTTACGCTGTACATTATTTATCTTGCATACTGTCTTGTGATCGTAACAGCACATTTTACTTACACGAGAAACAAGACTGTTCAATAAATCTTTTATTGAAACGCCCGTCTATTCTTTCTGTGTAACTTTGAGGAAAACTAAGTATGCACGAGTGAGCTGAGTGAAATAGTTATCTATTGTTTCCACGACTCTGGGACACGTTCTGATTCTATAAGGAAACAAAGTTGTCATGTTTTGCGGCTGCCAGAAACTACTCCCTTCTTGTTTATCAAGGAGTTTCTAGTGGCCTCTGAGCTAGCTGGCACAAGTAATTAAGTTTAATATACTCGATAGGGACATACCGACCTTAGTCCTATGTCAAACCTATAGGGTATATTATTCCAATGTGCAGAGCCTATTAGGGAAATAGGAGCTACACTACACTCCCCCCTCCATACTGCAGCTACCGGGTCCCGGAGTTGGGGGTCACAGGCCCCAGAACTCTTCACGGGGAGCGCGAAGGTGCTCCCCGACTACATCTTCATCTTTCGCTTCTTCGGGGGCCAGGGTAGGCTCCTGGGACCCCCTGGGAACCTTAACAGGGGTGCAACGGTGCTCCCTCTGGCTTTCTGTTCATCGGGGGCCAGGGTGGGCACCTGGCACCCCACTGCGGCATTTTCACGTGGAGCGCGACGGCGTCTCCTGACTTAACTTCTTCTTTGGGCAACCCACGGGACCTGACTCACCCTGGGGGCCCATTCGAGACCGGCGGCGGAGCCCCACGCGCTTCGTCGTCGGTCTTCTCAGAGGTCAAAGGTCACCTACCTTCTGGGGGGCATATCTCAGCCCCTAGGGGACCGATCTTCACCATTTTAGCCTCCTTCTTGCTCCTGGTGGCGCGCCTCAGCCACTGGGAGCACTTTCCTTCGCCCTCCTGGTCTCAAGGAGGGTGAATTCAACAGGGAGCTGTCTTCACTGACTCCCTGCGCCAGCCTTTCACCTGGCTCTCCTCCTGGGCCCCTCTTCTCCTTGCGCAGAGGCCCAGGCTTCGGCTCCCTGGTCCTGGACTCCCCTCCTGGCGCAATTCAGGATCCTGGGACAGTCAGGGGGTTCTGCCTTTCAACTGCCCATGGCGCCAGGCTCCAGCACCAGTCTTCCTCAGCAGACCACACCCCAGAGAGAGCTCCTCTGCCTGTGCAAGACCTTTTAAAAGAATTTGGAGGGGGCTGGCAGGAAGGCTCTGCTTGCCCTATCAGGCAGCGACACATCACCTCTCTGCCCCTGCTCCCTCCTTCCTGCCCAGGTCTCTGGGATAGTTCAAAATGGCGTCGTCCAGGGGTCCCATGCCACATGGTCTCTGAAAAGCCCCTTCCCCCCCCTTTCTGCCTTCTCTCCAGAGCAGCTTGGTGCCGGGCACCAGGTGACAGCTGCTGATGGATAACCAGCAGCTCCACCCATCTTCTCTCCCTCTTGGAGAGGAGACCTTCACCCTTGGAATGCTTGCCGGAAAGGCTAGGTCTCTGATGCTTCAGTTTGGGGTGGAAGGTCATTAATCCAGCCTGGCAGGGTCACACCCAGCCAGGCTCTGGTTATGAGCTGAGTCAGAGGAATATGACATTTCTGGATGACCCAAAAGCAGTAGAGATATGGCTTTGGACTCCGCAGAATACTTCTTCTCACGTAAGTTACAGTGGACTTAAGTGCGTGTCTGGAATTTGTAGGCCCTAGGGAAGTGAAACTATCCCATGTGATCCCCATCCTCATAGGAGAATAATGGAGTGGTCCTTCAGTGAAAACAGTAAAGCACACTGACTTTCCCTTACATGTTTCTTCCCATTATATAGAGCCTATTCCATGTCACCACCCAGCTCTGCATAATTCCTGCCACACCATTCTATCTGTACCTGCTCCTGGGCTCCCCCTCACAGCCCCTACATGTGTGCACACGCATGTACACATGTGTCTACATGTAACCAGCCCTGTGCCCCTTACTCCGGCTGTAACGCAGCGACCTTCTCTCTCCAGGGGGACACTGGTAAAATCCACATGCCGTCTCTTTCATCATGAGTTCACTGTGCGTGAGTCCCAACTTATGAGGCTCTCCCACAGTAAAAGCTCAACAATTAGGTGTTCAAAAAGCGAAAAATCTGGGCGGCTCAGATGGTCAGAACCACCTTCTAGCAACATCTCAATTTATTGCCAGGCATTTGCGTTACTTTTCACTGCCAAAACATGAAACAGCAAAGTACGAAGCACAATTAACTGTGCATGAACGTAAAGCTGAGTTGACATTGTATCGTGAAATCTCCAAAGGTCAAAGCGTGAAACAGTGGGAGACAACTGATGTTGAGTAGTTTGAATTTTGACAATCAATTAGGAATTATGGTGCTCGCAGGATCCAATTCAGAGCTCAGCTCCATGCTGAGCAGTCTTTGCAGAATGGTAAGATCAGTCAATTGTCTAAAGTAAAGTTGCAAGATGTCTTCACAACTGGATATGAAACAGGAATATTAAATGTTGCTTTACCTTTCTGAAAGTGTCCTTGAAAAGTTTCTTCTAGCTGTCTCAATGTATATGTAGAGGAAAGAAATGAAGACTGGGCTTAGCATTATAGAAATGGGCCACTGTTAAAATCTAACCATCCCAACCCAACTGTCTCCACATGTTGATAGGCTGGTAAGGAATAAGCTAGTTCCCCTACGGAGGGAGCCTGCTTACATTCTTTTAATAATCTCATACTTGTACTTAATACTGAAGGTACGAGGAGGTACCAATCTTAGATGTTAGGCATTCATTAAACTTGAAAAGCACAACGTAACAACAGTTTAACAGAGTTGGCAAGAGTACTTACAATTATATTTAAAAACATTCATGAGATAAGATTCTCTCTACTCTTGTGAACCAAAATCACCCACACAGGACAGAACTCATTTCTTCACTAATACATATAATTCATCCTCTGTCCCACTATCATGTTTACCCCATAATTAGATCTACCAATGAACTTTAGAACCAACGGCCACATGTAGTAAACGTTTTGAGGCTCGCAAACCCTTTGATCCACAAAGTCAAAGAGTTTGCAACTGCTAAAAAGATACTTACTATATACTAAATCCATTTTAAGAGTCAGTAAAGTATTAGTGGTGGACTTGGCCCTCTCTGCATGGACTCCTCCAGAACTTTGCCTTCACCCCTCCTGTTTGCTGAATTTCATTTTTGTTGGCATTATGACTCTGGGCACTTTACTGCTGCCAACTAATGCTAAAGTGCTTGCGCTCTTTCTTTTAACCATGGTAAAATTGGATTACATCCAATTGTCACATGTTATTTACATTTAAGTCCCTAGTAAAGTGGAGCCACATGTACCCAGGGCCTGCAAATTTAATACTACTAGTGGGCCGTGGGCCTGCAGCACTTATTGTGCCATCCACTTAATTCACCCTTTAAATGGTTGAATAACATTACAATGCGGTCGCCAGTAGGTAGTTATAGTTAGGACCTCGTTTCTATTCAAAAAGCGTTTTTTCTTTTCCCAATAACTTTGGCGCCGGTAGACGAATCTTCGTGAAATTTTCAAAACTAGTGGGGCGCTCCGGTGAGCTCCTGTCTGTAAAGTTTCAGGGTGATTCGTCAAGCAGGGGCCGAGAAAAAAGGGGGGTCCCAAAACGCATTTTCCCCATGTTAATTTCCATAGGAAACTTTAGACAAAGCTACAGCCCGAACTGCTGAACGGAATTACACCAAATTTGGCAAAAAGGTAGCCCTTGGTTCAGAAAGAGCCCACCAGGTACCTCCAGTATGCGCTAGGGAGCTGCATTGCAGAGAGGTGGTCCAAGGCCATGCCCCCTTTTTACACCGCTCTGCAACACAGCTCTGTGGCGCTTACTGGAGGTACATAGTGGGCTAGTTGGCCCCCAGGGACCCTCAGGACTCAAGGGGACTTAATCCCCCAATTTACAATGTGCCAGGGGGCGCGTTTGCACAGTGGTGCAGGGAGGGGGTGGGGCCAGAAATTACAAGTGTGCAAACACACCCCCTTCTACCGAGGTTTTGCGCCCTTCTTCCTTGCGGGGAGGCGTGGGGGGTGGATGCCCTGAGTTTCCCTTGGCATCAGGGTCTTCTCTACACTTTTCCTCCCTTTCCCCTTCTCAGCAGGGTTTTGGCCAAGATCCGGTCAGAGAATGTGGTGGTCCTGTTGGTGGTCCCCTTTTGGCCTCGCCAGCCTTGGTATCCCCTCCTTCTTCGTTTGGCGGTTGCTCCTCCGTGGAGGTTCCCCCTGTCGCCTTCTCCGCTCCGCTTTCCTCACCTGTCTGGCCAGGCTCTCAGCCAGTTGGCGTTGGGGGTTTGGAAGTTGAAAGGCGAAGGCTAGTGTCCTTGGGTTGTTCCTCTGCGGTGGCCCTGTCTATTCAGAATTCTAGGAAGGGCAGTACCCTTAAGGCCTACGAGCGTCACTGGAAGAAATTCTCTGCATGGTGTTCTTCACAGGGGTTTCTCCCTGATTCCTGTGAGGGGGGTCTGTGCTGGAATTCCTCCGGGATGGCTTTTTGCTTGGGCTGTCGGTCTCTACTCTCCGCAGCCAGTGGTCTGCCATCAAGGCTTTCCGGGGGGCCTCTCTCATCCCCTTTGAGTCCTTGGCTTCTCGCCTTCTGCGCAGTTTCTTTCTTCGACGGCCTGTCGTTGTTTCTCCTGTTCCCCCCTGGGATCTTCCTTTGGTTCTTCATGCTTTGCAGCTTTCCCCTTTGGAACCTTTGCCTTCTGTGTCCCTGGAGTTACTCACCCTGAAAGTTTGTTTTCTGGTAGCCATTACCTCTGGGCGCCGTTTGGGGGAGCTTGGTGCTTTGCTTTGCCATCCTCCCTTCTTGCGTTTCTTCCCTGACAAGGTGGTCCTTCGTCCTGACCCGGCTTTTCTTCCCAAGGTGTCTTCAGCTTTTCATTTGTCCCAGGATATTGTTCTTCCTGCCTTTTATCCTGCCCCCTCTACGCAGGAGGAGATCCGGCTCCATTCCCTTGATTTGACCAGGGCTCTGGTGATCTACCTGGAGCGTACGGCTTCCATTCGCCAGGTGGATTTTTTATTTGTCACCTTTGGGGTTGCTCAGCAGGGTCAGCGCCCTGCTACGGCCACTCTTTCCCGGTGGGTGCAATCCGCTGTCTCCTTGGCCTACCGGCATTTGGGGGTCTCTCTTCCCCCGGTCGTTCAGGGTCGTTCCACCCGGGGTGTGTCTTCCTCCTGGGCTTCTTTTAAGGGGGCCTCCTTGAGGGATCTCTGTGCGGCGGCGATTTGGTCCTTCCCTCACACCTTCATCTCCCATTATAGGTTGCGGATGGGGGAGGTCTTTTCTGGGGATTTTGGTTCCGCTGTCCTTGCGGCTGTCCACTGATTGTGTGTTCTTGTCTGCATTAAATGTTTCTTTGGCATCCTTGGTGTCTGTTTCATTGTTCGTCTGGCGCTTGGGTATATGCTCCTTTGTGACTGTGACGAGGATGACGGAGGAGGATGGTAATGACTCGGTTACTTGCCAGGTAGGTCGCTCCCCACCACACAGCTCCGCCTGTGTTGTCTGCCCGCTGCTTCTGCAGGTAAGATCGCCCTCCGCTTGTGGCCCCGGTGCCCGTATTTTCTGCTTGTCTCCCCATTTTCCTTTCTGTGCCCCTCGCTGCCCCATTGTCATTGTGCCCGTGATTTTGTCTGCTTGTCTCCCCATTTTCCTTTCTGTGCCCCTCGCTGCCCCATTGTCGTTGTGCCCGTGATTTTGTCTGCCTTTCTCCCCTTTTTCCTTCTGTGCCCCTCGCTGCCCCATTGTCGTTGTGCCCGTGATTTTGTCTGCCTTTCTCCCCTTTTTCCTTCTGTGCCCCTCGCTGCCCCATTGTCGTTGTGCCCGTGATTTTGTCTGCTTGTCTCCCCATTTTCCTTTCTGTGCCCCTCGCTGCCCCATTGTCGTTGTGCCCGTCATTTTGTCTGCCTTTCTCCCCTTTTTCCTTCTGTGCCCCTCGCTGCCCCATTGTCGTTGTGCCCGTGATTTTGTCTGCTTGTCTCCCCATTTTCCTTTCTGTGCCCCTCGCTGCCCCATTGTCGTTGTGCCCGTGATTTTGTCTGCCTTTCTCCCCTTTTTCCTTCTGTGCCCCTCGCTGCCCCATTGTCGTTGTGCCCGTGATTTTGTCTGCCTTTCTCCCCTTTTTCCTTCTGTGCCCCTCGCTGCCCCATTGTCGTTGTGCCCGTGATTTTGTCTGCTTGTCTCCCCATTTTCCTTTCTGTGCCCCTCGCTGCCCCATTGTCGTTGTGCCCGTGATTTTGTCTGCCTTTCTCCCCTTTTTCCTTCTGTGCCCCTCGCTGCCCCATTGTCGTTGTGCCCGTGATTTTGTCTGCTTGTCTCCCCATTTTCCTTTCTGTGCCCCTCGCTGCCCCATTGTCGTTGTGCCCGTGATTTTGTCTGCCTTTCTCCCCTTTTTCCTTCTGTGCCCCTCGCTGCCCCATTGTCGTTGTGCCCGTGATTTTGTCTGCCTTTCTCCCCTTTTTCCTTCTGTGCCCCTCGCTGCCCCATTGTCGTTGTGCCCGTGATTTTGTCTGCTTGTCTCCCCATTTTCCTTTCTGTGCCCCTCGCTGCCCCATTGTCGTTGTGCCCGTCATTTTGTCTGCTTTCCCCCCATTTCCTTTCTGTGCCCCCGCTGCCTCTCGCCATTTCCCGCCGCTGCGCCCCTGCGGCCCCGCCCCCTGACTGCCCATTCGCTGCCCCTGCCTCCCGCCTCCCAGCTGCTCCTCCCTCCCACCTCCCCATAAATGGCGGCCGCTGCGCGGTGAGGAGAGCGACCCTTGACCTTGCCAGGTAGGTCGCTCCCCCACCACACAGCTCCGCCTGTGTTGTCTGCCCGCTGCTTCTGCAGGTAAGATCGCCCTCCGCTTGTGGCCCCGGTGCCCGTATTTTCTGCTTGTCTCCCATTTTCCTTTCTGTGCCCCTCGCTGCCCCATTGTCATTGTGCCCGTGATTTTGTCTGCTTGTCTCCCCATTTTCCTTTCTGTGCCCCTCGCTGCCCCATTGTCGTTGTGCCCGTGATTTTGTCTGCCTTTCTCCCCTTTTTCCTTCTGTGCCCCTCGCTGCCCCATTGTCGTTGTGCCCGTGATTTTGTCTGCCTTTCTCCCCTTTTTCCTTCTGTGCCCTCGCTGCCCCATTGTCGTTGTGCCCGTGATTTTGTCTGCTTGTCTCCCCATTTTCCTTTCTGTGCCCCTCGCTGCCCCATTGTCGTTGTGCCCGTGATTTTGTCTGCCTTTCTCCCCTTTTTCCTTCTGTGCCCCTCGCTGCCCCATTGTCGTTGTGCCCGTGATTTTGTCTGCTTGTCTCCCCATTTTCCTTTCTGTGCCCCTCGCTGCCCCATTGTCGTTGTGCCCGTGATTTTGTCTGCCTTTCTCCCCTTTTTCCTTCTGTGCCCCTCGCTGCCCCATTGTCGTTGTGCCCGTGATATTGTCTGCCTTTCTCCCCTTTTTCCTTCTGTGCCCCTCGCTGCCCCATTGTCGTTGTGCCCGTGATTTTGTCTGCTTGTCTCCCCATTTTCCTTTCTGTGCCCCTCGCTGCCCCATTGTCGTTGTGCCCGTGATTTTGTCTTCCTTTCTCCCCTTTTTCCTTCTGTGCCCCTCGCTGCCCCATTGTCGTTGTGCCCGTGATTTTGTCTGCTTGTCTCCCCATTTTCCTTTCTGTGCCCCTCGCTGCCCCATTGTCGTTGTGCCCGTGATTTTGTCTGCCTTTCTCCCCTTTTTCCTTCTGTGCCCCTCGCTGCCCCATTGTCGTTGTGCCCGTGATTTTGTCTGCCTTTCTCCCCTTTTTCCTTCTGTGCCCCTCGCTGCCCCATTGTCGTTGTGCCCGTGATTTTGTCTGCTTGTCTCCCCATTTTCCTTTCTGTGCCCCTCGCTGCCCCATTGTCGTTGTGCCCGTCATTTTGTCTGCCTTTCTCCCCTTTTTCCTTCTGTGCCCCTCGCTGCCCCATTGTCGTTGTGCCCGTGATTTTGTCTGCTTGTCTCCCCATTTTCCTTTCTGTGCCCCTCGCTGCCCCATTGTCGTTGTGCCCGTGATTTTGTCTGCCTTTCTCCCCTTTTTCCTTCTGTGCCCCTCGCTGCCCCATTGTCGTTGTGCCCGTGATTTTGTCTGCCTTTCTCCCCTTTTTCCTTCTGTGCCCCTCGCTGCCCCATTGTCGTTGTGCCCGTGATTTTGTCTGCTTGTCTCCCCATTTTCCTTTCTGTGCCCCTCGCTGCCCCATTGTCGTTGTGCCCGTCATTTTGTCTGCCTTTCTCCCCTTTTTCCTTCTGTGCCCCTCGCTGCCCCATTGTCGTTGTGCCCGTGATTTTGTCTGCTTGTCTCCCCATTTTCCTTTCTGTGCCCCTCGCTGCCCCATTGTCGTTGTGCCAGTGATTTTGTCTGCCTTTCTCCCCTTTTTCCTTCTGTGCCCCTCGCTGCCCCATTGTCGTTGTGCCCGTGATTTTGTCTGCCTTTCTCCCCTTTTTCCTTCTGTGCCCCTCGCTGCCCCATTGTCGTTGTGCCCGTGATTTTGTCTGCTTGTCTCCCCATTTTCCTTTCTGTGCCCCTCGCTGCCCCATTGTCGTTGTGCCCGTGATTTTGTCTGCCTTTCTCCCCTTTTTCCTTCTGTGCCCCTCGCTGCCCCATTGTCGTTGTGCCAGTGATTTTGTCTGCTTGTCTCCCCATTTTCCTTTCTGTGCCCCTCGCTGCCCCATTGTCGTTGTGCCCGTGATTTTGTCTGCCTTTCTCCCCTTTTTCCTTCTGTGCCCCTCGCTGCCCCATTGTCGTTGTGCCCGTGATTTTGTCTGCCTTTCTCCCCTTTTTCCTTCTGTGCCCCTCGCTGCCCCATTGTCGTTGTGCCCGTGATTTTGTCTGCTTGTCTCCCCATTTTCCTTTCTGTGCCCCTCGCTGCCCCATTGTCGTTGTGCCCGTCATTTTGTCTGCCTTTCTCCCCTTTTTCCTTCTGTGCCCCTCACTGCCCCATTGTCGTTGTGCCCGTGATTTTGTCTGCTTGTCTCCCCATTTTCCTTTCTGTGCCCCTCGCTGCCCCATTGTCGTTGTGCCCGTGATTTTGTCTGCCTTTCTCCCCTTTTTCCTTCTGTGCCCCTCGCTGCCCCATTGTCGTTGTGCCCGTGATTTTGTCTGCCTTTCTCCCCTTTTTCCTTCTGTGCCCCTCGCTGCCCCATTGTCGTTGTGCCCGTGATTTTGTCTGCTTGTCTCCCCATTTTCCTTTCTGTGCCCCTCGCTGCCCCATTGTCGTTGTGCCCGTCATTTTGTCTGCCTTTCTCCCCTTTTTCCTTCTGTGCCCCTCGCTGCCCCATTGTCGTTGTGCCCGTGATTTTGTCTGCTTGTCTCCCCATTTTCCTTTCTGTGCCCCTCGCTGCCCCATTGTCGTTGTGCCCGTGATTTTGTCTGCCTTTCTCCCCTTTTTCCTTCTGTGCCCCTCGCTGCCCCATTGTCGTTGTGCCCGTGATTTTGTCTGCTTGTCTCCCCATTTTCCTTTCTGTGCCCCTCGCTGCCCCATTGTCGTTGTGCCCGTCATTTTGTCTGCTTTCCCCCATTTCCTTTCTGTGCCCCCGCTGCCTCTCGCCATTTCCCGCCGCTGCGTCCCCTGCGGCCCCGCCCCCTGACTGCCCATTCGCTGCCCCTGCCTCCCGCCTCCCAGCTGCTCCTCCCTCCCACCTCCCCATAAATGGCGGCCGCTGAGCGCGCCGGAGGCGCGCCTAAGGCAAGCTCCGTCTGCGCCCGTCCGCGACTGGACCGCGCCCAGCGCCAGAACCCCTGGATCCCACCGATGCAACACCACTCGACGGACCTACGACGCCGCCACCCTCACCGCACTCAATGCCGGCCGGAACCCTGCCTGCTACCGAGCCTCACCGAGACGCACCCACGGACCCTTCACCTGCCAAACCTGCCGATTCACCTGCCCCCAGACGTGCACCACCTCCGCCAAGTCGAGCACCAGCAGCAACCACCTGAAATGCATCCTGCTGAACACCCGCTCCGTCCACAGGCACGCCGTGGAACTCTGGGACCTGCTCGACGCAACAGCACCGGACATCGCCTTCCTCACCGAAACCTGGATGAACGCCTCCTCAGCGCCCGACATCGCCATAGCCATCCCGGACGGATACAAGATCACCCGGAGGGACCGCGTCAACCAGACGGGAGGAGGCATCGCCATCGTACACAAGAACACCATCCGCATCTCGACTAACTCCGATCGAGACCTTCACCGCCGCCGAACACCTACACTTCCAGATACACACTGACCCCAAGACCACCCTCCGAGGCACCCTCATCTACAGACCCCGGGACCACGCACACTATTCAGCGAAGACATCGCAGACTTCATCAGCCCGCACGCCATGCCCTCCGCCGACTACATCCTCCTAGGGGACCTCAACTTCCACCTGGAGAACAACAACGACAGAAACACCACCGCCCTGCTGGACAACCTCGCCAACCTCGGACTCAAGCAACTGGTGAACACGCCCACCCACTACGCCGGCCACACGCTTGACCCCGTCTTCTCGTCCAGCAAGCACATCTCCTTCAGCCACGCCACCGGACTCCACTGGACCGACCACAGCTGTGTCCACTTCAGCTTCAGAAAGACTGCGACCCACCACCACCCGCAACAGGCTCCCCGCCGGAGCTGGAGCAAGATCACCGCCGAGCAGCTCACCGCCTCCCTCAGCCAGAACACACCCACCAACACAACGGACCCAAACGAAGCAGCCAGCAACCTCGCCAAGTGGCTGACCGCCTGCGCCGACGACCTCGCACCACTAAAAAACCCTCCCAGCAGACCCGGAAGCAAGAAAACCCCTTGGTTCACCAACGAACTCAAGGAATCCAAGAAGAACTGCCGCACTCTCGAGAAAACCTGGCGACTCGACCAGACCACAGACAACAGGACCGCCCTCAAGCACGCCACCCGCAAACACCACCAGCTGATCCGTGCCACCAAGAAGTCGGCACTCAAAGAACGACTGGACAACAACGCCCATGACAGCAAGGAACTTTTCAGCATCGTCAAAGAGTTCTCCAACCCCAGCGCCGGAAACAACGACATCACCCCCTCGCAAGACCTCTGCAACTCACTCTCCGCGTTCTTCCACCGCAAGATCACCGACATACATAACAGCTTCGACGCACAAACCACGCACCCTACCGCCGAACCAACGCCCGCCACCACCACCCTCTGCAACTGGACCCCGATCAGCACCGAAGACACCACCCGCACGATGAACTCCATCCACTCCGGATCACCAACCGACCCCTGCCCACACCATGTCTTCAACAAAGCCGACGCCACCATCGCACCCCATCTCCGGGACATCATCAACTCCTCCTTCCACACCGCCACCTTCCCGGAGAGCTGGAAGCACGCCGAGCTTACCGCCCTCCTGAAGAAACCAACGGCGGACCCCACCGACCTCAAGAACTACCGTCCCATCTCGCTCCTTCCGTTTCCGGCCAAAGTCATCGAGAAGACCGTCAACAGACAGCTTGCCGCCTTCCTCGAGACGAATGGATCCCTCGACCCCTCGCAGTCCGGGTTTCGGGCCAACCACAGCACCGAGACCGCCCTTATCGCAGCCACCGATGACATCAGAACCCTAACCGACAATGGGGAAACAGCTGCCCTCATCCTCTTGGACCTCTCCGCGGCGTTCGACAACGTCTGCCACCGCACCCTAGTGAAGCGCCTCAGCAACATCGGAATCCGAGAGAAAGCACTGGAATGGATCATCTCGTTCCTCGCCGGAAGAACCCAGAGAGTCCGCCTCCCCCGTTCAGATCCGAAGCCACCGAAGTCATCTGCGGCGTTCCACAAGGATCTTCACTCAGCCCAACCCTCTTCAACGTCTACATGAGCCCCCTCGCAGCCATCGCACGCCAACACAACCTCAACATCATCTACTACGCCGACGACACCCAGCTGATCCTCTCCCTCACCAACGACCCCACCACCGCCAGAGCCAACCTACACGACGGGATGAGAGACGTCGCCGACTGGATGAGGAACAGCCACCTTAAACTGAACTCAGACAAGACGGAAGTCCTCATCCTGGGCTCATCACCCTCCGCCTGGGACGACTCCTGGTGGCCCCCGGCCCTGGGCACCGCGCCCAAGCCAACGGACCACGCACGCAACCTGGGCTTCATCCTGGACTCCTCCCTGTCGATGACCAGACAAGTCAACGCCGTCTCATCTTCATGCTTCAACACCCTGCGCATGCTCCGCAAGATCTTCAGATGGATCCCCACTGAAACCAGAAAGACCGTCACCCAGGCACTCGTCACCAGCCGACTGGACTATGGGAACACCTCTACGCCGGAACCACAGCCAAACTTCAAAAAGACTCCAGCGCATCCAGAACGCCTCCGCACGACTCATCCTGGACATCCCCCGACACAGCCACATCACCGGACACCTGAAAGACCTGCACTGGCTCCCCGTCAGCAAGAGAATCACGTTCAGACTCCTCACCCACGCACACAAGGCCCTCTACGACCTGGGCCCAAAGTACCTCAACGACCGCGTGACCTTCTACACGCCCACACGCCAGCTACGATCAACCAGCCACGCCCTCGCCACCGTACCACGCATCCGCAGAACCACCGCCGGAGGAAGATCCTTCTCCTACCTGGCAGCCAAGACCTGGAACTCCCTCCCCACTCACCTTCCGGCGAACCCAGGACCATCTCTCCTTCAGGAAGCAGCTCAAGACCTGGCTGTTCGAGCAGTAACTTACCCCCTCCCCCAGCGCCTTGAGACCCTCCCGGGTGAGTAGCGCGCTCTATAAATGCCGTGATTGATTGATTGATTGATTACTTACCGGTAATCTTCATTACTCCGAGTCATAGTCTTCCTCGTCACAGTCTTGTTCCCTCCCGCCTTCCCTTGGTGGTGAGGAGACGAACAAACTGTTTTATTTCCTTGGTTTCTGCTTGTGTATTTCAGGATGTTTCCTGTGTTGATCCCACCCTTATAGGTCAAGTGGCAGGTACTTCCTGCCAGGCCGCCATATTGGGTGAGGACCTTTTGATTTATGGGTGAATGCTGTGCCTGGAACACTGGGTGCTCCTTTGTGACTGTGACGAGGAAGACTATGACTCGGAGTAATGAAGATTACCGATAAGTAACCATGTCATTAATTACTTCATGATTTTCCAAATCATCATATCGTCATCATTAACAACGCACTATCGTCTACAGAATGCCACTTCATTCCAATCAATTTAATGTATTGCTTTTGACCTTAATCTAACGTCAACAACATAAAATCAACAAGACTTTAGATTTTTAAATAGAAAAATACAAATAACATTCATTATATCTTTAAAAAGTGGCATAAAAGATTCAAAAAATTTAAATAGGTCATAGCATACAAACCCATTAGGAGATATTACTAAATTAGTCAGGTCATCACTTTTTGTTGTCACTCCAAATAATGGTCCCTCCTATGTTGCCACGTTTCCTATAACAAACACTTATCCTGCTTTTCTCACACATGTATACACTATCACTTTGCAAAGATTTTTATCCTGACTCACTCACCATTTTACACTCGACTCAAATTTGCACCTAATCTCACAAAGAGTGAAAATAGAACTAATTGAATCTTTAACAAATACACACTTAGTTGCTATTTTGCAGTCATCTTTTGTTAAACAGGGCCATCAACTTAAAGAAGATACTGCAAGAGGTTTTGTAGATCAGAAAGAAGGTTCATCAAAATTTAGGAGGCATGCTTACAAAAAGAAATTGAAAAGACAAATGCAACAGCGATAGGTAAGAAAAATACAACATGTTTTCAAAATTGAATATGTGATGCAGTTGGTAGTGTTGTGAAAATGAATCCTATTATTAAAGGGACTGGAAAAAGTCAGTGCAGCATAATGAAAAGTTAGAAAGAGTGACAAAGGGAAAGTTTGACTGGAGTCATGAAGAAGATGAACAAAAGAAAGAAAAGAAGCAGTACAATAATGAGAAGAAGAGACAATGGGGATTGAATGGTGAAAATGTATGCCTAGATTTTAAAGAATGAGGGGATTGAAACAGAAGTTCTTTCGACGTCACGCATTAAAACACTTGATGAAAAGAGGAAGAAAATGGAAATTGGGTATTGCACAACTGCAGACAAAAAACGACTTATAGAGGCAATAATAAACAATGCCTTCAGAATAAAGGGGAAGCTATGTATTCCTATTCAAAACAGAATGAAAGGATTGAACAAATTAGTGAAAGCCTTGAACCTGAAGATAAGGAAAATGAAAAAAAATAACGTAGATCAACTTCTGTGAGGAAGAATGGGATCATACCTCTAACAGCGAAATGCTATTCAATGAAGAGAGTTATATAGAAGCAGAGTGAATTAAGTTTGACATTTATGAAAAATTGAAGTATCCATCTAGGAATAAATGACGAAACAGAACGCAAAGAAGTACCAATGGTGTGGGAATAACCAGAAAACAAACCACCAAAAATGCCTCGGAGACGAGCACCTCGCCCTGTCTTCAAATGGAAATAATCCTCATTATGTAAAATAAGACAGGAATCGATCACCAGATTTAAGATCGTCTTTGAGCAATTGTATTTTGCAGC
This sequence comes from Calotriton arnoldi, assembly GCA_963921515.1. NCBI lineage: Eukaryota > Metazoa > Chordata > Amphibia > Caudata > Salamandridae > Calotriton > Calotriton arnoldi. The sequence goes on from CAWUFW010000205.1 coordinate 4,238,916, forward strand.
AGTAAACAAAAAACATATGTTACTACAAAAATGGAATTATGCTTATGAGCTAATCGAACGACAGGGTGATTTAGCTGTTTTTCTGTCTGAAAACATGCTTGACAGCACTTTCCGTCATATAGAAATGTTGACAGTACATCATACCGTAAATCTATACCTTGAAGTAAATGCTAGACTAGGCTTAAAAGCCGTGCACTAGATAGTACTGAACAACGAGCTTTTTGCTGGCACTGTACCAGAAAGGCAAAATGCGGCCAATTACATTTAATATTTAAGGAACATGGGGAAGTGGAAGAAGAAAATTAAATTATCAGTGATTATAGTTGGTTTTGTATTTAATTTCACAAAACTGATCTACAATTACAAAAGAAATTCTCTTTATCATTAGCTACCAATATTTTCTAACGTAGTTGGATAGAAGTTTTATGCTTTCATGGTCCGTCTGAGCTAAAACGTCGGCACAAGATAAATCAAAGGAATTGCAGGGCCTGAATACATGTGAAAATGCAATACAAATGAAAATATTATCATAAAATCAGCCCTTCCATTTCAGACAATAGCAGACATGCTCCCTAAAACTTCAAACTTTTCTTAAAGTGACCCTAGTGGAAATATTGTGTACCTGTCACGGGGTTCAAAGGAAAACCGTGACACTTTGGGAATAGGGTGCCAAATAAACAAACACTGGTTGTTATTGTTAATGGTGTTCTAACAAAGGATATAAAATATGGCTAGAACTTGCGTTCTGACAAAAGACAATGAAACACTTGGGAGAAAATGATAATAATTATTCTGACATTGACAATGAGGCAATTGTAATAGAAGATGGAGACCAGGAACCCAGACACACCCAGGAATCAAAAAGAGAAAGTAGATTAAAGGAAAACACAAGATATCTATGAACACTATATCATACATTATCTACATTTCAATGATTGAATTTGATTTTAAAATGGGGACAGTAAATAGAGAGCCCAATTGATAGTACAGCTACTGAGTATCGGTCAAGTAGAGTCTATGCATAAGATCGAGGACTCAGAGAAAATATTGAATATTCAATGTACCCTCTGTTGAGAAAGAGTTTGCAACGCTGTGCCAATTTGTTGCATATATTTTGGAAGGTAGGATTTGTTTTCAGGAGATGAGTGCCCATGAAGTTCAGCAAAGGGTACACGCATTACAGATTGAAAATGAGTGTGACCAATATTATTGTTAATATTTGTGATATGCAGAAGTATTAGTACTGTTTTTATGGCAATATGAAGTGCATTTTCAGGAATTTGGACCCTTTAACTTGGTTTGTTACTCTTATGTGGTGTAGAGCATGTGTGGGATGACTTGCATGATTTCTTAAGAAATTCAAGTGCAAATATTGCTGGATGGATTTTAAATCCAAAATTGAGTTATGCTCTGTTTATCCAGCATAGGTTTGAAGGTACCTTCAGAACTCATGCATTTCTTTCTTAACTATGATGACTGGAGAGGCAGGAGGCAGGCTGGTGTCAAATTACTTTTGGTATTTATTTAATTCGCAACAATACAATTCACTAAAGGAATATGGAATACAGACTATAATATCAAGAGCTTCTGAAGCACATGTCGCTTCACAAGTGTTATGTAATGTAAAGTTCCTCTGCTCATTCCACTCATATGCTATTCCCATCGCACACATCAGGTCAAATGAAAACAAGAGTGTTCTGTAGTATTTTCACCACTGTCTCTGGTGGGTTTCTTTTTTCCAGAGGTTACTAGTGTTTTCCTCTAACAAAGTGATCTTCACTAATTTCAGCTAGTTTAAGCTCCAAGGTGCCCCCTTTTTCAGAGTCCCCAATGACCTGCACGATAAGGCAAGGAAGCCTGTGTGTCCCATTGGAATTCTGATGCTTGGCATAGTATAGAGAGTTTTAAAACCCTCAGAGAGAACAGCTATATATCTGATACGTGGTTGATGTGTTAAAGACCTCCCCATAATCCTGCCTGGGAGATACTATTGGGAGCCTGTGATCCAGCATGTTTGCTGGCATCGCCCTACAAGGAAAGCATTCCCTCTCTCTAGGTATGCTGCTGAATGTTGATGCCAGGTTCTAGACTCCCCAGAGTAACTGAGAAGAAGAACACAACCACAGGTTTGGACAGTACAGTGGCCTACATGTCTAGAGAGTGGAGGCTACTCACCTTGTTTTACTCTAAAGGAGCCAACCTGCAAACTAAGGAGGTCACTACAGATAAAAGACATGCCCATGTCTCAGCTGCAGGAGTAGCACTATATACCTCTTCCTTAAGAATGGGGCGATGCTGGGTATGGAAAAAGTGACTGAAGATTATTGTTCACAAGGACAAAAACAGTATTTTGTACGGTTGAATATTTATTTTGGAGAAAAGAGTACCATGCCAGAGGTGCTCCACAAATGTATACCTTATTGTGGATCTAAGAAGAACCCCCATGTACCATTTTTCTGAGGATTATGTGACGTGTTTGAGGAAATGTCCCTTTTTGTGAAGCCACCCCCATTTTTTGCAGAATTGTATTGCTGGTGTTTAGACCCTGCACACTAGAGAGCTGCTGTCCAGTGCCCAGCATATGTGTTCTGACCCCTAATACATGTAAACAATGGTGAACCCTTTATTAGGATATTTACCTCTCCTGTTAGGCTACCGTATATGGTATAGAAAATAGACCTGGCTTCAGGCCTACCATTGTAGTCTTGCTGCTACAGTCTAAACCCCCTACAGTTCCAGCTAATAAATAACACTTTTGACAGGTTAAAACCTGCCTTTTAAAAATTAGTAAGCGTCCCCTATGTACACCCTGTAGCCAACAAGGTAGGGGAATGGTATTAAAAGTAGGACATGTAGAAAATGAAAGTTACCATGTATCTACAGTGTCAAGGCCCTAAAAGCTATTGTCAGTGTGGCAGGTCTTGCTGCCCTATGTAGAAAATCAGAATATAGATTAAAATACAAATACTGTGTGTCAGGAATGGAACTAGCTAGAAAAATAAATACCTATTTTAATAGTTATTAGGAATCCAATTGAATGGCGAAGTTTACATTTTTTTTTTAACACATATTAGGGAAAAGTAACTTTTGAAAAGTTACCTTTCCCCTGTCTGAAGTTCCTGGAGGATAATTTGCATTAGCTCTCCAGCTTCTCCCAGCCTATACTTGGCATGAATAAGGTTTAAGTAAGGTGTGGAATCCCTCCCTATAGCTACGCAATCGGCCACTGTGATTGACAGGTTAATCTGAATGGGCATTGATGACTTCTTTGAGCTCAGCAGAAGAGTGGGGGACTGCCATCCTCTTGTCACAACAATATCAAATCCTACCAACCAGATCAATTTGAAGTACATGCAACACTTTGGTACACTTGAAAGGGATGTCAAGACAAATCTTGTGTATCCCCTGTATGGTTGCTGAAAGATCCTGCCTTTGTCCTTCCAGATGTCTGTATTGTGGTTTGTCATGGGTACAGGGCCTGCTTCAAACTGGCTTTTAGTGTTACATGTGGGGGGACACTGCTGATTGCCATAGTGCACTCCCTCACACACCCACAACCCACAGTTTAGTGTGGTCAAAGACATTCACTATCTTGAAAACGCCCAAGCACATGACCTTTGGGGCCTGTTTATATATATTAAGGTAAAAAGGGAACTACTGAAAAGGTGGGTAGAGTTGTCACCTGGGAATTTTTAACACATTGGTTAGAGAGTGCCTAGAAGTTACCCCCTTCCCACTAGATCGTGCTAGGCATAAATGTGGACCCCAAGGCACCTCCTTAGAACACTTCCTGGAACTGTGGAAAAACAGAAGAAGAGCTGTACCTGCTGTTTGAGACCTGTGAGAAGACCTGAATGGCTGTGCCTGCTCCTACTTGAACCCGGGGCAAAGAAGTGGACTCCAAGGGTCAGTTGGTTGACCTCCTCTGGCTACAGGGACACAACAATCTGTAAGAGACTTTTTCCTAAAATGCCCAGCTGACTGGACCCTGCTGTTAGCTTCTGCCTGAAACTCTATGAGTCTCTAGGTGACTCCCCTGAGGTCTTGAGGTCCTTGGTAGTATACTACTGTGGCTTATTGGGCACCAGAAGAATGTTTGGAAACTTGTGAAAGCTTTGCCCCCAAACCACCGGGACCAGTGAAATCAGTTTTTGTACTGTTTGACTTCCACACTTTCACCATAATCAGTCCACTTGGTGTATCCAACATGGGCTCCATTGCAGTCACCCTGAAATTTAACCTTGGTCCTAGTCTACTGCAACCATTAACTTATATTGTAACTTTACTTTTTCTTGGTGCTTTTTCACCTTAAATCTTTACAAATTTATATCTCTAGTTCCCCTCCTTGGATTTGTGTTATTTTGGAGATATTTTGCTTCTTACATTTTCCCCTTGTTTTATAAATTGGAGGATGATTGTTATTGCGTTGTGTTTTCAACATTGTAACTGGTTTGATACTTCTAAATGGTTTACGCATTGTTGTTAAGATAAGGCTGTTGCTCTGTGCCATAGCTACCAGGGGTTGAGCTCAGGTTGAAATTACTGAAACTTTTAACTGCACCTAACAAGATATGACATTATTACTTGTGGTGGACACCAATCCACCTCAACTACTAAACCACATTCTCACATGTGTCATTCAAAGTGAAACTGAAAAAAAGCCTTAAGAGAAAATGTCCTTTATTTTTCAAATGCATAACTGTACAAAGTACTGTTGCAGATTGTTGGACCTGGGCCTTTTTGCAGTTATATCCCCAAACGTCTTTCCTTCTTCCTCTTATTTTTTCTGACCTGTTTTTGTTTATGTTAGGACTCTGGGCATTTTACCACCGCTAACCAGTGCTAAAGTGGATATGCCGTCTGTCTAAATTGTATTGGTGATTGGTTTCCCTATGATTGGCATATTTGTTTTACCATGTGTGCCTAGGGCCTGTAAATCAAATGCTGCTAGTAGACCTGTAGCACTGATTGTGTCATCCACATGAGCAGCCTTGCAAACATGTCTCAGGCCTGTGTATGAGTGCAGTTTTAAACTGCCATTTTGACCTGGCAAGTGCACCCACATGCCAGGCCCAACCATACCTTTTACTACATGAAAGTCACGCATAAGGTAGGCCAGAGGCTTTCCCATGGGCAGGGTGCAGTGTATTTAAAAGGTAGGACATGTACTGGAGTTTTTTACATGTCCTAATATTGAAATATTACTAATGTTGTTTTTTAACTATTGCTAGGACTGCCTGTCACATAGGTTAACATGGGGAATGTCTTGAAATATCCTTTAAGTATAATTTCTGATTGGGAGCAGATAGAGATTTGGAGTTTTGGGTTTCTGAACTCACAATTTAAAATCACATCTTTTGGTGAAGTTGGTTTTTAAATTGTGTGTTTGAAAATACCACTTTTAGAAAGTGAGCATTTTCTTGCTTAACCATTCTGTGCCTCTGTCCAATGTAGAATACACATCTGGGTTGGCTGAAAGTTGGGCTGTGGGGCATTCACTGTAGACAATTACACAAAGGGAGCTGAGTTATGCCTTGCATATCATGATGGGCCATCACCAGGCTGATGGGCCTTCCTAAGCTAGAGTGGTGGGAGGAGTTGTCACTGACACCTGAATAGGGCTGTGCCTGTCCTCACACAGAGCTGTCTCCAGCATCCTGTAGTGTGTCTGGAGCCAGGTCAGGGAAAGGCAGGGTATTGTGCACTACAGAGACTTTTCTTTGAAGTGGCCAACTTCAAAGGCAGAAAGAGGTATAAGTATTGGACCTCTGACACCCCAAAATCAGAACACTTCTGGACTGAGGACATTCTGCCAGGAAGAAGAAATGGATGCTGTAGGAGGGACTGCCACTCTACCTGTTGCGTTGTTGTACTGGCCTGCTGCTTGCTGCTTCTGTCCTGGGAGTGAAAGGACTGGACTTTGCTTTCTGTATCCTGCTTCCAAGGTTCTCCAAGGGCTTGTGTATGCCTGGCTCCTGTTAGGAAGTCTCAGAGCCATCAAAGACTTCATTTATCAGTGCCTTCTGCTGAGAATCCTGACTTGCCAAGTGGTGCCAAACCCTATTCCTGGGCCCTTGGAAGGGTAACCTTATGATCTTAATGAGAAAATCCATGCATCGACTCCCAGTGCCTGTTTTATTGATGCATCATAGCAAAAGATCAACGAATCGCCGTTTCTTGTCCCGAAACATAGTTCCCTATCTGCACATCGACCATGACTTTCACTGCAGGCCCCAGCTCGCCATTGCAGCGCACCAGAAAAATCACCACAGTGTGAATCTCAAGCCCCATGCCCCCGTGGTCCATGACACCTGCCCCAACTACGACGCAGCACCTATTTGTCGGCTGTGGAATCGACACAGCGACTGCTTCGCGGCTGTGAAATTCATGCAGTGCCTGCATAACGGCTGCTGCATGAATGCAGCACATCTGGATTTTTGACGCATTGTCCCTTGATGCCGATTCTTCATCAACATTGCACCGCAGTAAGGAACAGAGGCCACATATCTAGAAACCGACTCATCACCTCCCCTGCCAGTAAGGAACCAAAGCATCACCTCCCCTCCCTAGCTGTAAGGAACCTTCGCATGACCTCCCTTGACAGTAAATAAGTGATGCAACACCTCCCCTGTGTAGTAAGGAACCAACGCATTGTTTTGCTTTTCCTGCACCTCATCTCCCCTGTGCCTGCCACCTTCTTTGATTATTGACGCATTTAAGGTACTTGGCGCTAAAACAAACACAACCATTGATTTCTACAGACTAAACTTGTTTAATCTTTTAAAAATGATATTTTGACTTGTGTATGTTGGATTTGTGCCATTTTGGTCTTCTTATATTCAGATAAATATTGGCTATTTTTCTCTAAACTGGTGTGGACTCCTTTTGTAGTATTTTCACTGTGTCACTGTGTGTGTGTGTGTACAAATGCTTTACACATTGCCTCTGAGATAAGCCTGACTGCTCGTGCCAAGCTACCAAGGGGGCGAGCCCGGGTTATCTTAGCTGTGTGACTCCCTTACCCGGACTAGAGTGAGGGTCCCTACTTGGACATGGTGCAAACCACTGCCAACTAGAGACCCCATTTTTAAACAAAGATGTTACACAAGAAAAGTGAAGTATTACACAAAAAAGTGCCACTTTGGGATTCCACTTTCAGCTAGCACAAAAGTAAAAGTTAACGATTACTGTCAGCTGCATGATATACCATCATAAAAAAAGTTTTTAAAAACTACAACAGCATTTCCCCAGATATGATTATAATTGTGTAATTACTACCATTTTGAATGCGAACATGTGCTATGAAATTTATAGAAGACAACTCTACTGAAGTTGCTCGCTACATCATAGATGACATGAAAGTCATCGAAGACTAAAGTGAAAGCGTTTTAGGAAGGCATTTGTACTGAAAACCTGCACATTTCTGGCCTTAGAATGTCTATTAGATTGAGAATGTGTATTATGAGGCCTGTAATTTCACAGCCGGACACCAGCATAGTTATGAGAAATTACAGACCATTATTTGTCTGAACCTGGGACCTGCTGCAAGTCACAAGAGAGGGTTTAAGTTCTTTGCAGAGATTGATGCTTTTGCAAATCAGGTTCTAGATAGTACTAATATTTTGAAGATACATTTGTTGGATACATACTACCCGAGAAGAGTGCAAGCTTAGAAAATGCCTGCTTGGAAGAGGTATTGTAAAATTAAGTAGACAAAGGAAGAGCAACTCCTAATGAGGAATTAGAAAGGATTCCAATGGCTGATAATGAAGGCTTCTTAGTGATACATAAATAATGAATCTACCCTTATTAACCGTGACATGTCAGACTGCTGGAAAGGAGGAGTTATAGTACGAGGCCTCATTACAACGATTCAAGCCATGATAAGAGAAAGAACTGCTCCGGAAAATTGTTTCCTATGTATCAGCAGGTAATACTTTTAAAGACAAAATTTTGTGTCCTGCATTTCAATCACACATCAAATTGTTGGAAGCAGAAACAGAGCAAGAGCACAAGGCAGCAGAAGAAACTGAAAAAGAGTCACTAGAAAGTCCTGCATTTTTCGGTAATGATCCATTTGGGACTCTTAATGGATATAATGGAGCAATAATTGTCATTGATGAAACAAATTAAATGCTGATTAGAAAGCAGTCTATAACAAAGAACATAAAGCAGTTAATCACTTGTAGTGAATATAAACTCATTTATACGCGAATCCGGAACAGGTCAAATCTACTTTTTAATGATTTCATTGTGTATGAGCATCTGAAAACTGGCTCAATGTTGTTTTACTTTGGTGATTGCTGCAAGAATTCTAGCTGCATACGGCATCAGAGGAGGTGGAACACCTTGTTAGCTGATTTTGGCAGAGGAGCATAACAAACAAAAGGGAGTATCATAAGCTAACTTAAATCTCCGTGTTTGAAGTACATCTAAGGGAAATGCAGATACTTATAATAGATGAAGTAAGCATGATTACAAACCTTACGTTACACTTTGTGCACTTGTGAATGCAAGAGCAACTACAAAATGGTTATGATGTTTAGTTTGGAGAGAAAAACATGGTATGGTACTTGGGAACCTCTCGAAATTGATATCAGTTAAATAGCAACCACAATTTAATAAAATAAAATATGAAGACAAAGACACAGTTTAGTGAGGTTTGGAAATGTGAACATCTGAGCATGCTTCCAATACAGTGAAATGACCAAAATGAACTGACAAACTGGAGATAACTTGTATGGAGATACTCTTTGTGAAATTCCCATTGGTATAGTAACCAAGAGAATTATGAAAGATTTAAAGAATCACCATATCGAACTTTATTTTGGAAAAAAATGCAATAGCACCACAAGTGATGGACTGTTCAATTAAAGAAGGCAAGAAGCCTATATCTCTCATACCCACTCTATAGCAATGTTCCAAAATGATCTCAGATGTTCTGGGCGTAGAAGAATATCTAATTCTTTAACTTCATGCCATTGACTAACTAGAATAAGAAGTGGCAAAATATATTTTGGGGCAGGATAATATATCAGTGAGCTTGAGAAAACAATGAACTGCAGAATTATAGAAAGGCCTTTATGAAGCAAGAACTGTCACATAATTTCATGGCAAGTATGGTCTAAGGAAGTAAGCAATGGATGGGTATTGTGAAAGATTTCACCACTAACCCAAATTAAGATGTAACAGATATGGTGTTAATCAAATCTGACAATTTCGATGAAACACAGAATGTAGCAAGACTTAGCCATGTTCCATCTATTCAGGGATGTGTTTGTATGAAAACAACAATACATAGATAACAAGGACCTTACCTTGATGTCGCCTTGGTTGATGTTGGAAACAAAACTTTACTTAGAGCTTGGTAGATGGAATTCTTAATCACAAATGTGTCTGATATCCCATCCACTGTATTACAAGTGCGTTATAATCTATGGTACTTGTAATTTAGCAGACATGGTATCAACCACAACCGAGTACCTAATCTGCCAAACACTAAATAAGACCCAAGGTTTTCAAGGAATGCTGTCACAAGTGAGGACACATGATGGTTTATATAAGTTGGATGTTGATGAGAAAAATAAACATCAGATATAGTAAAACTGAATTACTTTGTTAAATCCTAAACTGAGATAATAAGAAATACTTGAAAATAAACAAGGACAATGGCTATATTTTCTAACTACTAAAGAAAAAAGAGTATACAAATTAAAACAAGGTAAAATGAGTTTTGAGGAAAATGTAAGTGCCATTGGTACAACTGGAATTTCTTGTATCCCTGCAACTGGGGTAAACTGTTGCTAGACCCCAAACAGACGTAGTCCCCCAAACATTTTTCCTTCACCCCTTCTGTTTTATTGAATTTGTTTTTGTTGGCTTTAGGACTTTGTGCACCTTACCTCTCCCTAATACATGGTAAAATTGGCCTACATCTAATTGGCACCTTTAATTTACATGGAAGTCCCTTGTAAATGGTACTACATGTAAACAGGACCTGTAAAGTAAATGCCACCAGTGATCATGCAGCACTCATTATGCAACCCAATAAAGAAGCACTTTAAAATATGTCTCAGGCCTGCCACTGCAGCCTGTACGGAGGTTTTAGACTGCCAATTTGACCTGGCAAAATAAACATTTTACCAGGGCTATACCTTGATTTTTAATACTTATAAGTCACCCCTAAGGTAGGCTAGCTCCTAGGGCAGAGTGCATGGTATTAAAAAAGTAGGACAAATGGTTTAAGTTTTACATGTCCTGGCAGAGAAAACTCCTAAATTTGATTTTCACTGTTGTTAGGCCTATTTCTACCATAGAGTAACACCGGGTTACCTTATTATGATTAATAAGTGCTAACTTCATATTGGGTGCAGATACAGAAATACTATTTTCACCTAAATTATTTGTATTATTGCATCCTTTTTAATGGTATAGGCAGATTTTAAGGGACAATTATAAAAATGCCACTTTGAGAAAGTTGCCATTTTTGTGCCCAGATCAACTGTGCCATCCTGCCAGTAGTCTGGGTCAATTGACAATTATTGTGGAGGGTATATTGCTGTCAGACAGTGAAACAAAGGAGGCTTGGGTATGGGCAGGATGGCAGATCCTGGCCAGTGGCATAGCAAAAGCCCCTGCAGCCCCTGAAATGCAGGGGGGCCGAGCTCCAAAGAGGCCCCCTCAGGCACTGTGCAACAGCAGCAGGTCCCTGGCCTGACAGCTCCTGACTGAGTCCAGAGGGGGGAGGGCCCCCTCCAAGTACTTTGCAGGGGGGCCCTCAAGCTTTGTTTTACAACTGATCCTGGCAGGATGGCTGGGGCGGGGCTGTACCCAGCCACACTTACACTTCAGCGGGCTTTTCCTGCAGTACACACAAAGGATCTTGACGTCAGGCCTGTCCCAGCTTTTTTCCCTCTGGACTGTTGGGAACCAAACTTAGGAAGGACTGGGAATCTGTGCAGAACTAGTTTGGGAGTTTGCCCCTGCTGCCAGAGGGACTGCTCTGCTGCTTGAAGGACTGTGTGCTGTCTGAAGAAGGGAGATTTGAACTGCTTGCCTTGATCCCAGGCTACCCAGAGTGACTCTAAGGGTCAGTTGGCTGACCTCCTGTGTGAGCTACAAGCTTCAAGAGGCTGCAACTGCCCTGCTGACCAGCACCAACTAGACCTGCCTGTACCTACCTGAGCCCTGAGGCTGGCCTCTTCTAAAGTTAGTCCTGATCCCAAAGAGGTGCGTCCCAGGTTCTGGACCCTTGGCTGACATCAGAGTGCACACCTCTCTGCCTAAGTGAAGTCTTTAGTGACACTGGCGCAGCACAACACAACTGGATGCAGGACCTTGCATCGCAGCACCTCACAGCTCCTCATTGGCGGCTTCACCGGAACCAACGCAGCACATCCCAAACTGATGCAGGAGTCCATATTGCAGGACCTTGCATCACAGCCCCACGCAGTCCCAGATTAGTGGCTTCAACAGAATAGACACAACAGGGCACAGAACAAAGCAAGACCTCTCGGTGCCACACCAAGGACAATAAAGTGCCACACCCATCGGGCCAAACTCAGTCCTGTACCCGGCCAATGCTGCATTGTTGTCAGCCTGAACTTGTGACTTTGTCCCAGTCCAGTGCAACCAGATAGCGACAGTTGGTGCTTTGTGGCGCTAATTTTTCCTGAAAATTTAAAAAATCATATCTCCAGTTCTACTTGTTGGCTTTCATTTGTTTTCCTGCCATTTTATTTATTAAAATGTACTCTATTTTACTTAATTGGTTTGGTGTTTTTCTTGTGTTGTGTTTTCACTTTATTACTCTTTATGTGCTGCATAAACACTTTACACATTGCCTCTAAGTTAAGCCTGACTGCTTTAGGGCCAAGCTACCAGATGTTTAAGCACAGGCTAATTTTGTGCCATTTGTATGTCACCCTGACAAGGATTGTGGTTACTGACCGAGTGAAACTTCCATCCCGCTCAACTAACGACCCAATTTCTCACAATTATTATGCAAAGTCAAGAGCTGTTGTGCTGTTTGTCATGAATGAGATAAAGGACCTACTGCAAGGTAGACCAGGAAAATCATTGCGTAAAGCATTACGTGCAATATCGTACACTAATGTACAAAAATAGAAAGGGACCCAAAGCACCCTTCAAAGCTCTAGCAGACAATTCTGTTGGCAAAGTTTAGGACACCACATGTATAGCAAAATGCTCAAGAGTCTCCTGGATATCCTACAAGTACTTGTGGAAGAAGGAGGAGGAGAATTTGGAAATCTATTGGGATTGAAAAATGCATAGGAACATATATGTATTACAGGTGGTCACTGTTCACTAACAGACGTTGGCTCAGAAAGGCTTATGTATGCCACTATCCCCCAAAAAGTAAATCCAAATTGAGGGCATAAATTAAACATCAAATGCTAATTTAGATTGCCGGCAGTGTCATGCGGAAGCTGAAATGAACTTAAGAATTTCTGAGTCAGGTAAATACATTAAGTTAATACTACATCTGTATTATACATACAGCAACTGAACCATAAAGAAACACGCAATTTCAAGTATGTTTTTTTAGATGGGGTATTGTGTAACATGAAGTAATCTGATAACTGCAAGTCACTACGCGGTTTGCCTAAAAGCAGAAGCAGCCTGTATGTATTCCTAGATGTACTGTAATGATGAAAATCTGGTAGTAACAGAAACATTGCCAAAATATTTAGGGCCAGATGTATCACGGCTTTTTGCGTTTGCAAACGGGCCGATTCGCAGAATCGGCTCGTTTGCGAACGCAAAAATGCTTTTGCAATGTATCAAACTCTTGGCATTCGCAATATGGGTAATTGAAATTTTTTGCAATTACCTAAATTGTGAATGCAGTTAGGGAATCGCAATTTGCGATTCCCTAAATGCAATGCAGGAAGCAGTTAAAAATTGCGAGCCTGCTTTAAGGAATCGCAAATTATCACCAACTTCAAGTTGGTGGTAATTTGCAAATCCTTAGAAAAATGCACATTTTTGCATTTTTCTAAGTGCCATGTGGCGCACAGACATGGCCTTAGGGCATGTATGTGCACCACATGTGCACACTTACCTTTTTTGGGGGTGCATCAGGGTGGCCTTTTGGCCCCACTATCACCCTTGACATTGCATTCTCAATTTGCGAGTACCTATTTGGTACTCGCAAATTGCGAATATCTTCCCGGTCATTCTTATGGGCCTCTAGGCCCATAGGAATGAATGGGAAGGCATTCCTTAATAGCGAATCGCAATTTGCGATTCGCTATTAAGGAATATGTGGGAATTGCAATTTTTTTTTTGAAACCTACATACATTGCATTTTGCGAGTCTATAATAGCGAATCGGTAAAATTCGCTATTATAGACTCAAAAATCCAATGTTGATACATGTGTGCCTACTTACTTATAGCAAAGAAAAATAATGAAAAAGACCGTTGATGGGGAGGAAAGCTACTGTATACTTTGAAATATTGAAACCCACAGGAAGGTATGTTGTTACATCGTTCAAAGGGACAGCAAAAGACAAAGCCCATTTTATAATTTAAAGACTTAGGGGCTGATTTATCAAAGGCTTTTACCCATTCTCTGTCTATGGGGAAATGCTTTGATCCATAACGTCCTTCAAAACGTAGCAAATATGTGAAAATATAAGCGTAATGACCAAGCAAGAAATGAAGTTATACGATAAAAGTTAATAGTTGAACAGTTACGGCGCATAAAGTAAACATAATGGGGCAGATTTACAAATCCCCCGGGTCATTTTTGTGCCGCCGTTGCGTCACTTTTTGTGACGCAGTGGCGGCATAAAAATGCGGCCCATTTACAACGTGACGCATCTAGGGAGATGCGTCACGTTGTAAAGCCCTGCGTCACATTATACCTGTGTCAGGTATAATGTATGCAGGGTGGGCGTTCCCACGCAGGAAAGCCTCGTAAAAGTGACGCAGTGAAATCTACAATATTTCATTGCGCCACTTCTAGGACGCCACTGTGTCAAAACCTTATGCCTGCTTGAAGCAGGCGTAAGGAGTGACAAAGCACAATGAGGATAGGTCTCAACATGCATTGCTGGAGTTGCGTCATGCTTGCGACATGACTCCGGCAATTCGTGACTTTCACGCCAGTAGATGCGTCAGAATTTCTGACGCAACTGACAATCCTTGCGCCGTATTGTAAATTTGGCGCATCCATGGTGGTGCAAGGGTTTCTCAGGGTGGCGCAGGGGAAGTGACGCATCTCTAAAGATGCGTCACTTTCTTATAAATCTGCCCCAATGTCTGTATTACGTAATGAGAAAAATTCGAAGTCTGATGATTAGAATTTTTTACATCCTAAAGTTTTTCCTAAAATGGTTCTATGAGTGAAAACAATATGCAATGAAAATCTTTGTGTTTAAAATTAAATGGTCATGAGTTACTGTTGCAAAAATAAACAGCTCGTCTGATAAATTAAATCTAGCTTTTACTTTTTTACTGTAAAGAATGTTCTAGATGTTTCTTGAGTTATTAGTCTGCTACGTTCACTGCTTAAATGATTTCATGACGAAGTAAAAGCAGCAGTGTGAAATCTTCCAAACTTTAAGTTCATTTTTATTATAAACATACTGCACATATCTGTAAATTACAGATCCTTGCAAACCAGGCCACTCTCAAAATACAAATTTGGCAAAGGTACAGATTTAAGCAAAAGAGTGATCAAGAGAACTACATGATACCGTGACGCGTGTTATGATGTGTTTATGCATTGCTAACATGACTGGGGCATCTCAGGTGTTTGACGAGTTTGAGCCAGAATCACACCTCACTTTTAGCTGTGTTTTTTCAGCCACTTTTTGATTTTGTGGGTGCCCCCTTGCCCTTCCGGGACAACCACATGTCTGGGAGCAGTGGGGAAGTCCCAGGGGCCCGCAGTCGCTGCTGACTCCCCACCCAGCACCCATCCTGGGGTTGGCGGGTGCCAGCAACCAGTATGCTCGTGCCCTGCGGGTGCAGATTTTGCTCTGCTCCAGCAGCGGGAGCAGACATTGCTGTTCTCTGCAAGAAAAGAAAAAAATTGTTTGATCCCACCCTGCAAAAGCATTACTGCTCCCACCGGATGCAGAAGTCATTCGTGCCCTGGTGGATGGGGTTCCCGGGTCCATAGTACAGAGTTGGCCACACAGCTCCATCAACATCCTAAAAAATGGGGGCAGTGAGGGGATTGGGTACCCGGGGCCAAAATCGGCTTGGATAAAGGGCTGCATGTCTACTTCTCCTGTTAAAAAGATGGTAGGCCCTAGGAGATGGATCCCGGGACCAAAAAGGCTCGGAGTTGGGTCCCCAGGGGATGGGGTCACCAGAGACAAAATTTGCTCGGGTAGGAAGAGGTGTATACTCATTTCCCCCCAAAAAAATAATCACTCACCAAACCCTGGGCCCTTACCCACCCCAGAGGTATTTTTTAAAAAGGGCTGGAGCTAACTTTTTTAAAAAGAAAATGACCCCAAATTCATGGATCATCCAGGAATTTGCCGTAAATTCTAAAACAATAATACAGTTTTGGCCCCGGGAGGTTCCCTTTAGGACCTCCCCACTTTCTACAGGAAAGGTGACTAAGTCCCCGAGTTGAAAATGGCTGCTGCCACATCTTTGTTGATGTAGTGGTAGCCTATCACATCTTACTCTAAGATCTGTCAGCTCTGCCAGTCCTCCACAGCAGGAAATATACTGCAATTTTGAAAAGATGACCTAAGCGAATTTACACTAAATCACAAAAAGCATGCTTTCTAGACCAAAATCTAGCTTTTTGCCAAATTTGTTTTAATTCTGTTTAGCCTTTTTTTGCAGTATGGAGGAAAAAGTGTTTTGGAGCCCCTCCTTTTTCTAAGCCCCCACATGACGAATATTCCAGAAACTTTCCAGGAAGGATCTGATGTGGATGGACTTTTTGTGTGGAAAGTTTTGTGAACATTTGTCAAATGGTGCCAAAGTTATTAGCAAATCAAATAATGCTTTACCTATGGAAACGTGGTCTTAACTATAACAACCCAGTGGCAACTTGGTGATATTGGGATATATTTATTCACTGAAAAAAAGCCTAAAGGGATAGTATAGTTAGGTGAAAATGTCAGTTAAATCATGTAGTTGTAAATGAACAAAATCACTGAAATTCACAAGTTGTAGTTATCTCAAGGATCTATAAATTGTGTCCTAAAATAACTGTAACTCTCACCCACGCCCTGCACAGTGTTTTCATCAATGATGTAATTTCAGATGTTGCAGTGATGTTATCAGTGATGGTTTAGATCATTCCATGAGTGATGTAATAGGTGGGGTAATAAGCAGTGGATGGCGAGGATCTGAGTTATGGTATAAGCCTTCGGCCGTGCATGGTGTGGGGCTGGCCGCAGGATCTGGCCTATGACCAGACCCTGCATTCAATGTCCTGTGAGAAGACAACCCCCAGCCATGCATGGCCTTCAGATGCATGCAGCGTGGGGTTAGCCACAAGGCCTGGCCCGCAACCAACACCCTGCAGGCTGTGTCCCCCACTGCAAATGGTCTTTGGTCATGCACAGCATTGGGTTGGGGGCAGGTCCTGGGCCCCCAACCTCTTGCATGCACCCAACCCCCTTTTTTATTTTCTCTATGGATTCAATGGATCCGCTGATCTATTGTGATGCCCAGTGCAACACCCCTGGGTGTCATTCCAGATTTGTGGATCTGATGCTGGACATTGGGGTAGATCCGAGGATCCATGAAAACTCCCCAAAAAATAATGCAATTGGACCCCAGACTCTGAGATCCCTGACAAGGCCCAGGGCATCAGGGTACCTCGACAGTTCCCCCCTTATATATATTTTTTTGTAGTACTTTTTAGGACTCAGGACCAAGTTCTGGGATGGTGGCCACAACTTTTCCTTTTGGGTGTCGTAGCCAATCAAAACGCATGGTTGAGCGTGAGGATTTGCAAATCTGTTGCAGATCCTCCACAGCATGGAATATATAAATTATTTTAGCATTAATTGCTTAAAAACTACTGAGGGATTTACACCAATTCACAAAAAGCATTCTTTCTGGACCAAGATCTAGCCTTCTGCCAAATGTGACGTAAATCCGTTCAGCGACTTGGGCTGTAGCTATGTCTACAGTTCCTATGGAAAAATGAAAAGGGAAAACGTGTATTGGGACCCCCCTTTTTCTCGGCCCCTGCTTGACAGATCCCCTGAAATTTTCCAGTTACAAGCTGAGATGGAAGAACATTTTTGGGGAAAGTTTCATGAAGATTCGTCAAATGGCTCCAAAGTTATTAGGAAAACCAAAAATGCTTTTCCTTTTTTTTTTTTTTTTTGGGGGGAATATTTTTATTGTCAAAAAGAAGTATAATCATACAGTCAATCAAAATATGCATATACAAAACATCATTAGAATAGAACCGCAGAGAAGAATAAGTATAAAAGTAAAAACCAAAAAGGGAAAATACAGAGAAAGAACAAGGACCATAACCAAATGTCCAGAAGCCCACAATGCTTAAATTTCTTCTAAGCCATTTCCAAAGTATAAATTGATATAGCCATTATATAGATTAATTAACATTCAAGCAAATGTCTTAGAACTCTTCCAAAACCCCCCAAATAGACCTATGTTTCTGCAGTGCTTGAACTCCCCTGGCTTTAGCAAGTGCCCTTTCCCTTTCTCTAGTTTCTTTAAGAATTAGCCACCATTCTATCTCCGTAGAAGGGTTTAGGGGAAATCCAGACTCTAGCTATCGCTAACCGAGCGACAACCAGCATAATTGTCAGTATAGGGACATTCCGCTCACCTTCATCCTTATATCCTAGCATCTTTTCAGTTGCTGAGAGCGTGAGGTCCCTACCTAATTTACTTTGAATTGCCCCTAATATCTTATCCCAAAACAGCTTCAGCGAAGGACACAGGACAAACATATGCACGATATCTGCAGCATATAGCCCACATTTAGGACAGTTCTGGCGCGTCCCTCCCTGAGTCCCTCCCCATACAGTCCCACCTTGAGACCTTTCTGGTGTATAGTAAAGCAAGCAAAGTGTCAGAAATTGCTGCAACTGTAAGCTAACCGAATGTACAGATCGGGCAATAGTATCTAGAGCTATCCTCATATTTTCAATAGTAATATTTTCCCCCAGGGTCTCACTCCACTTAAGCGCCAATTTCTCACATCCTTCTGTCCTGTTTTTACCAAAAATTCGGTACACCTTACTAATGGTTGCCTGCTGGTTCTGGATATACATACACTCCCACATGTCTGACCCGGCAACCCTCCGGATTTCCAAACTTCTAACTAGATGGTCCCTAACCTGTAAATATTTAAAGAACAGGCACTGGGGGATATTAAACGTTGCCCGAAGATTCTCAAATGTCTTGAAGCCATTACAATCATAGAGTTGTCCCAGGGAATGGACTCCCATACCTGGCCCACTGATGGGCCGTGCTGTCTTGGAAGATTCCAGGCAACATTGGGTTTCCCCACAAAGGGAGTCTACTATGAATTGGAGATAGAGAAAGTCTAATTTCAATGCCCTTCCATATATATACACAATCCCGAATGGTCTTGAACCGTACGCGTTTAAAATAGTTGGGGTCGTTAATTCGATAGAAAAACATATGGCTCTCCACCCCAAGAACCAGCCAATGCCAGAAATCCGTTAGCTCAGGGTTCAAGCGTAAGCGGCTAACAAAAGCAGACAAAAAATAAAGTTTAAAATCAGGAAGGTCTAAGCCACCTTGATTGTATGGGAGTTTCATCATTCCAATAGCCCTTCTTGCCTTCTTATACCCCCATATAAAGCTACTAAAAATTCCATCAAGTTTCCTAAAAAAGCATTCGGGATACGTAGCGGGATGGACCTAAAAGATAGAGAAACTTAGGAAGTATCTTCATTTTAATAACGTTGCATCTACCCAGGATGCTTAATGGGAGTTTATGCCACAGCTTCAATTGTTTAGTAACTTTAGTTAGTAAAAACGTAGTTTAAGGAGTGTATAAGCTCAATTTTAGAGGAGATTTGTACCCCAAGATATGTAGCCCTCGGACACACCCCTCGATCGCGTCTTCCGGCTGAAAATTAAGAAAAACTTGTGTTTTATTCCTATTTAACTTATATCCGGAAAAATGTCCAAACTGTTTTGCCTCTCTATCTATATTTTCTATAGCCTCCTTTGGTTTTTCCGTAAAAATGGCTATATCGTCGGCATATGCCATCAGCTTAAGGTGGCGCTGTTCAATATTTAGCGGGCAAATCAAATTAGTAACCAAGAGTGCCCGGATAAATGGCTCAATATAAAGAGCAAATAACAGAGGGGAGAGGGGACAGCCCTGCCTCGTACCGCGCCGAATGGGAAAAGGGATGGTTTGAACATTGGGGTACAATAGCTTAGCCATCAGATCCCGATACATAGCCGCTACCAATCTTCGGAAATTTTCTTTAACCCCAAATGCTGTAAGTGTTGCCCAAAGATAATCCCAGGCCACCCGGTCGAATGCCTTTTCTGCATCCAATAAGACCATGCCCAATTCGATCTTTAACTTCCCAGCTACATCGAAAGCAGCTATTGCTGTATTTACATGGGCGGTGGTATCTCTCCCATGAATAAACCCATGTTGCTTGGGAGAGACCAGGCTGGCCATCATTGGAGCTAACCGGGTGGCCAATATCTTAGCAAACACTTTTGCATCTGCATTAATTAATGAAATTGGGCGGTACGAGGCCCATTCTTCCGGATCTTTATCTTTCTTTAAAAAGAAAATTATATTAGCCATATTCCATGAGTCAGGAACATGTCCTGTGTTCCCAATTTGAGAAATGACATCCCGCAGAACCGGGGCGAGAAGATTTTTACAACACTTATAAAGCTCCGCAGGGAGAGCATCATCCCCCGCTGCTTTCCCTGATGATAACCCACCGATTGCCTCCAAAACCTCTTCCACTGAGATCTCCTGTTCTAATAGGAGAGAATCTTCCTCTGTCAAAGTCGGCAAGTTACTCCCCTGTAGATAGCTCTGCATATCAGTTAAATCTTGCCCTAAATCAGGGGAGTACAATTGCTGATAAAAGACAGAGAACTGATTAGCTATCTCCTCAGGGCACCTATAAAGGACTCCCCCCTCCCCTTTTATAGCCTTAATTTTAGTTTTGAGCCGATTATCGATAAGTTGATGAGCCAAAACCTTCCCAATCCTATCGCCATATTCGCACTGTAATGTCTTATGTTTGGTAAAACGCACTGCCACTTTTTCTTTTAGAACCCTATTTGTCACAGCCTTCTGCTCCAAAAGCGAGATATACAGAAGATCTTGGTCTGCTTTTTGAAACCGAACTGCCTCAGCATGCTGAAGTTCGCAGCTAACAAGCTTTTGATAAGCATCTTTGGCTTGTCCCTCCCGTTCCCTATTCTGTTGGTAGATGAACTGCTGAGTAGCTCCCCTAATAAATGCTTTCATAGCATCCCAAACAACCCAAAGCGGGGCAGAACCCATATTATCTATAACATAATCCGAAATTTTTTTACCAATAAAAGCCACAAATTCTGAATCCGTAGCCAAATACCTAGGAAACGTAAATAATCGAACAAATTTGATAGCGGGTTTAACTTGAAAAGAAAAAATTATGGGGGTGGGATCAGATGTAATCCTAGGACAAATCTCCATGTCAGCCGCTGTTAAAATAGTATCTGAAACCCAAGCCATATCAATCCTTGAATACTGGCGATGTGGCGCCGAGTAGTACGTATACCCCGGCTTGTTTGGATGCAGAACCCGCCATGCATCCTGCAAAGAATATAATCTCGCCAATTCTAGAATAGAAGCTCTCACCTTCATCATTCTTGGAGCAAGCGGCTGACTAGTAGAGTCCATACCATAATTAATAACACAATTAAAATCCCCCATCAAAACCAACACCCCCTGCCATTCCACTAATTCTAAACAAATATCATCAAATATAGTTGGGTCATCAATATTCGGGCCATATAAAACACCAAAAACATATTTTACAGTATTAATTTCCATTTGGGCAATAGCCCATCTTCCCCTTTGATCCGCTAGAACTTTATGAACTTGGCAATCTAATGTTTTTGATACTAAGATAGCAGCCCCCCTGATTGACACATTCTGAGAAGTACATACAACAATCTGGAACCCAAGTTGCTCAAGAAGCCGCCGGTCTTTGTATGCTAAATGTGTTTCAGTTAAAAGTACTAAATGGGGTTTATATGCCTTGAGCTCTTCCCGCACTAGCTGTCTTTTAGATCCCCTGTTCAATCCAGATACATTCCAAGCTAAGCACCTAATTAATGCCATATCTGTTTAATAGTATCAACCTTCAAAACAAAAATCATAGTATCCATTCTTCTCCCACCATCTCGAATATGACTGCAAGCCATCTTTTTGACTTTTTCCCCTCTTTTTGTATCTCCCTCCCACCCTAGAACCTCATCCCCCACCCTCATTATGGCCATCCAGCCCATCCTCCCGGTTTCCCAAAGAAGGAATCACTCCCCCCAACAGCTGCCGCTGAATATGGCAGCTGGCGTCTCAGCGCCCCACAGTCCCAACCCCGATCCGGCCCTATATAAGCTTAAGCTTAAAAAAAGAAAAAAATACAAGGCGGCTTACACCCTTACTATATGCCTTACTATATGCTAACCGCACCCCACAGTATCCAAGCGTGGTTAAAAAAAAAAAATAGAAAAACGAAACCAAAAAGAACCAATGATCTTAAGACAAAACAAAAAGGAAAAAGATTGTGGAGATCAAGATAACCAAGGCAGTCCAGCAAGTATTCATAGTAATAATAGTCAAACAATCTGCCACTTTGTCAATGCAAGTTTAGCCTCCAAATCCAAGGCAAAGAATAATGGCTTTCCATCTTTAATAACTTTCAGCCTTGCCGGTTCCTGGAGGAACACTTGAGCCCCAGTCGCCTTGAGTGGATCGATAAGTTGTCTCAGCTTCCACCTTCTTTCCATGGTTGCACGGCTTAAATCTGATCTAAAGAATATTGATAGAAAGTCCACTGCCACTGGAGAATTAGGACGAGCCTTAAAAGACAATGCCTGTCTCAGCAAAAAATTCCCCAAAAAAATCAGAATAGGACGGGGATACCGGGCATTAGCCCTTTGTATGGTTAAGGGAAGCCTGTGTGCTCTTTGGACTTGGCAATCCCAATCCGATAGATCGGGAAAAGCTTTCTGAAGGAGTTGGACCACAAAAGCGCGGGGGTCTGCATCTTCCTTGCCCTCCGGCACCCCAAACAATCTTAAATTATTCCGTCTTTGCCTGTTTTCCAGGTCCTCCACCTTAGCATGACAAGCATGAAGCTGTTGCTCGTGTGACTGAACAGTCTGTACGACTGAAGTAACTGTCTCTTCCACTTCCACAACCCTGCTTTGCAACTCCATCACATCTTTCGTGATATTGGGGCCACCGTATTTGTTACCTCATCAAGTGACATCTTGATGCTTAGATAGTCCGCCCTGACCTGTGCATGATGGGCCTGAGCCTCGCATCGTTGTTCTTGCAGTGCATGTAGAATTACTGCTAGAGAAGGTTCCCTCACCATAGATAAATCTCCTCCTATCTCCACTTCTGCCGCCAACGAAGCTGTCTGTAGATTGTTAGCCCCCTCCATACTTAGTGCGGGAGGGCTATCTGAACTGATTAGAGGAGAAGTCACGGAAGTTTCTTGCTCAGCTCCAGCCTCGTAATTTTCGCCACGAGCTATACTTTCCGTGCCTTGGATCTTAGCTAGATTAGTGGCAGACATTCTTGAGATCATTGCTCTGACTTCCCCCTTAGCCTGCACCCATTTCCTTAATGGGCTGTTTTCCAATCCTCGACGGGCACCCAAACAAATATACAGGCTCCCCCCTTGTGAGTCACTGGATTTCCCTCGAGTATTAGTAATTTTAAGGCCTTTTCCTCCTTTCTTTTGATTTGTCACCGAAGTTTTATAAGCATTAAATGAGCCCTCTTGGTGATTCTTTGAAGTTAAAGCCTCCCCCCCTGAGCCAGGCTTGTGTGAGCTTATCTTCCGCTGGTTAGCTGTCTTTTGAAATTGCTCAAGTATTTTACTCTGATTAGCTTGATCAAATTGTATATCCTTACTAGACTGATTAGTCACAGGGCTAAAAACTTCACAATTTTGACTAATATTACCGGGGGTATCGCCATTATTCTCATTATTACTGCCCAGCTGGTTAGGGATCAATAGATCTCCAGTATTGTCCATTTCTCTAGTCAAAGACTCCACCCCCATTTGTAAGTCTGAGCTCTCCCTTTGATCCAATCTGCCAGGCAGCTCCCGCTCTGCAACAGGTTCCTCTTCTCCCCTCTCCAGAGAGTTCTCCAGTGCCTTATTACCAACAGCATCTGCCTCATTTTCTTTTGTGGTCGGGTTACAAAGTAGCGAAGCAAACGCAATAGTGTCAGCAGTTGCAGCGCAGAGCTCTCCTTCCAATATCAACTCTGCCGCCTTACCTGCCTCTATGAGTCTCGCTGCTGGCCTGCCAGCTTTCATCAAAGCCGCTTTAGCCCCATTTTTAGAGTAGTCTTCAGTGTGCAGGAGAGGTTGTACCCCCGCAAGGCGAGCAGCCCGAGTCGCTTTCACAGTGTTCTTCGGTGGCGCCATATCCACCCTTGACTCAGTTTCCCCTGAGAAGAGACACGACCAATAGACTTCCGATTCGAAGGAGCCGCAGGAATACGGTGTGCGGCAAATTCTCCAACAGGCTTGCCTCGAAGCCCGCCAAAGGCTGCAGCTGGATATAAGCATCTACGGGGAGCAGGAGCGGAGTCCAAATAATCGTTGTGAGGCGCAGAGTTACCCCCGGATATTCAGTGAAGGTAAGCCTGTCTGCTATAGCGATATGTCAGCCAGGCCGGACGGGAGCTGGGAACCCTGTGAGGCTGCGAGACGAGGCGGCTCTAGTCCGCCATCTTCCTTCCAAACATCACCCAAAAAAAATGCTTTTCCAATGGAAATGTGGTACTAACTCTAACTACCCACCACCGACCATCAGTGTGTAATAAATATAAATATATTATCAACTCAATATCACCCAGTGACTGTTGCCACTGGGTACTTAAAGTTAGGTCAGAGTTTTTGTAAGAAGAGCACTTTTTGTTTCACTAATAACTTCAGCACAGTTTAATGAATCTTCTCGAAATTTGGGAACAAAATTCATCCAATTCAGCTCCTTCTTGGAAAGACTAGTGGTGATCCATCAAGCAGAAACCAAGGAAGATTAGGAGAGGGGGTCCCCAAATTGATTTCCCATGGTATTTCCCATTGAAATGTTGGGAAGAGACGCTTTAAAAGAACTGAATACAATTACACCAAATTTGGCAGAACTTTTACTCAGAAAGAGTATTTTTGGCTATTTGATGTAAGTCCAGTCAGCTGGTTGTGAGCAATTTCGGTTTAAATAGGTGCTTGGCAAAGTCACATGGTGTTTAAAAGTAGAAATATCTGGACTGTTGGTGTCCAGATATGCTCTGATTAACCACTTTAAAGGAGACTATTCAATCCTGATTGGCTAGCGACAAACTAAACAATATGTTGTGACAGACATTTCTGGACTTGGGGTCATGGCCCCCACTGACATACATTAAAGTGAATAGCCTGTTTTGACGATTACAACAAGGAGCACATAAAGGTGTGATGCCAGATTTGTGTCACAATATTAGTTATTTGTTGGTGGTACCATACTTATTTGAGGAAGTATTGCTGGTTATAAGGTGATATTACCCAGTGAAAAATGATGATCATGTGCTGGGAATTGATGAAACATGTTTGAGAGTTTTCTCTCATGCTTTTTCATGAAGGTTAATAAAGGTGGCTCAGAAGCTAAAATGAGGGGACATCTGCTATAAATCCACACAATGTTCCTCAGCCATGTGACAATAAGCCTGACATTCTGAAAAAAATATGTACTTCCAACAGAAGCAGCAGCCTATCATTTGATTCACCAATGCTCTACTGCAGCATCCAACACTACTCTAATGAATAACTAAAGTGGGAACAGTCTGCATTTACGACAACAGTGTGGCACACCTGAAACCATCTTGATGGATCTAAAGCTGCAAAACCTAAAGCATTTCTTTAGAAATTAACAAAATGGGGGTTCATGTTGTCATAAAAGTTTAGTTAGTGCTCTAGAAAGCTAAAATAAGAATACATTTTCTATGGGTTCGTAAATGTATTTCTCATCCATGTCAGTAAAACATTCTGGCATGCAGGCAGAATCATGTCCTTTTAATTCCAGCAGCAGCCTGTCACTTAACTCTTCAGTATACTACTGCAGCTTCCTGTAGTGCTCTAAGAAAAAACAACTAGAGCGCTAACATTTGTATTGAAGACAAAAGGGAGGCACACCTGAAGCTACCTTGATGTAATCAAAGCTGTAAAACCTAAAGCACTTCCTTTAGATATTAACAACATTAGATGGTACTTTTTGTCATAGAAATTATGGTTAGAAAGCTAAAATGAGAACAAGCATGTAGCAGAGTAAGTGGTAGCAGTAGCATAGAAGGCAGGAGGGAGGGTGCATGGGCATGGGCACAGTCATCAGCGGGCAGCGGCAGAAAGCTGACCATGGAGGGCAGGGGGAAGGGGGCAGGGGCATTCACATGGAAAATAGAGGGCAGAGGAGAGGATGGAGGGGCAGGGGAAGCAAGCTAACCATGGTCAGAAGGCCAGCAGTGGCAGAAAGCTGACCATGAATGGCAGGTAGGAGGTAGCAGGGGCACACAGACGGTGAACAGAAGGCAGGCAAGAGGGTGGCATGGGCAGCATGTGGACCACAGAGGTCAGGCTGGCGGGAGCAGCACAACAGATCATGGAGGGCAGGAGGGAGGGGTAAGGGGAACACAACTGGAGAATGGAGGACAGGGGGAGGGGTATGGGGCATCAAGCTGTACATGGAGGGCAGGCCATTATGGACTGAGGCAGCACAAAGGACCATGGAGGGCAGAAGAGAAGGACATGCACACAAGGAATGTAGGGCAAGTGGGAGATAGGAGCAGGAATCTGACCACAGAGGGCAAGCCAGCAGGGGCAGCGAAAAGGGCAAACAGAGGGCAGGGGCATGCAGACGGAGAACGAATAGCAAATGAAAGGGGGCAGGAAGCTGAGTAAGCAGGCATTGGCAGCGGAAGCAATTTGAACACAGGGGGAAGGAGAGAGACATCTGCAGCACGCAAATGGAGAACAGAGTGTAGACAGGAGGGAGGCAGGACAAGCAAGCTAGCCAAGGAGGAATGATGGCTGAAGGTTGGCCACCTGCGGCAGTGTGCCTGGGCCAGATCCCCTCTATGCATGCACAGTTGGGGTGTTGGCTGACTATGATCAAAAACACCCCAGCAATTCAGTGAAAAAAACAAAAGTCAAAGAGACATTATGATTAAGGGTTAAAAAGGGTTTAACAAAAATTTTTATAATCCCAAAAAAATCTAACGTTGCCCATTATAGTTCTGAGAATTGAATTAGCTATAACTATATACAAATATATATATATATATATATCCTTGGGTTGCGGTACTGCTGGCGTGCATCCTGAACGCTGGTGGTACTTCGTTGAGACCCCACCGCTGGTGTCTCTTTACTTCGAAAAAACTGCTCAAACTTAATAGTCAGAGACATAGCACTCGAAGGCAGGAGAAGATTCACTGTTTTAATTAATCCGGTCTCATCAGACTCAACAACATAAAGGGAAACACGTTTCAGCAGTACAAATGCCTTTGTCAATCCACTCAGCGCCATGTTGGTGCTCAATTTAAATGTTAAAACTCTAAACATAGAAAATGCACTTCCCTTTTGCAGCACCTAAATGATCGTGCGTGGAAAGAACAGTCTATTTAAGCATAAAGGCATCATCTTAAAACAAACCTCTCAGTTTAAAAATGTTCACTATAAAGCACTCATTAACGTGTTACTGGAAAAGTTGTTCAGCCAGTGCGACTGAAACGTTTTCACCTCTGCGGTAAAGTTTTCCATTTTGCATAAACATCCATCACACACCAAATAGTCTATGTGAAAACATGAACTGGAATTCCATTTAAGTCTTTAGCTACAATGGAAGAGTTGCATCCATTCGATAGTCTTATGTCTAAATAAAAACACAACCAACAGGACTGCTTGTAAATGTTTCATCATCTGTGCAGTCATTCCATCTCAGGCCATCTGGCCTCAATAAAACATAGAGAAACTCCAAACGTAAAGCGCAATAATCCAGTCTCCAATTGCACTCAAAAGATTTGCTTCAATGTGCTTTAACAGGCCTAGGAGTCCCTCTTAATAATATTTGACAGCACAGTAAAATATTCACATGTCGAAGAGTGCAGTGAAATCTGATCCCTCAATTCAGCACTCCTGCCCCCACCACTAGGCTTGTGGCTTCGCAGTGCCCAACTCCAAACTCACTGTTAATCCTTGCTGAGTTTACGGGCTTACTGCAATGGAACTCGGTCTCCGCCAAGGGAGTATTTCAACTCCCAGCGCCGAACCAGCGCTTCCGTCACAGCTCCCTCCTTGACTCCTGTCAGTATTAGAGCTTGGGGGCTCGCCAGCTTTTCAAATCCTTGGGTTGCGGTACTGCTGGCATGCATCCTGAATGCTGGTGGTGCTTCGTTGAGACCCCACCACTGGTGTCTCTTTACTTCGAAAACAATATATATATTTAAACTTTACAGAAACACACAGTCACTGGATGATGTCATCAGTGATGTCATTTGAGATGTCATCAGTGATGTCACTGACCATGTCATGAATAATGTAATATGTGACGTCATCAGGAGTGCATTGTGGGGGGGGCGAGTTATAGTTAGCTCAACTAACTATAACGGCCGAATTTCTCTGGTTTTGTACGAGTGAAATGTCCAACTAACTATAACATCCCTGAAACCTGTGGTTTTTTCAGTGAATTTCTAAGGTTTTTTAAATGCTAATTTCTAACTATAATGTCCCTCAAACCTATGGTTTTTTCAGTGAATTTCTAAGGTTTTTTAAATGCTAATTCCTAACTATAACGTCCCTGAAACCTATGGTTTTTTCAGTGAATTTCAAAGGTTTTTTAAATGCTAATTTCTAACTATAATGTCCCTCAAACCTATGGTTTTTTCAGTGAATTTCTAATGTTTTTTAAATGCTAATTCCTAACTATAATGTCCCTGAAACCTATGGTTTTTCCAGTGAGTTTCAAAGGTTTTTTAAATTTCTAACTATGCCTACATAGGTAGGACATGTGCAGAAAGAGGAAGAAAAGCGCAGAAAGAAGCAAGAGAAATGCAAAAAGACGCAACAGAAGTGCAGAAAGACGAAGAAAGGTGCAGAAAGAAGCAAGAGATATGCAGAAAGAACCAACAGAGGTGCAGAAAGAGGCCTTGTTGCAAAGTCATCCTGTGCCCCCCAATTTTTTCTGACTGATACTGGTAGTAACTGACTGATTAACCAGGCCCGGAGCCAGTGCTATGCTGAAAGACACTTAGAATACAGTGAAAACACCTACATACACTAGGGTACACTATGGGTTGGGGTACCCCTGTGATTGGCATGAACTCCCCTGTAAGGCCCTGATACATAATATGGCAGGGGGATAAAACTACCTCTAAGTCAGAGGTGTAGAAAGAGGCAAGAGAAGTGCAGAAAGAATAAACAGAGTTGCCAAAACAGGCAAGAGAGG
Source organism: Calotriton arnoldi (assembly GCA_963921515.1). Classification (NCBI taxonomy): domain Eukaryota; kingdom Metazoa; phylum Chordata; class Amphibia; order Caudata; family Salamandridae; genus Calotriton; species Calotriton arnoldi. Next base: position 4,267,621 of record CAWUFW010000205.1, read on the forward strand.
TGCAGAAAGAAGCAAGTGAAGTGCAGAAAGAGGCAAGAGAGGTGCAGAAAGAGGCAAGAGAGGTGCAGAAAGAGGCAACAGAGGTGCAGAAAGAGGCAAGAGGGGTGCAGAAAGAAGGAAGAGAAGTGCAGAAACAGGCAAGAGAATTGCTGAAAGAAGCAACAGAGGAGTAGAAAGAAGCAATAGAAGTGCAGAAAGAATCAAGTGAGGTGCAGAAAGAAGCAAAAACAGTGCAGAAAGAACCAACAGAGGTGCAAAAAGAGGCAAGAGGGGTGCAGAAAGAGGTAGGAGAGGTGCACAAAGAGGCAACAGAAGTACAGAAAGAGGCAGGAGGGGTGCAGAAAGAAGGAAGAGAAGTGCAGAAAGAGGCAAGAGAATTGCTGAAAGAAGCAACGGAGGTGTACAAAGAAGAAATAGAAGTACAGAAAGAGGCAAGTGGGGTGCAGAAAGAGGCAAGAGCAGTGCAGAAAGAACCAACAGAGGTACAAAAAGAGGCAAGAGGGGGCAGAAAAAGGTAGGAGAGGTGCACAAAGAGGCAAGAGAGGTACAGAAATAGGCAAGAGGGGTGCAGAAAAAGGTAGGAGAGGTGCACAAAGAGGCAAGAGAGGTACAGAAAGAGGCAGGAGGGGTGCAGAAAGAAGGAAGAGAAGTGCAGAAAGAAGCAACAGAGGTGCTGAAAGAGGCACGAAGGGTACAGAAAGAGCAAGAGAAGTGCAGACAAAAGCAACAGAGGTCCAGAAGAGGCAAGAGAGGTGCAGAAACAGGCAGGAAATGTGCAGAAAGAGGAAACAGGGGTGCAGAAAGAGGCAAGAGAGGTGCAGAAAGAGGGGTGCAGAAAGAGGCAAGAGGGGTGCAGAAAGAAGCAAGTGAGGTACAGAAAGAGGCAACAGAGATGCAGAAAGATGCAAGAGAGGTACAGAAACAAGCAAGAGAAGTGCAGAAAGAGGCAAGAGAATTGCTGAAAGAAGCAACAGAGGTTTGGAAAGAAGCAAGAGAAGTACAGAAAGAGGCAAGTGAGGTGCACAAAGAAACAATAGCAGTGCAGAAAGAACCAACAGAGGTGCAAAAGAGGCAAGAGGGGTGCAGAAAGAGGCAAGAGGGGTGCAGAAAGAAGCAAGAGCAGTGCAGAATGAACCAACAGAGGTGCAAAAAGAGGCAAGAGGAGTGCAGAAAGAGGTAGGAGCGGTGCACAAAGAGGAAAGAGAGGTAAAGAAAGAGCCAAGAGGAGTGCAGAAAGAAGCAAGAGAAGTGCAGAAATAGGCAAGTGAGGTGCAGAAAGAAGCAAGAGCAGTGCAGAAAGTAGCAACAGAGGTGCTGAAAGAGGAGCAAAGGGTGCAGAAAGAGCAAGAGAAGTGCAGAAAGAACCAACAGAGGTACAGAAAGAGGCAAGAGAGGTGCAGAAACAGGCAGGAAAGGTGCAGAAAGAGAGAACAGACGTGCAGAAAGAGGCAAGAGAGGTGTAAAAAGAGGCAACAGAGCTGCATAGAGATGCAAGAGAGGTGCAGAAACAAGCAAAAGAAGTGCAGAAAGAGGCAAGAGAATTGCTGAAAGAAGCAACAGAGGTGTGGAAAGAAGCAAGAGAAGTGCAGAAAGAGGCAAATGAGGTACAGAAAGAGGCAAGAGAGGTGCAGAAAATGGCAAGAGAACAGCAGAAAGAGGCAAGAGGGATGCAAAAAAGGGAAGAAGGGTGCAGAAAGAAGCAACAGAGATGCAGAAAGAAGCAACAGAAGTGCAGAAAGAGGCAGGGGGGGTGTAGAAAGAAGGAAGGGAAGTGCAGGAACAGGCAAGAGAATTGCTGAAAGAAGCAACAGAGGTGTAGAAAGAAGCAAGAGAAGTGCAGAAAGAGTCACATGAGGTGCAGAAAGAAGCAAAAACAGTGCAGAAAGAACCAACAGAGGTGCAAAAAGAGGCAAGAGGGGTGCAGAAAGAGGTAGGAGGGGTGCAGAAAGAAGGAAGAGAAGTGCAGAAAGAGGCAAGAGAATTGCTGAAAGAAGCAACAGAGGTGTGCAAAGAAGCAATAGAAGTACAGAAAGAGGCAAGTGATGTGTAGAAAGAAGCAAGAGCAGTGCAGAAAGAACCAACAGAGGTACAAAAAGAGGCAAGAGGGTTGCAGAAAAACATAGGAGAGGTGCACAAAGAGGCAAGAGAGGTACAGAAAGAGGAAGGAGGGGTGCAGAAAGAAGGAAGAGAAGTGCAGAAAGAAGCAACAGAGGTGCTGAAAGAGGCGCGAAGGGCACAGAAAGAGCAAGAGAAGTGCAGAAAAAAGGTACAGGAAGAGGCACGAGAGGTGCAGAAACAGGCAGGAAATGTGCAGAAAGAGGGAACAGGGGTGCAGAAAGAGGCAAGAGGTGCATAAAGAAGGGGAGAGGGGTACAGAAATAGGCAAGAGGGGTACAGAAAGAAGCAAGTGAGGTACAGAAAGAGGCAACAGAGATGCAGAAAGATGCAAGAGAGGTGCAGAAACAAGCAAGAGTAGTGCAGAAAGAGGCAAGAGAATTGCTGAAAGAAGCAACAGAGGTGTGGAAAGAAGCAAGAGAAGTACAGAAAGAGGCAAGTGAGGTGCACAAAGAAGCAAGAGCAGTGCGGAAAAAACCAACAGAGGTGCAGAAAGAGGCAAGAGGGGTGCAGAAAGAGGCAAGAGGGGTGCAGAAAGAAGCAAGAGCAGTGCAGAATGAACCAACAGAGGTGCAAAAAGGGGCAAGAGGAGTGCAGAAAGAGGTAGGAGAGGTGCACAAAGAGGCAAAAGAGGTAAAGAAAGAGGCAGGAGGGGTGCAGAAAGAAGGAAGAAAAGTGCAGAAAGAGGCAAGAGAATTGCTGAAAGAAGCAACAGAGGTGCAGAAAGAAGCAAGAGAAGTGCAGAAAGAGGCAAGTGAGGTGCAGAAAGAAGCAAGAGCAGTGCAGAAGGAAGCAACAGAGGTGCTGAAAGAGCCGCAAAGGGTGCAGAAAGAGCAAGAGAAGTGCAGAAAGAACCAACAGAGGTACAGAAAGAGGCAATGGAGGTGCAGAAAGAGGCAGGAAAGGTGCAAAAAGAGGGAACAGGGGTGCAGAAAGAGGCAAGATGTGCAGAAAGAGAAAAGAGGAGTGCAGAAAGAGGCAAGAGGGGTGCAGAAAGAAGCAGGTTAGGTGTAGAAAGAGGCAACAGAGGTGCATAAAGACGCAAGAGAGGTACAGAAACAAGCAAAAGAAGTGTTGAAAGAGGCATTAGAATTGCTGAAAGAAGCAACAGAGGTGTACAAAGAAGCAATAGAAGAACAGAAAGAGGCAAGTGAGGTGCAGAAAGAGGCAAGAGAGGTGCAGAAAGAGGCTAGAGATCTGCAGAAAAAAGCAACAGAGGTGCTGAAAGAAGCAACAGAGGTGTACAAAGAAGCAATAAAAGAACAGAAAGAGGCAAGTGAGGTGGAGAAAGAGGCAAGTGAGGTGCAGAAAGGGGCAAGAGAAGTGCAGAAAGAGGCAAGTGAAGTGCAGAAAGAAGACAGTGAGGTGCCGAAAGAGGAAGAAAGGTGCAGAAAGAAAGAGGCAAGAGAGGCACAGAAAGAAGAGCTGTTTGTGCACCATTAGTACCAATTTAACACCCACATTTTCCAATAAGTAACACGTGCCATTCCAGCTTTGCAAAGGGCCTTCCGACACGCTGTAACACATGACGCTGCATTTTTGGTAACATTTGAGCTTTTTGAGCTAGAAACAAGGCTTTTTTTGTTCAAATCTGCAGATTTGGCAGCAGATGATGGAACATTTGGCAAATGCGGAAATTTTTTAATTATGTGAAAATTGGTGCAGCCGAACAGTCACATAATTCCAGTGGCCCTGCTCATACCTCCGACTAGGTCCAGAAGTGCTGCTCAGTGGTTCCTTCTTTTTTTGTGTCTCATTGAGTTTATAGTTTAGCTTCTATGGAAACGAGGAAGACTAAACCTGAGGTTACCACTCCACAACACAGACTACAATCAATCAATCAATCAATCAATCATATCATTTGTAAAGTGCACTACTCACCCGTGAGGGTCTCAAGGCGCTGGGGTCGGGAATGCTGCTACTGCTCGAAAAGCCAGGTCTTGAGGAGTTTTCTGAAGGTCAGCAGGTCTTGGGTCTGCCGTAGGTGGATGGGGAGGGTGTTCCAGGTCTTGGCGGCGAGGTGGGAGAACGATCTGCCACCGGAGGTCGCTCTTCAGAAGCGGGGGACAGTGGCGAGGGTGAGGTCGGCGGAGCGGAGCTGGCGGGTGGGGGTGTCGAAGCTGAGTCGTCTGTTGAGGTACGTTGGTACGGTGCTGTGGAGTGCCTTGTGTGCGTGGGTGAGGAGTTTGAAGGTTATCCTCTTGTTGACCGGGAGCCAGTGCAGGTCTCTCAGGTGGGGTGTGATGTGGCTGCGGCGAGGGATGTCGAGGATCAGGCGTGCAGAGGCGTTCTGGATGCGTTGGAGCCATCTCAGGAGTTTGGCCGAGGCTCCTGCGTAGAGGGCGTTTCCGTAGTCCAACCTGCTGCTGACGAGGGCCTGGGTGACCGTTCTTCTTGTTTCAGTGGGGATCCACTTGTAGATCCTGCGGAGCATGCGGAGGGTGTTGAAGCAGGCGGAGGAGACGGCGTTGACCTGTTTAGTCATGGAGAGGGTGGAGTCGAGGATGACCCCTAGGTTGCGTGCGTGGTCGGTGGGTGTTGGGGCGGTTCCCAGTGCGGTTGGCCACCAGGAGTCGTCCCAGGCCAAAGGGGTGGATCCGAGGATGAGGACCTCCGTCTTGTCCGAGTTCAGCTTCAGTCGGCTGTTCCTCATCCATTCAGCGACGGCCTTCATTCCTTCATGAAGGTTGGTTTTGGTGGTGTGGGGGTCCTTTGTGAGGGAGAGGATCAGCTGGGTGTCATCGGCGTAGGAGATGATGTTGAGGTCGTGCCGATGGGCGACGTGGGCGAGCGGTGCCATGTAGATGTTAAACAGAGTTGGGCCGAGGGAAGAGCCCTGGGGTACGCCGCAGATGATCTCGGTGGCTTCGGAGCGGAAGGGGGAAGGCGGACGCTCTGTGTTCTGCCGGAGAGGAAGGAGGTGGTCCAGTCCAGGGCCTTCTCTTGGATCCCGGCGTTGTGGAGGCGTGTTCGTAATGTGTGGTGGCAGACCGTGTCGAAGGCGGCTGACAGGTCCAGGAGGATGAGGGCCGCCGTTTCTCCGTTGTCCACATAATTACTCTCCAAAGCACATAATCCCACTCCACATAATTCCTATACACTAAATACCACACACTTTCTATTCACACAATTTCACTGCACAACATACCACATAATTCCACTACACAAGGTACATCCGCTCTACACCAAAAAAACATTAGTAAAAAACTTTTACATTTACAACGCCAATAGCTATAACTCTCGCAAATGCGAAACCTATTACATTGCAAATGCTTCTTTAACTAGTTGTCGCGTTTGCAGAGTGGTGGAGAAAGGGTGCTGGGCCTCCGACCAGCGCTCAGGAATTCTGCTGTGTAGGCATTACAGGAGGTACCAGGAGGGCTTCTTAGCCCCTAAAGTCCCTCAGGAGTAAAGTGGACTTTATCCCCTATCCCATAGTCTGCAAAGAGGCGCGTTTGCAGAGTGGTGGAAAAAGGGGGCGTAGCCTCCGAAGATGTCTTAGCAATCCCACTGTGTGAGACTTACTGGAGGTAACAAGAGGGGTAGTTGGCTCCCAAGGACATCCTTGGGGGCTAACTACCCCTCTAATTACCTCCAGTAAGTCCCACACAGCAGGTTTGGTAAGTTCTCATAGCAGGTCATGCCCCCTTTGCCCACCACTCTGCAAACGCGCTCTTGAATGGGGTTTGAAGTCCCCTTCGCTGCTGGGGGTCCTTTGGGGCCAACTAGCCTACCTCTTACCTCCAGTAAGCCCCACACAGTGGGATTGCTGAGAGGTGGACACAGGCCATGCCCCCTTTCTCCACCACTCTGCAAACTTGCCTCCTGGTGCGCTCTTGGTTGGGTGATGAAGTCCCCTTTTCTCCTAAGGGTCCCTGGGGGCCATCTAGCCCTCCTGTTACCTCCAGTAAGCCCCATACAGCTGGTTTGCTGAGAGTGCTCAAAGGCCACGCCCCCTTTTTACACCACTCTGCAAACGCGGCTCCTGGTGCACTGCTGCTCGGGGGATGAAGTCCACTTGTGTCCTGAGGTCCTCAGGACACAAGAGGACCTCATCGCCCCACCAGCAGTGCACCAAGAGGCGCGTTTGCAGAGTGGTGTAAAAAGGGGCGTGGCCTCGGACCACCTCTCAGCAATCCCACTGTGTGGGACTTACTGGAGGTACCTAGTGGGCTAATTGGCCCCCAGGGACCCTCAGGAATGAAGGGGACTTAATCCCCCAACTTAGAACACGCCAGGGGGCGCGTTTGCAGACTGTTGCAGGGGAAGTGGCAGTCCACGGGGCTTGGGGGGCCCGTGAGGCCCCCCGACCCTATTAAATCTAAGCCCCGGGGAGGTGGCATTCCCCGGGGCAGCGTGGGGGGGCAGGAGCCCCCCCACACATTTTTTTTAAAAAGCCCCGGGGAGGTGGTTATCCCTGGGGCTACAGGGGGGCCGCGTGCCCCCTGTAAATTATGAGCAAAGCCCCGGGGAGGTGGCAGTCCCTGGGGCTCTAGGGGCCCCCACACCCTAATTATAAATTGCCCCCGGGACCTGGCCCACCCGGAGGCTTAAAACAAACGAAGATCGGCAGCCCGCACTTCGTTTTTTTGTTTATTTTTTGGCAGGATTCGCGCACCCAGCGCAAATTCTGCCAATTTGTTGGGTTTTTGTAATGCTTTTTTTGGCTCTGGGGGTCCTTGTGGGACCCCCTGAGCAGGCCTAGGGGGTCAGGGTGTTTCTACCCTGCCCCCCTTTTCTTGTTTTTTAACCTTTATTTTACTGTTTTCTTGTGGCTTGGTTAGGAGTCACAAGATGGCTGCCAACACATTCTGGTTTGGAGTGTTGGCAGCCAATCAGAATTAAGCTCGTGCTCGGGAGGATTCGCGAATCCTCCTCGATGCTCAGATATATAATTTTTTATTTTTTGAATTTCTCAGGAACTACTGAACAAATTTACACCATTTTAAAAAAGGGGCGCTTTCTCAACCAAGAGCTACCTTTTTGCCAAATTTGGTGTAATTCCGTTCAGCAGTTCGGGCTGTAGCCTGTTCCAAAATTTCCTATGGAAATTAACATGGGGAAAACGTGTTTTGGGACCACCCTTTTTTCTCAGCCCCCGCTTGACGAATCACCCCGAAACTTTCAAGACAGGAGCTGACCAGAGCTGGTCATTAGTTTTGAAAATTTCGCAAAGATTCGTCTAGCGGCGCCAAAGATATTGGCAAAAGAAAAAATGCTTTTTGAATAGAAACAAGGTCCTAACTATAACTACCTACTGGCAACCGCCAGTAGGTAATATATGTATATATATATATATATATATATCCAAGGGAAGATTCACTCCAACAGGAAAGAACCGGAGGGACACAAACGGGGAGCCAAGAAGAAAACCTTTATTCCAGCGCAAGCGGCATGACGCGTTTCGGGTAGAGTCCCTTTATCAAATGCCATACACTGAATACTGCTATATATATACTTAAAACAATGTGATTCCTGTTTCAACAGTGGGTGCATGCGTAGGGGCCAAATACAAGCCCAATCCAATTTCAGAAAAACAAAGGACGCTGCACTCAACAAATCCACAATTGTCCCAGATTTATTATCTTAGAACATATAACGCTTCACCAAATTGTTTCAGCCTCACAGGGCCTTTCTCACAGTAGGTGAGTCTTTCTTTCTTTTTGACTATTTATACTACTTTCACATCAGCCTTCAATGCGGCATTGTGGGAGTAGTAGTTCATGATGATTGTTAAACACTTAAATCGCTTTTTAGTATGCAAAACGAATGTTATTTTTACTTATCACACATTTTTGTAATTGGTTAGTTATTTTAACAGCATGAATTTCTGAAAACTAGTGCGCACCTGACTTCAGCTGCTGTGTGGAAAGTTTGGAGGTGATTCGTCAAGTGGGGGCCAAGAAAAAGGGGTCCCAAAACGTGTTTCCCCATGTAATTTCCCATGGAGATTTTGAACACCACTACAGACCGAACTGCTGAACGGAATTACACTAAATTTGGCAGAGAGCTAGCTCTTGGTCCAGAACTAGCCTTTTTTGTAATTCTGACAGATCTCATGCTGAGATATAATTGGCTTCCAACACTTCAAATAGGACGTTTTGGCAGCCATTTTGTGACTCAGGCTCTTCTTTTAACAATGTTAAAAAAAAAAGAAGTGCAGTGTAGGAATAATCTGACCCGCTAAGCCTGGTGGTGGGGTGCCGCAGGGACACAGCTGGGTCCAAAAAGCATTTTTTTTTAAATATTCAGCCTCAAATATTATGGAGGATCTGAAAATCGCTGCAACTAAATTTTTTTTAAAACAAGGCGGTCTCCTGTGCCTGTTTTTACTTCAGCCCCCAGGTGGACCAGGTCCCAGGGGCAAATCTATATAAGTATATTGGGAAGGAGGCGCATGCGGCTCCCTTCACCATGGCCGATTTAGGTCCCGGGACCACCACATCCTAAGGCAAGACCAATGTTTGTAAGGGGATGGGGCCCACATGGACCACCCTCGCAGGCCCTTTTCACCCCGGGGACCACCACCTCCCCAGCGTCAGGCTGATTTTCTGTAAGGGGTTGGGGGACCATGCGGCCCCCCACTCCAAGGCCTTTTCCAGACCAGGGAATACCACCTCCCCGGGGTCAGGCCAATTTTATGAATGCTGGGTCAGGCTGTGCAAATGCAAAGGAGGGCCACCACCCCTCAAAACCTACTCCCAATGTCCTGAGGTGCCCTCCCTTGGGACATAAATGTTTGCTTTCACTTGGCGGCAGATTTAACTGCTCCTGCCAAGCTAAAGCAAACAGCAAATCTGCCCCCAGCAAGCGGGAGTAGAAAAACTGATCCCGTCAGCTGATAGCAGAATTTCATGAGCTTCCCTGCTTAGCTATACCTCTCTGAAGAGCTCTAAGTAGAGTGAAACACCGTGTCAGGGGTTGCTTTTACTCATTTCAGGTTGGCTTGGTTGGTATTTTACCAATTCAAAGCTGTAATACTGTGCCTGGAGTGGTAAATGGCTTTTGTCATTTCACAGCTCGGCATGGACAGCACTGTGCTAGTCCTATGCTTAAAGAAGTTGCTGTAGAAATGGCAAAATACTTTGGCCCTTTCTATCTCGGCGTGGATGGCACTGTGCTAATCCTATGCTTAAAGACTTTGATAGTAAAGCAGACATTTGAGGTGAGCAGATCTAGAGTGTCGCTGGTGTTGAGAGTGTTCTATACGGGAGCTGCTTTCCACCTAAACTTGAGAACTACCCAGAGTTCTCTGCTTCTTTTTTGCATAATTTATGCGTCACTCTATGCCTGAAAGGGTATTGTTTTGAGTTAATCAGGCCACTTGGCCTTATTACATAAAATTAGACAATTATATAATATATATTATGATTTAGACATTGTCCCTTTTTGAACGAATAAAATGTATGGAGGTCAGGGGTAACTGGGACTTTGCGCTTAGGGAGGTGTTTCATGGAAATTTTTAACATATTAATTTGTATGTTCACTAACATTTATCTACAATGCATTAATTGGGGCATTTCTTTAATTTATACATATATGTATCTTTGAGAATGAGACACATGTAATTTGTCTTCCTTCTAAACATTGTAAATTATGTTTTGCAATTTCTAGTCTTTCACCTTTGTCTATTAAGGAAGGAGTCGGCTGAGGTCCATCTTTTATGTTTACACTAATGAACTTTAAATGTGGGCGTTTTTGTTGCTGTAATTTGGCTTGTGAGAAAGACCGTAACAGTCGAAACGCGTCGCCAATAATATTTGACCTATTATCACGAACCCTGGAGTGCGAGTCTTCTTTTTGCGCGCTGACTGGCGCTGGCGAAAATTCAACCACATGTGTATATATATATATATGTATATATATATATATAAATATATATATATAAATATATATATATATATATATATATATATTCACTCACTGAAAAAACCAAAGGTTACAGGGACTTTAAAATTAGTAAATGGAATTAATAAGACCTTAGAAATTCACTGATAAAACCAAGGTTACAGGGACGTTAAAGTTAGGCTCAGGTTTCACTCGTACAAGCCAGTGAAATTCAGCAGTTATAGTTAGCTGAGCTAACTATAACTCGCGCCCCCGCAATGCACTGCTTATGACCTCCCATATTACATCACTCATGAAATGGTCAGTGACATCACTGATGACGTCACTGCCTTTTCACTTCTTTTTTCTAATTACAAAATAAGGGGAATGGGCACTGCGGCCACAGGTCAGAGCCTTTCTTTTATTGTTGGAGGGGGCCTGCGCAGCCCCCATCCCGGGCTGATTTTTGCCTGGGATGTCCACATCCCCCAGGGCCTGCCTTCCATTTTGGATGTCCTGGTCCCACCCAGGGCACACACTGACATTTGTTAGGGATTGCGGGGGAGCCTCAATACGGCACGGTGCCTGCCAGCTCCCGGCATCCTGCGGGAGTAGGCACTGATTTCACAGACACGGAGCTGCTGGAAAGGCAGCTCCCTCTCAGTGAAACCAATTCTGCTCAGCTTTCAACAAGCAAGACGATTTTTAATGCTGTCACTTGTTGAAAGGGGAGCAGTGTTTTCTCTGGCTTGGTAAAGCTCCCGCCAAACCACAGCAAACAAGCTATCTCCCAAGGGACACAGCGGAGCTGGCCCTGGGGGAGGTGGTACCCAGGGCCATTAATGGCTCTGATTTTAGCCCCAGGGACATAGTGCCCAGGGCCCGCAACAGACACCCTTCATTGTTTATATTTTGCCCAGGGGTTGGCGGTCCTAAGGGCATATGGGAGGGCTGTGCAGCCCCCAAGCATTGCTTTACATAATTTCGTGGGGCCTCCCCCGCATTATTTTTTACTTCATATCTGAGCCCTGGGGAGATAGTAGTCCCCGGGCAGTTGGAGGAGGCTGTAATACCTCAAAATGTAACAAAAAGGACTCTTTCTGAACCAACAGCTACCTTTCTGCTAAATTTAGTAAAATTCCGTTCAGCAGTTTGGGCTGTAGCTGTGTCTAAAGTTTCCTATGGAAATTAACATTGGGAAAAAGTGTTTTAGGACCCCCCCTTTTTTTATAGCCCCCGCTTGACGGATCAACTTAGCAGCTGAGGTGAGTGGCAAATTAGTTTGAAAAGGATCCATCAAACAACGCAAAAGTTATTGGCAAATGAAAAAATGCTCTTCCTATGGAAACTAGGTCCTAACTATAATTACCTATTGGCAACCGCATTGTGGAACCTGTAGTGCCTGCTGAAAGTCACATGACTCAATTGGAGCACTTGCAATTATCTAAATGTTACCTACCTGTGATCAAGGCGTAACGATGCCCAAACGCGTAAGGTTTTAATTGGCAGATGGGAATAAAATGGCTTGAACTGCTCTGAAACCAGGCTTGGCAAATCTTCTTTGTGATATATATATATACATATATATATATATATATATTCACTGAAAAAACCATAGGTTTTAGGGACAGTTACAGTTAGTTGGACATTTCACTTGTACAAAACCATAGAAATTCCCCCGTTATAGTTAGTTCAGCTAACTATAACTCGCGCCCCGCAATGCACTGCTGATGACGTCACATATTACATCACTCATGACATGGTCAGTGACATCACTGATGACATCACTGATGACATCTCAAATGACATCACTGATGACATCACTGATGACATCATCCAGTGACTGTGTGTTTCTGTAAAGTTTAAATATGTTTAATATATATAGGGAAAGGTGTATTGAAGAATGAGTGGGTGAATAAGTGTCTGAATGGATGATTTAGTACGTGAGTGACTGACTCTACAACTGAGTGATTAAATGTATCTTACTGAATGCATGGGTTAGTGACTAAACTGTGTGAATGTCTGTATCCGTCTGTCTGTTGGTTTGTAAGCGGCTGCATGGCTTTCTGAATAGCTACATGAGTGTCTACATGGGTTATTGATTGATTGTCTGAGTATCTGTATGGGTGCCTGAGTGTTTGTGTGGGTGGGGTGTGTGTGACTCTGTGCATAGATGTGTGAGTTGGTGATTCACTGGGTGCATGGTTTCAAGTGTGCATCTGTGATGGACTGTATGGGTGGGTGAGTGTGTGTATGGGTGTGTTAGTGATTGAATGTATATCTCAGTGGTACATGTGTGAGTAACTACATATGTGAAAGGCAGTATATATGTGTGTTGGAGTATATAAATGGCTATAAGTGTGAGTGTGTACTTGTATCAGTGATTGTATAAGAGCGTAAGAATGTGCTAGTATTTGTATGAGTAATTGAGCTGGTGTGTGTATAACTGTATAGGTGAGTAAATGGGTGTGTGATTAAGTTTTTTGCATGACTGACTAGGTGTGTGAGTACCTCTATGGATGAGTGGCAGTGTGTGAGTGTTTATATAGGTGTATGAGTGCATATGATAGTCCTGTACTGAGTGACTAAGTATGAGTGACTGTACGGGTGAGTGAGTGGATGTGTGTGTAGACCTAAGAATCAGTGAGTGGGTATGTAGTTTTTGGTGTTGGAGTGTCTATGGTTTTGAGAATGGCAGTCTGTAATTTAGAGTGGGTGTATCAAAAGTTATATTAGGGTGTGAGAAGATGCATGAAATTATCACATGGATGATGTCATCAGTGATGTCATTTGAGATGTCATCAGTGATGTCATCAGTGATGTCACTGACCATGTCATGAGTGATGTAATATGTGACGTCATCAGCAGTGCATTGCGGGGCGCGAGTTATAGTTAGCTGAACTAACTATAACGGGGGAATTTCTATGGTTTTGTACGAGTGAAATGTCCAACTAACTATAACTGTCCCTAAAACCTATGGTTTTTTCAGTGAATTTCAAAGGTTTTTTAAATGCTAATTTCTAACTATAACGTGTCTGAAACCTATGGTTTTTTCAGTGAATTTCAAAGGTTTTTTAAATGCTAATTTCTAACTATAACGTGCCTGAAACCTATTATTTTTTAAGTGAATTTCAAAGGTTTTTTTAAATGCTAGTTTCTAACTATGCCTACAGAGGTAGGACATGTGAAGAAAGAAGAAAAAACGCACAGAAAGAAGCAAAAGATGTGCAGAAAGAACCAACAGAGGAGCAGAAAGAGGCCTTGTTGCAAAATCATCCTGTGCCCACAACTTTTTCAGACGGGTACTGGTGGTAACTGACTCTGACTAACCAGAGCCAGTGCTATTCTAAAAGACACTTAGAATACAGTGAAAACACCTACATACACTAGGGAACACTATGCGTTGGGGTACCCCTGTGATTAGCATGACCTCCTCTGCAAGTCCCTAGTACATAATAGGGCAGGGGGATTAAAACTACCTCTTAAAACGCGCTACAGGGCGCGTTTGCACAGTGGTGAAGGGAGGGGGCCTGAGGTGACATGTGTGCAAACGCACCCCGTGGCGCGTTTTAAGTTGTGGGATTAAGTCCCCTTGAATTCTGAGGGTCCCTGGGGCCCAACTAGCCCCCAGGTACCTACAGTTAGGACCACAGAGCTGAGTTGCAGAGAGGCGTTCCGAGGCCACGCACCTTTTTCACCTCTCTGCAACGCAACTCTGTTGTGCTTACTGAAGGTACTTGGTGGGCTAGTTGGCCCCCAGGGTCCCTCAGGATTCAAAGGGAATTAATTCCCCAACTTAAAACGCACCACAGGGCGTGTTTGCGCACATGTCACCTGAGGCCCCGCCCCTCCCTTCACCACTGTGCAAACGCGCCCCGTGGTGCGTTTTAAGTTGGGGGATTAGGTCACCTTGAATCCTGAGGGTCCCTGGGGCCCAACTAGCCCACTAGGTACTTCCAGTAAGCACCACAGGCCTGCGTTGCAACGCCTGTAACAAATTGTGCAGTTGTGTTTAGGTAGTGAAGAGGGTCGTGCTGGGGGTAGTGTTTTAGGGTAGTGCAGTGGTGTTTGTGTAGTGTAGGGGGTCATGCTGGGGGTAGATTTAAGGTTTAGGGTAGTGCAGTGGTGTTTGGGTAGTGTAGGGAGTCGTGCTGGGGGGAGTGTTTTAGGGTTTAGGGTAGTGCAGTGGTGTTTGGGTAGTGCAGGGGGTCGTGCTGGGGGTAGTGTTTTAGTGTTTAGGGTAGTGCAGTGGTGTTTGGGTAGTGTAGGGGGTTGTGCTGGGGGTAGTGATTTAGGGTAGTGCAGTGGTGTTTGGGTAGTGTAGGGGGTACTGCTGGGGGTAGTGTTTTAGGGTTTAGGTTAGTGCAGTGGTGTTTGGGTATTGTAGGGGTACTGCTTGGGGTAGTGTTTTAGGGTTTAGGGTAGTGCAGTGGTGTTTGTGTAGTGTAGGGGGTAGTGTTTTAGGGTTTAGGGTAGTGCAGTGGTGTTTGTGTAGTGTAGGAGGTCATGTTTTGGGGTTTTGGGTAGTGCAGTGGTCTTTGGGTAGTGTAGGGAGTTGTGCGGGGGTAGTGTTTTAGGGTTTAGGGTAGTGTAGGGGGTCATGTGGGGGTAGTGTTTTAGGGATTAGGGTAGTGCATTGGTGTTTGGGTAGTTTAGGGGGTCATGCGGGGGTAGTGTTTTAGGGTTTAGGGCAGTGCAGTGGTGTTCGGGTAGTGTAGGGGATCATGCTGGGGGGAGTGTTTTAGGGTTTAGGGCAGTGCAGTGGTGTTCGGGTAGTGTAGGGGGTCGTGCTCGGGGTAGTGTTTGAGGGTTTAGGGCAGTGCAGATCGTGTTCGGGTAGTGTAGGGGGTTGTGCTGGGGGTAGTATTTTAGGGTTTAGGGCAGTGCAGTGGTGTTTGGGCAGTGTAGGGGGTAATGCTGGGGGTGGTGTTTTAGGGTTTAGGGCAGTGCAGTGGTGTTCGGGCAGTGTAGGGGGTCGTGCTGGGGGTGGTGTTTCAGGATTTAGGGCAGTGCAGTGGTGTTCGGGCAGTGTAGGGGGTGGTGTTTCAGGGTTTAGGGCAGTGCAGTGGTGTTCGGGCATTGTAGGGGGTCGTGCAGGGGGTGGTGTTTCAGGGTTTAGGGCAGTGGTGTTCGGGCAGTGTAGGGGGTCGTGCTGGGGGTGGTGTTTCAGGGTTTGGTGCAGTGCAGTGGTGTTCGAGCAGTAAAGGGGGTCGTGCTGGGGGTGGTGTTTCAGGGTTTAGGGCAGTGCAGTGGTGTTCGGGCAGTGTAGGGGGTCATGCAGGGGGTGGTGTTTCAGGGTATAGGGCAGTGCAGTGGTGTTCGGGCAGTGTAGGGGGTCGTGCTGGGGCTGGTGTTTCAGGGTTTAGGGCAGTATAGTGGTGTTCGGGCAGTGTAGGGGGTCGTGCTGGGGCTGGTGTTTCAGGGTTTAGGGCAGTGCAGTGGTGTTCGGGCAGTGTAGGGGGTCATGCTGGGGCTGGTGTTTCAGGGTTTAAGGCAGTGCAGTGGTGTTCGGGCAGTGTAGGTGGTCGTGCTGGGGCTGGTGTTTCAGGGTTTAGGGCAGTGCAGTGGTGTTCGGGCAGTGTAGGGGGTCATGCTGGGGCTGGTGTTTCAGGGTTTAGGGCCGAGCAGTGGTGTTCGGGCAGTGTAGGGGGTCGTGCTGGGGGTGGTGTTTCAGGGTTTAGGGCAGTGCAGTGGTGTTTGGGCAGTGTAGGGGGTCATGCTTGGGCTGGTGTTTCAGGATTTAGGGCAGAGCAATGGTGTTCAGGCAGTGTAGGGGGTTTTGCTGGAGGTGGTGTTTCAGGGTTTAGGGCAGTGCAATGGTGTTCGTGCAGTGTAGGGGGTGATGTTTCAGGGTTTAGGGCAGTGGTGTTCAGGCAGTGTAGGGGGTCTTGCTGGGGTTGATGTTTCAGGGTTTAGGGCAGTGCAGTGGTGTTCGGGCAGTGTAGGGGGTCGTGCTGGGGGTGGTGTTTCAGGGTTTAGGGCAGTGCAGTGGTGTTCCGGAAGTGTAGGAGGTCGTGCAGGGGGTGGTGTTTCAGGGTTTAGGGCAGTGCAGTGGTGTTCGGGCAGTGTAGGGGGTCATGCTGGGGGTGGTGTTTCAGGGTTTAGGGCAGTGCAGTGGTGTTCGGGCAGTGTAGGGTGTCGTGCTGAGGGGTGGTGTTTCAGGGTTTAGGGCAGTGCAGTGGTGTTCGGGTAGTGTAGGGGGTCGTGCAGGGGGTGGTGTTTCAGGGTTTAGGGCAGTGCAGTGGTGTTTGGGTAGTGTAGGGGGTCGTGCAGGGGGTGGTGTTTCAGGGTTTAGGGCAGTGCAATGGTGTTCGGCCAGTGTAGGTGGTCTTGCTGGGGGTGGTGTTTCAGGCTTTAGTGCAGTGGTGTTCGGGCAGTGTAGGGGGTCTTGCTGGGCGTGGTGTTTCAGGGTTTAGGGCAGTGCAGTGGTGTTCGGGCAGTGTAGGGGGTCTTGCTGGGGCTGGTGTTTCAGGGTTTAGGGCAGTGCAGTGGTGTTCGGGCAGAGTAGGGGGTCGTGCTGGGGCTGGTATTTGAGGGTTTAGGGTAGTGCAGTGGTGTTCGGGCAGTGTAGGGGGTCGTGCTGGGGCTGGTGTTTCAGGGTTTAGGGCAGTGCAGTGGTTTTCGGGCAGTGTAGGGGGTCGTGCTGGGGCTGGTGTTTCAGGGTTTAGGGCAGTGCAGTGGTGTTCGGGCAGTGTACGGGGTTGTGCTGGGGCTGGTGTTTCAGGGTTTAGGGCAGTGCAGTGGTGTTCGGGCAGTGTAGGGGGTCGTGCTGGGGGTGGTGTTTCAGGGTTTAGGGCAGTGGTGTTCGGACAGTGTAGGGGGTCTTGCTGGGGGTGGTGTTTCAGGGTTTAGGGCAGTGGTGTTCGGGAAGTGTAGGGGGTCTTGCTGGGGGTAGTGTTTCGGGGTTTAGGGCAGTGCAGTGGTGTTCGTGCAGTGTAGGGGGTCATGCTGGGGGTGGTGTTGCAGGGTTTAGGGCAGTGCAGTAGTGTTCGGGCAGTGTAGGTGAACGTGCAGGGGGTGGTGTTTCAGGGTTTAGGGCAGTGCAGTGGTGTTCGGGCAGTGTAGGGGGTCGTGCTGGGGGTGGTGTTTCAGGGTTTAGGGCAGTGCAGTGGTGTTCGGGCAGTGTAGGGGGTCGTGCAGGGGGTGGTGTTTCAGGGTTTAGGGCAGTGCAGTGGTGTTCGGGCAGTCTAGGGGTCGTGCTGGGGCTGGTGTTTCAGGGTTTAGGGCAGTGCAGTGGTGTTCGGGCAGTGTAGGGGGTCTTGCTGGGTGTGGTGTTTCAGGGTTTAGGGCAGTGGTGTTCGGGCAGTGTAGGGAGTCTTGCTGGGGGTGGTGTTTCAGGGTTTAGGGCAGTGCAGTGGTGTTCGGGCAGTATAGGGGTCTTGCTGGGGGTAGTGTTTCAGGGTTTAGGGCAGTGCAGTGGTGTTCGTGCAGTGTAGGGGGTCGTGCTGGGGATGGTGTTTCAGGGTTTAGGGCAGTGCAGTAGTGTTCGGGCAGTGTAGGGGGTCGTGCAGGGGGTGGTGTTTCAGGGTTTAGGGCAGTGCAGTGGTGTTCGGGCAGTGTAGGGGGTCGTGCTGGGGGTGGTGTTTCAGGGTTTAGGGCAGTGGTGTTCGGGCAGTGTAGGGGGTCTTGCTGGGGGTGATGTTTCAGGGTTTAGGGCAGTGCAGTGGTGTTCGGGCAGTGTAGGAGGTCTTGCTGGGGGTAGTGTTTCAGGGTTTAGGGCAGTGCAGTGGTGTTCGGGCAGTGTAGGGGTCATGCTGGGGGTGGTGTTTCAGGGTTTAGGGCAGTGCAGTGGTGTTCGGGCAGTGTAGGGGGTCGTGAAGGGGTGGTGTTTCAGGGTTTAGGGCAGTGCAGTGGTGTTCGGGCAGTGTAGGGGGTCGTGCTAGGGTATGTGTTTCAGGGTTTAGGGCAGTGCAGTGGTGTTCAGGCAGTGTAGGGGGTCGTGCAGGGGCTGGTGTTTCAGGGTTTAGAGCAGTGCAGTGGTGTTCGGGCAGTGTAGGGGGTTGTGCTGGGGGTAGTGTTTTAGGGTTTAGGGTAGTGCAGTGGTGCTTGTGTAGTGTAGGGGGTCGTGCTGGGGGTAGTGTTTTAGAGTTTAGGGTAGTGCAGTGGTGTTTGTGTAGTGTAGGGGGTCATGTTTTAGGGTAGTGCAGTGGTGTTTGGGTAGTGTAGGGGGTCGTGCTGGGTGTAGTGTTTTAGGATTTAGGTTAGTGCAGTGGTGTTTGGGTAGTGTAGGGGGTCGTGCTGGGGGTAGTGTTTTAGGGTTTAAGGTAGTGCAGTGGTGTTTGTGTAGTGTAGGGGGTCGTGCTGGGGGTAGTGTTTTAGTGTTTAGGGTAGTGCAGTGGTGCTTGTGTAGTGTAGGGGGTCGTGCTGGGGGTAGTGTTTTAGGGTTTAGGGTAGTGCAGTGGTGTTTGTGTAGTATAGGGGGTCATGTTTTAGGATAGTGCAGTGGTGTTTGGGTAGTGTAGGGGGTCGTGCTGGGGGTAGTGTTTTAGGATTTAGGTTAGTGCAGTGGTGTTGGGGTAGTGTTTTAGGGTTTAGGGTAGTGCAGTGGTGTTTGTGTAGTGTAGGGGGTCATGCTGGGGGTAGTGTTTTAGGGTTTAGGATAGTGCAGTGGTGCTTGTGTAGTGTAGGGGGTCGTGCTGGGGTAGTGTTTTAGGGTTTAGGGTAGTGCAGTGGTGTTTTTGTAGTGTAGGGGGTCATGTTTTAAGATGCAACGCTCCAATACCTGACCAGTCTGCACTACATAAAACTGCAAAAAAACTAAAAATAAAAAGTGTTTTGCACACTTTTGTCATTGGGCTATATGTGGGCTACATCTCGGTAATATTTGTGCTACATTTGGGCTCTTTTTTCACTGGTGGCCATCTTGGAAGACTTCTTTGTTATGAAGTTTCCTAATTTCCTCATTTACTGCAGTCTCCTCAGTAGGAAATGCTTTCAGTTTTTTACTTTGATTCCATCAAGAAGGCATTCAGATGTGTCACACATTTGCCATAAATTCAGAATGTTATTACTCTAGTTGTTCATTAGATCACTGTAGTAAAGCTACTGCTCACCAAGGAGTTAACTGGAAGTCTACTGCTGGTATTGAAAGTGATTGTTTCAGTCTGCATGTCAGAATTTTCTAATGAAATAGAAGAGGATTTGAGATCTCACTTAAAACATGCACTAAATTTTCTTTTTGCAGCACTAACCATAATTTCTATGGCAAAATGAACCCCCTCATTTTGTTCCTTTTTAAATTAAATGTTTTAAGTGTTACCAGTTTATTCCAATCAAGATGGCTTCAGGTGTGCCATACTTTTGTGATAAGTAAGGCTGTTAGCACTCTAGTTGTTCTTTAGAACACTCTGGGAAGCTGCAGTAGAACACAAAGGCATCAACTGACAGGCTGCTCCTGTTGAAATATAACAGGAAGATATTTGAGATCTCACTTAAAACATGTCCTAATTTTTCTTTCTACAGCACTTACCATAATTTCTTTGGCAAAATGAACCCCCTCATTTTGTTCCTTTTTAAATTAAATGTTTTAAGTGTTACCAGTTTATTCCAATCAAGATGGCTTCAGGTGTGCCATACTTTTGTCATAAGTAAGACTGTTAGCGCTCTAGTTGTTCTTTAGAACACTCTGGGAAGCTGCAGTAGAACACAAAGGCATCAACTGACAGGCTGCTCCTGTTGAAATATAACAGGAAGATATTTGAGATCACACTTGAAACATGTCCTAATTTTTCTTTCCAGAGCACTAACCATAATTTCTATGACAAGATGAACCCCATCATTTTGTTCCTTTTTAAATTAAATGTTTTAAGTGTTACCAGTTTATTCCAATCAAGATGGCTTCAGGTGTGCCATACTTTTGTCATAAGTAAGGCTGTTAGCACTCTAGTTGTTCTTTAGAACACTCTGGGAAGCTGCAGTAGAACACAAAGGAATCAACTGACAGTCTCTGCCCTTGTTGGATGTACATGTTTTACTGAGAATGTCAGACTTCATTCTCACATGACTGAGAAAGATAATGTGAATTTACAGAAAATATGCTCTCATTTTAGCTTCTGGGGCACCTTCCAAAACTGTATGGGACAAGCATGTGAAAATAGTTTTCTCTCAAACATGATTCATGATATCCCAGCAGAAGGTTTTTCACAGGGTAAAATCACCTTAGAACACACCACAATTCCTGAAATTAGTATGGTACCATCAACAAATGAATTCTAATGTAACTAAAGTCTGTTATCACCCTTTATAGTTCTCCTTTTGGTAACCCTCAAAATCTTCGATTCACTACAATGCATTTCAAAGGGGTACTATCATTTATATTGGTCCCAAGATGGCTGCCAGCAATTCCAGGATGAAGTGCTGACAGCCAATCAGATCTCACGATGACATGTGTGGTTAGGCTCCGCCCAGATATATATGTGTTTTTACTTGTGATTTTCTCAGCAACTACTGAACGGATTTACACCACTTAACAAAAAGGGTTCTTTTTGAACCAAGAACTACCTCTTTGCCAAATTTGGTGTAATTCCGTTCAGCAGTTCGGGCTGTAGCCTTGCATAAAGTTTCCTATGGGAAATTGATTTTTTGACTCTTATTTTTTTAATTTCTCCGCAACTACTGAACGGATTTACACCATTTAACAAAAAGGGTTCTTTCTGAACCAAGAACTACCTCTTTGCCAATATATATATATATTATCTACTGGCGGTCGCCAGTAGATAGTTATAGTTACAACCTATTATCCATAGGAAATCCGCGACATTCTATTTGAAATAACGTTGGCGCCGGTTGACGAATCTTCGTGAAAGTTTCCAACTTGTTGGAGCGCTCCGCTCCGCTCCTACCCTGAAAGTCTCGGGGTGATACGTGAAGCGGGGCCGAGAAAAAGGGGGTCCCAAAACGCGTTTTCCCCATTCATTTTTCCATAGGAACCTTTAGTCGCAGCTACAGCCCGAACTGCTGAAAAGAATTACACCAAATTTGGCAAAGAGGTAGTCCTTGGTTCAGACTGGTGCCTTTTGCTTAAATGGTGTAAATCCGTTCAGTAGTTCCTTTTAAAGTACATATATATCTATGGGCGCGTCGGATACGCGTACCCTCAGCGCACCCTGCGCGCACCGTCCCGATCACGAGCTGCATGCTAATTGGCTGTCAGCTGGCTGTCAACATTCCGATTCAGGAAGTGTTGGCAGCCATTTTGTCCCTCGGTAGAACCGAGGGACAGAAACAAGTGCGCAAAGCGCAAAAGGGGGCAGGGTAGAAACACCCTGACCCCTAGGTCTGCTCAGGGGTCCCACAAGGACCCCTGGGCAGAAAAAGATTTTTTTTTTAAATCGGCGGGATGCGCTTAGGGTGCGCGTATCCCGCCGAGAAAAAAGAAACAAGTGTGCAAACGCACAAAGGGGGCAGGGTAGAAACACCCTAACCCCCTAGGCCTGCTCAGGGGGTCCCACAAGGACCCCCTGGGCAAAAAAGCATTTTTTTAAAAAAATCGGCAGGATGCGCTCAGGGTGCGCGAATCCTGCCGAAAAAAATCGAAGCGTGGTCTCCGCGCTCGATTGTATTTGCTCCCGGGTGGCCCAAGTCCCGGGGGCATGGTGGGGGTTTAATTTTATGTGTGGGGGCCTCAAGGGCCCCCAAGCCCGGGGACCGCCACCCCCGGGGCTTTCTTTTAAAATGGTGCGGGAGGGCTCTGAGCCCTCCCGCAGCCCCGAGGACCACCACCTCCCGGGGCTTTTTTTTTTAAAATTAAACAACCTGTGTGGGGGGCTCGAGCCCCCACACGCCCGAGGACCGCCACCTCCCGGGGCACTAACAAATTAAAATGGGGGTCCGTTTTGGACCCCCGAAGCCCGGGGACCACCACCTCCCGGGGCTGTGCTGATGTAGGGAGGGGGCCGCGCGCCCCCTCCTGGAGCCCTTGATGGCCCTGGGGACCGCAACCCCCCAGGGCCGGCTCCTGCAGTGTCCCGGGGTGCCTACCCCGGGACACTGTAGTTTGCTATGGCAGGACGGGAGCCTCGCGGCTCCCGTCCTGCCATAGCAAACTGCTTTGGATATTGGAAGAGAGAGCAGGAAACCTGCTCTCTCTTCCAATATCCAAAGCGATTGCTTTCCACATGGGGAGCAGCATGTCAGCTGCTCCCCATGTGGAACAGCAATGCCGGCTCCCAAGGGACGTGGGGAGCCGGCGGGACTGTGGGGGATTGGGGACCCCCCACAGTCCCCAACGGAAGGCCGGCCCCGGGGATGGGGTCCCCGGGGCCTTAAAACTGGCCAGAGGAGGGGGCCACGCTGCCCCCCTCAAAAAATAAATATAGAGGCCATGCCCCGGGGATGGGGTCCCGGGGCCAATACAGGCCAAGGGAAGGGGGCCACGTGGCCCCCTTCCCGTTTTTTTTTTTAAAGGTAATTTAAAAAAGGGGTAAGGCCCTGGGGGATGGGGTCCCCAGGGCCCAAAAAGAAAAAGGAAGGGGGCCACACAGCCCCCCTTCAGGGGAGAAAAAAATAAAAATAAAAAAACGATCGGGCCCGCAGGCCCCGCCCCTTCCTTCACCACTCTGCAAACGCGCCCCTGGCGCGTTTGCAGAGGGGAACAATTCCCCTTGAATACTGGGGGTCCCTGGGGGCCAACTAGCCCACCAGGTACCTCCAGTATGCGCCAGGGGCTGCCTTGCAGAGAGGTGTACAGAGGCCACGCCCCTTTTACACCTCTCTGCAACGCAGCTCTGTGGCGCTTTTGGAGGTATATGGTGGGCTAGTTGGACTCCGGGGACCCTCAGGATTCAAGGGGACTTAATCCCCCAACTTAAAACGCGCCACGGGGCGCGTTTGCACAGTGGTGAAGGGAGGGCGGGGCTTCAGGTGACATGTGTGCAAACAGGCCCCGTGGCGCGTTTTAAGATGGGGAATTAAATCCCCTTCAATCCTGAGGGTCCCTGGGGGCCAACTAGCCCAACAGGTACATCCAGAAAGCGCCACAGAGCTGCGTTGCAGAGAGGTGTAAAAGGGGTGTGGCCTCTCTACACGTCTCTGCAACGCAGCCCCTGGCGCATATTGGAGGTTCCTGGTGGGCTAGTTGGCCCCTAGGGACCCTCAGGATTCAAGGGGACTTAATCCCCCAACTTAAAACGCGCAACGGGGCGCGTTTGCACAGATGTCACCTGAGGCCCCGCCCCTCCCTTCACCATTGTGCAAATATTCCTCTAAAATCAGCCGAAATACGAATTCTGATTTACTCACCTGTTATCAGGAGAGACCTCAGTGCTGCATCTTTCAGCCCAGTACTGGTCCTGAAAAGTAATTTTAACCGTACTTACCGGTAACTTGAATTTCCTTCATAGGCTAACATTGACTGGTTTCACTTGGAAATTCTTCTAAGTGTGGAGTTTTGGAACTTTAAAATATTCCTCTAAAATCAGACGAAATACGAATTCCGATTTACTCACCTGTTATCAGGAGAGACCTCAGTGCTGCATCTTTCAGCCCAGTACTAATCCTCAAAAGTAATTTTAGCCGTACTTACCAGTAACTTGAATTTCCTTGCATAGGATATCATTGCCTGCTTTTTGCTGAAAAAGTTTCTAAGTGTTGATTTTTGGAACTTTAAAATATTCCTCTAAAATCAGCCGAAATCCGAATTCTGATTTACTCACCTGTTATCAGGAGAGACCTCAGTGCTGCATCTTTCAGCCAAGTACTGATCCTCAAAATTAATTTTAACCGTACTTACCGGTAACTTGAATTTCCTTCATAGGCTAACATTGACTGGTTTCACTTGGAAATTCTTCTAAGTGTGGAGTTTTGGAACTTTATAATATTCCTCTAAAATCAACCAAAGTACGAATTCCAATTTACTCACCTGTTATCAGGAGAGAACCCAGTGCTGCATCTTTTAGCCCAGCACTGACCCTGAAAAGTAATTTTAACCGTACTTACCAGTAACTTATATTTTCTAACATAGGAATCCATTGTCTGGTTTTCAGCAGAAAACTTTCAAAGTGTCGATTTTCACAAACTACAAATATTCCTTAAAAATCGCCTGTATGACTTAAACGCATTCATTCAACTGTTTACAGGAGATGCACCAGTGCTGGATCCAGGATCCAACACTGAGTAAGAAAAAGTAACGATAACAGTTTTTACCTGCTAAGTGAATTTCCTTCCATAGGATAACATTGGTGATTCTATGAGAAAAAGTTTCTAAGTGTCAACTTTTAAAGTACAATAATATTCCTTAAAAATCACGACTGTAACCAAAACGCTTTTACTCAACTGTTTACAGGAGATGTGCCAGGACTGAATCTAGGATCCAGTCCTGTGGTTAGAAAAGTAATCCATAAAGTAACTAATTGCATTTAACTAGAAATTCACATTGAGCTGAATGTTGCATTGTGTTTGAAAATGTGTTGCACATTGCAACAACTGTAACTACTGTACTTAAAAGTCTATTGCCTATGTGCAAAGTATTTAAACTAAAGTAATTCATTCTGAGAAAGTATTTTTGTAATGTAATGTATAATGTAATTACAATGTAATTTAAATAATAAAATATGTAAAAAAAAATTGTTTCTAAAAATGTAGTAAATCAGTATGAAAAAATTAATATAACAATTAATACATTTCAAAATTGTCATTTACAAAACCTTTGAAATTCACTGAAAAAACCGTAGGTTTCAGGCACGTTATAGTTAGAAATTAGCATTTAAAAAACTTTGAAATTCACTGAAAAAACCATAGGTTTCAGACACGTTATAGTTACAAATTAGCATTTAAAAAACCTTTGAAATTCACTGAAAAAACCATAGGTTTCAGACACGTTATAGTTACAAATTAGCATTTAAAAAACCTTTGAAATTCACTGAAAAAACCATAGGTTTTAGGGACAGTTATAGTTACTTGGACATTGCACTCGTACAAAACCCGTGAAATTCCCCCGTTACAGTTAGTTCAGCTAACTATAACTCGCGCCCCGCAATGCACTGCTGATGACGTCACATATTACATCACTCATGACATGGTCAGTGACATCACTGATGACATCACTGATGACATCTCAAATGACATCACTGATGACATCATCCACGTGATAATCTGATGCACCTCCTCACACCCTAATATAACCTTTGATACACCCACTCTAAATTACAGACTGCCATTCGCAAAACCATAGACACTCCAACACCAATAACTACATACCCACTCACTGATTCTTAGGTCTACACACACACATCCACTCACTCACCCGTACAGTCACTCATACTTACGGTCACTCAGTACAGGACTATCATATGCACTCTTACTCCTATATAGACACTCAAACAACGCCACTCATCCATAGAGATACTCACACACCTAGTCAGTCATGCAAATAATTAAACACACTGCCATTTACTCACCTATACAGTTATACACACACCAGCTCACTTACTCATACAAATAGTAGCACATTGTTACGCTCTTATACAATCACTGATACAAGCACACAATCATCCATACAGCCACTATCACAATCACTCACTCTTGCTTATAGCTATTTATATACTCCAACACACATATATACTGCCTTTCACATATGTAGTTACTCACACATGTACCACTGGGACATACATTCACTCACTAACACACTCTTACACACACTTACCCACCCATACAGTCTATCACAGATGCACTCTTGAAACCATCCACCCAGTGAATCACCCACTCACACATCTATGCACAGAGTTGCACACACCCCTCCCACACAAACACTCAGGCACCCATACAGATACTCAGACAAGCATTCAATAACTCATATAGACACTCATTTAGCTATTCACAAACACATGCAGCCACTTACACAGCAACAGACAGACGGATACAGACATTCACCCAGTTTAGTCACTAACCCATGCATTCAGTAAGATACGTTAAATCACTCACTTATAGAGTCAGTCACGCACCTACTAAATCATCCATACAGACACTTACACACCCACTCATTCTTCAATACGTCTTTTCCTATATATTTTAAAAATATTTAAACTTTACAGAAACACACAGTTACTGGATGATGTCATTTGAGATGTCATCAGTGATGTCATCAGTGATGTCACTGACCATGTCATGAGTGATGTAATATGTGACGTCATCAGCAGTGCATTGCGGGGGCGCGAGTTATAGTTAGCTGAACTAACTATAACGGGGGAATTTCACGGGTTTTGTACGAGTGCAATGTCCAAGTAACTATAACTGTCCCTAAAACCTATGGTTTTTTCAGTGAATATATATATATATATATATATACCCAACACAAACTCCTTTGTACACTTCAAGAAGCACGCCGCACACCGAACCTCCAATAGTAAAGTGCCTTATTCACGCATATCAACGAGGAAAGCTTTGCTTAAAATCCCAAATAGTCCTGACGCGTTTCGGCCTCCAATCGGCCTTGATCAAGGCCATGAGCGAAGACAAACACTCCGCCCGAGGCCCCAACAACAAATAGGGAACGGCGAACCATCAGCAACTACAAGCGGAGGCAGAGGCGCACGGCAAACTCAAAACGTGCAAAATCAATACAGGAAAAGAGGAAAGAAAACTTGGCAGAACAAACAATGAATAATAATATGACTAAGAACACCATAATCAATTTGACAAAAACAGTATTATCAGCGCGAGAAAAACATATTCTAAATTTAGGTTTGTCATATGCCCCTGGAGCGAATTTTGATTACGCCTCGACCAGACTTGATATTTACAAAGGGGTACGCAAGCTAAAGTTGAAAAAGTTTCATCTAATGACAAAGACGCAAACAGAGTCAAACACACAAATTGGCCTCACATGCGGAGTTCTCAACTCACACCCGAACTTGTCTCAATCAGACTTACCTGTACTCAGAACCATGGAGGATATATCTAATGAAAATAGCAGCCCGACTACCTATGGAAACACGGAGCAAACGATTTTAACATATGAATCAACAACCCCATTCAAACCTAAGTCATCATTCAATCCTATCACGGTCCGTGATTCAATTGATATTTTTCACGAAACAGTAACATCACAAATCAAAAAATTGAACAAAACTGTGACTATGCAGAACAAGAAGAGGAGTAACAAGGATCAACAATATGACAAGTTAATCAAAAAATTGAAAGGGGATAATAAAGTCGTTATCCGCAATAGTGACAAGGGTGGCAATATTGTGCTATGGTCAACTGATGAATACAATAAAGAAGCGTACAGTCAACTGAACGATAGGTCTTGCTACAGTCGCAGCAATTCAACTAGTCTCAATACATCATATAAGGAAACCTTGCAAAATTAAACGGTTGGAGGAATGTTAATCTCATAACCCTGAATGAATACAAATATTTGAAAAACGAAAACCCTACAACTCCTTCACTGTACTTTATTCCAAAAATCCACAAGGATACGATATGCCCCCAGGCAGACCAATTATCTCTGCGAGAGGAGGGTTACTGGAACACACTACGGTATATGTGGATTATTTTTTACAGGAGTATGTTAAGGGGTTACCCAGCTATGTACGAGACACAAGTGACTTCTTAAGGCACATTTCTAATGTAACATGGCAAGATGATTTTCTATTGATGGCTTTAGATGTATCCTCGCTATACACAAGTATAGAACATGTGGATGGCTTAAAAGCAATTGAACACTACTTGGCGGGCAGACCGCGGCAATATGAACAGCACAGCATAATGTTAAATGAAATGATTAAATTTTGCCTGTATAATAACATTTTCATGTTCAATAGCCAGCTATATCGACAAGTCAGAGGGGTAGCCATGGGGGCCAGCTTCTCTCCTAGCTATGCCTGTTTGCACATGGGCATGTGGGAGGAGCTGGTCCTCATGGACAAACACAGCCATCACATGACTAACAACGTGAGGTTATGGTTGCGCTATATCGATGATTTATTTGTGATTTGGCAGGGAACAGAGAAAGAGGCAATTAAATTTGTTAATGCAATCAATAGTAACAAACTCAACCTCCATTTCACATCAACTATCAGCGCTACATCTGTTGAATTTCTTGATACCCAAATATACATTCATGATCAGAAAATGGAAACTCGGTTATTTCGGAAAAAGACGGCAGGGAACTCTACTTTACACGCAAGCAGCTCTCACCCCGTGCATCTCATCAACAGTATACCATATGGTGAGATGCTACGTTTAAGACGTATTTGCAGTAACAATGGGGAACTAGCTAGAGCACAGAGTGATAGCAAATCAAGATTTCTAGCAAGAGGGTATCCTGAGGACATTATAGACAAAGCCATTGTAAAATCCATGCGTCTACCCAGAACTGAGGCCCTGAAAGACAAAGAGAAGGCAGCAAAAAATAGCGAGCCAGATAATAACAGTGGGGCATTTCGTCTGATCATGAAGTACAGCAGACAGCAGAAGTCCTTACAGAGAATCATACAGAGAAATTGGGCCATGGTACTATCTGACCCGGTAATAGGACCCCTGCTACCGCAGAGGGTGTCCATTACTTACAGCAAGGCCCCATCAACAAGAGACAAGTTAGTGAAAACCAGTTCTGAAATAATTGAGGGAGTTAGCTGGCTCAACATGAGAAAAGGCTTTTACAGATGTAAAACGTGCAAGGCTTGTACACATGGCATCAACAGCAGCACATACAGAACACCTTTCAGTGACAGGGAATTTAAGATTACTGAATTGTTGACCTGCAAGACCGAATATGCAGTCTACGTACTTGTTTGCCCATGTGGCTTGCAGTACGTAGGTAGCACGGTCTTGCAGGTACACAAGCGAGTGTTGCAGCACTTACGAGCCATCCCGAATCAGGACAACACATATCCGGTGGCTTGTCACTTTAAAGAGAAACATAACTCAAACAATACAGATCTAAAATATTTTGTATTGGACGCTGTCCCTCCTAGTAGACGGGGAGGTGATAGAACCAACAAATTAAGAAAACTAGAGACAAGGTATATATTACAGTTGGATTCTAAACACCCGGGAGGTCTAAACGCAACCGAAGATCTGCACACTTGCCTAACATAGATACACTGGAGAAAATGAAATCAGAAGATGTTCTGTGATCTAGCCATATATTTTAACCATATTTCTATGCCACACATATAGCAAGAGTATTTTTTAAATAGTAATATTGTGTTTTAGTCTCTGAGATATATTTTTATCAAGTGTTTTTTTAGTGTACAGACAAAATTGGTATATGTATTTATGAAGATTTATATTTATATATGTATTTATTTATTCAAGGTCGATTTTTTTCATACAGTATTTAACGTATATAAATGAATTATTTTTATGACCTTAGTTGATACATGCAATAAGTCTGAAAATGTATTTATTTATTTATTTAGGTACATGCACTGATTGCAATTTGCACATTATGTTACATCAAAACACTGATATAGCTATGTGTCCATACAAGGGACAACATTGCACGTATAAGGGACAAATCACTGTGAAACTATTGGAGGATACCCGACTAAGATACAATCAGACATAGATTTATAAAAAGGCACGATACATATAGAGATTCAATTAAGGGAAATTGTAACAATGGTACAGGATTTATCTATTTTATTTATATAAGAGCATACAACAAATTGGACCTATTTTAATAGAAACATGAAAGCACTAATTTTTAGCACTTTGCACTTTTTTCACTTTTTAACACGTAATATTATTTATTACAACCAATACCACAACAGTAGGACAAGTAGATAGCTACATAACTTTGTTTGCCAATCTGGATTTATCCATGTATTAAAAAGTTGTTTATCAAAAGATCAAATGGTAAACATGTCGCAATTTATGAAATGATGTTATAAATTATCGCAATACATGTATCTACAACAGAGACAATAACTATGTTGAACTGTAAATATAATTGCATGAAAGACAAAGTGTATCTACTATGTCTACTGTTGAAGGTATCATGTGATATCCTAATTGGTTGTTACCAGCACTTTAAAAACCGCACTGAATTACCGAACCATGTCATGTGAACAAGGCTCAAGCGAGCCGAAACGCGTAATGGCGACGGAATAAAAGCACTTTGAAAAATGCACCAACTTCGGTCCGTGTCCGTACTGTGGAGAAATCCTGGCAGTACAGCGGCGACAACGTGATATGTATATATATATATATATATATATATATATAATATATATATATATATATATATATATATATATCCAAACAGAAAAGTTACCCCCTTGGACGAGCCACAACACAGGTAGGTTTGGACAAACGCAGAGCATGTCGGGCACTTTTCTTATACTCATGGTACCCGCCTAGTGGCTGCTGGCAAAGCCTGCTGGTACCTGAAGTACCTGAAGTGTTCCTTTAGTAAGGTGCTGTGCGCTGCCAACAATGAATCAATAAAACACCCCAGTGGGTTTGCAAAAGGTCACGCTCAACCAGGCAGCACCGTAGAACTCCCAGCACGACCTCCTGTCCTGCTGAACACCATCTGGCGTCATCTTCGGACCGCTGCTGTGCGGCGGGGCTCGATCCAAGACTGGGTCAGCCATATTAAATCCAAACAGAAAAGTTACCCCCTTGGACGAGCCACAATACAGGTAGGTTTTTTCATCGTTTTATTCTGGAAGCTGCAACATGGAAGGCAGGCACCTCGCAAAAGTTCAATTGCCTAACGCGTTTCGTGATGAAGCTCACTTTTTCAAAGGCAGGGTGATTGGACAAACGCAGAGCATGTCGGGCACTTTTCTTATACTCATGGTAACCGCCCAGTGGCTGCTGGCAAAGCCTGCTGGTACCTGAAGTGCCTGAAGTGTTCCTTTAGTAAGGTGCTGTGCGCTGCTAACAATGAATCAATAAAACACCCCAGTGGGTTTGCAAAGGTCACGCTCAACCAGGCAGCACCGTAGAACTCCCAGCATGACCTCCTGTCCTGCTGAACACCATCTGGCATCATCTTCGGACCGCTGCTGTGCGGCGGGGCTCGATCCACGACTGGGTCAGCCGTATTAAATCCAAACAGAAAAGTTACCCCCTTGGACGAGCCACAACACAGGTAGGTTTTTTCATCGTTTTATTCTGGAAGCTGCAACATGGAAGGCAGACACCTCGCAAAAGTTCAATTGCCTAACGCGTTTCGTGATGAAGCTCACTTTTTCAAAGGCAGGGTGATTGGACAAACGCAGGGCATGTCGGGCACTTTTCTTATACTCATGGTACTCGCCCAGTGGCTGCTGGCAAAGCCTGCTGGTACCTGAAGTGCCTGAAGTGTTCCTTTAGTAAGGTGCTGTGCGCTGCCAACAATGAATCAATAAAACACGCCAGTGGGGTTTGCGAAAGGTCACGCTCAACCAGGCAGCACCGTAGAACTCCCAGCACGACCTCCTGTCCTGCTGAACACCATCTGGCGTCATCTTCGGACTGCTGCTGTGCGGCGGGCTCGATCCACGACTGGGTCAGCCGTATTAAATCCAAACAGAAAAGTTACCCCCTTGGACGAGCCACAACACAGTTAGGTTTTTTCATCGTTTTATTCTGGAAGCTGCAACATGGAAGGCAGGCACCTCGCAAAAGTTCAATTGCCTAATGCGTTTCGTGATGAAGCTCACTTTTCAAAGGCAGGGTGATTGGACAAACGCAGAGCATGTCGGGCACTTTTCTTATACTCATGGTACCCACCTAGTGGCTGCTGGCAAAGCCTGCTGGTACCTGAAGTGTTCCTTTAGTAAGGTGCTGTGCGCTGCCAACAATGAATCAATAAAACACCCCAGTGGGTTTGCAAAAGGTCACGCTCAACCAGGCAGCACCGTAGAACTCCCAGCACGACCTCCTGTCCTGCTGAACACCATCTGGTGTCATCTTCGGACCGCTGCTGTGCGGCGGGGCTCAATCCACAACTGGGTCAGCCGTATTAAATCCAAACAGAAAAGTTACCCCCTTGGACGAGCCACAACACAGTTAGGTTTTTTCATCGTTTTTTTATTCTGGAAGCTGCAACATGGAAGGCAGGCACCTCGCAAAAGTTCAATTGCCTAACGCGTTTCGTGATGAAGCTCACTTTTTCAAAGGCAGGGTGATTCGACAAACGCAGAGCATGTCGGGCACTTTTCTTATACTCATGGTACTCGCCCAGTGCCTGCTGGCAAAGCCTGCTGGTACCTGAAGTGCCTGAAGTGTTCCTTTAGTAAGGTGCTGTGCGCTGGCAACAATGAATCAATAAAACACCCCAGTGGGTTTGCAAAGGTCACGCTCAACCAGGCAGCACCGTAGAACTCCCACTACGACCTCCTGTCCTGCTGAACACCATCTGGCGTCATCTTCGGACCGCTGCTGTGCGTTTGTCCAATCACCCTGCCTTTGAAAAAGTGAGCTTCATCACGAAATGCGTTATGCAATTGAACTTTTGCGAGGTGCCTGCCTTCCATGTTGCAGCTTCCAGAATAAAACGATGAAAAAACCTACCTGTGTTGTGGCTCGTCCAAGGGGGTAACTTTTCTGTTTGGATATATATATATATATCTATATATATATATATATATATACATATATATATATATATATATATATTCACTGAAAAAACCATAGGTTTTAGGGACAGTTATAGTTACTTGGACATTGCACTCGTACAAAACCCGTGAAATTCCCCCGTTATAGTTAGTTCAGCTAACTATAACTTGCGCCCCGCAATGCACTGCTGATGACGTCACATATTACATCACTCATGACATGGTCAGTGACATCACTGATGACATCACTGATGACATCTCAAATGACATCACTGATGACATCACTGATGACATCATCCAGTGACTGTGTGTTTCTGTAAAGTTTAAATATGTTTAATATATATAGGGAAAGGCGTATTGAAGAGTGAGTGGGTGTATAAGTGTCTGAATGGATGATTTAGTAGGTGCGTGACTAACTGTATAAGTGAGTGATTAAACTTATCTTACTGAATGCATGGGTTAGTGACTAAACTGGGTGAATGTCTGTATCCGTCTGTCTGTTGCTGTGTAAGTGGCTGCATGGGTTTGTGAATAGCTACATGAGTGTCTATATGAGTTATTGATTGGTTGTCTGAGTATCTGTATGGGTGCCTGAGTGTTTGTGTGGGTGGGGTGTGTGCGACTCTGTACATAGATGTGTGAGTGGGTGATTCACTGGGTGCATGATTTGAAGAGTGCGTCTGTGATGGACTGCTTGGGTGGGTGAGTGTGTGTATGGGTGTGTTAGTGAGTGAATGTATATCTCAGTGGTACATGTGCGAGTAACTACATATGTAAAAGGAAGTATATATATGTGTTAGAGTATTTAAAAGGCTATACGTGAGAGTGTGTGATTGTGAGAGTGGCTGTATGGATGAGTGTGTGCTTGTATCAGTTATTGTATAAGAGCATAAGAATGTGCTAGTATTTGTATGAGTAAGTGAGCTGGTGTGTGTATAACTGTATAGGTGAGTAAATGGGTGTGTGATTACATTTTTGCATGACTGACTAGGTGTGTGAGTACCTCTATGGATGAGTGGCGGTGTGTCAGTGTTTATATAGGTGTATGAGTGCATATGATAGTCCTGTACTGAGTGACCGTAAGTATGATTGACTGTACGGGTGAGTGAGTGGATGTGTGTGTAGACCTAAGAATCAGTGAGTGGGTATGTAGTTATTGGTGTTGGAGTGTCTTTGTTTTTGAGAATGGCAGTCTGTAATTTAGAGTGGGTGTATCAAAAGTTATATTAGGGTGTGAGAAGATGCATGACATTATCACATGGTTGATGTCATCAGTGATGTCATTTGAGATGTCATCAGTGATGTCATCAGTGATGTCACTGACCATGTCATGAGTGATGTAATATGTGACGTCATCAGCAGTGCATTGCGGGGCGCGAGTTATAGTTAGCTGAACTAACTATAAAGGGGGAATTTCACGGGTTTTGTACGAGTGCAATGTCCAAGTAACTATAACTGTCCCTAAAACCTATGGTTTTTTCAGTGAATTTCAAAGGTTTTTTAAATGCTAATTTCTAACTATAACGTGCCTGAAACCTATGGTTTTTTCAGTGAATTTCAAAGGTTTTTTAAATGCTAATTTCTAACTATAACATGTCTGAAACCTATGGTTTTTCAGTGAATTTCAAAGGTTTTTAAATGCTAATTCCTAACTATAACATGTCTGAAACCTATGGTTTTTTTCAGTGAATTTCAAAGGTTTTGTAAATGCCAATTGTTAAATGTATTAATTGTTATTTTTATTTTTTTCATACTGATTTACTACATTTTTTTAAACTATTTATTTTTAGATATTTTATTTTTTAAATTACATTGTAATTACATTATACATTACATTACAAAATATACTTTCTCAGAATGAATTAATTTACTTTAAATACTTTGCAAATAGGCAAAAGACTTTTAAGTACAGTAGTTACAGTTGTTGCAATGGGCAACACAATTTCAAACTAGACTCCTCTATCCTTAATATCATTATGGAGCTCCTTAATGCATCACTACTTGAAGCGAAAGTTCCTGCAGCTTGGAAACATGCGATGGTGCTTCCACTATTAAAAAAATCCGATTCAGACCCCAAGATCTTTTCTAATTTTCGTCCTATTTCCTTACTCCCTGTGTTCTCTAAAATCCTTGAAAAACACACTAATTCCCAGTTGACGAGATATGTTGAATCTCAAAACATTCTACACACGTCGCAGTCAGGATTTAGAGCAGGATTCTCTACAGAGTCGACTCTTCTGGGAGTCACTGAGAATATCCGCCAACAGGTCGATAAAGGAGATACTGTGGCACTCATTCTTCTTGATTTGAGTGCCGCTTTCGACACTGTCTCCCATACTACACTTTTAAAAACCCTCCTTTCTAAAGACATCTGCGGCACGGCACTTGAATGGTTGTCCAGCTTCTTGTCCAATAGGACCTTTCAGGTCTTCTCTTCCGCAGCCCAGTCCAAAACATTGATCTCCTCGTATGGAGTCCCCCAGGGCTCCATTCTAAGCCCACTGCTCTTTAACATCTACATCAGTCCACTTGCCACGCTAGCAGAGCAAGCTGGGCTAACAATTTATTCATACGCGGACGATACCCAACTTATCTTCTCGCTTTCTTCGAAGGAGACCACCAAAGCATCCTCTCTTCAGATGGGGCTAAAAAAGATTGCTGACTGGATGCACTTCAATAAATTAAAACTCAACGGGGGGAAAACGGAACTCATCATTTTTGGGAACAATAAAAAGCTTTGGGGCCCCCAGCATTGGCCATCGCAAATGGGCGACCTTCCTCTCCCATCTCAATCAGCCCGCAATCTGGGCGTCATTGTTGACGACCAATTATCCATGCGGCAGCAAATAGTTAAGGTAGCCTCCACCTGCTTTGTCATCTTAAAATGGCTAAGAAAATTCTCTGGATGCTTCCCATCACTACACAGAGAACCGTCATTCAGGCCTTGATAATGTCCAGGCTGGACTATGGCAACGTGCTCTACCTGGGTGCCAGTAAAGAAAACCTTCGTAAACTTCAGGTGATCCAAAACTCTGCAGCACGACTACTATGCCAACTTCCCAGTACAGCCTCCGCATCAGGAGCGCTTCGCAAACTGCACTGGCTGCATATTGACAATCGAGCCAAGTTTAAAGCCCTCTGCTATATGCACAAAATAAATGAAGGATTAGCCCCCACTATTTAAATGCCCTAGTGCAACACTACCGCCCTTCACGTCTACTTCGCTCTTCGACTCAATTAAAATTTCAAGTACCTAGGATCAAACGAGCCAGAATGGGAGGATGATCCTTTGCCTATCTGGCTCCCTCCCTTTGGAACTCCCTTCCGATGCACCTCCGCATGGAAAAACACCATCTTAAATTTCGCAAACAATTGAAGACCTGGCTCTTTAATCAATAGATTCTGTCCCGCGTGCTCCTCTCTTGTTACGTCGTGTCCATAGGCGCCGGGAAACCTCCGGGTAGCTGTGCGCCATATATAAATTGCATGAAAGACAAAGTGTATCTACTATGTCTACTGTTGAAGGTATCATGTGATATCCTAATTGGTTGTTACCAGCACTTTAAAAACCGCACTGAATTACCGAACCATGTCATGTGAACAAGGCTCAAGCGAGCCGAAACGCGTAATGGCGACGGAATAAAAGCACTTTGAAAAATGCACCAACTTCGGTCCGTGTCCGTACTGTGGAGAAATCCTGGCAGTACAGCGGCGACAACGTGATATATATATATATATATATATATATATAATATATATATATATATATATATATATATATCCAAACAGAAAAGTTACCCCCTTGGACGAGCCACAACACAGGTAGGTTTGGACAAACGCAGAGCATGTCGGGCACTTTTCTTATACTCATGGTACCCGCCTAGTGGCTGCTGGCAAAGCCTGCTGGTACCTGAAGTACCTGAAGTGTTCCTTTAGTAAGGTGCTGTGCGCTGCCAACAATGAATCAATAAAACACCCCAGTGGGTTTGCAAAAGGTCACGCTCAACCAGGCAGCACCGTAGAACTCCCAGCACGACCTCCTGTCCTGCTGAACATTATCTGGCGTCATCTTCGGACCGCTGCTGTGCGGCGGGGCTCGATCCAAGACTGGGTCAGCCATATTAAATCCAAACAGAAAAGTTACCCCCTTGGACGAGCCACAATACAGGTAGGTTTTTTCATCGTTTTATTCTGGAAGCTGCAACATGGAAGGCAGGCACCTCGCAAAAGTTCAATTGCCTAACGCGTTTCGTGATGAAGCTCACTTTTTCAAAGGCAGGGTGATTGGACAAACGCAGAGCATGTCGGGCACTTTTCTTATACTCATGGTAACCGCCCAGTGGCTGCTGGCAAAGCCTGCTGGTACCTGAAGTGCCTGAAGTGTTCCTTTAGTAAGGTGCTGTGCGCTGCTAACAATGAATCAATAAAACACCCCAGTGGGTTTGCAAAGGTCACGCTCAACCAGGCAGCACCGTAGAACTCCCAGCATGACCTCCTGTCCTGCTGAACACCATCTGGCATCATCTTCGGACCGCTGCTGTGCGGCGGGGCTCGATCCACGACTGGGTCAGCCGTATTAAATCCAAACAGAAAAGTTACCCCCTTGGACGAGCCACAACACAGGTAGGTTTTTTCATCGTTTTATTCTGGAAGCTGCAACATGGAAGGCAGACACCTCGCAAAAGTTCAATTGCCTAACGCGTTTCGTGATGAAGCTCACTTTTTCAAAGGCAGGGTGATTGGACAAACGCAGGGCATGTCGGGCACTTTTCTTATACTCATGGTACTCGCCCAGTGGCTGCTGGCAAAGCCTGCTGGTACCTGAAGTGCCTGAAGTGTTCCTTTAGTAAGGTGCTGTGCGCTGCCAACAATGAATCAATAAAACACGCCAGTGGGTTTGCGAAAGGTCACGCTCAACCAGGCAGCACCGTAGAACTCCCAGCACGACCTCCTGTCCTGCTGAACACCATCTGGCGTCATCTTCGGACTGCTGCTGTGCGGCGGGCTCGATCCACGACTGGGTCAGCCGTATTAAATCCAAACAGAAAAGTTACCCCCTTGGACGAGCCACAACACAGTTAGGTTTTTTCATCGTTTTATTCTGGAAGCTGCAACATGGAAGGCAGGCACCTCGCAAAGTTCAATTGCCTAATGCGTTTCGTGATGAAGCTCACTTTTCAAAGGCAGGGTGATTGGACAAACGCAGAGCATGTCGGGCACTTTTCTTATACTCATGGTACCCACCTAGTGGCTGCTGGCAAAGCCTGCTGGTACCTGAAGTGTTCCTTTAGTAAGGTGCTGTGCGCTGCCAACAATGAATCAATAAAACACCCCAGTGGGTTTGCAAAAGGTCACGCTCAACCAGGCAGCACCGTAGAACTCCCAGCACGACCTCCTGTCCTGCTGAACACCATCTGGTGTCATCTTCGGACCGCTGCTGTGCGGCGGGGCTCAATCCACAACTGGGTCAGCCGTATTAAATCCAAACAGAAAAGTTACCCCCTTGGACGAGCCACAACACAGTTAGGTTTTTTCATCGTTTTTTTATTCTGGAAGCTGCAACATGGAAGGCAGGCACCTCGCAAAAGTTCAATTGCCTAACGCGTTTCGTGATGAAGCTCACTTTTTCAAAGGCAGGGTGATTCGACAAACGCAGAGCATGTCGGGCACTTTTCTTATACTCATGGTACTCGCCCAGTGCCTGCTGGCAAAGCCTGCTGGTACCTGAAGTGCCTGAAGTGTTCCTTTAGTAAGGTGCTGTGCGCTGGCAACAATGAATCAATAAAACACCCCAGTGGGTTTGCAAAAGGTCACGCTCAACCAGGCAGCACCGTAGAACTCCCACTACGACCTCCTGTCCTGCTGAACACCATCTGGCGTCATCTTCGGACCGCTGCTGTGCGTTTGTCCAATCACCCTGCCTTTGAAAAAGTGAGCTTCATCACGAAATGCGTTATGCAATTGAACTTTTGCGAGGTGCCTGCCTTCCATGTTGCAGCTTCCAGAATAAAACGATGAAAAAACCTACCTGTGTTGTGGCTCGTCCAAGGGGGTAACTTTTCTGTTTGGATATATATATATATATCTATATATATATATATATATATATATATTCACTGAAAAAACCATAGGTTTTAGGGACAGTTATAGTTACTTGGACATTGCACTCGTACAAAACCCGTGAAATTCCCCCGTTATAGTTAGTTCAGCTAACTATAACTTGCGCCCCGCAATGCACTGCTGATGACGTCACATATTACATCACTCATGACATGGTCAGTGACATCACTGATGACATCACTGATGACATCTCAAATGACATCACTGATGACATCACTGATGACATCATCCAGTGACTGTGTGTTTCTGTAAAGTTTAAATATGTTTAATATATATAGGGAAAGGCGTATTGAAGAGTGAGTGGGTGTATAAGTGTCTGAATGGATGATTTAGTAGGTGCGTGACTAACTGTATAAGTGAGTGATTAAACTTATCTTACTGAATGCATGGGTTAGTGACTAAACTGGGTGAATGTCTGTATCCGTCTGTCTGTTGCTGTGTAAGTGGCTGCATGGGTTTGTGAATAGCTACATGAGTGTCTATATGAGTTATTGATTGGTTGTCTGAGTATCTGTATGGGTGCCTGAGTGTTTGTGTGGGTGGGGTGTGTGCGACTCTGTACATAGATGTGTGAGTGGGTGATTCACTGGGTGCATGATTTGAAGAGTGCGTCTGTGATGGACTGCTTGGGTGGGTGAGTGTGTGTATGGGTGTGTTAGTGAGTGAATGTATATCTCAGTGGTACATGTGCGAGTAACTACATATGTAAAAGGAAGTATATATATGTGTTAGAGTATTTAAAAGGCTATACGTGAGAGTGTGTGATTGTGAGAGTGGCTGTATGGATGAGTGTGTGCTTGTATCAGTTATTGTATAAGAGCATAAGAATGTGCTAGTATTTGTATGAGTAAGTGAGCTGGTGTGTGTATAACTGTATAGGTGAGTAAATGGGTGTGTGATTAAATTTTTGCATGACTGACTAGGTGTGTGAGTACCTCTATGGATGAGTGGCGGTGTGTCAGTGTTTATATAGGTGTATGAGTGCATATGATAGTCCTGTACTGAGTGACCGTAAGTATGATTGACTGTACGGGTGAGTGAGTGGATGTGTGTGTAGACCTAAGAATCAGTGAGTGGGTATGTAGTTATTGGTGTTGGAGTGTCTTTGTTTTTGAGAATGGCAGTCTGTAATTTAGAGTGGGTGTATCAAAAGTTATATTAGGGTGTGAGAAGATGCATGACATTATCACATGGTTGATGTCATCAGTGATGTCATTTGAGATGTCATCAGTGATGTCATCAGTGATGTCACTGACCATGTCATGAGTGATGTAATATGTGACGTCATCAGCAGTGCATTGCGGGGCGCGAGTTATAGTTAGCTGAACTAACTATAAAGGGGGAATTTCACGGGTTTTGTACGAGTGCAATGTCCAAGTAACTATAACTGTCCCTAAAACCTATGGTTTTTCAGTGAATTTCAAAGGTTTTTTAAATGCTAATTTCTAACTATAACGTGCCTGAAACCTATGGTTTTTTCAGTGAATTTCAAAGGTTTTTAAATGCTAATTTCTAACTATAACATGTCTGAAACCTATGGTTTTTCAGTGAATTTCAAAGGTTTTTTAAATGCTAATTCCTAACTATAACATGTCTGAAACCTATGGTTTTTTTCAGTGAATTTCAAAGGTTTTGTAAATGCCAATTGTTAAATGTATTAATTGTTATTTTTATTTTTTTCATACTGATTTACTACATTTTTTTAAACTATTTATTTTTAGATATTTTATTTTTTAAATTACATTGTAATTACATTATACATTACATTACAAAATATACTTTCTCAGAATGAATTAATTTACTTTAAATACTTTGCAAATAGGCAATAGACTTTTAAGTACAGTAGTTACAGTTGTTGCAATGGGCAACACAATTTCAAACTAGACTCCTCTATCCTTAATATCATTATGGAGCTCCTTAATGCATCACTACTTGAAGCGAAAGTTCCTGCAGCTTGGAAACATGCGATGGTGCTTCCACTATTAAAAAATCCGATTCAGACCCCAAGATCTTTTCTAATTTTCGTCCTATTTCCTTACTCCCTGTGTTCTCTAAAATCCTTGAAAAACACACTAATTCCCAGTTGACGAGATATGTTGAATCTCAAAACATTCTACACACGTCGCAGTCAGGATTTAGAGCAGGATTCTCTACAGAGTCGACTCTTCTGGGAGTCACTGAGAATATCCGCCAACAGGTCGATAAAGGAGATACTGTGGCACTCATTCTTCTTGATTTGAGTGCCGCTTTCGACACTGTCTCCCATACTACACTTTTAAAAACCCTCCTTTCTAAAGACATCTGCGGCACGGCACTTGAATGGTTGTCCAGCTTCTTGTCCAATAGGACCTTTCAGGTCTTCTCTTCCGCAGCCCAGTCCAAAACATTGATCTCCTCGTATGGAGTCCCCCAGGGCTCCATTCTAAGCCCACTGCTCTTTAACATCTACATCAGTCCACTTGCCACGCTAGCAGAGCAAGCTGGGCTAACAATTTATTCATACGCGGACGATACCCAACTTATCTTCTCGCTTTCTTCGAAGGAGACCACCAAAGCATCCTCTCTTCAGATGGGGCTAAAAAGATTGCTGACTGGATGCACTTCAATAAATTAAAACTCAACGGGGGAAAACGGAACTCATCATTTTTGGGAACAATAAAAAGCTTTGGGGCCCCCAGCATTGGCCATCGCAAATGGGCGACCTTCCTCTCCCATCTCAATCAGCCCGCAATCTGGGCGTCATTGTTGACGACCAATTATCCATGCGGCAGCAAATAGTTAAGGTAGCCTCCACCTGCTTTGTCATCTTAAAATGGCTAAGAAAATTCTCTGGATGCTTCCCATCACTACACAGAGAACCGTCATTCAGGCCTTGATAATGTCCAGGCTGGACTATGGCAACGTGCTCTACCTGGGTGCCAGTAAAGAAAACCTTCGTAAACTTCAGGTGATCCAAAACTCTGCAGCACGACTACTATGCCAACTTCCCAGTACAGCCTCCGCATCAGGAGCGCTTCGCAAACTGCACTGGCTGCATATTGACAATCGAGCCAAGTTTAAAGCCCTCTGCTATATGCACAAAATAAATGAAGGATTAGCCCCCACTATTTAAATGCCCTAGTGCAACACTACCGCCCTTCACGTCTACTTCGCTCTTCGACTCAATTAAAATTTCAAGTACCTAGGATCAAACGAGCCAGAATGGGAGGATGATCCTTTGCCTATCTGGCTCCCTCCCTTTGGAACTCCTTCCGATGCACCTCCGCATGGAAAAACACCATCTTAAATTTTGCAAACAATTGAAGACCTGGCTCTTTAATCAATAGATTCTGTCCCGCGTGCTCCTCTCTTGTTACGTCGTGTCCATAGGCGCCGGAAACCTCCGGGTAGCTGTGCGCCATATATAAATTCAAAAATAATAATAATAATAAACACAATGCAACATTGAGCTCAATGTGAATTTCTAGCTAAATGCAATTAGTTACTTTATGGATTACTTTTCTAACCACAGGACTGGATCCTAGATTCAGTCCTGGGACATCTCCTGTAAACAGTTGAGTAAAAGCGTTTTGGTTACAGTAGTGATTTTTAAG
The DNA here is from genome assembly GCA_963921515.1 of Calotriton arnoldi. NCBI lineage: Eukaryota > Metazoa > Chordata > Amphibia > Caudata > Salamandridae > Calotriton > Calotriton arnoldi. Next base: position 4,309,769 of record CAWUFW010000205.1, read on the forward strand.
GAATATTATTGTATTTTAAAAGTTGACACTTAGAAACTTTTTCACATAGAATCACCAATGTTATCCTATGGGAGGAAATTCACTTAGCAGGTAAGTAGTGTTATCGTGACTTTTTCTCACTCAGTGGTGGATCCTGGATCCAGCACTGGTGCATCTCCTGTAAACAGTTGAAAGAATGCGTTTAAGTCATACAGGCGATTTTTAAGGAATATTTGTAGTTTGTGAAAATTGACACTTTGAAACTTTTCTGCTGAAAACCAGACAATGGATTCCTATGGAAGGAAATACAAGTTACTGGTAAGTACGGTTAAAATTACTTTTCAGGGTCAGTGCTGGGCTAAAAGATGCAGCACTGGGTTCTCTCCTGATAACAGGTGAGTAAATCGGAATTCGTATTTCGGCTGATTTTAGAGGAATATTTGTATGTTTCAAAAATCGACACTTAGAAACTTTTTCAGCAAAAAGCAGGCAATGATATCCTATGGAAGGAAATTCAAGTTACTGGTAAGTACGGTTAGAATTACTTTTCAGGATCAGTACTGGACTGAAAGATGCAGCACTGAGGTCTCTCCTGATAACAGGTGAGTAAATCGGAATTCGTATTTCGGCTGATTTTAGAGGAATATTTGTATGTTTCAAAAATCGACACTTAGAAACTTTTTCAGCAAAAAGCAGGCAATGATATCCTATGGAAGGAAATTCAAGTTACTGGTAAGTACGGTTAAAATTACTTTTCAGGATCAGTACTGGGCTGAAAGATGCAGCACTGAGGTCTCTCCTGATAACAGGTGAGTAAATCGGAATTCGTATTTCGGCTGATTTTAGAGGAATATTTGTATGTTTCAAAAATCGACACTTAGAAACTTTTTCAGCAAAAAGCAGGCAATGATATCCTATGGAAGGAAATTCAAGTTACTGGTAAGTACGGTTAAAATTACTTTTCAGGATCAGTACTGGACTGAAAGATGCAGCACTGAGGTCTCTCCTGATAACAGGTGAGTAAATCGGAATTCGTATTTCGGCTGATTTTAGAGGAATATTTGTATGTTTCAAAAATCGACACTTAGAAACTTTTCCAGCAAAAAGCAGGCAATGATATCCTATGGAAGGAAATTCAAGTTACTGGTAAGTACGGTTAAAATTACTTTTCAGGATCAGTACTGGGCTGAAAGATGCAGCACTGAGGTCTCTCCTGATAACAGGTGAGTAAATCGGAATTCGTATTTCGGCTGATTTTAGCGGAATAGTTGCACAATGGTGAAGGGAGGGGCGGGGCCTGAGCTGACATCTGTGCAAACGCGCCCCGTGGCGCGTTTTAAGTTGGGGATTAAGTCCCCTTTAATCATGAGGGTACATGGGGGCCAACTAGCCCACCAGGAACCTCCAGTATGTGCCAGGGGCTGCGTTGCAGAGACGTGTACAGAGGCCACACCCCTTTTACACCTCTCTGCAAGGCAGCTCTGTGGCGCTTTTGGAAGTATATGGTGGGCTAGTTGGACTCCAGGGACCCTCAGGATTCAAGGGGACTTAATCCCCATCTTAAAACACGCCACGGGGCCTGTTTGCACACATGTCACCTGAAGCCCCGCCCCTCCCTTCACCACTGTGCAAACGCGCCCCGTGGCGCGTTTTAAGTCGGGGGATTAACGCCCCTTGAATCCTGAGGGTCCCTGGAGTCCAACTAGCCCACCATGTACTCCAAAAAGCGCCACAGAGCTGCCTTGCAGAGAGGTGTAAAAAGGGGCGTGGCCTCTTTACACCTCTCTGCAACGCAGCCCCTGGCGCATACTGGAGGTTCCTGGTGGGCTAGTTGGCCCCAGGGACCCCCAGTATTGAAGGGGAATTACTTCCCCATCTGCAAACGCACCAGGGGCGCGTTTGCAGAGTGGTGAAGGAAGGGGCGGGGCCTGCGGCCCGATCGTTTTTTTTTTCCCCTGAAGGGGGCTGTGTAGCCCCCTTCCTTTTTCCTATTTTTTATTATACAGGAAGGGGCCGCGTGGCCCCCTCCCTGGCCGAATCCTACCCGGGGACCCCATCTCCCGGTGCATGGCCACACTTTTTCATTAATTTTTAAGGAGGGGGCTGCGTGGCCCCCTCCTCAGGCCTCCTTTGCCCCGGGGACCCCATCCCCTGGGGCAGGCCTTTTTTTAAATTATTTCTGGGGAGGGGGCCGCGTGGCCCTCCTCCCGGGCCACTACTTGCCCCGGGGACCCCATCCCCCGGGGCCTGGCCTCTGGTTGGGGACTGTGGGGGGTCCCCAAACCCCCACAGTCCCGCCGGCTCCCCGCCTCCTGCGCGAGCCGGCATTGCTTTTCCACATGGGGAGCAGCTAACATGCTGCTCCCCATGTGGAAAGCAATTGTCTTTGGATATTGGAAGCGAGAGCAGGTTTCCCTGCTCTCTCTTCCAATATCCAAAGCAGTTTGCAATGACAGGACGGGAGCCGCGAGGCTCCCGTCCTGTCATTGCAAACAGCAGTGTCCCGGGGGTAGGCACCCCGGGACACTGCAGGAGCCGGCCCGGGGGGGTGGCGGTCCCCAGGGCCACCACAGGCTCCAGGAGGGGGGCCGCGCGGCCCCCCTCCCATCCAAATGCACAGCCCCGGGGAGGTGGTGGTCCCCGGGGCTCTTCAATTTTGTTAGTGCCCCGGGAGGTGGTGGTCCCGGGCGTGTGGGGGCTGGAGCCCCCCACACATGTTAATTTAATAAATAAAGAAGCCCCGGGGAGGTGGTGGTCCCGGGGCTGCGGGAGGGCTCAGAGCCCTCCCGCTACTTTTCAAATAAAGCCCTGGGGGTGGCGGTCCTCGGGGCTTGGGGGCCCTTAGAGGCCCCCATACATAAAATAAACCCCCAGCATGCCCCCGGGACTTGGCCCACCCGGGGCAATTCACATCGAGCGCGGGAGACCGCGCTTCGATTTTTTATTTTTTGCAGGATCCGCGCACCATGAGCGCATCCTGCCAATTTTTTTTTTTAAATGCTTTTTTGCCCAGGGGTCCTTGTGGGACCCCTGAGCAGGCCTAGGGGTTAGGGTGTTTCTACCCTGCCCCCTTTGTGCGTTTTGCGCACTTGTTTCTTTTTTTTTCTCGGCGGGATCCGCGCACCCTAAGCGCATCCTGCCGATTTTTTAAAAAAATGCTTTTTTCTGCCCAGGGGGTCCTTGTGGGACCCCTGAGCAGACCTAGGGGTCAAGGTGTTTCTACCCTGCCCCCTTTTTGCGCTTTGCGCACTTGTTTCTGTCCCTAGGTTCTACCGAGGGACAAAATGGCTCCCAACACTTCTTGATTTGGAGTGTTGACAGCCAATTAGCATGCAGCTCGTGATCGGGAGGGTACGCTGATCCGACGCGCCCATAGATATATATGTGATTTTAATTGTGAATTTCTCAGGAACTACTGAACGGATTTACACCATTTTAGCAAAAGGCACCAGTCTGAACCAAGGGCTACCTCTTTGCCAAATTTGGGGTAATTCCGTTCAGCAGTTCGGGCTGTAGCTGCGACTAAAGGTTCCTATGGAAAAATGAATGGGGAAAACGCGTTTTGGGACCCCCTTTTTCTCGGCCCCCGCTTGACGTATCACCCCGAGACTTTCAGGGTAGGAGCGGACCGGAGCGCCCCAACAAGTTGGAAGCTTTCGCAAAGATTCGTCAACCGGCGCCAACGTTATTGCAAATAGAATGTCGCGGATTTCCTATGGATAATAGGTCCTAACTATAACTATCTACTGGCGACCGCCAGTAGATAATATATATATATATATATATATATATATATATATATATATATATATATCTATATATCACACAGTGTGCCCTTGGATAGTTATAGTTAGGGCTACAGTTCCATTGGTTTGCTAACAACTTTGGCACCATTTGACAAAACTTCATAAAATCTTTCTTAAAAAAAATGTCTCATCCGCCTAAGCTCCTTCCTGGAAAGTTTCAGGTCGATCCATCAAGTAGGGGCCAGGAAAAATGGGGGTCTCAAAATGAGTTTTCCCCATTCATTTTTTTCAAACAAAAATTGAGCAGCAATTCCGCAAAAACTGCTGAACAGTATTACACCAGAATCTTGGTTCAGAAAGGGTGCTTTTTCTGATATGGGGTAAAACTGTTTAGCATTTTTTGAGATATTAAGGCTCAAAAACTTTGCATATTTCAGCTGTGGAGGATCTGTAGAAGTGACAGATCTTAAGATGTGATCTGATTGGCTGCCACACCATCGACAATGGCTAGACCTACAGAAATAAATACCCTCAGGGTGGGCCAGAGGTGGGACAATTCTACATTTAGGCAAGGAGATGCCTGCCCCCCTCTCCAAGCCTCTTGGAGGCCGAGAGGACCCCCTCTCCCCTGGGGCTAGCAGAATTATAAAGGGAAGGGGTTGAGTAAGTAAAATTCCCAGGAACCTCATCCCTGAGTCCAACATTAAAAGAAAGGTGACAGTGGCATGCAGCCGTCCTCCCTGAGACTGAAAAGGCCCCACAGATTCCATTCCCAGGAGCAAAGGGAAATTAAAGGGGAGGGGGCACTCAGCCCCCCTTCTCAAGCCTAAAAAGGCCCAGGGACCCCATTCTGGGGCATATAATGGTAAAAGGGGGAGAGGTTTTTGTGGCCCCTCTCCTAGAGACTTGAAAGGCCCCGGTGACCCCATCTCCCACAGCCTGCTTACTCAATGTATCCCAGGGAGCCCATCCCATGGACAAAGTAGTTTTACTGCTTGTGAGAGGGACAGGGAACAACTGTCTATTGCCACCCGGCGGGAGCTTTAAAATGCTCCTGCTGTGTGGGAGCATACTATAGTGAACAAAGTAGCCGAAAGTCGTTGTTTTCAATAAGGATTTACTGAACTACAGGATGAACTGCTCACCACACATGAGCCCTTTTCTCCCTACCAACAGTGTTGCTTTCATTTATAAAGAACAATCTAACATTCTAAATTTAAAAGAATGCTCATGAGTAAGCATTCTATGCTTACTCTAAAATACAATAACTTTTTTCTTACAATATATATGTATAAGTATTAAAATAATACTCAAGCAAAACATGCATGCACACGACAAATCAGCATTCTACCAAAAAATCTTTAAAATAATGCTGTTCATAGAGCATGAGCATGTAAACTGGGTCAAAATAAGTTGGATCATCATTAAATACACATCATACCCAAAACCACAAAGGTTTGGACATGCATTCCTTCTTAGACTTAATATTTTTGCTCCTCACCGAAACATCAATGGTTTGGTAATAACATGTGAAATTCTTAAGTTTAAATTCCTCTGTTCCTCATCATCTAGTTGAGCACTTCCTCTTCCTTTTGATGACACATCTGCTTTGTCCAAACCTCTCTCAACTTTAACCACTCACTCTTAATTCCACCAACGCCCGTCTGACACCCTCACTCCTGAGCCACACACTTTTTCAACCATAACTGGAACATCAAACTTCACATCACTTTTCCTTACATGACCTGCTTTCCTCACATAAATAACATCCCCCACTTGAATATTGCTTCCTTCAACATACTGCACCCTGGCCTAGCTCTTGCATCAAGTTGGCCCACAGAGCTGAACATTTTCACGCATTTCAACATCCACGCTGGGGCAAACCCTCCTCTAAGAAGCTAAAAAGGCAAAACTCCAGTCGAACTGTGTGGCGTAGTGATCCAGCGCCAATCAGGGATCGATAATCGATAATACTCAATCACTGGCCCATACTCATACACCCAACATAAATCTCTGATAGCACTGTTTCAAGTTTAATCGTTAAATCAGTTGTTCACTATCTACAGGCTCATCCTAACATACTTGATACATAATTGAACCTATAATCAAAGTCTTTCCTCTGGTCGATGAACCATTAGTTGAAGAGTTGATGATAACTAATTATTGATCTATACTATAGCCTTATAGCCCGCTGCCGAGGGCTATACCAGTTGTTAAAGGGAGGGAGAGGGCCTTTAACAACTGGTATAGCCTGAGGCAGAAGGGCTATAAGGCTATTAGAACATTCCACCCACTAAGGGTAGAATGTTCTAAATTAAAAATGGAGAAACAAAAAGACAAACATTGGAATGTTGGAGTGCTAGGCTTATACCAGCCATTATAAGCCCAGAGCTACTCCATTGTCTTCAATGGAGCTCCCAACATTCCAATGTTCTAATACTGAATAAAGCACAAACTCCAAATAAGATTAATAATATTTATCACAAATAATGTGAAGGTAAATGCTCATCATGTACAGTTTTACAAAGCAAAGAAAGAATATATCACTGAGAGAGAACATTTATCAAAGCAAAAAGATATCAAACTCATATCACAATGATTAGAATGCAATAAGGGAGGGGATAGATGAAGAGACATAAGTTTCAGAGACAAATATACTTTTTCAAGTAATTATGCAAGTTACAGATTTTAGCTATACGAACCTAAGTATTTTAGTGGAAAATCTACCCCTGGCCATGAGAATAGATGGGGTTCCCCAGGAAAGATTCAGGGAACGAAGAATAGGACAGGAACAGGAAACAGGTAGGCCTCTATCTGCATACGGCAAACCGATGGTCAGCGACGATCTCCCCTCTCTAGCTTCTTCAAAGAGGCAACCCAAGAGTTCTCGAACTGTTCAGAAAACTCGCCTAAAAATGACACCTCCCAGACACCCCAGTTATACTCTAAAAACCTACATGTCCATCCCACCTTAGTAGCAACATTTTTTAGAATCTCAGTCTCTCATTGGTCAGTTTAGGGGGTGTTCTATCACACCACCATAGTCACGTTCATAGTTTCACAGCATTCATTGTTCAAACTTTTCATCAATACGTAATCCACCTTCACAAATACTGCTTCCTTCCATTTGCAACATGTTACGAAAACTTTATATTTTATTGTCTGCCTTCATCAGCTTCCGCGGAAAAAGTTTGTTCACTTGTTAATGATTTCATGGCCATCCTTCCGTTACTTGGCAGACAAACAATGGATCACGAAGGTCATTGACATTGCCTTCTTCATCTCTCTCTCATAGCTCGAACTTTCAGCTTTTATTTGATTCTTCTGCTATTTAACCCTTGACCGATGTAAGCCCATGCAAGCTTCACTACGATGAATAAAACACAGACATTATTATTTTCATGAAATATTTTCACTGTTCACCACCCACCATTTGCACTATCCTGCGTTATTTATCTATTATAGCATTAACGCACAGAAAGCAGCATTATTATTATTTTAATTTTTCAAACCGAACGTGAATGCAGCCTAGTTTTTATGCATTAGTCCACGAATTAGTGCACGCATGCGCATAAGCATTTCCCCGTGTTTTTTGTGTTTTTGCATGTTAGTTTCACCGCACACCATTGGTAAATGTTACCGAGGAATTAATCCGAGCAGGTTTTATTTTCTTAAACCCCTGCTCCATCAGTAGTATGATATAGACCACAGAATGAATTTTACTAACTTAGCTGCACTATAATCCTCAGAGAAAGCTCACTGAAAACAATCACCTAAAACCCTGTTCATCCTTTCAACTTAACCATTAGATTGGGATCATATAAAGAGCTCTTGAGATGGAAACTCCCACTTGCTTTAAGAAAGTCACTCACATCCTTAGACACAAATTGGACACCATTATCTAAAACCAACGCTGCAGGGAAACCTTCCTTTTATATTGTATCCTTCAACAACTCAATGACCACCCTCAATGTAACTTCACTAACAAACCTGATCTCTGGCCACTTACTGTAATAATAAACCAACATCAATGCAAAATGAGGATTTTTTGGGAGCAAATTCAAAGGACCCACAAAATCTTTGCTAACCTTCTCCCACAGTGAAGATGGTACCTCTATAGACTTAAGAGGTGGTGAACCAACTTTCAATGACTTATCTGAATTATTACAGACTACACAATTTTCTGTGTAATTTCCTCACTCTAACACCTAAATTGCTTAACTTGCACATCAGCTGGGGACATTTTAAAATGTGTGTAAGCATTATTTTGTAACAATTTGTACTGTGCCACTTTACCTGATTTGGGGCACTTCTTGGCTCGCCGGTCATAGCGAGCAGGTGCCATTTTAGAGAGTTGATGCTCTAGTCTTCCACTTGCCAGTGTGACTGCACTGTGGGTGCGACTAGCGAGCTATTTAATATGTGCACCAAAGGCGCTAAAGGCAAGCATGTCTGCGCCCATCTACACCCATTACTGAGCCATGCACCGGGAACCCTGGTTGTTTTTCCTTACAGAGGTATACAGGGGAAGTGCTGCTGCAAGTTAATCACTCAGGTAGGAAAACTGTCTGTAATCCATTCAATTTTAGCAAGGGAGAAGAATGTTTTTACTGCAGTAACTGCAACTTTAGCTGCAGGGTGGAGAAATTGATGCCTGCCGACAAGCTAAGGCAAAGTCCTGATCTTAAAGCAAGTTCCTTAAGTTGCTTTTTGATTAATTCCCGTTCACTTATCGAACACAAATGCAAGTTTTTAGAGTCTCACACCCCTATCTTGTATTTCTGACTTAAACCTGGGTAGACTAAGCCTCAGATCCGGATCTTGCTGCAGCACTTCTGGCTGGCTATGCTATCAGCAGGCTCGATCTAGATTGTACTAAAAAGAAGGGGGACCCCTGACTAAATAGAGGCAGGTAAGCAGGGGAAATAAGGAAACCAAATACACAAAAAACTACCTGCCCCGTATTTTCAAAACATGGCCCTTGGCAAGGGTCCTAGTATTCATCCACTATCTCTGGAGCAGATCAAGGACAAAAGAGGAAAATCACATCAAAAATTGCAAAACTTTAAATAGTTTTATTAATTGCACAGTCATTTCGGCAGTTTATAAAAACACATGATAATTATCACAACAATTAATGATCAATAAGACAACATTCAAAAATGACCGTCCCAAACACCTACTTCAAACAAAACACTCATACCATCGGGCATTCCCAGGATTCATCATCAAGACTCACACATCATTCACACAACTTTAAACAGACAATATAGAATAAAAATTGTTCATAACAGCCACAAGATGGTCAGATGGTCTCCCACAAGCAGAGTAGCACACGACAAGAGTACCCCCTACTTCCCTCCTCTCCATCTCCACTCAGGAATGGTGACTCCCTTTGGTATAACAATAAAAGTGGGTGACAAGACTTTCAAAGTTCTTTTCCTGCCTTAGATAACCTGCCAGGGACAAATCATGAGTCAGCTCCAGTAGGAAGGCCCTGTAGCACTGGGGGACCACCAACACAGGCTGCACCAAGCTCAGGAGCTTTAGGCCCTCTATACAGGAGACCATTCTCCCAGTAGGTCAGGGGAAAATCAGTTGTGTTGCCCGCTGCTTGGGACTCGGCCTGCCACCACAGGCCATCCAGAGGAGGCCACTACATCTGTGCCTTTCAGGACCCCCTTCCTTCTGCCAGTTGCTGAGTTCAGGTAGGTTCCCCAGGGTGGCAATGTCCTGCCCTATAGGTTCCCGGATGTCGACCTCAGGTTCAGTCTCCCCCACGACCATGGGAGTTTCAGAAGCGGGTTTACCATCCCCACTAGCCGCTCCTCTTTTTGGCAGGCACCTGGGCCATTCTTTCATGAAGTAGTTCATCCATGCTACCTCTCAGGCGGCCATGGACCATGTGGTCAGGCACACACCCTCAGAGAACCCTGACATCTCCAGGTGCGACCTTTCCAGAAGGTGTGTTCTAGGTCATTTCCAAGCAGACTGTTCACAGGCATGGATAGTCTCAGGAGCTACCCTCAAGGAACCTGAGCCCCCGACTCTAAGTGAACCAGAGCCACTGGATAGTGACTCTCATGGTTATCAGTTGCAATAACCTGGTGGAATGCATTAGGGACTACCTGCTCTTTACCCTCTGACATGTGACAGTTGTCATGCTGGCTCTAGCATCTCTCAGAGCCTCCATCCTCTGCCCATGGATGGTGACCCACTGCCTGTAGTCCCTGGTGTTACTAGGCATATTAGATCTCTCCACCATCACCCAGTGACACTAAGTTAACATCTACACTACTACTATCTGGGCTAATGTCCTCCCAAAGCACTACACTAACCAACCCCAGTATCTGCCCACCAGTAGGGGGCTGAGTCCCTGGTAATATTTTACTTCACTGCACTTCACCCAATCATCCAGTGCCTTGGAAAGAAATCCACAGAAACCACCCAGGACTGCTGGTCCAGTTTCCGGCTGTCCCTAAACTTCTGCCTGCACTTCTCAGGGGTGAGGTCATATTTCCTTACAAGGATTTCCTTCATGGGGGGCTACCTTATCATATCCCCTGTCACTAGAGCCAGTAGGGCGTCTGTTCCCTCACTTGGGATATGATTCTAGAGGCTAGCCTCCTATCCTCCTCAGGTATCCTATGCATCTGTAAAGCTACCTCATAAGCTTCAAACCACTTGCCAATGGCATACCCCACAACAAAAATCAGGCACCAGACCTTTAGGAATATGGAGCCCCGTATCTCCAGAGGCCACAATAGGTGTGCTGCCACCATCACGGCTGGACCCTGCCTGTCTGGCCTTCATTTCCAGCTCCTTAAGACTCAGTTCATGAGCCAGAATTTTTTTTTTTCTAATACAAGGATGTCTCTGTCGCAGCCTTCTTTTGTTCTGCCTCCATGGGCAGTTTCATTTCTTCCATTTTTAACTGGGCCATCTGCATCCCTTTGGGCCTTCATATCCACCAGATCCTATTGGGACAGGCCTTGAGAAGACACACTGCTCTCTGCTCTGATGGGGAGCTTCAAATCAGGAGATGGGTCATCCCCCTCAGCTGACTGCTGCATCATATGACCCTCCACATCATCCTCTCCAAACTGGTCATCTTTTGTGACTGGCAACTTGTGGGCTTCTGCCCATGCCCCCAGTGCCTTTTGGCACTCTGCCTTCCTGGTGCTCCTTTTGGCGGGCAGCCCCCTCTCCTTGCAAAATTCCTTAAGCTCAGCCACAGTGTAGCTCTCCAGATTGAGGAGTTCAAATTCCATTTTTTCCAGGTTAATCCGCAGGCACAAACAGCCAGGTAGAGAAAATGTGAATTTGTTAAAAAGCAGAAAGGCGAATCAAGGAGAATTCAAAACTTGAATTGGTCTCAGATTATTTATCTGGCATTTTCAATGTAACACAAAATTACTGTATGGCACTGCACAAACACAAGTCCTAATCCTCACCACTGATCACCAATGTGAGAAATTGGGTTACTGGTTGGGGGGGTGAAATCCTACTCAAGCAGCAACCACAATCCTTGTCAGGGTGATGCACAAACAAACCTCAAATTAACCTATGCGCAACCCTCTGGTAGCCTGGCACAGAGCAGTCAGGCTTAACTTAGAAGCAATGTGTACAGTATTTAAGCAGCACTTCAGACACTAATGATGTGAAAACAGAACACAGGAAAAATCCCACACCAATATAGAAAAATAGAGTAATTTCTAAAAAATAAAACAAAACCATAACAACACAAATCCAATCAGTGGAACCGAAGGTATGCAATCTTAAAGATTTCAGTGAACATATCGCGAAAATGCTCAAAGCGCCACTGTGGTTATCTAGTAGTGCCGGACCAGGTCGAAGCAATAAGTTCAGGCCGACAGTGATGGAGCACAGGCCGGCAACAAGGACCAAGTTAGGCAATTTGAACAAAGTACCTTAAATCCTGGTGCACAGTCTGCTCAGCATGCTATTCGAGACTTCACCTGGTGTTGGTTTTGATGAAGGTGTGGGGCAAAGCTTTGCATCAGTTCCTGTGAGCTGTGTGATGTAGCTTAGTGGGGTTTTCCATTGCTTTTATTCAAATTTCAATGAGGCTGGCAGCTCTGAAGTGAGGCTTTGCATTGCTTGTTGTCGATTCAGATGAGGCACACAGCTGTTATAAATCACAGCAATATACAGAGCTAAGGCCAAACTACTCGCCTAATCTGCTCCACTTATTGTGAGCTGAGACTGCCTGTACTCCTCCCTACAATGTCTCACCATGAATGTGCTCTCACAGAATGAAGAGGCAGCAGATGTTCACCAGTTATCTAACCTGGTGTCCTAAGTTAGACTAGACCCCTAACCCTCCGTCCGCCATATAGGGGCACGTCTTCGTTCTGTTAGCGTCAAGTATATCAGACAGATGACTACATCCTGATAAGACCTTATGAATAGTTCAGGATCAAACTGTTGACAATCCCCTCAATTGGATGTTATTGTGGATTAACGAATTAAGGGACCTTTGATTCAGTTGAACACCCCTTTTCACTCGATTTTGCATTTATTAGTTTTAAACAACCACTAGGTTTTTTTGTACAGTGTCTTGTATGCTAAATGTTGTAAATATGATCACTATATGAGCACTGTGTCATCTACACTCTATCCACTTATATCACCTTGTACTATATTGTACTGCAAGTGAATTGATGTAATACAATTGTATCAGAAACCTAGATTATTTTTTTTTGCACTATTCAGTTGGAACAGAACTGCATCTCTAATTTGGTTTGGTTTCCTCTAATGGTTGGGTGATGTTTCCTGGTGCAAATGAGTCCCACGTGACCTTTTTGTTTGGAATAGGAACTTTCTAAAAGTGGCATTTTCAAAATTTAAATTTAAAATCCAACTTTACAATGAGAGAGGAGTCTTCGTTACAATTCTAAAGACACTAAACATGAACTAGTGTCTTGTTTCCATTTTGAAAATATCACTTATTAAATGTAATAAGGTAATTCCAATATTAACCCGCGGGAGAACAAAACAAATGTAGGAGTTCTTTGCTACCAGGAAATGTAAAAGTTAATGGTACATATCCTACATTTTACATACACTGCACCCTGCCCTTTGGGCTTTTCGGATCCTACGGTAGGGCTCACTTATATGTATTAAGACGGAATATTTGGGCCTGGACAAAGGTTCATTTTTCCAGGTCGACATGGCAGTTTAAAAACTGCACACACAGGCTGCAATGGCAGACCATAGACATGTTTAAATCACTAGTTGAGTGGTGGCACAATCAGTGCTGGAGGCCCACTAATAGCATTTAATTTACAGGCCCTGAGCACAGAGCTAAGCCACTCTACTAAGGACTTACAAGGAAATTAAATATGGCAATTGGGTATAAGCCAATTCTACCATATTTAAGGAGAGAGCACAAGCACTTTAGCACTGATTAGTAGTGGTAAAGTGCATAGAGTCCTAAAGGCAGCAAAAACAAACAGCAAAACAAGAGGGTTAAAGACATAAAGTAAGATAGAAAATCACACTAAGGATGCCAGGTTTAACACTCATGATTTTCTCATAGAGGTTAACAAGGTGCTCCAGAAGCTATGAGAGTATGTTAACACTACCTTCCTCATTTGTGTGAGGATAGAGTCTGACATTCTCGATAAAACATACTTCCAACAGCAGCGCAGTCTTTTACTGTGAGAAAATCCCACTTTCAAATGGTCACTCCTATTTTTTTGCCTACGTTTGCTAATTTTTTCTACTTTGCACACTCGAACACTGTTGCCCAGTGTATTTGCTCTGACCCGTAAAACATGGAGAAATTGGCTAATCCCTAATTGTCATATTCACCTTTCTTACAAGGCCATAGTATATTGTGCAAAAATACACCTATGGCATAGAAAGTTAAAATGTCACCTATGGACTGCAGCACTTATTGTGCCATCTGCTAGTGTGACAAAGGAAAACATGGCTTCAGGCCTACCATTGTAGCCTGACTATTGCAGTGTAAAACCTGTAGTACACATGGTAAAATTACCCTTTCATCTGGTAAAAACCTCCTTTTTAAATATTAGTAAGTTACACCTATGTAAGCCTTATAGCCCACAAGGTAGGGTGCATGGTATTTGGAAGTAGGGCATGTAGAAAATTAATCTTGCCAAGCTCCTACAGTGAAAAGGCTTAAAAAGCTATTTTTTTCTGTGACAAGCCTAGCTGCCCTTTGCAGAAAATCAGAGTACAGATTAAAATACTAATACTGTATCTCAGAATTGGGCATTCATCTGACCTGAACGAGCAGAGATGAGTTCAAGAGAATGTGCATGGCGGGGGCACTGCCCCCCTGTTCCTACATGACAGGTCTGCACATGCAAATATTTTACACCATTGGAAGGAAGCACACAGGATGCCATGACAATTATTGAATTATTGTGTATCCCCTGTCTGGTTGCTTGAGAACCCTGCTTTTATCCTACCAAACTTCTGTCTATGGGTTTGTTATGGGTACCGTGCCTACTTCAAACTGGAACTTAGTGGTAGATATGGGAGGACACTAGGATTACCATAGTACACTCCCTACTCACTCCGACACTCTCAGAGCCCAAGTTTAGCGTGTCTAAAGACCATTGCCATCTTGGATTTGCCCTGACACATTGCAATTTGGGCCTGTTTACTGTAAAGCAAACAGGAATTACTAGAAAATTAGGAAGATCTGAACCTTGGAACCTTTACTCTACTAGTTAGTGACTAACTAGGAGTGTCTGAGTGTGTCTTCCACGCACAGGCTGGTGAACCTTACAAAGCTGGATCATCACCCAACCTCACTCATAACTATGCTGGATTTACAAAAGGATACCAGGTAAACTGTATCTGCTGCACTTGGCATCTGTGACCTGTGTGAAGGACCTGAGGAGGTTGGACACCCTTGCAATAGAAATATAAGGAAATAAATATTTCCAAGGATCAAGGCTGCTCCTCTGAGTGTCAGCAGGAACCTTAAGAAAATCTGAGAGGAAACTTCTGTGAAGAATTCCATTTGACCAGTGGCAACTAGGCCTGGACTGGGCTTTGCTGTTGCCCTCTGCCTGCCACCTTGAGAGTCTCTAAGTGCCCTCCTGAGGTTCTGGGGGCTTTGGAAGTGTACTCCTGTGGTTGTTTCGGCACTAAAATAAGTTCAGGAACCTTTAAAAAAAGTTTTGCTCAAGAGCTTCAAGGGGAGCAACCACAAAATCGTAGCCGACCGGCATTTCCACAGCAGTGGTTTTAATATGAGGTTTATCTCAGGTGGAGAAGAGGTTTCCCCAGAAAAATGACAAAGTCCCTTTTCAGACTGGAATTTAGAGGCTTTTTTAAACTTCCCTACATCCAGGCCCTAGTGGGGCCGATCTACTTCTTATATGCTAATAAAGTGGTCATCCATTTGACAAATTCAGTCAAACCCCAATTATGCGGTAAACACTGCAAATAGACTCACACCCTCCACGTAACCTGTGCATCATTACCATGGGGAAAACTGTGCCTTTCTTCTCCCCACCCTATACCTACCTCCCTCTTCTACCTCAGAACCAAGCATTCACATATTCTACTGTATATTGTTTTGTTTACATCTTTTATATTCTGTTACTTTATATTTTTATTTACGATTATGTAACCCAAGTGATTGGTGCTATTTTGATTTCATATCCCACTGTATATCACTTACTCTTTTTTATTGCTACTATGTTATTTTATTTGCTCTTTATGTTCAGTGTGTTGTTCAGTTGTGCTTACTGTGTAAGGTGCTCTGACACCTCCGGGTCATGTTTGCGCTATATAAAACTCTTCAAATAAATAAAATAATGCACTGGTCAGCAATCTACTCACATTGCTTGAGATCAACACAACAATTTGGGTGTCATCAGCATACACTACTCTGGCGAAACCAAATGAATAAATCAGCTTGGCTAGAGGTGCAACGTAGATATTAAAAGGCGTAGGGCTGAGAGATGACCCCCTGGGTGATCCTGTAAAGCAGGGAAAAAGATTTTGAATTAAACTACCCAAGGGCCACCGTCTGCTCTCTGTCTGTTAGAAATAAGGAAAGAAGATCAAAGGCCGAACCAGTGATCCCAATTTCTACCAGCCGCTCCAGAAGGACCATGTGGCTCACCATGTCGAAGGTTACAGATAAATTAAAGAGAACTACTGCAGCCTTCCTATTGTCGTCCAATACAACTCTAATCTCTTATGAGATTACGACCAGGGCAGTCTCAGTGCTATAGTTGGACCTAAAACAAAGCTGTGCCTCATTGAGAAAATTATTCTTCTCCAGATATTCTGACAATGTTTTGTTAAGACGTTTCTCAAAAACCTTCACTGCAAATGGTATCCCTGGTGTATGTTGCCTTGGGGTCAAGGAAAGGAAGGCTTTTTCAGTAGTGGAAGAACTGAGGCTTTTTACCATTCTGCAGTAAAACTTCCCTTGTTAATAATAGTGTTTGACAGAGTTGTGAGAAACAGTGCTATCTTATGAGCTATGTTATGCAGTACTTTGGGCATACAGGGATCTGAAGGGGCTCCTGACTTAGTGTATCCAATTAACCCAACCACTTGTTCTGTTGTCAAAGGGGGAAAGTTGCAAAGCTCGGCATTGTTGGAGATCTGAGAAGAAGGCTCTATACTTAAATCAGATGAAGATTGGGTAGGATCAAATTCTTTGTAAACTGCCTCCACTTTGTCTTTAGAAAATACTGCCAGTTTATCACAAAAAAATGGCTTGGGAGGAGACCACCTGGGGGATCAGGGCTAATGAGTACCTGAAGGGTTTTATAAAGCTCTTTCGAGGAGTTTGCGGCAAGGTGGATTTTCTCAGCATAGTATTTGGTTTTCTTCTCGATTCGTTTTTTGTACTCCTCAATTATATTTCTATATCTGACTTTTTCATTTTCACTATAATTGGTTCTCCAAGTTTTCTCTTGCCTGCCTGCCTTCAATATTTTCTCTTGCCTGTCTGCCTGCAATATTTTTGTTTCATGGTCCTTAATTTAGGAGAGAATCATGGTACGGTTGGACTGTTTCGAAAGATTTTCATGTTTTTTCCCAGTTTTGAAACTGCCTCATTTATCCACTCAGCATACGTTGCTGCAGCTTCATTCGGATCTTCGATAAGCAGCGGCAGTGAGGCTTCAAGGCTTTCCGCCAGGTCTTTAATATTTATCTTGTTCCAGGAACGGCTGTTTTTATCATTCCCTACTGAGTATACACTGTAGGCTTTAAAGCTGATAAATCTAGACTAAAGTAGACTGCTTTGTGATTTGAACAAATATTCGTTAGTATCACTTCCATCCTAAGATTAGAATTATTGGAAAAGATGCAACCCAAGATATGGTCTGCCTTGTGTATAGTGGTTTTCACTAACTGATTCATATTAAAACAACTTACATTTTCAATTAAAAGTGCTGAGACTTTTTTCTTGAGGTCCTCTAAATGAAAATTAGAATTCCCTAATACCGTAAAGTTAGGGTAATGAATACTTGTCTCAATGGAGTTGCTTAAGGCATCTGAAAACTTGGCCCTAGGGCCAGGGGGCCTATAAATCAAAAGGCTGTAGTGCATACACTGGTCAGTTAGTTGGCATTTAAAGAAGAGGGCCTCACTATCTGCTAGGTTTAAAGGTTTGCAGGTTAATTCCGGCAGATTGTGATAAACTATCACTATGCTGCCACCGCGTTTACAAGCTAGATCGAAACCAAATACTCAAAAAACTACCTGCCCCGTATTTTCAAAACATGGCCCTTGGCAAGGGTCCTAGTATTCATCCACTATCTCTGGAGCAGATCAAGGACAAAAGAGGAAAATCACATCAAAAATTGCAAAACTTTAAATAGTTTTATTAATTGCACAGTCATTTCGGCAGTTTATAAAAACACATGATAATTATCACAACAATTAATGATCAATAAGACAACATTCAAAAATGATCGTCCCACACACCTACTTCAAACAAAACACTCATACCATCGTGCATTCCCAGGATTCATCATCAAGACTCACACATCATTCACACAACTTTAAACAGACAATATAGAATAAAAATTGTGCATAACAGCCACAAGATGGTCAGATGACAAAGAGGAGTACAAGTCATTCGGGGGTAGGGATGAAAGTAATCCAGCTGCCCCCACACGAATTACGCCAACGCGCGTTTCGGTGTGTTGCCCCAGCCGGGGCTACACCTTCATCAGGGCGGAGATGGACAATAAGGGGTGGGACAAGACACCCATATTAATGAACGTCAAATGCGCCATGTATATTTTCTTAAAATAAGGGCGAAGAAGGAAAAACCCAGCAAAGAAGGCTTCTCCACAGGGTTCAAGATAAAAATTCACGATGGGTTTCTCTTCCGCAAGATTCACAGAAATCCTTTTCTTAAGGCCAGACAGGGGATAGTCTCATATACAGATGCAGATCCAGCAATCTTTCAGTAATTCACAAAAATCCAGGGATTCATATATAGATTCATATATAGATTGACAGGCCGCGGATCGATTAAATCCGTCTGTTCAGCGAAATACGATGGAAAAGGGGGGGGGCTCAGCGGCACACCTCCTCATAGGCCCACCGTGTCTGGAAGCGCCCTTATTTTAAGAAAATATACATGGCGCATTTGACGTTCATTAATATGAATGACTTGTATTCCTCTTTGTCATCTGACCATCTTGTGGCTGTTATGCACAATTTTTATTCTATATTGTCTGTTTAAAGTTGTGTGAATGATGTGTGAGTCTTGATGATGAATCCTGGGAATGCACGATGGTATGAGTGTTTTGTTTGAAGTAGGTGTGTGGGACGGTCATTTTTGAATGTTGTCTTATTGATCATTAATTGTTGTGATAATTATCATGTGTTTTTATAAACTGCCGAAATGACTGTGCAATTAATAAAACTATTTAAAGTTTTGCAATTTTTGATGTGATTTTCCTTTTTTGTCCTTGATCTGCTCCAGAGATAGTGGATGAATACTAGGACCCTTGCCAAGGGCCATGTTTTGAAAATACGGGGCAGGTAGTTTTTTGTGTATTTGGTTTCGATCTAGCTTGTAAACGCGGTGGCAGCATAGTGATAGTTTATCACAATCTGCCGGAATTAACCTGCAAACCTTTAAACCTAGCAGATAGTGAGGCCCTCTTCTTTAAATGCCAACTAACTGACCAGTGTATGCTCTACAGCCTTTTGATTTATAGGCCCCCTGGCCCTAGGGCCAAGTTTTCAGATGCCTTAAGCAACTCCATTGAGACAAGTATTCATTACCCTAACTTTACGGTATTAGGGAATTCTAATTTTCATTTAGAGGACCTCAAGAAAAAAGTCTCAGCACTTTTAATTGAAAATCTAAGTTGTTTTAACATGAATCAGTTAGTGAAAACCACTATACACAAGGCAGGCCATATCTTGGGTTGCATCTTTTCCAATAATTCTAATCTTAGGATGGAAGTGATACTAACGAATATTTGTTCAAATCACAAAGCAGTCTTCTTTAGTCTAGATTTATCAGCTTTAAAGCCTACAGTGTATACTCAGTAGGGAATGATAAAAACAGCTGTTCCTGGAACAAGATAAATATTAAAGACCTGGCGGAAAGCCTTGAAGCCTCACTGCCGCTGCTTATCGAAGATCCGAATGAAGCTGCAGCAACGTATGCTGAGTGGATAAATGAGGCAGTTTCAAAACTGGGAAAAACATGAAAATCTTTCGAAACAGTCCAACCGTACCATGATTCTCTCCTAAATTAAGGACCATGAAACAAAAATATTGCAGGCAGACAGGCAAGAGAAAATATTGCAGGCAGGCAGGCAAGAGAAAACTTGGAGAACCAATTATAGTGAAAATGAAAAAGTCAGATATAGAAATATAATTGAGGAGTACAAAAACTAATCGAGAAAAAACCAAATACTATGCTGAGAAAATCCACCTTGCCGCAAACTCCTCGAAAGAGCTTTATAAAACCCTTTAGGTACTCATTAGCCCTGATCCCCCAGGTGGTCTCCTCCCAAGCCATTTTTTTGTGATAAACTGGCAGTATTTTCTAAAGTCAAAGTGGAGACAGTTTACAAAGAATTTGATCCTACCCAATCTTCATCTGATTTAAGTATAGAGTCGTCTTCTCAGATCTACAACAATGCCGAGCTTTGCAACTTTCCCCCTTTGACAACAGAACAAGTGGTCGGGTTAATTGGATACACTAAGTCAGGAGCCCCTTCAGATCCCTGTATGCCCAAAGTACTGCATAACATAGCTCATAAGATAGCACTGTTTCTCACAACTCTGTCAAACACTATTATTAACAAGGGAAGTTTTACTGCAGAATGGTAAAAGCCTCAGTTCTTCCACTACTGAAAAAGCCTTCCTTTCCTTGACCCCAAGGCAACATACACCAGGGATACCATTTGCAGTGAAGGTTTTTGAGAAACGTCTTAACAAAACATTGTCAGAATATCTGGAGAAGAATAATTTTCTCAATGAGGCACAGCTTTGTTTTAGGTCCATCTATAGCACTGAGACTGCCCTGGTCGTAATCTCATAAGAGATTAGAGTTGTATTGGACGACAATAGGAAGGCTGCAGTAGTTCTCTTTAATTTATCTGTAGCCTTCAACATGGTGAGCCACATGGTCCTTCTGGAGTGGCTGGTAGAAATTGGGATCACTGGTTCGGCCTTTGATCTTCTTTCCTTATTTCTAACAGACAGAGAGCAGACGGTGGCCCTTGGGTTGTTTAATTCAAAATCTTTTTCCCTGCTTTACAGGATCACCCAGGGGGTCATCTCTCAGCCCTACGCCTTTTAATATCTACGTTGCACCTCTAGCCAAGCTGATTTATTCATTTGGTTTCGCCAGAGTAATGTATGCTGATGACACCCAAATTGTTGTGTTGATCTCAAGCAATGTGAGTAGATCGCTGACCAGTGCATTATTTTATTTATTTGAAGAGTTTTATATAGCGCAAACATGACCCGGAGGTGTCAGAGCACCTTACACAGTAAGCACACCTGAACAACACACTGAACATAAAGAGCAAATAAAATAACATAGTAGCAATAAAAAAGAGTAAGTGATATACAGTGGGATATGAAATCAAAATAGCACCAATCACTTGGGTTACATAATCGTAAATAAAAATATAAAGTAACAGAATATAAAAGATGTAAACAAAACAATATTCAGTAGAATATGTGAATGCTTGGTTCTGAGGTAGAAGAGGGAGGTAGGTATAGGGTGGGGAGAAGAAAGGCATAGTTTTCCCAATGGTAATGATGCACAGGTTACGTGGAGGGTGTGAGTCTATTTGCAGTGTTTACCGCATAATTGGGGTTTGACTGAATTTGTCAAATGGATGACCACTTTATTAGCATATAAGAAGTAGATCGGCCCCACTAGGGCCTGGATGTAGGGAAGTTTAAAAAAGCCTCTAAATTCCAGTCTGAAAAGGGACTTTGTCATTTTTCTGGGGAAAACTCTTCTCCACCTGAGATAAACCTCATATTAAAACCACTGCTGTGGAAATGCCGGTCGGCTACGCTTTTGTGGTTGCTCCCCTTGAAGCTCTTGAGCAAAACTTTTTTTAAAGGTTCCTGAACTTATTTTAGTGCCCAAACAACCACAGGAGTACACTTCCAAAGCCCCCAGAACCTCAGGAGGGCACTTAGAGACTCTCAAGGTGGCAGGCAGAGGGCAACAGCAAAGTCCAGTCCAGGCCTAGTTGCCACTGGTCAAATGGAATTCTTCACAGAAGTTTCCTCTCAGATTTTCTTAAGGTTCCTGCTGACACTCAGAGGATCAGCCTTGATCCTTGGAAATATTTATTTCCTTATATTTCTATTGGAAGGGTGTCCAACCTCCTCAGGTCCTTCACACAGGTCACAGATGCCAAGTGCAGCAGATACAGTTTACCTGGTATCCTTTTGTAAATCCAGCATAGTTATGAGTGAGGTTGGGTGATGATCCAGCTTTGTAAGGTTCACCAGCCTGTGCGTGGAAGACACACTCAGACACTCCTAGTTAGTCACTAACTAGTAGAGTAAAGGTTCCAAGGTTCAGATCTTCCTAATTTTCTAGTAGTTCCTGTTTGCTTTACTGTAAACAGGCTCAAATTGCAATGTGTCAGGGCAAATCCAAGATGGCAATGGTCTTTAGACACGCTAAACTTGGCCTCTGAGGGTGTGTGAGTGAGTAGGGAGTGTACTATGGTAATCCTAGTGTCCTCCCATATCTACCACTAAGTTCCAGTTTGAAGTAGGCATGGTACCCATAACAAACCCATAGACAGAAGTTTGGTAGGATAAAAGCAGGGTTCTCAAGCAACCAGACAGGGGATACACAATAATTCAATAATTGTCATGGCATCCTGTGTGCTTCCTTCCAATGGTGTAAAATATTTGCATGTGCAGACCTGTCATGTAGGAACAGGGGGCAGTGCCCCCGCCATGCACATTCTCTTGAACTCATCTCTGCTCGTTCAGGTCAGATGAATGCCCAATTCTGAGATACAGTATTAGTATTTTAATCTGTACTCTGATTTTCTGCAAAGGGCAGCTAGGCTTGTCACAGAAAAAAATAGCTTTTTAGGCCTTTTCACTGTAGGAGCTTGGCAAGATTAATTTTCTACATGCCCTACTTCCAAATACCATGCACCCTACCTTGTGGGCTATAAGGCTTACATAGGTGTAACTTACTAATATTTAAAAAGGAGGTTTTTACCAGATGAAAGGGTAATTTTACCATGTGTACTACAGGTTTTACACTGCAATAGTCAGGCTACAATGGTAGGCCTGAAGCCATGTTTTCCTTTGTCACACTAGCAGACGGCACAATAAGTGCTGCAGTCCATAGGTGACATTTTAACTTTCTATGCCATAGGTGTATTTTTGCACAATATACTATGGCCTTGTAAGAAAGGTGAATATGACAATTAGGGATTAGCCAATTTCTCCATGTTTTACGGGTCAGAGCAAATACACTGGGCAACAGTGTTCGAGTGTGCAAAGTAGAAAAAATTAGCAAACGTAGGCAAAAAAATAGGAGTGGCCATTTGAAAGTGGGATTTTCTCACAGTAAAAGACTGCGCTGCTGTTGGAAGTATGTTTTATCGAGAATGTCAGACTCTATCCTCACACAAATGAGGAAGGTAGTGTTAACATACTCTCATAGCTTCTGGAGCACCTTGTTAACCTCTATGAGAAAATCATGAGTGTTAAACCTGGCATCCTTAGTGTGATTTTCTATCTTACTTTATGTCTTTAACCCTCTTGTTTTGCTGTTTGTTTTTGCTGCCTTTAGGACTCTATGCACTTTACCACTGCTAATCAGTGCTAAAGTGCTTGTGCTCTCTCCTTAAATATGGTAGAATTGGCTTATACCCAATTGCCATATTTAATTTCCTTGTAAGTCCTTAGTAGAGTGGCTTAGCTCTGTGCGCAGGGCCTGTAAATTAAATGCTATTAGTGGGCCTCCAGCACTGATTGTGCCACCACTCAACTAGTGATTTAAACATGTCTATGGTCTGCCATTGCAGCCTGTGTGTGCAGTTTTTAAACTGCCATGTCGACCTGGAAAAATGAACCTTTGGCCAGGCCCAAATCTTCCGTCTTAATACATATAAGTGAGCCCTACCGTAGGATCCGAAAAGCCCAAAGGGCAGGGTGCAGTGTATGTAAAATGTAGGAAATGTACCATTAACTTTTACATTTCCTGGTAGCGAAGAACTCCTACATTTGTTTTGTTCTCCCGCGGGTTAATATTGGAATTAACTTATTACATTTAATAAGTGATATTTTCAAAATGGAAACAAGACACTAGTTCATGTTTAGTGTCTTTAGAATTGTAACGAAGACTCCTCTCTCATTGTAAAGTTGGATTTTAAATTTAAATTTTGAAAATTCCACTTTTAGAAAGTTCCTATTCCAAACAAAAGGTCACGTGGGACTCATTTGCACCAGGAAACATCACCCAACCATTAGAGGAAACCAAACCAAATTAGAGATGCTGTTCTGTTCCAACTGAATAGTGCAAAAAAAAAAAATCTAGGTTTCTGATACAATTGTATTACATCAATTCACTTGCAGTACAATATAGTACAAGGTGATCTAAGTGGATAGAGTGTA
Organism: Calotriton arnoldi; assembly: GCA_963921515.1. NCBI lineage: Eukaryota > Metazoa > Chordata > Amphibia > Caudata > Salamandridae > Calotriton > Calotriton arnoldi. The sequence continues at coordinate 4,333,615 of CAWUFW010000205.1, forward strand.
GATGACACAGTGCTCATATAGTGATCATATTTACAACATTTAGCATACAAGACACTGTACAAAAAAACCTAGTGGTTGTTTAAAACTAATAAATGCAAAATCGAGGGAAAAGGGGTGTTCAACTGAATCAAAGGTCCCTTAATTCGTTAATCCACAATAACATCCAATTGAGGGGATTGTCAACAGTTTGATCCTGAACTATTCATAAGGTTTTATCAGGATGTAGTCATCTGTCTGATATACTTGACGCTAACAGAACGAAGACGTGCCCCTATATGGCGGACGGAGGGTTAGGGGTCTAGTATAACTTAGGACACCAGGCTAGATAACTGGTGAACATCTGCTGCCTCTTCATTCTGTGAGAGCACATTCATGGTGAGACATTGTAGGGAGGAGTACAGGCAGTCTCAGCTCACAATAAGTGGAGCAGATTAGGCGAGTAGTTTGGCCTTAGCTCTGTATATTGCTGTGATTTATAACAGCTGTGTGCCTCATCTGAATCGACAACAAGCAATGCAAAGCCTCACTTCAGAGCTGCCAGCCTCATTGAAATTTGAATAAAAGCAATGGAAAACCCCGCTAAGCTACATCACACAGCTCACAGGAACTGACGCAAAGCTTTGCCCCACACCTTCATCAAAACCAACACCAGGTGAAGTCTCGCATAGCATGCTGAGCAGACTGTGCACCAGGATTTAAGGTACTTTGTTCAAATTGCCTAACTTGGTCCTTGTTGCCGGCCTGTGCTCCATCACTGTCGGCCTGAACTTATTGCTTCGACCTGGTCCGGCACTACTAGATAACCACAGTGCCGCTTTGAGCATTTTCGCGATATGTTCACTGAAATCTTTAAGATTGCATACCTTCGGTTCCACTGATTGGATTTGTGTTGTTATGGTTTTGTTTTATTTTTTAGAAATTACTCTATTTTTCTATATTGGTGTGGGATTTTTCCTGTGTTCTGTTTTCACATCATTAGTGTCTGAAGTGCTGCTTAAATACTGTACACATTGCTTCTAAGTTAAGCCTGACTGCTCTGTGCCAGGCTACCAGAGGGTTGCGCATAGGTTAATTTGGGGTTTGTTTGTGCCTCACCCTGACAAGGATTGTGGTTGCTGCTTGAGTAGGATTTCACCCCCCCAACCAGTAACCCAATTTCTCACATTGGTGATCAGTGGTGAGGATTAGGACTTGTGTTTGTGCAGTGCCATACAGTGATTTTGTGTTGCATTGAAAATGCCAGATAAATAATCTGAGACCAATTCAAGTTTTAAATTCTCCTTGATTCGCCTTTCTGCTTTTTAACAAATTCACATTTACTCTACCTGGCTGTTTGTGCCTGCGGATTAACCTGGAAAAAATGGAATTTGAACTCCTCAATTTGGAGAGCTACACTGTGGCTGAGCTTAAGGAATTTTGCAAGGAGAGGGGGCTGCCCGCCAAAAGGAGCACCAGGAAGGCAGAGTGCCAAAAGGCACTGGGGGCATGGGCAGAAGCCCACAAGTTGCCAGTCACAAAAGATGACCAGTTTGGAGAGGATGATGTGGAGGGTCATATGATGCAGCAGTCAGCTGAGGGGGATGACCCATCTCCTGATTTGAAGCTCCCCATCAGAGCAGAGAGCAGTGTGTCTTCTCAAGGCCTGTCCCAATAGGATCTGGTGGATATGAAGGCCCAAAGGGATGCAGATGGCCCAGTTAAAAATGGAAGAAATGAAACTGCCCATGGAGGCAGAACAAAAGAAGGCTGCGACAGAGACATCCTTGTATTAGAAAAAAACAATTCTGGCTCATGAACTGAGTCTTAAGGAGCTGGAAATGAAGGCCAGACAGGCAGGGTCCAGCCGTGATGGTGGCAGCACACCTACTGTGGCCTCTGGAGATACGGGGCTCCATATTCCTAAAGGTCTGGTGCCTGATTTTTGTTGTGGGGTATGCCATTGGCAAGTGGTTTGAAGCTTATGAGGTAGCTTTCCAGATGCATAGGATACCTGAGGAGGATAGGAGGCTAGCCTCTAGAATCATATCCCAATTGAGGGAACAGACGCCCTACTGGCTCTAGTGACAGGGGATATGATAAGGTAGCCCCCCATGAAGGAAATCCTTGTAAGGAAATATGACCTTACCCCTGAGAAGTGCAGGCAGAAGTTTCGGGACAGCCGGAAACTGGACCAGCAGTCCTGGGTGGTTTCTGTGGATTTCTTTCCAAGGCACTGGATGATTGGGTGAAGTGCAGTGAAGTAAAATATTACCAGGGACTCAGCCCCCTACTGGTGGGCAGATACTGGGGTTGGTTAGTGTAGTGCTTTGGGAGGACATTAGCCCAGATAGTAGTAGTGTAGATGTTAACTTAGTGTCACTGGGTGATGGTGGAGAGATCTAATATGCCTAGTAACACCAGGGACTACAGGCAGTGGGTCACCATCCATGGGCAGAGGGTGGAGGCTCTGAGAGATGCTAGAGCCAGCATGACAACTGTCACATGTCAGAGGGTAAAGAGCAGGTAGTCCATAATGCATTCCACCAGGTTATTGCAACCGATAACCATGAGAGTCACTATCCAGTGGCTCTGGTTCACTTAGAGTCGGGGGCTCAGGTTCCTTGAGGGTAGCTCCTGAGACTATCCATGCCTGTGAACAGTCTGCTTGGAAATGACCTAGAACACACCTTCTGGAAAGGTCGCACCTGGAGATGTCAGGGTTCTCTGAGGGTGTGTGCCTGACCACATGGTCCATGGCCACCTGAGAGGTAGCATGGATGAACTACTTCATGAAAGAATGGCCCAGGTGCCTGCCAAAAAGAGGAGTGGCTAGTGGGGATGGTAAACCCGCTTCTGAAACTTCCATGGTCGTGGGGGAGACTGAACCTGAGGGCGACATCCGGGAACCTATAGGGCAGGACATTGCCACCCTGGGGAACCTACCTGAACTCAGCAACTGGCAGAAGGAAGGGACAGATGTAGTGGCCTCCTCTGGATGGCCTGTGGTGGCAGGCCGAGTCACAGGCAGCGGGCAACACAACTGATTTTCCCCTGACCTACTGGGAGAATGGTCTCCTGTATAGTGGGCCTAAAGCTCCTGAGCTTGGTGCAGCCTGTGTTGGTGGTCCCCCAGTGCTACAGGGCCTTCCTACTGGAGCTGACTCATGATTTTCCCCTGGCAGGTTATCTAAGGCAGGAAAAGAACTTTGAAAGTCTTGTCACCCACTTTTATTGTTATACCAAAGGGAGTCACCATTCCTGAGTGGAGATGGAGAGGAGGGAAGTAGGGGGTACTCTTGTCGTGTGCTACTCTGCTTGTGGGAGGCAGGGTGTCCTCATCTTGATGCCCTCACACACCCCGAAGGATGTCATGCTTCATCATTGGGCTTTTGCTCCTCGTCGGGCCGGCGCTGCAATGCCCTACGGGTCCCCCGAAGGGTCTCTTTTTCGGAGATCTTTTGATGAAGCCGTATGGGTGCGTAGGTGTAAGTGGCAGTGAAGTCCTAGAACGTGTATTAAAAAATGGCTGGAGGGAGAGTGATTAATTTTTAATAAAGTGATCCCTCTGTCATTATTAAAACAAAGTGTATGGAGCTGCTTTAAGGGGTATTTTGTCCCTTGGTAGCTGGGTGATTATATGTCCCTAGTGGGCATATGTTATGGTCAACATGTTTCGTGCTTCATTGGTCTCAGGGGGAGATCCAGGGCGCTTCGTCAGGACCGAATAAGAAATTTATATCTACAGTGGCCGAAAATTTCGGTGCCCCCGGATAAATGAAAGGAGCAGAGATTCCCTTAGTAGGTAGGGTAAGATCCCATGAGATCAGGGAGGGTCACTTGAGAGGGTTCTCTCGGTGCATCTGGGCTGTATCACCTGTGTGCCTCTCGCTGTCTCCGTCCACTTTTATTGGCCACGGATGAGGATGGCCTCAGATGCGATCTGTAGGTCATGCCCTAACTGGCAGGCCAGTGGTAAGTCAGGAAGGAAGTGCAAGACTCCCTGCAGCCAATCCCTGTCATTGGCACTCCCTTTAAAAGAGTGGGGTCCAACATTGTTGGGCCCCGGACCCTAAGACAGTCCTTGGCAGCAGGTTCATTTTCGTCTTGGTGGACCATGCCACCTGTAACCTGGAGGCTACATTTCAGAGAACAGTAACTGCACCCGCGGAGGTCAGGGAACTAATGGGGATATTTATCTATGTGAATTGCCCCAAGGATGTAGCATCCTTAACTGGTACCATCTTCATGTCTGCATACATGAAGTCCATGTGGAAGGAGTGTGGGGTAACCTATACGTTCTCTACACCCTACCATCCCCAAACTAATGGGCTTGTTGAATGATTCAACCAGATCCTAAAAGGTATGATCATGGGCCTATCGGAGCCCTTGAGGTGGGGGTAGGAGGTCCTCTTGCAATGCTTGTTATTTGTGTACAGGAAGGTACCACAGAAGGGGTTGGAACTTTTGCACGGGCACCATGTGAGAGGGCCTCTCAGCCTGATGAAGGAAGGGTGGCAACAAGCTCCCTAAAGAGACTACAGGATTTGGTCAGCTACATGCTGTCACTCAGTACCCATGTGAAGTGCTTCTGGAAGAATGCCAAAGAGAATCTAGAAGTCAGCCAGGAGGTCATGAAATAGTGGTATGACCAGAAGGCCACTCTGGTCGCATTTCAGCCTGGTCAAAAAGTGTGGGTAATGGAGCCTGTGGTGCCCAGGGCCCTCCAAGACTGCTGGTATGGGCCCTATGAGGTGAAAGAGCGCAAGAGTCGGGTCACCAACCTGGTGGACCTCAACACTCCCAGGAACCCTTTAAGGGTTCTGCATGTCAATCGCTTAGACCCCATTTAAAAAGTTCTGAAGTAACTATGCTCCTGGTCACAATTGAGAGAGAAGCAGAGGAGAGAGAACCTCTCCCCAACCTCCTATCCTTCAAGGAGCAGGATGGGTCAGTGGAGGGTGTCAGCCTGTCTCGTACCCTGAACCTAGAGCAATAGAGGGACTACTGCCAATTGCTGGGGCAGTTTGCCTCCATCTGCTCCCTTACAACAGGACTCACTACATGGAGCACCCATGATATTGATAATGGGGACACTATGCCTGCCAAGAGTTAAATCTGCAGGCTATCTGATAAGGTGAGAGTAGGCATAAAGGTGGAATTCTCCAAACTGCTGGAGCTAGGGGTCATTAAGCCCTCACACAGTCCTTGGTCCAGCCCAGTGGTGTTGGTCCCTAAAGATCCTCCTCCAGGTACCTCCCCAGAACTTAGGTTCTGCATGGATTACTGGGTCTCAATGCAATCACCAAGACTGACACCCACCCAATCCACTGTGCTGATGAGTTCATGGATCAATTGGGAAATGCCCAGTTCCTCAACACGTTTGATTTAACGTATGGGTACTGGCAGATTGCCTTGACCTAGGGGGAAAAAGAGAGGTCCACGTTCTGTACCCCAGAAGGGCACTTGTAGTTCTTGGTAATGTCCTTCGGGTTGAAGAACACCCCTGCCCCTTCCAGAGGTTGGTCAACCAGATCCTGGCTGGGTTGGAGAACTTCAGCCACCTGCCAGGACGACATTGTAGTCTTCAGCTCCAGCTGGGAGGACCATGTACCAACTCAAGAAAGTGCTTCAGGCTCTCCGGAGAGCAGGACTGACTATCAAGGCTAGTAAGTGTTGGATAGGTCAGGGTTCATGGGTCTTCTTGGGACACTAAGGGGGAGGAGACAGGTTGCAGTCCCTCCAGGCCAAGATTGAAACAATTCTGGCTTGGGAACCCCACAAGACCCAGACAGTGGCAAGAGTCTTCCTAGGCCTCACCGGAGACTGCAGGAGTTTCGTCAAGGGTTATGGCACCATTTATGCTCCTTTGACAGAGCTGACTTCTTAGAAGCAACCCAGACAGATGATCTGGATGGAGGAGTGCCAGAATGCTTTCGACACCCTGAAGAAGGTTAGGGGCACAACACCCATGTTCAATGCTTCTGACTTCTCAAGAGAATGAATTGTTCAGACAGATGCCTTAAAGCATGGCATAGGGACCATGCTCTCCAGCTTAACCAAGAGGGCCTAAATCAACTGGTAGCCTTCATCAGTAGGAGGTTACTTTCCAGGGAAAAGAGGTGGACTGCAATAGAAAGGTAAGCCTTTGCTGTGGTCTGGGCACTGACGACATTGGGACCATACATGTTTGGTGCTTACTTCCAGGTTCAGACAGACCACAGACCCCTCAAATGGCTTGTGCAGATGAAGGGTGAGAATCGCAAACTGTTAAGGTGCTCCATCTCCCTACGGGGAATAGACTTTACAGTGGAACACCATCCTGGAACAGAACACACCAATGCTAAGGCTCTCTCCAGGTTGTTCTGCCTTAGTGATGAGAAATTCCAAGGGGTTGGGTAGTTCAGCCTACTTTCAGCTGGGGAGACATGTGTTAGACTTAGCATCCTTGGTATGGTTTTCCATGTAACTTTTTGCCTTCATCCATCCTGTTTTGATGATTTGGTTTTGCTGACTTTAGGGCACTGCTAACAAGTGTTAAAGGGCTCGTGCACTCACCTTAAAACATGGTAGAATTGGCTTATACCCAATTGGCATATTTAATTTACTTGTAGGTTCCAAGAAAAGTGGCACTAATTGTGCCCAGGGCCTGTAAATTAAATGCTACTAGTGGGCCTGCAGCATTGATTGTGCAACCCACTTAACTAACACTTTAAACATGTCTCAGGACTGCCATGGAAGCCTGTGTGTGTCCAGTTTTTAACTGCCATGTTGACCCACCAAATAAAACTTTTGCCAGGCCAAACCTTCCTTTTTAATAAATATAAGGGTATATAGGGTAGGCCCCGGACAGCCCAGAGTGCAGGGTGCAGTGTATTTAAAAGTAGGACATGTACTTTTAATTTTTACATGTCCTGGTGATCAAAAATTCTTAAATTTGTTTTTCACTAATATAAGGACTACCTCGCCCATAGGATAACATTAGTGTTACCTTACTACATTTAAAAAGAGATCATTTCCAAATGGGAACATGTACCAGTTCATGTTTGAAGTATCGTCTCTTATGGTGAAGTCAGAATTTAAAGTACAATTTTGAAAATGCCACTTTGCCTTTTTCTTGCCTTACCCATTTGGTGCCTGCATCCTGTCTCTGGGTTACATGACTGGTAGTTGACAGTTGGGCTCTGTGTATTCTTCCTAGACAGTCACACACAATAGAGATCTTAGGTGTACCTGGATGGGCCATTACTGGCAGGTTGGTAAGGCGGAGCAGGCACAGCCCTACTTAAACTTGAATAGGCTGTGTCCTGCCTCCACACAAAGGGTTGCATACCCCCTGTAGTTTGTGGGGAGCCAAGACAGTGAAGACAGGATGCCTGTGGACTTCAAAGGGGAACCTCTAGAAGATTCTCCTACTTCAACGGAAGGCCCAGGTATAAATATTGGATCTCAGACACCACCTCTTCAGTACACTTCTGGACCTCTGGGTCCTACCAGAAAGAAGGACTGCTATGCTGCTGAAAGGACTGCCACACTGCTTGACTGCTGCTCTGAAGGACTGCTGTTCTGCTGCCCTCTTGCCTGGGTGAGAAGAACTGAACCAGCAGCGTCTGTTGAACCCACGACCACCAGCATATGTTGAACCCAGGGCCACCAGAGTGACTCCAAGGGCTACTTGGCTGGCCTCCTGACTAGAGTCTCAGGGACCGAACACTCCAAAAACCTTGATCCCCGCACCTGGACTCTGCCATCTGTGGGTCCTACCCTCTCAATTTGTACCACCCCAGTCCTGGACCCCTGGAAGTGGGCCTGAACGTGCTCTGCCAGCCCTGCTGTGGTCCCCATTGGAACTGACGTGAAGCAATGCCAAGCCCAGCAAAGGGTCACCGCACAGCTCGCAACCTCATCTGAATCAACACCCAGAGACGCAAACCCTCACCGCACAACTGCCAGCCTCAATGAAACTGATGCGAAGCAATGCAAAGCCTGGCTAAGCTATGCCGCACAGCCCACGGGAACCGATGCAAAGCTTCACTGCACAGCTTCAGCCAAACCAACGCCGGCCAAAGTCTCATGTACTTTGTTCAGCAGGCCTAACTTGGTCTCTGTAGCCGGCTTGTGCTCCATCACGTTCGGCCTGAACTTGTGAGTTCGTCCCGGTCTGGCACGACCAGAATACCACAGTTGACACTTTATGCATTTTGGCGCTATTTTCACTTAAGTCTTTAAAATTGCTGGTTCTACTTATTGGATTTTGGTTGTTTCAGTCTTGTTTTATTTATTAAAATGTACTCTATTTCTCGATATTGGCATGGGGTTTTTTCTGTGTTGTGTTTTCACTTCATTACTGTTTGAAGTGATGTATAAATATTTTACCCATTGCCTCTAAGTTAAGCCTGACTGCTCTCTGCCAAGCTACCTCAGGGTTTGAATACAGGTTAATTTGGGATTTGCTTGTGCTTAACCCTGACAAGGATTGTGGTTGCTGGTAGAGTAGGATTTCACTCCCCCCTCAACCAGTAACCCTATTTCTCACAATGAGAGAAAAACTTTTTCTCTCAAACATGGTTCATCAAATCCCAGCAAAGGTTCATCATTTTTCAATGGGTAACATCATCTTAGAATTCACCACCATTCCTAAAATTAGTAGGACACCACCAACTAGTGATTTATATTGTGACTAAAATCTGTTATCACCCTTTACTAATGCTTCTTTCTGTGACTCGTTAAAACCTGGAATTCACTAAAATGCATTTCTGAGGACCATGACCAAGAGTCCTGTAATGACTGCCACAACATGTTATCAATATTTTGGACAGCCAATCAAGGGGACGGTCCCTTTGGGACCCTCCCACGTGTCACTGGGGATCAGGGCATGCTCACTCTACCCCCTTTTATGTTTTTTTCATTCATTTTCAGAATGCAGAGATATATATAAATAGAGATGCCACGGCAGTAAAATTGAATGTAGTCCAATAACACATTATTTACAGCAACTGTACTAATAAATAGACTTTCACAAATATATTGCTTAGGTGCAAAGGTCAAATTCGAGTTTTATACCACAGATGAGCAAGATAGTCAAAAGGGAAACACTGACTGCAACCTCATAGATTGCTTGGAGCAACTACTTTACAGAGAGAAACAACTCTCCTTAATAGCCATGTGGCCTTTGCAGTGTCATTTACCTTATAACACAAATCTGATCTCTTGATTTCTGGTTGTGGTTAAAGACCTTTTGTTAAAAGAACTATACATGGAAAATGCCATGGCATAATCCATATATGCCTCTGTGCAGAGTATAATATGCTATCTATTGCCACTTTTGAGGGACAAGACGGACATCATGGTCCACTTTGCCTCTTGTGAGTCATGCCCGTCCCCGCAATGGTAATAAATAGCATTAGACACTCTGCGCATTTGCTTTTTATTCCATATAATGCACACACTTAAGAAATCTCAACTTCGGACATTTTCACTGAAAAAAACACAGTTCTAAACTGAGTTACAGTTCTGGCTCAAACATGCAAAACCAATGAAATTTCCAAGTTAAGATAAACAACACACAATGCACATCATAACTCATCTCACGGGCCACGTTTTCCTCTTGATAGGCAAGTGTTTTTTACCATACCATTTTAAAATAGGTGTTCTGTTTAATCTTCTATGTAGAGGGTGACGTGTTTCTGGCGTTATGCCATGAGTGGCAAATTTCTGTAGTTCTAAATTTCTAGTGTCCAAATACCTTTTTTCCTAGTTGGGTTTGAATGGAATTTGTCTATGCTATTTCTTTTTGGATTACAGCATTGTCTTTTGCTCCAAATATTTTCTGCAAAGTCCGTGTTTTCGCAACAATGTTTGCACTGCACTTTCTGAACTGGGCCCAGCAGGGGGCGAGGCAGAGGTGGGGTGAGGGGGGGTTTGCTGATATAACAAGTTGTAAACTGCTGTTCTTAGGAGTTCAGACTGCTCTTGGAGAGATGATTTCCCTCTTCACTTATTTCTGCATTTCCCAAGCTCCTGTTTTAATTATCACTGAAAGTAAGAGCACTGGCTGCATTCTTATCAACTCTTCATTTCCCTGGTGGACAACACTGCGGGTTACAAAATGCAATTCCCATTTTATGTACTGATAGTGATAGCCTAAATCATGCACACATGAACCAACATGGGGAGACTTCTCCACTGAGCGTGGGGAATGATTTCCGGTGGCGGGACCTCTAGGGGTTCGACAAGGCCATTGTAGAATAGACTACAACGAATTACAGAAAATTCCTTTTTAACATTTAGCGCAACACAACTGAGATAACAAAGTCAGAATGCAGACGTCTGTGACAAATGTTCAGGCGTCCAAGGACTGGGCATTTGTATGCTTCATTCAATAGATATTCTCAAAGAACAAATGACAAAACTTGCAATATGTGAAAAGTTATTTTGCAACTACAAAAATAATAAATGTTTTCAGACTATCATCCAGTTCATAACTAAATTAGCTGTTGACAGTACAGCGTTATGTGAAAACAGTTTTATGATAAATCTCAGAAATACAATTGTGTTTGTGGGATGAGAGCAATGTTTAGTGCACACTGCAAAATGAGTCACCTCTAAGCACTCAACAAATATTGACCAACAAGACAACTGAGTCACCTACCCGGACATAAACTGTTTGCCCTGAATCATGTAATTTGATAAAACTAGCATTGAAATCTATGACTCTTGGTTCCAAAATATGTAACTTTGAACTAAAGTGCATCTCCTTCAAATTAACCTCCAGCAAACTTCCCAAAAAATCAGCGATGCCGACCCAACAACGCCTTGAACTTTCAGTGTAACAGTTGAAAACCTTTTCCAAATTCACATAATGATACCTACATAGGATGAATCTGCTATGTTTAATTTGTTAGGTGTTCACTTCTAATTTTGAAAATCTGCAAAAGCATGGAAAGCCCTGAAGGGCCAACTTTCTACACTTCTCCAAAAATATCCATAGATAGAGCTCGGAAGGAAACGTTAACTAACTTACGTTTTCTCTATGATTTATCTGGTTAGTCAGTGTTACTTTGTGAGTGGGCCAAATCTATTAGCTGAAAGACTACTATGCTGAAGATACAATTATTGGTTTTAGACTTTAGGGTTAGTTTGCTTAACTTTAGTTTCTCGGTGGACCAGCTTGTTTGATGGACATTATCCGATAGCAACAATTACATTTTGCAAGAATTTTGGGCCTGATTACGAGTGCAAAAGTCTGAAGACTGCCGCACACGTGGTGGTGGTGGTTCATCCGCCGTTTTATGACTACATGTAGTCGTAGCGGTGGAGGACCACCGGCTGCGCCACAGATGGCGGAGCTGTGCCACAATGTAACTTGCTCAGCAGGTCTGACACAGTCCTGCTGAACATATTCTGAGTTCCTACCCTGCCAGCCATTTCATGGCGGGAGCCCCGCCATGAAAAGGCTGGTGGTGTAGGAACAAAGGGGGCCCTACAGGGCCCCCATACCCCTCCCGCCATGGAAGATACATTCAGGAGGGCTCAACATGTGCCCCTGTGTCTGTATTCCCCCAGAGTTCCAGCACGTCACCATCCATGCTGTGCTGGAACTTTTTTTAGCCGTTCCCATTGCGCTACCTGTTTCCAGGCACAGGCACAGCCATGGGAAAGGCAAAGGACAATCCGCCTTACAAAAGTTCAACTCATAAGGCGGGTGTTCCTTGCACAGCTTTGGCACAGCCGTGCCGAAGAGGAGCCGGCACAACTGCACCAAGGTCGTAATAAGGCCCTTTGTTTTTTCAGAATAAAACAGAAAGAAAAGAGAGAAGTAAACTGTCTTAATTGTTCAATTCAACTGTTTTGGGTTCTGTTCCTATAGATGTAGTATTGAGCACTTATATCCTTAGAAGCTGAATTTCTACCACAAACCTGTCGTTCCCTCCACCCCCTTTACTGTTTGCCCTTGGCTGGCTGGAAACACTTCAGTGAACTGAGTGACTGGTTAATTCTAACTTCATTAGCCAACTGTGTGATGTGGTGAATACTGAATTCATTGACCAACTGAGTGATGTGGTGAATACTGAATTCATCGGCCAACTGAGTGATGTGATGATTACTGACTTCATCATCCCCTTTTATCACAGAAACGTGGGCCCTCCAACTGTGTGATGTGGTGAATACTGAATTGGTCATCCAACTGAGTGATGTGATGATTGCTGACTTCATCATCCCCTTTTATCACAGAAACGTGGGCCCTCCCACTCTCCGAAATAGTAAAAAGAAAATAATCTCAACATCTTGATTGGATGTTGGCGAGTGGAGGAGTCTTGTTAAATAGAAGCTTTTTACTGCTCTTGATATATAAGTTTTAAAAAATGGGAACAACCTTTCCGTTTAACACCTCCTTTATTACGGAGATGCAGTGAAATATAAGTGACACTTCTATCTAGTAGTAAAAGTCTTCTATGATTTATAAAGTCCTCCAATACAGAGCTACATACGGCATACAATATATTTTATTATTAAATTAATATATTTCGAAACATTGATTGAGAAAAATTATAAAAATATGTTTTTAAAAAAGGTGGACAGAGGACAAATTCAAGAGCTATTATATAAAATAGGTTTCTCGCAACACACCTCCGACAGGCTTTAAATGCAGAACAGCCAAGCAAAAACATGCTTCATACCTTGACCCTTTATGCCGGAATTTGTACCTTCAACTTCCTAAATGTTAAGCTGTAAAGAGTGCATGTAATAAGCCACGATGAATCGACAACAGATTCTTCAGTTTCTTAAAAATGTTTATGTTCCTCTGTAAATGTAATTTTGTATACACATTATCTAAATGTAAAACAGTCTGACGTTAACTGTGACTTTGTCTGCCCTACACAAAACCACCCCAAAAAAAATAACCAAATGGGAAGTTGATAATAATGATTAGCAGCTCTATGCATCTTGCTAGTAGGTGTTACTGGCATTTTTACATCGGACCGGTCATTTTCAATACTCTGAATCCAGGGCCTTTCTCGTCACAGTCTGGGATGAGAAAGACGGACATGGAGGTAATAGCATATTCGATGTAAAAGAAACCACCAGGGGTGTTTGATTGTCATAGTACCTTGAACTAGATTAATCAGCTTGTTCGGGAGGTCAGCTTAAAAGAGCCACATATTAGGAAGTTGAAAGCGGGCCCAGCTACACCTGACCTGAAGAGCTGCAAACCTATGTTGATGCAAATCGGGTGTCTTTATGAGGGTGCTGCTACTGGGACCAAGTTTCCTGGTTTCACAGTATGTAGTTAACCCACCATACTTCTCCCTCTGCAAGCCTCACTGCTGTGATGAAATGCGGACTTATTTTCAATTTGCCCATAGCAATTTAACTCCAATATTTCACGACGTAGTTCACTGCTAAATCCAGTGGGTATTCGTATGGCAATGGTGTCATATAAATATTGTCTGCCAACAGGCAACCCGAGGGTGTGGTTTTCAACAGCAATATATGTACTAGCCTGTTCGATCCATAGCATGGGGCGCACAGATTGTGTTACCTTTGCACTTGCTCTGTTCTCATTTATTCTGCCTAGAACTGCACGGAACAAAGTATACTACGTGTGTCATGTAGTGTTTTAAAGTGCGGAGGTATTTCTGTTAATTTTGTAATTTTGTGCCCACCTAATACAGGCACAACTGTCAGTAAATCTCCTTACTTCTGATGGGCCAGACATCTTATTCCAATGCATCCTGCAGAAATAAATATACATTTGACTCAACTCCACTGAATCACACAGTGTTCACTCAAAGGCACATCTGCAATGTACAGGATGTCATGTACTACAGTACACCAGCATCTCGACAAAATACAAAACAGAACTATTTTGATGAGTTCTTTTTCTGCATTTTCAAATGCTCTTTACGTTCAGTCTTAATAATTTACATACTTTTGCTATAATCCCAAACGCTAATGTGCACGGAGCAGAGAATGACACAGCTGTGTATCCCTAAAAAGAATAGATGGGTTCTATTATGTTTGTACAGTGATGGTTCAATATGTCATTCCTGCATTTGCAATCTCTCGCAGCACTTCACTTCAACACTAGGTTAGCGACCAGATGTTGCAAAATTGAAATGTATTGTCACTGGCCTTGCAAAGTTTATAATGGAAAAACTGCAATTTCCTGTCTGTAATTTGATGTTTTTATTGTGGTGAATGGAAGGGCTCACACACTCACTCCCCTCTTGTTTCCTGAACAGTCTGACAGTTTGTAGCCTCGTAGTTATCTCATGTTAACCGCATGTTGGGCAGGCTCAGGAGGCAACTAAAAAGGGTTATTTTTCCCGTTAAGAGTTACAGCAATATTGTGTCATAACAACAGTGCCATGATTTGGGATGTAACAAAGATAAATCATTCCTTTCGAAAGATATCAATATTCTGTTTTTTTAAGTCAAGCGAAATGATAGTTTATTAGACCACTGGTACGTATAAACAAAACACAAATAGAACTCATTTGAAAGATATAACCATGAACTGTGAAAAATCAATAAAACACAAAGGAACAGAACATAAATCGCATATGGTGCAAACTAAAAGAAGCACGTTCAACGCCGAATTTTTATAGCACCTCTTAAAAACTCATCTGTGGCTAAAGGGTTTTTAATATGTTCCGAAGAGAAGCGTAGAAAGGCAAACAGAAGAGAAAATCTAGGCATATATAAGCAAATCATGTTTTCAGCCCATGATTTCTTGATTCCACAAATAAAGAGCGTGACTAAAGCCGCCCATTCCCACCCACTGCTGCTTAAAAAAAGCACAACATTTCCGTCCCTCAATCACCCTAAGGCTGCAGCTCATACGCTGATAATGTCATGCTTTGACTTTTGAAACGTGATTGTATACGATTGTCACCTTCTTGAATCAAGCCGCTTAGAAAGAATCAATTCCACAGCCAGACTTCTATCATTCACTGGGAAATTAGTCCACATCAATCCTATCCTCATCAACTCAAACTCACTATCAATTGAAGCCAGAATAAAGTCCAAACTAGGGGGCCTATTAGGATGACGGGCGGACTTTCGTCCATATTGCAGGCCTTTTCCGCCCGGTAGGCAATCGGGCGGATTGCCTACCGGCGGACGGTCTTTCCGTCCGCCTGGGTCCCCACCGCCATCGTAATATGGCGGGGGGGAAATGTTAGGCGGGCGGTCAAAAATGGCGGGCGGATCGCCACCGCCATACGGGCGGTGGCGATCCGCCCGTCATCCTAATAGGCCCCTAGGATTTGAATATATACAGCAGGTTTCAACAGATAATAGCTTGTAAGCTACTGGTAGGTCTCCAGTACTCTGTGAGTAGCTCTCCTGTGTGGTGTTTGGACAAAATAGCGGATAAAAAATATTGTGCTGCAGAAATATTGTGTCAAGAATGTCGGGACTTCACATATATGGTGATAAGTAGTACTGCAGTTAAACATATTGTTTTTTGTGTTGTTCATATTATCGATGTTAAAAATATCGATGTAGTAAATATCGTTGGATATAATATCGCTGTTTATGATAAAATAGTATGTAATGTCTTAATTTTTGTTTAATCATTGTGTTTATATTTTTTTAATTTGAGAAGTTTGTTATTTATTGAAGTGCTGAAATACTTATGTTTAATAGCTTTAATGTATTTTTATTAATTATAGAAAAAATATTTTTAGTAGCGGGATGTTGGTTTGTAGGGGACAAGGGTCGGGAGTTTTAAAAATATTAATATTATAATTTTTATTTTTAAGTTAATCTATTTTGTAATATGCAAGATATTTTTTAAAAATATATATTTAATTTAATTTTTAATTTGTTTCTATTTTATGTGAAATAAGATATATTTTAATGTTTTTTTATAAAAAATTAAAACATTACAAATTTAAAAAATGTAAGACAATAGTTATAATTGTATGAATTATTTAAAATTAGGAAACGATTTTTAAACGATTAAACAAAATATTTAATGTAAACATTTAAGAAATTCTTTATACAATTTATTTAGTAAATTTGCGAAGTTTATTAATGGTAGATAATATTATTTACAGATTTGAAAAAGGTATTAATAAATAAAATATAAATACATTTTTACAATTTAAATTTGCACCTAAATGTTGTAGTTGAAAATAGTGGTTTATGATATTAATATTTTTCACATTTAAACATTTGTTAAAGTTTGATAATTTTTACTATTAATACTGTATTGTGCATTTTTTAAATATAATAATCTAAGTAAAAAGTTATATTTACAATTGGTTAAATAAAATTATAGTTTTTAGTTTTTTAAAAAAGGCACCGCAATGGGAATGCCAAAGCAAGTTCCTGCATGGCATGGACTGTTTAGTCCATGCCATGCAGGAACTGAGCGTACACACACACAGGGAGAGAAACCATCTGGCCCACTGCATGCATCCCAGTGTACAGGGGCAACAAAGGGCCCTATAGGGCCCCCTTTGTTTCCCCCTTTGTTTCCCCACCATCAGTCTTTCCATGGCGGGCTCACCGCCATGAAAAGGCTGGCGGTGGGGAAACTCAGAATATGCATGGCGGTGCTGCAGCAGCACTGCCAAGTATATTGCTGCCCCAGACCGCCGCACAAACACCAGGTTGCGGTGGTCCCAAATGGTCTGACCACTGTACTTGTAATATGGTGGTCGGACCACTGGTTCAGCAGTCATCGACAACCACGGCACCTCCACCACAGGTTCAGCGATCCGATGGACCACCGAAATCATAGTCAGGCCCTTAGATTGAAATGGGAATATTAAATGTCACCCCTTTAGTGTCCAACACCTTCCCTAATATGGTTAGGCTGGTGTGGGAATAGTAAATGTCACCCCTTTACTGTCCAACACCTTCCCCAATATGGTTAGATGGGAGTGGGAATTGTTAATGTCATCCCTTTAGTGTCCAACATGTTTCATTAGTTGGTTTAAATTGGACTGGCAATAGTAAATGTCACCGATTTAGTGTCCAACACCTTCCCCAAGTTGGTTTAGAAGGGAGTGGGATTAGTAAATGTCACTCCTTTAGTGTACAACAACTTCTCCAAGTTGGTTTAGATTGGAGTGGGAATAGTAAATGTCACCCCTTCAGTGTCCAAAACCTTTTCTAATATGGTAAGGCTAGAGTGGGAATAGTAAATGTCACCCCTTTACTGTCCACCACCTTCCCCAATATGGCTAGATTGGAGTGTGAATATTACATGTCATCCCTTTAGTGTCCAACACCTTCTATGAGTTGGTTTAGATTGGTGTTGGAATAGTAAATGTCACCCTTTTAGTGTCCAACACCTTCCCAAATATGGTTAGGCTGGAATCGGAAGAGTAGATGTCTCCCTTTTAGTGTTCAATACATTCTATGAGTTAGTTTATATTGGAGTGAGAATAGTAAATGTCAACTCTTTCATGTTCAACACCTGCCCCAAGTTGTTTTACGTTGGAGTAGGAATAGTAAATGTCACCCTTTCAGTGTGCAATACCTTCCCCACGTTCATTTATTTTGGAGTCTGATTAGTATACGTCAACTTTTTAATGTATAAAATTATCACAACATTTAGTATATTAAAAAGATGCCACACATATTTTTAAAATTTTAGTTTTTCAAAATTTTTATTTATTTTACAGTTTAACATTTTGTTAAATATATTTTGATAAAAGATAATAGTAATTATAAAGTCAAGTAAATGAAAGAATGACTTTTTTATTTAAAAATACAAATAAATCAGATTTTTATAAATACATGTATAATGTATATTTTCACATGTAATTTTACATTGAATATAATTTTTACACATTTCAAAACCTTTTTATAGCTTTTTTAAACATTATTTAACATATTTTTAATAAGTATATATTAAATAAGTGTATATATTTTACGCAAAATTGTAATTTATAATTTATACATTTTGTCAAATTTTTTCCAATATCGTTTGGTATGTTTAACATTTTTAATATGTTTTCCTTTTTTTTTAGTTACCAAAGTAAAGAGGGAGGTAGAGGTAGCGGCTCTGTTTATCCTCCTATTAGTTACGTTATCTGACAAAAATCGAGTATTTCGAAGAAAACCTGCCTTTAGGGAACTAGATAGGATACAACGAGAATTGGTTGTAATCACTTTTCTAGAAAAATGTATTTTTTTCTAGAGACCCCTCACCCACCAGGGTTGCCTCTAGGTGGCATGCTTCATCATTGGGGTTCCTCTCAATCCTCTACGGATTGAGGCGTGCTGCGACTTGCGAGGTACGTAGGAGCACTTTTGTAGACAATGTGTAGTGCCGTTATGTGGAGTGGGTGAAAAGGAAAATTTAAAAATACCTAACTAGTAGGCCACTCTTTTATTCCCGCCCCTAGTTGGCATGGTTAAAAATCAGGGGTTGTTACTGAGAGAAAACTTGACCTTAATGAGTCTGGTTAACAGCACAAAGAGAGAAAAATACCCACCCATTCAAAAAATATATTATAAAGGCCCACAGAGGAGTCCTATGGTAATACCTAGATAAACAAGGCAGTCCCGTGCATGCATTGAGAGAACAACAATAGATACAATAAGTAGTTTTGTCTTTTTATTAACAAAATATCAAAAAGTATCACAAAATATATATTATATTGTAACAAAATGATACATATAGATGAAATACAATAAAGAAACACAATGAAAAAAGTACCCCACAACAAGTCATCATTCATACATGCACACTCAAACAGATTCACATGAGCTCTATACATCCATCAAGCATTCATACATAAAAAATCTATCCCAGAATTAAAAAGAAAGCCAGCAAGGTAAGTGGATGTTCTAATAGACTGGTCCAGATAGTAGGCATTGGTCCTTCTAAACCCTGAAGTGATTTTCTATCTACTATCTGGACCAGTCTATTAGAACATCCACTTACCTTGCTGGCTTTCTTTTAATTCTGGGATAGATTTTTTATGTATGAATGCTTGATGGATGATACTTTTTGATATTTTGTTAATAAAAAGACAAAACTACTTATTGTATCTATTGTTGTTCTCTCAATGCATGCACGGGACTGCCTTGTTTATCTAGGTATTACCATAGGACTCCTCTGTGTGCCTTTATAATATATTTTTTGAATGGGTGGGTATTTTTCTCTCTTTGTGCTGTTTACTTGATCCCCTGTTTTACCCACCCTTATCTTTCTTTAGGGGTCCCTCCTTTTCTTGGTTCTTAATGAGTCTGGTTGCCTCAGTAATGTGTTTGTGTCAACATGTTTCGAGCTGTTCCCCTAGTAGCTCTTCTTCGGGACTCCACGGGGTCCAGCCCCGTATGTTCCACTCCTAGTGAATCCTATATTGAGAATGCAAAGTGTGCACACTTAATGAGCATGCACTGTATACATACGGTTCTAGTAATTGATCCGTATCTGTAATCAGAAAACAGATACATTAGAAACAACGACCTGTCAGCCAGGCTGGCAGGCCACATATGCTTAGTTATGCATGCAGCCTATAAATACCTATAAATATATACAGCACCCATAAATGGTGGGTGCTCCTATGGTCTATCTTGTGTGCTCTCATAGTGTGTCATAGACATGCCACACACTGTAAATGGGTGAAAACATTTGTAAAATAACACTCGTGAGACAAGACACCACGTGACAGTACAACATAAAATATAGAAGAAGTAATCTCTGTGACGTACTTTAGATAATGCTAAATTATTGCATCATGGTCAAAGCCAGGGGTAGAGGGGCTTGTAGTCACACACTAAAAATGGGAGAAAGGATGTATTAAAAGGTCATCTGATACTCCTGATGTTGCTATTCAGGTGTAGGTAATCACCTAAGATAGCGTATTCCATCCAAAAGAACCGGGGCCCCCACCACTTACTTCGTCAAAGCCGCCTCTGGTCAGAATTACCTACTTCTCTCCCTGAAGACCGCATACTGACTGGGGCATAGCCTGCTCCCGTATTTAAAGCTCGTTATCGACCATGCGGCGGGAAAAAACAGCCTAGTCATGCTGTTTCTGTGGCACTGCACCGCTCGGTACTTACAAAGTGGCCGCCGCTGTTGGAGTAACGGCGGTGCCATGTTGGGAGAATTCCTTTTGCAAAGGATATCGAAATTATTGTCGTATGCTTTGCAACTATTTCACAAAATGATTCTGTAACTATAAAGATATCAAAGAACGCATCGAGGAGTTCATAATAAATCGTGGTCACGAAAAACTTTTGGTCACGAAAAATATTGTCAATTTATACATCGATGCAAAGTAATGGTCGTAAACATTTTTTGAATGTATCATATGTACCTTATGGAACCATACATGCTGATAAAAGCACAAGTGGGATAATGAAAGTAAAGAAAAATGGGAGGGGTTGGGGGGCACCTCGAGTTGCACTGAAGTAGTGTCTTCTCGACTGTTTGCAAATGCTCCAGTCCTATGCGGTTTGGGTTGTTAGACACGTGTGGTGGTCCTTGGACCCCGAAGCCTCCATCTAGTCTGTAGAGGGGAAAAGAGGGGGCCTCAAAGGCATGTAAGTTTCTCCTACCTGACCCTTTGTGGTCAATTATTGCACAATGTCTAATCAATGGCTGAACCCTGGGTATTTCTCAACGTACAGAATGTTGTGTCCCATATAAAAAATATATATGAGTTATACATAAATCATATACAAAATCGGTCGATATTGAAACAGGAGGATGTTTTTTGACAAGAGTTCATTGTCACAGATACCCATACACAGCGAGTAAGTGGTGTCCCATTGGTTGTTTATATAAAATAGGAGTGCACTATCATCATGAATTACTCTAGGTTTATAGAGACTCCTGAACTGTTCAATTTTAATTTCTGCGTAAGAGGCCCCAAGGGATATTGTCATTTAGTCCCACGGTGTCGGTGTGGAGTTTGTACACCCACCGCTGCTCTTTTTCCAGAAGTCTGTGTTCCAGATTGTCACTGTAGTACAGATGTTCTAGGACCACCCACTACAAGTCATTGGGTGTGTGTTTTTGTTCCATGTAATGTGAGGACATTTTGGTGGTGATGCGTTGACACCTGAAATTACTGCGGTACTCACATACCCTGGTGCTTACTTTTCTCGTAGTCATTCCTTATAATGTAGGTTGCATGGGCAAGTTATAAGGTATACTACTTCTGTTGTATTACAGTTTGTTAGTTTTTACAACTCCCAATGCATTCCATTGTTGAAGGACACGTTTTTGGTGGCAGTAGTAAGGTGGCAGACGCTACAATTCTCGCAGGGATAGTGGCCCGTTAGAGGTGTGCCTAGCGGAGTGTGGTTCCTCTGTTGGTTTCTGGTTTTGGAAGTGTGTGTACCAGATTATCCCTCAGATTTCTCCCCCTCCTGTGGGAAAACATTGGTTTAGGGATGTTGAGTTGCCCACTGTTCAAAATGCGCCAGTGTTTACCAATGATTTTGGAGACTCGATCCGATGCTATGTTGAAGGTAGGGATGCAGATTGGTCTTGTGTCTTTTTTAAAGTTCTGTTTTTGGCGCGTCTCCAAGAGAGAATCTCTATGATTGTTGGTTGCTCGTTTCTTTGCATTGGACAGAAGCCTTTTTGGGTAGTTCCTTGCCAGAAGCTTGTCTGTCAGTTTGTCGGCTTGTGTTCTAAAATCATTGACCTCTGTGCAGTTCCTCCTTAACCTAAGGAACTGGCCGAAGGGGAGATTGTCTTTTAGATGCCTTGGGTGAAAGCCATTGTATAGTAATAAACAGTTTTTTGGTAGTGGGTTTCTCATGAGTAGTATTTTATAACGTGCCCTCATCTTATGTTTAGGTTCAGGAATACCAGTTTAGATCTGCTTGTGGTATGCAAAAATTTCAGGAACGTGTCTTGGAGATTTAGCCAGGTTATGAATTTGCCTGCTCTGGACTCTTCTCCCTCCCAAATCAGCAGGATGTCGTGTTTATACCTTTTCCAAAGTGTGATATGTTGGAGATAGGGGTTGGTTTCTGCCAGGATTTTATGCTTCTCTAGGTGGTGTACGTATAATCCCGCCACACTAGGGGCGAAAGTACTGCCCATACTGGTTTCGTGTTGTTGGCGGAACAAGGTATTTTCAAAGCGAAAGAAGTTCTCAGTTAGGGCCCACTTACAGCATTCTAACACCAGATGTCTTGGTGTGTGGTAGGTCCAGTTCCCTTCATACAAAACCTCTTCGATGATGTCTAAAGTCTCCTTGTGTGGGAGGCTTGTGTACAGGCTTTCTACGTCCAACCCTATGAGAATGCTGGTAACCAGGTTGAACTGTAGGTCCTTAAGAAGACATAGAACTGCCTTGGTGTCTTGTAGATATGTTTCTGTTCCTTGTACTAGAGGACGTAAGAAGGCATCAGCAAATTTCGAAAGTGTTTTTTTAAACATTTCTGATATATTTCCCATTGATTTCTATGGGGAGACAGTCTTTTTATTAGTTTCAATTGGCGGCCAGTATTTATTTTACGCTACCTTCTATTTTGCAGTCTATTGCTGTTGTTTTGGGTTGTTTTTTCAGGAACCAAGTCGTGGTTAGGTGCTGCTATTCATCGGAACAGGCAAGTACTTTTTTAAGTATTTATTTAGGGTTTTAAGGGTAGGAGGATCTAGTATGGATGTTTAAAAGTTGGGTATAGTGTCGTCTTGGAGTTAAAAGTATATTTAGATGTGTTTTAATTAGTATGCCGCACTGTTTTGTTGTATTTTTTATTTAGAATGTATTACTAATATATGTTTACGTTCTGCTAAAATATGTATTGTTACTGATGTTTTGATGTTTAAGTGTAATGTATGTGTATATTTGGGAATGTAATGCATTGTACAGGTGGGCCTTTAATGTTTTTTTACAGATTTTTTTCTACGAAAGAATTTGATGGGAAGTTGGAGTTTATGATTCTTTTTTTTAAGAAAATCAATTTTGGTTTATTATAAACCAATTGTTTTTACTTAGATTTTCTTTTTTTCGGATTTCCTAGAGCAGTTCTTTTATTGAAACACTTTTTCTGGTTTTTTAAGGTTGTAAGTGTAGCTCATGTGACTTAATAACTACTTTCCTTTCTGTGAAGTGATAAATTTGGCACCTTCTGTCATTGCATCTCTGGGCACATGTAGTTCTACTTCACTAGGGATTTACAAGACAATTAAATATGTCGATTGGGGATAAGCCAATGTTACCCTGTTTTGAACAGAGAGCACAAGCACTTTAGCACTGGTTAACAGTGATAAAGTGAGCAGAGTACTAAAGCCAGCAATAATGAAGTCAGCAAAACAGGAGGTATATATATATATGTGTGTGTGTATATATATATATATATATATATATATATATATATATATATATATATATATATATTCACTGAAAAACCATAGGTTTTAGGGACAGTTATAGTTAGTTGGACATTTCACTCGTACAAAACCATAGAAATTCCCCGTTATAGTTAATTCAGCTAACTATAACTCGCGCCCCGCAATACACTGCTGATGACGTCACATATTACATCACTCATGACATGGTCAGTGACATCACTGATGACATCACTGATGACATCTCAAATGACATCACTGATGACATCATCCAGTGACTGTGTGTTTCTGTAAAGTTTAAATATGTTTAATATATATAGGGAAAGGCGTATTGAAGAATGAGTGGGTGTATAAGTGTCTGAATGGATGATTTAGTACGTGAGTGACTGACTCTACAAGTGAGTGATTAAATGTATCTTACTGAATGCATGGGTTAGTGACTAAACTGTGTGAATGTCTGTATCCGTCTGTCTGTTGGTTTGTAAGCGGCTGCATGGCTTTCTGAATAGCTACATGAGTGTCTACATGGGTTATTGATTGATTGTCTGAGTATCTGTATGGGTGCCTGAGTGTTTGTGTGGGTGGGGTGTGTGTGACTCTGTGCATAGATGTGTGAGTTGGTGATTCACTGGGTGCATGGTTTCAAGAGTGCATCTGTGATGGACTGTATGGGTGGGTGAGTGTGTGTATGGGTGTGTTAGTGATTGAATGTATATCTCAGTGGTGCATGTGTGAGTAACTACATATGTGAAAGGCAGTATATATGTGTGTTGGAGTATATAAATGGCTATAAGTGAGAGTTTGTGATTGTGAGAGTGGCTGTATGGATGAGTGTGTACTTGTATCAGTGATTGTATAAGAGTGTAAGAATGTGCTAGTATTTGTATGAGTAAGTGAGCTGGTGTGTGTATAACTGTATAGGTGAGTAAATGGGTGTGTGATTAAGTTTTTTGCATGACTGACTAGGTGTGTGAGTACCTCTATGGATGAGTGGCGGTGTGTGAGTGTTTATATAGGTGTATGAGTGCATATGATAGTCCTGTACTGAGTGACTAAGTATGAGTGACTGTACGGGTGAGTGAGTGGATGTGTGTGTAGACCTAAGAATCAGTGAGTGGGTATGCAGTTTTTGGTGTTGGAGTGTCTATGGTTTTGAGAATGGCAGTCTGTAATTTAGAGTGGGTGTATCAAAAGTGATATTAGGGTGTGAGAAGATGCATGAAATTATCACATGGATGATGTCATCAGTGATGTCATTTGAGATGTCATCAGTGATGTCATCAGTGATGTCACTGACCATGTCATGAGTGATGTAATATGTGACGTCATCAGCAGTGCATTGCGAGGCGCGAGTTATAGTTAGCTGAACTAACTATAACGGGGGAATTTCTATGGTTTTGTACGAGTGAAATGTCCAACTAACTATAACTGTCCCTAAAACCTATGGTTTTTTCAGTGAATTTCAAAGGTTTTTTAAATGCTAATTTCTAACTATAACGTGTCTGAAACCTATGGTTTTTTCAGTGAATTTCAAAGGTTTTTTAAATGCTAATTTCTAACTATAACGTGCCTGAAACCTATGATTTTTTAAGTGAATTTCAAAGGTTTTTTAAAATGCTAGTTTCTAACTATGCCTACAGAGGTAGGACATGTGAAGAAAGAAGAAAAAACGCACAGAAAGAAGCAAAAGATGTGCAGAAAGAACCAACAGAGGAGCAGAAAGAGGCCTTGTTGCAAAATCATCCTGTGCCCACAACTTTTTCAGACGGGTACTGGTGGTAACTGACTCTGACTAACCAGAGCCAGTGCTATTCTAAAAGACACTTAGAATACAGTGAAAACACCTACATACACTAGGGAACACTATGCGTTGGGGTACCCCTGTGATTAGCATGACCTCCTCTGCAAGTCGCTAGTACATAATAGGGCAGGGGATTAAAACTACCTCTTAAAACGCGCTACAGGGCGCGTTTGCACAGTGGTGAAGGGAGGGGGCCTGAGGTGACATGTGTGCAAACGCACCTCGTGGCGCGTTTTAAGTTGTGGGATTAAGTCCCTTGAATTCTGAGGGTCCCTGGGGCCCAACTCAGCCCCCCAGGTACCTACAGTTAGGACCACAGAGCTGAGTTGCAGAGAGGCGTTCCGAGGCCACGCACCTTTTTTCACCTCTCTGCAACGCAACTCTGTTGTGCTTACTGAAGGTACCTGGTGGGCTAGTTGGCCCCCAGGGTCCCTCAGGATTCAAAGGGAATTCCCCAACTTAAAACGCACCACAGGGCGTGTTTGCGCACATGTCACCTGAGGCCCCGCCCCCTCCCTTCACCACTGTGCAAACGCGCCCCGTGGTGCGTTTTAAGTTGGGGGATTAGGTCACCTTGAATCCTGAGGGTCCCTGGGGCCCAACTAGCCCACTAGGTACTTCCAGTAAGCACCACAGGCCTGCGTTGCAACACCTGTAACAAATTGTGCAGTTGTGTTTAGGTAGTGAAGAGGGTCGTGCTGGGGGTAGTGTTTTAGGGTAGTGCAGTGGTGTTTGTATAGTGTAGGGGGTCATGCTGGGGGTAGATTTAAGGTTTAGGTAGTGCAGTGGTGTTTGGGTAGTGTAGGGAGTCGTGCTGGGGGAGTGTTTTAGGGTTTAGGGTAGTGCAGTGGTGTTTGGGTAGTGTAGGGGGTCGTGCTGGGGGTAGTGTTTTAGGGTTTAGGGTAGTGCAGTGGTGTTTGGGTAGTGTAGGGGGTCGTGCTGGGGGTAGTGATTTAGGGTAGTGCAGTGGTGTTTGGGTAGTGTAGGGGTACTGCTGGGGGTAGTGTTTTAGGGTTTAGGTTAGTGCAGTGGTGTTTGGGTAGTGTAGGGGGACTGCTGGGGGTAGTGTTTTAGGGTTTAGGGTAGTGCAGTGGTGTTTGTGTAGTGTAGGGGTAGTGTTTTAGGTTTAGGGTAGTGCAGTGGTGTTTGTGTAGTGTAGGAGGTCGTGTTTTAGGGTTTAGGTAGTGCAGTAGTCTTTGGGTAGTGTAGGAGTCATGCGGGGGTAGTGTTTTAGGGTTTAGGGTAGTGTAGGGGGTCATGCGGGGGGTAGTGTTTTAGGGATTAGGGTAGTGCATTGGTGTTTGGGTAGTGTAGGGGGTCATGTGGGGGTAGTGTTTTAGGGTTTAGGGCAGTGCAGTGGTGTTTGGGTAGTGTAGGGGGTCGTGCTGGGGGCAGTGTTTTAGGGTTTAGGGCAGTGCAGTGGTGTTCGGGTAGTGTAGGGGGTCATGCTGGGGGGAGTGTTTTAGGGTTTAGGGCAGTGCAGTGGTGTTCGGGTAGTGTAGGGGGTCGTGCTGGGGGGAGTGTTCTAGGGTTTAGGGCAGTACAGTGATGTTTGGGCAGTATAGGGGGTAATGCTGGGGGTGGTGTTTTAGGGTTTAGGGCAGTGCAGTGGTGTTCGGGCAGTGTAGGGGGTCATGCTGGGGGTGGTGTTTTAGGGTTTAGGGCAGTGCAGTGGTGTTCGGGCAGTGTAGGGGGTGGTGTTTCAGGGTTTAGGGCAGTGCAGTGCAGTGCAGTGGTGTTCGGGCAGTGTAGGGGTCGTGCAGGGGTGGTGTTTCAGGGTTTAGGGCAGTGGTGTTCGGGCAGTGTAGGGGGTCATGCTGGGGGTGGTGTTTCAGGGTTTGGGGCAGTGCAGTGGTGTTCGAGCAGTAAAGGGGTGGTGCTGGGGGTGGTGTTTCAGGGTTTAGGGCAGTGCAGTGGTGTTCGGGCAGTGTAGGGGGCGGTGCAGGGGGTGGTGTTTCAGGGTTTAGGGCAGTGCAGTGGTGTTCGGGCAGTGTAGGGGTGCTGCAGGGGGTGGTGTTTCAGGGTTTGGGGCAGTGCAGTGGTGTTCGGGCAGTGTAGGGGGTCATGCAGGGGGTGGTGTTTCAGGGTTTAGGGCAGTGCAGTGGTGTTCGGGCAGTGTAGGGGTCATGCTGGGGCTGGTGTTTCAGGGTTTAGGGCAGTACAGTGGTGTTCGGGCAGTGTAGGGGTCGTGCTGGGGCTGGTGTTTCAGGGTTTAGGGCAGTGCAGTGGTGTTCGGGCAGTGTAGGGGGTCGTGCTGGGGCTGGTGTTTCAGGGTTTAGGGCAGTGCAGTGGTGTTCGGGCAGTGTAGGTGGTCGTGCTGGGGCTGGTGTTTCAGGGTTTAGGGCAGTGCAGTGGTGTTCGGGCAGTGTAGGGGTCATGCTGGGGCTGGTGTTTCAGGGTTTAGGGCAGTGCAGTGGTGTTCGGGCAGTGTAGGGGTCTTGCTGGGGCTGGTGTTTCAGAGTCTAGGGCAGTGCAGTGGTGTTCGGGCAGTGTAGGGGTCTTGCTGGGGCTGGTGTTTCAGGGTTTAGGGCAGTGCAGTGGTGTTCGGGCAGTGTAGGGGGTCGTGCTGGGGGTGGTGTTTCAGGGTTTAGGGCAGTGCAGTGGTGTTTGGGCAGTGTAGGGGGTCATGCTGGGGCTAGTGTTTCAGGATTTAGGGCAGAGCAATGGTGTTCAGGCAGTGTAGGGGGTTTTGCTGGAGGTGGTGTTTCTGGGTTTAGGGCAGTGCAGTGGTGTTCGTGCAGTGTAGGGGGTGGTGTTTCAGGGTTTAGGGCAGTGGTGTTCAGGCAGTGTAGGGGGTCTTGCTGGGGTTGATGTTTCAGGGTTTAGGGCAGTGCAGTGGTGTTCGGGCAGTGTAGGGGGTCGTGCTGGGGGTGGTGTTTCAGGGTTTAGGGCAGTGCAGTGGTGTTCCGGCAGTGTAGGAGGTCGTGCAGGGGGTGGTGTTTCAGGGTTTAGGGCAGTACAGTGGTGTTCGGGCACTGTAGGGGGTCGTGCTGGGGGTGGTGTTTCAGGGTTTAGGGCAGTGCAGTGGTGGTCGGGCAGTGTAGGGGTGTCGTGCTGAGGGGTGGTGTTTCAGGGTTTAGGGCAGTGCAGTGGTGTTCGGCCAGTGTAGGTGGTCTTGCTGGGGGTGGTGTTTTAGGCTTTAGTGCAGTGGTGTTCGGGCAGTGTAGGGGGTCTTGCTGGGGGTGGTGTTTCAGGGTTTAGGGCAGTGCAGTGGTGTTCGGGCAGTGTAGGGGTCTTGCTGGGGCTGGTGTTTCAGGGTTTAGGGCAGTGCAGTGGTTTTCGGGCAGTGTAGGCGGTCGTGCTGGGGCTGGTGTTTCAGGGTTTAGGGCAGTGCAGTGGTGTTCGGGCAGTGTACGGGGTTGTGCTGGGGCTGGTGTTTCAGGGTTTAGGGCAGTGCAGTGGTGTTCGGGCAGTGTAGGGGGTCGTGCTGGGGGTGGTGTTTCAGGGTTTAGGGCAGTGGTGTTCGGGCAGTGTAGGGGTCTTGCTGGGGGTAGTGTTTCGGGGTTTAGGGCAGTGCAGTGGTGTTCGTGGCAGTGTAGGGGGTCGTGCTGGGGGTGGTGTTTCAGGGTTTAGGGCAGTGCAGTGGTGTTCGGGCAGTGAAGGGGATCGTGCAGGGGGTGGTGTTTCAGGGTTTAGGGCAGTGCAGTGGTGTTCGGGCAGTGTAGGGGGTCGTGCTGGGGGTGGTGTTTCAGGGTTTAGGGCAGTGCAGTGGTGTTCGGGCAGTGTAGGGGGTCGTGCAGGGGTGGTGTTTCAGGGTTTAGGGCAGTGCAGTGGTGTTCGGGCAGTGTAGGGGTCGTGATGGGGCTGGTGTTTCAGGGTTTAGGGCAGTGCAGTGGTGTTCGGGCAGTGTAGGGGTCTTGCTGGGGGTGGTGTTTCAGGGTTTAGGGCAGTGGTGTTCGGGCAGTGTAGGGGGTCTTGCTGGGGGTGGTGTTTCAGGGTTTAGGGCAGTGCAGTGGTGTTCGGGCAGTGTAGGTGGTCTTGCGGGGGGTAGTGTTTCCGGGTTTAGGGCAGTGCAGTGGTGTTCGTGCAGTGTAGGGAGTCGTGCTGGGGATGGTGTTTCAGGGTTTAGGGCAGGGCAGTAGTGTTCGGGCAGTGTAGGGGGTCGTGCAGGGTTTGGTGTTTCAGGGTTTAGGGCAGTGCAGTGGTGTTCAGGCAGTGTAGGGGGTCGTGCTGGGGGTGGTGTTTCAGGGTTTAGGGCAGTGCAGTGGTGTTCGGGCAGTGTAGGGGGTCGTGCTGGGGGTGGTGTTTCAGGGTTTAGGGCAGTGGTGTTTGGGCAGTGTAGGGGGTCTTGCTGGGGGTGATGTTTCAGGGTTTAGGGCAGTGCAGTGGTGTTCGGGCAGTGTAGGAGGTCTTGCTGGGAGTAGTGTTTCAGGGTTTAGGGCAGTGCAGTGGTGTTCGGGCAGTGTAGGGGTCATGCTGGGGGTGGTGTTTCAGGGTTTAGGGCAGTGCAGTGGTATTCGGGCAGTGTAGGGGGTCGTGAAGGGGTGGTGTTTCAGGGTTTAGGGCAGTGCAGTGGTGTTCGGGCAGTGTAGGGGTCGTGCTAGGGTATGTGTTTCAGGGTTTAGGGCAGTGCAGTGGTGTTCGGGCAGTGTAGGGGGTCGTGCTGGGGGTAGTGTTTTAGGGTTTAAGGTAGTGCAGTGGTGTATGTGTAGTGTAGGGGATCGTGCTGGGGGCAGTGTTTTAGGTTTAGGGTAGTGCAGTGGTGCTTGTGTAGTGTAGGGGGTCGTGCTGGGGGTAGTGTTTTAGGGTTTAGGTAGTGCAGTGGTGTTTGTGTAGTGTAGGGGGTCATGTTTTAGGGTAGTGCAGTGGTGTTTGGGTAGTGTAGGGGGTCGTGCTGGGGGTAGTGTTTTAGGATTTAGGTTAGTGCAGTGGTGTTGGGGTAGTGTTTTAGGGTTTAGGGTAGTGCAGTGGTGTTTGTGTAGTGTAGGGGGTCATGCTAGGGGTAGTGTTTTAGGGTTTAGGATAGTGCAGTGGTGCTTGTGTAGTGTAGGGGGTCAAGCTGGGGTAGTGTTTTAGGGTTTAGGGTAGTGCAGTGGTGTTTTTGTAGTGTAGGGGGTCATGTTTTAAGATGCAACGCTCCAATACCTGACCAGTCTGCACTACATAAAACTGCAAAAACTAACAATAAAAAGTGTTTTGCACACTTTTGTCATTGGGCTATATGTGGGCTACATCTGGGTAATATTTGTGCTACATTTGGGCTCTTTTTTCACTGGTGGCCATCTTGGAAGACTTCTTTGTTATGAAGTTTCCTAATTTCCTCATTTACTGCAGTCTCCTCAGTAGGAAATGCTTTCAGTTTTTTACTTTGATTCCATCAAGAAGGCATTCAGATGTTGTAGGAAAGTGGCTCTGTATATACTGTACCCAAGTAAGGTTCAGGGTGTACAGAGTCCACAGTCCCCCAGAGGGTTGACAGAGGCTAAAGTTAGATATAACCTTACTCTCCAAAGTGGTAGCTTGGTCGAGCAGTAAGGCAGTATCAGAGGACAGTGTAAAGCATTTGTTGTACACACTCAGTCAGCAAATGAAGCCACACACTCAAGAACTGAACTCTAGGCCAATGGTTTGTATATAAAAAATATATGCTTGTTTTATTTTAGAACCAACAATAGGGTCAAAATATACTTTCTCAGTATGAGATGCTTTGGTTATTCACCTTACAGATAGGCAATAGACTTTTAGATAGTGGTAATCACAGTTGGTGCAAGAGGCAACACAGGGTCAAATTCAATGCAACATTGAGCTCAATGGAAAATTATGCTTAATTACAATTGATTACTTTGCAGAGCACTTTTTCTAACCACAGGACTGGATCCTGGATTCAGTCCTGGGACACTTCCTGTAAACAGGTAAGAAAAAGCGTTTTGGTTATTGTAGTGATTTTTGAAGAATATTACTATATTTCAAAAGCTGACACTTAGAAACTTTTCTGGATAAAATTACCAATGTTATCCTATGAAAGGAAATACAGTGTGCAAGCAAAGTATGTTTACGTTATTTTTGTAATCCAGTGCTGGACTCCTAGGTTCAGCACTGGGACATTTACTTAAAACAGGTAAGTAATTACGTTTTTGTAGTTTGTTCGATTTTTAAAGAATATTTGTAAAATACAGAAATCGACACTTAGAAGAAATTTCACAGAAAACCAGTCAATGGATCCCTATGAAGGAAAAGTGAGTTAACGGTAAGTAACGTTGCGATTACTTTTTAGGGCCAGTGTTGGGCACTCGGGTCCAGCACTGAGGCCCCTCCTAATACTAGGTGAGTATTTTCGTTTTCGTGACTCGGTTGATTTTTGGTGAATATTCTAAAGTTTCAGAACTCCACACTTAGAAGAAATTTCGCAGAAAATCAGTCAATGGAACCCTATGGAAGAAAAGTGAGTTATCGGATTTCGGGTAAGTACTTGACTGGCAGTGTTAAGGTTCTGGGTAAGACTCAGGGGTCCCCCATGATCAGGTAAGTACAGTTTTTACACCCTCAGCGGCACAGGGGCGGCCGGGTGCAGAGTGAGAAGGCCCAATGTTATCCTATGGCAGGCGTGGGGCCCCGGGTTGGTGGCTGCTGGCAAGCAGGCCACGCGACTGTGGGAGCTGGGCTTCTGGTCACTTGCTCAGGGCAAGTAGGGAAGTAGGTTAGGATAGAGGTTGCACTTCCAGGGGCACTCGGGCGGCTGGGTGCAGGGTGCTTTTGAGCCGTCGGGCGCTCAATGTTAAACAATAGAGGTCGTGAAAGGTGAAGAAAGGCTGCAGGCTCGGGACGGTGATTCTTCAGGGACGACCAACACTTCAGGAGGTAAGTTGGGGTCTTGGAGGATAGGTAGACACCCAGGAGTTGGGCACAGGGGGCCGTGGGGCGCCGGGTGCAGGGGTGTCTTTTGAGGTCGGGAAATCTTACCCCTGCTGGTCGCGGTTGGAGGGGTCCCTTGTCCTGAGGCTGCAGGCGTCGTCTGGGTCGCCGAGGAGGGTCCTTGGCCACTGGATTCCAGGTCAGAATCGCCGGGGGTCGTCCTCGAGGTCTTTGGTCACTCAGGCACAGGCTGGACTCGGCGGGTGCAGAGTGTGCAGGTTTCGCGGCTCCGTGCCAGGGCCGGGTCTTTGGTAGGTTTTCTTTGAGCAGTACCACTGCTCGTGGGAGTCCCTGGGTCGAAGGCTGTAGCACAGAAGTCAGGTCCTCCGGGGTTTGTGAGGTTGCTGAGGCCGGGATTCCGCAGGAGCAGGTTCAGAGGTCGACAGGCCGGTAGGGCTGGGGCCAAGTCAGTTGTTGTCGCCTCCTTTTAGCAGCTGCACGGCTGGTCTTCTTGCTTCGTCTTCTCTTCTTGTTTTCGGATTTGGGAACTGCGGAAGGAAGGTTCAGGGAGCCCCTAAATACTAAATTTAGGGGTGGTTACAGGTAGGTAAGGGCAGGGACCAATGGGTCCCTTCCCTGGGGTGGGTACACCCCCTATTCTGTTCCTCTCCAGTGGGAGGGGGACAGGAGCCTGTCCCTGGTTGGCCAGGTCCCCCATCCTCAAGATGGCGGGGACTCGAAGTTTGTGCTTCACCTCGCCTCCCCCACCTTAGGGGTGGAGTTGGCAGAGGTGGGCACAACCCATTTCCTGCTTCTGGTTTTCCCGCCGGTTCTCCCGCCAGGAGTGGGGGTAGAACCAGTGGGGACCAGTTTGCTGGAAGCAGCAAATGGTCTGGGAAACTCCAAAGGCGGCAGGCCTTGAAGCTCCCCCTGCCCATCCTGGGGAGGAGGCTTTGGCACCTCGTCCCGGGATGTGCATTGTTTCAGGCCCCTGAGAGCAGAGGCTCTCGACCCAGGGGTCCAGAAACATGTCTGGTGGTGGCAGCCTGGGCAGCCACTCAGTCCGGACACTGGAGGTCGGGTTGGTTTCAGGGGGCATCTCTAAGATGCCCTCTGAGTGCGTTTACATTAAATCCCACACTGGCATCAGTGGGGGTTTACTGTGCTGAGAAGTTTGATACCAAACTTCTTAGTCTTCAGTGGGCTATTATGGTGCTGTGGAGTTCGTAATGACAGACTCCCAGCACCATATACTCTTAATGGCAGCACTGCACTTACAATGCCCAAGAATGGACTTGGGCACTGTAGGGGCACAGGGCTCATGCCTCTATGCCCTCACCACTGGCATAGTGCACCCAGCTAGAGGGGTGGCTGACCTAGGCCAGGGCAGTGGCTTGTAGGCATGGCACACAGGGATGTGAGCCATGTCGACTCTTCACTTTTGTTCTGCACCAAGACACGCAGCCTGCAAAGGCAGTGTGTGTGTGTAAAGGTGCAGGGTCCCTAAGGGTGGCACAACAAGTGCTGCAGCCCTTAGGGCCTTCCCTGGTCACAGTGCCCTGGGTACCCATGGTACCATTTACCAGGGGCTGACCTGTGGCCAGGGATGTCAATTGGGTGTAGGTATCAATGCAATTTTAGGGAAGGAACACAGGCCCTGGGTACCTGGTTGGCAGGAGCCCAGGGCACACTCAGTCAAAGTACATCAGCCATTCAGCAAAAAGTGGGGGCATACCATGTAAGAAAGATGGCACTTTCTCACACAACTCCCCCAAACGAAAGATGATGAGACTAACCTTGCCCTATGGAGTCTTCATTGTCTAAGTGGAAGAACCTGGAAAGGCCATCTGCATTGGCATGGGCAGTGCCAGGTCTGTGTTCCACTTCAAAGTCCATTCCCTGTAGGGAGATGGACCACCTCAACAGTTTTGGGTTTTCTCCTTTCATTTGCATTAGCCACCTGAGAGGTCTGTGGTCAGTTTGAACTAGGAAGTGAGTTCCAAACAGGTAGGGCCTCAGCTTCTTCAGGGACCAGACCACAGCAAAGGCCTCCCTCTCAATGGCACTCCAACGCTGCTCCCTGGGGAGAAGCCTTCTGCTTATAAAAGCAACAGGTTGGTCTTGGCCTTCATCATTGGTCTGGGATAGGACCGCTCCTATCCCTAGCTCAGAGGCATCAGTCTGCACAATGAACTGCTTGGCATAATCTGGTGCTTTTAGAATTGGTGCTGAGCACATTGCTTCTTTCAGAGTGTCAAAAGCCTTTTGGCAACAAACTGTCCAGTTTACTTTCTTTGGCATCTTCTTGGAGGTGAGTTCTGTGAGGGGAGTCACAATGGACCCATATCCCTTCACAAACCTCCTGTAGTACCCAGTCAAGCCAAGGAATGCCCTGACTTGGGTCTGAGTTGTTGGAGCTACCCAGTCCAGGATAGCCTGGATCTTGGGCTGTAAGGGTTGTACCTGGCCTCCACCAACCAGGTGGCCCAAGTACACCACAGTGCCCTGCCCTATCTGGCATTTGGATGCCTTGATAGTTAGGCCTGCAGTTTGCAGGGCCTTTAAAACCTTCCCAAGGTGGACCAGGTGATCCTGCCAGGTGGAACTGAAGACAGCAATATCATCAAGATAAGCTGCACTAAAGGACTCCAACCCAGCAAGGACTTGATTCACCAACCTCTGGAAGGTGGCAGGGGCATTCTTTAAACCAAAGGGCATAACAGTGAACTGAAAATGCCCATCAGGTGTGGAGAATGCTGTTTTCTGTTTGGCTCCTGGGGCCATGCCAATCTGCCAGTACCCTGCAGTTAAGTCAAAGGTACTCAGGTATTTGGCTGCACCCAATCTGTCTATCAGTTCATCAGCTCTTGGGATAGGGTGTGCATCTGTCTTGGTGACAGAGTTGAGACCCCTATAGTCCACACAAAACCTCATCTCTCTCTTTTCACCCTTTGATGAGGTTTGGGGACCAGAACCACTGGGCTAGCCCAGGGGCTCTCAGAGGGCTCAATAACCCCTAGCTCCAGCATCTTGCTGACTTCAGCTCTGATGCTTTCCTTAACTTGGTCTGACTGACGATAGATCTTGTTTTTGACAGGTGCACTGTCACCAGTGTCCACATCATGGGTACACCAGTTTGTCAGACCAGGGGTCAAGGAAAGAGCCCAGCATACTGCTGCAAGACTTGCTTGCAGTCAGTCTGCTGTTGGGCAGTGAGGGTGTCTGAAAAGACAACTCCATCTACTGACCCATCTTTTGGGCTGTGGGAGAGGAGATCAGGGAGAGGTTCACTCTCAGCTTCCTGTTCCTCATCTGTCACCATCAGCATGGTGATGTCAGCCCTGTCATTGTAGAGTTTTAGGCGGTTCACATGGATAACCCTTTGGGTGTCCTGTTGGTGCCCAGGTCAACCAGGTAGGTGACCTCACTCTTTTTCTCTAGGATAGGTAAGGGCCACTCCATCTGTCCTGGAGGGCCCTTGGTGCCACTGGCTCCAAAACCCATACCTGTTGCCCAGGTTGGAATTCAACCAGTGCAGCTTTTTGGTCATACCAGTGCTTCTGAAGCTCCTGGCTGGCCTCAAGGTTCTTGGATGCCTTTTCCATGTACTCAGCCATTCTGGACCTTAGGCCAAGCACATAGTCCACTATATCTTGTTTGGGTTCTTGGAGAGGTCTCTCCCAGCCCTCCTTTACAAGACAGAGTGGTCCCCTCACAGGATGGCCAAACAGAAGTTCAAAGGGTGAGAAACCTACCCCCTTCTGTGGCACTTCTCTGTAAGCGTAAAAGCAGGCATGGTAGTAGGACATCCCATCTCCTTTTGAGTTTTTCAGGGAGCCCCATGATCATGCTCTTTCAATGTCTTGTTGAACCTCTCAACAAGGCCATTGGTTTGTGGGTGGTAGGGTGTAGTAAACTTGTACTGCACCCCACACTCCTTCCACATGTGGGTCAGGTAAGCAGACATGAAGTTGGAACCTCTGTCTGAAACCACCTCCTTAGGAAACCCTACCCTGGTGAAGACACCAATGAGGGCTTTGGCTACTGCAGGAGCTGTAGTAGTCCTAAGGGGAATAGCCTCAGGATACCTAGTGGCATGATCCACTACCACCAGTATGAATTTGTTCCCTGAGGCTGTGGGAGGTTCCAGTGGACCCACTATGTCCACACCTACCCTTTCAAAGGGAACCCCCACCACAGGTAGTGGTATCAGGGGGCCTTTGGATGGCCACCTGTCTTGCCACTGGCTTGACAGGTAACACAGGAGCTGACAAACTCCTTCACCTTTGGTGCATCTGGGGCCAGTAAAAGTGGCTAACTAGCCTTTCCCAAGTTTTGGTTTGGCCCAGATGTCCAGCTAGGGGATGTCATGAGCCAAAGTTAGGAGGAACTCCCTGTACTTCTGGGGCACTACCACTCTCCTGGTGGTTCCAGGGTTGGGGTCTTTTGCCTCAGTGTACAGTAATCCCTCTTCCCAATAGACTCTGTGGGTACCACTGACATCTCCCTTGGCTTCTGAAACAGCTTGCTGCCTCAGGCTTTCAAGAGTGGGACAGTCTTGCTGTCCCTGGCACAGCTCTTCCCTAGAGGGTCCCCCTGGGCCCAAGAGTTCAACCTGGTAAGGGTCAAGCTCTAGGGGCTCAGTTCCCTCTGGGGCTTCCAGGTTCTCTCCCTGAGGAGAGGGGTCCTGCTCTTGTGACTGTGTAGAAGCTGGTCCGCCAGTCTTCTTTCCTTTTCTCTTGGTAGGCTGGGCCATCATTTCAGGCTCCAACACTATTTCTTCACCCTGCCTTTTGCTCTGTGCTCTTGTTTTTACACACACCAATTCAGGGATGCCCAGCATGGCTGCATGGGCCTTTAGCTCCACCTCTGCCCAGGCTGAGGTTTCCAGATCATTTCCTAGCAGACATGCAGCTGGTAACTTCGGAGAGACCACTACCTGCTTCAGGCCAGTAACCCCCCAGCCTAATGTCACCATGGCCATGGGATGACTAGTGGTGACACTGTCAGCATTGGTGACTGGGTAAGTTTTCCCAATCAAGTATTGCTCAGGGGAAACCAGTGTGTCCCTCACCATAGTGACACTGGCACCTGTATCCCTCAGAGCCTCTACTCTAGTTCCATTCACCCAGGGGTATTGCAAATACTTCTTAAGTTGGGTGGCCACACAGCTACAGTGGCAAATTCCACTTCCCCTAGGGAGACCAGACTTGCCTCAGTGGGTTCCCAGATTTGCTCAGGGTACACTTCTGATCCCATCTGTAAACTTGCTGCCCCAGGAGTAGCTGTACTGGGTGCCTTAGGGGCTTTGTTGTGGGGGCAAGTTTTGTCTACAGTGAGGTGTCCTGACTTCTTACAGTTATTACACCAGGCCTTCAAGGGATCAAAGTTCTTCCCCTATAGGGTTGAGGCACATAGGGAGTAGTTTGGGACCCACCCCCTGAACAGGTTTTTGGGGCCCTTGGAAGACTCAGACTTTTTATCTTGGGGATTCTCACCACCTTTCCCCTGGGGGGTTTGGTGACCACCTTCTTTGGTCACCCCCAGTGGTTGTCCTTGTCACCCTAGTCTTGACCCAGTGGTCTGCCTTCTTTCCCAATTCTTGGGGAGAAATTAGACCTAGGTCTACCAAATGCTGATGCAACTTTTCATTTGTGCAATTACTTAGTATGTGTTCCTTCATAAACAAATTGTAAAGTCCAGAAAAATCATGCACATTATGTCCAGCTAACCAGCCATCCAGTGTCTTTACTGAGTAGTCCACGAAGTCAATCCAGGACTGGGTCTGGGTTTTGTGAGCCCCCTGAATCTAATTCTATACTCCTCAGTAGTGAGCCCAAATCCCTCAATCAGAGTACTCTTCATGAGGTCATAGGACCCTGCATCTGGCCCAGAGAGGGTCAGAAGCCTGTCTCTGCAGTTACCAGAGAACAGTTCCCACAGGAGTGCCCCCCACAGAGGTTTCTTTACTCTTCTTATTTCACAAGCCCTCTCAAAGGCTGTGAACCATTTGGTGATGTCATCACCTTCCTCAAACTTAGGACAATCCCTTTGGGGATTTTAGGTTCAGAAGTTTCCTCCCTATCCTTATTTTTAGTATTGTTGCCACCATTGATGGGTGCTAAACCCATCTCCTGTCTTTCCTTCTCTAGAGCCAGGAGTCTGGTCTCTAGGTCCAGTCGCTTGGCCAACCTGGCTAACAAGTTGTCCTCCTCACTGAGGGTATCCTCAGTGTCCTCTCTGGGACCAGGACCACCTAGGTGGCCCCTAGGTCCCCAGAGGTCTATTCTTGGAGTTAAGGGTGCAGGGACCCTATCTTCCCTAGGAAGTGATGGAGGTGGGTTACCATCCCCATCCTCCTCATTCCTTTCCTCCTCTGTTGGGTCATCACCATGCTCAGAGGGGTGGGCTTTAGCATACTCAGCCAGG
This sequence comes from Calotriton arnoldi, assembly GCA_963921515.1. NCBI lineage: Eukaryota > Metazoa > Chordata > Amphibia > Caudata > Salamandridae > Calotriton > Calotriton arnoldi. Next base: position 4,371,906 of record CAWUFW010000205.1, read on the forward strand.
AGCTCCTGGAGCCCTTGTTTGGTTGGATGCTGGCCCATTGGTATATCTTTAAGTTTGCATAAGGACCTTATCTCTTTGAAAGACAAATGAAGATAAGGGGTGAGGTCGAGCTCCTCAACCAGTTCCTGTATGTCATTATTATCTTCACTAGTAGCTGGGTTCTTGTCTTGAGACATTTTTTAAAAAAATTCTAACCCCTCTAACCTTGGCTATAGTGACTTTTTATTTTCTAAGATGCTACAGGGACTTAAGCAAGGCCCTAACAAGACTTTTAGTAATTTGGTAAAAAAAAATGCCAATTAAAAAATCAGAATTCTAAAGGCAATTTAAGAGTTCTGTCGTGTGATCAGATGGTAACCAAGTAGTCCAACAAATGCAAGTTTGTATCCCACCGCTGATCCACCAATGTAGGAAAGTGGCTCTGTATATACTGTACCCAAGTAAGGTTCAGGGTGTACAGAGTCCACAGTCCCTCAGAGGGTTGACAGAGGCTAAAGTTAGATATAACCTTACTCTCCAAAGTGGTAGCTTGGTCGAGCAGTAAGGCAGTATCAGAGGACAGTGTAAAGCATTTGTTGTACACACTCAGTCAGCAAATGAAGCCACACACTCAAGAACTGAACTCTAGGCCAATGGTTTGTATATAAAAAATATATGCTTGTTTTATTTTAGAACCAACAATAGGGTCAAAATATACTTTCTCAGTATGAGATGCTTTGGTTATTCACCTTACAGATAGGCAATAGACTTTTTAGATAGTGGTAATCACAGTTGGTGCAAGAGGCAACACAGGGTCAAATTCAATGCAACATTGAGCTCAATGGAAAATTATGCTTAATTACAATTGATTACTTTGCAGAGCACTTTTTTCAACCACAGGACTGGATCCTGGATTCAGTCCTGGGACACTTCCTGTAAACAGGTAAGAAAAAGCGTTTTGGTTATTGTAGTGATTTTTGAAGAATATTACTATATTTCAAAAGCTGACACTTAGAAACTTTTCTGGATAAAATTACCAATGTTATCCTATGAAAGGAAATACAGTGTGCAAGCAAAGTATGTTTACGTTACTTTTGTAATCCAGTGCTGGACTCCTAGGTTCAGCACTGGGACATTTACTTAAAACAGGTAAGTAATTACGTTTTTGTAGTTTGTTCGATTTTTAAAGAATATTTGTAAAATACAGAAATCGACACTTAGAAGAAATTTCACAGAAAACCAGTCAATGGATCCCTATGAAGGAAAAGTGAGTTAACGGTAAGTAACGTTGCGATTACTTTTAGGGCCAGTGTTGGGCACTCGGGTCCAGCACTGAGGCCCCTCCTAATACTAGGTGAGTATTTTCGTTTTCGTGACTCGGTTGATTTTTGGTGAATATTCTAAAGTTTCAGAACTCCACACTTAGAAGAAATTTCGCAGAAAATCAGTCAATGGAACCCTATGGAAGAAAAGTGAGTTATCGGATTTCGGGTAAGTACTTGACTGGCAGGGTTAAGGTTCTGGGTAAGACTCAGGGGTCCCCCAGGATCAGGTAAGTACAGTTTTTACACCCTCAGCGGCACAGGGGCGGCCGGGTGCAGAGTGAGAAGGCCCAATGTTATCCTATGGCAGGCGGGGGGCCCCGGGTTGGTGGCTGCTGGCAAGCAGGCCACGCGACTGTGGGAGCTGGGCTCCTGGTCACTTGCTCAGGGCAAGTAGGGAAGTAGGTTAGGATAGAGGTTGCACTTCCAGGGGCACTCGGGCGGCTGGGTGCAGGGTGCTTTTGAGCCGTCGGGCGCTCAATGTTAAACAATAGAGGTCGTGAAAGGTGAAGAAAGGCTGCAGGCTCGGGGACGGTGATTCTTCAGGGACGACCAACACTTCAGGAGGTAAGTTGGGGTCTTGGAGGATAGGTAGACACCCAGGAGTTGGGCACAGGGGCCGTGGGGCGCCGGGTGCAGGGGTGTCTTTTGAGGTCGGGAAATCTTACCCCTGCTGGTCGCGGTTGGAGGGGTCCCTTGTCCTGAGGCTGCAGGCGTCGTCTGGGTCGTCGAGGAGGGTCCTTGGCCACTGGATTCCAGGTCAGAATCGCCGGGGGTCGTCCTCGAGGTCTTTGGTCACTCAGGCACAGGCTGGACTCGGCGGGTGCAGAGTGTGCAGGTTTCGCGGCTCCGTGCCAGGGCCGGGTCTTTGGTAGGTTTTCTTTGAGCAGTACCACTGCTCGTGGGAGTCCCTGGGTCGAAGGCTGTAGCACAGAAGTCAGGTCCTCCGGGGTTTGTGAGGTTGCTGAGGCCGGGATTCCGCAGGAGCAGGTTCAGAGGTCGACAGGCCGGTAGGGCTGGGGCCAAGTCAGTTGTTGTCGCCTCCTTTTAGCAGCTGCACGGCTGGTCTTCTTGCTTCGTCTTCTCTTCTTGTTTTCGGATTTGGGAACTGCGGAAGGAAGGTTCAGGGAGCCCCTAAATACTAAATTTAGGGGTGGTTACAGGTAGGTAAGGGCAGGGACCAATGGGTCCCTTCCCTGGGGTGGGTACACCCCTATTCTGTTCCTCTCCAGTGGGAGGGGGACAGGAGCCTGTCCCTGGTTGGCCAGGTCCCCCATCCTCAAGATGGCGGGGACTCGAGTTTGTGCTTCACCTCGCCTCCCCCACCTTAGGGGTGGAGTTGGCAGAGGTGGGCACAACCCATTTCCTGCTTCTGGTTTTCCCGCCGGTTCTCCCGCCAGGAGTGGGGGTAGAACCAGTGGGGACCAGTTTGCTGGAAGCAGCAAATGGTCTGGGAAACTCCAAAGGCGGCAGGCCTTGAAGCTCCCCCTGCCCATCCTGGGGAGGAGGCTTTGGCACCTCGTCCCGGGATGTGCATTGTTTCAGGCCCCTGAGAGCAGAGGCTCTCGACCCAGGGGTCCAGAAACATGTCTGGTGGTGGCAGCCTGGGCAGCCACTCAGTCCGGACACTGGAGGTCGGGTTGGTTTCAGGGGGCATCTCTAAGATGCCCTCTGAGTGCGTTTACATTAAATCCCACACTGGCATCAGTGGGGGTTTATCGTGCTGAGAAGTTTGATACCAAACTTCTTAGTCTTCAGTGGGGTATTATGGTGCTGTGGAGTTCGTAATGACAGACTCCCAGCACCATATACTCTTAATGGCAGCACTGCACTTACAATGCCCAAGAATGGACTTGGGCACTGTAGGGGCACAGGGCTCATGCCTCTATGCCCTCACCACTGGCATAGTGCACCCAGCTAGAGGGGTGGCTGACCTAGGCCAGGGCAGTGGCTTGTAGGCATGGCACACAGGGATGTGAGCCATGTCGACTCTTCACTTTTGTTCTGCACCAAGACACGCAGCCTGCAAAGGCAGTGTGTGTGTGTAAGGTGCAGGGTCCCTAAGGGTGGCACAACAAGTGCTGCAGCCCTTAGGGGCCTTCCCTGGTCACAGTGCCCTGGGTACCCATGGTACCATTTACCAGGGGCTGACCTGTGGCCAGGGATGTCAATTGGGTGTAGGTATCAATGCAATTTTAGGGAAGGAACACAGGCCCTGGGTACCTGGTTGGCAGGAGCCCAGGGCACACTCAGTCAAAGTACATCAGCCATTCAGCAAAAAGTGGGGGCATACCATGTAAGAAAGATGGCACTTTCTCACAGATGTGTCACACATTTGCCATAAATTCAGAATGTTATTACTCTAGTTGTTCATTAGATCACTGTAGTAAAGCTACTGCTCACCAAGGAGTTAACTGGAAGTCTACTGCTGGTATTGAAAGTTATTGTTTCAGTCTGCATGTCAGAATTTTCTAATGAAATAGAAGAGGATTTGAGATCTCACTTAAAACATGCACTAAATTTTCTTTTTGCAGCACTAACCATAATTTCTATGGCAAAATGAACCCCCTCATTGTGTTCCTTTTTAAATTAAATGTTTTAAGTGTTACCAGTTTATTCCAATCAAGATGGCTTCAGGTGTGCCATACTTTTGTCATAAGTAAGACTGTTAGCGCTCTAGTTGTTCTTTAGAACACTCTGGGAAGCTGCAGTAGAACACAAAGGCATCAACTGACAGGCTGCTCCTGTTGAAATATAACAGGAAGATATTTGAGATCACACTTGAAACATGTCCTAATTTTTCTTTCTACAGCACTAACCATAATTTCTATGACAAAATGAACCCCATCATTTTGTTCCTTTTTAAATTAAATGTTTTAAGTGTTACCAGTTTATTCCAATCAAGATGGCTTCAGGTGTGCCATACTTTTGTCATAAGTAAGACTGTTAGCGCTCTAGTTGTTCTTTAGAACACTCTGGGAAGCTGCAGCAGAACACAAAGGCATCAACTGACAGGCTGCTCCTGTTGAAATATAACAGGAAGATATTTGAGATCACACTTGAAACATGTCCTAATTTTTCTTTCCAGAGCACTAACCATAATTTCTATGACAAGATGAACCCCATCATTTTGTTCCTTTTTAAATTAAATGTTTTAAGTGTTACCAGTTTATTCCAATCAAGATGGCTTCAGGTGTGCCATACTTTGTCATAAGTAAGGCTGTTAGCACTCTAGTTGTTCTTTAGAACACTCTGGGAAGCTGCAGTAGAACACAAAGGAATCAACTGACAGTCTCTGCCCTTGTTGGATGTACATGTTTTACTGAGAATGTCAGACTTCATTCTCACATGACTGAGAAAGATAATGTGAATTTACAGAAAATATGCTCTCATTTTAGCTTCTGGGGCACCTTCCAAAACTGTATGGGACAAGCATGTGAAAATAGTTTTCTCTCAAACATGATTCATGATATCCCAGCAGAAGGTTTTTCACAGGGTAAAATCACCTTAGAACACACCACAATTCCTGAAATTAGTATGGTACCATCAACAAATGAATTCTAATGTAACTAAAGTCTGTTATCACCCTTTATAGTTCTCCTTTTGGTAACCCTCAAAATCTTCGATTCACTACAATGCATTTCAATGGGGTACTATCATTTATATTGGTCTCAAGATGGCTGCCAGCAATTCCAGGATGAAGTGCTGACAGCCAATCAGATCTCACGATGACATGTGTGGTTAGGCTCCGCCCAGATATATATGTGTTTTTCTTTGATTTTCTCAGCAACTACTGAACGGATTTACACCATTTAACAAAAAGGGTTCTTTTGAACCAAGAACTACCTCTTTGCCAAATTTGGTGTAATTCCGTTCAGCAGTTCGGGCTGTAGCCGTGTCTAAAGTTTCCTATGGGAAAATGAATGGGGAAAACACGTTTTGGGACCCCCCTTTTTTCTCGGCCCCCGCTTGACGAATCACCGGAGCGGGCCATAAAGTTTGAAAATTTCGCGAAGATTCGTCAACCGACGCAAGAGTTATTTCAAATAGAATGTCGTGGATTTCCTATGGAAAATAGGTCCTAACTATAACTATCTACTGGCGACCGCCAGTAGATAATATATATATATATTTGTGTATATATATATTTATATGTGTGTATATATATATATATATATATATATTTTCCTTTTATTTATTATTGAGCAGAAACATAGATAAGCAGGGACAACAAATATACATCGCTACATAAAAATTGATGCGGGCCTCTATGAGTAGTTCTTTCCATAAAGTGCAACATGCCAATTTACCATCTGTATATGGTACGAGAGCTTAATCTAGCACACAAAACTGCTAAAGTGCAACCGGTTACAATTTAATAAAGTGCAGTGTTTACCTAACCTGATCATGATCTAGTTCAGTCCCCTAACGTGCGCTTTTCGTTCTGATAGAAACTTTGCATTACCTTACAGCCCCAATTTACTGGATGATCTCCAGCCTCTCCATATATTTACATACAGTAATACATATTTCACTGGCACCTACTCTCTTAGCATATGCTTCTTCAAATTTCCTTGTGTGTATCATTTTATTAAGCCATTCCGAATAAGTGGGTACTTTGGGGGACCTCCAATTCTGAAATATCAGAGCACGTGCAATAAGGGAAGCAATTACTATAAATGTCTCCTCCCCTCTCGACATTGCTAGATTTTGTCTCTGACTAACGATACCAAAAAGTCCTACAGATGCTTCAGGATACAGTCTTTTCTGTGTTCCTCGGCTTAGAGCAGAAAAGATCCTATCCCAAAATTGTCCTAGCTTTGGGCAGGTAAAAAAAGTATGGAGCCAACCTCCCTCGCCTGCTAACTTGCAGCGAAAACATCTATTCTTTTATTCCGGACGTATCTTATGAAGAGCTTTGGGTGTATAGTACACCATCCAGCATGACAAAAAGGCCATTCTTTTCAAATTGACCGCTCTTAAGGCTTTGCTACCCAGTTGTGAAATGGCTTGTGTCTCCTGGGTCACTTTTGTAACGAATTTATGACCACCATTGACTCCCCTTGGGACCGTGAAAGGCGATACCAATTTCCCACCCCTCTTAACTTTGCTCCAAATAAAGCAGCCAAAATTGGAGTTGGGCCAGAACTAGATGGGAGATAGTACTTATTTAATAGATGTAAAATCTGAACATAGCCAAAGAATAAAACCTTTCTCCGGTCTCCACACCTGTCTTGGACCTCTTGCCAAGGAATACCTCTGCCACCAACTAAAAAATGCCCTAGCTCTTTAAAGCTGCAGGTGTTCCAGAACCTTAGATGGCTGCTCTGAATTTGGAGGGCCAAGCTTTTACATTCTGCTAATTTTAAGTAATAAAACCCTGTGGAATAAGCCTGCTTGGAATAAAAAGTCTGGAGTCTAAAAATATATATTCCTGCAAAGTCTTGTACCTTGTTTTTTTGGGGAGTTTAGCTGTTTTTAAGAACACCGGAATCTGCAATCCAGCTTCCTGCACAATTTTATCCAAAAAGAAAGTATCGATAGATCCCTTACAGTCTACTAAACGGACTATTAGATCTAAAAAGGCTGCTTCATAATATGTACGAACTTGGGGAAGTGCAAGCCCACCCTGATTAATTTCAAGTTGAAGCAACAAGAGTTTTACCCTCGGTGCCTTCTTACGCCAGACAAACTTTCTGAAAATCGTTTCCAACTCTTTAAAATAGCTCATATTGATTTTTATAGGGACGTTTGTAAAAAAAAAGACAAGTAAAGGTAAAATGGACATTTTTATAAGGGCAACGCGGCCAATCAAAGTAAGTGGTAATAGCGACCATTCCTCTTACAGCTTTTTGATTTTTTTCCGCATGGATTCATAATTCAGTTTATATATTTCGGTATACTGGTTGGTGACATATATCCCCAAATATCGAATTGGATTAGAAGTAAGGGCTTGATGTTTAATATTATCGGGGAGAAATTCACCCGAGCTATTAATTGTTATGGTTAATTTTATACCCTCCATTAATTCAAATTGTGCAAATTCTGCTAATGTTAATTCAATATTCTGTCTTTCCAGACTGAGATAGAGGATAATGTCACCCGCAAACAGCTTTAATCTGGCCATTCCTAATATTGGTGCTTTTATCGCCACGTAGCCAGGGGTTCGATAAAAAAGGTAAGAAGCACGGGGGACAAAGGACAACCTTGCCTGGTCCCCAGTTAACTTTAACTGTCCCAGCCAGGTTAGAGGTAGTAAAAACCTGTGCCTGTGCCCCTTGATAAATATTGCATAACATGTTTATAACCTTGGGGGGGAATCCCATACCTTCTCAGACCATAAAAAACAGTGCCCCAATTCACCAAATCAAACACTTTTTCTGCGTCAACCATCATAATAAGTGCTGGAGTTTAATTGATATTAAAAAAATCGAGTGCCTGGACTAAAAACCCTGAATTTGTGGACATTAACCTCCCTGCGACAAACCCTGTCTGATCCTTATGGATCGTTGTTTGTGCCAGAGGAGTAAAGCGGCATGCCCAGATTTTCATTAGAATTTTATAGTCAGAACTGAGTAAACTGATCGGTCTATATGAATTAATGTCTCTAGGGTTTTTATCCTTCTTTACAAAACTGACAGTAATGGATTCTTTAAACGCTGTGGGGACCAAACCACCCGCTTTCACAAAATTAAAAAGTTCACCCAAAAAAGTTGTTAATTCCTCAGCAAACACTTTGTAAAATTCTATTGGCAACCCATCTTTTCCACACGCTTTACCTCCTGACATTGTGGTAAGGGCTAACTGAATTTCAGCTGCTGAAATATCTGCTTGAATCTCCTCTGCCTGGATATTCGATAAATGCGGGAGGTTAATGTTGTCAAAATCTTGTTGAATTGCCTCTTGCCCCACCATATATTTAGTAGCATGTACCTGATCGTAATGCTCCAAAAAAAATTGTGCAATCCTTTCCTTATCAATCACCAGGGCTCTTGTACCAGGTTCCAGCACTTCAGTAATTAATGCTGCTTCCTGTTTTACTTTAGTCAACTAGGCTAACAGTTTACCTACCATTTGACTCTCTTCGTAAACTCGCTGCTGGAATGTCCAAGAGCTATTGATTTCTTCCATAATAAAAAAACTCTTAACTCCTGTTTTGCTTTATTAAGCTGCCTCTTGACTGTCTCTTTTCCCCTTAAAGAGGCATTCTTTTGCAGCAAAGCAGTATCAACTGCCAGCTGGTGTTCGGCTATGCAAGTCCTTCGAATTTTAGACTGTGTGGCCATGAAGGCCACCAATTGCCCACGGACTGAGGCCTTAAAGGCCCCCCACACTGAAAAGAATTCTGCTGTACCCTTATTGTCCTGGAAAAATTATGTTATCCATTTTCTTCTATCAAATACCCATTGTTGGTTTAAGAGAAGGAGTTGATCCATCTGCCACCTGCACCTTGTCCTCCTGCCCTCCTGCCCTCCTCTGATTCTAGTTCCAATTTGAGCAGAGAGTGGTCTGAAAAAGAATTGGCCCCCATGCCTGAGCCAGAATATTTCAAAGAACGAGAGATTAAAAAAAACTCAATACGGGAAGCCGACTGGAATTGTCGGGAGTAACAGGTATATTGTAGTTCTTCCCGATGGGCTCTACACCATGGATCAATTAATTGGTAATCTTGCTTTATTACCTCTATTACGTTTTTGGTCTTTGGCTTCAGTTGTTTTTTATTTTTATTCGAGGTGTCCTTTGTCAGGTCTTGAATATGATTAAAATCACCCCAAAACTAATCGGGCCCATAGCTCCCCTAAGTATCTCATTTATCCTGATGATAGATGTAGGGTTAACTATTATTGGTGCATAATAGTTGACAACATTTAGGATATTCCCATTTAAGCTCACCGTGACCCATAGCCAACGACCATGAGGATCTCTCTGAACTTGGTTAAACTCCCAGTCTAGCTCCCGGCTAAAATATATAGCAACCCCACCTTATTGCCATCCCTGCCGAGGCAAAAAATACTTTGGAGAAAGATTTAGGGATAAAACGTTTTGGAGTGTTTGTTTTAAGGTGGGTTTCTTGAAGAAAGAGAACTTGTGGTGAAAAAGAAGCTAACCATCTTATTATCCCACCGTACTTTTGTTTATTCAATACTCCATTTACGTTGACCGAAATTATCCACAATTTAAAAACCATCTCCAACATTATTGCCTAAATATTGCAGATATTGATTCAATAATCTATTTTCCTAAAGCCTACCCCCTATGATTCTGCTTATTTTTTTCTTTTTTGCGACCCACACCCTGCTACTCCCAACCTTGCCCTCCCCCCTCCCCACACCTTGCCCTCCCTAGGAGATGGGAAAAGGCCTGCAGAGCCCATCTCCACCCTCCCCAAATTGACTCCCTTGTGGGGGGCCCGGAACTGCACCCTGTGTGACCCGTCCGCCCCACACTCAAACATCCTTTCACATTGAACTTAGTGATTCTTTTCTATTTTAAATTGGAGATTTCTTTCAGCAAATCCTGAACTTCCTCTATATTTGTGAACATATGGAACTTGCCTCTCTATAGCACCCTTAACTTTGACTGCTGAGCTATTGCGGCCTGCGCGCCCTGTGCCTTGAAAAGATATAACAATTTAACAAACTCTTTTAGCCGACGTGCGGCAACTGCAGATATATAGCAAAAATCCGACAACTGAAAACGTCATTGATCGAAAATTGTCTCTTCTGAATTGCTTTAGATAGTATCTGCTCTTTGATGCGGTTGTCGGCAAAGTTAATCAGAATTGTGCTTGGTAGTTTTGAATTCGAAAAAGGGTGTAAGGGCACCTGATGCGTTCTTGTTATAGTGAGATCTCCAGCGAATTCTGGCAGCACACTCTTCTTGATAAAAGTCTCGACCCATTGAAGAGTTTGGGACCCTTCACTCCCCTCTGGGACCCCCACTATACACAGGTTTGAACGCCGCAAGTGATTCTCGAGCTCCTCCAGTTTACTCTTGAGTGAAGTTTTTTCCTTTTTAACTAAGTTCACCTGCTGCTGCATAGTGTTCATTTGATCTTCAAGGTGTGCGATCCTCGATTCCGCCTCTTGTATCTTTGCTGGAAAACTACCCACTGCCTCCTCAATCTTTGAGAGGCGCTGATGAAGGGATGCTATCTCATTAGCTCGAGTTGTCTTGAGCTCTCTTATCTCGTCTAGAAAGAGATTCAGCATAGTTTTTATGTCACATTGTAGGAGAGTTCCTTCTTCTTGAAGTTGAACAGACGGCCTGCATCGGGACCCTCCAATTTGTTTCTGAATCCATGCTTGCTGCCCTGCGAGGACTGGTCCTTCTTTACTTAGCGACAGGGGCTGATGTTGTGGCGGCGGCTGCGAAAGTATCGGAGCCTGTGGAGGCAACTGTGATGGTGGCTGTGGTGATGGTGATTGAGCCTGCGGCTGAGAGTCCACGGAGAGGCTATTCTTCTTTTGAAGGGAGCTGTGTCTGCCCTTACCCTCCAGGGTAGCTGATTGTCCTGGGGAGGATTGATCACTTGCAAGGGACTAGTTTGTATCTCATCAAGAGACCCTTGTAGTATCTCAGAAGCAGCCAAAACGGCCAAGGATACCTTGCTTTTGGAGAATAGCGGATAATCCTCTGTGTTTTGATAGTTTGGGTTGACCATTTTCTCCTTTATAGGTTCTTGTAAAGGAGGAGAATTTTCTTTTCCCTTTCCTGAGACCATACCAGTGAATCATGATTTTCTGGTATTTCATCCTGCATGTCCGGCTCTTCCTCAGGTCTTATTCCTTCATCCGACCCTCTTTGAGCTATACTCTCCATAGCTGGAGCCCTCGCTCCAAAATCCTTTCTGGGTTCTGACGGCTCCTCTTCTGAGCTCACAGAACTAGAGTTTATCATAGAGCCAGTCCATGCTTTTTGACTGTGCTCTGCTCTTGCCGCAGCTGATGCTGCCTTAGATTGAGCTGCTCGTGTTTTTTGCTTTCAGGCTTGCGGCTGAGTCCACCTTAGCCATTAAGTTTGACAATTTTAAATGCTTTCACATTTTTTTACAGCACGCCTTAGAGAGCAAGGATCACTTCCAACAAAAAAACTGCTTTGGTCTATCAGCGCCAGTCCGCAGTCGTGCTCACTCCTCTAGTATCGCCCCCTCCACTTTTGTTATTTACCCTTATAAATTTTATTATTTCTCGCCCTCTTTTTATTCTTCCTTTCCCTCCTCCACTCCTCAACTCCAACTTCCTTGGTTTAGAAAAGAGAAAAAAGAATGAATGCATATCCTTTATTTTTTTTTTATTTTTTTTTTATTTTTTTATTAATATAGCAGCACCATTGTTACACTTACGCTTAACACATGAGGAATTATCAATCATCCATAGTACTTACAGGAAATGAAAAACCATCTAAATATAGAAACAATAAAGAAACGGTAAATCATTATCCTTGAAAGAAAAAAATTAGTTACTTCAGGCAAAGCAATATATACCGTTATTTACATATCTAGCAAACAAATACCAACATTTGAAAAGTAAATTGCAAGCCTGCCTGTACAAAAATAGATAAGGAAAGAGTGATCATGCTGTCAGTGAGGGTCTGTTATCCACCCTGCCTTCCTTCCATCTATAAATGGGTGCCCAAATACGCCTGCCAAGCATTCTCCCTCTTCTGCCCTTTCTCTCATAGATCTCCTTTTCAAGATTATATATGGCGATCAGCCTGGCGAGCCATTGCTGAAATGTTGGGTCTATTTGATCAAGCCAGGCAGAGGCAATGCAGATTCGCAACACAGCCATGGCCAGGAAAAGGAAGAAGTGAGCCTTGCACTTCGCTAATATTTATCCCCAAATGCATATCCTTTAGATACAATTTTCAGACAGTACTATGAGCGAGGGGGAGGGGGTCCAGAACCATTCTACGAATTTTGGAGAGGGGGAGCAGCTCTCATTCTTTTTCCTTCCCAGCTCTTGCTTTTCAGCACCTTACAACTTAAGTCCTATAATAAAAAATGTTTTTTAAAAAGAAGCAGGGTCTTTAGCTGAATTCACTGCACTATACCGTCAGCAAGCTGCAGGCAAGCTCACCTTTGACCATTTTCATGGACGTGGCGCTTCACTGGCTCTTATCCTAACCGGGCCAGCCATCCGTCCTTCAGTCTCTCAGACGCCTCCCTTCTAGATTGCCTCCACAGCAGTCGCCCTTCTTATGATGTCTCCAGGCACGAAGAGCCGGGGACAAGGAGCGAAATCCTGCTCACTGCAATCCCGGCAATCCCCAGCCTCAGCAAGCGCAGCATTCATGAAGCACGCCTACAGTGTCTCAGCGGCTCTCCACCTTGCCATAAACCCGGAAACGAAAGCCGCCTGAAGAAAGGGGGAGGAGCATGACGGTCACTAGCAGCTACGCACTACGGGCATGCCGTCCTGCCTCCTATTCTATATATATATATATATGGATATATATATATATATATATATACACACACACTAACAAACCAAAGGTTAAGGTGAAGTTATAGTTTGGTAAGGGAATAGGCTTTAATACGTTTATTTTATACTTACTAGTAATTCACTGAAAGACTCCAGCGGGAGTGAGTGCTCTGGTTGGCTGCCAGCAACATCAGAAAAATGGCAGCCACTACAGGACTTGGGGACTTAGTCCCCTTTACTGAGCTTTAAAAAAAAAAACGTTGTGCATGGGGTTTTTGATTTGATTTGATTTGGATATTTGTGAAGCCCAGCTATCGGTCTGGAGGGGGCATCCTGGCGCTACACAAAAGAAACCAGATTGGCTGGGTAAGTATGAGAGAGATCCTACTATATCAGAGAGGAGCAGAATGCATCTGTGAGCCCAAAAATCCAGGTTTTCAGTGATTTTCTAAATTGAGTCTCTGATTCCATCACCCTTAGGTGTGCGGGCATGAGATTCCATGCTGTTGTTCCCAAGAATGCGATGGATTTTCCTCCTTTGGTTTTATACCTAAAAGTGAGGGGCCTAAGAAGGTTTGCTGTAGAGGATCTGAGGGTCCTAGCCGTGACATAATGAGTGAACTTGGCTGCCAGGTATTTAGGTCCAGTGTCTCTAAAGGCTCTGAACGTAATCACCAGTATCTTAAATAAAACTCTTTTCTGAATAGGCAGCCAATGCAGCGTCTTAAGAGCTGAAGTGGCCAATGAATGATGAGACATTATCAGTACTAGGCGAGCCGCTGCATTCTGTACAATCTGTAGCTTTTTTACTACTAATTTGTTGGTTCCTGCGAAAAGGCTATTGTAGTAGCCTACTCTCGAAAGGATCAGTGCCACTGCCACTGTCTTCTTGCAGAGCACGGAATGTAATCCAAATTTTTTTGAGGGTTTTTATGAGGTTAAAACACATTCCTGCCACTGCAAGAGCCTGAGGCCGAAATGAGAGAGAGGTGTCAAATTTTACTCCCAGGTTCTTGGTGATTTCCACTGTATTTGGTGGGGCAGATGCATCTTCTGTCCACCATTGAATTGGGTTAAAAAGATTGTCTTTTCGGTTGGCCATGGTGCCTGGCTTGCAGCATGCCCTGGCAGATAACTCCCCATAGGCAGCCAACCCCACACTGCACATGACCTTTGGGCATAGGCAGCAGGGGGTTAGGACACCGCTTGGCCTGCTGCGAGTCCCTTTGGCCGACCCCCAGCAGGCTGCCAGCCATGCGCAGTCGGTGGCCTGCACAGTGTAGCTTTGGCCTTTGTGCCCCTGGGACGCTATCCCCAGGGGCAAAACATATGTATTAGGCAGAGGGGCCATGCAGATCCCCTCCCCAGGCCTCAAGTGGCATTGTGTGGCCTCCTTCCCCAAGCCTTTTTAGGCCCCTGGGGTCCCTATCCCCCAGGTCTGTTTTTTTAATTGAAGGGGTGTGGGCCACATGGCCCCTCTCCAGAGCCATGTTAGGCCCTGGGGACCTCATCCCCCAGGGTCATTCCTTAAAATAAAGGGGAAGGGGGTCATGTGCCCCCCTACCTGAGCCTTGGTAGACCTTCGGGACCCCATTCCCCTCGGCCACTCTTCAAAATAAAGGGGAGGGGATCCCGTGTTCCTCTCCTCAAGCAGTTATCGGCCCCAGGTACCCCACCCCCCAGGGGCCCCGCATCATTAAAGACGGCTGCCCACTGAGGGTACCCACCAAATACTCATGGGGGCTTCAAGGGAGCCCCAAACTCAAATGGCCCCAGTTGGCTTCCCGCATTCAGCAGGAGCCAACATTGCTCCCACCCAAAGGGAGCAACTACTTATGCTGTTCCCTCCAGATGGGGGCAATACTTAGACCTGTTTCCCACCCCACTTTGGTGCGGGCAGGGACCAGATCAAAAGTCTGCTCCTAGTGGGCAGGAGCATTTTCAGAGGTCCTGCCGGCTGGGAGCAGACTTTGGCCCTGATTACGAGTCTGGCAAGGACGGCCAGTCTCGCGACAGTGTGGCAGTAGCGGTCCAGCCACCAACGCACCGGCGATCAGACCGCCCCATTACAAGTAGGACTTTCCCTGCAGTGGTGCGGTGGTGTAGAGGCAGCAATATGCTTGGTGGGACCGCTGAAGTCCCGCAAACCATATTGCGAGTTTTCTCTCCACCACGGATTTCATGGCGGTTCCTCCTCGATGAAAACCATGATTTTACAGTCCATACCATGCAGGGACTGTTTTGGCATTTCCATTGCGGTGCTCATTTTCTAGGGCACCAATGTGGGAACCCCAAAAACAGCCCACCAGAAACTAGGAATCTCGTAATCTGGCGGGCGGTCTGACTACGAGATTGGCGGTGTGGGAGCGGGCCAACTGCATGGCGGTCCTCTCCTGCACTGCCAAACTCGTAATCGGGCACTTTGTGTTTGCTCCCACGTGGTAGAATTTTTGAAAATGCTCCAGCCAAGTGAAAGCAAAAACAGGGTTCCCTGTTTGCACTGGTGCGGACAGGTGAATCGCTGTGTCCCGGGGGTGGGCTCTCCGGGACGCACCATGTGAGCCGCCCCCAGGAAATGGGGTCCCTGGGGCCTTTTGAAGCTCGGGGAGGAGGGCTGCACAGCCCCCTTCTCTTAAATAAAAGTCAGGCCCTGGGGGATGGGGAGGGGGTCGTGTGCACCCCTCCCCCTAAAAAAACCACCAGGCCCTGGGGAGTGGGGCCCCTGGGGCCAAAAGACGCCCAGGGAGTTCAGCCACATGCTCCCCTCCCCTTACAAATACATTGGCCCCAGGGAAGGAGTTCCCAGGCCCCAAAACAGCCAGGGAGGTACCAGTGCACCCTCCTACCCCAAAAACAGTATGTTGGGCCCCAGGGGATGGGGTCCCTGGGGTCACAAATGGACTGGGAATGGGGTCCACGGGCGCCCACCCAAAATATAAAAACCACAGTCCCCCTGTACCCTGGCCCAGCCTGGAAGGTTTTGAAAAGAGACGTGAGATACAAGCTTCTTTTTTTTTTTTTGCTGTGGATCCTCCATGAATTTGCAGCAAGATTGAAAAAAAACGTTTATCGCCCAAGCGGGATCCCTCTGTAACCCCACCACCAGGCCTAGGAGGTCAGGGTATCTATGACAAATATTTTTTAATATTACAAATAAATGTACAAAGTCCATGCATCAAGATTCTTTTTTTTTTTTTAAATTAAATATTTTCTTTGACTTTTTCCAACTTACCTTAAACCCCCAACCCCCAACACCCCACCCCCACTGCTGGTGGTACAGCAAAAATATATAACATAGTTCATTGATAAACCATAGCATCTATAAATAAACTGCCGTACATATTCATCACATAAAATACTCAAATAGAAAACACTGACGAAATCCCAGACACACCCCCCCTGCTCCAATGCCCTACAGTTTCCAGTTTCATAGGAACATGCTTCCCCCTCCTTCCAGCACTTTTCAACCCACTTCGTCAGGTGGGCCCATATTCTCAAGCCCTTCTGCCATGCACCGCTCCCTTTTCTCAGATACACAACTTTCTCTAAATTATAAACCACCAAGAGCTGGGCCAGCCATTGCTGGAACCCCGGCAGATTAGGATCTAACCACACAGAAGCAATACAAAGCCTCAAAACAGCCATAGATATAAAAATAAGATCTCGCCCATCCTCAGGTCGAACTTCCCCCGATATTCCGAATAAGATCACCGCAGGTGACAGAGATATTTCCAAATTGAGTTTCTCATTAAAAATCTATTTTTTCAAATTTTCTAACTCACCACAAGAAGTGAACATATGCGCTGTATCTGCCTTATATAGTGCACATCGAGGCAGCATGTTCCTTTCCCCTCTCCCCATTTAGCTATCTTATCAGGGGTATAGTATAGAAAAAGCAATTCTTATGTGCTTGTAGTTGAGCGGAAACTAAAATAGATTGAGCGGAGTCAAAGGATTGAAAAATATAGTATCGGATTAACCACACCTTCTCTTGCCACTTCTGGGAATGTTTATCCATGTCATCTTTCATAGCTGAGTTAAAAAACTATAAATTAGTCCAATTGAACATTCACTTACTCCCAGCAATCTATCGACTATCTCACAACTTGAAAACCCGGCTGGGCCACCCCCTTTTCGTATAAAAAAATCTCTTACTTGGAAATATAAAAAAAAATCCCTCCACCCAATATTAAATTAATTTTTAAGGTCATCAAATGAGATTATACCCGAGGGGAAAAAAATGCCCCACCCTATATCGCTCTGCCTTAATCCAATTATTCAAAAGTTGATCGCTAAAAATATCGGGTAAATTTATATTTTTAGCCAGAGGAGTGTAAAAATGTTATCTCCCAATCTCCAACAACCTGCACTCCAAACCTTAAAAGCCCCATGAAGGGTCTTGAAGTGCACTTTTTTTATAGTAGCTATCATTCCAGTGTCACCATAAGCAACCCCAAGCCTCCTTCCCAATTAAAAGTTTGTACGGAGAGGGTACTCGTTCATAATCTCACCATCCGGGCTTTCTTGCAGCAGAACTACACTATGTAACAGTGTAGTAGCCCAATAATAGAATTTCAAACTGGGGATTGCCCTCCCTCTTGTCTTTCTTGGTAACATCAGAAATTTGAGTGCCCTTCTAGGTCTGGAGTAGGCCCAGATAAACCAAGAGAATACATCCATTTTCTTGAGCCACTGGGTTGAATAATAACATTACATCTAACCACTAGGGATAGATGCAGATTATTTAATCTACCCAGGTCTTGTTTGATCTGTATTATCTTTCACTATATTATCTATTTTAGCCGCTATACTAACTCAAAGGTATACTGCATTGTCCATGACCCGATTATCGATTAGTCCTATTTTCTCATTAATTACTATCTGAGTCTTATTTTTATTTAGAGCACATCCAGAAAATCTCCCAAATTGTCCAGCCTCATCTTCCACCATCTTAAGCACCCTTAAGGGGCCAGTGGTCACCAGGGCAATGTTGTCAGCATATGCCAACCTCTTTGTTTCCCACCCTTGTACCCAAATCGGTAAAATGCAGGATTGCTTTCCAGCCTATGAAGACAGGGGTCAATATATATTGCAAATATTAATGGGGAACATGGACAGCCTTGTCTAGTCCCCCGTGAGATCGAAAATGAAGCTGACATAACCCCATTGACAACGACCCTGGCCACCGGGTTATCATATAGCATTTTAACAGCTTGGATGAAGCCCTTACCAACACCCAGTCTTGACAGGACCACCCAAAGGAACTACCTATCAAAGGCTTTTTCTGCATCAAGCAAAATTAAAGCCATAGGGTCCCCTGCGACATGTGTGGCATCAAACAACAAAATAACTCTTCGCACATGATCAATTGTGCTTCTTCCAGGAATAAATCCATGTTGATGATCTGAAATGATCTTATGGATAATTGGTGCTAATCGGGGGGCCAGGATCTTAAGAGTTTATTTTGGAGTCATCGTTGATCAGGGTAATCCCACGATAAGACCCCAGTTCCAGTACGGATTTATTTTTGGGGGGCAAATACAACAATGTTTGTGGAAGACAATGAATTTGGAGGCCTACCGGCCTTAAAAATATGATTGAATAATTTGATCATACAATCTTTAAGCTGTTGAGTAAAAACCCTCTAAACTTCTGTCAGAATATAGTCAGTGCCAGTAGCTTTCCCACCCGCAAGGCTATTCATTACATGTAGGATCTCTACCCACTGTGGGGCACCTTCTAGCTGTTCTTGTCCTTCAGCTGAGAATTTAAAACCAGGAATTGCATCTAGATATTCATTAAACTACCTAAAATTCCTCAGTATTATCCAGATAGAGGGCTTGATAATATTTTTGAAATGACACCCTCATTTTAACTGGATCAGTTACCAATCCCAGAACTGGACTGGATCGTTGATCTCCCAGGCTTCATTTTCCATGTTCTACTTTCTAGTTTGTATAGCAAGGTGATGACCAATCTCTTCGCTACATTCATAGGATTTTTCCTTCCAAACCGTGAGTTTATCCGTGGCTTTCTTAGCCAAGATCTCGTAATGGTGGATTTGAAAACAGCCACCCTTAGCTGGGCTTCCCCCAATTCACCCCCTTGTTGTGTGGCTGTGACCAAACCCTCTTCTGCCGAAGCCAAAATGGCCTGAAGGTCCTGTAGCATTTGCCTTCCTTGCCTATTACGTTTCAGAGACAACCTTAATGTTTCCCCATGGATTCCCACCTTCAAGGCATCCCAGACCATATCTATTGTCGTACTCCCATATTATCACTCAAAAACATAGGAATCCAGTTTTCCATATGCGAACGGTAGTCCTCATTCAACAGAAGATCCTGTTCAAAAGTCCATGATGTCACCTTTGCTTTGAGACCTGTGCCCTTAAGTTCTACCACTAACATGTTATGATCTGACAGAATACGTGGGGCCTTTTCTATAAAGCAATCATGGATTAAAGAATACAATACAAACACATTATACAATCTGGTGTGCGATAAATGTGGGGCTGGAAAAAAAGGTATACCTTGGATCTAAAGGCCGTTAAGTGTTCCACAAATCTACCAAGCCATGATACCTACGTAAATCTATCAAGGCCTGGAAAACCTTCAGGTTTCCCCTGGAATAGACCCAGTCTTCTTTCAGAGACCAGTTTACCAGCAAATTGATATTAAAATTCCCACATATAATAACGGGAAGAGGCCACAGAGCTAAATCCCTAGCAGCCCATTCAATTACTCCCGGATCATCCACATTACTGCCATAAATTGAACATCTAGAAAAGTTCCCACCGGAGAATGTTTGTCATTCCGTAATGACCCAATGGCCAAATTAATCAACCCAAGTCTTGCAAAACTGCAAACTACCACCCCAAGCCAAAATAGCCCCTCACATATCCAAGCAGTTTGTTGTCCCATAAATCAACCTATAACCCAGAGATTTTAGCAACTGTTTCTGGGCTCCTTCAATATGGTCTCTTGCATACAGATGATATCTTACGCTAACAGTTGTAGTCCAACTGCTATCTTCTGCCTCTTCTTAAAATCATTAAGCCCACAGATATTGATAGTAGCAATACACAATTTACCCATTCCAAATCAGCAAAGGAGCCCGGGAGCTCGGACATCTATCCATCAAAAACTAACTATTTTACAGCAAAACCTCCAAAAAAAACAGACTTTTAAGTGCTTGGAATGTTTTCTCTCCCCACCAGCATGTGAGTCCCCCCACCCTCCCACAAGCTTCCCCATGCCCCCGGCCCTCCCTCCTACTACCACAACAAGAGCAATCAGGCCCCAACCTGAGCCTGAGTGAAGACATCTGACGCTATCCTGTCCCTACCGTACCCCCCTGCCCCACCATACACATAGACAACTCATCAGGCATGATATTCATTATACCATATTTGCTACCCCAATAATTTACTACTGCGGTCCACCCCACCCAAAATTTCTTTTAGGTATGTCTGGGTCTGGATCTCAGAGGTAAAAGTACGAGCCTGCCCCTTAAAAACAATCTTTAGCCGAGCGGGATTCTGTAAATACACCTCAGCCCCAACTGTCAGCTACTAGTACCAATGCACAACGAGTAATCCAGAAGGACATGACCGTAATTTCTGTAGATCCATTGGTTAGTAATGAGCAGAACACTCTCGAACCAACTACTAACCCCAGTTTACTTCCTGTAGTCCAGGAGTCAATGGATCTAGACCCAGTAGATCCATCGACTTGTATTAACCACAATACTCCTGAGCTAATTGATAGTGCCAACTCACACCAAGCAACCCAGGAGACATTGAATCTAGATCGTGTTGATTGACTGGCAAGGGAATATAGGGGGAAGAGGACGACAAAGGGAGATCATCTCGAACTGGACACGAATTGTGCAAACCATAATCTTTCCTTTAGTCCCCAACTAAGCTCTGATGTCACTCTCCATCCAATACACCCAGACAGAGAAGATAATACATACTCAACTGAGGAGGGAAATACTTGTCTCCGACTAGATGGAACCCCAACCATACACTCACACTCGATCCCAAAACGGCAAAAAAAAAATTCTTGGAACGTAGCAGGGCTAAAGCAAAAAATTAAGGAACCGGACTGGCAGAATTACATAGAGGGATTCGACCTCTGTCTCTTCCAGGAGACATGGGCCATAGAACCGCAGCATAAACTAGGGTACAGAACCTTCAGCTAGAAGCAGTACAATCAAAAAAAGGGAGGGCATCGGGGGGGCCTGATAATATGGGTAAAAATCTGCCTAAATGTTACCATAGAAACTGTAGTTACAGACTCATTAGACATCTTGGGTCTGAAATTTAGATTTTCCAATGCAACACAGCTGTACCTTTTTAATATCTATCTGACACCCAGGGGGTGCTCAAAAGAAGCACCATTGTTAGAACACTTCAAGGAGGTTCTGGGATCTATAGATCCCAAAGATGTTACCATCATTGGAGGCGACTTTAACTGCTGTTACGAACCAATGATGGGACTCAAAGTAGTGTCTGAAGAGGAAGATCAACTCAGAGGCATCCCCCTTCTTCAGACAAAAAATACAGCGAGGTGTACCACCTCTGCCATTCAAATGTTTCACTTCACCATCGAAAAAGGGTTTAGAGCATGCAATGGTCGGTTCCCCATAGATCTTGCTTGCGCAAACACTTTTGTAAGAGGAAACACTGGGTCAAGAATAGATTACATACTTATTGGTACACCAAACTGGGCACATGCATTGGATTTTAAGGTCGACAACAGATCGGAGAGCGACCATCTCCCGCTATGCTTGGATTTAGATGGAAAATACTTCCCATTCCAGAAACTCTGGAACTTGACCCAGGACTAGAATTAAGGCAGCCCCTGGTAACAAATAACCGAAGGTCAGTTAGATGGCCCACCATCTTAGACCAAGTCGAACCCCTAACTAGTATTTACAACACTTTTAGTGCTTTGGTAGGTTCCTACCTGGAAAAAGATCGTGAAATTGTTAAGATAACGGACATCCACAAAAAACTGGTAGAGGAAATACAAGGGAACCTAACTAAGCCCCATACAAAAAAGAGAACTGCAAAGGCAGGGGCACAGCCACCTAACCCTTGGTATGACAAGGAATGTAGACTGGCCAAAACTAGGCTTATTAGTGCCCTCATAAACAAAAACCGAATTGAGATTAGAGTAGAAAGAGCTAAATATAAGAAAATGCAAAAGATAGCCCAAAGAAACTGGGAAGACAGTATCTGGGAAGAGCTTATAACTGCGGCAAAAAATAGGGACCAAACCATGTTTTGGAAACTGATGACTCATGGAAGCACATATGATACGACGGTTTCTGACTATTACTTAGATCCTACCACCTGGCAAAGACATTTTACAAACCTTTATGATGCCACTGATGACTCAGAACTAGTTAGATACTCTCCATCTAATCCTTGGGGGTCCTTGTTTTTAAACCAAAAAACACCACTACAGTTTAGTATGGAGGAGACCGCCCTTGCTGTAGCAGCTATCAAACCATCAAAGGCAACAGGTCCCGATAGAATTCCGGGGGACCTTTTTAAACACAGTCAGGAAGTATGGGTACCGTACATAAATGAATTACCAAACGCAATAGCTAGGGGACAGGCGGTGCCAGCCTCCTGGAAGGGAGCCGAGATAGTCCCCATTTATAAAAAGGGCAGCAGGGAAGACCCTGCAAATTATTGGCCTATAAGCCTGATAGATGTTCTACAAAAGGTTTAGGCAAAACAGATTTTAACTAGGCTCACTGATTGGATGACAGAAGAAAATGTACTATCATCATGCCAGGCAGGATTTAGGCAAAAACAAGCACATTAGACCAGGTATTTAGACTGATGATTATATGTTGGAAATACACTAGATTAAGATCTAGCCACCTATATGTCACCTTTATTGACCTAAAGGCGGCATTCGATTACATCCCCAGGGCACAGTTGTGGGAATCCTTACACCAACTAGGTGTAAGGATGATGACATTTTAATCCAAATTATCAGACTACACCAAGATAACTACGCAAAAGTGCGATGGGGCAAGGGAGGTGGCTAACTGATGAGATTCCTGTCAGGAGGGGAGTGCGCCAGGGCTGTGTCCTGGCGCCGACTCTATTCCTCTTGTATGTAAATGACCTGGTTAACCACCTGCAAAACTGTGTACATGATTCCCCTAAATTGGGAGGTAATCACATCTGCGCCCTAACATTTGCGGACGACACTATCTTACTGTCCCAAACACCTAATGGCTTGCAGAATTTGTGTACAGCTTAAATGATTACTGTAAAGCAAAAGGTCTTGAGGTGAACCCAACAAAAACGAAATACATGACAATAAGGCTACATAGAAGTTTTAAGAATAAAATGTACCTGAATGGTCCAGAACTAGAACGAGTATCTAATTTCGAATACTTGGGGGTCACCTTAGACTCAAAACTTTCTTGGGCAACACAAATAGAGAAGTCAAAGGCTATTTTAACACAGAACTCCATCCCTATTGTAAAAAAACAATCTGCAACATCCTCCTAAGCTTTTACTCCAGCCCTGGAAGTATACAAAGCCAGAGCCCAATCTTCTGCCCTATACGGTGCGGAGATTTGGGGAAGTGGAACCCTCAAACCCTTAACAATAGCAGAAAACAAAATCCTGAGAATGTTTGTTGCCCTTCCTCAACGTACTCCATTGATTCCCCTGACCTATGACTTGGGTATTAAACGCTTGGAGTATCTGGCAATTTGGAGAACACTGTCGCTCTGGATCAGAACCTGGATAACACCGGAGCTAATTGTGTACAGAGAATCATTGATCGAACTCCTGGCACTCGACACTCAAACCACATTCCCCTGGTTGATCCACATTAGAAAGTGGCTTTTGGATCTAGGACTTAGCAGATATTGGTCGAACCCAAGTCTGCTGACTCCTGAGTCAAAAAGCGAAATTAAATTGTTATTTTGGGAATTTGTGAAAGACAAGGTAACTCAAAATGGTTCACATGGAAGCTTAACTACACAATTCCTGAGTTTAAAACGACACCTCATTTTGAGCCATTTTTAGATGAGATAGAACCGCTACTAGCAAAGTGCTTATATTTGAAATTTTGATATGGAATTTTACAACTAAACAGCTTTGTTGCAAAATGGTCAAGGCTACAAAACAAGGAGGGGGACCCTCGTTGTGCCTTATGTCAATTGGGGGTTGATCAAGATATTGCGCACGTTTTGTTTTTCTGCCCAGCATACAAACTAGCTAGAAGAAAATGGATAAAACCATTAGCCAGGTGCCTTAGTGTCAGGAGAAGGAATGTTATGCTGAGAATACTAAAAACTGACAACTCCTGCTTAATAGTCTTTAGTCTCAGCCGATTTTTACTGGCTATTAATTTTATAAGGAAAAAGGGAGGGCAAAACCTATAACTTTATAAATCTGGCTGTTAATTCAAAGTATCTACTTAGATATAATGTTGTACAATCTGGCAGAAACAAATACGCCAAAATTCATAATGAACTGTATATTATGGTCAAGATTGAACGAAAATCTTAAAAGGAAATAGTAGAAGTGTCGGTGTAAAAATTGAAGTCTTTTAAATCTACATGTAGTGTATTAGTTTCCAAGTTTTTAGTAATAATTCAATGATTTTAAGTTTTGATAGTTTTTATTACAGGCATCTCATGGGATTTTAAAGAATATCTAAATTTTAGTAGATTTTTTTTATATAGTTTGGATATAAATCAATTCATGCCGATGGTCCTGTGGTATAGTGAAACAATTTGAACCACTTTATACCTAATGCACATGCACTTTCTAAGAATTTATCATTATCATAGAATAAATTGTGTTTTCTAGCTACAGCATTGCACAGGCACTTTATAAGCGAACAAGTTAACAGGGCAATTTTTATATTTTCAAAAAAGAGGTGGTATTTACCTAGATTTAATATGAACTGTAAATAGTCTATATGTACATAAATTTGACAATGTGAGCAATGGAGAATGTATTTTAATTTTATTGATGCATGTATTGTATATTACTGTATATTACTGTTTTCTTACTTTTATGGCCTTATAGGCCGAAATAAAGTATTTGAATTTGAATTGGTTCGAAAAGTTGCCTTAATCGCCACCTTCGTTCTACTGTGGCATGTGCAAAGTCAGGCTTGACAAAAAAAGACACTCCATCAAAGTCTCTTTTGGCATTTGGGCGTGCCAAATCATAAACCGTTTGCCGTAGTGAAAATGTCAAAAATACGCCAAAATCACACGAAGTCGAGCCTTCAATTGGAAGATCATTTTGTTAACATCATTGGGAATCGGTGGGCACATTGATCCTCTGTATCTCAGTCCCATGAAGTCAGTTCAGGAAAGGCACCTTTCAAGAGGGATACTATATATTTTGTAACCTCATTGCCCTTTACACCTTCTAGTACCCCCAGAAATCTTAAATTATTATGGCGTTGCCTATTCACATGATTTTCCAATGTCCACATAATATCAGTCAAGAACCCTTTCTGCGAATAGCCCTGGGTCTTCAGAGCGGCCACTTCATTTTCAAGGATTTCTGTACGGTTTTCCACCTCAAAAATTCTCTCAGCGATGTCAGTACAAGTTTTTCTGATTTTTCTAACAGTGCCCTGTAACTTTTTGGTGGCAAGACAAGCTTGCCTTTTGTCCCTCTTGACTTCCTCCTGGAAATTCTCAATCGATTGCAAATTCATTGCAAGTGAGGGTTCCACAGGATTCCCAGCACCTTGTAATCCCTGAACAGCCTTTTGACCCGGTTTAGCAAACTCTTTCTCCCCTTTTTCCTCCTTGGGAAGCATTAGCTGCGTGGCAGAGTATTCCCATCTTAATTCCCCCAAGCTACCTCTGTCAGAAGCTTCTTGTGGCATTTTTTCCATCTTTTTATTTTTCCCCCTTTTGAAAAGTAATTTTCTTTGTTGAGGCAAGCAAGTCAAATCCTTGTGACCACTGCTACTACTCCACTACGAAGCCCCTTCCTTGCTTGTCCCTGAGATACTGCCATCTGAAATATCCAACTCATCTGTAAGGGAGAATAATTTCTCCACGGCATCCGGGGATAGACACACCTCCTCAGGAACTTTTTCATTCTTATCCTCGGGATGTTTATCTTCATCTATCTATGTAGAAACATTGATTCGTACAATAAAATCAGGGTCCCCCCTCGACATCATCCCGGCCAAAGTTGTTACCTCTTTGGCATATTAACTGTCTCCTTCGATTGAATATCTCCTCAATCTCTCACTGAGAGAGGGCCACGTTCCGTCGGAATGGAAAGCAGCACAGGATATGCCTATTCGTAAGAACACCAAGGTCCCTTTGACGGATCTTTCCAATCTCCGCCCCATCTCGCTTCTTCCCTTCCTGAGCAAACTATTGGAGAAACATATCAACAAACATCTCTCCAACCATGTCGAACTCACTGGTTGCCTAGACTCCTCCCAGTCAGGCTTTAGGCCCAAATAGAGCACTGAATCAGCTCTGCTAGTGGTCACGGATAACATCAGGATGACCCTAGACAAGGGCCACTCTACGATACTGGTGCTGTTGGACCTATCTGCCGCGTTCGACACGGTCTCACATCAGATATTGCTCAGGAGATTGAAGGAGATTGGATTAAGAAACTCTGCTTTTCAGTGGATGACAAGCTTTTTATCTGCTCGCTCCCAGACCGTCAACCTGGGCCCGTATCGTTCGGCACCTATGGAATTGTCCAGGGGAGTACCTCAGGGCTCATGCTTGAGCCCAACACTGTTTAATATCTATGTTGCCCCCTTGGCCAATCTCCTGAGGACACATGGGTTCACCCCCATATCCTACGCCGACGATACACAGCTGCTTTTTCCTTTTGACAAACTTACTCCATCTGTACAGGCGGCCTTCTCATCAGGTATGAGAGCTATTTCACACTGGATGAAGAGTAATCTCCTCCAGTGTAATGTTGGGAAAACAGAGATTCTGCTCTTCGGAGAGGCCCCCTTATTATGGACTCCTGAATGGTGGCCGGCCGATCTGGGTGCTCCTCCTGCCCCTAAATCCATTGTTAAGAACTTAGGCATCCGTCTAGATCAAGCCCTTACTCTGAAGGAGCACGCTGCTCAGACTGCTGGCTCCTGTTTCCATACATTGGACCTACTCCACCGAGTCTTTCCTTTGCTTCCCGATTCAACTCGGAAGACTCTGACTCAGGCACTTATATTAAGCCGTCTGGACTACTGCAATGGTCTGCTGATCTCTGCTAATGAGACCTCGCTCAGCAGACTGCAGGTAGTCTAGAACACGGCGGCGCGATTGGTCCTCAAAGCCCCCCCCAGGACTGCTTCCCGCCCTCTTCTCTTGCAGCTTCATTGGCTTCCAATACGCCAACGGGTAAAATTCAAAGTTTGCTGCACCATCCATAAGGCGCTATTCAATCTTGGTCCCACCTATCTCTTGGAGAAATTTACTCCCTACCTACCTTCCAGGTCTCTCTGCTCTGGCTCCAAACATCTTCTTGAGGTTCCCTGAGTCAGGAAGGCTAGATTAGGGGGAAAGGCCCTCTCCCATCAAGGCCCCCACTACTGGAATGAGCTCCCCCTGCACCTGAGACAATGCCCTGACCACCTACAATTTAGGAAGTTGCTCAAGACCACTCTTTTCTGTCTCTGATTCAGCTGTAGTAGCACTACACCCATGTTGCCCGTCCGAAGCGCAGAGATACCCCTTCAGGGGTCGATTCAGGCGCTATATAAAAAAACAAAAAACTTAGGTCCTTGGGTATTATATCTCCCTCTTCCCCGACTGACTTCACATCCGCTTCAGGCTTGGTTAGGGAGACCGCCCCAGACACCCCCTCTAAAATATTGCCAGTCACATCCTCTGCCAAAGGCACTTCCAGAATAGTCACCTAATTATGTAGCAGCCAGGGACCAGTGTCAGCTTCATGACTAGCTCCTGAGTCCCTTTTTTCAGCCAAAGGAGTGACTGAGAACAGCTTACTTTGATCCTGATCAATGTGGCCAATGTCCAGAGCAGGGTGAGCTTCCATTTTATCATTGCCAGTATTCGGGCCCTCAGCCCCAGAGGGAGAGCATAATTTAACAATTAGGGGTTGAGACCCAACGTGTCCCAGTAATTCCGCTGAGGTAATTTCCTGACCGACTCTGTTTTCTCCTTACTGGGTCAAAGATCCCCTTTCTTCCCTTCAGTTCTGCTTTCTACCACAACCTCTCGTCGGGCTGGATGACCATTAGAGTGGGAGCCACTGAAGGCACCGGACAAAGCTTACCGCTTTTAACGCCTTGCCCAGTCATAGCTTCACTCAAGGTATCTTTCCAGCTCACCGGCAAGGCTGAGATCACCCTCCAATTAGGCAGAGCCAGCAAACGCATGGGATCAGAAGCCGCCTCCACCACCGAAAGCAACAGTCGGCTGAGCACCCTCCACTGCACACAGCCAGCTCCAATCCTACAGCCATGGATTTGATTATGGAGCTCAGCTTCCCAGGTTCTAGCGCCGGTACAGAGTCCGCCCGCATACTATCACACCGCCCAACAACCACCTGACGAGGCAGCAGGGGGAATGGAGCGAGCAGCGATCTCACTCAGACGCCATCTTGTCCTCCATACATCAAGTTTCATTGTGATTTATTCTCAAAAAGTATTTGAGCATTTAAAAAAAAGTTTTTTTCTTCACACTCTTTTTTCAAATCACAGTTTTGAAAAGGTTTAAGTATATACAATAATTCTGAACAACTAATACAATTATAATAACAATTTCATTTTGAGAAACATTTTCAACTGATTCAATTAAGTCAGCACATATCATGTTTAGTCTAATCTATACTTGTCAGCAGTATAAATTTTCCAGCCAAAACGTGTTTCACGGCGTAACATGCCACCTCTTCAGGGCTGAAATTTAAGAGATGACAGAAATTATATTTACAATACTTGTAGGCATTAGGATATTTGCTACTAAACAAAAATACCTGTCTGTTATTATGCATGGTTAAATCCAGCATGAAGACTCATACATATCATTAAACCCAATGTTACCATATTTACGACTTTCAAAGTTGAATACCACATAAGGACTCATAGATATCCTTCAAACCATTGTTTCTATAGAAATGGGAGGTATACTTGTTTGTCAGGTGATTTCTTTTAACAAAATATTTAAGATAATTAACTTGTTTATACAAAAACTATTTGGAGACAATATTACTTGACCAGAAAAGCTTGATTGTGTTCCAACCACTGTCATATGCATATTCTAGAAATACCCAGTAGTACATTGTCCATCAGTACGATAATTAAAGAAATAGTTCTTACTAACTTAGTTAAATTCTTGGTGCTTTAGGGTCCTGTGAACTTGCAATTTTAATTAGTTTGCTCCTTCGTATGTCAACCTTTTCATGGGTTGGTATAAGAGGTAGCATGCATGCAATGAAGGGACCCATGATGGGACCCATTATGGGTACCAACATGTGGCCTATGGGACAGATATACTGATTTGTTTTTATTTAATCATTTTATTGGGTTTTTTACTTTACAACATCATCATATGTTATCATACATCAGAATTACATGCGTAGTTTCAAGGAAGATGGGTACAGGCTAGCATGGATGTAAGCTGCTAGCCAGATAGGGTCTGTGGGTGTTGTGATGTGTTTTTATTCGCCCCAGATTGGGTTGTCCTTCCTATAATATGTCCGGTTTGTGGAACGTCCGGTGAAGTCAACTAGTTACTAACTTGGAAATGAACTGGGGATGAGTGGTTGGGAGGGGGGATGTGAGTGGGGGGACAAGTGTTTGGTTCTGGTGGCTATGTTGTAGGACTTATGGGGTCAGTCCTGGTGTAGGGTGGCTCCTTCCCTGTGGGGGCTAAAATGGGTACCAATGTATTTGTTGTGCGTGGGGGACTCTGTGGTGCTGGGGGTTCCATGGCGGCCTTGGTAGGAGGGGGCTGGTCAGCCATTCCCGCGGGTGCTGGTAGCACCGGGTGCGATTGGATTTCTGCTGTGGTTTGTCGGAAGTGCTTAAGAAGTGCAGCCCATTCTGTGGAAATGTGGCGCTGGCGCACCTCCGTACCTCTTCGTGCCTGATTGCATCCTCCTCTGCTGTGTCGCATTTACTGACCGATCACACCCAGGCCAGTATTGGGGGCCCTGCTGGAGCCTGCCAGTGCATGGTGATCCCTCGCTTTGCTAGCAAGATAGCCAGTGATGCAAATCGCACCTGGACCTTGTGTTGTTTCCATCGTCAGAACATCCCAAGCGCCCAGACCTCCCATGTGTCAATACACGTAAGCCCTGTGACCTCCCACAGTGTGTTGTGGACTGAGCTCCAATATGGTTGCAGAGTGGGGCAGTTCCAGAACATGTGTTGAAATCTTGCATTAGGGACTTGAAAGCGTGGGCATAGAAACTGTGTTTCGGGATAATATCTCTGGAGGCGTGCTGGTGTTAGGTATGCGCGGTGTAGAATGAAGAATTGTATGATTTTGAACTGTGAGTTACAGGAGACTTTCTTCGGGTACTCCAGGGCCTGCTCCCACTCTTTTTCATGCAGTGGCCGCTTGAACTGCTCCTCCCACTTGTGTCTCAGTGGATTAAGTGATGTGGCCATAAGTTGGCGTATGGCTTTGTATAGCCAAGTAATTAAGTGGCATCTGGGGCCCATGTGCAGCACTGTATGAAGCACTGGGTGTGTCGCTGGTTCCCTCTTGGATAGGTCCCAAAGTTTGCGGCAGTCTGAGATGATTTGTCTGTGAAGGAGAAATTGTCATCATGGGATGCCACTTTCCTCTGCCAGAGAGATTGTCTGCAAACAGGGACTCCATCTCGAGGAGCGAGTGGTCTGTCCAGGTCTGCATAGTTTGGACTGTGTAATATTTTCTGCCCCGAGGCAGGCAGGCCCGTGGTAGCAGAGGGGTTTAGAGTGGAGCCTCTCCGGACAAACGATGGATCTGCAGAATGCATGTGCGGGCTATTTCTACCTGTATGGGGTATGTTGAGGTGGGTCGAGTCCCTGGCAGGAGTAAGCGGTGAAGCGCCGGTATCGGCAGAGGACCAGCTTCTGAGCTGGTTTCCTCCGGATGGTGCCCCGCTGTCCCGCGAGATAGCCACTGTAGTTGTGCCGCCAGGAAATATGCCTCGAAGGATGGAGCCTCTAGTCCTCTTTGGTCAATTGGAAGCTGCATCTTGGTGAGGGATACTTTTCGTCAGCCATTACCCCATATAAGGGAGCTGAGCAGAGAATCTAGTTCCCGAAAAAAGGAGCTGGGAGGAATAATCAGTATGTTGGTGAAGTGGTACAAGAGCCGGGGCACCATAATCATCTTCACTAGAGCTATTCTACCAACTGGGTCCAGAGGTAGGGTCATCCAGAAACCTACTGAGGCCCGTATGCCTGCCAGTGCCTTTCGGTGGTTGCTTTCATATAGGTCGGCAGGGGTGTGTTAGAGCCTGACTCCTAAGTAGCTCGGAGCCTGGGCGCTCCAGGTGAGTGCTTGGCATCTTCTACGTGCACATCTCGCGGGGGAGGGTCCAGACTCAAGGGATTACTGGTGGATTTCTCCTAGATGACTTGTAACCTGGCTGCCGCCGTGAAGTCTGTGAGTATGGGCCAGGTTCATCGTGATATCCTGGACGTAGAGCACCAGGTTATCTGCGTATAGGGACACACTGTGGATGGTGCCCGCCAATGGGATTTCGCAGGCCTCCCCCTCCCGATGCAGACAGATCACCAGGGACTCCACTGCCAGGGCAAAAAGCAGGGGGGAGAGCAGGCATACCTGTCTTATGCCACGTTTCACTTGGAAAGGTGACAAGATATACCGGCCCAGGCGTATTCGGGATGTGAGGTTTGTATACAGTACACTTGTGTATGCTAATAGTTTGGGGCCCACTCTCATCTTTGGACAACTGAGAAAAGGTATGGCCATGTCAGGGTATCAAAGGCTTTCTTCAGGTCCAGGACCAGGCAAGCGGCGCAGGGGATGTGGCCCGTACCTGATGCTGAATGTGGAATAGTCCGCAGATATTTTGGGAAGTGCTCCTACGAGGCACGAATCTGCACTGATCCGGGTGTATCAATGCTGGAAGGACCTGGGCGAATCGGTCCGCCAGGATCTTACCCCGGATCTTACAGTCTGCTGATAGCAATTTAATCTGCCGATATGAGGTCAGTAGCGTCGGGTCTTATTCTGGTTTTAAGAATGATATCAAGAGGGATTCACGTAGCGAGCCTGGGAGTTCCTCCCCCTTCAGTGCCACCTTGTACATTTCCTCCAACCGGGGCACCAGTAGTGTGGAAAACGTGCTATAATATTCAAGATGCAGGCCGTCTAGGCCCGGGGCCTTGTTGACCGCCATAGCTTGGATCGCGTGTTTCACATCTGTAAATGTGACCACCATATCGAGAGAGGACCTTTCTGCTGACGGGATTTGGGGGATGGCCAATGGGGTGAGGAATCGGTCTACCAGTTCCTGGCAATCCTGTTCTGGGCTCCCATATACTCTAACATAATAGTCGTAGAAGAGCTGCAGATTGATCGCATATGATTGGGCCGTAACCCCTGCAGGGCTGATTATTTCTGTAATGGGCCAGATGTTTATGTCCTGGCAAACCAACCAGGCCAATAGTGCTCTGGCCCAGTCCCACTCCAGGTGTACCCTTGCTGCATACGCCTTGAAGTTGTATCTTCGGAGATCTGCTAACCCTTCTGCATATGCCGTCTTTGCCTTTGCGACTTGTGCTGGTGACGCCTTTCCAGCGTCCATGGCCTTGGTCAGGGCTACCAGTCTGCACTCTGTCTTCAGTAGGTTACGATCTCATGCTTAGCGGACCCCTGCTATCTGCCTAATACATGCCCCTCTAATGACCACCTTGAAGGCATCACATTCTAGCTAGGCCTGGGCGGTAAATTTTGTTCCGCTCGTGGAATTTGCGGAATTTGGGTAATTTCGCGTTCCGCGGAGAACGCAAAATTTCCCAAAATTCCGCGATCCACGGCTTCGCTGACTTTTTTGCTTGTTCGCGCTTTCAAAGTGCGTTTTTGCGAGATATTTCTCCCCGAGCACGCAAACAGCGTTCGCGAACAGGAAAAAAGCATCGCGAACGGGCGGAACAAGCAATTCCACGTGTTCGCGGAACTTTTGCGTGCTTGCAGAGATTTTTTACCGTTTCGCGGAGCTTTGCGTAGCGCGACTACGCAAATTCCGCCCACCCCTAATTCTAGCATCCTGACTGTATGGGCATTTGCTGAAAAGTAGCCTTGAATACTGTTTTCCTGGTCATAACGGAACATTGGGTCTTTGAGGCAATCTTGTGGTAGCCTCCATGACTGGACTGGAGGTAGAGGGGGTTGCCACCTAAGGGTTAAGAGATATGCGTCATGGTCAAAAATGAACCTGCCCAGATAATCCATATGTTGGGTCATGGGGATAATTGTTGGTGTGCATAGAAACGGTCAAGGCGCACCCGTAAATTGTGGGGGATGGAGTGGAAGGAGTAGAGCTTGGTCCTCGTGTGTCGATTTCTCCATGCATCCATGAGTTACCAATGTTTTACCCAGGACCAATATCGTTCCGTTTGTGCATGAGCCAGCGTGTGTGAGGTGGGGGGTGGATCTGACAAGGGAAATGTCTAATATGCAACTATAGTCTCCCCCTAGGATCCATGGTGATGTTGAAAACTGGGCCAAGGTGCCTGATAGGGAGTCCCAAAATCTGCCCTGCTCCGTGTTCAGGGCATAGATGCTACCTATTAATACTGGTTGGCCATCCAGGAGTCCTTCTGGGAGTGCGTACCTTCCCTCTGTGTCCACCACCCTCTGGTTTCTGAAATTCTAAAAACAAAACAAGGCAGTTAACATGAACTACAGACACTACCACACATACTCCAAAGCAAGAGATAAACATCTGCTCTAACAAGTATTGTGGTATCCACGCTCAAACTGACAAAATATCCATCTAGCCAAGCTTAGGAATGGAGCCTGTTTCTAGATACGATCCGGTAACCACAATACCACTCCCAACATGCACCAGAAGTAGCCACATGGTGGCGGCCATTTTGACAGATTAGCTGCCCATGCAACACTGAACACAGGGCAGGTATCATGAACTACATAAAAACAAGGCAGGTAACGTTAACTACTAACACTACCGCATGTACTCCTAAGCCAGCGATAAACATCTGCTCAAACTCGTATTGTGGTATCCACGCTCAAACTAACAAAATATCGATCTCACAAATCTAAAGAAAAGAGCCTTTTTCTAGACACGATCCGGTCACCGCAATACCACTCCCATCATGCACCAGAGGTAGCCACATGGCAGCAGTCATTTTGACAGGTTAGCAGCCCATGCACCACTAACACGAGGCAATTGAACGCAAGCAGACGGGTCTTTAAAAACAGACGGCCAAGCCACCCACTCTCACCCATGGAGCCACGGGTAGGCAGAGTATGCTGAGCGAGGGAGTAGCTTTGAAGCAGTAAGTACGGCATAGCCGCTCCCCTGGTAACTGGAAACCCGGTTGAACCCTGAATACTGAACATAACCTGGTTTTTACATTTCGATTCCCTTTTTTCCCCCAGAGTGTGACTACAAACGTCCCTCCCCTCCCGTGCAGAGCTCATGGGCCAAAGTTAGAATTATTATAAGTACGACCTTTCAGCTAAGTACTCTCATGAAAAATATAGCATTTAACTGGCAAATAAAGCACAACGAATAGATATCTGCATTAAATAGCTAGAGAAATTAGCACCTGAATATGACAGCATTATAGAGTGTGTGTTTTCTGTTATGTGTTATGTATTGTTTTGTTCGTATATTTGCCTTACACATGATAAGGGCACTTTTTGACAATGTCACACCGATAGAAAAATATATCACGTTTTTTCCACCAGATGGTGATGTGGTTTACAATGCTTAAGGTGCCGGCAAGTTAACCCATGCTTTAAATACCTTTATCGTTCCAAAATGAATTAAGTCAACTTACCAAATAGGTAGTATTGAAGCAACATACCAATTGGGTATTGTATAAATGCATATTAATATTCCTTGAATAGACACTGAGGAATACATCAGCCATTATTCAGGAGTAGTATTAAGGGATCAACTTATTTGGTCCTGACAAAAAGCCGCAGGGGAAGGCTTGAAACATGTAGACCTGGAGCAAACACATACATCATATTGTGCACGTCCCACCACCCCTTTTTAACCATACCAGCAACAGGTTTCAATAAAATTTTGGTTCCTAGAGGCCAGGTATTTTTTAGAATTTTGTTCACTATCTCACTGCCCCTTCCACTCCTATTTTTAGTAATATAGCCCACACTTTCCAAAAAGTGCTCCCACATCTCTGTCGGTCGCAGCACGGCCCGTCCCTCAGCGGGGTGGGAAGAACCCGATGATGAAGCATGCCACCAAGGGGCCTTTTGGTGGGTGAGGGTTATCTTAAGAAAAATAAATCTTTTCCCTCAGGGAATGCCAATGCATCTGTAATGATATCAGTTTTTACTCTCTAGTGGATTTCTTTTGATTGATTTATATCGTACAGGAGGCAGGGTCCACTACGTACCTCTCTCCTCCTTGTTTGATTACCGTAGCAGTTCTGAAATTCGACCCCTGGTCGGAGCCAAATCATCGCCCCTCACTCGTAGGCAGAGTATGTGGTAGTGCAGAAAGTGCCTCGCCATCGCCTGTGCAGTCTGTCTAGTTCTGCCTTTGTGAGGTGTGTTTCCTGCAGCAGGGCTACCTGTGCTTGTTGGCGCTTGATATAGGAATGGACAGCATAGCGTTTACACACTGTGTGCATTCCCCAGACATTTAGGGTGATGAAACTAATGTATGTGACTGGGGTCATGATGGGGTGCTGGGGGTGAGCGGTGAGGAAAGGTCAGGGAATCCTCATGTCGACACTGCCCCTGCCCAGTGCTTAGCCAATGATTAATAGTTGCGACGCCTGCCTATTTTGGGAGTCTGACTATGGTATGGGGAAGGAACTGGGGCAAGTGCGTCAACTGTGGTGGAAAATTATGCCAATGCTGCGGACCTACCACAACATGTAGTACGTCCAAATTAAACATGGTGCAATCGCTCTAGCGTACTAAGGGGGGGGGTTGTGTTTTCCCGTCCCAGGAGCATGTGGCGCTACTATGGCCCTTAAATAGTCAAGGTGTCCAGTGAAAGAAAAGAAGAGAAACTTGTGTCTTATCACAAATAGTTAAACTCCAATGGAACTAATGGTGAATTGTTCTTGGAATATAGCAAATCTTCAATTACTTTTCTAGATCTAGAATTATATATAAAGAGCAATACACTGCATACACGATCATTCCATAAGAGTACACCCAGCAATAGCATTTTACACTATGGCTCAGGACACTCTTTAAACAAGAAAAAGAACACTTCATCTGGGGAATAAATTAGACACAGAAGAAACTGCTCTGATATGGATGACTATAAGATTGAGGAATATAGGACTATAGAAAAGCTATAAGCACGTGGCTATCCTTGAACTACTTTGATTAAATAAGCAAATTGAGCACATAATATATCTAGAGACTCGCTACTCACAAAATTTTGTGCCAACAATGGTAGAATATATCATATTCTAAGAAAACTTTTGGATAAGCTCCCTACGAATAAGATTATTATCACTTTGAGATCTGTTGGCTCCGCAGATCCTCAGCTGCGTGACATATACACATTTTTTTAACCTTAATATTTCCAAAACTACTGAACAGATTGACACTATAGCATACAAGCACTCTTTCTTGACCAAGGTCTGGCTTTCTGCCAAAAGTTTGTGTAAGTTCATTAAGCAGTTTGGGCTGTCTGTAGAAGTGTCTGAAGTTGCTACAGAAAAATAAATGGGGAAAAAATATTTTGGGACCCCCCCCATTTCTCAGCACCCGCTTGAAGAATCACCCCAAAACATTCCATGCAGCAAATTAGTCAAAAGGTAGCACTGTTTTGCAAAGTTTTGTGGAGATTCATCAAACAGGGCCAAAGTTATTAGCAAAACAAAAAATGCAATTCCTATGGAAGCACAATTCTAACTAAAACTACCTAGTGGCGACTGCGTGTGCGTGTGTGTGTGTATGTGTGTATATATATATATATATATATATATACACATACATATATTACAATCCGCAGGCACATCTAATACAGGAGCACTCGTGGGGGTAGAAATTGTCGTATTTTATTGATGATAATATTGAAGATCTAAGCAGATAATACATGTCTGTAAGTTATTGGATGTTCTTTTCTGCTATGTTTCATCATTTTTTCATACATTCGTATTTGTGGGTCGGCTGTTTCCTGGTTTACATAGAACATTTTTTTATTTTTTAGCTGCAGTTTTTAAGCTTGTCTAGGAGATGTAGTTTTAATTATGTTTCTTCTTTACGGATTTGGTAATGGGGTTTTAACTAGGACAGGTTCGGATTCGATTCCTTTCCACGATTATTCACTTCAGCGTTGTGGTAATATATGGGCCTATTTTTTTGAGTTTGGAAGACATTAATTTCGGTTTTATTGATGTGATGAGATCACTATGGGATAGAGATGCCAAATTGGGCTTCATATGTAATGTAAAGATATTTATGGTATAGAGTTTATCATCGGTTGACTATCCTATGTGAATAGCATTCTAATTTGTGTATATGATTCATTTGATTGTTTTAGATGATATTTGTGGCCATTCTTTATTGATTTTGTTTCTTCTGGTCTTCTTCTTCTCCCCTTTGCCTTCTTTTCATTTTTTCCTCCTCCTCGTTTTGTGCCCACCTTATTGAGGTCTACATTGATTGTGCCTTTGATGTGATGTTGTGCCCACTGGTGCTTTATTGTATAGGAATATATTTTTATTTTGGATGGTTCCTTTTCTTTGACTTAACTTATAAACAGTAGAATTTAGGGGTCTTATACGGTACCAATATTATCATTGCCTATGGCAGATTGATATATTAGGAATTTGTTTTTCAATAAGGTATTGTATATACATTGCCTTTAGAGTGATCTGATATTTCTTCTAAGCCGATCGAGAATTTAGGTACTTAATGAATTTCAGCACATGCTCTGTGATTTGGATATTTGAGGATTATTTGCTTACTCCGATTTGTGAGATAATGAAATTACCCTGTGTGTTTAAATCAGGTGTCTCCAACTAGTCGGTCACGAGCTACCGGTAGCGCACAGACTTGAGCTTATTTTTAAATAAGTGCAGAGACACCTTTTCCTTTTAAAGTTAAGGGAAGGCTGTGTTTATTTTGCAATAGTTACTTCAGGCTGCAGACAGCAGGGCCTGATAATGAGCAGTGCTCAGACAGATTCATGACCAAGCCTGGGGCTGGGGCATAGAAGGAAACAACTGAAACTATGAGGTATTTAACTCTTAAACAAAAGTCCTTGTCAACTCAATATTGGAACATGAGAACAAAATTATGTTTCTGAATACTTTTAAATTAGAGAGAATTAAAATGAAAAGCTACCTTAAGGATTAAGTTAACTCGTCATTTAAATCTTTTCCCATTTCAAAGTGTTGTATTTACAAACAGCAGGCCTCTTGCTCCCAGTGGCCAGTGGACAGTGTGCCATATGTATCACTAAAAATAAAGTAATTTTTTTAAGTAGGAGAAATTTAAAGTTGAACGTTTTTGCTGAACATTTTTCTGCACTTCAAATTTCTCCTATTTAAAAAAAATGGTTGTATGCTAGTTTTATACATGTAACGGATCCACATATGTTGAAAGATATGTCCTGTGCCACAAGTACATATGACACAGGCTCTCAGTCACCCATACACATATATCTCATCCATATGCACACATGTTCATACATCCCAAAGACCACACTCTCACTGACGCACTTGGCAGCCCTGTCATAGTACTACTAGTCAAAGTATTTTTTTCAAAACCATAGTATCTGGCTTTATGGACATTAGATTAAAGTCAATGAAGCTGGGTATGGGGTGCCTGGTAACAATGAGCGAGCAAGTTGTTTAGCCTTCAGTAGCTCACGATAATTCCCACTGATCAGAAGTAGCTTTCACTACAGAAAAGGTTGGAGACCCCTGGTTTAAATGTTTATATATTTTATCAACCATTTTGCCAGTATATGTATGACTATTGTTTGCACATTCCAAGTTGGCGCTTTCTGAAACATGGGGTGGGTTTACCTTACTTGTGTTTTCTGTCTTCACTCTTAACTCACTGCCAACTTATATGTTGTAATGTTAGTTGGCTTCTCCATCCATAATCAAGGCATTCTGCTAAAACGCGTAGGGTGGCCACTTCTGCACTTTTTCTTCAATAAAATACGACAATTTCCACCCTGTGAGTGCTCTCATATTGGATGGGTCTGTAGATTGCTGTGTTATGTCAAGTTCTCCCCTCATCACGGGCAACACAATCACTGTTTGGGTCTGTGTCTACATTTTTTCATAAGGAATTGTGTTTTTTGATGTTAGAGTTGGCTCAGATTTCACTAGTACAAAACCAGTGAAATTCAGCGGTTATAGTTACCTGAGTTAACTATAACGTATGCCCTCACAATGCACTTCTTATCACCTCACATATTACATCACTCACGACATGGTCAGTGACATCACTGATCACTACACTGATGACATCTCAAATGACATCACTGTTGACATCAAGTGAGTGTGTTTTAAATGTATATGAGTGTTAAACATATATACTAACTTACTACAAAAGTTAAATGTGTATACTAGGTGCACTGCTACTGAGTGATACTACTTCTGACATACATTTTGTGAGTGACTCTGTAACTGTATGTATCCTTGTGTGAATTGGGGTGTGATCAGCTGTATGGGTGTATAAGTGGGTGTGTTAGTAGCTGTATGGGTGAGATGCTGTGTCAGTGGCTGTATTGATGATTGAGTGGGTGTGTCACTAGCTGTATGGGTGAGTGAGTGGCAGTGTGAGTGGCTGTAAGGGTGGGTGAGTGGGTGTGTAAGTGACTGTATGGGTGAGTGAGTGGGTGTCTGCATGGCTCTATGAGTGAGTGACTGGGTGTGTAAGTGGCTGTATGGGTGAGTGAGTGGCTGTTTGAGTAGGTGTTTGGCTATGTGAGTTGGTGTGTGAGTGGCTGTATTGGAGAGTGAGTGACTGTAAATGGCTGTATGGGTGAGTGGGCAGATGTGTGAGTGCTTGTATGCATGTGTGAATATGTATGTAAGTTGTTGTGTGGGTGAGTAGGTGAGTGCTTGTATGGGTGAGTGAGTGGCTGAGTTGAGAGGCTGCATGGGTGTGTGAGTGGGTGTTTGTCAGTATAGGTGAATAAGTCTGAGCATGAGTGACTGTATGGGTGAGTGTATGGCTGTGTGAGTGGCTGTGTGGATGAGTGACTGGTTGTATGAGTGGCTGTATGGGTGAGTGAATGGTTGTGTGAGTGGCTGTATGAGTGAATGAGTGAGTGGGTGTGTGAATGGTTCTATGGAGGAGTGAGTGGGTGTGAGAGTACTGGTGTGGCTCTGTGTATGGGTATGTGAGTGGTTGTGTGGGTGTGTGAGTGGGCATACAAGAGGTTGTATGGGATGTGAGTGGTTCTGTGGATGATGTCAATAACCATGTCATGAGTGATAAAATATATGTGAGGTCATAAGCTGTGCATTGCGGGGGCATAAGCTATAGATAACTCAAGTAACTATAACTGCTGAATTTCACTGGTTTCATGGGAGTGAAATCTGAACCTAACTATATCGTCCCTGTTACCTTTGTTTTTTTCATTACATTTGTAAGGTTTTTTAAATTCTATTTCCTAACTATAACAACCCTGTAACCTTTGGTTTTTAAGTGAATTTCTATGGTTTTTTAACTAGTAGTCACATTTGCAGAGTGGGGAAGAAAAGGGACGGGCCTCCGACCAGCTCTCAGGGATCCTGCTGTGTCAGACTTACTAGATGTAACAAGAGGGCTTCTAGGCCACCAAGAACCCACAGCATCCAAGAGGACTTCATCCCCCAACCAGCAGAGTGTCAACAGGTGCGTTTGCAGAATGGTGGAGAAAGGGGGTATGGACTCTGAAAAGCTCTCAGCAATCAAGCTCTTTGGGACTTACTGGAGCTTACAGGAGGGTTTGTTGGTCCCCAAGAACACTCTAAAACCAAGGGGACTTCATCCCCAACCAGCAGTGTGCCAGGAGGCACATTTGCAGAGTAGTGAAAAAACGGGGCATGGCCTCTTAAGACCTCTCAGCAATCCCACTGTGTGAGACTTTCTGGAGGTAACAGGAGGGCTTGTTGGCCCCTAAGGACCAACTGGAGCCAAGGGGACTTCATTCAATAACCAGCAGTGCACCAGGAAGTGCATTTGCAGAGTGGGAGAGAAAGCGGACATGGCCTCTGAAGTCCTCTCAGCAATCCCGCTGTTTGGGATGTATAGGAGTTAACAGGAGAGCTTGTTGGCTCCCAAGGATCCTCGGCATCTAAGGGGACTTCATCCCCAACCAGCAGTGCGCCAGAAGGCGTGTTTGCAGAGTAGTGAAGAAGAGGGGCGTGACCTCTGAAGACCTCTCAGCAATACCGCTGTGTGGGACTTACTGGAGGTAACAGGAGGGCTTGTTGGTCCCCAATGACCCTAAGGAGCCAAGTGGACGTCATCCACTAACCAGTAGTGTGCCAGGAAGCGCATTTGCCGAGTGGGAGAGAAAGGGGACGTGGCCTATGAAGTCCTCTCAGCAATCCCGCTGTTTGGGACTTACTGGATGTAACAGGAAGGCTTATTGCCCACCAAGGTCCCTCTGCAGCAAAGGGGTCTTGCTCCCTAACCAGTTGTGTGCCAGGAGGCGCTTTTGCAGAGTGGTGGTGAAAGGAGGTGGGGCATTTTTTTAATGTATTTTTATTCATTTAGGGAAGGGGGACCTGGGGCCCCCTTCCTTGGGCCAATTGAGCTGCGGGGATCCCATCCCCCAGTGCAGTGCCTTTTTCAAATGAGGGAGGGTACCGCGCAGCCTCCCTCTCCAGGCTGAATTCAGCCTTGAGGACTGCATCCCCCGGGACCTGCCCATCTTTAAGTGGGTGCCCAGGGGGCACCCACTTTCCATTGGGACCGCAAGAGGAGCCTGAATGTCCCTCCAGTCCTTGCTGCCTGTTCACCTCCTCCGGTAGCCAGCATTGTTTTTAGACATAAATAGCTGCTGCAAAGGCAGCTCACGTGTCTAAATGCAATTTTGCTCGCTTCTACCAAGCAAGAGCATTTATTATGCTCTCGCTTGCTAGAAGCGGAGAGTTTGCTATGGATTGGCGGGAGCGGCAAAGTTCCCACAAAGCCACAGCAAACAGCTAAGTCCCAGGGGTGGGCGCCCGGGGACCTAGCAGGAGTTGGCCCTGGGGGGTGGCGGTCCCCAGAGCCATGTATGGCTCCAGGAGGAGGGCCACATGGCCCTCCTACCTTCTTACAATTTGCTCTGGTGAGGTGGTGGTCCCTGGGGCTGCAGGTGGGCCACACGCCCCCTGCATTGAATAGAACAAAAGCCCCGGGGAGATGGCGGTC
Organism: Calotriton arnoldi; assembly: GCA_963921515.1. Lineage (NCBI taxonomy): Eukaryota > Metazoa > Chordata > Amphibia > Caudata > Salamandridae > Calotriton > Calotriton arnoldi. The sequence continues at coordinate 4,414,165 of CAWUFW010000205.1, forward strand.
CCCAGGGCTGCGGTGGGGGGTCCACATCTCCCCCTCACATTATTTTCAAGTGAAGCCCCAGGGAGGTGGTGATCCCTGGGGCTTTGGAGTTCCAAGAGGTCCCGATTTATCAAAAAAATAAGACCCGTGGAGGGCCCACCCAGGGTCCAATTAGAAATGAAGCACAGAAGCCCTGATCCAGCACAACTCCTGCAAACATTTTTTTAATTGCTTTTTGGGCCCTGCGAGGTCCCTGTGGGATCCCCCAAGAGACTTAGGTGTCAGGGTGTTTCTACCCTGCTCCCTTTTCTTTTTTTTAATGTTTCTCTCTGTGACTCTGTTCAACCGAGCCACAAGAAGGCTGCCAACACTTCCGGGTTTGAAGTATTGGCAGCCAATCAGATCTCAGCACGAGATCGGAAGGGGCCACGGATCCTCTGCGCCCCTAGATATACAACTGGAAATTTCTTAAAATAACTCTGCAGCTACAGAATGGATTTACACCAAATCTCAAAAAGGCACTTCCCTGAATGAACATCTATCTTCCTGCCGAATTTGGTCTAATTCTGTTCAGCAGTTCGGGCTGTAGCCGTGTCTAAAGTTCCTATGGAAATTAACATGGGGAAAACGTGTTTTTTTTTTATATTACCTACTGACGTTCTCCAGTAGGTAGTTCTAGTTAGGACAATGTTTCCATAGGAAAAACGTTTTTTGATTTGCCTATATCTTTGCCCCGGTTTGATGAATTTTCACTAAATTTTCCCCCAAAAAGTGTGCAGGTGATTTTTGCTGTGTATGGAATGTTGTGGGGTGTTCCATCAAGTAGGGGCTGAGAAAAAGGGATGGTTGAAAAAAGTGCGTTCCCATGTTGATTTGCATAGGAATTTTAGACACAACTACAGTCTGAACCGCTAGACAGAAATACACCGAATTTGGCAGAAAGGTAGATTTTGGTTCCCAGATCACACCTTTAGCTCTTTGTTGTAAATCCGTTAAGTAGTTGAGAAATTTAAGGAAAGAGTGGGTTTATGAGAGGTTCCTTAGGGGTGCGAGTGGGTGTGTGAGCGGTTCTGTGGATGATGTAATCAATGATGTCATCAGTGATGTCTTTTGGAATGTGATCAGAGATGTCATCAGTGATGTCACTGACCATGTCATCAGTGATGTAATATGTGAGGTAATTAGCAGGGCATCGTGGGGGCGTAAGTAACAGTTAGATCAGGTAACTATAACTGCTGAATTTCTATGGGTTTGTATGAGTGAAATCTGAGCCTAGCTACAATGTCCTTGTAACCTTTGTTTTTTCAGTGAATATATATATATATATATATATATATATATTTTTTTTTTAATTTTTTTTTTTATTAAAGCTCTGTATTGTAACAAATGTATAAATTAAGTTAAAGTTAAATTACATTTAGTTAATTTATAAGTTAAGATTCATTTAGTCATTACTGGTTGAATTTAAGGTTCAAGGAAGGGTGCTATTTAGAGGTAGTAGGGTCCTTTTAGGGTTCAGGGATAAGTGGTGTTTAGGAGTAGTAAAAGGTTTTTAGGATTCAGGTATGGTTAGTGGTTAGAGTTACTAAGGAGTTTTTACAGTTCAGGGATGGATAGAGGTTGGGATGCTATGGGATTTTTAGGGGTGAGGGATGGGTAGAGTTTAGAGGTAGTAACTGTTTTTAGGGTTCAGAAATTGTGTAGTGTTTATGGGTAGTAAGGGGTTTTAAGGGTTTAGCGATGGGTAGCATAACATTTGATAGTTACAATAAAATTAATTAAATATCAAATTAGATTTTTTTAAGATTCGAATATTTTAATTTATTATTTAATTTTTTTTATTAGGAAAAATGTAATTTCATACTACCTACCTATGAACCTTTAAATTAAATAATATTTAGCAACATATCTATGAACTAAAGGCATTCCTGAGGTAACATGCAGTGCTGTAGTGATACTCCCCATGTATGGACCACGGTGTAATGACTCTTGAAAAGCAAAAATCTAATGACCCAGAAATGCTCTGGATTTTCTTCCAGAATGCAGGGGCTATTTTTATTTTTTACTGTTTGGGCTCAGCAACCTTTCCCTGGCAATCCTGAACAGGAAAAAACTATGTCAGAGATTCACTCGGGCAGAGGATCTAGTGACCATTGACCAACCGCACAATTTTCGACTGGCCGTTGGTCAATGGTTTCTGCGGCAAAACAAGAGCAGAGTCAGCCGTTGGAAACACGACATTTTATCCAGCTGTAAATATAGCAGGCAGACCAAGAATTTGGTGTAAGGAGGGCTCTCCAACACTTGTGACAGAGTACCTTGCCCGCCAAACAGTAAATAAGACCTACACCTACAAAATTCACGTGCATTTCGTTCATCAATGTACACCCCTAAATTAAGGTCTACATCTAATACATTGGTATTTTTGCCCAATCACTGATGCCGGATGATCATGTAAAAGTGCTGGGTTTACTTCGTATAAAGCTGACAAAGTCAAATTACTTTATTTTATATATCAGTCCTACAAAGGGCTTTTAGCAAAAAGTTTAAGAAAACATATTTGTGATTATGACTGTGAATATAAACCTACAGGCAAAGAACCATAAACCACAAATGCCAAAAGTTAAAAAAAAAAATGTAGGTAACTGGAGTTAACAACTCATCAACAACATGAAACACTAGCTATTCATGATACAAAGTATAATTCGGTAGTGGGTAAAATATGCAGAACAGTATATGTGCATGGGAGCAATCAATAGGTATATAATAAAGACCTCAAGATGGGTTCTTCCTTGGGCAGTACCTTTTGCATATGTAATAATAATTATGCTTTTCCTGTACCCAGAGGTGCTTTGTTTTGCCCATTTTAAAACAGAAGAACTTCTGTGCACAAAAAGAGTAAAATGCATTTTTCATTCTTTTGAGCCATGCTTTGAAATAATAATTATTTCAATAGGGCAATACATTTTGAAAAGAGACTATTGCCACCTACAACGAGTTTATAAGACCTGGGCTTTTCGACTATAAAACGGCTGGACCACCTGTCATTATCTGGCTCTATCTTTCATCCGCCTGCTAATATGACTGGCAGCACAGCACATTGATCTATATATGTGTCAGGAAGTTGAATAAAAAAAATGCAGTGGGCGCGCGCCATTTATCAGCGGAACGACCTACTGTGTGTACCAAACGCACCGGCTGCAGTGGGCTCCCAGCTGTTTCTGGTGCTCGCTGCCTATTGATCAAGATGGAACTGAGACACGTCTTGGTTCCATTGGTTCATTATATGTATATCGTGGTATGGAAATTGCGTTATCAAAATACGTTTTTACCTCGGCGATATATTGCAATGAACCAACAATTTGTATTGCTTTTCCGGTCATATCACGTTTATCTCTTAACAACGGCACCATTAAAACTGTCTTGTTAACTCGATGTGCTGTAAGGAAGCAGCAACATTTTCAGAACATCGAATATTTCATCCATTGCTGTACCGTATGAGGCCGTCACTAATCATGACAGACTTGCTTTCATAATGAGGCATCTTGCTGTTACTCTTGTGATGAAATTGTGAAGTTAAAGACAGCTGAGTGACTTTATCTACCAATTACTCCAACGCGAACGGATAATGATACAACATACATTTTAGTCACAAACTAAACAAAACAGATACGCTGTTGGCATTCCTGGGGCTCACACTGTGAAACCATCCTTCTTGGAGCGCTTAATTGAACAGCTTATTGTATAATAAAGGAGCGAATCTTTGAAACAAGGTAAATGAACCTCTCCTGTGTTTGCTTCAAATAGAGCCAAACACACCGCATTTCACCACTGCAGAGCCTCTTGAATGCTATCTAATAAAGAGCTGATTTATATTGTTGACGGGCTACATCCTCGGCGTGAAGTTAATATGCTTAAGGTAGTTGATGGGCTAAACAGGCAATCAAGAGTGCATTATAAGGCCGACGCCAGTGTTCGGGTTACAGCCTTTAACAGCAAGGGCGTAACATGGAAACTTCGGTAACAATTGGAAGAGGACATCAACGTTGCAGTTGTCCATTCTTAGCCAGAAGACCACTTGAGCAGCTCATCTTCAGTATTTTCCTGAAAGTTTATTTAGAACAGCTGTTGCTGAAATGTCAGGGCTGGAGGAACCGTTCTAGAGCTTTTGTTCTTAGACAACCAGGAATCGGATGTATTTTTTTTTATTTTCTATCAAGCCCATGGGCATTAGTTACATCACTCCAGTGCAGACATCATGTAAGTCGATGCACAAAAAAGCCAGAGGCAGCGGAAGTGGCATCACAAATCCTTTGACCACCATGACATCATAGGAATGGATGTGATTTTACTTTTCACCTTATGTCACCCTATTAAAGTGATGTCACTGAAATTAACAACCATAAAAAGTGCAGTGTCTATTTTAGATAACACATATATTTTAGGTAGCATGGCGCCAAGATATGGCACAGGCATAAAAATAACCTTCCCTGTTAGCGTCATCAAACACCAAAGGTGGCCATATAAGTTACAGTCTAAATTGTCCAGGTAGAACTACTTAATGCTTGAACATTGGTTATCATTGTTCTTCTGTTCATCATCATGTAAGAATGGGCTGCAACTGACATACTGTGCTAAATTATTAATATTTATTTGCTAGAGAAAAATGTTAAGCTATGTTAAAATTCTCCCACACTCCTGCAGGAGGTTGACAGCCACGACGTTAATACTGTCGTAGGGTAGCCATTCACTGGGGCGCAATGCACATACCTAAGAAGGATGATTGGATAACAGACTTGATCCCATGCAAGAAGCAAACAGAGATATATGTACAGGGCCGGATTTAGCGCTCGTGGCGCCCAGTGCGACCATCTTTTTTGGCGCCCCCACACACCATGACCACCTCTACAGATTCTCTCACTACCACCAGGCAAAAGTGCCCCTCATCTCTCCAGTCATAAGCTATTACTAAACACAGCCCCCCCTCCCAGAGATCAGCCCCCTCCCAGAGATCAGCGCCCCCCTCCAAAGGTCAGCGCCCAGTGCGGCTGTACTGGTCACACTGCCCTAAAGCCGGCCCTGTATATGCAAATTGCAGCCTTTAACTTCCAGGCATAATGGTGTGTGGGGCCGTGCCGGATATTTTTGGCTTGCAAGGAAGGGTCGCTCGATAGGTCACAGGTGCATGAGCCATTCCAGATTTAAATGGTCAGACGACATGATGTGCAGAAAACTAATACAGTGATGTTGTTACATTGTTGCCTCACTCGCATCTTGATGTATGCTCTGTTCACAATGTGTACTGTTTACTGTATTATAACTGTACACTACATCGCATAGCATACTATTCAGGGAATGCAATAATGCCTTTTAAGAGCAAGAGCTTTTGGCTGTTAAAGAAGCTATTGCTTACTAGCAACATTATCTTGAAGGAGCCTCATGTGATATTGTTTTATAAGCAGATCATGATAACCTGCTCTATTTAATATCCAAGAAGCTTGCAAGTGAGCAGCAAGCCCGTTGGTCACTGATGCTTTCTGGGATTATCGTCCAGAGCATCAGCATGGGAAAACTGATGCCTTATTAGATAGAAAAATGTGAGGAACTTTTTCCACCTCTAAGCATCCTAATCCTTGCCTCACACATTTTACCTTTGTGGAAAACATTCTGAACCAAAGTTGTACAAGTGAAAAAATCCTTCACTCACAGAGTTGGCTGAAGCAGGTGCGTTTCCAACAACAAAATGGGAATTTTCTCCTCCAAGGAGAAACTTTGTGAATACAAGAGGCTTCCTTACAAGGCATAGCACTTCAATAGTGTCATGATGCCTGTTAGAAACGGGGTAGCTTGGCGCGGAGCGGGTAGGCTAAACTCCGGAGACAATGTGTAAAGCATCTGCGCAGCACACACTCACAGGCGACACACTAGGTCCACTACAAAGAGACTCCACACCAGGTTATGTAAAAATAACTTTTGTATTGTGTAAAACACAGTATAATCACAGAAATCTATACACTGCGCCAACTGGCGCCAGGTCACCGTTTACAGGGGATTATATACAGGGCAGCGCCAATCGGGTCGCTGCCAGAACCATCACAGAAGTACAGGTAATAAATGCAAAACACCAGCAATAAGGGTATAACAGCCAGTACCTACTGGCAAGATCATAAACTTGGCAACATCACAATAGTCGTAAGTCACCTTGGCATACGGCCTAAACACATTAGCATAAACCGCATTAGGCATGAAATGCAAGCGTCATAGCATGACATTTATGAAAAAGCACGGTAACCCCATGTACCCTCCATCACTGCCTTAGGCATAACCAAATAATGATAGTAGGCATAGCACGGGGCATCTCATTAGGCATACATTCCAAAAGCATTAGCCCATTAGCATATAGCACATTAGCATTACACATCAAAATGTGAGCGTAGAGGTCCCAACATTAGGGTCAGAGCATTGGCATAAACCTCATTAGCAGTGGGCATAACCATGAGCCTAAAAATACATTCTGCATAACCATATTAGAAGCATGAAGGCAACATTAGGCGTAAACATATGGGCTTGGGGCATAAAACATAATCAGTAGTGCACACATTTTACTCACCCTAATGTAGGGTCCTCCCTGGTAAGCAAAACAAACATGCCCCTGGCTGCATTAGGCATAACCCGATAATGACATTAGGCATTGAAACAGATTAGACCTGACCCTCCGCATAAATGCAACATTAGGCACAACCCTAGTAGCTTTAGGTTTAATCCCAAGAGCATGAAGACAACCTCAGCGTAAGAACATTAGGCATAATCATATGGCCTTGGGGCATAAATCATAATCCGTAGTGCACACAGATTACCACCCGAGCACACCTACTATAATGTCCCCCAGTCGCTGCAGCTGCCCACGCTCTCGTGGTGCTGCAGCTGCCCACGCTCTCGTGGTGCAGCTGTGGAAATAAGCAGGTGGCGCTACGGCGCCTGGGGAGCCCCTACTCTGGGACTCTAGAAGAAAGGGTTGTCCAACGTTGCAGCTGCCCGCTACTGCGGCGCAGCTGAGGCAGAGTCAGGCCCACAGAAGCCAAAGCAACCCTGGCACCACTGTGCCCGTTGGAGCCCCTCTCGGGGACTCTAAAATACAAAAATTATGTGGCCCACAAAGTACCGGCCAGTTGGGGTCCCCTCCTGGGACCCGAGGCTAAAAAAAAATGCCTCCCGTTGCAGCGACCCGCAACTGCGGCGTCGCTGTGTAGCCCCCCGGGGCACAGTGGCCCGGTCCGTGCTGAAGCCCCACGGGGCTTCAAAACAAATGTGGCAGCTGGAAAAACCAGTACGGGCACTCACGATGCCCTAAGCATCACCACAGGGGGGTGGGCACCGGCAATGTGCCCCGACACCCCCCCAACCAGTGTACAGCTGAGCCCCACTCACCGACAGTCCTAGGACTCGCTCTGCTGCTCCCGGTCTCCGTCTGCAGGACTCCCGCTGCAGGCTTGGCAACACGCGGGGCTCTCATCAGCTCACGAGAGCCCCGCCAACAGCAGCGCCTCTCCTGACTTCACCCGGGCCCCCTCCTGGGACCCGGGACTTCGATGGGGATCCCGCGAGGCTCCGGACGGCTTCCCCCAAAACCAGGGGAGGCGGAAATGGAGCCCGCTAGGTTCTGTCTCGGTAGGCCCCGCCCACCTCCAGGCAGGCTGCCCGGCTTCCTCGTCGCGTCTGCGGCGCTTCTTCTCCCCGGGCCGTGGCGGTGATTCCCTCGGCGGTTTCAGAGTGCGGGGTGGGCTCCCGCCAGAAATAACATAAGAGCGGGGTGGGCTCCCGCTCTTAAAATGAATACCGGTTGCGGTGATAACGCGGGGTGGGCACCCGCGAAGGATGGCAATACGGGGTAGGCTCCCGTGATGTTGAAGTATAAAGCAGGGTGGGCACCCGCTCTTCTTCTTAAGATGCCGAAAACGCGGGGTAGGCTCCCGCCGTTTAAATATGCAGGGGGGGAATCCCACACGCCGGGGATTCCCTCGGGGCGGTCGATTCCTCAGCAGCGCACTGCAGGACTCCAGCTCCTTTCTCTTCCCCCAGGGCAGGTTCTAGCCGCAGCGTTCACAAGGCGCTAGAAGGCTGGCAAGAATTCAGGGTCCCACACAATAAAGTAGCGCCCACGAGGCGCTAGGGGCCAGGAGAGCGGACAGGCAATGTTGGGCAAGATCAGCAGGCAGTGGGCCCTCATCAGAACAGGACAGCAGTTCCTTGGAACAGTCAACCCCCATAATGTGGCACTCCTCCTGGCACAGCAGTCTTCACTCCAGCAAAGGTCTCTCAATGGTCCTGTGGACAGCAGAGGGGTACAGATGGGCACAGGGGTCAGCACGCAGGCCCTTGCGGCGGTACCTCCTGGCAGAGTGTCCCCTCCAAGTCAAAGTCCAAGCACACACACATGGAGTCTCAGCTCCTCTACATATACACCCCTCACCCCACCTACTAGAAAGGGCCAGAAGCTTCTGGAAGGGTCTCTGGGGAAAACGGTTTCAACTGGTTTTGGGGGAGGTGTAGAGCACCCTGTCTGCCAGACTTCCCTCCTCCCTTCCTGAGCTGGGGTCTGGGAGACAGACACACCCCAGGGGGGCGGAGTCAGCCTTACACAAGGCAGGCACACAGCACACCGAAATGCCAAGGTTTAAAAGTGGCATTTCCACAATGGTGAAAATAAATCTGTGCACACCATTGCGCAGCATTTAATATCTCCATCTCACACATACCAAACATGGCATACATATTCTCTACCATGGGGGAGATATCCCATAAGGGGGTTCCTAATGTAAGCCTCATGGAAGGCAGAAAGCACACGCACTTTGCACTGCTAACCAGCGCTAAAGTACCCAGAGTCCTGAAACCACCAACCTTATGTCAGGAAAAAGACTAGGGGGAAGGCCAAAAAGTTTAGGGATGATCCTGCAAGCAGGGCCAAGTCCAACAATGCCCTTACTGCAGATCATCCTTGTCAATGCAAGACATAAGAATTGGCAGAAAGACACTTCTAATGACCTAAACCCAATCAATCATATAGACTTATTTGTGTTCACACAACACAGCACTCCTGGTCTCACATTTCCGAAAATGTTATTATTTAAATTACAGCTGTGAAACCCTGGCTCACATAGATAGACTTAATGAAATACCAGAAACAATAGTGATTCAGGAGGTCTTCAATTCACTGCGCATTAGTGGACCGCGTTAATAACCAAGATACGGTTTACAGATTTCAAATTCACAAGCTGCCACCCCTAGACTGATTGGCAAAATGGCTGTTAATCAATCATGATCCCCAGATTCCAGAGACCCCCCACTAGAGGGCATTCATCCATATAACGACTTCAGAAAATTAACCAATCTGGAACTGTATATCGTGATCAGAATGTAGATCAGGCATTGGACAGGCCCATTTAATTTGTAGTCCAACTCATTTCTGCCCCATCCCTTTTGCTAATACTATGGTGTATATGAGGAATATGTGTCACTCCTCCTGTCTATTCCCAGCACTCCTCTCCATTCTCTTAGTTTTTTGCTTCTTTCCTTCCCCCAAATTTTATAAATAACTTTGTTAAAAAAAAACTATATTTTGATGCTTACTTTTTTTTAAAATTATTTTTATTGAGAGTTCACGAAATTGCAAGAATACAAAACTATTAAATATAGTGCATTGTACACAATTGACAAAATAAAAATACTTGAGTTGTCTTACAGTATAACATCCTACAGAGAGAAAGTATAACAGTACATTCAACAATATAAAGTGCATAGTGCAAAGTGCCAAATATTAGGAGTATACATACATCCAACAACATTACATATGACCCTGTTGCAGAAAAATATATATCAAATATATAAAGTGCTTAAGTGCCTAGCAAAAAGTAGTAACAATTTTGGAAATTAACCCTCGATGGTCAGGCCCAAATACTCAAACCCCAAACCCCACAACCTCATCCTTCCAACTTAGGCCTTCCAATCGAGGATAGTTTCCCTTAACTCTAGACTAGTCTCCCAATGAGATCCAGCGTTTCTCAAATTTCTTTAGTGAGCCTGATCTTAATGCATATTTTTTTTCCAGCTCTTTGATTTTATTTAATTTCGCTTTCCAAGCTTGGAAGGAAGGAATTCTATCGGTTCGCCGGTTCTGTAAAATTAGAGATCTTGCTACCAGTGCTGTAATGTAAAGGCAGTCTTCTTGTGTGGTGCTTGATGTTCTATCGGGAGAGCAACCCAAAACTGCAATGGATAAATCGATGGAAATGGAAATATCTATAGTGGTTCTAAGATATTTTTCAATTTCTTCCCACAAGCTACTAATTTTCGGACATTCCCAAACAATGTAATGCCCAAGTACCACTATTCTCTTTAGCGCAACGGAAACACCTGTCTTCGATTTGTGGATATATATTATGTAGGAAAGAAGGAGTCCTGTAAATTAACCACTTTGAATAAAACTGCATATGTTTAAGGTTTGCGCCTCTCAATGTTGAGGCGTTTAGTTTATTAATTCTACTCCAAGTCAGTTTTGAGACCTGTATCCCTTCTCTTTTCCACCATCTATCACAAATGTTTTCAAATAGGGGAGAGACTTATTCTCATCGAAAATTTTGACCCATTCACTCACTGATCGTTGTATCTGGGAATCAAAGGCTTCACTAATACCTAGTCTAGAGGATATACTATTTATATCAAATTTTTCCAATGAGGGTTTTATTATAATAAATGACCATTTCAGCATTTCGTTAGAGTGTTGAAGCCCCTCTTCAATCTCTGACCAAGTCTTCCAACAGTTGCCTTTGAGGAAATCCCAAATCTGTACATACCCATTATCTTCCCATCTTTTTAACAAACGAGTCTCTAAAAGACATCTCTCCCCGTGTAGAGATGGGACAGCCTAGTTGAGCTGTTGAGTCTTGAAATACCGTAAAATGTTAAAAATTGAGATTTTTGCTTAAACATCCATTGGAGGGTCTTATATCGCACTTTCTTGGGGTATTTAACAATTCTTGTAGGGTCGACAATATTATACTCTATTAAGATCTTATTCATAAAAAGATTATCTGCCTCCAAGAGGTCCGACGGAAAAAATCTACAACTTTTGTGTGCAAAGGTTGCGTGATAATAATTCCTAATATTTGGAAGGGATAACCCTCCATCTGCAACAGGGTAACTTAAAGTGCTCAGTGCCAATCTCGGTATCTTATTAGACCATAAAAAGGAAGAAAACATGCTATCTATCTCTTTAAAAAAAGCTGCTTATAGTGCACACGGAGCGGCGCTAAAAAGAAAATTAAATAACTGAAGGATGGACATTCGAATTAGTGCCACTCGACCTAGTATTAATAAAGGGAGTTGGCTCCATCGTGCAAGTAGATGTTTCACTTTTTTAAGCAATGGAGTATAATTCAAGTGGAATATGTCCTCTACTTTCTCCGTCACGTAGATCCTAAATATCTTTTTGAAGCGAGTATTATAGGCAAGTCTAAAATCTGGCAGTAGTGAATCAATGGAGGAATTACACAATATAATCTCAGTCTTGGATTTATTTATTTTATAACCTCCTATTGCCTGGAAATCTGAGAAAATCCTCATGATTTCTTCCTGGGTGTCTGTTTTAGAGTATAAAAAGCACAATATCATCAGGCGTACAATTTTATATTTGTCATCCCTTGAACAGGGCCGTACACACCTTCTTCTGTCTAATTGCTATTGCTAAAGGCTCTATAAAAACGCAAATAAAATTGGAGAGAGAGGACACCCTTTTCTAGTGCCTCGATTTATTAGACAAGTGCCTACATTTATAGAGTTAATTAAAATCTGCGCCTGTGAGTTCATGTATAACCGTCTTATTAATTGCGTGAACTCAATTGGTAAGCCAAATTTTTCCAATATTAAAAACAGACATTCCCAAGATACCAGGTCAAATGCTTTTTCAGCGTCTAGAAACCAAATCTGGGCCTCGATCCTATTTATATTAAAAAAATCCAGTGCTTCTAATAGAAAGTTCGTATTGGTGTAAAGCTGTCTCCCTGCTACAAAACCACACTGGTCCCTATCAATAAGAGAGCTCACCATTCTATTAAGCCTATTAGTAAGAAGCTTAGTAAATATTTTATAGTCAACGTTGAGAAGACTTATAGGCCTATACGAATTAACGTTCTCGCTGTCTTTATCCTTCTTTAGGATACTAACCACTACTGCTGTGCGGAAAGATATCGGAGGGTCACCCCTTTGAGAAGATAGTTAGCAAGTTTTAAAATTTCAATATTAAGGATTGAAGAAAATGTTTTAAAAATTCTACGGGAAAACCATCTTCACCGAGTTGCTTTACATTGGCCAAAGAGTTTATAACTAGGTCTGAGTTCATCCTTCGTAAAATCGGTTAGTAATTCCTCTCGAAACTCCCGACTTAAGTGAGGAACTGGCAAATTGTGAAAAAGCCAGGATGGATTCGGAGGATGCCTGATAACTAGATTGATAAATTCCCTTATAATGCTTAAGGAAAGCCTCACCTATGTCCAAAGTTCTAGTTAGCCGTATATTTGTTGATTCATCCCAGATACTCTCAATCCTGTTGCGTACCTGTTTCTCCTTTGCCTGCCATGCTAAGAGCTTCCCCGTATATTCACTATCCTCATACACTGTCTGGAGGTAGGTTCTACTTGCCACATCCCCAAATTCATAGTAAAATTCTCTCATTTGTGTTTTTGCCTGGAGTAATTCTTGCTTAGTGTTCAAATTCGTATTCTTAATATACTCCTTATTCATGTGGGCAAGTCTTACTTCAATCATCTTTCTTTCTTCTTTTTAGCCCTTTGCCGCGGGATATCTTTCGAGATGATTGTTCCTCTTAATGTGGCCTTAAATGCATCCCAAATTACATTAATTGGGGCGGAGTCTTCATTTATAAAAAAAAAGGCACTAATTTCGTTGGCTATTTCTATGCACCACAGTTCATTTTCCAAATTCAACTTGTTAAAATACCATCTTCTCGGTATATTTCCGTCCATGCTACCAACTGTAATTTCCACTTTAATTAAAACATGGTCAGAGACAGCATTTAGAATGTGGTTATACTTATTAACGGAAAGATCGTGAGATGTAAAAAATAAAATCTATTCTAGATGCTGAACCGTATTTAGCCGAGTAACAAGAGTACTCCCGCATATTTGGATTTTTAAAGCGCCAATTGTCTATAATATCTAGATCATTTTTGCAGCTGGACAAGGCAATGGAGACTTGAGGTTTATTTTGTTTGCGTTCTATCTTTGTAGAGTCGACTAAAGGATCCTGCAAAAAGTTAAAATCGCCTCCCCATTTAATTTGCCCAGGGATACCAGATAAAGCTTGTTTTAATTGTAAAAAAGGGAGTGGGTCATCAATGATAGGTGCATAGATTGTAGCCAGAATGAGGTTTAGTTGGTTTAAATTTCCATGGACAAACGTCCATCTACCCCCCTTATCTGAGTATGATGCATTAACTTGAAATTGAACGTGTTTGCCTACGAAGATGCCCACACCCCTCTGTGCACTACCTGAGACAGATGAGCAATTAAAGCCCTTCCAGTTTTTTAAATTTTTATTTGCGTCTGAGATGCTCCGGAAATGAGTCTCTTGTAAAAAGATAACATCGGGGTTATGTCCCCTGAGCCAACTTTCAATTGCATAGGACTTACGCCTATTATTAAGACCATTAGTGTTTACGGAGAGTATTATTAAATTATTCTTATTCATTATACCTTATTAAATGCTTTTAAAGAGAATTATACTCCCAAAGGCTGATATAGGCCTTTCGAACACAAACTAATATGAAAATAGGGCTAAAGATATGATAAAATATTGTCCACTTAGCTGCGTGACATCGGCAGTTATGTGTTTAATGTGCAAATTGAGCATTGAGCAGCAGATTTTAATAGCAGCTACGGTATTACATACTTGTTTAATGTGCAAATTAAGCATTAAGCAGCAGATCTTAATAGCAGCTAAAGAATTACATATAAATATAATAATAACATATGGCTCACTAAAATACATTATATACATTACCATTTAGCTGCCAACATACCTTTCTAGAGGACCACCTCCAAGAGGCTGGTCTGCTAGTGTGCAAATTTAGCATTAAACAGGTCTTAATACCAAGTAAAATATAGATATAAAGTGCAAAGAAACATAGATACCGAAGATACCAAGAATACCTAATGAACATTAAGTAAATAAAGTGCATAAAGTGCTTGCATATCCAAAAAGATATATACCAAATATTAATGTTTCTCTGTAGTATCTATACAATTTCAAAAACAGTAAGACTTCGCCCAAGAACTCTCTCTTTTCTGAATGCTTCACCCCCTCCACCTCCCACCAAACCACCCCCCCTCTGAAGGATGGGAATCCCCGCTTTACCCACTGCTCCCTCCTTCCCCCGCTTTTTACTGGATGCCATCTTATTGCATCCTTTGCGTCCCCTGATTCACCTCATCACCGCCCTTAATTAAACAATCCCGTATCATTTTTATCTCGTAGACCAGAGCAGACTTATGACATTACTGACTTTTCTCTCACGCAGCATTCAGATCTTCCAAAAAGGATTGAGCTTCGGATATGTCCGTAAAGATGGTAAATTTCCCTTTAGCCAGAACTTTTAATTTAGACTGTTGGACGATTGACGCCTGCGCTCCTTTAGCTTTAAAGAAATCAATCATTTTGATAAAGTCCTTCCGTCTATGTGCGGAGGCTGCAGACATGTCAGAAAAGGTTCTAAAATTTTGGATCTCTGGTGTGGAAAATGATCTCTTTGTTATTGCCGTATTTAGAATTCTTTCCTTAATTCTATAGTCTGCAAAGTTCATTAAAAGTGTACGTGGATATTTGGCATTTGGATACTTTTGTGCGGGAACTCTGTGGGCTCTGGTAATTGTAAGATCTTCTTGCAGCCCTGGGATTACTTTCCTCAAGAGGGTCTCTGTCCATCCTACCGTATCAGCACTCTCCAGACCTTCCGGACCTTCCAGAACCCCAACCAAACGTAGATTGGATCTCCTGTTATAATTTTCTAGGTCCTGGAGTTTTAGCTCCAACTGGCATTTGCTTCTGTTTAGCACATCAATGTCTTTATGCATGGCTGAAATGTTGTCCTCTAGGACAGAGACTCGATTTTCAGCTTCTGAGATCCTTTTAGGGATGTTAAATAGGTTCTCCTCGAGTTTGGACAATCTATCGTGCAACTGTGAAATTTCGAGTGCTTGCGATACTTTAAGGTCCCTTAGTTCTTGTAGAATGGTTGTGAGCATACTTTTTTATTGAAAACCTCCCTTTGGGCTCATCACATATAGTCATCAAATCTAGATCAGAGTCAGACTCAGACAAGAGCTCAGACGCTGGTACCTCTGGAGTTGTTTGAATACCACTAGTTCTTCCCTTTTCAGCCCGTAAAGCTACTTGATCACTTTGAGTCGGAGTAGAGTTGACAAGGGACTCTCCTAGTGGAACTGTCTCAGATTGCAAATGAGATTGAGGCTGTGAATAGATTGGCTGAGTCGGCAGGCCAAGCTGATCCAGATTGATTGATCGTGCTGATCCGGTTGCAATTTGGCTATTGCGCTATTGAGCTATTACTGCTTGGTTGTAGCGTGCCCTTTGACTTACTCTGCGAGAGGGAATGTTTATGGAAAAGAGGATATTGTTTAGGGCTGAGCAAGTCGTCATTTCCCCTATTGGAATCACTTACTGCCCTGTCTTCTCCCCCCATGTCTAAGCAGCTTTGATCCAATGATTGTTCAAGCGAGTTCTCATCTTCGTCTTCCTCAAGAGCGATTTGCTCAGACAGCTTATCCTTCTCCTTATCCTTATCAGCCATTGACTTTAGCTTTAATTCCATTCTCTGCTGGGCATTTTTTTTTGGGCCTCTTTGCATCCCTCTTGGGGCTGGTGATGGTGATGGTGTTGCCACTATGTGCCCAGACAATCCAGATAGCTCTGAATGAATGATGCTTACTGATGAATCATTAATCAGATTGGATTAAATTGATTGCTCTAGAGTTTCCTTATAACAATACTTTGCATATCACAAGGGAACTTCTCCATTATTTGCAACTCTGGCTACCATATCAAAATGGCTACTTCCCTGTGCCCCATGTCCAAGGTTCCATCTGTCTCAAGTATATGCACAAGGTGCAAAGACTGTGAGACAGCACTTGTTGAAAGCAAAAGCTGCCTGAAAACAGCAAGCAGATTTAGACAGAAGGCTGCATTCTCTTATAAACCATTACATTCTAATGGGGTGACCCAGTGAACCTCAGGACCTGGGTAACAGATAGTATAAACAACAAAAATACTGTCGGTAATCAATTGCATACATAACCAAAATGAATTAAAGGGGTTGCTGTATCGATCATTTCTTGCTGTGGACAGGTCTGGTGCTTCACTTGCGAGCCAAGGCCGACGCTCGCAATTGAAGCGCCAGACCGGCCCAGACAATTACGCTAAAACCTTTTGGAAGGACTGAATTATCCTCCAATAGCCCATTCCCTTTCAGTCATTGTTTTGAATGGCATTCATCAAGTTCACAGTATTGATTTATTGTTTCTGAACCGAATTAAAGACGAGCAGGCTTACAGTCTTTTCTCCTTCTACAGGACGCCCATGGAAAGCCCATTATCATACGACTCAAGGTTGCCCCTCCCCCATGTCCTGATGAAGACCCTCTAAGATGGTTTCAAACTGCCACTAATATCTGGACCAAAACAGCAATGATATTCATTGTCTGCACCAAAGCAATAGTCCCCTTTGGACTTCTAAGAAACTTCTATATCTCCCCCTGGATGAGGATTCTTTCATTTGTTTTGGGCAATCACCTTACAGGCTGCTGTAGCACTGCGACGCATGTTATATTGAATTTTACATGTACAGTCACTTTTATCCCTCACATATTCACTCCGCACGAGCGCTTGTGTCACTTTGTTCCCACTTTTTGGAGCAACCTTTAATCTATTGTGCATAGATATCCTCCTGCACTTGTAGTAAAATATACAAAAAAAATGCATTTTTGCAAGTAATTTATTTGCCCTGGTTGTGTTTTCTTTTTTCTTTTGTTGTTGATCAGTTCTCCTTTGACTTTTAATTCATTTTGACTATGTATGAAATTATTTACCGACAGGATTTTTGTTGCTTGTACTGGCATTCTCCTATAAGGCAGGAGAAACATATGGCTGTCTACTAAATTGAGTTCCATCGCTGGTTCCCATCCTAAGTTTACCCTAGATTTGTAGGGCAATTCAAGAACAATGCCAGGGTGGGAAGAGCAGCAGTGAGACTTGAATTATAAGCAAAGTGGCAGATAGGTCTTGTGGTACGTGTTTTAAGGTAATCCAAATCCAATATTTGGTAGCATGGAAAAGTTACAACATTTCTGAAAGCTCATAGGAACCATCTGCCTTTGAACATGCTCCGTCATTGAATAGGCAGTTTCATAAACACAAACCACTCCCCAGGAAACCAATAGTTCCAACCAAAACGTTTTCGGGGGTGGGTGTTGGGGTGGTGTTCTTACTGTCAGGATTTCTTCTCAGGTATGAGGGGGGAAAGTGAGGTGATTTACAAAATGTTCTACTTTTATTCTATATTTTTACCTCAGTACTAAGATAATACAATAATGTTGAAACCTTCCTGTCGGGCCTATTTGCTCACCTGAAATCATGAGGGATGGGTAATAGGTCCCTAGCCCTGGCCCTTGTTTTTGCTAGGAGAGCCCTTCCAATAAATTAGTGCTCCCGGAGAGTCCCCCCATAGTAGATGGTAGAGGGAGGTAGAGAAATGGGCAATAGCAGAGGGCTTGCTCTGCGAGCTGAGGAGTGCAAGGGGCAGGGTAAGAAGCTCATGGCAGATCAGTGGATGAATGAGACAAATGAAAACGCTAGATTGACTGAATCGGCTGTGGTGGCAGATCATCTTTCTCCTTAAATGCTGATCAAGAATTGTAACCTCATTTATTATCCAATTTGTGTGCAAGAGAGTAAACTGGATGAATAGAAGGGCTGAGCCTTACAAGTTTTTCTAACAGTTTTTATAATGTTATGGTTAAACAGAGATTAGCAACTTAAACTATGCACTTAAAATAGACGACACGTATGGTAGTTTGCAGAAATACCATGACTTCTGTTGCAACAGAGGCCTCCACAGCCTATTGAGGGCTTCACAGCAGGAGTGACCACTGGGGTAATGATGGTTGGACTCTGTTAGACTTGGCTTTTTCAGCGGGTTTACCTCCAGACTTTTTGCTTTTAGACCTCCTGTTTTTGTCTTTGCTTTTGTTGGATTTAGGACTCTGGGCACTTTACCACTGCTATTCAGTGCTAAAGTGCATATACTCTCCATGTAAATTGTGTTTATGGATTGGTGTTTTCATGATTGGCTTATTTGATTTACTACTACATCCCTAGTAATGTGCACATGTGTGCCCAGGGCCTGTAAATCAAATGCTGCTAGTGGGCCTGCAGCTCTGATTGTGCCACCCACACAGGCAGCCTTCAAAGGGGTCTCAGACCTGCTACTGCAGTGTATGCAAGCAGTTTTTACTGCTGTGTCGACCTGGCAGGCCCAAACCTTCCCTTTTCAAACATGTAAGTCACCCCTCAGGTAGGTCAAACATACCCCCATGGGCAGGGTATGCAAAAGGTAGGACATGTACTGGTGTGTTTTACATGTCCTTTTCACTATTGCAAGGCTATCTGCCCCACAGACTGACAGGGGAGTTGCTTTGTAACATCTTACAAGCATAACTTTCCATTGGGACAAGATAGAGAAATGAAGCTTAGGTTTCCTGAACTCAGGATTTAAAAATACGTCTTTTAGTAAAGATAATTTTGATATTGCATGTTTGAAACTACCACTTTTAGAAAGTGGGTATTTTCTTGTCTAACCATCCTATGAGCCTCTGCCTTTTTTGCATTCCCTGTCTGGGTTTAGAGTGACAGGAGCAGGCGATGTGCATTCAAACTAGACAGACACAAGGGGGGAGGGGTTGGGGTGTGTCCTGCCTTTCCTGGGTGACTCATATCCAGGCTAAATAGACCTGGCTGCATTTAGAGTAGTGGGAGGAGTTGTTTCATGCACTTGAATAGACTGTGTCTGTCTTCCACAATGCTTTCTCCACCCCCTGGAGTGAGCCTGGCCTGAGCTAGGCAGAACTGGAATATGTATGCCAGTGGAACTTTGCTGTATAAATAATGGGGCCCTGACCCCAGAACATTAGATTACTGCTGGACTAAGGAACCTGCCAGAAAGAAGAGCTCGAAGAGCTGTGAGGAGAGACTACCACTTTGCTGTGTGCTTTGCTGGGTTGGTCCGCAGTTGCTGCTTCTGTCTTGGGCAGAGAAAGGACTAGACAGTTCTTTCTGCATTCGAAGTATCTCCAAGGGTTTGATGTAGAGCTTGCCTCCTATTGGAAGTCTCAGGGAAATCAAAGACTTCAACTTCTTCTGGGTCCCGGCTTCTGGAACTGGATGTTTCAGCTGCCACAGAGGAAAGAGGTAACCTGCCCACCCTGTGACCTGAAGGCACCGCAGAGGGCATTGCGTACTTCGCACCGCAACCCTGGTCTCTCCGGCAACGGCGTCTGATGACACCACTGAGCTGCTGCTTGCACCGTGACCTGTGGGCAACGCACTCCGCACTGTCTCGTTTCACACTGCCGCCCTGTTATGCCCATTGACGCCACAACACCATCTCTGGCACCGCTGCCTGCACCATGACCCTTGGAATCCGCTCGTGGAGAACACAGAGCACCGTCTCACTTCGCACCGTAGCCCTGGTCTCACCGATGGCGCCGCTCCAAGCTGACATCGAAGTCGCTGCCTGCACCGTGGTTTGGGAGCACCGCTCATAGGTCACTCTACGCACTGCCCCGTCCCACACCATAGTCTTGGCCCACCGATGTCAACACCATCGACTCCAGATCGTCACCCGACGCCGCTGCTGCACCTCAACCAGTGGGCCCCGCACGTCACATTGCCCCGTCTCGCACTGCAGCCTTGGGTCTACCTACGACAGTGCGTCAGCAACGACAACTTCGTTGCTTGCACCGTGACCTGTCATCACCACAAATGAGAACCGCCCCACTCCGCACCGCAGCTCTGGTCTCACCGACACCACTAGATGACTGTCACTGAGCCGCTGCATGTACCGTGACCTGGGGGCACCGCAAGTCACTCCGCTCCGCTTCACATTGCAGCCCCGATGCCTGCCCATGCCAGACCTCCTGACTTCAAACTCATGGAGTTCAACCTGCAACACAGGTGACTTCAAGGGTCCGTCGACTCTTGAACCGACGTCCGGAACCAACGAATGCTGACGTTGGTCCGCCGGAGCTCACCGCAAGGTCCAACGCCCTGCATCTGCAAAGATACTGTTTTATGGGTCTCCTCAACACTGTAGCTGGCCCGCGACTCCACCACTGTCCGGAACTGTTGAATTTGTTTGTTCACGATGCCGTGTAGCCCTGGATGGAGCTATCGACATCAAGGAACTGTATATAAAGTCTATTTTTGCTTTATTCGAATTTCCATCACTGTATGTTGGATTTTTATTGTTTTGGTCTTGTTTTCCACAGATAAATAGTGGATATTTTTCTAAACTTGTGTGGTGTCCTTTTGTAGTGTTTTACTGTACAGTATATTATACGCAAATGCTTTACACACTGCCTCTGAGATAAGCCTGACTGCTCGTGCCATGCTACCAAGGGGGTAAGCAGGGGTTATTTTAAACATGTAATCCCCTTATCCTGACTAGAGTCGTGCATTCTGCCTGGCTTAGGTCCATACCCTAGCCAACCAGAAAACCCATTTCTAACAGACTCTCTCTCTCACCTTGCCCCTGAAAGGAGTTTGGAGTTCTGTGCTTCACCTAACTCTGGTTCATCGCACACCCTTACCCTGGGTTTTATCACATTCTCTCCAGTCCCTGCTTTTGATACAAGTAGTAACATGGTCTACTCCATGGAGACAGCCTTGATTTCCAGCCCAGAGTACATGGTGAAGCCAGAGGAAGAAGACAAAGAGACCCTGCTGCTGCTGAACAGAGATGTGGCCATGTCACCGCCGCACTGCATGATGATGAAACTAACACAGAAAAAGTTTGAGCAGGGTAGCCAAAATTAGAACTAATGCCATCTGTTCATAGAGATAAAAGCATTGTTCATTACACGATGCAGGATCTATTAAAATAGCTGAAGACAAATGTGGTTTAGAAGTCATCATGATAGGATGGTTTTAGGTGAGCCAAAGAGTGAACCACCCAAGTGATCCACTTTATACATTTAAAAGTGTTAAATGTTTGGATGATTTCGTGGGTTAATTGTCTCACTTTCCTTAAATTACATGCTATCTCAAACGGCCTCTTTATTCCTAAAATCCAGCATGAAAAACTGATCTTTATTTAAAACGTCTTATGGTCACCTCTCCTTTTTCCTTGAAATGGCACTCTACTTCTTTTCTATCCTCTGCCTGCTTCTTTTCGCTGAGAACAATGTTCTCTTAGTCACATGTAAGTTTGGTTTGAACTCTATTAATCTTTCTCTGCAAATTACCCACAGCTCATTTCAAAGACCACAACCTCATATTTTTAAGTCTGGTCTTTGATACAGCTTTAACTGTCGCACCAGACTATTGTATTTTTGTAAATGTTTAAATAATATATATCTGTACATAGAGGTAGTTTTGATCAGAGGTCTTCATCCGTTCGTCAGTTAAGTTTTCATTCCTGTTTGTTACGCCCACCCAGCACACACTATGTGGCACCAGTTCTGCCCACATAAGCAATTGGCTTTCCTTACTGTGCCTGATGCCATTTTATTTGTGCCTAAAATACACATCTGCCTGAAAGTAGTACACTGCAGTTCTGGCACTCGTGTGCCAATCTACTTTATTTTCATTTACAATTTTTATTGCTTTTCTCATGTTTGCTTTTATTTTCTGCGAAAGACTGGTTGCTCTCCATACACTCCTACCGAGCCGCTCTCTTGTCGCAGTTTTAGTTCACACCATGTTAAGTGGACTTTTTTACTTTAATGCCTGACCTGTTTTCAGGAAGAACCGCCCATCTCCAAAGACAGCAGCTCACTGAGTAAACTGTTTCTTCTTGTTTCATATGTTCTTTCTAAAGAATCTATTAAAAAACACGTATACCTTTTGGACTCTGGATATTTCTCTTCTTTAGAATTCTGTATTGGCACGCATGCACATATTTTCAATGTTTCTTCCTTTGGCAACGGGTGTCAGTAATATTTAAAATATGTTCTGGGGCCAGATAGTTTAATGTTGCACACAGCATAGAGCAATGCACCATATTCAGTTTCACCATTCAGGTTCCATGCCACTTAAACTGAACATCCCAGGCGTGCTCCCTCAGAGGAAATGCTGACAAATGTTAAAAAAACAGGAGCAACATTGTTCACACACACAGTTTTTGTGCCACATAAGCCTGCTGCTTAAGCTTGAACAGGGCTTGACTTTGGAAACACAGGAGCCCTGGAAAGCCATCTTTCTTCTGACCTTTTTTTGGAATTATTTTATTTATTTTAGAGTTTTGTATAGCGCGAACATGACCCGACGGTATCAGAGCCCTTTACACTGTGAGCACAGCAAACAATAGCATGAGGTCCATGGATATTAGATACAAAGAAAAAAAATATATTTATATATATATACATATATACACACACACACATATATATATATATATATACACACACATACACATACATACATATATGTATACATACATACACACACATATACACATATACATACATACAAACATACATACACACATGTAGACATATATATAAACATATACAAACATACACATAGTAACTGTAAAAGTAGTAAACGGTGTACAGTGGGATATGTAAACAAAATAGCAACAGGTAACCGAGTTACACAATGCATAAACAAAGATACATAGCAACGTTATAAAAAGAAGAATCCGATAGACAGTAGGATATGTGAAAGTGACAGGTCTGAAGTAGTTGAGGTAGGGAGATGTGAGGGAGAGGGTAGTTTTCCACCAAGGTAGAGAGCAATATGGCATCTTAGTGGTAATGTTCATGACAACTTAGTGCTTTACATAGTAAGCACAACAGCAATAGCATGCGGTACATAGAGAGTAGGTAAAAGTAAATAATAATGGTAAAAAAATAAGAATAAACTGAATACAATGGGATATGTAAACAGAATAGAAGCACGTACTTCTGTTACATAAAGTGTAAATAAAATACGTAGCGACAATAACTCAAAGAAGAATACGATACGCAGTGTATAAAAGGTTCGGAGGTAGTTGTGGTGGAGTGCGGGTGCGGAGAGTACATGCACAGGTAGTGATGGATAGATTTATGTGAGGGATGTAGCGTAACATAGGCCCGAGATACAGGCATGTTACGGCGTGCCCAGAGGCGGCGGACACAAAGAGGCCAGGTCTAGACAGGGAACAGGGCATGGCCAAGACCTCAATGCGAGAGGAATGTATTGGATAGAAACTGTCATACTTCTTTCCTGAAGAGGGATGTGGATGGGTTGCATCTGATCTCCGAAGGGAGAGAGTTCCAAATATTTGGGGCCATTCCAGAGTAGGATCGGTAGTAGGTTTTCTTTCTCTTGAATTTTTATGACTTGAGAAGTAAGGAGCTTGTGCTTCTGGAGGGTCTGTTTCCACCCGAAAGAGTCAGATACTGGGATAGGAAGGAAGGGGTGTTATGGTGAAGCGCTTTATGAGTCATGCAAGCAATTTTGAAGGGCATCCTGGCCTCGAATGGTTGCCAATTCAGAGCTCGAAGGTCAGGAGTGATGTGATCACTTTTTTTAGATCCCGTGATAAGCCTAGCTGCTGCATTAAGTATAGCCTTCAGAGGAGCAAGTGAGGTTTTCAAGAGGCCCACAAGGTTAGCGCTACCGTAGTCCAGTTTCGACAGCACAAGTGCATGAATCGCAGCTGTGAGTTCGGCAGCGGGAAGGAAAGGCTTTAGTTTCCTAAGGATATGCAGCTGATGGTTTCCTCCTCTAGCAATGGTGCTGATGTGTTTTTACATGGAGAGGCCTTTGTCTAAAGCAATACCTAGGGATTTGGCGAAGTTGACGATGTGTGGGGTGCAGTTCAAGGCAGAAAGAAGGTGGAGCCAGTCTTTAACGTTAGAGGAGGTAGTGGGTGGTGCAATCACTAAGAATTCAGTTTTAAGGGCATTGAGTTTGAGGTGATTGTGAGTCACCGGAATGTGAATGGCTGGATTGTCTTTTTATTATATTTTCGAGTTCATATGGCCACATCCCTTGTCACTGTGTGTAATTCTGTCACTACAAGTATCAGTAGAAAGAGTAATGCTCACTTTAATGTTGGAGTTATAGAAACTATTTTATTGGGATGATTTCTAATGAAACTCTGTTATTTCCTCCTATCTATTGGTTTTAGAACTTCTGCAAAGTCATCTTCCATCTAAACAGTCCGAGCAGCAGCAACTTTGGACCCTTTAGGTCCTCTCTTAAGGAGTTCATTTTCAGTTCTGTACAGTTGTTATGCATCAATACTTTGCTGTGCATAGTTGAGGCACCTGTCGGTGCTCCCAGCTGGTTCTTCCTCTATTTCCATGGTAACATGTGCAAGCCCAAATGGTCTGCAGCAATGTGTAATACTGTGACATTGTGTCATATGGTCTCCATGATTAAGGCACTACATTTCCTAATAGTTCCATCTTAGTATAGCCAGTCCTTTATCTGAGACCTAAACAAGGACAGGATGTATCACATTTTCTATTTTATTTAATCATCTTATTAACCTCAGTTCCTTCAAGTTGCCAAAGTCTCTTCCCTGCATTCTGGTACATGTAGTTGTTTCTTCTGACATACTAAGGTGCTATGTGCCTAGTAGTTGGATGTTTCATTTTGCAGCTTGTTCATTAAAGTGTGTTCATTGTCTTAACCACATGCATTCCTTTTACATGCCTTCATTATTCTTTTGATTAGATATTACCAAGAAGCTGCTCAAATTTGGATTGGTCCAGGTGCCGAAGCTGCTAAAAATAATTAATTAAACTTCTGTCATCAAAGCCACGACACCCTAAAACAACCAATTATTTCATATAAGTGTGTGTTGTATGAGCTAATAAAATACTCCAAAGGAAATGCACAGTTTATTGATGCTAATATCAGTTACAGCTTTCCAACAGTAGCATCAAGGGGTTTAACAGTCATACATATAAGTTATTATTGAGCAAGATGCTGGGGCTACAATAAAAGAAAGCTATTAACTTTAAATTGTTGAAAACAGATTTCAACTCGCCTTTCAACAGAAATGCGAGCGAACTCTAAAGTAGGAGACAGTGGCAGCAGAGCACAGCACAATCGAGCTCAGCAGGGAGCGCTCTGCCACTCTGTCCCCTCTGTAGGTCAGAGAAGTGCAACCAAACTGAAGCCAGCAAATGGTGTACTTTTGACTGCAGAAAGGCAAGCAAATTACGGAAACGGATTGGCCAAGCAAACAAATATGACAGTTTGACAGGTGTGAACATATCCAGACTTTGGGTAAGTTTGGGTAAGTTTAATAACCTTCATTTGATTGAAATGTGTAATGTGTATTGCTAGCCCTGTGTGTTCACCTGCAGACATTATTTCTTGTTTGCTGATGTGTGCTCTGTTACCTACATTGCACCTGTCACATTCCTGATCATCATTCACCTCTCAGAAAAGCATACTGACACATTTGAATATGCACTTAATATGTAAGAAACATCACTGCTATTATTAGCAAGTATGGTAGCAGAAATTATCTTTTAAAATTTGCTAGACGTGGGACACGCCTTACTGTTCATCTTAATTTTGTTAAAATATTTTTAAATTTGTGGGTTTGCGCAAAGATCACACCACCTCTTGGATGCATTAGAGTGCTAATACAAGGAAGGAAAGTGAGGGCAGGGAGAGGGGAGGGGCATACAATAGGAAACATATAGATGGATGCAAACTTTGCCAATCATTTAAGAAATAGGCCAGACCTACTGACTTTGCTAATGCTTGTTTTTCTTTGAGAGATGACCAGGATCAAGTTGAGCATGGTAACCAGGGTACCAGTATGAATGTAAAACACAGAGGGCGGGGCCCCTATTACTCTCCATTTCGGTGAAGTCAAATGTGTGCCACCCCACGCATAGCATAGGATAAAGAAAATTGAATCGCCGTTGCCTCCTTGATAATGAAGGGAACATTGCTTCAAGAACAAACCTTAGCTGCAACAGCGCCTGCTCATTCAGTACAAGACTGGGAACCTTTGTCCCCTCTGCGATTCATATTCATGAGAGAATTGCAAGGAAACCATACCTCTTTACATTTGCTGAAAATGGCATTCTGTGCTCCAGGACAATTTATACATCGTTAAAATATCATATTTAATAAGAAACCAAGGTAAGGAAATATCAGAAACAGGTTTCATTTAACCTACACAGGAACGAACTTGTCTAGGGCTGCAGAACAAATTGAAAGTCTCAAATAATAGAGCAAGGATCACAGACTTAGAGAACGAAGACAGAACAGAATGGTGGGTAATGGTTTAGGAATAGTACACCTGTTCATTTTGGTACTTTTAAAATATGATCACCACAAGCAGTCAATGGACTATCATTTGAATGACTTCACATTTGACGAATGGTTATTGCTCCTGAATGTCAATTAAGTGAAGCCAAGTTTTGTCACAAGAATATTGCTTTGTTTGTAGACAACATTGTGAATGAGACCAATTTGTGAAAACCCGATTCTGAAAAGGATGCAACGACAACAGTCATTTGATAGTGCGTTTGTAATATGAGAGGCAGATACAAGGGTATACTCCTCAAAACTTTAATTTTCGTATGTTCTGCTTTGTAAGCACCCTATGAAATTTCAAGTGACCAGTTACTTATGGATCTAACTGAGTCAAATGGCTGAATCAAATGTTTTTTTGGGCGACTGGGTTTAATATTTTGAAGCATATATAGTCTGTCTTCCTTTGCTCCATTGATATCCCCTTTGTCAATCTCTCTTCACTCCTCAGATCTGTTTAGCTTATACTCTCAACTTTCTCTCTGTTCCACCTCTCATTTTCACCCCCCCAACTGTTGCACAGTCTCTCTTTAGGGAATCTATCTTTTTTTTGTATCTCAATTCTTTATTGGGTTTTTCACATACAACAGGCACGTAACAGATACGGAAATAATCAAACTGCAGTACCCATGATCCCACAGAAACAATAACATCTAAAAAGACAGTAATACAAAGGAAATCAGCACATAACTCCTCCAGATAGAGAGGATGCGGCAAGGAAAATCTCCCAAGTGGGCTGTGAGGGAGAACGAGGGGAAGCAGGTTGAGAAGGGGCTAGGGGGTGGGGCAGAAAATACGTTGTGCCGGGCCCCATGGCCACCCCTCAAGAAGCCAACTTCCAGGCCAGACGGATCCAAGGGCCGGGAACATTAGAGGGAGCAGAATTGGTTGGTGCCAGTGTCAACAGCTCCGTGTGAAGGAAGGGACCCCAGAACTCCTCAAACTTCTGCAGTTAGTTGTTGAGCTTATAGATGAGTTTTTCGTACTTGGCCATGTCGTGCATATCAGACAGGCAAGTACTGTAGTATGGCGGTGCATCTGATTTCCACTGGCGTAACATTTCCACCTTTGCTACTGCAAAGGCCATAGCCAGCCAACGCTTACCGTTGTGCATCAGGTCTGGGAATGTTGACATGTCATGGAGCAGGGCCAGTCGGGCCATCAATTGTGGCGCCACACCCAGGTTGGTCGTTAGCGTGTCCCAAATCGAGCTCCAGTAGTAGGAGAGCTCTATACAGTCCCTTAGGACATGCACAACATTTCAGTCCGGGGCATCACACCTCCAGCATTTGGAGTCCGTTTTCTTGTGCGCCATATAGTGCCATTCTGGTGTCACATGGCATTGTTGGAGGACCTTAAAATAACTGAATTTCAACTTGGCCTGCAAAAGGAAACCGTCATACTCCTCTAAAAGGTCATGCCAGTCTTGTTCAGAGAGTGATAGGCCTAGCCTCTGCCCCCACCAACAGTGTAAATTCTGGCCATTTGGTCGTGAAAAATGGGCATTCATCAGGGTAACATACAGTGATGCCATGGTTTCCCTGTACCCCTTCCACGTCAGGATATAGTGTAATAGTGGGTCAGTCTCAAGATCATAAGGATGAGCGCACAGTGCGTGTCGCAGGCTATGCGTAATCTGGCAATATTTCCAGTGGTGCAAACACTGTAGCCCATATACACGCATGAGGGTATCAAATGGGACCACCTCCCATTCCTCTGTCAAAACGTCTGCAGAGCATATACCGCTGTCCCTCCACAGAGACCAATCACCTCCCACTCCAACCGTGATATCCCTGTTTCTCCATTTCAGCACGTTAAGATGGATCATACTCGGTGAGCGAACAACTTGATGAGCACCAGGCGTAGTGCATGGTGTGTATGATCGGGTTACCAAGTTGGCCAGCTTGCTCAAGCCCTGTGTAGAGAGTAGTGAGAAACCCCTTTGTTTGCAAAAAATGCTGCTCCAAAAAGACCCACGTGAGTGTTTCATTAGCTGGCTTCAGCACTTGCACAATTTACATTAGCTGTGAGGCCAGTCAGTAGGACTCTGCATGGGACAGGCGCAGTCCCCCTGCAGCAGTCTTAGTGTTTAACTTAGCTACGTTGAGGTGAGGTCTGTGCCTCTCCCAGGCAAAGCTCTGAATTAGTTGGTTTATTTCTCATAACATACCCTGAGGAATCTTCAAAGCAAGCATTTCAAACACATAATTAAATCTCGGACTTATGTTCATTTTAATAATTTTCACTCGTTCCCAGAGAGACAGGTCCAGTGACATCCAATTCATAAATTCAGCCCTCACTTTGTCAATTATAGGAGTGAATTTATCTAGTACCACCCTGAATAGATTGCTACTCAGGTACACCTGCAGGTATTTTTAGATGCGCAGGCCACCAAGTGAATGGCGCATACCCCAGTGACGCCATTGTGGTCGCTGGCGTCATTGGAATGGCCTCACACTTTGACCAGTTTATGCAGTACCCTGAAAAGATGGAAAAAGACTCTATCGCTTGCATGAGGGCAGGTATTGATTCCCATGGGTCAGAAAGGACCACTAAAATATCATCTGCATAATAGAATGCCTTTCTCTCACCCGTCGTCGTGGCTATGCCCTGAACATGGGGGATATTGCAGATTTTAGCCGCCAAAGCCTCCAGTGCCCATAAGAACAAGGGATAGAGTGGGCACCCCTGTCTCATCCCTCACCGGATAGCAAAAAAGGGGGATGAAAACCCCCCACAGTTCACCAAGGCTGTAGGAGCAGCATAAAGCCACTGAACTTTATCAATATACATTGCACCCAGGCCCATGGTCTCCATCACCTGAACCAGGTATGGCCTCTCCACCCGATGAAGCACCTGCTCAGTGCCGAGGGAGATAAAGACATTCTTGTTATTATACTGCCCCACCTGCCAGAGCTGAAGGGAGAACATTCTCAGGTGATTCGCCGAGGAGCTGCCAGGCACAAGCTCAACCTGAGAGAAGTGTATCAAGAGTGGATATAAGTCTTGAGTCCAGTTGTAAAGACCTTCACCATAAACTTCATATCCTCATAAATAAGGGATATTAGGAGGTATTTGGCACATTGAAGCCAGTCCCAACCTGGTTTGGGTATCAATGAGATACACGCCTGTTAGAAGCTGGGATTCTGATTGGCAGAGGTAGTCACCCTGTCCTAGCAGGAAGCACAATCCTAGTCAGGGTAAGTCAGATAAAAACCCTAAATTAACCTGTGCTCACCCTCTGGTAGCTTTGCACAGAGCAGTCAGGCTTAACTTAAGAGACAATGTGTAAAGTATTTGTGAAACACTTAAAACAGTAAAACAGTGAAAACACCACACAATAAGATCCAAACCCAGGGTAGAAAAATAGAGCTTAATTTAATTAACAAAACAAGACAAAAATCCAACAATAAAAGCCGGTGTTATGAAATTGTACAGATTTAATTGTATTTAAAAGCATAAAGTGCGGAGCAGGGCCCTCTGGTCACGCTAGACTGGGCCAAATCCAAAAGTTCAGGCCGACAGCGATGCAGCACAGGTCGGATACAGGGACCGACCTAGTCCAGCTGCAAAGTACTCTTAATATCGGTGAACGTGATGTCAATGTACACCATGATATATGCATGCACAACAGTGGCAATAAATGGAATGTCGGCGTACGCCATAAACTTTGCACGAATAATAATGTCAATAGCAGTAAAAGCAATGTTGATTTACGCTATGACAACTGTATGCATAATAATGAGAATGTCTATAAATATGAACTCAATGACCACCATGTTCTCTGAACAGGAAATACCAAACTTGTATTGTTGTTGTCAAATTCACACAAGATGACCTCCCAATCAACCCCCAGTCAGAGATACATGATCAGACAGGCCCTGTGACCCAAACCCAGGCCTACCGATTGATAGGTCACAGGTGGGGTTACACGCAGCCCGATGACAAACTCTCAACCAGGGAAAACCCTGATCGATCCTGCAGATATCCTGCTACACCACAAACAGGTCAGAGGAAATTGGCCCCAATAAAACACGTTTGGCCAAAGGTACACTTTCCCAAAATGCCACAAAGTTAGAAACCACATGTAGTTAGGAACACTCAGCCAATCAGGACACAGCATGCACACCACACGTAGTGATTACACGTTCCCCATGCGGGACATTTGGATGCATACACACTGGCCCACACTAGCTCTCCCCAAGGTCAAGAACCACCTGTTTCCCCCTTATCAGATGGTTGTATTTATGATTTATGACTAGTCCCGGCTCTCTAAGAATGTGAAATTGTCTTTTTCTACCTCACGAATTGTACATATGATCAGCCAACACTTCTGTACATTTAGACTGTCTTCAGACGTGACTCTGTCGATGCTGTCCCTGCCGCTGTGTTTAATTAAACCAGCTTGTTCCTGTTTTGCCAAACGCCTCTTTTCTTTTTATTTTTTCAAGGCAAATTCATAACCGAGCAACAGTACTGTGAGACTTCGACAAAGACTGGATGTGTGGGGCAGAAGAGGCGATGCGCCATCATCAATCCCTTTGGATGTAGGCGATGCATTGTTTCCGAGCCGCGAAGATGGAGATGCATCATTGTCAAACCATAAAATGTAGGCAATGCCTCGTCATCAAGCCACACAAGTCGAGGATGCATAGGGGATTGGAGGCGATGCACTGCGCACTCAGCGATGGCTTTGGTCCTTGCAACAGTGGCGATGCATCGGCATCGAGGGAGATGGAACGGTACCGAGCTGCACAACGACAGCGATGCAAGGATTTAAGAAGTTGAAGCACTTTATATGCACTTTCAAGGGCCGAGGACTGGATTGGCACCACTTGGCAGGGCAAGACTCTCAGATGTCAGAGTCAAGGTGCTGTGGATGAGTGGATTGAAGTCTTTGATGTCTCAGAGACTTCCAACAGGAGGCAAGCCAGCAAGCCCTTGGCATCACTTTGGTTCTGGGTATCTAGAGATTCATGTCCAGTCCTTCTCTCTCCCAGGCAAGGAGGGCAGCAGACAGCGGGTAAGCACAGCAGAAGAGGAGTCCAGTAGAATCCAGCAGAGTGACAGTCTATTCATAAGCACAGCAGTACTTCTTCCTGGCAGAATATCCTCATGTCCAGAGGTGGTGGTGTCAGGGGTCCAGTACATATACCCAGTTGTGCATTTGAAGTGGGGGAGACCTCAAAGAGAGGCCTTTCAAGGGCACAGAGTCCCTGCCCTTCCTGCCCTGGCTCCAAACACACTACCTGGGGGTATACAGTCCTTTGTGTGTTGACAGAACATAGACTATGCAGGTGTAAGTGTCAGCTCCTCCCTCCAATCCTGGCCAGGATGGCCCATTAGGATGTGGATGGCCCATCAGTCACACCTAAGCTCACTTTTTTTGTGTGGCTGTCTGGAGAGAATGCACAAAGCCCAGCAGTCACCCACCCCGAGACGAGTTTTTAGAGACAGGCAGAAGTCACCAAAGCCCATGTGTACAAAAAGATTTTGCATTTCTTAACGGTGCAAATGGCTATTTCAGGCAGTTAAGAAATGCAAAACTGCCTTTCCTAATGTACAAAGGCCTATGCGGTGTTTCAAAATGTGATTTCTACTTAGTAGAAATCTCATTTTGTGATTCGTAAAATAGGAAATCGCAAATAGGAATTTCCTATTTGTGATTTCCTAACCACATGTTCATACCATTTCATAGCTGCGAAATGGGCATTTAGGAAATATTACCATACCTCTGAACTGGTGGTAATGAGGTACAAACAAATAAAATGCACTCAAAATATATCAGGAACATCCACAATCATGCCAGAATCAATAAAATGTACTCTTTTATAAATAATAATAAAAAAATTGAAATAAAAAAATAGTTTAAAGAAAATAATCCCCTGCTCAAATTAATAAAACTGACTAAGAGACAGGGAGCTGTTGTCATGAAGAGCAAAAGGCTGCATGGTGACTCTGAAGTACCTTCAATGTTCCTTGCCAATAGACATATGAAAAGTCCAAGCAGACCATCCAATCCTGTTCTTGTACAATAGATGACCTGTTGAAGAGTGATCATCTTGAGTTGATCGTACTTGTACTTGTTTAGGAATCTCAAACCTTCCAACTTCATTGGGCACCAGTGATATTTGGAATAGCACCACTTCTCCCCCAGAGCAAAAGCAACCATCTTCACTTCCCTTTGGCAGGCATGGAGAGTACCTGGACGGTGTTGTGGATGCAGGGGATGGAGGGCAATGATTTAATTACTTGCCTCCATCCAATACCTGTCTCCCAAGCTGGTGAGAAAGCTTCTAAGCTAGTTGCTGCTACTGATGGTCATGGGCTCAAAGCCTGCAATATCTAGGAGGAAGAAACCAAGCCCAGACCTCCCACTGTAGCTCTGCTTTGTTTAATGAGCTCCAATTAAGAGTCAGGCTTCTTCCAAAAAAACGAATTTAAATAAATATATGCTAACAGCCTGCAGATGCCAGAAAACCCTGGAATGTCCATGGAGCGTGTTGTGGCATTTGCTGTGTTTACCACTGCCTACACTTCTTGTTTGACACCATTTATCCCATTTAGTTACAGCTCTTTGAAAGGCTTCATCATGTGCTGAGCATAACTAGAAGATGCTAATGATGCCAGCTCCCAAAACGCATGTGTACAGAGGATCAACAACCAGGTGGCAGTACTAGAACTCAGAGCTACACTCTGAGCCAAACACGTGGACTTCAAGGAATTTCGATATGTTGATTCTCAGTCTGGTTCAGAAGAAGACATGTTATTATAAGTAACATTAGAGAATGAAGCCCGAACCACCTGACTTTCAGGATTCAGGCTGGAACAAATAGAAAGGGACTGAAGGAGCTGCGCTGTATTTCAGTTAAGTCACGTGGATCTTAGAGCAGCCAGACTTGATTGTGGCTTTTCCCTGACATAGCCAATCCATTAAAGCTTCACCGAAGTGGTGGATGCAGCCTGAAGGATGTTCACATATCCTTACACAGGATAAGAGGAGTCTTGGAGTGTGGAGTTCTAAAAGTGTTTACATCCTTATCATGAAGCCAGGAAGATCTTTGACATCTTTTATGCCTCCTTTCAGGAGATAGCTCCTCGATAGGGTACGGGAATGTTTTAGAGTCGGTGTGATATCATACATGGATTGGTCAGATGCTCCTGGACTGCTTCATGGATCATGAGCACAGAAAGGTTGCTGTGATATTACATTTTGACCAAAAAACAACAAATAGGTGTGCAGCTCTGTTACAGACAGAAGTCTGCACCACAAATTGCATGACTTGAAGCCAAAAGATTCTGTAGGACCCAGACTCTCATTGAAGAAAAAAATAGAACATTTGAATGCTGAATAAACCCAACATTCACTGGCTGTCTCCAGATTCCTACATTCATTGAGACATGGAAAGAAAGGAAGTGACGTTATAGATGCAAGTGATCCTTAAAGGGCTATGGCGTCATATTCAGCGAGGCCTCGAGGCACCAATAATGAAGTTAGGCAGCGCTAGCTGATGCCAGTAACTCAACATAGCAAAACATCTTTTCCGATCCAGTGTGGCACCTAGGGACGACCTTCAAAATAAGAAATCTACTGGCGCTCATATCCATTGAAGCAGAGTGCTGAGCACAAATACAGCCAGAGCTAGAATAAAAGTCAGAGAAGACAAAATGCACATCCCTATTACAGAAATGCAACACTCCAGAAACACAGGATTTTCAGAAAAAAAGATACAGTGTTCAAATGCATGTAGGAATGCAGCATCAAGTACCCAAGAGTGAACATTGTCATAAGAGAACATAACAGTACTAAATACTTCAGTGTCTGGGAATATTGTATCAGAGGAGGATTCAGCAATATTTTCAGTGTGAATGAAGTCAACTACCATAGGACATGCAAATCAGAAAATACTAACAGGTACTTAAGGACACTCCTAGGTTCCACGTTGAAGAAAATTCCCGAGACTCATGTGTAAGAGGTAAGAGAATTTAATAAGTAGGAGACATCAGCGAAACGTAGCATAGCTGGATAACGACACAGAGGTACGTTGACAACGTTGTCGCTGAGCATCAGTGCATATGCTCACTGATTCCAGCGCGCTGGTAATTCAGAAGGGACCCAGTAAAATCTTTGCCGCTAGGTAAGAGCACAGAAGGTCACTGCTCCCAGCGTGTTGGTAATTCAGAAGACGCACTGGCGTTGATCCATAAAGAATGCATTGCTTGCTGCTGGGCAATAATGCAGGGGCGCTGCTCCATGTAAGCAAAGGGTTACTTTGCTGCTGGGTAACGGTGCAAGGGTACTCACTGCCCTGACATAATAATGAAATGTGCACCAGTAATTGAAGAGGCATGCGGATGTCATGCTTAGAGTCACAAATGCTTTGCAGAAATGCAGGAGTTAAGGTCACGCGCTGACAAACACGCAGGGAGGGTTCAGCTCGCAACCTCCAACAATGGATCTCCAACTGCCCCGACCCACTGGCTCCCCTGAAGAAAGCCCCAGGCAAGCAACACTCCAAGAAAGCCAGCTGGTTCTCTCCCACCATTCATGAGTCCAGACACACCTATAGGATGCTGGAGAAGAGATGGAGAAGCAGCAAGACCCTGGACGACCACTCAGCCTTTAAAACTGCTGTCACCACACACCACCACCTCATTAGAACAACAAAGAAAGCGGCCCCACAAGAAAGGATCAATGCACTCATTAGCAAATAACTTTTTGCCGTGGTCAAAGAATTTGCCAAACCCAGCACAGAGACAGTAGACATTCCACCCTTCCAAGACATCTGCAACAACATCGGCACCTTCTTCCACCACAAGATTAATGAGATATACAACAGCTTTGACAGTCTTGATACCCAAGACCCTCTCACCCCACCTGCAACCACCGCACCCAAAGACACTGGACCCCAGCAGACCCTACTCAGCTGGACGTCGCTCACCGCTGACGACACCCTCAAGATCATAAAGAACATCCACTCTGGAGCACCTTCGGACCCCTACACGCACCACAACTTTAATAGAACCGGCACCTCCATCGCCCCCAAACTCTGCTGGACCATCAACTGCTCCATCAACTCCGCCACCTTCCCCGAAGACTGGAACCAAGCAGAGATCAACCCCTTGCTGAAGAAACCCGCTGCCAACCTGGCAGACCTCAAGGACTTCAGACCCATCTCTCCGCTCCCTTTCTCAGTCATGTTCATTGTGAAGGCCATCAATGCCCAACATTCTGAGTTCATTGAAGCAAACCACATCCTAGACCTCTCCCAATCTGGCTTCCGAAGCAACCACAGCACCAATACTGCTCTGCTCACTGCCACAGATGACGTCTGCACCCTCCTCGACCGAGGTGAAACTGCAGCCCTCATCCTCCTGGGCCTCTTGGCTGCCTTCAATACCGTCTCTCACCACACCCTAAGCACAAGACTCCAAAACGCTGGCATCCGCGACAAAGCCCTGGAATGCATACACTCCTTTCTGACCGGCTGAACACAGAGAGTCAGACTACCACTGTTACACTCTGAACCCACAGAGATCAGCTACGGAGTCCCTAAGGGCTCCTCCCTGAGTCCCACTCTCTTCAACATCTACATGGCCCAGCTCGCTAGCCATCATCAGGAACCACGGACTCAACATCATCTTCTATGCTGATGACACCAAGCTGATTCTCTCCCTCACCAATGAACCCACAGTCACCAAGAACAACTTCCATGAAGGGATGAAGGTTATCGCCACCTGAATGAAGAACAGCTGCCTCAAGTTCAGCTCAGAGAAAACCTAAGTCCTCATCCTGGGCTCCACTCCCTCCACTTGGGATAACTCCTGGTGGCCTGCAGCACTTGGAGCCCCCCCGCCCACACCCACAGACCATACATGAAACCTTGGCATCATCCTGAACTCCTCGCTCATCATAAACAGCGTGATCAACACCGTCTCATCATCCTGCTTCCACACACTACACCTGCTTCGAAAGATCTTCAATTGGATGCCCACGTGTCCAGAAAGACGGGCACCCATGCACTAATCAGCAGCAGAATCGACTATGGCAATGCACTCTATGCAGGCATCACCCAGAAACTCCTCAAGAAACTGCAGAACATTCAGAATGCCTCTGCCATATCCATCCTCAACATCCCCTGCTGCAGCCACATCACTGACCACCTGAGAGACCTCCATTGGCTCCCAGTCAACAAAAGAATCACCTTCAAGCTCCTCATTCATGCCTACAAATCCCTACACAACGTGGGACCTGCATACCTTAACCACCGCTTCGCATTCCACTCACCCACCAGAGACCTCCACTCCGCCCAACTGGCACTGGCCACCGTCTCACGTATCCGCAAGACCACGGCCGGAGGAAGATCCTTCTCGTACCTCACAGCAAAGACTTGAAACACACTGCCTCTCCACCCCAGGTAATCACTGTCACTGCCTCAATTCAGAAAGACTCCCCAAGACCTTCTACTGAACCACAGCGCCTTTGATGGATCAGCAGTTCCCCCCCTCTCCACCCCAATGCCTTGGGACACTTACGGGTGCATAGTTGGCTTTACAAGACTCTTGACTGATTGATTTATTTTTTGATTGACTCTCTCCAGCCTCCTGTGCACCTCTTGATCGCCAGGTAGTCACTCCTCCCTCACCGTGGCAGAAGGCGTTGGTTCTCCAGGTGGCTCACGGGCGTCCATGTCATAGGGGGTCTAGGAATCTCTCCAAGTCATCAGGATCACCATACTCCTAGGTCCTGCCCTCCACTGCTATCAACATCAATGCTGGTTCCAGAAGACCATATCATATTTTCCGCTTCTGAAGGCGGGTTGCAGGGCCGCGAATCGCTTCCGCATGAGATTGGTGATCTGTGAGAAGTTGGCTGAGATTAATATTTGATGGTTCTCCCAGTGGTATGATCCGTGTTGCTTCGCTGTCAAGAAAATCTGCCTCACCTGTTGGTGTCTCAGGATACACACCAGTATGGTCTGCGTCTCTGCGTGGGGGAGGAGGAGGAGGAACAGGAGCAGACCCTGTGAGCTCACTGAATCTCCAGTTTTCAAACAAATGAAAGGTCCAAGAGTTTTGCAAGAACATCACAGAGGAACAGGATCATATGGGGCCCCTCCTTTTTTTTCAGCAAGCCTGTGATGTGAACATGGTGTCGTCTGCTTCTGTCCTCCAAGTCGATCACCTTCCTCCTCAGCGCTCCCACCTCGGCAGACACCTCTGGTATGCCGCCAATGCATGCCTCCACCTCCGTGAGGCACATTTCCGTAGCATCAAGTTGATGTTGGAAGGAGACAATGTCCGATCAGAGTGATTGGATGCCCGCAGCTGTTTTCATGACTGCAGCGCCAATGGAGCCCATGGAAGTCTTGATATTGAAGAGTTCACAAAGTAACGTGTCCATGGCTGATGCAGACAGAGATAGTGGGTCTTGTGACATGGCTCCCATCCCGAGTGTTTCAGGCTTCCTCACCCTAGAGACAGCCTCTGAGAAAAGGAGTTAACATGTGGATTTCAATTTCGATTTGGACATGTGCGATGGTCGATCACTAAAGAGAGAGCTGAGAAGCGGTGTCCCTGAAAAGCCAAAGCAGCCACAGGAGGTTTTCTGTGGAGCACCCAATGAAGGCAAGCAGAAGTGGACACCACAGGTGTGGCCTGTGGCATCCAGTCAGAAGGCCCATGGCAGGGCACCGGTGATACTTCCAGCAGGTGAGGCAGGGCCAGTACCCTGGGAATTCAAAACTAGAGCCTACCACACACTTTTCCATCAGAGGGGTATTCCTGACGTACACAGGCAAACAAGCAATCCTTCCTGATTGCAGAGTGGAATTAGGGTTGCTGTGTGGTTGGAAAAACAGTAAGCCCAAGACCCAAGAGAGTTGCTTTTAGGGGGACAGTCAGAGGGTATGCAATATAATTATGATAAGTGCATTCAATCAATCAATTAGAAGGTCTTGTAGAGCGTGGCTTGTCACCCGGGGGTCTCCAGGCCCTGGGGTTCCTTTGGGGTTCCATTAAGGTAAATACATTTCCTGTGCCCCTAACACTGCTCGTAAAAGCAACTTCTCCATCAGGGAAGCATGTGCCTGTCTGGAGGGTCCTCCTGCGCTCTAGCAGACAAGCACCATACACACACTCCCTGCTGGAGATCTTGCCTTCGTGTACTGTCAGGGGGCACGCAGTGTAATTCACTTACTATAATTACTCGTCCACACACTGTGTTAGACGGCACAAGTATTCCTGGTCTCCTCTCATTCCTCGCTGTGTGAGATGAGGAATACTTGTGCTTCGGGACATTCCATACAGATTCTGCCTATTTTGTTTTTTTAATTCGTGACAGAGGTGCAAACAGCAAAAACAGGCAAAATAGCCCAAGGCTGTTTGCATTTGCATACCACAGATTTTAAAAAATCAGCCACCCATATTGAAATCATTTATGTGATCAGGAAGGAGACATTTCTTTGCGTCTTTTAAAGTTCATGCAGTCACCTCACCTGCAGGCTTGTGACGGCCCAAACGACGTCAGGGTTCTGTGTTTGAACAGACCGATCAGAGCGAGCACAAAGGACGATTATAGCCAATGGAAAGTGGAGCCTTCAATCAGAAGCCCACTATTATGACACATCGGAGGGTCAGCATGCCATGGCCCTACAGAGTCCTAGCTATATGCGTGTAGATGCCCAAGTCCTTAGTATTGCTTCAATGCTGGTAGGAGTGCACGTATGTGAAGGCCCCTCCCACAGTACAGAGCGCCTCACTCTTGGACATTGCTACAGTATAATCAGTCCAATCTAACCCAGTGAGGATGAGAGTCATAGACAGATGTAAACTATACCATTTGGGAGAATTGATGGGCAAGGTGACCTATGGTTTGAGAAAGTTCAGGTGTGTCCCACATTCTTCAAACCGTATGCCCAGGTATGTATATTTCGAAACGTTTTCATGTCGTCTTTTGCAAAGATACCAAGAGTCAGACTTATTAACTTTCCTTCCGAAGACAACTATTTTAGTTTTTTCAAGATTTACTGCTATTTGAATTATTTGCCATTTATAATTCAGTCCTTTTGGAAGCTTCTGGAGGTCGACGCCTGTGAGATTAAGTAGAACAATATAGTCGGCATATGCCGAGTACCAGTTCTAGGAGGGGGAGAGTGCTCAAATCAGCAATACAGATTGAAAAGTACTGGTGCAAGAATGCAGTTTTGCTTGAGGCCACTGTAGGAGTGCATTTTAGCTGAATTGGTCCCATTTGTGCTCAGCTTAATCTGCATCCAGGTTTCTGTAGACAATGTCTGCGTTACTCAAAATAGATTTTACAGAATGTGTCAACTGTCCATCTTTTTCCAGAGTTTCCTGATAAGGTGTTCGAAATCCATGTTGCAGTCTATGAAGAAGGAGCACAGGAGCCTCCTCTTTTGGCTCGACCTCTGAATAATTGTGGCTAGGGCAACCAGAGGGTCAGTGGTGCTTGCTTGGCTTGGAGGCCCATTTGATTGAATGGTATGGCCTTTAGGGCATCCTCTTTATGGAGTTGTCACTCGTTTCTAGCCAGTGGACTTAGGGCCTGATATCCATTCCTGGTTTCTATATTGAACGTTATCGTAATTACATTCTTGGGAGGACATGGAGTTGATGTTACAGATGGATTGGTGGCTGCACCCAGGTGCTAAACTTTAATACCACATTGGAAGTCTATAAAAAAAAGCTAGGAGCAAAGCCTGAATAATGGTGGTTGGTGGAGCATTGGCTAACTCGCTCAATAACCAGTCAGGTAAACCTATGTGTTTAAAAGGCTTTAAGGGTCCTTACCCATCCACCCAAACCATCTACCCATAATATTGTTTTGTGACATTTGCTACCCATTGGCCTAGTGCCAAGCCAGTGCATCATCTTATGTTTGAGCAGGAGAAAGTCCTCTTTCAATCCTTGCCTCAAGGGGGAGGGGCATTTCCCAGAATCAAAATATAAGGCATCGCCACAGGAGGAAGATTGAAAACAATATCAGAAACAGGTTTAAGAGGCAATGGGACAGGTGAGTTGGTTTTAAGCGAAAAGGACATAGGACTCAAAGCCCAGCTAGAAGAATCCACAATACCGGTCACACATAGGCTAGAATAAACAAGGGCCTTTGGGGCCTCACCCGAGAAACTGTCAATCACTGAAACAACTATGCAGATAATAGACAGGTATCTGAGAACATGAAATTTTGGATGGAGTAGTGTGTAAATGACTCTGGCAGTGAAACCAGCTCATAGAGATTAGACAGTGGGAAATATCTTTGTCAGTCGTTAAATCATACCTGTCTTTCATCAACAGTGTCTGAACAAGATAACTATTCATGCAACTTTGTATTTTTTATTTTGTTTTATTCACGTTTTTGTATAGTGTGGCTTTGCTTGTAAGATAGATTTTAGTTTTTTTAAAATACAACAACCTTTAAGATCGAGTTCTATTTACACTACAGTAAAATATAAGCACAAGCATAGGCAAAAACCACAGGTTTGGCTTTAATTTTACAATGCATGCAAACTCAGGCATGCAGTAATATTTTTCTATGCAGCAGCAACATATTACAGCCAGACCAATTGGCTTTGCTGATGTTTGGTAGTAATGATGGTAGAAATGGCAGTGGTAGTGGTGGGATGGTAGTGTTAATATTTCTCGTGGTGGGGATTTTGGTGTGATAAAAAGTATTTTGGTGCATTAGCTGTGCTAATGATGTTGGTATGTGTGGCGGCGGCATTATTGGTAGGAATTTTATTGTGGTGGTATTGGAACTGCTGATGGTGGTCATACTGCTGAAGTCACTGGTATTGTGGCAGTGGTGTTGATGATATTGATAGTCATGGTGGGCTGGTATTGTGTTGATAGTGGTATTGGCAGAGGGGTTATTATATGTGGTGGTATTTGTGGTGGTGTGGCATTGTATTGGTGGTATTGGTATTGGTGATTTAGGTGGCGATATTGTTAGCATTTGTATTGGTGGTGTTGGGTGTGTTACTATTGCTAGAAATGCATGTAAGAGATAACGAAATTAATGTGACAAAGTATGATTTTGAATATATTCCTAGTTGTAAAATAGTACCTCATGCATTATGATCCAAGAACTACATGGAAGACAGAATGAGACACCAGCAAGAAAATAGCACGAAGTGGGAGAAATATACTCATCTTGGTGGAGCCAAAGTCAAATTTGTGTATATTTTTATAAAACTGGCAACAAAATGCACAGCAGGTGACTTAGATCCATCAGGAACAAACCTAAAATCAGGGCTAACAGGAGATAAAACACAATTGATCAATGTAATTTGAGAAGTAATTTAGATACAATAGGTTAATGCAGAAAACTGTCCGGATTAAGTTAAGGGTAGTGCTGTGGGAAGTGAAGAATAATAGCATGGAATTCGATCATAAGCAGTTGTTAGGCAGTGATGTTGACAGTTTTTGTCCTATAAGGAAGGTCTTATTGGCACCTAAGATCTTCAGACTGAGGTCCATAGCAGAAGAGCCACCCATATAAAACCTAGTGGAAGCAATGTGAGAGTTGAATCACTACTTAGGTCTGATTAAGTCAGGACTGTGTGTGGCACAGTTACTGTGTGTCTTACTCACGAGATTAATAGATCAACAGCTAAAGCACACAACGATCCAATGGAAGGAACATTTGTCTTTAGTCTGAATTAGGTTGGAGGCCATAACACATACTCAAAATGGAATGAAAATAGAAAATACACGTATGGCAAGTTTATTTCTGGTCTCCTAAATGCCAGGGGTTCTATTTACAAATTGTTTTTTGTGAGGAGTTGCAAATTAGTTGTGAGTAACTCCTACATTTCTAGGCTGAATCACAAACATTTTCTCCCAATAAATGAGTCTTGGTGTAGACGTACTTATGAATTTCTTGGAGTGGGATATGCCTTCTCAGGGGCCTGATTTACAAAGGTGTTTTTCCAGCCATAAGCATGTCTTACTTCATGCCAAATTCATGACAAA
The DNA here is from genome assembly GCA_963921515.1 of Calotriton arnoldi. Classification (NCBI taxonomy): domain Eukaryota; kingdom Metazoa; phylum Chordata; class Amphibia; order Caudata; family Salamandridae; genus Calotriton; species Calotriton arnoldi. The sequence continues at coordinate 4,456,773 of CAWUFW010000205.1, forward strand.
GTCACATTTAACAGAAGACTAAAACACAACCACTCATAGAAAAACTTTATTGATGCTTTCAAGATAATTGTTTTATTCACTCATGGAAACAGGACATTCTGTACCCAAAGTAAGAAGTTTAGACTTGAAGATCCAAGCGTGATTGAAAGGTAAACTCGATAGAACGCCATTACTCATACGAAATCTTTAACGAGTAAAGCAGCACATTGGTTTAGATGGCTTTTGAAAGGATTAAAAGGCAATTTAAATTGGCTGGACATCTGTTTATTCTATTTCGTATGTAAACAAACATCGGAGATCAATCTGAAGTAGAAAACATCCCAGGAATATATTCTAAAATTAAGGCTCATCTAGCGGTAAACAACACATTTTATAATCAAAAGAGAAATAGCCATCATATACTGAGCTCTCCCTTGATTCTCAGGCATATCTTGAGAAAAATATATTGGAGGCAAAAAACAGGTAAATCAACGCTGGTTCTCAAACTACGTATGTATTGTGAGCTGCCAGATATTCTTTCAGCTAGGGAACTAGTATAGTAACAAAAACAATATACCAATTTAAACTCATGGACATTTTTCCATGCTCTCTATTTTCAATTACATATTGTACAGTTCATGCAGAAGATGGTTAACATATTTACCAATGTCCACATTGTGAAAATATTTGAACTTTAGAAACGGTAGTCGGAATCTGCCAACCCATGAGCTCCCAAACAAGGTAATCAGCTTCAGGACAGTTATTTTTTCAAGGATGGCAAATCTAGTAATTAGTACTGACAACTCTCTGCCTCCTCCAAGAACTAAGAAAAAGCTTGCTGCGGGCTGGTGAGGATGTCCTGGGTTGTTTTCACACCCCTTTATGAACTTCAGCAATTCAAAGCCTTAGAAAAGGACCTGGAAATCCACTATGTACAGTGTTTTTCAGCTCGTCTTCACTGCCACCGTGTGATATCGGCTTCTCACAGGATGACTGTGTGATGGGAGCCAATATCGTGTGTCACACGGTGGCCCTGTGTGAGCTGGCAGGTTTGCATATGTTATTCAGGCCACTGTATAGCACCAGGAGGCAATACAAGCTCACTCTTCCCTAGATGATGAAGGGCTGCACCTACCAACAGAAATCACTTAGGAGGGCATGAATGGTACCGAAATAAGGATTATAACCACCTTAAAACTAAACCCAAAACTCCCTCAAAAATTGAAGGTAGCACCTGCACAGCTATGGCTCGTTCACCTTTGCTTTACTCCATGGCTACTAAAGCAAAAAGAACAAATGATGGACGGAATGCTGAACAATGCATACATTCACCCCCAGTCACAAAGATCTGGGTTTAATTCCATCGTTCTTTTGCTCACAGCACCACCCCTGTTTGGCCAATCCATATGCAAATCAGTCTTGACCCTGTTCCTCATGGGAACAGTCCAGCCCAAACTGCCAAGCCAGGTCCTCCGTGGACTGGAAGCAAGCATCCTGGGACCAGTTCTGGGCATTACCTCTCATCAGCCAGGCTAGCTTGAATCCAGTGGCGCATGAGCATAGGACCCACATCTGGGCATTCCTTTCCCACTTAGGGTGACAAAAGCAAAAAGAACAAATGATAGACGGAATGCTGCACAATGCATACATTCGCCCCCAGTCACAAAGATCTGGGTTTAATCCATCGTTATTTTGCTTACCACGCTGCCCCAGTTTGGACCCAGCCATATGCAAATCAGTCTTGACCCTGTTCCTCATGGGAGCAGTTCAATCCAAACTGCCAAGCCAGGTCCTCCCCAAATTAGCTCATGTGCTCATGAAAAAATAAATGGGTATATAAACCAACATTTTTAAAATGTGTTTTACTCACAAGGCTTGCCAAGAGGAGGGCATATATTCTATGACATTTAAAAGTAGGTAAATGAAAAGTTCTAAATTAATCACACATTTAGCTCAAATTATTCAGCACTTTTGATTCTACTGAGCCAACCTTTTAATAACCATGGATACAGTCAACTGCTCCTAAATGAGACTACATAACTACTACTAGTTGACCTCTGATTGTGTATGAAACATTTTTCATATGTGCTAAATTAGACATGTCATGAATCCAGGTGTTAATTTGTGGAGACTGTTTTTTTTCCAGTTTCTAACCATTTTTGCCATCCTAAGACCCTGTGGTAGCTTTTTCTCTTTGCTACTTGTCCCCACTTTCCTATATCATTAAAAAGTACTTGTTTATTTAATATTGTCAGACCTGTACTGGAAATGAAATTACTGGGCACCTTAAGAACACGTTTAGTGAGTCAGACTGGGTTTCTTCACAACTCCATCTCTTCCTTTACGCTAACAAGTCAATCATTTTATTTTTTTCCGCTGTCCAATAAAAACTACCTGTTGCTTAAAACTTATTTTTGATACACTTTGAAAATATGTGGACCAGTCTGTGACCGAGATAATCCCTTCAGGTCCAAAGTCTAAGGCATTCTTTTGTACAGATGGAAGACGAGTTGGATGTGTCTATTTAGATCCATTGAAAACAATTGAAGTAAAGAGGTATATGCAGTGTTGTGACTTGCTATATCAACTGCCCATAAATTAATACAGTGTCTTTGGGCAAGATCGTTTCAAATGTTATCTTTACTATCCCTCTTGGTGGATGGTAATTACTAAAATATGTAGCCTCTTCTTCATAACAAAGTTGCCCTGGGAGTACTAAATCAAGAGCAAATGCCCATTGTACTGCAGCTGCATCTTTGATGCTCTGGCACTCTTAGCATTACAGTCTTCTGACTCAAACCTCTCTCTTTCTTGCACAAAATCATTCTTGTGTGGAAGGCAAAAAGAATGGCATATGAAAGTATTGTCTTTTCTTCATCAGTTCTGTGTTTCCTGAGTTGCTACCAATTTCTCCGTGAACATAATAGACTGGGTTTGGAAAGCATTTGAAAATGTGCTTGATGTTCTTCCCATAGGACTATTATGTTTATTGAAATGAAGAGTTTGTCACAAATCAGACACATTTCCTTAGGAACATCTCAGTCTGATAAATATGCCAGACATGGTGAAAGCCACTACTAGGCACGTCCATGATGCTTGTCATATGACCAGCCTCTAGTTACTTGGTTGTAGGCCTAGGTGAACTTGATTCTCCCACACATTCAGGACATTTCAGGGTTCAAAGTAAAGCAAAATGTTCAAAATGTTGGCAGTCTAAGATCTCAAGGCATTGAATCAAAATGTATTTTAATTCCATAAAAAGGAGAGCAGCCATTTACTAGTTGCCTAGTTTTTGCGCCTTTGACACCATCTCCCATCACATCAACAGACTCCACCACATCGAAATCTAGTGAGGGCCCTCAAATGGATTGCCTCATACCTCATCTGCAGAACCCAGAAAATCAGTTTCCCACAATTCACCTTGGAACCCAAAAAGATCGTCTGCAGCATCCCCAAAGATTGTCCCTCAGCCCCACCCTCTTCAACATGTGCATGACCTCCCCGCAGCACCGTCATATCACCAGACTCAACATTATCCCCTACAACGACGACACCCAACTCATCATCTTGTTGTCAGAAGACCCCTTCACAACCATGGCTAATTTCCACAGATGTATGATGAACGTCGCCGACTAGTGTAAGGACAACTGTCTTAAGCTCAGCACGGACAAAACTGAAGTCCTCATCTTTGGGAACAACACCTCTCCATGCAACGGTGCATGGTGGCCTGCTGAACTCGCCCCATCCACCGCCCGGACCGACCACGCCTGCAAATTCGGCATCATCTTGGACAGCAAGCTTTCCATGAAGAAACAGGTAAATGCAGTCTCATCTGCCTGCTTCCACACCGTACGTATGCTCTTCAGGTGGCTTCCAGTCAACACCAAAGGACTGTCACACAGGCCCTCATCACCGGCAGGCTGGAATATGGGAATGCACTGTACGTAGGAGAGGATGTTGCCTAATGGGCTAGGGCAGTTGATCTCAAATCTGGGGAGCTGGGTTCGTGTCTCGGCAATGACACTCAACATCCTGTGATTCTGAGCAAATCACTTAATCTCCCTGTGCATAACAATAATGAATGTGTCCTTGTGTAAAGTAACTGGTGCTCATGTAAAGCGCTCTGATACCTGATACCTTTAGGTCAAGTTTGCGATATATAAAACTATAAATAAAAATCACCGCCAGATTCATCCTCAATCTCCCCAGATGTACTCCCCACCTCAGAAAGCTACATTGGCTCCTGATCCAGAAGAGATGCCAGTTCAAGATGTTGACCCATACATACAAAGCCGTGAACAACTAAGGACCAACCTATATCAACAAATGTTTGACCTTCCGCCAACGAGCCAGATACCTAAAATCCGCCTCTCTCTTCCTCGCATTCCCCTCCCTGGATCCGCAGAAGCCATAGCGGAGGACGCTCCTTCTCACACCAGATTGCCAAAGCTTGGAGCAACCTTCCCCTGTACCTCAGGACCACCCCATTGCTCCAGCAATTCAGGAAAGGACTCAAGACCTGGCTGTTTAAATGAACAGATCAACATGATACATGTAGCAATTCCAGCGCTTTGAGACCCTCACAGGTGATTTACTGCTTTTTATAAATTCTTTGATTGATTGATTGATTGACACACATTCGAAGCAAACCATGGTTCAATAAAGCCTTACTTAAGCGCAAAAAGGAAATCAAAATATTTGGAAGAGTAGGGGAAAAAGAAATGTCCAAACTGAAAAAGCCAGAAAGCTGCTTAAATAAGAAATCCAAAACACAAAGGTAACCTTCTTTTAAGAACTAATCTCTCACTCACAAAACCAAAACACAAGAGTCAGGAATAGTGAAATTCCCACTCTCTCCACTTTGAAATGCAACACATTTCCTGTTTTGTTCTCAGACAAAATTGTAAAACTAAAAGCTGATCCCACTGGTAAATCTTCTTACCACCCATCTTCTCCCCAAAAAGATCCAACAAGTAGGATTCATTCTAGAAGCTTAATACTGAAGACTATCCAAAATCATCAACAAAATACGATTTAGCCCATATTTCAGAAACTAATTCCCAGTCCAGAAAATCAAATAGGGGGGCATATTAGCAAGACCCACGTTAAAATTATCGCCATTTTAGCGGCAGGAAACTGCCGCTAAAATGGCGATAATAAACTGCTAATATGCGTTATGGAATTCCAATAGAAGCCCAGGTTAGATGTCCTGCACATCTAACCTGGGCTTCTATTGGAATTCTATAACGCATATTAGCAAGCCCATTATCGCCGTTTTAGCGGCAGTTTCCTGCCGCTAAAACGGCGATAATTTTAACGTGGGTCTTGCTAATATGCCCCATGATTTCATATTATTTCCACCAAATTGACTCACATTAATCAACACATCACTATCCTAAGGTCTCTTCCCCAACAACCTAAATTTGGGCCATATTTCACCTACAGTCAAGAAACCAAATTTGTATCCTGAAATGCTAAAAAACCTCAGACCTCATCAACACTAGTCCCGCTGAAAGCCATCTTCCACTCCACTGCTAGGCTCATCTCAGAGAAAAAAAGATTTGAGCATATCTTCCTGATTCTGAGAGACCTCCACTGGCTCCCACTTGAGGCGTGGATCAAGTTAAAAAATGAGTGCTCACCTACAAAGGTTTACATAACCACAGACCTGCCCCTTTATCCTTATGGTATCAAGAGTCAAAAGACTATGAAGAAACAAGACGTCCTTAACCCTAGAAACTCCTAAAGTCAAGTCCTCTTTAGCTCTGAGGCAGTCCTTCACAGATGTGGAACCTGTTTTGGAACTCTCTGCACCTAGGCCTAAGAACGAGCCATGACATTATGGGGCATATTTACAACAAAATGGTCCGGTGCTGCAAGCAAATTAGCAGTGCTACACCATTTCCAAAACGCAGGAATGTGCTGTATTTACAAGAATACAGTGCACCCCTGTGTTTTCCCTTGCACCACTGCTAAAAAAGCTGCCTAGTGTCAGTGCAGGCACACTTTCACCATGGTGCAAGGGTGTCTACGTTGCAGGGATGATTGTGTTTGTGCAGGTAGTGACACCTTCCTGTACAAAAACAATCATTAATGGCATTTTGCTCCTTTACACATAGGAAAATAAAAAAACGAGGAGAAATAACATTATTTCTCCCTGTTGCGCCACTCTAACGCCTCCTTTTGAAAGGCATTAGTTTTTGGCGCTGCCTCAGATTTACAGTTCCTTGTAAATCTGGGGCAGTGTCAAAAAGCAATGGGTGTTGTGAGGGAACGCCTACAGCAACACCCATTGCACACCCCTTTGCCGCAGAAAACTGTGATGAGGAGGGCCCTATTTACAAGGAGGCATTAAACTAAGGAATGTGGCTTAGTGCCGATTTGTAAATATGGAGCAGGGCATTGCCCCACTGGAGCGTCAGAAAAAGTGAAGCTTCAGAGGTGCAACGCCCTTGTAAATTTGCCATTCAGTCTTTAATAAAGGTGTCAAGACTTATGGACTCAACAGAGAGCAATCCAACATCATTATGGCTCACATAGAAAAGTCTTACAGCAATCAAATGATGGACAGAATGCTGACAATGCAAACATTCTCCCCCAGTCAAAAGATCTGGGTTAAATCCATCGTTCTTTTGCCCACTATGCCACCCCAGTTTGGACCCAGCCATATGCAAATCAGTCTTGACCGTGTGCCCCATGGGAACAGTCCAGACCGAACTGCCAGGCCAGGTCCTCCCTGGACCGGAAACAAGCATCCTGGGACCGGTTTCAGGGTATGTCACCCTTCTTCAGCCAGGCTAGCTTGAATCCAGTGGCACAGTGAGCAAGGGACCCACGTCTGGGCATACCCATCCCACTTAGGTCGAAAAGTGTTACAGCAAACAAATGATGGACGGAATGCTGACAATGCAAACATTCTCCCCCAGTCGGGCTGGACAGTTCCCATTGGGTGCAGGGTCAAGACTGATTTGCATATGGCTGGGTCCAAACTGGAATGGCATGGTGAGCAAAAAAACGATGGATTTAGGCCCAGATCTCTGTACTGGGGTGAATGTATGACATTGTTCTGCATTCTGTCCATCAATTGTTCTTTTTGCATTTGTCACCCCGAGTGGGACGGGTATGCCCAGACGTGGGTCCCGTGCTCTCCATGCCACTGGAGTCAAGCTATCCTGGCTGATGAGGGCTGAAAGCCTGAAACCGGTCCTAGGATGCTTGTTTCCAGTCCAGGGAGGACCTGGCCTGGCAGTTCGGGCTGGACTGTTCCCCATTGGGTGCAGGGTCAAGACTGATTTGCATATGGCTGGGTCCAAACTGGAATGGCATGGTGAGCAAAAACGATGGATTTAGGCCCAGATCTCTGTACTGGGGTGAATGTATGACATTGTTCTGCATTCTGTCCATCAATTGTTCTTTTTGCATTTGTCGCCCAGAGTGGGACGGGTATGCCCAGACGTGGGTCCCGTGCTCTCCATGCCACTGGAGTCAAGCTATCCTGGCTGATGAGGGCTGAAAGCCTGAAACCGGTCCTAGGATGCTTGTTTCCAGTCCAGGGAGGACCTGGCCTGGCAGTTCGGGTTGGACTGTTCCCATTGGGTGCAGGGTCAAGATTGATTTGCATATGGCTGGGTCCAAACTGGAATGGCATGGTGAGCAAAAAAACGATGGATTTAGGCCCAGATCTCTGTACTGGGGTGAATGTATGACATTGTTCTGCATTCTGTCCATCAATTGTTCTTTTTGCATTTGTCGCCCCGAGTGGGACGGGTATGCCCAGACGTGGGTCCCGTGCTCTCCATGCCACTGGAGTCAAGCTATCCAGGCTGATGAGGGCTGAAAGCCTGAAACCGGTCCTAGGATGCTTGTTTCCAGTCCAGGGAGGACCTGGCCTGGCAGTTCGGGCTGGACTGTTCCCATTGGGTGCAGGGTCAAGACTGATTTGCATATGGCTGGGTCCAAACTGGAATGGCATGGTGAGCAAAAAACGATGGATTTAGGCCCAGATCTCTGTACTGGGGTGAATGTATGACATTGTTCTGCATTCTGTCCATCAATTGTTCTTTTTGCATTTGTCACCCCGAGTGGGACGGGTATGCCCAGATGTGGGTCCCGTGCTCTCCATGCCACTGGAGTCAAGCTATCCTGGCTGATGAGGGCTGAAAGCCTGAAACCGGTCCTAGGATGCTTGTTTCCAGTCCAGGGAGGACCTGGCCTGGCAGTTCGGGCTGGACTGTTCCCATTGGGTGAAGGGTCAAAGACTGATTTGCATATGGCTGGGTCCAAACTGGAATGGCATGGTGAGCAAAAAAACGATGGATTTAGGCCCAGATCTCTGTACTGGGGTGAATGTATGACATTGTTCTGCATTCTGTCCATCAATTGTTCTTTTCACATAGAAAAGTCTCCATCTTCATCACCTACAATTTTCTTCCGGGCATCTCTTACCCCATTCAGGTTATTGCCTCAATCTTTCTTATCTCTCCCTACCTGCCGCTTCTTCATCACCTTTTGTGTTCATGTAAGTTGGTTAATTTTCAGTAAAGCGCTTTTAAACTTGTCCAAATGACTAGGCACTGTATAAAAATCTCGAAAAATAGAAATAAACATAAATTTGGCATTCCATATGCATTTAAGGTGTAGAAATTTGTCACGTCTTTCCATTCTATAGGCACATATCCATTCTTCAGTACAGATTCAACGCTGTAACTTAGAATGTGTTTCTGGATGTAATATATGTATAGAATGGAAAGAATATGTTTAGTGCAGGATTATATTTATGGCAATAAGCTGTTGGGATACTGAAATAAATGCATGTGGGCACATGCTTCACTGTCTTTCATCCTTATTTTTGTTTCAGATGCTTTATTCCATAATACTGTGTAGATTTTAACCTGTGCCAGCCATGTAATGATTTTGAAGTTGGGATAAAAACACACTGGCAAGTGAAGTGCAGTTTCATCATAGGTGTGTGACAGCGCTGGGGAAGGTGAATACATCATGTGCAGCAACGTATTGTATCTGCCATTGATACACTCAACAAACTACTCGTGACTTTTTTAACATGTCTGTTCACTTAAGTATAACAAAAAACTAAGCTACAAATGGACCCACAGCTGTGCCACAAACTCTGACAAATGAACGAGAAATTAGGGGCACAAAAAGTAAAAGCATTTGGAACAAATGTTTAATGATCGCATATCAATTCTTAGAGAGACATTCGAGAGTGAGAAAATGGACAAATGAGCTTGAACACGGTGGGAAATTAAAGATGAGCAGGAGTTTAAATAAGGAAAAGCTGAGCTGAACTCCTGTTGGAAAATATAGCTTGGTAGGAGGCCACAGCAGGAGGATGTGGTGAACTCAGAAGAGAGTCTGCGATTGACTTTGCATTTATTTGCTGCTGTTCGACCCCTGCTCTAACAACATGGAACATTAAAATGTGCTTACTGCTGACTGACTTCTTTGTCGTGCAGCCTTGAAAGGACCTTGAGTACGAATTAGATAAAAATGGAAAGGCGGCAATAAAGATGGATGTTATCTTACAAGAATTCGTAATATTATTTAGTAACTTAGTGCTAATGATGCATGCATTCATTGTTTTACTTTCATGCGCGCACTCAGCTCAGCTATGAAAAATGTGTCACTCGGAAAATGTTTATATTACTAATCTTCAATGATGCATAGCTCTTTGAAGATTGATATAGAAATACAAATTGATGGTGGTGTTAATGAAAAGCTGGATATTTAAATTCCCTGAGCACTGACACACTCTTTCAACAAGATCTTCAAAATTCCTGTATCATTGCAGCATCCAATATCATATCAAGGGATATAAAACCATAGAGAAATTATTTCGGCAAACGATGATGGTTATTAATAGTAGAGGCATTTAGTGTGATGCATGCATGGAACGACCTCCCTGTCCACATCAGACTCTCCTTCTCTCTTCTTGAATGCAGCAAAAAGCCAAAGACTTGGCTTTTCAATTAACCAACCTATTACAGGTAGGGCTAGATACACACACCTTCTCAGAGCCAGGAGACCCTCCCGGGAGACAGTGCGCTTTACAAATACAGTTAACATAACATCTTAAGCTTACTTATTTTCTGCACTACAGTGTGGTCTCCCTCCTTCCGCAGACCAGAAAAAATGGTCAACATTGGGTTCAGATTGTTACAGGTGGTGCAGTGGCATTCTGCTGAGACATCCAGCATTCTGTGGTCTAACAGTACACGTGATGCACTCCATGGGCAGTAACCATGAGGTACTCAGGTTTGATTTTACAGAGGTGGGCAGGTACTGCAGTGGTTCACATGAGAAGGCCTTGATATATTCATCAGTAGGTGAAATGCACTATGGGGCCCTTCATGGTAGCATGTCTTTTTAGGTCTAGCAGTTCAGTTGAACTATCCATGTTTTGGATAGGGCCAAGACTAATTCATATATGGTTAGTTCACCTATGTTATTGCAAAGATGAGCTAAAAATTAAGAAAGACTAATTATCGGTGGTTCAGTTTGATTCAAGGATTCTGTCCATCACATTTGTCCTGCCCTTCTTTAGAGCCTTGACCGATTTGCAGGGACACTCACTTTGCAAGGGTAAGGGGCAAATGGAGAATGCATCATTAGTCAGTGTTGTGTGGAAAGCAAGGAGGTGGCAAGAAACATGCAAGTTCATAGAGAGATGCTGCAGGCTTTGAGGCATTTCTTCTTGACTGAGGCTCTGGGCTCATATAGATTATTATGGTTTCAAGCTCCATCGACTTCTATCACGACATTTGTCAAGACTGAAGAAGTATCATGTTTGATAGTGAAAAGCTAACTCCAACAAGGAACATGTTGCTGCATCTCTCTTTATGGCTATGGTAGATGTTAAGAATTCTGCACTAGAAACTGCAGCAAAAAGAGTCAAAATATAGTGTGATGTGAATCTCTGCGCCTCAATCTGAAAAAAAATTGTTAGCTGACCTGTACAGCGCACTTGACAGATTTACTTCATTTTGAATTTCAAACTAAGGGCACACGCTGAAGGCTACCAATAGCCTAATAAAAGTGAGATTCTGCAACTAAAACAGTCTGATTTATAGAGCAACCCAACAACATTTATTTCCTTTGAAAAAAACACAGGATTTGAGAAATTGGAGCTTCATATGAAAGAATTAATCAACGTTGAATATAACGTTCTGTGGCACTAAGGGGCTGATTACGATGGCGGACGGAAAAGCATTCCGACAGCTGTGCTAGCGGGAAATTGCCGCCCACAGGTACCGCGGCAAAACCGCCGGCCAGATTAGGATGCACCGCCAGAAACTCCCTACCGCGCCGGTTGGATTCCAGGATTCAGCGGCGGAAAAGCTGAAAATCTGTCTGCGGCGGTCGGATTTGCTGCGGTAAGGCCAAAGACCGCCGTTTCCCCAGCAGTCTCGAGCACATGGAGCCATCCGTAGTATTGCCACCGCCATCCTCGATTGGCCGGATTCTCTGCAGCGGTGTGGTGGGCTGTTTGTGGCATCGTAATACAACCGGCGGTCGTAACCGCATTCCGCACGGCGGTCCCTCCCTTTTGGCTCCGTCCGCCACCGCTGCGGAAGGGGATTCCTGGCGGTTCCCGAAACACCGCAGCGGACAAGAAATGGGCTATCTTTGCCCATCGTAATAGGGCGGACGCAAGGACCGCCGATGGAGTGCGGTAAAAGGCATTTTCTGCCACCACCAGCACCGCGGATGTGCTACCGCCCGCCATCGTAATCAGTCCCTAAGTTACGTGTAAAAACGGTCTGATAATATGAAAGACTGTCAAATTGTGAAGAGGTCATCATATAAGTATGGTTTTCAATGATTTCCAGAAGGCCATACCAGACAGCAACTGGTGTGCCACAAGATAAACAGAAGAGCACTGCAGAACTTAGGATAAGGTCTCATAGAGAATTGTTGTCTAATATCTAGGTTGCGAATATAAGGCAATTACTGCCACATTGGAGTAGAAGGCTGAGAGAATAATGAATAGGACCTGTAAGTAGAAACAGTGAAGGACGGGGAGTCAGTGCAGTGAGTGATGGGCATAGTTTCTCAACTTGCACATGAGTAGATGCTGAGATTCTGGACAAGCTGCAGTTTTTTCAGTGAAGACAAGGGCATCTGATCTATCAAAATATCTGTACCAGGAAACAATATAGGCATGAAGCATGCTGTTTACTTAAAGATACACAAAGGTACAGGATGTAGCTTAATCAAAAGCACAATTCATTGACCCAGACAACTAATTCTGCAAAATAATTAGTGGGATGAGTTATTAAACAGTACTCTATGGTGAGCTCTACTGAAGGAATTCCCCTGAAAAAAATATTTAAGGCAATCAAGGAGTGTTGAAAATCACTATCTTTTTTATGGTACCACTCCCTATGTTTGCCTTGCCTGTTATTGCTGACTGTATAACATTACGTCTGATAACTAGGATAGGATAGGATAGGATATAGTTTTGTAGAGCGCTCGAATGCCGAGGCGTCTTGGCGCTAAGAGGTGAGATAGGGAAATCGTAGCGGCTATAACTGATTTTTAAAGAGGTGGAAACAGCCATGTTTTTAGTGCCTTCCTGAAAAGAAGCCTATTGGACATTAATCTCATGGAGATAGGCAGCTGATTCCACAATTTGGCTGCACAATGTGACAGACTCCTGCCTCCCCATCTGGCTTTACGAATTTTAGAAATACAAATGAAACCTGCGTCAGTGGATCTAAGGTTTCTGGTGGGGATATACCAGGAGAAGAGATTCCAGAAATCGGCAGCCCCTCCGCCGAATAGTGCCTTATGGACCAAGCATAGGGCTTTAAACTCCGTCCTTTGCTGGATCGGGAGCCAATGCAATGACCTAATAGCAGCAGAAGTGGAATGCCCTCTAGGGATATTCCCCCAACAATATAATGAAATTGGCATTCCCTTGTTTTGCATTTTACCTTAACTATAAGTTCCTAGGATATGGTGCCATAATGTTAAATGTCACAGTTTAAATATGAGTGTAGGCCTGCCACCAGTAACCTGGCTGTTCAGGTTTAAATTGTAAAATCGACCTGCCAGAAGAACCCCATTTGACAGACCTAAATTCTCCTTTTAAATATTAATAAGTCACTCCTAAGTTGGCCTTACATGCCCATAAAGCAGGGTGCATAGTATTTAAAAGTAGGGTATGTAAAGGTATAATGTTGAACATGTCCTATAAGTGAAAAGGAAAGCACTGGGATACAATATTAAATATATTTGCTCTCTCAACTTCTACATAGCAACAGAATTCATATTTAGGCCTTTTCAAATATTTATCACAAGGCCAATTCACTGGTAAAGTCAGTTTTGTGATAAACATTTCAGAATAAGTACTTTTAGAAAAGGTACTTGTTGCCTGTCTAAAGCTTTTAAAAGCACATTTGCATGAGCAACCAACCGTCACCCATGAGCTGAATAGCTCCCCTGATGAGGTGTGAACTTGCTACCAGAGCTGAGACAAAGGCCTGAGGTGTGGGGAGGTGTGCTGTTTTTCTGGCAGGCTGACCATTTGGGCTGTGCTTAGGAACATAGTTAACATCCAAAGGGCTTACCCTCTCAAAGGCATATGGAGAGAACACTTGGGCCTGCCCCTTTCCTTGTCCACCTAGCCAGAGAGGCATCAGGCTTAAAACCAGTTTTGAGTGACCACAGAGGAGGGGGTGCTCATGTCCCTGGACACAACGCAGAATGGGCATAGGAGCTCTGCACAAGGGAAGAAAGGTTCTACCATATTGGTTGTTGAAAGAGAGGGGCACTGTGGGATTGATTACAGTAAAACACACAGGGAGTGATCTAAAGGAACTTTTTCACCATTGGTTAGGAAGTGATCAGGAGTTTCTGCTACCCATGGGCTGGTACTGGGCATAAATGTGACATCCACAGTACCCTCCTCAGATCACTTCTGGACCTGTGGAAGAACAGAAGAGGACTGGACCTGCTGTCTGTGACCTGAGAAGAATGGACGCGCTCTCCCTCTTGTACCCAGGACAAAGAAGTGGAGAAGTGTGGCTCAATGGTTAGAGCGGCAGACCCTGATGCAGAGATCTGGCCCGGGACCAGGGTTCAATTCCCGCCTCGGCGGGTCTTGGGCTCAATTTCCTCGGACCTGATAATTCTCGCCTCGGTGCCTATTCTAATCATGGGTCCCACTCTGCAACTCTGGGCAATAGCTTGCTTAATCTCCACAACGGCCCCAACAGCGCTGGGATGCCTGGCTTCACCCTGGGGGTGCCCAGGAGTGGACATTTCACAGGGAAAAGCCAGGAAGGGTTCCACAGCGGTATGCGTACAGCGCCAGGACACCTCTTTGGGGGTATAAGTGCGCTTTACAAGTACAAATTTCATTTACAAGTACAAATTTCATTTCTTATACCCAGGACAAAGAAATGAATCTGCCCTGGACTCTGCTGGAGAGTGTCTTGACCCCCAAGGTGCTGTCCCCATGGCCCTTTACCCATGGCTGTTGGCAAAGTGTGCTCCTCCTAACAACTCTTGAAATCTGGGACTTAAATCTTTGTTGCCAACTTTTATTCTGAGAACCGATGAGGGACCAGGGCCATTTTATCAAGCTGATCTGACAAAGAGGCTTTGGAGCTAAACAAAAGATTCAGGCTGGTCCTGCTACTTTAATCTCTGCAGAAGCAATTCCAATTCAGCATGGAGAAGGTATCCAGCTTTCTGGAGCCCTCTTCAGATTCAACCTGCAGCCTTGCCCCGCAGGTAGAATCCAAACTTCAAAAATGTTTTTGAGTACTAAAGTAGAAATCTTCACCAGGCAAAGGAAGGGAAACTATCCATCCAAGAGTGACCTTCTGTGGGCCTGAAATTCAAAATTCTCTTGCTCAGAGCTTTCCTGACAAAAGTCAACGGTTTCACCAAGAGCTCATCCAGTGGCTTTCCATGTTACATGGTGCCCTCTTTGGTCACAGCCTCCTGCCTTACCCTGCTGAGGATTTTTGACTTCCATTCCAGAGATTAAGTCCAAATCTAAAACTTTTCACTGGGACAAATCTGGTCCTTGTACGCGACCTGTGCCCCATTACAGTCTGCTGTAAACCTTACCCTTGCCCCAGTCAAGCGCAACCGGATGACAGAGGGGCACTCAGAACCTGATGCAAAAGTGTGTTACCCTTTTGGTTAGGGAGGGGCCAGGAGTTACCCCCATCCACAAGCAAATGGCAGGCATAAATGTGGCACACCAAGACACCTTCTTCTGAAAATTGCTAGACCTGTGGAAAAACAGAAGAAGACTGGACCTGATATCTGTGACCTGAGAGGAGCCCTGAAAGACTGGAACTACTCCCACTTTGTCCCAGACAAACAGACTTCCCCCACTCGGAGCTTCTCTGCAGCAGCAAATCCACTTCAGCTGGGCTTTGGGGAGAAAGCAAACAGCTTCATGGATCCCTCATTGGACATATCCACAGCCTCATCACACGGCGGGATTCTGAGCTCTGAAAAAGAGACTAAGACCAAATGTAGAAATCTTGACTGTCTGAAACCCCCAAAAGTATTTGACCTGGAGAGGACTTACCTCAGTGCTTAATGTTCTCTTGCTCTGAGCATTTCCTGCCAAAATCAATAGCTTGATCAGGACCTCGTCCAATAGCAATCCAACGTAGTGGAGCCCTCCTCGGACATAGCCTGCTGTCTTTCCCCACTGAAAATTTTGGACTTTCGTTTTTTAGACTAAGTTCCAAGGTAAAACTTTCAACCAGGACAAACACGGTTGGTGTTTCTGATCCATGCTCCATTGTGGTCGACCTGAAATTGCTCCTGTGTCCCGGTCTACCATGACCATTAACTACTATTTTTGTTTGCCCTTTTTAGTGGACTCTTTTATTTAAAACATTTTAAAAAGTCACATCTCCGGCTCCTCTTATTGGATTTGTTATTTGTTTTGATGTAATTTTGCCCATTAAATATTTCTATTTTGTTATAAATTGGAGTGGGATTTTTATTGAGTTGTGTTTTTGATTTTTTAACTGTTTTGATATTGTCAAATTCATTACACATTTCTAAATTAGGCCTGTCTACTCTGTGCCACAGCTACTAAGGGTTCAGCTCAGGCTTAAATTACTGAAACCTTTAACTAGGCCTAACGTGAAAGTTAAGTTAATACTTGTGGTGGACCTACAGACACCCCATCCAATAAACCAATTTCTCACACATAGGATATGTTGATGCCAAAAACATCCCTTTATGCCCATGTATGGGATTAATTTGTATATCGAAACAGGGAAAATCCCCAACACTAAACATACAGGTGGTGCGCAGAGCTAACTTCATTAATCCAGCTCTAGTTGATCTTACTCAGAAAGCACATTCAACTCCTCATGGTCTGTCAATGTTCACTGAATGACCAGGTAGCAATAGGAGAGCTGGCTGATGGGTGTTTGCTTGGTAGGTTAACTGAATAGAACACCCTATGAAAAGAAATAGGGAAACCTTTATAAAGAAAATCTCTCAACATAGCTTATTCATTTTTTGTAGACCGTGCATATGCCTTCCACCCATGGACTTTGACAGCATATCTGAAAGCACACCCATCAAGGGAACAAATGTATATTGCTGCAAGCATGCAGTCCGAAAGTATTGTTTAAAGTACATTTAGATTACTAAATGGCAAAGTCTTCTGTTCATACAAAGTGGGGTGCAACAGAAAACAATTAAGAGCTGTGTTGGAAAATTATACATATGCCATCTTGCACACATAGCAGGACAAAACTATCAAATGAATCTGAGAATGATGCATCTAATAATGATAATGATGGGAATAACATTGAGCATCCACAACATCACCACTGAGGACATTATGCAGCAAAAGCCACAGAAGAACCTTCCACAGGATTGATGTCAACACCAATTGTTTTTTAGGTAAATGAGACTGAAGCATAAAAATATATAGATTTTTTTGTGTGCCCTTTAATTAAGTTTGTATCATTTGAAACATAAACATGGAAATTAGCATAGTTTCAATTTTTATTTTTATCTTGCTTTATTAAAAGTAATTCTCTCCACTGAGTGTCACTGGTGCTGTAGTGGGATTAGTGGCTGCATTACCTGTCTGCATTTTCTCAAGTTTATTTGTCTTATGTGCAAGACGTCTGCCTATATTACAACTGTGATTAATCATTTCAAATTGCATATTTGCTGTGCATCTGCAAATGGTACTGCCGACACCCTTTTGACAGAGCACCCTAAAGCCTCAAGTTGGTTTTCTTTGTGCATTTGCCCACATCTGTTTGTATCTGAGTCAGAAGCAATGACTTTGCACAGTTCCTTAAAGACTGTAATTAAACCAGACATACCAGATCAGAAAATGTCATTTCCGTCTAACCTGGTTTTCCTGTGCTCCTTTACCCTCCTACTAAGCTCAAACGCAACCCTATGCTGCTTGTGTTGAATCATAAGCATCGATTTCCTCAAAGTATCGAACTGTAAGACAGTGGGCGTGCCTCTGGTACATTTTGATGGACATATTTCCAAGAGTGCCTGCCTTATCTGGCTCTCTGGGTAATAACTGAGGGGCATATTAGCAAGGGCGTTATCGCCGCTTTAGCGGTACTTTTTGCCGCTAAAGCGGCGATATTTCTATCGCCCTATTAGCAAGCTGTCGCTAACAGCTGTTAGCGACAGCTTTATGGCGAAAGCGACCGTTTTGGTGCCGCTTCGCATGTCAGCGATATTTATCGCTAATGACATGCAAAGTAGGCGTTCCTAACTAAAAGCGACTGCAAACAGTCGCAAACACAACTTCCCCCTATTACCAATGCCCGCAAAGCGATAAAAAAAGTTGCGCTAACCGCGATTATCGCTGGAATTTAACACCTGATAAAAACTTGACTTAGCCATCTTGTCAATGGGAGGTGGATTGTAAGGTTTAGTCCTCACCTGCCTATTAGCAAGCTTTTCATTAGCGCAGTGAATTTATCGCTGGATTTCTCACACTATTGCTGGGTTTCGCCGCTATCGCTGGATTTTTTATCGCCTTGGAGATAAGCGTTGATAATAACGCGTTATCTCCGCGATGAAATCCAGGGATAGCCGGCGATAAAAAAAACAGCGCTAAGCGCGCTTTGCGATAATTATCGCAAATCCTTGGTAATATGCCCCTAGGTGTGGCAGGAGGTTTCATTCTGCCCACGGTATTGGCAGAACTTTGGTCACTCTGTGTTACTCTTTAATGCCGAGTTCTGGTCAAAATTATGCAAGTCATCATGTGGTGGAATTTTTCTTCCACAAGGCTCCAGCAAATGCGAGCTGCCGAGTGAGTTTTGGCCCACCCAATGCATTTTTCTACTGCAGGAGGTCACTGGCGGTTATGAGCGGTCGCGGTCAGAGGGCTACAATTCAAGTAGATTTACTGCCACTTTAGTAGATTTTCTACTCGAGCGGCAGCAAAATTACTCAATGGTAGCACGCTCTTGCACAACGCATGGTGGTGCCATGCGCACTGATTTTCAGCGCTGCTCGCACTACCACAGTGAAATTGCATATTTTCCACCCGTTGGCAGAGCTCTTCAGAATCTCGAGGAGTTTTTATGTAACTCTGCGGAATTCCGATTCCATGAGTTCCGCCCACCCGTAGTAATGACTGATGTCTGGCCTTATCTTCATATGGTTGTTGTATGGTATTAGTGACATTTGACAATGTATGTGTTTGTAAAGGTCTTGAAAGTTTTGTTGAACATTTCTGCATAGTTTCAGTTGTTCTCCTGTTGCAGCAGTAGTATTAGAAGCTCTTTTTATAGGTGAAGCATACGGCTATTATTATTCTCCCTCTATCTGGGTTTTCAGAACAGATGGTTCTATTAAGGTACACAATCAGTGTTATGTTAATTTATTATTTTTTTATTCTAGTGTAACAACATATTAGTTTATTATGTTTAAATACACAAGAGTGTCTAAAAGGTGACAAAACTGAGATGCAATCAGTAAAACCTATATTCATTATAGCCTTTTATCTTATTCAGGTTCAGGTAAATTGTGAAATGTTGTTGGAAAGGCAGGCCTCCTTCTAAATTACCACAATACCAATGATGCATTGTGTCAGATGTATGTAATATTGACAGTAGATAATTAATTTTTTGTTAATTTTTTGTAAGTTGAAATCATTGCACTTTAATTACTATTTTATAATGCTGCTATTTAAACATAATAACAATTATAAAAACCTTTTGCTCTTGGTATTGGTGCTGTTGCATCTATTATGAATACTCCCATCACAAAAGTAGACTCCATAAATTATTCTATTAATGGCAATTGTGCGAGGGTCCCCTGCCTGCTGCTTCTGCCGCCTGCCTTGGGGTCACATTTCTTTCCTTGGTTCTTGAATTTAAATCATACCAACTTTTGTGTTTTTTCCTCAACACTTCTGTTGCTATCCCCTACTACATTTATGTGTCCTTGAGTTGCATCCATATTTGTTTTTGATATCTTCAGGGCTGGTGAAAAAGTCCTTGCAAAACAGTTTCAAATTTTCAGCCACATTTTGTTCTAAAAGGAACTGCAGTTCTTGGTCACTACATTTTCATTTTCTAGTTTTCCCACCTCCTAATGTGGCTTATGGTGTTTCTTTTATACTTGTTGTAACTCTCTTTCACTTCCAGGGCACTTTAGGCAGTGTAATTGTTTAGGGTAGCACTTATTTTTCCTCGGAGTTCTAAATAGCGCAAACTAGATCCGAAGGTATCGGGTATCAGAGTGCTTTACATGAGCACCAGTTGTGTTACACAAGGACACATTCATTTTTGTTAGGCAGGGGGAGGTTAAGTTATTTGCCCAGAATCACAGGATGTTGAGCGTTATTGCCGAGACTCAAACCTGGTTCCCCAGATTTGAGATTGACCGCCATAGCTGTTAGGCCACATCCTCTCCAATTTCATTGAAATGTTGCCTGGCTACATTGCAAGTTTGTGGGATCTTTCAGTTTCGATAAGTTCACATCTGGTCTTCCTGCACTGTGTGCCTTTCTTGTTTTTGTCATTGCCTCTGTTCCAGTTTTTTGATGTTTGGTCTGTTGTTGCTCCTCCTCCTTCTTACCTCTGATTTCTCCTGCAGGGTCTTCCCATGGACCTTCAGAGGCTCATTCTAGTCTTGGTTTGTATTCAGACAAAGTAAGATGAGTTACAGGTTTACATACTTTTTTAGACAGTTACTATAGACTTGTCCTAATACCTTTCCTTTCATCTTTTTCCCTGTAGGCCACTGGCACCAACACTCTACCTAAGGAGGGCTCTGAGTTTCACACCCCATTTTCCTTGTTTTAGTTGCCTGTTTCTGCTTTCTTCTGGTGCGATAGTTAAGTTAGTCTTGGATAACTGCTAAAAGGATTGGAGAGGCAAACGGTCTCGGAGCAGTTAAGATTTGCAGCTCAATTGTTTGGATTATAGATCTCGACACAAACTCACAGCTCAATAGGAGTGAATTAAATCAGTAATAGACCAGTGGAAAATACTTGCCAGCTCACAGAGCTCTTCACTGTCATACCCCTGTTATCTGTATCCATTGGCAAATCAATATCCTCAAAAGTGTTGTGGAAAATATGAACTGCAAAAATCTATTTAAATATGAGTTGCTATTTTAATGCTTCTCTCAGAATGAAAAAACAAGAGGTGCAGAGAGAAAGAATAAGTGTTTAACTGTAGTAAGGTATGTGGTTTTACCATCGATGACCCATTGTGAAGATTGGAGTAGGGACATGAAGAGAGTTGATAAGCTTGAAAACAGAACAGTTCAACAAATTACAATCATTAAATTAAGCCAATGTGTGCTGTTTGAGGTAAAGGACAAGGGTATTGCCAGATGTTTTTGTTTCTTGGGCATGATCCCCAGTAGTGACGATATGAAGAGAAGTTTCAGCTTGTGGGGTGTGGGGCGTGTTGTCACCTTGAAATTTATTAAACATTGCTGTAGTATTAAGGTGATTTCGAAGGAAGGCCTTGAGCACAGTACCATTTAGCAAACAAAATCAATCCATTGTTCTGCTGCCAACTCAATGATATTGGAAATGATCATCCCAATAACGTCTTATAAATAACTTTGTCACCTTCGGTGGTGGATCTACAGGGAAAAACAAGACACTGTTGTGACCACAAAACTTGCACCCAGCCATGCAAACCTATTGATGGATTTGTACAAATAAATATCCGCCCTACTTATTATTTTCTGACAGATATATTCATGACGTATAGACAACATCATTTTGCTTTGGCAAAGACCTAGAAAAAAACTGATTGAATACAAAGACTAACTGAATGAAAATAAATACAACAATAAATTGGTAGCCATATCACTGCTAAACACCGTACATTTCAGCATAGAATTTTATCTCAAGGGTATATATGTACACTTAAATTTACAACACAAAGAGACAGCTGCCAACGCAGTACCACATGCAAGAAGTGAACATCCAGTGCGCCAGAAGTATACTGAGGGAGAATTTTTAAGAATTAAAAAAAACTGTTCAGTTGATCACATTCACAAGAAAAGGCACAAAAGTACTTTCAAAGATTTTGTGAGGATACACAATGCATGTACTAGAAGAGGAGGCATTAAAACAAACTAACCCAACCTAAAGGCAAAATAGAAAATAAAATTGCACTCATCAGTACTTACACCAAAGTCTATGCAAAAAGTCATAACATGTTTTACAATTATTGGATCTTTCTTAGAATGGAAACCATTCTAAAACAGTTATGAACTGACAGAGTATCAATAACGTTAAATAGCAAGGAATTGCATACATCTCATCTATCCTGGACAACTCGATGCACAAAATCCAGTCTCACCATCTACCGAGCTACCAAAAGCTGCAACATTCTTTATAAGCCTCCCCTGCTTGGTTTGCAAGTAGGGATACATTCCATCAGACCATTTATTACCTGCCTGACAAGGTATGTCATTTACCTTCTTCAATGTCCTCGCCATCAAATCTGCTAGATGTACACAAAACTTATCTAAATTACAGGGAAAAAGAACATCAGCTGTCTCTCAAGAAAATGGATCCAAAACACCCATTATGTGACCATTACGAAAAATACTACAAACATGACAAGACATTTGCCTTTTAAGGAACTGGGCGCATCAAGAATAGATGTGATGGTGATAGGGAAGTCATGCTTAGGAAATGAGAAACATATTAGCTCTTAAAAGTACAAAGCATTTTGGTTGGCCTCAATAAAGATGTAGAACTATGTACTTCCCTACTGTGATATTACTCCTTCTATACAACTTTGTGTTGAATTGATGCTCTAATCACATGCAATTTAAATCTGTCAAATATTGAACTACTTTATCTTGACATGATACACAAATGATCCATTATAGACATGAATTGTGGGTCAACAGATATCCCCTGTATGCATCTAATCATCCTCTGAATCGCCGCATGTACACATAATTATCATTAAGACAAGGCAAATAAGAACAATAGTATACAACACCATGACTAATTCACTGCCTTGTGTCCTTCAATGTAACTACAAAAAGACGCCTTACACTTATCTTAGACATTCGGAGTAGTACAAATTGTTCACAGTCCAGCTGATTTTTATAATGCTATATCTACAATTCTGCCAGACTGTGCCCTTGGAAATCACAAGACAATGGTGCTCCTGTGGTACTGCTACCCTAATTGGCATCTCCCTGTACCCTGAGACAGCACAAGCTTTATTTTGTGCAGTCTTGTGGTACCTGACTTCTGCGGGAGTCCTGCAGTACGTCACAGCAGGTATTGTTCTTTTGTTTTCCATTATTTGCCCTGGAGCATTCCATCTTGGTCTCCCAATAAGTGTCAGGGTACCCATACCCTGCCCTTGTATCCTATTTGTTAACTTAGTTCAGTAGACAGGGACTGAGTCACCGAGTCCTGTAACAGCACCCACAACATTTTTCTTCACGTTGCTGCCAGCCAATCAGATCACTTGATCCCATGGGACCAAACCTATTGACAGAAAATAAGACCTCTCGACCAATCAAATCACTCTATTTATATTTTGCCTTATGGTTCAGTGGGACTCACGCGGGGCCAACCGCCCAAAAATACCTATGTTTTTAACACCTTCATGAGCATCTCTTTAAATGCTAATTCACACCAAATAATGAAAAGCACACTTTCTGAGTAAAGTACTAACTGTCTGCCAAATTTGGTGTAATTCTGTTCAGGCTACATGGTAAGTAGGAACTGTACATTTAGGGCCTGCCTTAGTGGTGTCTTATAAGTACCAAAAGGGTAGATTTAAGCCTGGCAAAATGCCTATTTTCCAAGTCGAAATGGCAGTTTTTAAACTGCACACTAAGTCTAGAGTGGTGGGCCTAGAAACATGTTTTACGGTGCTACTTGGTTGGCACAATGACTACCACAGCCCACTAGTAACGTTTACTTTACGGGTACTTGGTACATGTGGTAACAATTACTAGGGACTTACAAGGAGATTAGATGTGCCAATTAGGGGTATAACAATTTTAACACATTTATGGAGTAGAGTACAAAAACTTTTACGACTGGTTAGCAGGAGTAAAGTTTGCAGATGCTATAGCTATTAAAAAAATGGATTCAGCAAAAGAAGGCATAAATCTGGGGAAATTCCCCACAGAAGATGGCGCCAACAATATCCTATGAGTTAGAAAATTTGACAATCACAGCTGGCTTGCCACACCTGAAGGAGCCTTTTGAAATCATAAAAAGTTGGCCTCTGTCATAAAAAAAAGCTTCAGATACCGTATCCAACATGATTATATTAAAATATATTTTTTGTTGTAATGTTTTATGGTCATGGCAAAGTATCCACTTGTGGTAATAGCACTGTATTTCCTTGAATAAATCTAGGATAAATCTACATAGCAAGTCTGAAAAATACACCTTCTCCTTGATATTAGTGCACTTCATTTGCAGCAGTCCATGCTATTGAGGCACTTCAAAACCCCTTAGCCTATCAGCAAATCACTCATTCACTCGCCCCTGTCTACTTTCCCCTCTGTCCATATTGACCTTATTCAATTCCGTATCATCAGGAGACTTGTTGTAATCATTTAACTCATCTGTGCCTGGAATGAAAATGTTTATGTTCATATATATGTCTCTATGTGGTATTTCTATAGTGCATACCCAAATGGAAGGCACCCATGCCGCTCTCCAGGGTCAAAGGCAAATATATAGTTTGCTGGTTCCTAGGAACAAAAGTGGACTGTTGGCTGTATCATGATGGACTGTTTATGGTGTCTTCAGCTCTTTCATTCATTGGAACAGGGTTTGGGCAGTACATAAGGGGGTGTTTTTAAAGATAATGTGTGCATAGATAGAGAAGACTTGCTCCCTTGTTAATCCTTCTTTTGCAATTCTTTCTTTGTCTATAGTTAAATGGTGTCACCGGAGAAAGTAAGCCAGTACAAGAAGGAGAGCCAGTAGAGTTCCATCAATGTGAAAGTGATGTGATAATGCTTTTTAAAACCCTTCAAGAGGTGTACAGCAGCACGTAAAATTCCCTTAAAATAGGCCAGTATTAAGTTTGGAAGGCTGTAGAGAAAAGCATTATCGTTATCTAATTGCACGAGTATGTAGGCTTAAAAGGCAGTTCATTGTGATGTCATTTTATGGGGGAATAGTTTAACACTCTTTAGTAGAGAGAGCTCATACCAGTCTGTCTTGGTTTCCTAGATTATATGGGTGATGTCCCTGAGGTTAAAGTCAGTGTCCAAGGTGAATACGAGTGAACCAGATTTAGACTAGTTCTTGCTTGTTATTCTTGGGAATAGCATGAAATTAATTTTAATGCAGTTAAGCTGCAGGAGAGTGGCCGATACCCAGGTCTTGAGATGTTGCTAAGAAAAATTGAAGTGTTGGATGATTGAAGCTAAGGAGGCTTTTAAATATATTTGTACTTCAAGGTTGTATTGGTTACTTTTTATGCTGTTATCATGGGTGGAGTCCCAAGGATATTCATGTAGAAGTTAACAATGATGAGGAACCTGATGGAACCATGTGAGACTTTGCAGGGGATAAAGATCTGATGGACCCTGGAGGTGCCCATCTGAATGAATTGGTGTTGATTGGATAAGTAGGAGGTTAGCCCCTGAAAAACATTTACAGTGAATCCAATTTAAGAATCCAGAGTGTGGATGAAGGCGTGGTGGTCAACAACGTTGATGGCATCTGAGAGATCCAGTAATTTTCAGGATTATGCCATCCTGTCACTTGATGCCACTCACAAGGGCCCTTTATGAACCTGCCTTTTTGTCAATATATGGCAATAAACCCAACACTTAACATACTTAGTTTTGCTTCACCTTTTAGTCCAGGTTCTGTTCCATGTCCCTGATTCATTATGGTCCGTAAGTTCCCTCTGTCTTGAGACTTTTCTTAGATCACATCCTGGTGGTGGTTTCCTGTTCCCTGGATGTGTTCCTGGATCCTACGGTTATTAAAAACAAATTCGTTGCGTGCGCTGCATCGCATTTGGCGATGCAGCGCGCGCAACAAAATTCATTTCATTTATTTGTTTGTTTACTTACCTCTGTGCCGCCGTATTCCGTAGTTTACTACCCTCCACCCTGCCCCTCCCCCGCCCCACGTCACCGCCTGGCAGCACTCCCACCACGGGCCGCTACTGCATGCAATACACAAACCCAGCAGAGGCACATTGGTTGGTTAGGCAAGAAAATGCCTACTTTCTAAAAGTGGTATTTTCAAACACAGAATGTAAAAATCACCCTCACTAAAAGATGCACTTTAACATTCTGAGCTCAGGCATACTAAACTTTACTTTTCTATCTTGTTCCCTGGGTCAGTTATGTTTATAAGTTGTTATAGACAAACTCCCCATTCTGTCTTACGGGAACAGATAGCCTTGCAATAGTGAAAAACGAAATTGGCAGTATTTCACTATCAGAACATGCCACACACATCAGGGCATGTCCTACCTTTCACATACAATGTGCCCTGCCCACAGGGGTACCTTGGGCCTACCTTAGGGGTGACTAATATGTAGATAAGAGAAGGTTTAGGGAATGGCAGGTGTGTGCACTTGCCAAGTCGACATGGCAGTCCCAGACTGCACACAGGCTCTGCAATGGCAGGCCTGAGTCACATTTTACAAGCTGCTTCTGTGGGTGGCACAATCAGTGCGGCAAGCCCACCAGCAGCATTTGATTTACAGGCCCCGGGCACACATACTGCACTGTACTAGGGTCTGACAAGTAAATCAAATAAGCCAATCATGGAATAACTAATCCATAACAATAATTTACAAAGGGAGCACTTGCACTTTGGCACTGAACAGCAGTGGCAAAGTGCCCAAAGCATCTAGACCAGCAAAAATGGAGTCCAACACACAGCAAAACACAGGAGGTAAAGGCAAAAAAAGGAAGGGAGACCCACTCCAATGGTGCCAGGTCTAACATCTGTCTTGCCTTGTTTGACTGCAGATCTTTCCTAGCCTTGTTTTTAGTATTTCAGACCTGTTCCTGACCCTGATTCTAGTCCTTCTTCTGCCTGAGCCCAGTTTATGTTTTAGTGTTCCTTGTTCTGTTTCCTGTTGTTCTGTATTGTATTATTATCTTGATTTTCATTGCTGCCAAGGGTGCCAGTTAGACTCCAAGGCTTGTGTCTTTCGCACAGAGAACCACCCAGCGCACCTTCTCCATAGGAGCTGCTGGGTATCACCCAGAACTCTGTGAGATTAATCTGCTCCTTGCTTTTCTATAAGATCTCTTCTCCTCACAGAGAAATCATTTCCAAGGAGCAGACAAACTATACTTTATGACAGTTTGTCTATCGTTTCCCTCCTTTCCCTTACTGTTATTAGTTCTTGTGTTGTCCCTACAAACTTCTAGTTCCCTATTCACTGCCTGTTCCAACTTGATTCAGTCATCGGCTTATGACCTACTTCCCTTCCAGCCTTCAGGTATTCTCTTGTACATATTACACTCCAGTTATCCAGTTTTGTCCCATTGTTAACCTGCTAATTCCCTGACAGTAATATCAGAAGGCATGGGAGATCTTTAATATCAGTTGGCATGGAACATCTTTAACTGTGGTCAAGAGGGTGTAATTTATCATTTGTATGGTTGACATCTCTGCTGTGTGACATTCTCCAGTCAGATTACTAATCATACAGTAGATGGTTGTTGTTGTGTTGATTTTGAAGGTGTGCATAGACTACTTTTTGGAGGATCTTGTTGAACAGTAGATGAGTGATAGGTTCGAAGTTGATCAGGGTCCACTGTGCCTTTATTCAGGAGTGATACGATATGGCCTGTTTTGAGAGCTTCAGGGAATTTGCCTTGTGTTACCTCAACATCCTCCAAGTCTTCTTCACAGTAGTCATCCTCCTATTTATTCAATACATAATGCCCTGAGGCAAGTTTATCTAAGGGTAACAAAATAGTGTCTATGGCTGGTGCTACTCTTTCTGCTGTTGGAGCACATGCTCATTAACACATGCCTTGTCAAGCGTAAATCAAAGGGACTCGGTTACTTGTGAAAACAGTGAAGGCAAAAGCATGGAAATCCTCATAATCCTGTAATTTGATAAGACAGATAGCAGCTGCCACTATCAGAAGCTTTAAAAAAAAAACTCAAGCTTGGCCATGACATTCACCCACTTCCCCACTGGATACAGATTAAAAAACATCAGTAACAGAGAGACAGGACTAATTGGGCAGTCTCACATCAACCCCAATATAAAGCTATTTTTCTAGTTTTCCTGAACACATGAATTGTCAAAAAAGCATACCTACTAAAGACTGTAATTTACAGTGATCTTTTAGCCTGTGATAAATATGAGAAAAGATTTACCTTTCATCTCTCAAGCAAGCAACATTCCCACATTAGAGGTAGAAACTACTTGCCAGTGGCATCTTTTATTTAAAAAATACAATTTGTTATTGCGTCTGGTAATCTGTAAATTAGATACTGATATTTATCATTCAGCCCTACTAAAAAAAACAAATAAAAAATTACATTATAAGGATGACAGACAACCTGTGCAGCTGACGTCCTTACCATTTTTTCCATTCCTTCCTCCATTCCGTTTCTTAATCAAATAAAATATTTACAATTATTATGCTAAGCTCTTGCTAATGTAATCTTTTGTGAACATTACTGTTAGTGAAATATGATAAAGTGGTTTGCAAGTTTGAGAATTTTGAGTTACCTGTTGAAGTTCACAAACATTTAGAAAACCTAAGAATAGCATCTGCTAAATGGTGGATGAATGCTTTTCACAAGCACAGGACCATCACTAACTACTACTTCCTGCATTTCCTTTAAACAGCTTTAAACAGCTAGTGTGGAAGGATTACATATAGTTTGTCTGTAGAGGTCTGCTGCAGAGTTTACTAGAGCCCTTGTATGTAGCCAAAGTGTACAGGAATCCAAGACTCCTCTTTGAGGAGAGAAAATCTGCCACCATCACATTGACTGTGTCAGAAAGTGGGTTAATAATCTTGAAAGGGCTATCCGAACCAGCTTAGTAGATACGTCCTGGCCCGTACTCAACACAGTTCACAGTGAAACTTTGCTCAATCACTATTAGCTGTGAAATAGGCAACAAGCAATTCCCCAGAGAAATGTGTTTTAAGTTCAAGCAGTACCAACAATTTTAAAGTCATGAAAACAATACAATCAGCTCCTCAAACCAACTGAGAGAAATAGAAAGAAATCAGCTACAGGGGTCCAGAGATACGGGTATTGTATCTTTTTAAGGCGGAAAAGCACCTATGAAAAAGTAAGCACTAATGTCAATGTTCATTTCATGGTTGACCGGGACCTTGGAGTGATTTGAGGCTAATTGCGACTGAGCGGAAGTTGGGAAAGTCTGGTGGGTAATACCCATCAAACTTTATATCTTGGGACTTAATCCACGTTTTGGAGCTTAAAGTCTTCAAGCGTGCAATGTCCGCGTCTGAAGCTAGAGAGCGTCCCTTGAAGTCACATACATTGTTATCGAGCTTCTAATGGTTTTGGCAGCAAAACCACTCAGGAGGTCAAAACTCAACTTTGCAACTGCCAACATGGCTCCACTGCTGGCATAGATTTGCCCTCAAGTCACTTTTTAAATCTCAAAATGTCTCAGTGGTGCAATGCTGAAAGTTTTAGTCAGAGAGGGCTCTATGCAGCCAAATACCTTTACAGTGAGGACCCATTGAACCAGATTTCATGTATCAGTACAGCAGAAAGCTCAGAGTCCGACTTACGTAGTTTACGTACCTACTGAAAGTGCACCTTCCCTGGGGACATTGCAACACTTTTTCCTAATTGCTGGAATAGTTTCTCCTGGTTACTCCTGCAGCACTCAGTGCAGGCTTACCATCTATGGCAATGCAGTATCCAGGTTACAGTGGCAGCTGGGCTATCTTGTATTCAGGAACGAGCTTACTGCTTTTGTGTCTGGCAAACAGGAGTCATGCGTCTACCTTCCTAGTTACAAGCAGTAAATCTGTGGCCCTGGTGAGGCACTGTTTCTCTGCCATGCTGCTGCTGATCATACTCTGTGTGGAAGCCAAACAGTCTGTACTATATCACTAACCAAGTCTTAGTCCGCTCTAACCTTCAATTTGAGATGAAAGCAGACTACTGAAGGTCTGAACGCAACAACAAAAGTTTGCAAATATCCATTTAATCTCTCATACCCAAACTAGTCATGGAGACATGCTCCTCTGAGATTTACTCCTTCAATTGCAGGCACGATGATAATGATTTAAGTTCATGCTTTTTAGGTATCTAACTTTAGCAGTGCCATGGGTCCAACACCCAGGTGGCAAACCATGTAGCTGGTTCCAGGGACATTTATAGTTCATTGTGAACCCTATGAGCTACTGTGCTGCAGTCACCATTGTATCAGTGTACCCCGAGGTCTGTTTACCTTCATGGTACCATCACAAACTTTAAAACCTTGTCCTTTTCCTTTGAGATACCTGTTACACTATAGTGTGTTATGTTGTAGATTTGCTTTGTTTTCTTTAGGTGTTTACAAACTATTAGGCTCACAAAACGTGCTGAATACCAATAGTACGAAGAAACCCATTTAAGTGTGAAAATGTACTGCTCTATTTTATCTATAGTTTTTAATGCTTCTCACACACTAGCTGCACCTATCACTTGACTGCTACTTTCTAAATATTTTATTTCTGTATTTGCAATCCTATAGTTCCCTTCTTGTGCAGTGGTTCTTTGAACACCTTGCCGGAAGCTGAGCCCCAGTTCTATAGACCCTTGCTGCATTTTTTTTTATGTCTGGTTTACTAGTTTCTAAATCATTTGTCGCTGCCTCTGTTCTCTTTCCTTATTTATGATCGTTCTGCTCTTTCCCTGAAGCTTCCACACTCAGTTCACACCACCTCTTTTTGAGTCTTGCACTCTGAGACCGCTGCAACCTGCAGGCTTACACTGAAGACTCAGCCTTTTCCTATATTTGTTTTAATATCCACGTGTTTCCTGTTCTGCCCTTATTCAATTATTCCCTGTGACTTTTTTCATTCCCAAATTGTGCAGCTCAAGTATCTGGCTTCACGTGCTCGCTCTTACACAGCTTGTTTCAGCTCTCTTCATCATTAGTCTACAGCTTGTTATAATATACCTTGAATTTCGACAAATGCTTCGTTTTGTCACAGTACGCTTTTTTTGTAGTCCTTTGTTCTCTCACAGCAGCTTGCCAGATACTTTTGTTCATACTTCTTGCATGAAGCATTCAGTGCTGCTTGTTTTTGTATTCCCATGGTTCTTATTGCATGACAAGTGTTCAGGTCTTTCAATGCACCTTTCTATAGGGCTTTTTCTGGAGCTATATTTTGGGATTGTTTTATTTTTTATTTTCAAACATACAGTTCAATGGAACAGAGGTTTTTTCACGGAAAGAATAAATAAGTAAAGGTTTGTCTTTTGTGAGTACACTACGTATTTGTGCTTTGGGGACCGAGCATAAAACCCATTCTTTCTACCTCTCCTGTTTGTTATTTCTATGGTAACTATCTGTTAAGCAAAGTCACAGAGAAATCAAAACTTTTATGAGTAGTTGAATAACTTCTACCATTCACCTTAACCTAATGCCAGTTAGAGAACAACATAATTAACAAAGGCAATATATGCTCATATATAAGGGGAAACATCCTTTACATCGCGGTGATTACACCGCGATGCATTTAGAACGCTGCCATTACAACGCAAGCGTTACATCGACTTGCACTGGAGGTATATAAGCTTGTAGTTTTCTGTGTACATGCTTAACAATAAACCATTCAGATTTCTGCTAGTGGAAAATCCACATGTTTTCTACTAGGGTTGGCCTGCAAATCCATAGTAACTTTCCTTTGGTTTGTTCGCCATGTTTTCAATAGCCAGTCCATCCCCATCACCTAGGAAGACCCATGTTACAACTGCTAAAAGTAAACTTATTTTGGGGAAATATATCTGGCGGCCGTAATTGCCGCAAAAATCCACAGAATCGGATTGTATGAACACGGTCTATGATTTAGACTCACACTTTGTGTGCCTTTAACATAGAAAAACAAAGATTTTTAAAGCGGACAGTGCAAGAATAATCTCTACCAATGCATTGCACTTCCTTAGCTCCAAGAAGTCCTACGGCAAATATTTGTAACTAGAGATTCAGAGTTCGTGTTTAGCACATTCTTCCACTTGTTCTACTGGACTACAGGTTCAGTCTGCTTTCTGTTAAGTTGTGTTTATAACCCTGCCTGCAATGTGCACCGTCGTCCCTCTGTACCTACCTACTCCATGTCATTTCTTTGTCCAACGATATTATGTGCACCCTCAAAGTAGACAGATGTGGAGTTAAGAACAGTACATTTACACTTACCTTCATGATACTGTGGCAGTTAATATTCTGGATACAATATTTTGGCAGAATGATATTTTATGACCCAATATTGTGATTTACATCTCTGCCTTGCTGCGTTTGCTCCTTCCTGCTCTCAGTTAGATTCTAGACAAGTAGTGGTGCTCCCCTCCTGATCCCAAGTTATTGCCAAAAAGAAGCAGATTTTTCATTTACCTTCAATGTCATGATCATCACAGTGCATAATTACTGTCTACATTCTACTGCTCCCCATCCAGGGAAGTCCTAGCATCGGAGGTCAGATGCTTCTCTGTTTCGGCATTCCCTATAATCGGAGTAGGTTCTTATAGTCCACATAATTGTCCTGACCTAACACTCTTTCTCATTTTAATTGCAAATAAAAATCAGATAATCGTAGCCAGATACCTTTTTTTATTAGGTAATGGAAAGCAAACAAGAAAATGAAATTAGCCTTTTGTACTTAGACTTATTTTTTCACGTTGGATTAAGTGTTTGAAACTAATTAATTTCAAATAATAATTTAATACGATTGGCTTGGCAAACATTAAAATGATTTCAGTGGGTAAGCTTCAATTGATTACAAATTAAACAAATGAAATCATACAGTAAGCTACTGAGGAGTGGCCATGCCCCCGTCTGAAGCAGACCGACTATTATATTATATGGACATGAAGACAAACTATCGTTTCAATTCAAGAAATCTAACCAGTAAAGCAGAATTTAGAGTCTGCTAATAGAAGGAGAGACCCTTGAAGTGAATTACATCATCCGTATAAAAATTAATAGTCTTTGTGATCGACACAAAATAGTGTTTATAAGCAATTAACAATTTTTAAATGACAGATACGATTTGTGGGCATCCTGTGTTGGCTAAACTCATATGGAGCAGAGCAGGTGCGTTTGCATCATGCCATTTCTAAAAAAATAAAAAAAGAAACGCTGAAATACAGACTGTATGTGCAGAGCAACATCTGGCCGTCCATATGCAAAAGTGCAGACTCCAAATAAAAATTGATTTATTCAATTGCTCATCTACATATTATTTTAGCCTAAATTTTGAAAGGAGGGGATCTATTTGAGAAGTGGCCCAACAGTTCTGCCAGGGACATCTTAAGGATTTTGGGGGCCCCGAGCCAAACATATTTTGGGGGACCTGGGCCAAACATATTTTGGGGACCCCCTGTTCAGAATATTTTTTAATTTATTATCCAATTTCATCTCTCTTATATCCGCTTAGGCCAGTGCACTGGCAGTGCACAGACAGGGGCACTTGGTCTAAACAAAAATTGTGGACCCATGTTTTGAAGATTTAGACTTATTAAGTGATACAAATTAAACACCTCCAAGATCTAAGTCTCCATATGAATTCCTGGCTATGGAAGAAGGAATATAATTTCAAAAAACACAATGAATTACAAGAACTACAACCAGTGTGTCAAACATAGGAGCCAGATCTGCCCAAAGGGAAGAGAATACAGTACAGGTTTGCATTATTGGGGCTGGTGCTGGTGAAAAGGTAAATGGTAATCAGATTGCTGAGAGCGACAGGACCAGATATAAAATCCTGGGAGAGAGACATGATAGAATAGGCTGTTGGAGAGGAAATACGGATGAAAATGGTCAGCACGGACGAGTATTTGGCCGATAACTTGGAAGACTGGTCATCATTGACCAGAGATTTGATGTGGAAGTATAGGGGGGAGTGGGGAGGCAACTGAGGACACACTAATAACAACTGTATATGAGTCATGAAGGTCTAGGCTATATGAAATGTCATGATGTGCATAGCAATCTGTTTTTGCTTCTGGTCTATGTCAAAAGCATAAACAAAAATAATTTTAAAAAACATAGGAGACAGATTTGAACATCAGTAAAACTAAAAAGAAGGATTTTTTAATGCCATGATTAAGAAAATTGTGGGATGTATTGCAGCCTTTTCGGGGTCATTTAATGCTAACTGTAAGCAGTTTTTTTAAACATCCGTTTAACACAAATCAGACATGCTTTCAATAAGAAAGTATTCTCTCAGGTTGCATATATCTTAACACATGCTCAGGCATCACACAGGAAGCTGTCACACCCAAGGGTGTAAATGCTTTACAGGCTCAGGTATCAACTCCGTGAGTTGTAGAGATCTTCCAAAGTTTTTGAGCTATCTCTCTTGTTACACAGTTTGTACAAGTTCAGACCTCAGACATGTCCAATACACTTATTACACAAATTTCACAATCTCCAGTTTTATTCAGCAGTTCTATCACTTAGGCATCTGACAGCAATACATCCCTCTAATTACACAGACCCTACAGACATAGTCCTCTAACAGCTTGGCAACTGTCAGGTTTCGTCAACTTTACATGCTGAAGCATCTGAATGCATATCTATCCCTCAGGCTACCCATAATGTACAGGCTCAGGACTCTGAGAGCAAAGCTAACCCCTATGTTAAAAAAATCTTTCTGGCTCAAACATCAGACACATAACCTGTAACTTAGTTTACATACAACTTACCACCTAAGCCATCAAACAGGAGTATCTCTTACCCAGAAATGTCATGCTCAGGCTTCTTACAGTTAAAGTATACGTCAGGGTACAAATTTATTACAGGTTAGAGTCTCAAAATGAGAGAGAAGAACTATCCTGCAGAGTGATTGCATGCTTACGTATCAGACAGGACATGTAAACATCTATAAAGCTATCCTTTAAGTATAGATGTGAGAAAATATCTAGCCAGTGAGAAGATGAATGTTCTCACTTGTGAAAAGCGCTCTGAAGAATAGATTATACCAAACGCTTATGGATGTCAAAATTGTAAGGCAGTAACACATTTTCACGCTGCAATTGATCCATTTCAATAACCCAAAAATAAGTGAAAGAACCACAAAATAAGTTGCTAGCATGTTTCAAATAGCTTTAAGGGGAATACACATCTGGCACATTTAAGCATTGGTGGAATGCTGAACACTAAGGGGGAGATTTTCAAAAAATATATGCAACACACTGCAGCAACCAATGGACTGAGCTGCGTTGCATAACAGGGAGGGAGTAGGAGAACGCCATATCTTCAGAAATGTGGCTCTCTCCTCCTCTCTCTCTAGCTCCGGTGTTGATTTCAGCTGCAGAGCGCCATGCACACACCTTAGTGCCATAGCGCTAGGGTGTGTGCCTGAGTCTAGCAAAGGTTTTGTACAGGAAGGGTACCCTTCCTGTACAACATACCATAGACACGTTTTAAAGCTTTTCCCACCTTGCATGTGTGCTGCACAGTGCAGCATGCATGCAAAGTCGGAAAAGAAAGGAGAAATAAAAACAATTCCCCTGTTAGCGCCTCCTTTGAAGTGGTGTTAACGCTTGGCACTAAACCCTGTCTACAAATGTTTGTAGATAGGGTTTTGCCTCAAAGGGCATGGGTGGTTGCAGGGGAATGCCAATGTACCACCCATGTAACAACCCCTTGGTGCAACGTAACACAAAGCAGTGATTTGCGCTACTTTTAGGGTACTTTCCTGCGCAAAACAAGTTTTGCACTGGAAAGTACATTTTTTTAAAAGCACTTTGTGCTGGTTAGCGTCGCTTTTGTGTCGCTAACACAGCGCAAAATATTTGAAAATTGACCCCAAAACCTTCATGAAAGGGACACACTAACACAGCAACAGTGCAAGCCTGCCTGAGAAACAGAACAGTCACAGTAGAGACAACATCAGAGCTAACATCCTTTGGACAGTCCAGACAGCAGTAGTGCAAAAGACACTCAAAAAGAACAGGCAACAACAATTTGAGTTTCCTTCAGCCCACAAACCAGTGAAAGCTTATCTCAGAGTCAGAACTGACCAAGCAAATAAAGGATTATGTATGGGGAGTACCTCCACACAAGCAACAGACCAATGTGGGTAGCAGCACGAGCACATGTCTCTGAAAAAATGAAGATGAACAAAGATTTCCTGCATCCCTAACACGGAACAGGCAGAAGCATGTGCAGGCCTCACTTTCACAAGTACAGTGTGGGTAGCAGCAGTGCAACTGTGAAAAAAAACACACACACACACACGCACGCACGCACGCACGCACACACACACACACACACCTGGTTCCCCACATTGACAGACACCAAGCAAGCTTCTCTCACACATGTCAGAGTCTCAGGGCGCGATCGGGACTGAATGTCTTTCTCTTTTGAATATATTACTGAAAAAGTGGTCTTGTAGAGAAAGGTGCTGTTAGAAATGGGGGTCTCTAGTTGGCAGAGGTAGGTACATTTGTCCAAATAGGGACCCTTGCTTCTAGTCAGGGTAAGGGGGATACACTCCTAAAATAACCCCAGCTCATCCCCTTGGTAGCTTGGCACGAGCAGACAGGCTTATCTCAGAGACAGTGTGTAAAGCATTTGTGAACACATACAGTAATACAGTGAAATTACTACAAATGTACACCACACCAATTTAGAAAAATGCATAATCTTTATCTAAACCAAAACAAGACCAAACGACAAAAATCCACAATACAGTAATAAAAATATGACTTTCAGATGGTAGAAATAGTTCAGTTCAAAGCAAATTGCAGATGCAACACTTTTCATACAAAGTACCTTGGATGCGTCACGCAAACAAACATAACAGGCTGCAGGGAAGGTGATGCGTTGGTTCCTTACACTCAGGAAAGGGGATGCATCAGTTCCTTGTTCTGGGGGAGGTGATGCGTCGGTTCCTTACTGCTGCGCAGGGGAGGTGATGAGTCAGTTCCTTACCGGAGAGGAGGTGATGCGTCGGTTTCTTACTGCGTGGGGAGGTGATGCATCGGTTTCTTACTGCGTCCCCCAATGATGCAATTGACTTGGCGCCTCGATGCGATGTGATGTTCCAGGACGATGCGTGGATTCTTGCAGCCATACAGCAGGACTTGCGTCGGAATCGGTGCAGTGATCTCGGACTTCGGAGATCGTTGCACTCGATGCGGCGTGCAACGATTTCTCGAGCCACAGCAGGCGCTGCGACGGTTTCTTTGGCGATGCATCGGAAACAGGTGCGGATGCGCCACGCTTCTCGGTGTTGCGTTGATTTTTCCAGCTCCCAGTGGAAAACAGTCTCTAGCGGTCCAGAATAACAGCACGCACCTCTTTGCAGGTCAGAACTCCCAGCAAGGAAGTTCAGGGGAGCTCTTGGTGAAATCTTTGTGTCCCTGAAATTTCAGAACAGGAGGCAAGCTCAGTTTCAAGCGCTTGGAGATCTTCTTCAAGCAGGGGACACAGCAAACAGCAGAGTCCTTTTCTCCTATCCTTGGCAGCAAGTAGCCACTGCAGGCCAACCCCATACAGCAAACAGCACAGGGGCAGTATTCCTCCTCAGCTTCTCCGGCTCTTCTCCTTGGCAAAGGTTCCTCTTGATTCCCAAGAAGTGATCTAAAGTTCTGGGGTCTGGGCCCCAATATTTATACTACAAAATCCTTTGTTCTCTGGTGGCAGAGAAGCCCTGTGCTTGGTCAAAACTGGTTCTGTCGTCTCTGGTGCAGCTTCCTGGCAGGAGGTGGAGACAGCATTGTGGAAGGCAGACAAGGCCAATTCAGGTGAAATGAAATCTCCTCCCCCTACTCTAAATGCAGCCCAGGTCTATTCAGCCCAGCCCTGACTTATCCGGCTCTCTAGAGCCACTGCTCCTCCCCAGCCCCTGTCATCCAAATGCCAGACATGCAATACACAAACCTAGCAGAGGCACACTGGATGGCTAAGCAAGAAAATACCCACTTTCTTAAAGTGGTATTTTCAAACACAGAATGTAAAAATCATCCTCACTAAAAGATGCATTTTAACCCCTTCGCTGCTAGGCCTTTCCCCCCCCCTGTGCTAAGCCTTTTTTTTGGCTATTTGGGGTAGTTCGCGCTTAGGCCCCTGTAACGTTTTGACCACATAAGCTATCCACGCCAAATTTGTGTCCTTTTTTTCCAACATCATGGGGTTTTCAAAGGTACCCAGGGTTTGTGGACTCCCCTGGAAGGGACCCAGAAAGGGCTACAGATGAAAGCGTCTGGTTTTTTCCCTGCAAAGGGTATCAAAATAGGGGTTGTGGTGCTGAAATCACCATCTTCCCAGATTTCAGGGACAAGCAGACTTTGGTCAGAAAACAAAAAATGTTTACACAGTTTTGGCATTTTTCTGGGACATAGCCTATTTTTGCTATTTTTTGTGCTTTCAACCTCTTTCCAGTTAATGGTAGAAATGGGTATAAAAGCAATAATGGATCCTGGAAAGCTATACATTTTAGAAAAGTAGATACAACTCTGAATTCAGCAAGGGGTCATTTGTGTAGATCCTTCAAGGTTTCTTTATAGAAACTAACCGTTGAATATAGGAAAAATTGAAAATTAGTTGAAAAAACAGCCATTTGTGTCAACGTTTTCACCTGTAACTTCTCCTAATTATGACAGCTGTTTGAAAGAAATATACCGTTACATCCGCTGGACTTTTCTGGTTGTGGGGGCATTGCCATGCCCTTTTTGGGTAGCCCCCACCCCAATGTCAATAAAAAAAAATAATCCCTGGTTTCTAGTGGGCTTTCCGCCCCCCCGGGGGGGCAGAAAGACTTACATTTCTCTGGTGGAGGGTGGGGGCATTGCCATGCCCTTTTTGGGCAGCCCCCACCCAAACGTCAATTAAAAAAAAATAATCTCTGGTTTCTAGTGGGCTTCCCGCCCCCCTGGGGGGGATGATTGGGGGATACTGCCCCAATCTACCCCCCAGGGGGGGCAGAAAGACTGTTGCCAACAAACAAATTTGGGGGGAGCAAAGGCCCTTGTCCAAGGGGCCGCTCCCCCCCTCCCTAGTGGCTAGTGGGTGGATCCCTGCTTGGGGATCGCCCTCCTGGGGCGATCCCTAAGCAGGGATCCACTAGGGAAGGGTACCATTGGAAAGGGGAGATTCTCCCCTTTCCAACGATACCCCTCCCATCTTTTTCGGTGCTCGGGGGGCTGAGATAGCCCCACAAGCACCGAAACTGAGAAACTGAAACTAAGTTTCAATTTCGTTTTCGTTGCAATGACGATAGCGTGAATGGTTCCGTCATGAGCACACTAGAACTTGTGCTCATGATGGAACCATTCCGTCATGAGCATAGAAGGGGTTAACATTCTGAGTTCAGGCATACTAAACTTTATTTTCCTACCTTGTTCCCAGGGGTAATTATGTTTATAAGATGTTATAAACAAACACCCATTCTATCCTATGGGAACAAGTAGCCTTGCAATAGTGAAAAACGAAATTGGCAGTAATTCACTATCAGGACATGCCACACACACCAGGGCATGTCCTACCTTTCACATACACTGCACCCTGCCCACAGGTGTACCTTGGGCCTACCTTAGGGGTGACTAACACGTAAGAAAAGGGAAGGTTAGGGCCTGGGAAGTGGGTACACTTGCCAAGTCGACATGGCAGTACTAGACTGCACACAGGCTCTGCAATGGCAGGCCAGAGTTACATTTACAGGCTGCTTATGTGGGTGGCACAATCAGTGCTGCAGTCCACTAGCAGCATTTGATTTACAGGCCCTGGGCACACACAGTGCACTGTACTAGGGACTGACTAGTAAATCAAATCAGCCAATAATGGAAACACCAATCCATAACAACAATTTACAAAGGGAGCACTTGCACTTTGGCACTGAACAGCAGTGGCAAAAGTGCCCAAAGCATCTAGACCAGCAAAACGGAGTCCAACACACAGCAAAAACACAGGAGGTAAAAGCAAAAAATGCAGGCGAGACCCACGCCAATGGTGCCAGGTCTAACAGGTGCTCAGAGAAATGACTCTTGTTTAGGCAGCTTTTATTACAATGGAGACCATATGCCTGCTTTATTAATGTTAAAATCTGCTGAAAAATAAACTAGGTTAGATGTAATATGCAATAAAACCACATAAATATGTGCCACTCGTTAGGTGTAATTGCAAGTTCCTCAAGCTTTTACATCTAACATTCAGAATGCGTGCATCAGACGGTAATACAGTGCTGTGTTTTTTTAGTATTGTGATGTAGCAGTAACTCACTAATGTTCTTAAAAATAATATGTGTGACCCCCTTCCATTCCTCATAAGGGAGGCACTGTTTCGATCTAAACAAAACGTTTTATAATTGTTCCATGTGTTTAAAAAACATTAGCACAACATTTCTTTACAAAACCTCTGTAAGGAACTCCCACACATCACCCTTACTAAAAATATATGAAAACAACATGGTATTTAAACAATCAACCTTTAACAAGCATTCAAGGTTATCAGGGTAGGTTTTTCTGAAGAACACTGTAGGCTCAGGCAGACATTTGAGAAGGCTATCAGGGTGCCCCTGAATGGCTGTGTCTCTGGGCCAAAGCCCACTTTGCCCATGCCTTAAAACTTCTCTGCAGTTCTGCTTCTGTTTTTCCCAGCTCAAGTGATACGTCCACATGACAGGATAGGCCACAAAGGCTGATGCTGATGCTATGCCCAGTGCATTGATACGCAACTAGCACCTATGCATGGTGTAGTGAGAATTCCCTCATCTGGATCAGGGTGTGGCCCATGCAAACGAGGGAACACCTTGAGTGCCTACACCACACTAAAGCTGGGGGTGCTCTGCCAAAAGTCACACAAAGGACACAATCTCTCTGCTCCACATGGGGACTGGTACACACCTCGTGCCGCCTAAACAGTGCACCTTTGGGGAAGAGATGAGAATTTCAATAATGGCCCATGCACTCTCATGCCTGGGATGCAGACACACACTGTTGGAGGCGGACTCTAGGTCCTCTCGAGGTCTCATCAGTTGTGCACACTAGTGAATCAAATAACACAACTTTCATTTATCATTTTAAGTGCTGCCCTTCTACAACACGTGCATTTACTTGCATAGGTGTAGTGTACAGTCGAGTTTGCTCTGGGTGTACTCAATGGGTGTGCACACAGGTGCCAACCTGGAACGCTCACCCAGTTAATTAAAATGGTTAAAATAATTCAATGCATTTCCCTGTATACATGCCCTAATTGGAGTCAGCCGTTCAGAATAGGTGACCATTATATTTTACCACGTACAAAATGTACATTTGTTAATGGACAATAAACAATAAGTTTGATCATATGAAATATAGGTCTGAGTGTCATTGAGCCAGCAGCAATAAAACGTATTTTTTTTAAATGTATGTACAAGTCCATTTTTACAACAAAATATTTAGCAAAAGAACGTTACCAAAAGGTACTTAGGTCATAAATAGTTTTTTTTTGGGAAGGGGTGGGTGAACATATAGATCGTTGCTTGCAAGGGAACAATAAAAAAAAATGTATCCAAGTATAAATATTTGCAAGGAAGAAATTTCAGTAACATGAGGGTGGTGGTGTGGCGATTTAGACTGTAGTTTGGAGCTGAAATGTTCTTGTTGACAATCTTAAATGTGTTTTGCTCTGAGATTGAGGGAAGCTTATTGAGAGGGCAATTTTAGATATCACACAAAGTAGAGGTGTAGCCAGGTGATTTTGCTTAGCAGATCTTAGATTTCGAGTTGAGTTTAAAGAATTCTAGGTCTTAATGGTGGTGGTGCATTGGAGGGAATTACAAGATCACCAGATGATATTGCACAAGATCAGTGTTTTTTTAGGCACAGGCAGATTAGCGGTTTGATTTAGAGTTTGATGGAGATCCTTTTCTCCTAGTTGCAAGCGCAATATATCACAGTGCACTTGTAATAAGGTGGACGGCTAACTGTCTGTCATGCAGTAACCAATTCGCCAAACTCTAAATCAGGACCTAAATGATTTGTCCAGAACCGCAGGATGGTGAGCCGACGTGGGACTCAAACCTGATGACCAGCTGGCTTGGTCATGGTAATGTAATGGCTAAGTGCATTAGGGAAGGTGGAGGATGGTTTTGGTGGCAACCTT
The DNA here is from genome assembly GCA_963921515.1 of Calotriton arnoldi. Classification (NCBI taxonomy): domain Eukaryota; kingdom Metazoa; phylum Chordata; class Amphibia; order Caudata; family Salamandridae; genus Calotriton; species Calotriton arnoldi. The sequence goes on from CAWUFW010000205.1 coordinate 4,498,499, forward strand.
TAGACATTTATTAAGTTGTTTGAAGGAATATAGGGGGAATACAACTAACAGGCAGTTTCAGTTTTCCACTTTGCAGAGAACTAATGAGGAAATAATCATTTTGGCACTGTGCAAATAAATGTTTGAATGGATTCTACCAGTAGTAGTTGGAGTCTTTCCGCTGAGACTTTGAATGTGATTGTATGAATGAATGAATGAATGAATGCATGAGCTTGTAGAGTGCACAGCTACTCAGAGAGTGTCCCGGCAATATCTGTGTTATTTTTTGACTGAGAGTGCACTTTGATGATACTTTTACCACTCTGTGTGAGTTTTGGTAGTAGATTCACTTAAAATCAGTATGTTGACTACACTTCCACCATAAGAAATACATCCTGTAATTTAAATATTGAATAATTATATTTTTTAGGGTATGCCATGCTTTTTACCTCTGTCTGTGGGAACTGTCAGTAATCAGCAGTGTGTGGCATTTAAGGGAGTATTCCTTTGCTCTGGCACACATGCAGTGCAAGTATCTGCTGCTGATGTGAAGAGCGCTAAGAAAGTGAAGTAATGAGGAGTTATCACTGGTGACAGCAGAGGGAAAACCATACATGTGTTCGGTTAATCTAACCCTAGAAAATTTTACATGGAGTGCAACACAAAAACACCAGGGGGCATATTTACAAGGGGATATCTCTTAGTACTAGTATGTCACTTTTAGTGATGATCTGGTGGCAATATGCTCTTCTCAATATTTACAAAGTGGCGTTAAGACACTTTTTGTGGCTTAACGGCGCCTTGTAAATACGGCCCCTTTACATGCATTGCTTAGCTTGAAAGGGGCGTGCAATGGGTGTTACTGTGGGCGTTTCACTGCAACACCCTTTGCTTTTGACGCTGCCCCAGATTTACAAGGAGTAGTAAATCTGAGGCATCGCCAAAAACTAAGCGCAAGAGCAGGCGTTGGAACCGTGGAATGAGGAGAAATACTTTTTTCTCTTCGTTTTTGCTTTTCCTACGGGTGCTGCATTCTGCAGCACACATAGAAAGAGCAAAATGCCATTAATGATTGTTTATGTGCAGAAAGGTGTCCTTTTCATATTAATCTTTAAAAATTAATATCTCAGCTTTAACTTATTGGATTTTTGTCGTTTTGGTCTATTGTTACTCAGATAAATATTCTCTATTTTCCTAAACCTGCGTGAAGTCTTTTTGTGGTATTTTCATTGAGTTAATGTAATCTAAGTGTTGCACGAATGCTTAACACATTACCTCTTAAGTTAAGCCTGACTGATCTGTGCCAAGCTACCAGAGGGTGAGCACAGGTTAATTTAGGGTGTGTATCTGACTTGCCCTGACTAGAGTGGTGGTCCCTAAATGGACAGGATGCATATCTCCTGTCAACTAGAGACCCAATTTCTAACAATGTGTCATGACAAACATGTCCTGGAGAAACAAACTTAAGTACGCACCCTGACACATAGAATCCAAGAGAACAATAGATTAGGGCAGGGCTGTGTCTTAGACTCTCCTCTATTCTCTTTATACCTGACTGACCTCCCAATTTCTAGGTTGGAGGCCATCTCTTTTTCCCATGAAAGTTGACAGTGTACATGTCCCTTCACTTCTCTGGATGGATGATTTAGATTTATGAATGATAATCTGATTAGCCATTAGCAGAAATTATCAACTTTTTAAAAGTACAAATGTTTACCATTATTATGGATAAAACTAAAGTTATAGCATTCGGGTCAAAACATAGTAAGTTCTCTTTGTTTTTAGGGAAGACTAAAGCCAAGGAGGTTTGGAACTCTACAACTATTTGGACATGATTATCCCTAAATCTTAAAATGGGTCACACACCAACAGCAAACTGAAATCTGGACTCCAAAGTCCATTGGAGGTTCATGGTAATTTAATAAAGATTGTGGTGGATATTCCACGGTCCCTCGAATCGAGCTTTCAACTGTAAAGCCTCCCACCCCAAATATTATGCAGAGCACAACTGATAACATTGGAACCCAAGACCTCTTGGGACTTAATAGAGAGCCGCAGCTTAAAACGCATTGTCACTTCCCACTTCTACCTTGCTTCAAGCTGTTAGGCTAGAATTGAGTTTAACTACATTGCAAGATGTAGCAACTGTCCATATAGAGATACCTACATAATCTTCTCGGTTTACTCAAATTCAAATGTCTATCTTCTGTTGGAAAGAACTGATTAATAGTGAACACTAATGGGCCTACTCTACACGATCTGAGAAATTATCAAAATGAGTCACTATTTGTAGGATTCCAAGAGCTTGCAGAACACGTTCATCTGCCTAAATCTGAATTAAAATCCCTTGTCTTTCATATTCAATCCAAAAAGACAGAAATTACTTGGATTACAGTCATTCAGCCTCACTGCTTAGATCTTCTTGAACTGCCGAAATTCATTTCTCTAATTCTTAACCGGTGCGATTGCGGACAGTAATAACCTAGACCTTTTGCAGAATTTACATGCAATGCATAATTTTATGTTCGCCTCGCTCAGGGCACTACTTATAAAGGACTCCCGGGGGGCAAGGGAATGGAAGAAAGAGGCCTCATGGTATGCTAAGCCTTGCCTAGCCTAGCCAGGCATGCTTTGATAGGGTCCAAAAGAGCAAGGCATAGAGATCTTATATGGGCAGCCAGGTTACATTATAAAGCCATTATACTGAATGCTAAAAGAGAGTGGGAATGTGATAAATGGTCTATGATGTTATATGTCATCAAAAGCAAAGATCTTTGTACCTTTTGCCGTTTAGTTTCAGGGGGTGACCCAGGCATACAGGCCCCACTTGATAACAATATTGTGGAACTGTCTGGGTTGAACATGTTTCCAATTTGTATGCTCAAGCAGAAATCCAGGAAGCTTCCTCTCAAAATCTGCCAGGAAGCTTCCAGAACTCGACTGTAGGAGAGGCAGAATCTCAGGCTACAGCTGAAAATGTGAAGGTTATGTGGAACACTGGCAATTTTGTTGGTGCTGCAACTACTGCCTTCTTATTGATCAACCACAGTTATATATTTCTCACATAACAGAGGTAGAGGTTTCCAATGCCCTGGACTTGATCACTGCCAACAAGGCGCCAGGCTTGAACAAAGTGCCTGGTGACCTGTTTAAGATGTCCAAAGACATATGGTGTTCATATTTTGTCCTCTTTTTTAATGCCCTGCTGTCCGGTGCTACCATGCCCTCAATGTGGCCTGGGGCAGAGATCGTCCCAATTTTTTTAAAAGGTTGCAGCTCATCCCCTGCTAACTATAGCCCTATAAGCCTTATCGATAGTGCCAAAAAATTGTTTTCTTTTATCATCCTGAATAGACTGAGTGAATGGATGGTGGATACAGAAGTCGTGACTTCATTGCAGGTTGGATTCAGAAAAGTTATTAGCAGTATTGACCAGGTCTTTCGACTACAGCTACTGTACTGGAAGTATGTGTCTTTGAGGGAAGGTCGATTGTACAGAATTTTTGTAGTTCTTCCATCTGCTTTTGATCTAGTCCCAAGAGAGTCTTTATGGAGAGCTATGACGAAGATGGGGGTGCCTGCCTATCTTTTAAAAGTTGTCATTAAATTACATATCAATAAATTTGCACAGCTCACATGTGCTGACTGATCCTATACCTGTAAATCGGGGGATGAGGCAGGGGTGCGTGCTGGTCCAAACCCTCTTCCTCCTTTATGTATTAATAGTTTAGGCCCACATCTGGAGAAGTCTGAGGGTGATGTTTCATCTCTTGCCAGGATAATGTTCCAGACCTACTATTTGCAGATGCTTTGGGGTCTTCTGCAAGCAGCAGTACCTGGAGATCAACCTTGGCAAGACTAAATACATGGCCTTTAATCCCTGCCCCACAACCCGTTCGAATTCCACTTTCAATGATGAAAGTTTGGAGCATGTTTCAGTGTTCGATTACTTGGGGGTGACCATATCGGATCACTTTGACTGGTCATTCTGTTAGAAATGGGATTTCTGGTTGGCTAGGGCATCCACCTAAACCAGGCAGAAACCACCACTCTAGTCAGGGCAAGGGAGTTACACGCTGAAGATAACCCCTGTTCACCCCCTTGGTAGCTTGGCACGAGCAGTCAGGCTTATCACAGAGGCAATGTGTAAAGCATTTGCGCAACACACACACACAGCAGCAACACACTAGGCACACTACAAAAGAAACTCCACACAAGGTTATATAAAAAATAGCCTTTGTATTATCCAAAACACATTAGAATCATAATGACACGATATACACTGTGCCAACTGGCACCAGGTCATATTCACAGGGGATTATATACATGACAGGGCCAATCAGGCCACTGTCAGAACCATCACAAAGCACAAGTAGTAAATAACACAACCAGCAACTACTGGTAAAATACTGTACTCAGCATTAGCAACATTAACACATTATGTCTGCATCACATTAGGCATAAAACATATTATGCATAAACCTCCTAAGCATCAAACACATTATGCAATAGGCACCACATTAGTAATGCACCACAGTAACTCAACACAGCGCAAAATGGCCAAACCTGACCCCAGGCCAACTGGCCTTCCACTGGGGCTCAAATGCCCTCTGTCCAGAATGTCAGGGCGTAAAGGTAGGACCTTTCAAGTGGCCCTCTGGCTGCCAAAAGCAACAAACTCACTGCGCGCAATGCGCTAGGGGCGTGGGGTGCGTCTCACCCCTTCCTCACCAAAGAAAACGAAATGCCCCCGTGTTGCAGCTGCCCTCCCACAGGCGGGTCAGCTGTGCGAAGCAACATTCACTGGCACTACTGTGCCTCTCAGCTCCCCCTCAGGGAACAACAATTGCCCCAACATCGCAGCTGCCCGCGCTCCTGCGGTGCAGCTGAGTGCATCAAACACAGGCACCCACCGTGCCTTGGGAGCACCAACACTGCTCCCTCGCTCAGCCCCTCTCACCGGGGCTCCTCTTTAGACTCCTCATTGTGGCGGAAGATATCTGCCGGTCGGCACTCGGGGCCCTTGAGGCTCCGGTCGAGCCCCTCCTCTCGGGGCTCCTCTGGCATCTGGTGAGCCCCGGGCTCACCTCCACTGATGAAAAGGCACCGACAATGCGCCTCGCGGGCTCTGTCTCCGCGCTCCGCTTCCTTTCCACGGCCACCGGCACGCAGGCCTTCCCCTTCTCTACGCGGGGAGGTCTCGCCTCCAAATAGGCTTCACCTGTTGCCTGACTTCCGCGGAAGGCAGGAAGAGCTGTCACGAGGCTCCGTCTCTCCCGCGTCGTGGTTGGCACATCGGAGCTCCTTGGCCCCGCCCACAACCAGGCAGAGGCCTGACTTCCGGTTCTCGCGGCGCTGCTCTCCTCCGGACAAAATGCGGGGTGGGCTCCCGCCTCACTCCCCAGCAGCACGGGGGAATCCCTACGCCGGGATTCCCTCTAAATACTTCACAGCCCAGCGCTGCACGGCACCAATGCTCTCCTCGTCCTGGGGCTTCTAGCAGGACCAGGGAAAGTGCTCACCAGCACTGTATCTCTCCCCTCCAGGGGACACAGGAAGCAAGGCACAGGCAGGCCAGTACACCGGATCGCCAGTGGCGGTACCTCCTGGCAGTCCAGCAGCCTGCCGGCTGCAAGCCCAAGGGCAAGAAAAAGCACACCAAACATAGGGTCATAGCCCCAGTATATATACAACATTTTCCTTTGTTCTGCCCTGGCACAGGGCAGGGGGAACCAGTCCCAACTGGTTCTGGGGGGTATTGGAGCACTTTGTTTACAGGGCTCCTCATCCCCTTTGTCAGGTGGGGGCTCGGTCATCAGACCACCACAGGGGGGCGGAGCCAGCATTCACCCAGGCAGGCACAGACCTATTCAGGGTCAGGGGACTACTCCTCCCACTACTCCAAATGCAGATCCCCTATTCAGCCTAGCGCTGACTCACCCTGCCCTCCCTGGAGCCACACACACCTCACTAGCCCCTGTCACTCCAGAGCCAGACATGCAATACACATCAGGCAGGCAGACACATAGCACACAGAAATGCCAACTTCTAAAAGTGGCATTTCTAAAATAGTGATAATAAATCTGCGCACACCATTGCGCAGTATTTATTATTACCATTCCAACCATACCAAACTTGACCACGCTGCTCCTCTCATATCAGGAATTACCACTGAAACACTTATCAGGTAATACCCAATGCATTCTTACGAGAGGGCAGCCTCACAGCAGTGAGAAACCAAAATGGCTGTTCGTCACTACCAGGATGCCATATACTTAAGGTACATGTCCTACCTTCTACCTACAATGCACCCTGCCCATAGGGCTAGCTAGGGCCTACCATAGGGGTGACTGACATGCAGTAAAAGGGGGGTCACAGACGTGGCACACACTTTAGGTGTCACGTCACAGCGGCAGTAACACTGCGCGTGCAGGCCCTGCAATGGCAGAGGCCTGAGACAGGTTTGAAAGGCTACTTTGGTGGGTGGCGTAATCAGCGCTGCAAGACCACCAGTAGCATTTAATTTACTGGCCCTGGGTATCTGAGATACCACTTTACAAGGGACTGACAGGTAAATTAAATATGCCAAACAGGTGTAGACCAATCTTACCATGTTTACCACAGAGCGCACACGCACTTTACACTGGACAGCAGTGCCAAAGTGCCCAGAGTCCTAGAACCACCAACACCATGTCAGAAAAAAGGCTAGGAGGAAGGCAAAAAGCTCAGGGATGACCCTGCAAAAAGGGCCAAGTCCAACACAACCCCCTTCCAGCCGAAACGCAGGGTAGGCCAATCACTACCTTGATGGGCTTCCCTGCCTTGGGTGATAGAACACGGACGAGGGCCCGCAACTGCAGGGGCACACTCCAGTTCTACGCCATTCTAAACCCATGTGGTTCCCTCTGTCAAAGCTCCCAGGACCAATTAAGCTACCCCACTGGTACTCCCTAGTTGTCCGCGGCCAGGCCCAGGCCCTAGGCCATCCAGATATCTCCGGTCCTTGCCATCTCACAGAGTGGGGGGCAGTAACCCCTGGCACATAGTAACCATTCTCCACTTTTCCTCCCATCAGTGCAGTTCTAAACTGCCACTGATCCTCCAACCTAGGGTCCGCACCCTCAGGCTGACCAGAGGTCATGGGCGAGGCTCTCCTCCCCCACCTCTCCTTCTTGGGTCCCGCACTCTCCTCCTTGGAGAGGCACCCTCAGAACACAACTCTCCCACCAGTTCAGGACCTCTCTCCAGCAACTGGTCTCCCAACCTAGGGTCTAAACCCTCAGGTTGCACCGGGGTCAGAGGCAAGGACTCCCTCCCTCTGCACCCCCTTCCAGAGTTCTGCACCCTCCCAGCTGGAGTGGTACCCTCAGAAGCCAAAACGGTAGGGACACTGATTACAGATGTCCTTCCCTCCAGGTCAGGCAGAACCTGAACCTGGCCTCCCAACCCAGGGACTAAACCCTGCGGTTGAACCGGGGCCAGAGGCGAGGACTCCCTCCCTCTGCACCCCCTTCCAGAGTTCTGCACCCTCCCACCTGGAGTGGTACCCCTAAAAGACAAACCGGTCAGGACACTGGTTACAGATGTCCTTCCCTTCAGGTCAGGCAGAACCTAAACCTGGCCTCCCAACCCAGGGACTAAACCCCGCGGTTGAACACTTGCCTGGCACACCAGGACTTCTGGGGGCGCACACAGCTTCCCCCTGAGGGTAACACATACCTCATGTGTTGTGTGACAGTCTGCCTGGTGCAGATCTCCCGACCCCTGTCCATCTGACAGTGCGCGAAGATCCCCCAGGACAGAAGTGGTGTCACCATGGTCACTCCTATGAGACTCAGCCCTTCTGGCTGGCCCCTGACCCACTGGTTCTTCCACTGGGGACTCACTCCCCCTCTCACCCCTCCATCTCGACTTCTGCACCCTCCACTTAGGAGCGGCACCGCCAGACACCAGAACCACTGGAGCTCCGTTTACAGATGCTCCAGGTTCTCCTGACACTAGGAGATCCCCCTCAAATGGCCTATTAGTACAGCCTAGGCCCCCAACCTGGTGTTCCCTTAGGGAACCCTCCAGGCCCGGAGACTGGGTTTTGGGCACCTTGGGACACAGCCCACACTCACTCCTTCGCCTCTGAGACAGGACGTGAGCCCCTACACCCCTCCCACTACACTGGGACCTAGATGGGCTACTCTGAACCTCTCCCACCACTCTGGGCTGGAAGGTACCTGAGCCACTCCTTTTAGGATCACTCCCAAATGCCTCTTCAGACCCCCTGGCACTCACCCAGAGGTCTGCCTCCCTTGCGAGCTCCCTGGGATCAGAGAACTCACACTCCAACAGGTGTTGGTGCAACCCCGGAAAACAATTACTGAACATGTGCTCTCTGACAAACAGATTCAACAGCCCTTCAAAATCATTTGCCGTGCTACCCTTCACCCAACCTTCCAGTGCATCACAACACTCATCCACAAACTCCCCCCAAGACTGGTGAGACAGTTTCCTACTGCCCCTGAACCTCAACCTATAACCTTCAGGTGTGACACCCTCTTCCTGGGAACTAGGTACCACGCTCTGGGATCTGGGATTGGGACTTCCTACACTGGACTCACTTTTGCTGCCACCACTGGACCCCACCCTCACTGGTGAATCCAGACCATTAAAACTACACTCAGGGGACATATCCTCACGAGTTAGTTTCTCCCTGGGGAAGGCCCTCTCTGCCTCCGCCATCCTCTCCTGCGCTAAGACCCTCTCAGTCTCTAACTTTTTCTCTTCAAGGACCAATGCCTTGAGACTCAACTCCTGGGCCAACAAGGCCTTTTTTCCTCCAAACCCAGCCGCGCTATCTCCTTGGCATACTTCGACTGGAGCGTGTCCAAAGCCAGCTGATGCTCCCTTTCTTCCCTCCTATCCACCCACTCCTCTGGGGACAGGGAAAGGGATGGGGCACTGCCCCCGGCACTGGACCCAGCAAGGGACTCCCTATCTATGGGGTCGTCAATACCTACTGGCGTCCCTGCCCTGTCATTTTCACTCTCCTGTGCAGACTCTTCAGGACCGCCCTCAAAACCATCACTTAGATATGCGGAGGGGTAATCTGAAAGGTCCCCCAGGGCTCTAAGGGTTCTCCCCTGCGGAGGGCTTCATAGAGGAACAGTTTTCTGAGGATGTTACCCACTATTGGTATCCCCCTCGTTCTGCAGAATTCCTCTAACTCCTCCTGGGTGTTCTCCAAAAGGTCATCCTCATTATAGACTAACCCCATCTTGGCAAGATACACAACCCACAGTGCAACAGGAGAACACAATTTAAAAAAATGACACTTTTAGGAGAAACCAAAATCAGGAAAAATTATCCCCACACCTGTGATTATCTAAATGCAGAGTTTGTAGTGCAACCAGTTGTTGCTGTGGTATTGCGCAAAAGCAAGTCCTATCCTCACCGCTCACAACCAATGTTAGAAATGGGATTTCTGGTTGGCTAGGGCATGTGCCTAAGCCAGGCAGAAGCCACCACTCTAGTCAGGGCAAGGGAGTTACATACTGAAGATAACGCTGCTCACCCCCTTGGTAGCTTGGCATGAGCAGTCAGGCTTATCCCAGAAGCAATGTGTAAAGCGTTTGCGCAACACACACACAGCAGCAACACACTAGGCTCACTACAAAAGAAACTCCACACAAGGTTATATAAAAAATAGCCTTTGTATTATCCAAAACACATTAAAATCATAATGACACAATATATACTGTGCCAACTGGCACCAGGTCATATTCACAGGGGATTATAGACATGACAGGGCCAATCGGGCCACTGTCAGAACCATCACAAAGCACAAGTAGTAAATAACACAACCAGTAACTACTGGTAAAATACTGTACTCAGCATTAGCAACATAAACACATTATGTCTGCATCACATTAGGCATAAAACATATTATGCATAAACCTCCTAAGCATCAAACACATTATGCAATAGGCACCACATTAGTAATGCACCACAGTAACTCTACACGGTGCATTTGTCCTATTTGCGCCCCCACCAGAACGCAAAATGGCCAAACCTGACCCCGGCCAACTGGCCTTCCACTGGGGCTCAAATGCCCTCTGTCCAGAATGTCAGGGCGTAAAGGTAGGACCTTCCTAGTGGCCCTCTGGCTGCCAAAAGCAACAAACTCACTGCGTGCAATGCGCTGGGGGCGTGGGGTGCTTCTCACCCCTTTCTCACCAAAGAAAACAAAATGCCCCCGTGTTGCAGCTGCCCTCCCACAGGCGGGTCAGCTGTGCGAAGCATCAATCACTGGCACTACTGTGCCTCTCAGCTCCCCCTCAGGGAACAACAATTGCCCCAACGTCGCAGCTGTCCGCGCTCCTGCGGTGCAGCTGAGTGCATCAAACACAGGCACCCACCGTGCCATGGGAGCACCAACACTGCTCCCTCGCTCAGCCCCACTCACTGGGGCTCCTCTTTAGACTCCTCGTCGGGGCGGAAGAGATCTGCCGGTTGGCGCTCGGGGCCCTTGAGGCTCCGGTCGGGGCTTCTCTGGCATCTGGTGAGCCCGCGGGGCTCACCTCCACTGATAGGCAGTCGGGGAAAAGGCACCGACAATGCGCCTCGCGGGCTCCGTCTCCGCGCTCTGCTTCCTTTCCATGGCCGCCGGCGCTCGGGGTTTTCCCTTCTCCACACGGGGAGGTCCCGCCTCCAAACACGCTTCACCTGTTGCCTGACTTCCGCGGGAGGCAGGAAGAGCCGTCACGAGGCTCCGTCTCTCCCGCTTCGTGGTTGGCACATCGGAGCTCCTTGGCCCCGCCCACAACCAGGCAGCGGCCTGACTTCCGGTTCTCGCGGCGCTCCTCTCCTCCGGACAAAATGCGGGGTGGGCTCCCGCTTCACTCCCCAGCAGCACGGGGGAATCCCTATGCTGGGATTCCCTCTAAATACTTCGCAGCCCAGCGTTGCATGGCGCCAACGCTCCCCTCGTCCTGGGGCTTCTAGCTGGGCCAGGGAAAGTGCTCACCAGCACTGTATCTCTCCCCTCCAGGGGAGACAGGAAGCAAGGCACAGGCAGGCCAGCACACCGGATCCCCAGTGGCGGTACCTCCTGGCAGTCCAGCAGCCTGCCGGCTGCAAGCCCAAGGGCAAGAAAAAGCACACCAAACATGGGGTCACAGCCCCAGTATATATACAACATTTTCCTTTGTTCTGCCCTGGCACAGGGCTGGGGGAACCAGTCCCAACTGGTTCTGGGGGGTATTGGAGCACTTTGTTTACAGGGCTCTTCCCCTTTGTCAGGTGGGGGCTCGGTCATCAGACCACCACAGGGGGGGGAGCCAGCATTCACCCAGGCAGGCACAGACCTATTCAGGTTCAGGGGACTACTCCTCCCACTACTCCAAATGCAGATCCCCTATTCAGCCTACCGCTGACTCACCCTGCCCTCCCTGGAGCCACACACACCTCACCAGCCCCTGTCACTCCAGAGCCAGACATGCAATACACATCAGGCAGGCAGACACATAGCACACAGAAATGCCAACTTCTAAAAGTGGCATTTCTAAAATAATGATAATAAATCTGTGCACACCATTGCGCAGCATTTATTATTACCATTCCAACCATACCAAACTTGACCACGCTGCTCCTCTCATATCAGGAATTACCACTGAAACACTTATCAGGGAATCCTCAATGCATTCCTATGAGAGGGCAGCCTCACAGCAGTGAGAAACCAAAATGGCTGTTTGTCACTACCAGGATGCCACACACTTAAGGTACATGTCCTACCTTCTACCTACAATGCACCCTGCCCATAGGGCTAGCTAGGGCCTACCTTAGGGGTGACTGACATGCAGTAAAAGGGGGGTCACAGACGTGGCACACACTTTAGGTGTCAGGTCACAGCGGCAGTAACACTGCGCGCGCAGGCCCTGCAATGGCAGAGGCCTGAGACAGGTTTGAAAGGCTACTTTGGTGGGTGGCGCAATCAGCGCTGCAAGTCCACCACTAGCATTTAATTTACTGGCCCTGGGTATCTGAGATACCACTTTACAAGGGACTGACAGGTAAATTAAATATGCCAAACAGGTGTAGACCAATCTTACCATGTTTACCACAGAGAGCACACGCACTTTACACTGGACAGCAGTGCCAAAGTGCCCCGAGTCCTAGAACCACCAACACCATGTCAGAAAAAAGGCTAGGAGGAAGGCAAAAGGTTCAGGTATGACCCTGCAAAAAGGGCCAAGTCCAACACATTCGATGTTCAGAAGTTTGAGCAATACTGTGGGGGTATTTTGAGGGCCCAATGCACATTTACATACCGAGCAATTATCTCAGCCTTAGAGATCTATAGATCACTGGAGGCCGCACTGGATGGTGCTGAATTATGGGGCGTTTGTGATGCTAGTTCCCTTGAAGTAGTGGAAAATCGTTTTTTGAGGGGCTTGAACAATCTCCCAGTAAGCACCCTCTTTATCCTTTATGACTAGATCATGCATTAAAGAGAGTTCATGATGTAGTGGGGCTGAAGCCTTTAATGTATTGGCAAAGACTATGGTCAGCTGCCAAACTTATATTTGTCCGAGACGTTTTGGAAGAAGTAATGGGGCAGCTGGGGTTCAGTAATATTTCCTGGTTTAGGGTGGAGACAGATTGGTTTTGGCAATCTCTGGCCAACACCAACTGGGGTTGCACTGGTCTCCAAATCGGCATTGAAACAAGCCTATTGTCAATATGTGGACCAAAATATTGTGAGCACCTCTAGGGTGGGCTACCTCACTGCCTCTTTCTTGGAGTTTAAAATTGATTACTGCTTTGAACAATTTTTGGATGAGGTGGAACCCCTCTCATGCCAGAAGCCTGTACTTAAAGTTCCGTCTAGGGATCCTCCCAATTTGAGACGCAGTCACTGCAAGGAGGTCTAGAAACTCGGAGTCTGACAAAACATGCCCTTTCTTATCTAGGGTTATCAAAGTGGTTGAACATGTAATTCTATTTTGTCCAGCTTATCATGGTCCAAGGAAAAAGTGGATTTTGCCATTTGTCTGAGGAATTACAGCATCACCCTTAAAATACTCGGAAGTAATACAAGCCAGTACATTGTCTCTGCAGTCTCAAGGTATTTGATGTCTAAGTGGAAGTTAAGACAGAAAAAGGTGTTCCCCTAATGTTGCTGTGTACTTAACGTTTTAACATATTTTATCCTGGTTTTACTATAATATATTTAGTCTGATCTTTTTCTCTCTTTAATATGGTCTGCATTTTTATTTGCTTTTATATATTTCGTATTTATGTATTTATCTTGCTCTTTTATGACCTTATAGGCCAAAATAAAGATATTGTGTTTATAAAATATGGCCCTATGGTTCCAGAGACTACCACATCGCTGTTGGTGGATTATCTCAGATAAGTGGACATGGCTATAGCCCTGGGACATACTTAATAGAGGTAATATAAGAGTAGTTCTTTTATGAATCTGTCAGTTTAGGGTAATGATTTTAATATTTTAAAATTTTAAATGATATTTTAAAATGTTACAGTCAGTTGCCTGGGTTGTGGAAGTGTAAATTCAGAAAGCACCGGATAACCTCTCCGTCCCTACTCAAATCTTCATTTTATGTTGCGTAAACCTTTGTTGCATGGGCAAAGAATACTTATTTCCTAACTTGCGGGTGGCGAGTTGCAAAGAGACTTATGCGTTGTCTTCTTCCTGTACTTCTGTTGGCATCCTTTCAATTGCTGTAATTTATTACTTCTGCATCATTTTATGCCCCTCACAGAATAATATTGAAAGGAGAGGACACAGTCTTTTCTATTATGAAAAGAAATGTAGTTTTTTCACAGGCTTAATGTAGTACCTACCATGGTGCACAAGCAACTACAGAAGGGTCCTTTGCAACCATTTTTAGCCAGATATCCATATGCATTGACTTCTGTGGGGAAAAAAGGCAAAGGGCAAATTTATGTTTATCCGGATGTTTCCTTGGCAAAATGGTTGCAGTCAAATACAGCATCCACGCTAATCTTTAAGGTGCTTTGTTATCTTGGAGTTGTCTTCACCTCCCTATTTGACCAGGCATGAATTGACATAAAAATATTTTGGGGAGTTTTCAGGAAGGCTGGAATTTGGAAGCTAGAACAAGGATGTTATGAGCAACCTTCACTGCTGCTCTATGAGCAGTTGCATTTCCAGTCTAATCCTCTTTTTAGTTGCAAGGGTTTTTAGGGGCACATGCATCAAGCTAATTACCGGTCGCAAACGGGCCGATTCACAGGATCGGCCCCTTTGCGACCGGTAATTAGCCTTTTGGTATGCATCAAGCCAAAAGCCATTTGCAAAACAGGTAATCGCAAAATTTGTGATTACCTATTTTGCGAATGCAGTTAGGGAATCACAATTTGTGATTCCCTAAATGCAATGCAAGAAGCATTCTCAGAATGTGACTTTGCATTAAGGCATCGCAACTTACCAACAACTTCAAGTTGATGGTAATTTGCGATTCCTTAGAAAAATGCACAAAATTGCATTTTTCTAAGTGCCATGTGGTGCACACACATGCCAATTTTGGGGGTGCATCAGGGTGGCCTTTTGGCCCCCTGGCACCCTTGAAATTGCATTCGCAATTTGCGATTACCAATTTGGTAATCGCAAATTGCGAATGGTTTCTAATTCATTCCTATGGGCCTAGGAATGAACGGGAAAGCATTCCCTAATAGCGAATCGCAATTTGTGATTCGCTATTAGGAAATATGTAGGAATGGCTATTTTTTTAGCGAAACCTATATGCATAGGCAATTGCAATTCCTTAATAGCGATTCCTTAATAATCGCTATTAAGGAATTGCAATTGCTTAACTTGATGCATGTGGCAGATAGTTCTCATTACACTGGTGGGATTGGTTGAAAGATGTACACAAAATCCTAGGTCCATGATCATGTCAATGGTGGCTTTCTTTGACCCATGATAATTTGTGGCAGCAACAATCATGAGAGCAGCACATGACCTTACTTGGCTGGGTGTTCTATTCAGAGTACAATGGAAGAATCTGTTTCTGAGATTATAAAATAGATTTTTTCAAATGTAGATGATACTGCTCTCGAGATTTTTTTGCCATCATCAAGTCCTTCTCCTCACTATCCAGAGTTTCAGCTGCTACCCCGCCTTCACAGGATGGATGTAATGCGCTAGCTCAGTTCTTCTCAGACAAAGTGGCAACTATTTACGCTTCCTTTTCATGAAAGTCCAGAGACGCTCCTTGTCTTAACACCTGTTTTGACTCCTCAGAGGAGTGCTCTAGATTGCTTCACATCAAACCTATTGAACCTGAAGAGTTGTCTCCCCTTATTGCATCACTTAAGCCGTGCTCCCCGCTCATCCCAGCCTCCCCCTCCATTCTGAAACGAGGGGCGGAAGCTGTCAGCCTGTGCTTTGCGAGCTACTTAATAGCTTCCTGACATCAGGCCAGGTTCCACTGCGACAGAAGCGTGTGATGGTGGTCTCATTGCATAACAAACCTCTGTTAGACCCCACCAAGTCTGAAAACTATCAGATTATCTCACTGTTACTATTCTCCTCCAAGGTCTCAGAAAATTATGTTACTCATCAGCTCTCCACTTTCATTAAGACTAATGACCTACTACATAAGAAACAATTGTGCTTCCACCCTTCCTATAGTACAGAGTCTGCCCTGCTGCTTGCCTCAGAATCCATCCACCAAAATCTGGACAGGGATAACACAGAAGAAGTTTTAATGCTAGATCTCAGTGTGGCTTTCAACACCATGTCCCACAACCTCTTGATTGAGTGTTTGTGGAGTTGCAGTATCGGTTATAAAGCCCTGCAATGGGTTGCCTCTTTTTTGAAGGAACGCACCTTGCAGGTGTTCCAAAAACCCTTCCACTTGCAGATCTTCCCACTGCAGCAGGAAGTGCCACAAGGCTCCTCGTTGAGCCCAACGGTATTTAACTTATACATGCACCCCCTGGCAATGTTAATTGAGCATCATGGTTTGAAAATTATTACATACAGAGATGACACTAAGCTCATCATCACCCTGTCATAGAACTCTGTCAACACCACTACCACATTGAGATGTTGCCTTATGGAAGTCACCCAGTAGATGGATCTCAACTGTCTAAAGTTGAACACAGGGAAAATGGATCTTCTCATCTTGCGCAAACAACCCTCCATTTGGTCCACTGCTTGGTGGCCGAGCTCTCTTGGCCATTTACCTACGCCCAAGCCCAGGGCTAAAAAACAGTAGTACAGGCCCCAGTTATGGTTGGACTACTGTAACATCCTGTTCCTGGGGGTGTCTAAAACCCGGCTGAAAAGACTTCAGAGTGCAGAATGCGGCAATCTGCCTTCTGCTGAACCTTCCTCGATGGGTGACTATGCACTCTCCAAACTACACTGGTTGCCTCTGAAACAAAGAGTCGCCTTCAAAGCCCTGTGCATTTGCCACAAGACTTTTGCGAACAAGGGTCATCTACATTCCCTCATCAAGCCTTACCTCCCGGTCAGGAATCTCAGATCTTCAGGGGCTCTGCTGGCCAGCATCCCCATAGAAAAGAGAGTGTATATAAGGGGATCCTCATTTAGTTACTTAGCACCAAAACTGTGGAACTTAGTTTCCCTCCAGATTCGGCAGGCCCCGTTGGCATCTCTTTTCCGAAAAAATGAAAAACATGCCAAATTAGCTCAGGCTGATTTTAAGATACATTTAATCTGCTCTAGACCCTCAGGAGTTGGACTTTAGAGCTGGGACACTTCGTCTGAAGTAGTTATGTGCTTTAGAAATCTCTTTATTGTATTGTTATGATTACTTCTTTTACAGCATCACAATGCTATGTCCCTCCATCAATTTGGGAACACTCCCAATCAAGGAAGGTGAATGTTGGGGACAGGGAGCAGTCCTGATCAAGACCCTGGTAAGGCTCAGTAGCCATCAGGTGTAGGCATCAAGCAATAATCAGTAGGTCAATTTGCACAAATTCAGGAATACATAATGTTCAGAAAGGGGTTACTGCTTTGAACTCACCTCTCTGTTCTATTCTTCTAATTTCTGCATGCCAAATTGGGTCAAGTACATGGCCAGATGCTTGGCTCCTTTCGGGAAATTCAGAATTCTCCCTGAAGAGGAGAGACAATGGTCTGACATAGGTCCCAGACAGTAAGATTGTGATAATCTCCCTGGTGTAGGATGAAAGCTGCATGCAGCTCAATAGCTAAGCTCTTTTTTGGAACTGAATGAAATCAATTAAGTGAGATTAGCCTAAGAGGGAATATTGTAAGGATTCCATGTTTCCACATAGAGTCCATTAGTCAGATTCCATCGGTCTCCAGTTTTCTAGTCACTACATTCTGGGACCAAAGGATTTGGAGAATATGTCTCCTGGGAACATTCTAGCTTCTCCATGTCTTCTATTTGGTTTGAAGAGTAAGGTGCCAGAATATCATAGTTCGGATGTTGTCTAATATATATATATTTGTCCTAAATATCATTTATAAAAATATTTCCCCATTGGAATTCATAAAAGAAAATATACACCTAACAGCACACCATTTATGTAAACAATATTTAGGATGTAAAACGTATGTCAGGCAATATTTGAATGAATCTTCCTAGAGTACTTTCTCTGGGGATGGGGGTTGCATGCTGTTGGAGATAAGCTACCTTTTCAATTATTAGGGTTTAGGAGGCGATGCACATTTTTTTAAATTGAGTTTTAAGCATTGCATTACGAGAATAAGCACTTACCTCCATCAGCCATTGGGGCAATTATAATATGCAATAAACCAGTTTTGTGACCTACCCACCCCCGTCCCTATGCATCTTGTGAAATCATGCAATGCTCTGAGAATTATATGCCTGCATAAAAACCTTGATTATTCCAATCAAGATATGAACACACATTCTACTCCCCAATTACTGCATACTAATTGTGATGCCTCTGGTAAAATCATTCACAAAACCTTCTATTATTTGAGACACGTACATTCTCTGAATTCAGGTGACAAATGGTTCAGGAATGGTTCACAATAATTCTCAAAATCCTCCCCCTTCTGCTTTACTGATGTGGTTATTTTTTCCTTTCCTGACATTTCTCAAGCCAGATAACTAAAAAAAACTCTCTCTTCTGCCAGGACTAAAATCGTACCAAATATCGTAGACAAAACGTGTCTGGCAGCACATAAAGTCAGGGCCATTTGCATCTCCTACAATGATTGTAGCAGAACCAATTGTGTGTTTAAGAGGCCCAGCTAGGTATTTGATGGGACTCTGTGAACCTTGGTCTGTAACATGTCATCAGCTTAGGGTTTTTTTGAGTTTCTCCACGCTTCACCCTCTGCTGATGTCAATCAGGGAGGGCTCTCGTGTAATGTGAGATGCAAGCCTGTTGGTGTTCGTTCCATGGATAACTACTCCATAAATAAAGATGTGCCTCTAATTGAGGAGACCTGTTATGTAAAGAGACTCCATTGTAGCTTTGTTTACCTATGGTGAAAGAGGTTGGCCTAGCCAGGTGGAACTCTACAAAACGTGTGCTCCTCTGGTATCCCAGCAGGAATGTGGGTGTTCAGAAAGCCTTGGGTAAATCTATACATGGATCCACATGCAATTCCAGTAATTCAGAAGGCCCTCATCTCAAGCCTAGTCATTTTTCAGGTGGTGTTTTCAACTTTGCTCTTTCTTATTTACCTGTCTGGTCACCCGTGGTTAGGACAAAGGTGGTAAAATAGTGCTTCACAAAATGGACAGCGGAATTGCTGGTGGTCACTGGCCCCATCTAGTGCTGTTTTGATTACTCTTTGGTCTGGACATCAAATTAGTTGGTGTGGAAAATCAGCAGTGAATGGCTGTTAACACAGTGACCTTGTGACATGGTGTGAAGCAGAATGGGTTAGTCAGTGGTGTTTGCATCTCTGCTATTCTGTGGCAGTTCCGTGGGCAACTACTGGTAGGAATAGTTGAGGTATGAGTAGTTAAACATTTCCAGATTAAAAGCAAGCAAAACGCAAGTAATGTTGCTGTGGATATTCTGTCAGTTTTCTTTATTTTTGCTTACACAGTTATAAATGTTTTATTTAGGTACTAAAGAAGCAGCTAAATGAGGAAACCCTAGACAGAGAGACCCCCATCCAAAAGTTAAAATAAGGCATAATGAACATGAAGCAGCATGGTGGCAAAAGAAAGTGATTTGCAACTCTCATAGGAATTCTAGGCTCCCCGCCCGGCTTGCTCCAATCTCTTCATGTGTGTTTCACAGACAACGATTTAAAATATGGTTGTGTCTTCCCAGCTACTTCATAGACAAAATCTTCGAAGATACAGCCTGGTGGAAGGCCTGCTTCTTTTACTAAAGACAAACGGAACTTTGCACAAAGATGGAGTGGGAAAACAGCCTTCCACACTCCCCAGCAGTGCTTAATTTGAGCCGGTTGTTTCTGGTGCTCGGCACCAGCACTTAATTCTTAGCACCGGCGCTTGTGATAGTCTACCACATGGTGGCGCTGTCTGCCAAACTTGGGTATGAGCACAACAGCTATTTAATAATTTATTATGCATTACCAACACTTATACATGCCACCCAAGCCATTCTTATAGCTTCGGTGGCCTGGAATATTCTGAATTTTCACACTGGTATGAGTGTGATGGTTAGTAGCTGTGTTGGTACTGTAATTCGCAGCGCTGGCAGGGGCAATGGATGGTGCAAGCTGCCCTGTCCTCCTAATGAGGGCCCTGACATATTTACAAATTAACCACTGCTCCCCAGCAAAGAATAATTTGCAGAGTTACGAATGGTTTTCACAGGTGTAAAAAGTAACTTTGTATGGATGTGCACTTCCAATATTCAACTGCAAACAGAGGTCTGTGTACAGAGCATGCAAAAATAATGTTTAAATGAAAGCATTTTAAATATTAAACACTCCGAGTCCAAAGCTGTATTACAAAATATCCTCTGGGTATAACAAGTGCCTAACTTTAACCACTCATGTAGACCATGGGAAGACGGATTCTCCAAAACCACCTTATTGTCGTAGGTAAACAGCATATAATAGATAAACAAAAGCAATATATTCGATTAAGAATATTTCGGTAAATTCAGCATTGAAATAATCTCTCAAAAATACATTTTCTTTCCGATGAGTACAGAGCTACTCCTATTTGTTATTTTATTAGTTCCTAGTTCGTTCCCTGAACCTAATTCTCAGAAAATGCTTGAAGAAATTGTGATAGAACATTTCCTGAAAAGCTAATTGAATATTTGGTGTAAAAGGACAATATGAAAACTTGGGTAGATTGTGCACTGAAATTGAAAATCAAATGGGGAGTTTAAAGAGCACAAAGGTCAAGTAAACAACCACTATTATGGGGAACAGCAATTACTAGACTGAGAAAAGACAACAGAGAATTAAAATTCGAAAGCTATGAGCTTACCTGAAACAAACACGGTTTAATAGAGATATAATGAACAGTGACATAAACCAAAAGTAATGTAGTAGATAGTGTTACGAAGCCCTTTGTTCAACAAATGATACAAACATGAAAGGACAGTATGTTGGAAAAAAAGCAAACTCAGAAATGTAGGATTTAGGGCAAACTACAAAATATGTAGAGGAGGGTGGGCAAGGTTACTCCACTCGTAAAACTCAATATACTGTTGATTGAGATGCAAGCAGTATTTAATGCTTATTGCCAACCACATCATAAACTAATTGCAATCGAAGAAAAATAATATCAGAACTTGGGTTGAAAAATAGTATGGAGTAATATGTGCAGCTATTTTGAGAGTGCAGCATGCACTTAACAGTTCATTATGAGTAAATACTAAAAAAGAAGATATAGGTGATATGAAAAATGCATACACTCACCTAGACAAAGGGGCAGCCTCTTCCACAACTGGAAAAAAAGAAAAGCAGAAAATAAACTAATAATCCATAATGATGGTAAAAAGAAATCGTTAGAAAAACAAGAAAGTTAAACAGTACAGGTACTAAAAGCAATGACGCTCTATATAAATAAAAAGCGAGGTATCTTAAAATTGCTTCCGAAAAAAAATCTGAAAAGATTATCTTAAGAGTTTAGGTTCTTAGACAAGAACTGGACATTTCAAAATGTATACAAAAGAAACCTTCTGCATACTGGGAAATCAATTACTCTGGTATTTAAATTCAAAAACATTGATAGTAAAGAACAGAAATTGCTCAAATATGTTAAGTAGATGGAAAATATTAGTGAAAAATTGTTTGACAGTTCTCCCAGAAGGGACATAAGATAAAACCTGATATGATAGACATATTTATCAGTTTAAATCCACCATTCTGTAGGATAATAAATGATAGGATTTAAACAAACAGAATTCCGAGATCTTGTCAAGGTCCCCACTGTCAGGGCCTTGTTGTGTTTACAAAGGCACTGTACACACCTAGGGCACCGTGCGCCTGGTTGCCACCTGCATTTTTCATGTGCTGCAGCATTGACTGTCAAGCTGCTTCCATCTGGTAAGGCAATCATTTGTAAAAGTAAGTGCTGTGGCCTCAAACACTTCCATGCCCCTTATTCTGGGGTCAAATATTACCCTGCTGTGCCACTCATCCAGGAAAGCCATCTTGGGCAGGGCTGTCTACAAAGGGAGGCCCGGTCTGTTCCCAACTGCCAAACAGAGTCCCTGCCCATTCCCAAATGCCAAAATGAGGCAACAGCCATCTTGGGTCGGCCTGTCAATAAAGGGAGTCCCCACCCTTACCCAACTGCCAGTTATTGAGACTCCTAGCCAGTAGGAGGATCTCTGCTTTGATGCTCCAGTGTTTTTCAGATTTTCACACGTTTTCTTCTGCAGAGTGAGTCTTCAGAGAAGAGACGGTGCAATGCTTTGTTTCACATGCTCTAGGAGAGTTTAGTTTGTTATTGTGGCCAACTTAAGGTAACCTGGAGAACCGGCTAAGTCCTATAACGGGACAATCTTGCACAGCTTGAAGTTACGTCTTTTTGGGATAGCATCATGATTTTGGACCCAAGTAGTTTTTGTCAGAAATTGGTTTTAGAAACAATATTGAACTATTTGAGCTTAAAACCTTATTTGAGATATTGTCTGGCATTTGAACCTGCACAACTCTTGTCAGCAATTGGTGTTTAGGCTATGTTCAGTAGTTGGCCCAGTATAAACAATAACTGTATTACCAGCTTTGCTCCAGTGAAGGAATCAGTTCATCTTGAGCTGTGGTTGCAGCTTCACGATGACATCCTGTTTGATAGGACTTTCCAGAGATAAATACTTAATCTTTCTGCAGAGTCCTCTCAGGTGGAACAAATGGTTGTTTATAGTATTGAAATTTCTTTAATTGCATATTTAAACATTGATGCACTAACTTTGTCCTTCTTTTCCATGGTCTCAGCTCAGAGTCCTTTCATCCTACCCCATCTCATTTTACTCAACCTTGCTCAACGGAACAAAAAACATATTCTATCTTATTGGTGGGCCTAGAAATCTCAGGACCTGAAGTATGAGAATTTACTTACCCTTATGTCAGTAGTATTCATATCTTATCTGCCAAGTCAGGGTCTAACCATGTGTCAATGTTTGCAGGTTCCACTCCTTGGGTTTCCCATCCTAGCCCCCTCCCCCTTCATGTTGTTGTGGTTTTCCACTGTTCTCATTTGTGGCTACCACATCAAGGTAAGGGTGGTGTTGGCTACCAACCTGGTCCAGCGTAGGTATCCCAGTTTACTGACAGATCTTTACTGTATCTGCATTTTAGAGACAAAGGAGAAAAAGTTTCTCAATAATCTCTCATTTTGTATAATGATGAAAATATGGTTATTGGGGCTTTAGAACAAGTGTGTGTAAACTGAGGGAAACACAGCTGTCAGGACAATAAATCCATAAATATGAGAATCAGGGGGGACATTGTCTGACACCGATGGAGGAAGCCATTGCTTGAAGTGCTGTTGGTGGTGCCCTACTATAAATTGCCATCCTCATGGAATCCTGAGCCCTGATTCCCCAGGCTCCTATGCCCCTGTTGTGTCTTGCTGGGGCTGCTGAGGAGTAGATGCTGGTGCTTGAGAGACAAGGGGAAATAGGTAAATGCCCAGGGCAGCCTGAAACGCTGTTGCATTAGTGACTGCCTGGGCGTCCGAGTCCGAATCTCGGTGAGTAACTCTGAGTCCTGGCGAACGCACCTTCGGTGGGGGTAAGTCAGCGATGGTGAGTGCCGGGGTCACTGCTGGAGCAGCCGGGGACTGTGGCCCTATACAGTGCTCTGCAGTAGAGGGAGTATGAGAGGTGGGTGTGGGCTGCAATGGAGAGTGTTAGCCAGTGAAGAGAAGTGAAAAGATCTTTCAAGCTGGGTGAGCCGACCCACCCCTTTTGGCAACTGGCACCCGAATCGGAGCGAAGAGCAATGATATACAGGAGTGCTTAATGAGGCAGCACGTGAGGCCTTTTGCAACAGACACCATACTGACTGTATGGCGCGGCTGGTACCACTTATTGCTAGTGGGGCCTGAGAGTGGGCCCTTAATGTTGTTGCACTACCCAAGTGACTACACTACAGGGGAGGCACTCAAAAGGGAAGGCAGTGGGCGAACCTAACTGCTTGGAGACTCCCTCTCACAGTGATGTGGAGGATGGGAAACACCACGCACTTAGGACTTGGGGGGGGGTAGAAGTCCCTGGCCAACCTGGAAACTATCCTTAGGGCGATCAAGTATATAAGAGAAGCTTTGGAGCAAAAGATGGATGCAGTGGTTGTGGAAATGGGATTATTGAGGGACTATCAACATAAACTGTCGAAGAGAGCCTTGACAACTGAACAAACTCTGGGAGAAATCTCACCAGAAGTGGTAACCCTGAAGGAGAAGCTGGCATCATTGGAGGAGAGAACAAAAGTGTGGGAATACTAAAGCTGAAGAAGCCGAAACTATGGCTTGAAGGAATAATATTCGTATGGTAGGATTGCTAGAATGGGTTGAAGGTAATGATATGGTAGCATTCCTCAAAACATGGTTAAAGGACAAGGTAGGCCCAGAAGGTCTCTACCCCTTCTTTGCCTTGGAGCATGCCCATACGGTCCTGGCGAGGCCGCCCTGCCGGGGGTGGTATCTCGTCTAGTGGTGGCCAAATTACTGCATTATAAAGATTAAGATCACATACTACAACAAGCACAAACCTGTGGGGAACTGTTGCTTGACAGTAGCAGGATAATTGTATTCCCTGGCTTTTTTTGATGTGTACTGAAACTGCAGGCGCCTTTTACTGAGGCCATGAAACTCCTTTGCCACATGGGAATCCAATATGCAATGTTGTTCCCCGTGAAACTTTGACTTCGATGTAAGGGGGAATCAAGGAATTGTGAGATCTACAAATGGCCATGGGGTGGGGCCTCCTAGGAGGGGGGGTGACTGGCACAGAATAGCGTCATAGCTACTCAAAGAGCAGTTCTGCATGTCATCAGAATTAACCAACATACGTAAAAGTCCAACAAGATAGACTAAATGCATTGGTGGCAGCCAGAAAACTGACTACCATGGGAGCAAGTCTCTAATCAAACCACGCAGGAACTGATCTTCAGGACACGGGCTCGGACTAAGTTTTGATTTCTACTATGGACTCGAGCCCGAAGCTGCCACAGGTTACACCTCGCACAGCAGATTATATCATCTGAACACTAGGAGTCACAGCTGCTATGGTGGGGGTGTAACATGAAACCAGTGGCCTCATGGCTGAGGGGCTTTATCTGGTAGTGTTTGAAATGTGGATGAGGAGTCATGACAGGGGTTTTCAGTGGTAAGCTTGGCTGGGTGGGGTGGTGTGGTGTGCCACCGAGGGGGCGGGTATACATTAGCACTCACTCCCCTCATTACATGGGTGAATAGTTCTTACATGTGTTTTTAGTTTGTATGGGAAGTAGTTCCTCTATTACCCTGGAGTAAGGGAATTGGGGTCGTTTTTCAAATTCCATAAGGTTGCAGCAAAATGCACAACTATTGCCATTGCAACTGGGAGAGGTGAATGGGAACATACATTGCTGCCTGAACATTGATGTGTTGAAATTAGCTACAAGATGGGGAATTGATGAATTATAAGATAATAACCTGGAATGTCAAGGGCTTGAATAATATGTCAAAACATAATACGGTCCTGTCTTTTCTTAAACGAAAAGGGATACACATCGCTCTACTTCAGGAAACTCACCGGACTTACACTGAGGGAATAGCACTGCATAAGCATTGGAGGGACAGGTATCTCACACAGCTTATTCTGCCTTTGCAAGAGTGGTTCTTCCTTGGGTGCGCCCAGGGGTCCCCATTCAGATCTTGGCAGAGGTAATAGACAAAGCAGGGCGATATGTGGTGATTAATAGTCGGCTGGAGGGAGTGATATCACTTTTGTTAATATCTATGCCCCTAATTTAGATCATGGTCAATTTTTGGGATGCAAAACACACAAGATGATGGACGGAATGTTGCACATTGGCAAACATTCACCCCCAGTCACAGATCTGGGTTTAATCCATCGTTATTTTGCTTCACCACGCTACCCCAGTTCAGACATAGCCATATGCAAATCAGTCTTGACCCTGTGCCTCATGGGAACAGTCCAGATCCGAACTGCCAAGCCATGTCTTCCCTGGACCGGAATCAAGCATCCTAGGACCGGTTTCGGGCTTTCAGCCCTCATCATCCAGGATAGCTTGACTCCAGTGGCGCAGTGAGCACGGGACCCACGTCTGGGCATACCCTTCCCACTTAGGGCAAAATGCAAAACACACAAGATGATGGACGGAATGTTTCACATTGGCAAACATTCACCCCCAGTCACAGATCTGGGTTTAATCCATCGTTATTTTGCTCCACCACGCCACCCCAGTTCAGACATAGCCATATGCAAATCAGTCTTGACCCTGTGCCTCATGGGAACAGTCCAGACCGAACTGCCAAGCCATGTCTTCCCTGGACCGGAATCAAGCATCCTAGGACCGGTTTCGGGATTTCAGCCCTCATCAGCCAGGATAGCTTGACTCCAGTGGCGCAGTGAGCACGGGACCCACGTCTGGGCATACCCTTCCCACTTAGGGCGAAATGCAAAACACACAAGATGATGGACGGAATGTTGCACATTGGCAAACATTCACCCCCAGTCACAGATCTGGGTTTAATCCATCGTTATTTTGCTTCACCACGCCACCCCAGTTCAGACATAGCCATGAGGCACAGGGTCAAGACTGATTTGCATATGGCTGGGTTCAAACTGGAATGGCATGGTGAGCAAAAACGATGGATTTAGGCCCAGATCTCTGTACTGGGGTGAATGTATGACATTGTTCTGCATTCTGTCCATCAACTGTTGTTTTTGCATTTGTCACCCCGAGTGGGACGGGTATGCCCAGACGTGGGTCCCGTGCTCTCCATGCCACTGGAATCAAGCTATCCTGGCTGAAGAGGGTGAAACCCCGAAACCGGTCCTAGGATGCTTGTTTCCAGTCCAGGGAGGACCTGGCTTGGCAGTTCGGGCTGGACTGTTCCCATGAGGCACAGGGTCAAGACTGATTTGCATATGTCTGGGTTCAAACTGGAATGGCATGGTGAGCAAAAAACGATGGATTTAGGCCCAGATCTCTGTACTGGGGTGAATGTATGACATTGTTCTGCATTCTGTCCATCAACTGTTGTTTTTGCATTTGTCACCCCGAGTGGGACGGGTATGCCCAGACGTGGGTCCCGTGCTCTCCATGCCACTGGAATCAAGCTATCCTGGCTGAAGAGGGGTGAAACCCGAAACCGGTCCTAGGATGCTTGTTTCCAGTCCAGGGAGGACCTGGCTTGGCAGTTCGGGCTGGACTGTTCCCATGAGGCACAGGGTCAAGACTGATTTGCATATGTCTGGGTTCAAACTGGAATGGCATGGTGAGCAAAAAAACGATGGATTTAGGCCCAGATCTCTGTACTGGGGTGAATGTATGACATTGTTCTGCATTCTGTCCATCAACTGTTGTATTTGCATTTGTCACCCGGAGTGGGACGGGTATGCCCAGACGTGGGTCCCATGCTCTCCATGCCACTGGAATAAAGCTATCCTGGCTGAAGAGGGGTGAAACCCCGAAACCGGTCCTAGGATGCTTGTTTCCAGTCCAGGGAGGACCTGGATTGGCAGTTCGGGCTGGACTGTTCCCATGAGGCACAGGGTCAAGACTGATTTGCATATGGCTGGGTTCAAACTGGAATGGCATGGTGAGCAAAAAAACGATGGATTTAGGCCCAGATCTCTGTACTGGGGTGAATGTATGACATTGTTCTGCATTCTGTCCATCAACTGTTGTTTTTGCATTTGTCACCCCGAGTGGGACGGGTATGCCCAGACGTGGGTCCCGTGCTCTCCATGCCACTGGAATCAAGCTATCCTGGCTGAAGAGGGGTGAAACCCCGAAACCGGTCCTAGGATGCTTGTTTCCAGTCCAGGGAGGACCTGGCTTGGCAGTTCGGGCTGGACTGTTCCCATGAGGCACAGGGTCAAGACTGATTTGCATATGGCTGGGTTCAAACTGGAATGGCATGGTGAGCAAAAAAACGATGGATTTAGGCCCAGATCTCTGTACTGGGGTGAATGTATGACATTGTTCTGCATTCTGTCCATCAACTGTTGTTTTTGCCTTTGTCACCCCGAGTGGGACGGGTATGCCCAGACGTCGGTCCCGTGCTCTCCATGCCACTGGAATCAAGCTATCCTGGCTGAAGAGGGGTGAAACCCCGAAACCGGTCCTAGGATGCTTGTTTCCAGTCCAGGGAGAACCTGGCTTGGCAGTTCGGGCTGGACTGTTCCCATGAGGCACAGGGTCAAGACTGATTTGCATATGGCTGGGTTCAAACTGGAATGGCATGGTGAGCAAAAAAACGATGGATTTAGGCCCAGATCTCTGTACTGGGGTGAATGTATGAGATTGACATTGTTCTGCATTCTGTCCATCAACTGTTGTTTTTGCAATTTTTTGGATGAACTATCAAATGTGATTGAACCTTATATTACCCATATTGTGCTACTAGGGGGGGATTTTAATTGTTTTGCAGCCCCATGCTAGATAGATCACATCACCCATTACACAATTCCCCTGTGATGCGAGTAGCATATAAGTTCAAGGAATGACAGGAGTACTGGGGGATCTTATACACTTGAAGGGTCACACACCCACATGACAGGGATTACTCCTATTTTTGGGCCTACATGAGCTACATGTCTGACTCAACACATTCCTGTGCACTCCCGATGTACTTGTTTCGGTCACAAATGTTGAATACTTGACCAGAACGTTATCGGACCACAATCCTCTTATGCTGTTAATGGCATGGACCCTAAACTGCACCTGCATATGCAATGCAAGATTGAAAATAGAGTTGCTTGATGACCAGGTCTTCAGGCATAATATAGAGGAGGGAATTTTATTATTTTGCAGAAAACACACTACATCAACAGCGCAAGTGGATTGGGATGCCTTTGAAACGGTGATCAGGGAACAATGTTTTCCTAGGACAATGGGAGTACTTAGTACTCTAGTGCAAGGGAAGTGGAAAAGATAGGCTGGAGAACCCCACTCTCCACCAATGGTTTGGTTATTAAGAATATATGATCAGAACCCATGCAGAAGGAGATAAGTCAGGTACCTTATTAGCCTAGCTGGCTAATCCCACGAACAAGGGGTCTCTCATATTAGAACTCAAAGCGGAGTAAGTGGGGGTATGGTGTATAAACAAGGTGATATTAATTAGCAGTTTTGCCAATACTATACTAAGCTGTATGCTGGGGAGTCCATTGATAGGTAGCAGGGTATAGTGGGTTTCTGAATGCTTTGTCACTCCCCCCACTTGCCTTGGAAGAAACATAGGCCTTGAGTTCTGATATAGCTGTACAGGAAATTAGAATAGTGATTAAGGGTATGGCTTGAGGGAAAGTATCAGGCTCTGGTGGGCTGCCTCACAGGTTGAACAACTAGCACCCAGATTGGTAGAGATGTATAGAATGGCTAAAGAACACAGCTCTTTGCCGACTATAACATGAATGCTTATCAACCGCTGTTGATGCTGAATGTCGACTTTAAAATAGTGAACCAGGTGCTAGCGACTTGATTGTTGCCACATATGACAAAAATAATCCACTGGGACCAGGAAAGCTTTATAACAGGCCGTAACACAGCACTCAATATACGTAGGCTGCCAACCATACTGCAAGACAAGACCTCTACCATTGAGAAGGGGGTAGTTATAGCAGTGGACATTGAGAAAGCATTTGATAGCCTAGACTGGGTGTACATTTACACATTGATGGGGCAATAAAATTGGAGAAGAACTTTGTGATTTGGACCAAACTGTTATACTCTAATCCCACAGAAGGAGTTAAAACAGGTGGCATAATCTCAGATACCTATGCTGTGGGGCGAGAAACCCGGCAGGCATGTCCGCTGTCACCACTGCTATTTGCACTGGCAGTGGAATCCCTAGCTTGTAAAACATGAATGGGCCTACATTACAAAGGGGTTATGATCCATGGGATGTAGCATCATATTGCTTTATACACAGATGATATGTTGCTCTTTTTAAAAGATACTTGGACAGACCCGGCAAGGGCGATTCAATTGCTTGTTATCTTTGGGAACATATTGGGACTCTGTCAATTGGCAAAAGACCAGCCTGTTTCTCATCCAGGCACAAATGATACAACCCCTGAACCCAGAAGGGTTGCAGTGAGAACGTGATTCTCTGAAATACCTGGGGGTAAGAATTTACTGTGAGGACCTGGACCCTCTAGAGTGAAACATAGGGATCGCAGTAGCAGTATTGAGGGCGGGAACAGAGTTTTTGAAAACCCTGCCACCGTCAGTAGCAGGACAAATTGCAGTTGCAAAACGGTGGCCCTGGTAATGCTGTTATATTATTTTGCTTCACTCCCGTTGTTGCTAGAGCAATCTTCCAGGATTTTGACACCTTGTCCACTGAGTTGAAATGGAGTAAGGGCTGGTGCTGGGTAGCATTGGCTAAACTCCAACGTCGTGATTGTAGAATGGGGGCCTGCGGGCCCGTATTTAGAGTCTTATTATTTGGAAGCCCAGATGCAGTGGGTTACCAGATGGATACATGCCAGGAAGAGCTATGAAGGGATAGAAGGTGCAACTATCCCAACATAACGGAACATGTCCCAGCTGTTACTGGATTCTAAACGGATAAAGACTAAGCGCCGTGGATTGCTAGCAGTAGCCAAGCACTGCTGACTACGGTGTTTGCCGAAGAACCAGAACACTAACCCCCTACTCGCCTGATATCCCTTTACAGGCATTGTTGGTACTACCTCATGTTGGTAATTGGAGGGGCCTGGTCAGTTGGCAACTCTTGGGTATTGAATGCGTGGGAGACCTTTTTCAAGATGGGAACTTGATGTTTGAGGATTTAAGGACTGACTTTGAATTACTAGCGGGCAGTTCCTAGCAGGGTAGACAGTCTCAGCCCTCCAAGCACCAAGGTTGGCATGTTATATGCAGCACCAAGGTTGGCATGTTATATGCACCAACACAGTCACATGTAGAGCTATTTCAAATCTGTATCTGGTACATGGATGTAGTTGATCATATTTTAGGGCCAAGGAGTGATAGTAATCCCAACCAGCCGGTTTCCCCCAGTTTGTAACCTTGTCAGACTGACCCATGAATAAATACTGATTTGGGCCCTGCCTAGGTATTTTTACAGAGTACCTCATATAGATCTCACAAACGTTTTCCTTTAGAAAGTGGTCCCTTGTAAGGAAAGAGGTCACAGCATGCCTCGACCGTCAGAGTGTCGGGAAGAACTCAATGATGAAGCATGTCACCGGATAACATTCAGTGAGTGAGAGTTTCTTTATGAAAAATGTCTTTCCCCTATATCCATTTTTCACACCCTAGATGACTTGAGGTTGACTCTCTCTTCATTGTAACACTGTATATGAGGAGGGTGAGTCACAACCTCCATTTCCCTTTCCTTCCCTCTCTAGTTTTACATAATTTCTATTTTATTCATAGAGCATATTCTATGACGGGCAAGACTCATAAAATGTACCCGAGTTTCTTATCTGCCTGCCGCAGGTGTGGGACAGTGGGGGCAGAAATTATGCATATGGTATGGAATTGTGCGCACCTCTCAGGCTACTGGACAGAGATCATTGACTTTTTTTTTAGCAATGTCACTGAAAGTAATATACTACATTCTCCTACAACATGCGTACTAGAGTTATTTCCACATCCCACATAATATAAGGTCACATCTAGGTTTATAGACCTGGCCTTAATTCTAGCAGAAAGCTAACTAACTATTGAGTGGAAAGCCTCCAAGGGTCCGCTGATTGATCAATGGAAATGGGATCTCATTAGGTGGGCTAAATATCAAGGCAGTATACTTTTTAGTAAAGCCAAGAGAGGTAAGGGCTCCATAGAGGTAGCAAGGGCCTGGGAGGGACTACTAGACGATGATAGAGGTGTAGATACTGCCTTAGAGGTCAACTGTTCCTCTTGCGGGACTGAGGTACCCTGCCCAGGAGTAAGGTGAGTGGGCTGCTATATGTTTAGTTGTGTACCTGCCGGGTTGCAGGTTCCAGGAACTAGGTAATAACCAGTGGTGTTTGTTCCCCCTTCATTCTTCTGACTATGCTGAGTTAATGGGCAGACCCTACATAGCATGTGAACACATTAGAGATTTGGATCCTAGGCAATCGATGGACCAAGTTGGGGAGGGGTGGGAGGGGTTGGTACATGTTCAATTGTTTGATGTTCACTCCTTAGATATTAACAATGTAACTACTAATGATCAAGGATATGAGTGGAATACAGAAATATCAAAGATCTATTACCAAGCCAACAGTCCAGTTAAGGGTACAAATGTACAATGCATTTCCATTTAGTGTTATTTGCTTTCTTTTTTATTTTCTTACTGAAAAGACAATAAACTTTGTTGGAAAAAAAAGTACTAGTACCAAAAAGGTGCAGCAAGGCTGAACAGCCCCATGAGGGTTTGAGGAATACAACATAAAATGTCATGCACAACAGAACAATGACATGCATTTTCCTTATTAGAGGTTTTGTATTGAATAGGAAATCCCCTAGAGTTAAATATACAATTCTCCAGCTGGATTAAACCCAAAGTGGCTTAGCACTTCCCCATTTTCAGACTTATTACCAGGGGCATTGCTTGATACCATGGCAGGACTCATTAAAGGGACTAGATTGTTAGATGTTTTTGTATTGAAATGCATGGTGCAAGAATCAGCAATCGATTTGCTAGCCTTCATAAATCATCAGCAAAGCTTTCGAAGAAGACTAAATAAAAGGTGTTACTAGAGTCAGAAAATCAAAGCAGGGCTTTGTTGAGATCATGGCAGGTTCCAGCCTTTCACACATTCAACCAGCTACAGGATTGCACATTTCTTGGCCTGAATTTATTCAGGGCAACACTAGGTTTTATAGAGATAGTAGATTTACCTAAAGGCCATAATCAAATAAACGGGAAGAACTCATCCTATGCTCCAGGACAGTCTGCAATCAGTTTATTTTTAGTTTTATACAGATAACTAGTTTTTTAGCAACTAACTGTCAGGAGATAAGTGAAGAGGCACAGACAATTGTTTGTTCCCTAGTCAAGAGCGAACTGATAGAAATGGCACAGGGTCTTGCAGAAATTCTTGGATCAAGTTTTTGGAAAACATCTATGAGAAAACTAATTGTAGGTTATCAAAGGGAGATTGGCAGTTTATTTCAGAGATGGGGCACAGATCTCTAGGGGAGCAGAACTTCATAAGAATTTCCTTTCTGTCCTGATGGATTTCATATTATACCCCACAAGCTCTGCATAAAATATTTCCATCAGTGCCTGATCAATGTTTTCCCTGTCAACGCGATGGAACAGGTAGTTGGCTTCACATAAGTTATGCATGTCCAAAACTTCAATTTTGGGAGGAGTTTTTCTTAGCCCTTAGTAAAGGTGTGCATTCAAGGATTACATCGGAAGCTCGTCTAGTGCTATTCGGCGTCTCCACTGGGTGTTGTAAAGTAAATAAGTATAGGTAATATTTTATTTCTATAGCCTTGCTGGTAGCACACTCTTTTATAGTCCAATATAGGGGAAACCCAGTTATTCCAACTTTGCAGGGCTGGTATGAAAAAATGACAAGGACAAAAGCCTTTCAAGAAGCATATACGAGACGAACTGGAAATGTGACAAGGTTTAAAGCTATTTGGAAATTATTTGAATCTCTACCGTAGCTATTTCGGCGGTTCACAGGGTCTGATTCGGCACACTTTTAAGACTAACGTTTATTTCTGTTCCAAGGGGTATTAGCAGCACGCTGCAAGCACTTTATTGAGTAGGGGGCCATGATATGTTATGTCACTCAAGCGTTGCACTTAGAGGGAATAACTGCTTTGTGCACTTCCCCTCTTATGAGGTCGATGAAATAAGTTGATGTACTGTGTTATTTATTTAGCTTAATATTGAGGAGTGCACATTGTCTCGAAATAGAACTGAATGTTATTTAATTGCTGCATTTCGGTGGAGTAACTGCACTACCAATTGCAGCTTTTTTATGGGACGAACGCAGTTATTTATGTACTGTATATCTATTCTATGCACTTTAAATATCTTGCATAATCAAGTACTGTATTTTTGATGCACTTTAAATATCTAGGTATCAGAGGTTTGGTATGATGTCTTCATTCAATACATTTGAGCAATTTATGTTTTAGAGATCGTTGTTCAGGTTGTTTGATCATTAATTAGGAACTGGAAAAGCCTCCTTAAAGACATTACGGGCTTATAAAATACCAGCAAATTGTATGATCAATGGCTCCATTTGATAAGCCCTGCACATTCTATCAGTGCATTTTTGGGGAGTACTTAGGTGGAATTATTATCTCTTGCAGTATCAAAACATTTTATTCCAGCGCTGGAATGTAATTTTGTAATAACGTTGATCTAACTGTCAGCACCCTTCTCCCGGACCGCAGAGACTGCTCTCGCATACTTGGACAGACAGAAACACGACAATTACATGACCACGAACAAGACGCTTTGCCTTGATAAAGCCCTTGGCCTGCCGGCTGTACAAGCGAAACACGTGTCAGCTGTTTTTTTCTTACCTGTATTTCTGGTATGAAATAAATACAGCATATTATGCTTTAAAAAGCACATCGGACTTTGGAATATCTTACCTCAGCGACTACTATCTGGATATATCAGGCAGAAACCTTTCTCAAGCTAAAACAAAACCTAAAATGTATAATATTGCATTCTTCTTTCTTATTGCTTAACATGACAAACTCAAAGATGGCAGAAAACTAAGCATAAAAAAGCAGAATCGTACTATACAATTCTGACATACGCCACCTTTATACCACTGTCATTGACAAGTTTAAATCCCTGAACACCAATAAATGTAATAACTTTGTCAATTAATCTGAATGCACTAAAAGATCATATATAACAAATCTCTCCAGCAAAGCGAATATTATCACTCTATCCTAGGACACCCTGACCAATACACACACTCTCAGCGCTACTGACCCTAACCTTGAAGATCACAGTATCTCACGATTTCAGTCACTCTGCAAGACTGACCTTGGTGAACCTGATGCCTCGGATTCTCTGTCACTGCCAAACAATACTCTGGTACAATGAGATGCTCTGGCAACTACCCCAGAGCAATTGTCAAATAATATACATCCTTTATATTATTTTTTGGAATGGCAATATTAATTTGAGAATGTGTGCTCCTACCAACTTAATAAATCAACTCTGCTTACGTCAAAACACAGTTTGGAGAGAATCTCTACTCAACTGCTGGTAGTAGTGACACAAGCAGGAGGCAATCCCTAGAGATCCCCAGAGAATGTGTAAGTTCAAGAAATAACAAGACATATTAAATTAAAGAACACTAAACAATAAAATCCCTGAACCATTTTAGAAAAATGGAGAAAAATGTAATGAGCCTTTAACATAGGTTAAAGGGAACCAGAGATATTCATTTAATAATTTCAAGGTAACAAGTGCCCAGAAAAAGTAAGGAGCCAATAAAAAGTTGCTGTTCATGGTTGACGGGGACCTAGGCATGATTTTAGGTTGACCACAATGAAGCAGAGTTCTAATCCACCAAGTGGTTGTCCCGGTCAAAATTTACACCTTCTGACTTAGGGGCCGATTACGAGTTTGGCGGTGCTGCGCCGGCTTTGCGCTAGCTCAGCACCGCCAAAGCTGTGGAGGGACCACCTGTCAGATTATGAGTTCATCTCCTGTCTGGTGGGCTTTTCCTGGCTTTTCTTTTGCCGTTCCCACGGCAGTGGCCTGAAAATGAGCACCACAATGGAAACACAAAAGAAGTTCCATGTGAAGTCCATGCCGCCCTGGAACTTGGACTACATGCAAACAGGTAGGCACAAAGCCTCCGACCGACATCGTAATTAGGCCCTAAGTGGTCAGTGGTTAACAACCATTTCTTCTTTCTGCGTTATTGTCTGCTTGGCTGGAGTTTTTATCTCTCCCAATCAAGCATTTGTATTCCAGCTCTGAAAATGTGATGAGTGGCAGACCTGGTTTTAAGCCAATTCTGTTTTAGATAGCCTAAAGTACATTTTTACAAAGTCACTTTACCAATTTGGTATTTGAAAATCAGATTTCATAATTAAGTTGGGCCTTTTCAGGGATCGTCTAGCAAGGCTTACTCAGTGAAATAGCTTTTGGGTTCTATGTCACTGTGAGAGCACACTAACCCAATATAAAATGTACCCACATTTCATATTTTATTATCCTTCTGTGTGGGCTTACAGTGCACATTTTAGGGATGCCTTATGAATGTATAAAAATAAGGTTTACCTAAATGACAAAGGCACTTTTCCCTGTCATGTGTCACTGCAGCAGATTTAAACTGCAGCCCTGCCAGAGCACAGAGGTACCCTTGGTAGACATATATTTTTATTATAGATGTGGGTGGTGTCAATACACATTGCAGCCCACATATGATATTTAACCTTCCATGTCTTAGCATGTGTTTCAGGGGGAAGCACAGGAACTTTACTATTGTTTAGAAGTGTTAAAGTGCACAGAGTCTGAAGGGCAACAAAATCAGACAAGCAAAAATAGTGGGATCACATCAAAAATGTGGTCATTTCTCACAGTGATTTACTTAAAGAAACAGAAACATGTTCTACCACAGTACTGGGAATCTGAAAACAATATGTCTGTTTCCTAGCTACCACAAACAAATCCATTATTTGGCCCACATTACATACAAATCCAGAGTTGTAACTCTCCTCAAATATACCTAACATAGTTGAAGAATCCTAATTTTTCGTGATGAACATTGCTCCAATCCATCCTTTCACCTCTATGCATGTACAGCTCATTACCACCTTAAATTCACTTATTAACAAACTCAAATATAAATTTGCAGGAAAAGATCAACAGAACATCCTACCTAGACACGGTCACCATAGTTGCTGTTCCACTGATCTACAATACCTGCAGAAACTGTCAAATCTAACTAATTACTATCTCCAAAGACCTCAAGTATACTTCTGCTACACTTACCACACCATATTTTCACCATTAAAATCCAGGATTGCATTTACTCTGAAACCACCTTAATCATACAACCTCCTCAAACTCCCAAGTGACAACAATATCAGTCATCCACCAACCAGAACATCCTTGGGCTTCCAAGGTGCCTGATATTTTAAAGTGGAAGATGTATGATGTTAACAATGGCATGTTCATCCAGTCACTAGGACCTAAAATCTATTTTTATGTGCAGGGCTGTAGCTAAATCATAGAAAATGTCAAAGTCCTGAATATAAACTCTAATCTGTAACGTTTGAAAGTAACCCGCCTCAAAAATGATTCAAAGGCTGTTTTTAATATTTATGGAAAGCTCAATTCAATGGTGAGGTTGTATTTTCAATAAATATTTAGGAAAAGTAACTTTTAGAAAGTTATATTTTCCCTGCCTAAAGATGCCAAATTCTAATTTACATTAGCTCTCCTGCAGCTGTCCAGCCAATTGCCTGACCTTATTAAGGTGTGAAACTGCTCTGACAGCAGGAACAATGGCCTGGGTGTGGGGAGATTTTATTTCCCCTTGAAGGATGACCAGTTAGGTGAACCAAGAACTTTATTAACTTGTAAAGGGATCTGCCCTTTCTAAATGTAAGGCAAGGCTTGGAGAAAGCAACCCTTTGTCCCCAAGCAGGCTGGCACCAAACTCAGTGGGAGGAGAGCTACCCCATAGAAATGGCTTTGAGTGACCACAGAGGTGGGGACTGCTCATTTCCCTGGTCATGTCTCTGAGAGGGCACACAGGGAGAAGAGCTTCTCCATCTTCGATTTAAGGAATAAGGGGCATTGCTGGATTGTTTACAGTAAGCCAAATTGGAAATGCTGCAGAAGTGGGTAGGGTTGCCCTTGGGTATTTTTATCCCATTGGTTAGGGAGGGGCCAGGAGTCACCCACACACACTAACTGGATCCAAGCATAAACCTGGCACCCCAAGCCACCCTCATCACAATGCTTTCTGGACCTGCAGAAGATCAGAAGCAAACTGGACCCTACTTGCTGTAACCTGAGAGGGTTCCTGGAGGACTGGATGTGCTCCCTCTTGTACCTAGTACAAAAGAAATGGACTCAAATGGTCAGCTGGCTGACTTTCTGTGTGGCTTGAGGGACACAACAAGCTGCAAGATGCCTTTTTCCTGTTGTAACCAGTGGATCAGTACCAACTGAAATAGTACTGGACCTTACTGGTGGCCTTTGCTGCAGTGAGTCCTGGGCCATATGTGCTGTCCCTGCAGTCTTTGGAGCCTTTAAGTGACCCTAAGTAACTGCTCTAGAAACCCTAAAAAGTTGGGACTTAAAATGTTTTGCACTTCCAAGGGCTTCCGAACTGTCAGAGGGACCTCGCTGGAAAGGTGCCTAATTTTGATGCACCTTCCTTGAATACAGATCCATCCTTGCCTCACTGGAGGATTTAGGGCACCATAAAATAGACTAAGTCAGAAGGTTAAATCTTTGGGATGAGCCTGCTCGGTGTGCCTGACCTGTGCTCCATTGTAATTGGCCTGAAATAATGCCTAGGTCCCAGTCTACTATGCACACATTGGTGCATAGTGTTTTGGGGCTATTTTTTTCAAAACTTCAAAAATTTAGATCTCCGGTTCTCCTTATTGACTTTTTGTCATGTTGGTGTTATTTTGTTTATTAAATGTTAATCTATTTTACTTCATCAGTTTGGGGTTGTTATTGTTTGGTGTGTTGACCTTATTACTGTTTTGGTACTTCACAAATACTTAACACATTGCCCTAAGTTAAGCGCGTCTGCTCTGTGCCATAGCTACCAGGTGGTTGAGCCCACATTAATTTAGTGACTTTGGGGTTCACCCTGAAAAAGTTAGTGCCAATGCCAAATAATAATTCACTTATTTACACGTACTGATAGTAAAACAAAAAAAAAGGCCATTGCATAACTTCTGCTCTTTTTTTTCTCTGTTTCGAGGCAAAGCTGTACTCTGAAAACAGTCTGTCTCACTTACAAAGCCTCAAAAGTTAACTGTTTACAAATATCTAGCCCATAAGCGAAGGACTAGTGCTTGAGGATGATTACTTGAATACAGTTTTATTTCTTAAAGGAGCAAATATATGGATCCTTTACTTGTGAAACTGAAATGAGCATATATATTCCAAAGACACGTTTTATAGTAAGCTTTGATTCTCAAACAAACATATACACAAACAACAAAAAAGAAATATCATAACATCGCACGGTCACATCTAGTATGTGAATGTGTGCATGTAAGCAATGTGACATTTGTTAACATACTTGTACAATTAAATGAGTTTCACTGTACTAAATTCAATTTGAAGAGGAAACAGCTCTATTGACATCTGTCTAGCTATAGGAATTGCCAGTGGAATTTGTAGTTAGGTCTGTCAAAATGATGTTGGTATTTTGCAGGAATATGTACTTTTATTGGCTTTTACAAGCTCTAAATGTATGTCATAAAAAAATTGTGATACTTTAATATGTGACTATGGGCCAGATGCAATAAGTATTTTAACGGAAACAAATGCTCCAATTGGGCATTTCCGATTAGCAAAATGCTTTTTCTTGTGTACTGATCTCATTTTCGGAGTCAAAAATGATTTTCTGACTCCTAAAATGGGCATTAACTGGATACCGATTCAGTATCTGAAAGGGCACGTTGTAGGCAACCCTTCCAAATACTGACTCGATATCTTATGTAGCAATGCTTTGTGACCAAAATCCGGTTGCACAACATTGAAAATTTGCCAGCACCTGAAAGGAGGTTCATAATACATTTGCAAAAGAGAAAGGGTTCACTTGCAACTCCTTGCCAATTATGAATGTAAAAGAAAAGTTTGTTGAAGAGTTGGCAGAGGTCCAAGGGATCACTG
This sequence comes from Calotriton arnoldi, assembly GCA_963921515.1. Taxonomy (NCBI): domain Eukaryota; kingdom Metazoa; phylum Chordata; class Amphibia; order Caudata; family Salamandridae; genus Calotriton; species Calotriton arnoldi. The sequence continues at coordinate 4,537,945 of CAWUFW010000205.1, forward strand.
CTAACACTTAAGAAAACTATAAAAAACCAGAAAACTTTGGGGCATATTAGCAAGCGATTTATCGCCGCTTTAGCGGCACTTTTTGCCGCTAAAGCGGCGATAAATCTATCGCCCTATCAGCAAGCTGTCGCTAACAGCAGTTAGCGACAACTTTCTGACGAAGGCGATCGGTTTGGGTGCCGCTTTGCATGTCAGCGATGTTTATCTCTAATGACATGCAAAGTAGGCGTTCCCGACCAACATACCCTGTAAACAGACGCTAACAGGCCTATCACCTATAAGCAAGGAGTCCCTGACCCCGGTTAGCGACGTGAAAAGTCGCGCTAACCGGAGCCATCGCCATTTTTTTATCACCTGCTATTTTCCTGACTTAGCCATACATTACATGGGGGTGGATTATGCTGATACGACCACAGGGTCGTATCAGCAAGGTTTTCCACCTCCCCCATGCAACATCGCTGGTTTTGTCGTGATGTTGGCCCTTCCCTCCCGCTATCGCTGGAATATTTATCGCCATAGCGCTAAATGTCGCTAATACAGCGTTAGCGTGGCGATATATTCCAGCGATAGCCGGCGATAAAATAAATCACGCTAAGCAGGGTTAGCGATGATTATCGCCTCTTTTTGCTAATATGCCCCTTTGTTCTTTTCAATACAGCCCCATCTACTCTAAGGATAACTGGCTGTCAGTAGCGGTCCGTGGTAGGAGTGCCGGCCGGGCGGTGACGTGGGGAGGGGCAGGGTGGGGGGTAGTAAACCACGGATTACGGCTGAATACAGGTAAGTAAACATTTAAATAAATAAAACGAATTTCGTTGCGCGCACTGCATCGCCAAATGCGATGCAGCACTCACAACGAAATTCGTTTTATTTATTTAAATGTTTAATTACCTGTATTCGGCCTTAATCCGTAATTTACTACCCCCCACCCTGCCCCTCCCCCGCCCCACGTCACCGCCCGGCCGGCACTCCTGCCACGGACCGCTACTGCTGGCTGTGTTAAAAAAAAGTTTACCTTTTGGCAAAAACAATCACAAACATGATGACCTCCTGACCCTGAGATTAAACAATCCCTGTGTTTGCTGCCAAATGGATTGTGTCACAATATGCAGCCCTCTTAATAAATGTTAGGTATGCAAATTGCGACCAGTATTTTGCAAACAGTACACAGTACATATGGTCCCAGGTTGTTATAAATATTAGAAGTAAAACAGTTTCCAGATTGGGAAAGTCCTTGAACACCCCCATATTTAATGAAGGTGTAGGAAAATGATTTTGTAACAGGATAACACTATTTTGCTCCTAAACCGTGGAATGGCCTACCTCTACACATAAGAGCCTTCCTCTCCCTTCTTGAGTTCCACAAAAAGCTCAAGACCTGGCTTTTCAAATGGTCCCAGTAGGCCCTGGGATTGGCTAGACTTACACCTGCTCAGCGCCAGGATACCCTCCCAAGTGATATTGCGCTCTAAAAAATCTGCATAACATTTTTTTCATGGGGATAGAAAAAAGATTTGGCTATATTGTGTGCGCTAAAGTTCACTAAAGTAAATTTAAAATAGAAATAGAAATCTATTATTTAAATTGATAGCCAAGATTAATTATTGGATTGTTTTAATCCACTAAATGTCTTTTGTGAATTTCCCCATAATTTCAAGGCTATTTTCAGTAGAAACGTGTGTTCTGGTAAGGTCTCCATTGCACAGTGGTTACGATGGTCATTCGTTTAGATTGAAAAATTCACCCAGTAAACAGCCAGCACATTTCAGGAGGCGCAGCATAAACACACGAAGTTTCAATCCGCTGGGGCTTCAAAAATGTCAAATGATTTTGTAATAAGGACGAAATGAGAAAAGAACAAAGAAACTACAGTCTCAAGGCGCCGTTCTATTTGGAAAACAGATACACAATTATGTAAATAGGAAAGGTCACCTTTCAATTTTGAATATGAATCCTCAATTTGCTCGCTCAGGTGTATTTTCTAGTGAATGTACTAAAGCCTGTACCATAGGCACAGCATGGGAGGTATTCTCTGCGGAAAATGAATTCCACGAGATAAGGGACTCTGCTAAAACACCGGTGAGCTGTTTCCCACATGAGTCACGTGTCTCGGGTCAGAACTTCAGCAAATCCTGCAGATACATACAATTTGTGCTTTAAATCCGTATGATATTTGTTCTGCAGTTTGCATGGAGCGTTTTTGAGAATTCCATTCAACAGTTATGAAAAGTTTTAGCAGATAAATCTAAAATATGTTAGACTATCAAAATAGCTCAGGTAAGAACAAAAAAATCCGCTGAAAAATACGAATGCCAACTCAAACATCTTAGAATGAGCCAGCTATTAAGATGAACAGATATGAAAAGCAGCCTCACAAGAGAACACTGCATCACAGTGAGGAATTACATTTCATTAGAAAACTGAGAGAATGAGATATAGAAATCTATAAACTTGTTAGCTGGAGTTATTGCCCTCTTCTACAAACAGCTGTGACACAATTATACATTTGTTATTTGGATTCTGAAAGTGACTTTGGTAGATTATTTAGAAAACTGGTACTTTGCTTTTAGCTAACTTTCACTCTGAAAAAGACTGGCTGAGTTATTGCTATTACAGCGCACTGCACAATCATCGCCTTTGCCATACCCACAGTCGTGAAGTTTACTTCCCTTTCAATTGTTGTCTGTTCCCTTCAGAAAGATGTAACTTTTAATGTATTGCTGAGTTTACATGTCCCTTCCAAAGCGTACGAGAACGGTTAAAATGTGAAAAGGAAGGCGTTATACAACATAATACATGAATGAATCGATAGATGAACTCATAAATATGTAAATATCAATTCATAAATATGTAAATATAAATACCTGCAAAAATAACCTATTCAAGGAAGAACATAGGAAGTTGTTCTCAATACTTTTGAAGCAACTAAAATAAGAGTTTTGAAATACTGGCGAAATAGGACACTACAAGAAGCAAGACGAACAATCAAGTCTGTGTTTGAAATGAAAAACACCATATTTCACCAAGTGTGAGTAGAATTAGGATATGTAAATGTTGGAACATTATAAGAACATGACACTCCACAACATAAGGTCAATTGTCATGAAGAAAGGGGAAATTCGCTCAGCGTTGCACTGAACAACCTATTATGAAAATTGTTCCCTGTTAGTGTTGTTGTGTACTATTTTCGCACCAGACCATCCCTGTCTTCAGCGCACACTGACAGAAGCGTGTGTTTAGCCACTCTTCAATCACTATAGATAAGAGATCCCCAGAACCTTTAGAGGGTTCATTTAGAGTCCCAGTGTGAGAAAGTGGGTTATTTGCTCAGTAGTGTGTCAGTCTTTCTCAAGCAATAAGTCTGCAACCTTCCATCTGCTGGGAACCAAGTATCCCCTTGTAGCACAGGACTCTCTCAGGGTAGCAAAGCAGAGCAGTCCAAGGCCTACTAAGGGGAGGTGGTGTGGGCTAGTTCCACACTTAAAAGGCATGCAGCAAACAACATTCAATAAAGCATTGTTCAGTCAGTGCTTTTATCTATAAAATGAAAAGTTCTTTATTAAACACTCTTCTCAATACTACACATTATTTTACAAATATATAGGTGATAGTTTAAAATAACTAAGGTGACACACCCAACAGTTTACACCCCTAGGAAGCCTAGACCCCTAAAACCACAATACCCCCCACAAATACTAGACAAAATAAAATGGTGGTAGGTATTAAAAGAAAGGCCTACAGCCATTGTCAGGTTGACACCACATGAATATGAGCCGGAATATGCCACGATAAACCAGTGTTACACCATTAAAATCACTAAGGATTATACCATTTTGTGTTATTTAAGATATGAACTGATTCATTGTTAACTGTTTATTGTCAATAAAGCATATCAATGATCTTCAGTATACCTGTAATGATTCGCTTTTAACTTTGTCAATGTCAATAAAGCATTTCTGTTTTCAGTAAATTGTGTACATGAAACTTTTTAACATTTAGATATTCTGCAAAGCAGCTTTACGACCCACCAATAGGGTACTTTACATCCAGAGCCTTTGGGCCAAAAGCTGTAGCTCCACAAGTGCTTCAAAGTATGCTAAAAGCTTCCCCAGATTAATCTTTGTCCTACCTGGAAGACTTAGGTTGACTTTTTACTGGAAACTCTTTAGGGCACTAGCGGTGGGCTGCTGCACTCCTAACAGCCCCCCGATTACTCATAAATGCGTTGGAGATGCCCCTGCCCTTCCTATGGCAACAAATAATAATAATTAAAAATAATAAAAATACATGGTCTGCAACAGAGCTCTGCAGGAGCCCAACCCCATTCACCAAGCCAGCTTCCTGTCTGGTCAACACTGGGGACGAGGACAAGGACATGGGAAGTTGCAATCTTATCTTCTCCCACCCTCAAGGGATATAGTCTCTTCAACTCCACCACTACTGCGTTAGAGCACCAGTGCATGGTGTTGGTCTGGGAGATCCTGCTGCCTCACTGGCCTCTCCTCTTTGGCCCTGGGGTGTAGAAAGCTCCAGAAGTTAGGCACTGATGTCAAATCCTACGATGACATATTACTCCACCCCTGTCCCAACCCTCCTGTACCAAATTTTGGGACATTTCAAGAATGCAAATAGACTTCAATGAGAGCCTGAAACCACACCCCTAAAAGCAACAGTTGCCTGGTCCTTTCTCTTCAAAAGGTCAAAGGGGATTCCCTTCCGTGATTGGCTCCAGAGGTCTGGCCTTCTCGCCTTTGTTGCCCATGTGATGAGCTTTCCCAGGCATGGTGCATTGTAAAAAGTAATTATCACATGCAGTCCCAATCACTGGCAAACGCCCTATTGTGTGAGGAGGACTTTGATCCTCCTCTTGTCCAGCAAAGTAATTAACTTGGCCCAAAAGTGGGAACAAAAGCTAGAAATCTAATAAGGAGATGAATCAGAGAAATATGACACATTCTCAAATGTGAGGACTGTAGATATCACAAAAGTGACATTGACACTGGCACTCTGAGTCAGTGTTTACCCTGAAATTGGTGTGTCATCTGAGACTTTTGGGACTATGGTGACACTGAACTTTGGTGCACATTTCTCCTATAATATATAATACAGTAAAGCCCACATCCTTTTCAGTGAAGGACTACAGACTTATACCATGAATGCCCACCCCCATTATAGGTCCTACACCAGGTCAGCACCAATCCATGAAGGAATCTTTCTGTGACAGGCTATCTGTGTGCAGATACTGGACTAAGCTGAATGGTAGGCCCACTCACTCAGTCCACACAAATGTGCCCACGTGCAGGCAACCCAGATCCTCTTACTACAGGAGACCTTGTTTTAAGTGACAGGCACTAGCAGCTTGCACTACAAAACCATTTTAACTGAGTTTGCATTGAGGCTCAGTCAGTGATCCTCACCATAAAAATCCAAAAACCAGATAGTCCAAATGCAAACAATCCAGCGGCCGTATTACACATTATCACTGTTTGCGCCCGGCGCACCTTTCAAAAGGTGCGCCGAGCGCAAACAGTGATAATGCGCCCCATTACGGTGTATGCGCTGCCCCCAGGGCAGCCGAGAACTTGCGCTTCCCTAGGGGCAGCGCATTCATGTGAAAACACGGAGCAGCCGCTCTGTGTTTTCACAGTGCAGGTGGCACTCGCCTGCACTTTCAAAGGGGTTTGGAGATCCCCTTGCAGGCGGGTGCAGTCAGTGACTGCACCCGCCTGCAAGGGGATGTCTCTGGGGGTCCATGGGACCTCTTTTTCCCCCTCCAGAGGGCTGCTGTTAGGAGGCACACTGACAGTGCACCACCTTTTAAATGGCGCACTGTCAGTGCGCCTCCTGAGGGCTTCTTTGACTCTGCACCCGCGTCTGTAATATGGCGCAGGTGCAAAGTCAAAGGAATTCCCTCATTTGCATAGGGCACACCCCTATGCAAATGAGGGAACACCCTCTGCTGATAGCGCTGCTGCTTTAAGTGCGTCAGCGCTATCGGTATTATAGAAGGGGACGCACAAGCGTCTGCGTCCCCTTCTATAATAACAAAGTGCCCCCGGGGCGCGCAAAGCGGGCGCAAATGCCCGTTGCGCCCCTGGGGCACCCTCTGTAATATGGCCCCAGGTGGCTAAATGGGTCTTAACCCATTTTCCTACACCCAGCCTCAGTACACCGGAACCCCCAGAACAGACCATGGAGGGTGAGAGGGATCCTCCTGGCCACCGCAAAAATTGACTTTTAGAGGCCAAACTATACTCTTCTCTCCTGGCAGGTCTGCAGTGTGCACATGTTAAGGAGATGCACTTCCTGTCATCAGTGTTTCCAAATGGCCTTTGCCACATGGGGAAGTGGGGAATTTTTTAATAACAAAGGGAATGGTCACATACTTGAGGAAAGTTTCCTCGTTGAAATCTGAAAATATTATTTCACTAATGGAAACGTTTCTTACAGGTAAATATATTTCTGTTACAGAAAATATTCCTTATGCATGCACTTGCATGAATTTGCCATCTAGAACGATACAGAAGTCATCAATGGCAATTAATACCATATACAATAAAAATAAGGTGAGGGCAACTACCATAGAATTGAGTTAACACCAGAAGAAGCTGAACTGCTGAACCAAAGGATTTCACACCAATGGTTAACATGCGGTCTAATAAATTTGCCATTATGTATGCAAGAGAACAGTCTAACTTCCAAACTAAAAAGGTGGAAGCTCACGGCATTATGACCTCAAGAATAGTGCTAGAAAAAACACAAATTTCATACCAGAATGACTTATAGTGACAGTCTTTGAACTGGCACTGCACCATGTTTACTTTACCGGTGGAATGCTGCTATGTATCGAGGAGATACCAGGATCACATATAGAAAAATAGCATATACAAAGTCATTGCTACAATTCCACCTAAGAGAGTGTAAATAGTGAATAATTCATTAAGAGAAGCAAAATAAACGAATGGAGAGGTGCAGAAGTATAATGGAAAAAGGTGAAGAGAACCTCTCCCAGTACATCAAGTTGAACGTATGTATACCTGATGAATTATTTTGCCATACCACACATTTTACCCACCACTTCTAGGAGTGTCCGAGGAGGGGACTTTTTCTCGTAATAAAATCAGCCCCTCACAGAATTTTCTATTGTACTCAAATATTTTGCCTAATTTACTCAATTTAGGGTTACATAATTATTATCAAAATGTTAAAATTAGGCCAGCATCTAATGTGTACTATTTTTTGTTGCAGAGGACTATTCTGGGTAGAAAATGTCTTGCAGGAGACCAGTTCAAGCAAAGAAGTGGCCTTTGAGATATTTGGCCAATGAACCAGTACCTTTACCAGTATCATGTTCGAGTTTCAGTAGAGATTTCAAAAACTGCATTTTGCAAAATTTGCATGTAGTTTTGCATAATTTTACTGATATTTGATGTGATTTGTAAAGTGCCTAGTCGTCTGTATTACAGAAATGAGGCAGTCCGTTTAACCATACTAACTTTTAACTGTTGAACTCAGACACCATAATACATGCTGCCAGCAGCCAAGGTGAAAGGCAGGCGACGGAGCATAATTAAAACTGAAGTTTGAGCAAAATGAAACTTGATTTTTCCTTCTACTGCTTTGTTTTTCTAAATGAACAGTGATAAGTAGAAAGGAAATATTTATGACAACATGTTTTTTTTTCCCACACCTTTGTAATTGTAGGAAAAATGGAATCTCTCTGCATGTTTCTGCACAATCTGAGGTAAGGTGTTTTGTTTAAATCTGACCTGCATTAAACTAACTCTAATATATATATTGCAACAAATATCTAACTGCATTTTGGTGTGCTTGATTTTGCACTTCAGATTCTTATTTCATTCTCATGTTTGCAAACATCATATCATTTAAGAAAGAGCACTACATTAAGGATTTAAGTGGCTTGTTTGAAGGGTTATTAGGTGACCAGGTATTATGAGGAATATAGTACCCCGAGCCATAGATTACAAAGATATTGCAAGTCACATAGGAGTTCCATTACCTTGAAAAGGAACTCAGCCTTCGGCCTCGTTTCCTTGAATAGTCATGAAACTCCTCTGTGACTTGCAATATTCTTATAATGTACTGCAGGAGGGTACTTTTCCTAATATATATTTTCTAACTGAACAGCACAGTTTAGGCAAATGTATCTTAGCTTGTAGTGCTTTCTGGTAGGAAAAGAATTAGAGTGCCAGGGCTGTTACATAGAACAGCATTTTTTAGTTGCTAAAAGTAGGCAGAAGTCCTACAGATCTGATTTATTTCCTGATGTAGGGCCAGAAGCCAGAAGCAGCTGAGAAAGCAGTACATAATAGGACTAGGACAAACATAGCTTCACTAATAAATTAAACTGAAAAACACAGATTTACAAAACAGAAGGTTCAGAGACCAAATTAAGTAACTCCACAGTCACTGCAGCAGATACTTGCAAATTCACAATCAGTAATAAAGCCATGAGGGAACTTTTCACCTCTCATTAGACTTTCATCAACAATTGTGATATAAGGTTAACAAGTGGACGTCACAGATGTATTCCGTAATATAGAGAAGATAAATAATATGTGAAAAAAGACAAATGTCATGTTAGTTCAATCAAAAAATCCCAGAAGACCTTGTTTTGATGTTAGTGTTTTAACTAGACTAACTAAAAAAGTAAAATGCAGCAATGTCCCCTTCAAATGGCAGTGGGTCGATGGTCAGAGGGGAAAAGATATAGCACTACTGCCCTCAGAAGTTGGAGTCGCTGAGATGCTGAAAATGTATGCATAGAAATATAATTCCACTAATGTTTGCCTTCTCAAAGACTGTACACTGCGATTTATTACTTGCATTACATCTCATATACTTGGTACACTTTCAAGCTACATTTTTCAGATAAGGCTGGGGTTGGCCATGAAGAAATCTCGAAATGAGAAGAACCCTATCCAAGGTAAGGACTTGGAAAACGAAAATACATATTTTGGTAGTGCAGTGGACAAACTGTACAATGCATGACGTGGTCAGTCGAAGGCGAGAGCTCACAGGAATTTACATGGTGCCTATTTCTTAAAAATGGTGTAGAGATGATCACTTTCTGCTGCATATCATTGTGTATTTATCCTTGAAGTAAAACAACAAATAATAGAAAAACAGTCGAGGCAACAGCAGCAAGCAGGGCTAAACATACACACACTGTGGACACACTCGCAGAATAGGTAGGTCGCCATCTCAAGACTTCCCTGCTAGCCTAACAGATAATATATACTTGCCACTTTACTTCTGAGTCGTTTAACTGTGCACTTTGCCAAAACGCAATATGCTCTTATAAAATCTGCCACGAATGATGCTAACAAAACGCCTCCTGTGATTTTCACCTCGTAAGAGCAGGATCGGGTTGCATTTTCTTTCTAAATGTAATGGCACATGGCGTTTGGCTCACTCCACAATAGAACGCAGTGAAAAGCACTGTCTTCACTAAGACAACTAGCAACGCAAAGCCTGTAGTTCTGGCTTATAATTGAAAGTGCCTCGTCACAGACTGATGAGTCTGTAGGAGTGGTGTATTTGGTATTGTGGATGGATGAATGCAACCACGAGTAAATGGATAGATGAATGCATGCGTACGTGAAAGACTGAGTGACACAGTACATGCAGCACGATTTACCTAGTGCCTAAACACACCAATGAGTGAACAGGCACTTTCAGAAGTAAGTCAGACTTTTTACCTTGATCAAAACGTATTCTAATGTATGCGGTTAAAAAAAACGTCCAGAGGTTTTACAGGCAACTCAGAAGGAAAACGAATGTAATATTCCACGACACCATTCTGCCACCGTACCAGGAAGTACTATTTTTTCGTAGTAGAAGATTCTGCCATTGACGGGCTGTGTGAAGGGAAGTTTAAAGACTAATAAATGAAGTGAGAATGAAAGGGGCCCAGAGAGGCGGTTAGTACTGTTGCCGCTACTGGTCTTGGCCTCCAGTGAGCTCTCTATGGCCATCTAGAGTCACTTGCCTCTATTCCCTGCTGCTAGACGCTCAGGGGAGAAATCAGTCAGAGGTGAATGGGATGAAGAGACTGTCGAGCAGTCGCTGCACTGATTCGCCACTGCCGGTCAGTGTTAAAGACAGCTTGCAGTCCCACCACTTTGTGTTGGACACCCACCCGTAGGTTATAGGGTCAAATAAGGCTAAACTCAGCACTAGAGTAGTTTTTCACCCCCTCCCAGACTTCGTGGGCGAGGGCGACGTTTTAACCTATGACAACCCTATGCATGATGCATCATATTCCAAAAATATGATGCATATCGAAAGAGATCTTGTGGAGAGCATGCAGAGGATGAAGGGAAGACTTAAGGCTGACAATAAGAGTTTATCGGAATGTGTGGGTAAGGCTAACTCTACGTGGGAAGATTCCTGTTTTTCATCACTACTATTTACCATTTACATCGATTCTCTACTTGATATTTTGTTAAATTTGAACGTTAATTCTCACAGCTATGTAAACGACACCCAAGTGGTGTTTCGCCTGACTACAAGCTAGACCAAGATCGGCTTCAAAACACTTCTAATAGTTAAAACCTGAGTGGAAAATCGTTTTCTCTGTTAAAGTTTGATGTTTTGATGTAAAACAACAATTAAGCGTTATATATCCTCGTTTCATGGGTACTCAATAACCATTAAACCTAATAAGGAGGTGAAAACCCTTGGTCTGTACTTCCAATGTTATGTTATGTTGATGTGATGTTATGTTATGCAGATTTGTAGAGTGCACTATCATCACGAAGAGTATCCTTGTGCTAAGCAGGTATGAATGTAGCCAAACCTATGGCCTAGTGGGCCTACTTGAAAAGCCATGTCTTCAGCTTCATGCAGAATTCAAGAAGTGAGGAGGGAGAGGCTTTTATGTGTAGTGGCAGGTTTTTTCACGCTTTACGAGCAATGTAGGAGTAGGCTCAACTGGCAGTTCTGGTTTTCTATATGCATAGGATGTGTGCACGTAGGAGTCAGGATGAGTGGATGTATTGGGAAGGTTTGTGAAAGCAGATGCCATTGTTAAGGTGTGCTGGGCCAGTGTCATGTAGTGCCTTGAAAGTGTGAATGAGGAGTTTGAATTGTGCTCATTTGTATGAGGCGGTGATGGAATTGACTAGGGTGGTCATGTCAAGTTTGCTGTCGATGACGATCGGGAGGTTCTTGACATGGGTGGTGGAGGTGGGTGTTGTGGTGAAGTGCTCTTCCCGAATACTACAATTTCATTTTGACTGTGTAAAGCTTCCGCTAGTTGGTCTTCGTCCAGTGGACGAGTTCAGTAAAGCAGACATTGAGCTTGATCCAGTTACTGGGCATCTTGTCCTTGATGGTGATGGAGCAGGGTAAACAAAATAATTTTGTACCCCTCGAAAGTTAATGACCTCATAATAATTAATGATACTAACCGTTTGAAATGCATGAATTAACCAACAAACACACCTTTTTAGTAGACACTGCACGTGGGTAATATGCTGATTTGTGCAAAATCTAATCTATTTACAAATGTGAAGTTAATTAACGTTAGTATTTTGATTTGCGTACTAATTAGAGTGAAATTGCATGATTTGTGTTGCGTAGTAAAATTGTATTGTGGCAAAGAATGCAGATGGTAAGTAAAATGGCTTTAAATGTCGCTTTCGCTAGGTAATATCTAACACGGGTCATTAGAATGGCGGGTGGTAAACAGAAAGGCTTATTTTCCATATTTTAATTTCAATTGTGTTTGTTTTATATTAGTTTCGTTCGGGCCTGCTAGGCCATGCTTCTAAAATGGCTGCTGGAAAGGACGAGATGACGTGCATTGAATAAAATGGTTCCTGCGCAGATGCAGAATGAACGCTCGAGTCACGTGTATGCGGCCTCTGCCCGGAGTGAGAGATGTCAAGGCTAATCTGACCTGCAATGAAGAATGTGCCAAGTGTTCAGCATGTATTCCTGGGAATGGATGGGAAAGAGCCGAGTGACAATGGATGAACTAATGTGTGACCATCAAAGATCGCTACAAAATGGATTAACAGATTGGACTACTTTTGACCCCATGATCATGAGACTTATTGTGTGCTTTATTGTTCCCCAACCAGTTTGAACAAGGAGGGCGATGAGGTGACCATCACCACCCTTCCAATGGACCAATCAGCGTGATTCTTGCCCCTAAGGATTGCAACTTTTATGTGTAGTGAGCCAGAGAATAGGGTATAAGAGAGTCTGCTCTTACGTTATGAGTGCGCTTCTTATTTTTCATTTTTCCACCTTGATGCTGCGAGAGATTCTGTCATTTTGGACTCTGCATTTTGACTGGGGAAGGAACGAGATCGTTGCGGGAATTCTGCCCGGGAGGCGCGTCCGAGGAGGTTAGCGGGACAGTCAGTCAGTTTGGGAGTCCTATCCTGTGATCTGCGGTTCCTTCCTTTGGTGAACCATTCTTGTCATCGCCCCATGGCCGAGGGTAATGCATCATTTTTCACTTTTCCTAAAAACCTTTCTTAAATGTTTATTGATATTTTAAATGTGTTTGCTTAATAAAGAATTTCACTTATTTGATTGAATAATTTTAGATAAACTTATATTCTAACTCTAAAATGAGTCTGTGGTTCTTTAATAGATTTATGATTAATACATGTTAAAGGTTTTAATTGTGATTGAGCTGGTCTTAATCACCATCAACTAATTCTACTAGTTGGTCCATCGACCGAATAGCGGAGTACCTTGATGTTTAGAACCGACAGGATCCAAAGTTAATGTATATAATTTATAGATTATTATTCTGTCGAATTTAACAAGGTATCCCGCTCGTCCAGCAGCTCATTCTCCTTAGCGTTTTATCCAGAAATTGAATGAATGTATGTGTGCGGTGTCATGGGCCCCATCGACATAAGTTTTAAATGACAAAGGTTGCGTAAGTGGTTTTTTTCTGGATTGGTGTCCTAAGGAGCAATTTATATTAGCCATGCTGGATCAATGGAGAGAATGAGCTGTGTTTTGTCAGCGGAGGAGATGATGTTGATGTTGTGAGATCTGATGATGCTAGAGGGATATGCATTGAAAATGGTCAGACTGGGGAGGATCCTTGCGGAACTCCACAGATGAGGTCATGGGTGTCTGAAGTGTAAGGTGCTAGGCTGAGGGGGCGTGGCCAAGCAAGATGGCGGTGTAGACGTGCTAGCGACGAGCTCCCGTCTCAGGATCATCCATTAATCATCCTGGTGTAGGCAATTTCAATTCTGAGGACACCAGTACCCTGCATATCCCTTGCTGCCTACGGGATATCTGTGCCTGAGGTTCAGATCCCATGTAGTGGTGTGTTCCAGGCTGGAGTGACGGACCGCTGTAGCCGCCGGCCACTTTCCCGGCCTTCCTGCTGCAACGTATGTGCGCGGCTCTGGCATTTGAAGACTGCAGAGCTGGTGTCCCGCTGGGGCTGCCGCGCTGGTGTGTCGACGTGGTGCCGCGGGTGTCCCGTGAAAAGTGCCCTGCTGTCACGGAGAGGAGCGCGCAGGCCGGAGAGTAGCCGCGGACCCGGAGTACTCTGCGCCCGGGGCCTCGGCCTGTGCTACGTGAGTTTCATCATCCGCCGAGGGAGGTGACCGGCCCGCTGCGACGGCTACCCTGAGGGGCAGGTATCAGGCATGCTGCAGCGGGCGGCCTGTGTGGTGCCTAGCGGACTGTTGTGGCCTGTGCTGGGGTTCTGCAGCATGTATTGGCAAAGTGCTTGGATGTATATGGCCTGATTACTCGGAGCAGGCGCTGTGTGACTCGGACCCAGGACGCTTCTGAATAAGTGGGGACTGCCAAAGGAGCCACAGGCTGCTCCTACTGATCCAGGGCCTGCAGGCTCTCTGTATGAACTTACCCCATCTGCCTTACTGCAATGCTGCAGCTCGGAGACAACTGACTGTGTGGATCACTGGGGCTGGTCTGCCATTGCCTGGGCGGCTGTGGGGGGCTGGTGGTGCCTAGGCCCATACTTCTGCGAGGGGCCTTCGTTGCTGTTGGGACCCTGGCTGTTGCCTCCAATACTGTGCCAAGGGGTGCTCCTACAATTGCTCTACGCCGGTCGGGCTGCACGGAGGTGTGGCATCCGGAGCGGTCCTGCAGAGTGACTCGCGAACACAAAGTATAACTGGTGGTGCTTGCGGCCCTGCAGTGGGTCATATAGCTGTACTGCGGAAATAGACACTGCACCGGTGCCCCTTGAACCTCCGTCCTAAACCCCTACCCGCATGATGGCAAATGATAAGGGGAGCAAGACGGCTCAATCGAACAAAATCTCCAATCATGCCCAGCCGCTCCATGTGGACCAGGGAGCCGCGGCGCTGCCGCAAGCACTGTTCCACTGTCGACAGCGGACAGACCCCCTTATATTGTCGAAATACTTACAGCTATCCATGATACTAGTGGGGACCTGAAAAACAGAATTGAGGTGGTCGCCATTGATGTTAATTTACTCCGTTGTGACTTACGGAAAATCTCGGATAGGGTTACCACCACTGAAAGTACAGTCGACACAATGCAAACGGAACTACACACTCTCCGAGACACTGTGAGCACCCTCCAGAAAAAACTAGTGACTTTGGATGACCGGGCCGAGGACGCAGAAGGACGTTCTCGGCGCAACAATCTCCGCTTCATTGGCTTTCCTGAAAAGGCGGAGGGGCCATCGGCAGAACTGTTCCTCGAGAGGTGGCTGCTGGAGATCGCGGCCCCCCGGGGGCTTTCAAAGTTCTTTACATTAGAGAGGGCGCATAGGGCACTTGTGCCTCCTCCAAAACCAGGGGCGCCTCCCAGAGCCATGATAGCCCGTTTCCTTAATTTCTGGGATAGGGATCTCCTGCTGCAACTGGCTCGCACGAAGAGACAACTTCTTTTTGAGGGACAACAAATTGCAATATATCATGATTATACCCAACGGGTTCAAGAACAAAGACGCTCCTTTCTGGCTGTGAAACGACATCTACGTGATTTGAATTTCAAGTATAGCCTTTTCTATCCGGCCAAGCTGAGGGTAGAACACAACGGGAAGGCTCTGTTTTTCTTCACTGCCGGAGACGCGACTGATTGGCTGGATGCAAATAGCTCTCCTGCTTGGTTCCCTCCACGCTTACGTCTAGCAAGTCCGGTCCTCATGATCGGTCTAGGAGTCGACGGCTGCGGGGGCCATCTTGGGAGACCACCGAGCATTGCAGTCCTAGCAGGATCACGGTCTGCCCGGATGGTACTCTGCAGGCCTTGGAGGTTGTACCGGATTCGAGAGCCTCATCGCCGGGTCGCCCGCCGGACACAGATGCCAATGGGGACTCTGATGCCTGAACTTGTTTCTTGCCTGGGTCATTTGTAACGAATTGTGACGGACACTCCTGCTTGGTAAGATCGACCTAATGTGGGGGGTTCGTGGTGTGCTGTACAGGGACATTACTGTTATACGGACCTTTTCTCCCTACGCAATGTTTACTTTGACGGGGGCATGCCCCCCAAGTGACTGGTTCCTGCCGATGGAGTTAGAGGCTAGACCTCACACCTCAGCGGCTTGCCATTCACTTCTATGGAATGAGGTGGGGTGGGCGGGCACTCCTATGACTGTGCTGTAATTCCTATAGTTGTATTCTTTTGAATTTGTGGTTTATTAAGGGCAATGGGGCGTTGTCTACATGCCCTCACTGTGCGTGGGTTTGCGGGGGAGGGAAATGTGATGATGCCCAAGGGGTGGGGGGTTGTTGGGGTTTTTCTCTGTTGGGACTGGGGCTTCCTTCATGTGCAATGCTATGTAAACTGCCAGAGGTTGTATGACCTGGGGACACCCCGTATTGTCTCACGAGATGGGCGGGTCTCTCACGGGAGGAATGTTGAGGGGGAAATGCTATGGCATCCACCATGACAAAATTACTTACCTGGAATGTACGCAGTATCGCTACATTTGATAAATGTAGATGAATATTTGCTTACCTGAAGAGATATAAGGTGTCGGTGGCGTGTCTTCAGGAAACTCATGTCTGGGGTGATTCCATAAAATGTCTGAAGAAAAGGTGGCGAGGGCAGATTTATGCCACCTCTTATTCTGGGTTTGCAAGGAGTGCCCTCATATGGGTGGCACCGGGAGTCCCGTTCCAACACTTACATCACGTGGTTGATGTGGATGGCCGGTATGTCATATTGCAGGGGAGACTTGATGGCACTGAACTTTGTCTTGTAAATGTATATGCCCCGAACGATGACAACTCCTCCTTTTTTAACGATCTTCTAGAGGCGGCCTCTCCGTATCTTCGAGTTCCAATATTGTTCACTGGGGACTTTAACTGTGTGCTGGATGGTGCGCTGGATAGAGAACCCCCTAAAATGCACACCAAACCCAGAATGACATTGGCTCTCCTGCGCCTATTGCAGGGCTTCCAACTCCGGGATGTCTGGCGGGAGCGTTTCCCCCTCCAGCGACAGTTCTCTTGCTATACTCCTGCCACGGGCACTTCCAGTAGATTAGATTACTGGTTTTTATCTTCTGAATTGGGTCCCCTGGTTGGGAGTGTCACGTATCAGACAAGATATTTGTCAGACCATTCCCCGGTGTTGTTGGAGTTGGGGACTACTAGGGTCAGAACCGCAGATCCCTCTGTGACGTTTAAAAAGTGAGGCGTTGACCGATCCCCCTTTTTTGGCCACGGTTACAGCAGAACTGAGAAAGTACTTCAGAGAAAATTGGGAGACTGCCTCCAGCCGGGCCACTGAATGGGAAGCGATGAAGGTGGTTGTCAGGGGTGTCTGTATAAAAACCGCTTATGGTGTGCGGATCCAATTGGAAAGGGATGTTGCTCTACATGAATCTAGGTTAGGGAAATTACAAGCAGAACTAAGTTTTGATCCCCAGAAACTGAAAGAGTGGACTGATGCTAAGGAAGCATTACTGACGGACCTCCGTAGACTGGAGAAATATGTCTATACGACGTATCGACTGCGACTTTACAGGGAGGGGGAAAAAACAGGGGCCTTGTTGGCACGTCTCCTCCGGCAGGAGACTTCAGTTACTCCTGTACTGCAGATACGAACTGCAGATGGAATTCTGCACTACACTCAGCAGATCATAGCAGACACCATGGCGACTCATTTAGAAAATGTCCATGCTAACCGGGTGGACTCGGGGTTAAGCCGCATAACAGACTATTTGGACACGATACAATTGTCCTCGGTCACGGATGACAAGCGGGAAGAGCTGGGCTCCCCATTTACTAAAGAAGAAATTCTTGGGGCTATCGGGCGCCTTAAGACAGCAAAAAGTCCGGGATCAGATGGACTCCAGGCAGAGTTTTACAAATGTTTTGCGCCGCTCCTAGTGGATAGACTGCTCGCAATCTATAATGAGGCGTTGCAAACGGGCCTCTGCCCGCCTACTATGGGCAAGGCCCTGGTGGCTATGATTCCCAAAAAGGATAAAGATCCTGACCTACCAAGCTCCTATAGGCCCATTTCCCTGTTGAATATAGATGCTAAGATACTAAGTGGCATTATGGCTACCCGCCTCCTTCCCTGTATGAGACGTTTGATTCACACAGATCAGGCGGGGTTTATCCCAGGGCGGAATACTACCTCTAACCTACGACGGCTGTCACATGTGTGGCTTGCCCCCTGCCTGGCAGACTCGGATAATGTGGCAGGATCCACTGATATCGAGCAGGCATTCGATTCGGTGGAATGGCCTTACCTGTGGTAGGTCCTGAAGGGCATGGGAGTTGGGTAGCGGTACCTTAAGTGGACACAGCTGTTATATGCAGCCCCAACGGCCACAGTGCGGATGGGCAGGACCGTGTCCAGACGGATAACACTACGCAGAGGAATGAGGCAGGGATGCCCGCTCTCGCCTCTGCTTTTCGCGATCGCCTTGGAACCATTGGCAGTTTGCATACGGGCAGTCATGGATACTTGGGGGATACAATTGGGTCGTACCAACCACGTAATTTTGTTATATGCGGATGATACGCTGTTGTATCTGCGACAGCCAGGAGCCTCTATCCCGCTGCTCCTGCATGAACTAGGGCGATTTGGAGATATCTCAGGGCTGCGCATAAATCATGGTAAGTCGAGGGTGATACCGTTGGGTAGGATGGCCGCTTGCCCGCCAGAGGAGCAACTAAATGTCGGCCTCCTTTGGGCCGCTGAAGGGGAAAGATATCTGGGGATTCGTCTAGCTTATTCTGGGGACACTTTTATGCAGCCAATATGGGACGGGTCCTTGAGGGACTACAGGGCTGGGTGCCTTTCTGGGCGGAGCTGCCACTCTCGCTTATGGGACGAATAGCGATTGTCAAAATGATTATTCTCCCACGGTGTCTATACCACTTCCAGCACTCTTTTTATATGCTACCGAGATCGTGTTTTACCACCTTAGACACCCTTATTGGCACGCTCTTATGGGGCACAAAACGAAGGAGAGTCTGTCTAACGACATTGCAGAGGACATGGGAGGGGGGCGGCTTAGAGTTTCCGCGTCTAGATATGTACTATATGGCATCCCAATTACAATATGCAGTTCATTGGTTCGATGACAAAAATAACTGGGAGAAAAGTTTGTTGGCCGGAACATATGATGGGGAATCGCTAGTCGCACTATTAATGATGGGATCTTCAGTCCCCGACAGGTACCCCTATATAATACGACATGTGGCAACTGTATGGGAGCCGGCGTTACGAAGGTGGTCTGACATGCTCCATATGCAACGGATGTGCCTTTGTGGGCGGTGCGCCCATTTGCGGCGATAGCGGACTCCATGTCGATCAGCCGCTGGAGGGAGGGGGATGCCTATTGATGGGGGATCTGTATACGAATGGTCGCTTTCTGACCCGTGAGGAGGCACAAACTACCTTCACCCTGGGACCGGGACAGTTTTTACAATATGCTAAAATAGCAAAGGTCGCGCGAGAGTTATGGCAGACCTTCCCGGACGAACCACCCGTTACTAATATCCTTAAAGCTATGTAGACATGGTCCAGGGGGGTCGATTGATATCATTTTTGTATAGAGCCTTGAGAGATGATCTCCCGCAGGAATCGCTGCGCTTCCAGCAGAAATGGGACGAAGCACTGGAAGAGCCCCTAACGGAGGCGGAATGGCGAAAGATCCATGGGGGGGTTCGTAAAGTCAGCACAAACGCCCGTTTTAAACTACTCCATTACAATGTCATACACCAGGTATATCTAACACTGCGTAGACTACATGTAATATACCCCGCTAGGGAGGACTGTTGCCCAAGATGCCGCTGGCAGGGAGCGGACTTCTTCCACATGATCTGGACCTGCCCCACATTACGGTTGTACTGGGAAGACGTACTGGGAAGGCTGGAAAGGGCCACGGGCTGGACTTTTACACGTGATATCAAGACGGTGTTACTGGGCTGACTGCCGAAGCCTAAGAATAAAAAATTGTGCCGACGATTTGTAAACCTGGGTCTGGTGTTGGCCATGAGGCGGGTGGTTATAGCCTGGCTGCAACCCAGATCCCTGAAACATTCAGACTGGGTAAGAGATATAAATGAATGGGCAACGGCGGAGCTGGTCCGGATGTGCTTTGTCAGGAATGATGAAAAAGCGGAGGACGATAGTTTGGCCTAGGCGGCTATGATCTCCGAATTGCAGGATGGTCAGACTCAACCCATACTATGCTCTCCGGACGGCATTGATATTCAAGGGGGTGATGCCACTGGGACCCAGGACACACACACCCCGACATCTGACTGATTGACAGGCACACTATATTGGACTAATGGCAGTGACACACAGGACCGCAATGTTAGAATACGGAAGGAAGGTAAAGGGGGGGAAGGTTGTTGGATATTGCTTAAGTTTCTGTTTCCGCTCTTTCGATTAATATGTATGGTTGTAGACACAACCGTTGGGACTGCACATCGTAATGGGATATCATCGGGCCCCTACTTGTGGTCCGGCACGTGATTATGTCTTATTAATGAATACAAATTGTGTTTTATTCTGCGAAATGCACGTGTTGTGCAGTCTGTACTGTGTTTATGGCTGAAAATGCTAATAAAATATATTGAAAAAAATCATAATAAAGATCACATACCGATTGCTCTGTGAAAAGAAAAAAAAAAAAAGGTGCTAGGCTAACGGACTGGGTCCTTCAACTCAGAAAGGAGAAGATCCATTGGAGTATGTGTCCTTGTATTCAAATGTCATGTAGGTATTTGATGAGGACGGAGTGGGAGGCAGTGTCAAATGCTGCTGAGAAGTCCAGGAGGATGAGGGCCGCTGTGTCATCACCAAACAGAGTCATGCGGATATCATCAAAGGCAGCAAGGAGGGCAGTGTTCATGCTGTGGTTGAGTCAGAAAACACACTGAGTGGTGTTGAGGAGTAGGTGGTCGTTGAGTTATATGGTGAGGCATCGGTTCATGATTTTCTTCAAGATCTTGACTGGGAATTGTAGCAGAAAGATTGGTCTGTAGTTGGTGAGCATTGAAGAATCTGTTTCTTCAGCAATGGGATGACAGTTATGTGCTTCCAAGCATCAGAGATGGTCGCAGAAAAGGTGGTGGTTGTCAGAATGGATGTAAGAATGGTGCAAATGGGTTGCAGTCCCCTGGAGTAGGCGTGGGGGAGGGGGGGTTCTATGGGGCCCCTGAGTGAGTGGACGTCTTGGAGGGGGAGGTTTTTTCGGGGGTGATGATGGGCCATGTGGTTAGCTTTGGGTCTTTGGATAAGATAAGAAGGCATTTGGCAAGGTCTATCGGGTCTTGTTGTGGGTTGAAGTTGCTACTAATGGTGGTGATTTTGTTGCTGAAGAATTGGGAGAGATTGTTGCAGTGGTTCTGCGAAGGGGTGATAGAGTTGGGGGTGGTCAATGGCGAGGTGAAATCCTTCACAAGAGAGAAGATTTCTTTGCTTCTGCTGTTGATGACACGGATGCAATCCACCAGAGCTGCATATTTGGTTGTCCGGATATTTTGGTGGTAGAGTCTCAAGGCAGATTTAAAAGTGCTTCTACCTGCACTGTCCTGGCTCATTGTCCTTTTGCGCTCCAGTTGTTTGCAGTGGTGTTTTGTCAGTCTGAGTTTCATTCTTGTACCAACTAGCATGGGGTCTAAATTTTGCCATATACCTGGGTTTGAGGAGGGTAATGTAGTCGACGCTGGAGGTGATGCAATTGCTGAAATTCCTGATGGATTTGGGGAGGCTGCCACTGTGTTTCGGTCGGTGGGTGTTGAGAGTGATGTGCCAGTCCTTGTTAGTGATGCTCCTCTAGTTTTGGCAGGCTGGCCTGGAGGTGGTGCATGTGCATTGCACCAGGACAGGGATGCTGACCTTGATGAGGGTGTGGTCTGTCCAGGAGACTGGTGTGGCTTTGACTCAGATGTTGCAGAAGGAGGTCAAAATAGAGTCTGGGGGTGTCTGGCGACATAGGTAGGTCTCTTTACACATTGGGTGAGACTCAGGCATCCAAGGTGTTCGATGAGTGCTTTTGAGTTGGAGTCAGTGTGGTCTTCCGGGTGGAAAATGAGGTCTCTGAGTAGGAAGTAAATGCTAGCGTTGAGGGGGAGTGGTGTGACAAAGTTAGTGAAGGTGCCTATAAAGCTGGTGCACAGTCCAGGTGGTCTGTAGAGGAGGGTGCCACTTAGGGTGAAGTTGGCTGTGATGAGGAGCTTGAACGACACGTGTTCAAAGTTGAAGGATAATGAGTCCGTGGAAGTGGTGCAGCTGATAGCGTTCTGCTGGATAATGGTGGTTTTCCCTCCAGGCTTGTGAAGTCTGTCCTGCCTGGTGAGCTTGTAGCCGGGAGGGATACTTGTGACAATAGGTGCTGATGTGGGTTTCAGCCAGATTTCTGTGAGAAAAAGTAGGTCTGGTCTGGGGCATTGTCATACAGAAGGTCCCAGATCTCTCTTGAGTGTTAGGTGAGTGAACGGTTGTTGAGGAGAAGGCATGTGAGTGCACAGTGGCAGAGTGTTGTGTGGGTGGTTGCAGGACTGTGAAAGTCTGAGAGAGTGGTGTGTTGGGTGCTGTCGGTGAGGGTGCAGTAAGTGTTTGGTGTGGGCAAGTGCATGAAAACTTGCAGGAAGAGCAGGAGAACACTCCCTCAGTGTTGTAGAAGAATAATCACATTAAAGCTTAAGAATAATCATATTAAAGCTAAACTATCTTCAGAAAACTATTCTCTTGAACTCTTAACTTTGTTAGAATCACATGAGTTACCATAACCAGACCAGTCATCAGAGCAAAGATAGAATATGGCAATGCACTATTAGGGCACAGGACATGGAAACTGCAACTAATTCAAAACTCAGCTGTTAGGCCAGTGCTGAACATTCAAAGAATGAACTATATTACTACAGGAGTGAAACAGATTTATTGTTACATGTGGTGGCTAGAATCTGATTGAACATTCTTACTTTAAAACACAAATTAGTCTTTTGCAGTACACCCAATTATCTGAAGAAAAGGCTACAGCATTAGATTCTTGACACAAAAAAAGGACTAGCAGAAAACCTTCTTAAAACCACTAATAGTAAAAATAGCAATGGAATCTGCTGTATCATTGTAGGGGCACACATCTAAATTATATACCACACTGCCTGACATCCTGAGACTAACAAATACATTAAGAAAATACATTCAAACTTCACTATTCTATATAAAAGGCCTGTTTCACAAACTGTGCTCTACCCTGTCCTTATAGTACAAATAAATTCCAGTAGTAAACCAGAAGTTCTTCTGGCTTACTACTAAAATTCAGGAAAGAGCCAGGAGTGCTAGAAAAGTAAGTCACAATTATTCATAGAGCAGTCTTTGTGTATCTGGCCCTTAATTTGGTCAGAAATGGAAATTGTTCAGTGCTTGGATTCCTATTGGCATATAGCATTTTATAAATGTATCAGTAAATCAATCAACCAGTCAGAACACCAAGCGAGTCTAAATACTATCCATATTAGAGATCTGAGGGAATCTTAGTACAAAATATGCACTAGTTCAGTCATGGTATTATCAGGAGCAAAGTTCAGATCAATTTTCTGCATCACAGGAAGAATAGCTACAGGGGTCTCTTGCTATCAGTTACGAAATGAAGCCTATTGAGATTTGTACTGCAATGTTCACTAATTCACTAATGTCTGTCGTAAAAAATAAAGACATTCATGTTCCTCAAGAAAAACATACTTATGCTCTTTTCTGTTGTTTCTGGCAATATATTAGCAGCAAACACAACAAGATGATGGACAGAGTGCTGAAACTTTTCAACCACTTACCCCCAGTCACCCCGAAACTGGTCCCGGGATGCTTGTTTCCCACCCAGGGAGTACCTGGCCTGGCAGTTCGGGCTGGACTGTTCCCATGAGGAGCAGGGTCAAGACTAATTTGCATATGGCTGAGTCCAAACCGGTGTGGCATGGTAAGTAAAAGAACAATAGATTAAACCCAGATCTCTTGACTGGGGGCGAGTGGTTGAAAGGTTTCAGCACTCCATCAATCATCTTGTTGTGTTTGCTGTGTTCGCCCTAAGTGGCCAAGGGTATGCCCAGATGTGGGTCCCTAGCTCACTGTGCCACTGGAACCAAGCTAGCGTGGCTGATAAGAGGTGATACCCCTAAACCGGTCCCAGGATGCTTGTTTACGGTCCAGGGAGGATCTAGTCTGGCAGTTCCGGCTGGACTGTTCCCATGAGGAGCAGTATCAAGACTAATTTGCGTGTGGCTGTGTCCAAACTGGGGTGGCATAGTGAGCAAAAGAACGATGGATTAAACCCATATAACCTGACTGGGGTGAGTGGTTGAAATGTTTCAGCACCCCGTCCATCATCTTATTGGCTTTGCCCTAAGTGGCAAAGGATATGCCCAGACGTGGGTCCCTTGCTCACTATGCCACTGGATTCAATCTAGCCTGGCTGAAGAGGGGTGATACTCTGAAATAGGCCCCAGGAGGCTTGTTTCTGGTCCAGGGAGGACTGTTCTGTCAGTTCACGCTGGACTGTTCCCAGGAGGAGCAGGGTAAAGACTGATTTGCGTATGGCTGGGTCCAAACTGGGGAGTATAGTGAGCAAAAGAACAATGGATTAAACCCAGATCGCTAGACTAGGGGTGAGTGGTTGAAAAGTTTCGGCACTCCGTCCATCATCTTGTTGTGTTTTCATATATTAGCAGCACCAAGATACCAGATCAATAAATGATGTGCTCAAAAACAAGTCAAACTACAGTACCATACCACATTTTACTCATATATACAGTAATTGTGATTCTACATTTATTATGGCACAGCCTCAGTTTCACAATAATGCATTGCATGGTGCCCTATCATCCACTTCTTCCCCAATATCATGCAAAAACGCACCTGCCACAAATGTGCACATATATGATTATTTCAAGTGATTACACTAACTTGTTCAGTAAAACTAAGGGGAATATTTACAACAATATGGCTGAGCACGGTCTTACTCCAAAATTGGCAACACTGTGCTCTGACATTTTTAAAATGCAGGGATGCCCTGTATTTACAAAAATATGACGCACCCCTGTGTTTTCCCTAGCGCTAATAAAGCTGCCTAGCGCCAGCGCAGGCACCCTTGCGCCATTTTGCAATAGTGCCTGCGCTGCAGGGGTGATTGTTTATGTGCAGGAAGGGACACCTTCCTGCACATAATCAATCTTGAATGGCGGTTTGCTATTTCTATGCAGAATGCAGCACACATGGAAAGAGCAAAAAACGAGGAGAAAATAATAATTTCTCCTCGTATGGCCAGTTTAAGACCAGGTATTCCCTGGTCTTAGTTTTTGGCGTTGCCCCAGCCTTGTACATATGAGGCTGAGTCAAAAATCAATGGGTGTTGCGGCGGAACGCCCACTGCAACACGCATTACATGCCCCTTTCACACTAAGTGAAGTGTGAAAAGGAGCCCTATTCACAAGGCTGCCTTAAGCCATGTTAAATGGCTTAACACTACTTTGTAAATAAGGAGAAGGGGATATCGCAACCAGAACATTGCTAAAAGTGACAGTTTGGAGGCGATATCCCCTTGTAAATATACCCCTAAGTTTATACGAATGGCATTAGTGAAGTGAAGCCACTAGCAATCACGCGCACTTTGAAATTTGTTCCAACACTACTGCTGCTGCACATTGGCTCGACTGTGGGATTGTGTTGCAAAGTCAATTAAAAGAAGAGCAGCACTAAAGAGATTGTTCCTGCTGAAAACGTTCTTGGCACAAAGTTGACTTAATCAAAGATTTCTGACGGGCTAGCTGTGTAAAACAAATTAATGACAGTGGATAGGTCATTTCACCCAGAGGATCCTGTCTACGCTGTACGGTTGATTTTGATTCAGTTATTTGCTTTGCTTGTTACGGTGGAAACATTGAGTGGACGTCATGTGGCCCTTCCGCTTGAATTTGAAGCAGTGTCACCGACTCACTAGTAAACTATGGAGCCTCGGGGCCTGCTTCTTAACAAGTTAGATGTAGTAAGTGTTGTAATGATGCTAGAGACTATGTAATGATGCTAGGGATTCAAAAGAGATGCATGCATTCTTTAACAAAAGCTTGAGGCAGCCAGTGGTTCTTGCTGTACGTCACTGGAGCAGAATAAAAATTGGAAATATGTGACGACATCTCTGGCACCTACTGTCAACTCATACGGCTCGCTTTGGATTGGCTGATGACTAACCCACAGGATATAAAAACCACTGCATTAAAATAAACACAAGCATACTGCAAATGAATCTGAGATGCAAAAATCAGGCCCTTGTTACAGCATCTGTTTCAGAAAAAAGGGATATGCGCATTTGTGCTCTTACGCTGCAGGACATTCTGCGTGAATCGAACTCTTCTTGCTATTAAAGCGGCTAGATTTTCTATCTAGGAGTATTTAGCGAGGCACGGGAGCAAGAATTACTGTATTCAAACGAGCAGCCGCAATGTTGAATCAGTATTACAGAAAAGTAGCCTTATCAAAGGTCAGACTACTTTGTTTATGAACAGGGTGACGGATGCTCCTGGGATACAAGTGACATTTGCTTTAGTTTAGGTGGAGAGGCCTGAGAGGAGCTCCAGTCCAACAGCAGGGCTGACTTTGCAACAGGCTAATGAAGCCCTTCTCAAGAAGACTATTCTTTTGTAACTCTCTCTGATTGTAGGATGCTACAATGCACATAATGGTTCTTACAATCAAGGTAGAGATCACTGAATGATTTGAAGACTTAAGATTGCGTATTGTGAATGGCGCTACTCATAGCAAATGGCAACATGTTAACTAGCAAGCGCTCCCAATCATGCAAAATATGTGACATCATTCAATTAGCACACTGAGTGCCTGCTTTGGAGTGATTGTATAAGAGAAATCAGCCATCTTTTCATTTCTCTCTGCATATGATTGCCTGTTTAGCTGAAAGCTGGTAATGGAAGAACAATTTGGAGCAGGAAAGAAAAGCTGATATTTCTCCATAGAGAAATGTAACATCTGCTTTGATTATAATCTTTTTTGCAGGTATCATTTTAAAGTTAATCTTTGGCACAGGAATTCAAAAAACAATCCCAGGGGAATTAACAACTGAGTGCATTATATACAGAACAGAAATAGGAAGAAACCACCGCCTAAAAGATATCCATATGTCTATATATCCCCAGGATCTCTTTCTCGTGAACGGATATCATCAGGCTAAGAACTTCAATGCAATGGGATGCTTATTTCAAAGACTAAAATGTTACAGTGGTGATACCTTCCTTGCAATATGTACCCCACTACAATATGTAAATATCCCGTTGAAAGGCAAAACTACAAATTACGTTCTTGCGGACCCATGTGTCATTAAGTGTTTTATAAACTAATTTGAATGTTTCCAACCAAAAAAGAATATGGGCTCGCACCACAGACTGCATTTTGTAGTGCGCTAACTTTAGGGAAATTTAAGGAGTGGGGTAGAAAGGCCATGCTGATACAAAACACGCACCCACAAATGAGTAAGACGATTGTAATTCACAAAGTATACTTTTAAACTTACTACAGCCCTAAAGCGGTTTAATTAGGCTCAAATGTACTCTGGCTGAGCCTTGGGCTAAGTCAAGCACCAGACGTGGCCAACCGCTAGTAAAGCAACACACTCCCATAGACAACAACGGTGGCAGGGAATATAAAACGAATGCTAAATAGATTCAATTTGCTTAACATTTAAAATAACACACACACACAATTGAGTGATGCAATTATATATGTTATTGATTTTTAGAAATTGAATAATAAATGTATTAAAAATAAAAATTAAGCCTGTATACTTATGTAAAACATTGAAAACGTATTAAATTAATTAATTGTATAATGTGGCCATATTTACTAAATAATAAATATAAATACAAACGTTAGCAATGGTGAGCATTTTTTATTTGTTGTTTTACATATACATTAAATGTATTTATTTACATTTTTTATAATTTTATATACATGTAAATACATGAGGTAATGGTCTTTTATTTTATTAGTTCAAGGATAATAACAATTTTAAATTAACTTATATTTTACTTTTTTTTTTTAATATTACACGAACACATTTCTTTTTATTTTCCTATAAAGATACCTCCACCCTGGAGGCAAAGAGCTCTGCCAAAAGGTGAAAAGTTTCTAGTTAATTCTGTTGTAGGAGGCTCTATCCTCTCTTTTGTGGGGGTGGAGACATATAAGGCAAAGCCTGAGTGAAAATAGCCACTGATAAATTATGAATAGCAACAAAGTGGAGAGTTACTAATTGGTGTGGGAGTAAATAAACACAAGAAGGCCCCAAGTCTTTTATACATTCAGCACAAATAGAGAAGACTGCAGAAGTCTATCCTGCAATAAAAAAAATGAAAACAAATATTTGAAACCATAATGTACATAATTTGCATATATCAAAACCCAGGCCCTATGTTGCATCTGCTGATCCCAAATGAAAGACTGCAGACCACTGAATTTGGTTGTTAGGGGACCTTAAATTTGACTGTGAAGGAAACTGGTTGCTAAATCTGTTACCAATGTGGAGGCAACTGATAGATTTGTACCAGCTATCACTCACCACTCTTCGTTTTCATTCCCAGTGTACAGTAGCACATAAGGCATTGGATCTAATAGCACATCATAGTTGGCTCTGCATAGGACCATGGTTGCAACCGTGAAGGCTGAGCAATGAATCTATAGCATCCTTCTCTGCCTGCTGTGTCACAATACCACATCAGTGAAACAGACATGGGTGTGAACAAGCTGCAGTGAGAGCTCCAGCAATGATGATTCCACATGTGGCCAACAACCGACCCCATGGGAAAAACTGGGAGCAGGAATAGATGATGCTATACCTTGTTATTGACAATTACAGCTAATGCTGACCAGAAATCCTAGCCAACAACATTAAAATGATAACAAGAGAAGGTGGTACTAAAGTGTAATTGTGTATTTGAAGGAGGTTGGCAAAGAGGATCAGGTTTGTAGGGATTCCCCAAAACACTGTCCCTTTACAAATCTCATCCTTTCTAATAAAGAACACTTCTTGAGCCGGGTTCCAACTCTTTGTAACCTCCTCCACCACATCCGCCCACCCATCCAGCATATGAATTGCCCTACACTGGAAGTCAGGCAAGATTCCTATCTTGCTACCTGTCAATACTGCATAAAACATAGGAAAGAACTGTCCAGCAACATCCTACTCCTATAATTATAGACGTCCAATCAAATGTTGCCATAAGAACTGCTGTATTACCCAGAATAATTATCCATGATGAGCACATATGATCGCAAGAGGATTGTTTTTTAGGTCTCGCCTAGCGTTGCTGCGCACATGTGCAGCACGCTTGGCGAGATTTAATGTAGATGAGTACTTTTAGAAAAGGGCTTTAAGCCCCGCCCCTTATTTCCATTGGCTGGCGTCACCGTTTATGCTAAACGGTGGCCAGCCATTGGAAATAAGCTATCTGTGTTGCCTCCCTTTGGCTTTTTCTGCCGGCCCACTTGGACTGGCCCACCTGCTTCGCGTATGTCGTAAGCGATTTCTTATCTTTATGGGGCCATGTGTTTCTAACACATGGCCCCATAAAGACAAGAGATCAGCTGCAGCGTGGTCCTCTTTCACTTTCGGGACCGCGCTTGTATAATAGTGCTGTGATCTGCATGCTTCCTAGTTAGGCTTAATAGAGGCGTGCGTGGTTATATCTTGGAAGATTCTGGTTATTTTACGCCGTCTCTATGTGTTTTCATTGCAGCCCTCATGTGTCCAATCGTTGCCAGATTCTAGTATTTCCACTTTTGTAATCTATTCTGGTTTTTTGTAAATTGAAAAAATAATGTAATCGCCCTAATCCCATCGGCGGCTCATATGCTACCGCAGAGATTTCTTTTTGAGCCCATCGCCCAATGCCAGCCAGCCGCACCTCCCGCCCACTTCTCCTTCCCATACAATCTGGCAACTGTGCGTGACAAGTTGCTGCAGTGCCATGCTCGAACACTGACACTATTACAGTGCCCCCATCCGGAAGCTCACAAGCTGGAGGAGAGGGGGTGCCTGAAATGGACACAAACCATACGCATTCCCCTAAAACAGTCACTACTACCGTTAGGACTCGGATGCACGCGTACTCCTAATCTCATCTTTCATCTACATGCGCGTGTCATGTACCAAACGATAAACTACCGGCGTCTGTAAAGCTGCTCTAGAGCCTAAGGACCAGGTCAGCAGAGCTGCTCTAGAGGCAGAGAACCAGGTCAGCAGAGCTGCTGTAGAGCCAGAAAACCAGGTCAGCAGAGCTGCTTTAGAGCCAAAGAACCAGGTCAGCAGAGCTGCTTTAGAGCCAGAGAACCAGGTCAGCAGAGCCGTTGTAGAGCAAGAGAACCAGGTCAGCAGAGCTGCTCTAGAGCCTAAGAACCAGGTCAGCAGAGCTGCTCTAGAGCCAGAGAACCAGGTCAGCAAAGCTGCTCTAGAGCCAGAGAACCAGGTAAGCAGAGCTGCTGTAGAGCCAGAGAACCAGGTCAGCAGAGCTGCTTTAGAGGGAGAGAACCAGGTCAGCAGAGCTGCTGTAGAGCCAGAGAACCAGGTCAGCAGAGCTGCTCTAGAGCCTAAGAACCAGGTCAGCAGAGCTGCTCTAGAGGACAGAGAAACCAGGTCAGCAGACCTGCTTTAGAGGGAGAGAACCATGTCAGCAGAGCTGCTTTAGAGCCAGAGAACCAGGTCAGCAGAGGTGCTTTAGAGCCAGATAACCAGGTCAGCAGAGCTGCTCTAGAGCCAAAGAACCAGGTCAGCAGAGCTGCTTTAGAGCCAGAGAACCAGGTCAGCAGAGGCGTTGTAGAGCCAGAGAACCAGGTCAGCAGAGCTGCTCTAGAGCCTAAGAACCAGGTCAGCAGAGCTGCTTTAGAGCCAGACAACCAGGTCAGCAGAGCTGCTCTAGAGCCTAAGAACCAGGTCAGCAGAGCTGCTCTAGAGGCAGAGAACCAGGTCAGCAGAGCTGCTGTAGAGCCAGAGTAGAGCCAGAGAAACCAGGTCAGCAGAGCCGCTGTAGAGCCAGAAAAACCAGGTCAGCAGAGCTGCTTTAGAGCCATAGAACCAGGTCAGCAGAGCTGCTTTAGAGTCAGAGAACCAGGTCAGCAGAGCTGCTCTAGAGCCAGAGAACCAGGTCAGCAGAGCTGCTTTAGAGCCATAGAACCAGGTCAGTAGAGCTGCTTTAGAGCCAGAGAACCAGGTCAGCAGAGCCGTTGTAGAGCCAGAGAACCAGGTCAGCAGAGCTACTCTAGAGCCAGAGAACCAGGTCAGCAGAGCTGCTTCAAAGCCAGAGAACCAGGTCAGCAGAGCTGCTCTACAGCCTAAGAACCAGGTCAGCAGAGCTGCTCTAGAGCCAGAGAACCAGGTCAGCAGAGCTGCTGTAGAGCCAGAGAAACCAGGTCAGCAGAGCTGCTGTAGAGCCAGAGTAGAGCCAGAGAACCAGGTCAGCAGAGCTGCTTTAGAGCCAGAGAACCAGGTCAGCAGAGCTGCTCTAGAGCCAGAGAACCAGGTCAGCAGAGCTGCTTTAGAGCCATAGAACCAGGTCAGTAGAGCTGTTTTAGAGCCAGAGAACCAGGTCAGCACAGCCGTTGTAGAGCCAGAGAACCAGGTCAGCAGAGCTACTCTAGAGCCAGAGAACCAGGTCAGCAGAGCTGCTTCAAAGCCAGAGAACCAGGTCAGCAGAGCTGCTCTAGAGCCTAAGAACCAGGTCAGCAGAGCTGCTCTAGAGCCAGAGAACCAGGTCAGCAGAGCTGCTGTAGAGCCAGATAAACCAGATCAGCAGAGCTGCTTTAGAGGGAGAGAACCAGGTCAGCAGAGCTGCTTTAGAGCCAGAGAACCTGGTCAGCAGAGCTGCTCTAGAGCCAGAGAATCAGGTCAGCAGAGCTGCTCTAGAGCCACAGAACCAGGTCAGCAGAGCTGCTTTAGAGCCATAGAACCAGGTCAGCAGAGCCGCTTTAGAGCATAGAACCAGGTCAGCAGAGCTGCTTTGGAGCCTAAGAACCAGGTCAGCAGAGCCGCTTTAGAGCCTAAGAACCAGGTCAGCAGAGCTGCTTTAGAGCCTAAGGACCAGGTCAGCAGAGCTGCTCTAGAGGCAGAGAACCAGGTCAGCAGAGCTGCTTTAGAGGGAGAGAACCAGGTCAGCAGAGCTGCTGTAGAGCCAGAGAACCAGGTCAGCAGAGCTGCGCTAGAGCCTAAGAACCAGGTCAGCAGAGCTGCTCTAGAGGACAGAGAACCAGGTCAGCAGAGCTGCTTTAGAGCCAGAGAACCAGGTCAGCAGAGCTGCTCTAGAGCCAGAGAACCAGGTCAGCAGAGCTGCTTTAGAGCCATAGAACCAGGTCAGTAGAGCTGTTTTAGAGCCAGAGAACCAGGTCAGCACAGCCGTTGTAGAGCCAGAGAACCAGGTCAGCAGAGCTACTCTAGAGCCAGAGAACCAGGTCAGCAGAGCTGCTTCAAAGCCAGAGAACCAGGTCAGCAGAGCTGCTCTAGAGCCTAAGAACCAGGTCAGCAGAGCTGCTCTAGAGCCAGAGAACCAGGTCAGCAGAGCTGCTGTAGAGCCAGATAAACCAGATCAGCAGAGCTGCTTTAGAGGGAGAGAACCAGGTCAGCAGAGCTGCTTTAGAGCCAGAGAACCTGGTCAGCAGAGCTGCTCTAGAGCCAGAGAATCAGGTCAGCAGAGCTGCTCTAGAGCCACAGAACCAGGTCAGCAGAGCTGCTTTAGAGCCATAGAACCAGGTCAGCAGAGCCGCTTTAGAGCATAGAACCAGGTCAGCAGAGCTGCTTTGGAGCCTAAGAACCAGGTCAGCAGAGCCGCTTTAGAGCCTAAGAACCAGGTCAGCAGAGCTGCTTTAGAGCCTAAGGACCAGGTCAGCAGAGCTGCTCTAGAGGCAGAGAACCAGGTCAGCAGAGCTGCTTTAGAGGGAGAGAACCAGGTCAGCAGAGCTGCTGTAGAGCCAGAGAACCAGGTCAGAAGAGCTGCGCTAGAGCCTAAGAACCAGGTCAGCAGAGCTGCTCTAGAGGACAGAGAACCAGGTCAGCAGAGCTGCTGTAGAGCCAGAGAAACCAGGTCAGCAGAGCTGCTTTAGAGGGAGAGAACCATGTCAGCAGAGCTGCTTTAGAGCCAGAGAACCAGGTCAGCAGAGCTGCTTTAGAGCCAGAGAACCAGGTCAGCAGAGCTGCTCTAGAGCCAAAGAATCAGGTCAGCAGAGCTGCTTTAGAGCCAGAGAACCAGGTCAGAAGAGGCGTTGTAGAGCCAGAGAACCAGGTCAGCAGAGCTGCTCTAGAGCCTAAGAACCAGGTCAGCAGAGCTGCTTTAGAGCCACACAACCAGGTCAGCAGAGATGCTCTAGAGCCTAAGAACCAGGTCAGCAGAGCTGCTCTAGAGGCAGAGAACCAGGTCAGCAGAGCTGCTGTAGAGCCAGAGAAACCAGGTCAGCAGAGCTGCTATAGAGCCAGAGTAGAGCCAGAGAAACCAGGTCAGCAGAGCTGCTGTAGAGCCAGAAAAACCAGGTCAGCAGAGCTGCTTTAGAGCCATAGAACCAGGTCAGCAGAGCTGCTTTAGAGTCAGAGAACCAGGTCAGCAGAGCTGCTCTAGAGCCAGAGAACCAGGTCAGCAGAGCTGCTTTAGAGCCATAGAACCAGGTCAGTAGAGCTGCTTTAGAGCCAGAGAACTAGGTCAGCAGAGCCATTGTAGAGCCAGAGAACCAGGTCAGCAGAGCTACTCTAGAGCCAGAGAACCAGGTCAGCAGAGCTGCTTCAAAGCCAGAGAACCAGGTCAGCAGAGCTGATCTACAGCCTAAGAACCAGGTCAGCAGAGCTGCTCTAGAGCCAGAGAACCAGGTCAGCAGAGCTGCTGTAGAGCCAGAGAAACCAGGTCAGCAGAGCTGCTGTAGAGCCAGAGTAGAGCCAGAGAACCAGGTCAGCAGAGCTGCTTTAGAGCCAGAGAACCAGGTCAGCAGAGCTGCTCTAGAGCCAGAGAACCAGGTCAGCAGAGCTGCTTTAGAGCCATAGAACCAGGTCAGTAGAGCTGTTTTAGAGCCAGAGAACCAGGTAAGCACAGCCGTTGTAGAGCCAGAGAACCAGGTCAGCAGAGCTACTCTAGAGCCAGAGAACCAGGTCAGCAGAGCTGCTTCAAAGCCAGAGAACCAGGTCAGCAGAGCTGCTCTAGAGCCTAAGAACCAGGTCAGCAGAGCTGCTCTAGAGCCAGAGAACCAGGTCAGCAGAGCTGCTGTAGAGCCAGATAAACCAGATCAGCAGAGCTGCTTTAGAGGGAGAGAACCAGGTCAGCAGAGCTGCTTTAGAGCCAGAGAACCTGGTCAGCAGAGCTGCTCTAGAGCCAGAGAATCAGGTCAGCAGAGCTGCTCTAGAGCCACAGAACCAGGTCAGCAGAGCTGCTTTAGAGCCATAGAACCAGGTCAGCAGAGCCGCTTTAGAGCATAGAACCAGGTCAGCAGAGCTGCTTTGGAGCCTAAGAACCAGGTCAGCAGAGCCGCTTTAGAGCCTAAGAACCAGGTCAGCAGAGCTGCTTTAGAGCCTAAGGACCAGGTCAGCAGAGCTGCTCTAGAGGCAGAGAACCAGGTCAGCAGAGCTGCTTTAGAGGGAGAGAACCAGGTCAGCAGAGCTGCTGTAGAGCCAGAGAACCAGGTCAGCAGAGCTGCGCTAGAGCCTAAGAACCAGGTCAGCAGAGCTGCTCTAGAGGACAGAGAACCAGGTCAGCAGAGCTGCTGTAGAGCCAGAGAAACCAGGTCAGCAGAGCTGCTTTAGAGGAGAGAACCATGTCAGCAGAGCTGCTTTAGAGCCAGAGAACCAGGTCAGCAGAGCTGCTTTAGAGCCAGAGAACCAGGTCAGCAGAGCTGCTCTAGAGCCAAAGAATCAGGTCAGCAGAGCTGCTTTAGAGCCAGAGAACCAGGTCAGAAGAGGCGTTGTAGAGCCAGAGAACCAGGTCAGCAGAGCTGCTCTAGAGCCTAAGAACCAGGTCAGCAGAGCTGCTTTAGAGCCAGACAACCAGGTCAGCAGAGATGCTCTAGAGCCTAAGAACCAGGTCAGCAGAGCTGCTCTAGTGGCAGAGAACCAGGTCAGCAGAGCTGCTGTAGAGCCAGAGAAACCAGGTCAGCAGAGCTGCTATAGAGCCAGAGTAGAGCCAGAGAAACCAGGTCAGCAGAGCTGCTGTAGAGCCAGAAAAACCAGGTCAGCAGAGCTGCTTTAGAGCCATAGAACCAGGTCAGCAGAGCTGCTTTAGAGTCAGAGAACCAGGTCAGCAGAGCTGCTCTAGAGCCAGAGAACCTGGTCAGCAGAGCTGCTTTAGAGCCATAGAACCAGGTCAGTAGAGCTGCTTTAGAGCCAGAGAACCAGGTCAGCAGAGCCGTTGTAGAGCCGGAGAACCAGGTCAGCAGAGCTACTCTAGAGCCAGAGAACCAGGTCAGCAGAGCTGCTTCAAAGCCAGAGAACCAGGTCAGCAGAGCTGCTCTACAGCCTAAGAACCAGGTCAGCAGAGCTGCTCTAGTGCCAGAGAACCAGGTCAGCAGAGCTGCTGTAGAGCCAGAGAAACCAGGTCAGCAGAGCTGCTGTAGAGCCAGAGTATAGCCAGAGAACCAGGTCAGCAGAGCTGCTTTAGAGCCAGAGAACCAGGTCAGCAGAGCTGCTCTAGAGCAAGAGAACCAGGTCAGCAGAGCTGCTTTAGAGCCATAGAACCAGGTCAGTAGAGCTGTTTTAGAGCCAGAGAACCAGGTCAGCACAGCCGTTGTAGAGCCAGAGAACCAGGTCAGCAGAGCTACTCTAGAGCCAGAGAAACAGGTCAGCAGTACTGCTTCAAAGCCAGAGAACCAGGTCAGCACAGCCGTTGTAGAGCCAGAGAACCAGGTCAGCAGAGCTACTCTAGAGCCAGAGAACCAGGTCAGCAGAGCTGCTTCAAAGCCAGAGAACCAGGTCAGCAGAGCTGCTCTAGAGCCTAAGAACCAGGTCAGCAGACCTGCTCTAGAGCCAGAGAACCAGGTCAGCAGAGCTGCTGTAGAGCCAGATAAACCAGATCAGCAGAGCTGCTTTAGAGGGAGAGAACCAGGTCAGCAGAGCTGCTTTAGAGCCAGAGAACCTGGTCAGCAGAGCTGCTCTAGAGCCAGAGAACCAGGTCAGCAGAGCTGCTCTAGAGCCACAGAACCAGGTCAGCAGAGCTGCTTTAGAGCCATAGAACCAGGTCAGCAGAGCCGCTTTAGAGGCATAGAACCAGGTCAGCAGAGCCGCTTTAGAGCCTAAGAACCAGGTCAGCAGAGCTGCTTTAGAGCCAGAGAACCAGGTCATCAGAGCTGCTCTAGAGCCTAAGAACCAGGTCAGCAGAGCTGCTCTAGAGGCAGAGAACCAGGTCAGCAGAGCTGCTGTAGAGCCAGAGAAACCAGGTCAGCAGAGCTGCTGTAGAGCCAGAGTAGAGCCAGAGAAACCAGGTCAGCAGAGCTGCTGTAGAGCCAGAGAAACCAGGTCAGCAGAGCTGCTTTAGAGCCAGAGAACCAGGTCAGCAGAGCTGCTCTAGAGCCAGGGAACCAGGTCAGCAGAGCTGCTTTAGAGCCATAGAACCAGGTCAGTAGAGCTGCTTTAGAGCCAGAGAACCAGGTCAGCAGAGCCATTGTAGAGCCAGAGAACCAGGTCAGCAGAGCTACTCTAGAGCCAGAGAACCAGGTCATCAGAGCTGCTTCAAAGCCAGAGAACCAGGTCAGCAGAGCTGCTCTAGAGCCTAAGAATCAGGTCAGCAGAGCTGCTCTAGAGCCAGAGAACCAGGTCAGCAGAGCTGCTGTAGAGCCAGAGAAACCAGGTCAGTGGAGCTGCTTTAGAGGGAGAGAACCAGGTCAGCAGAGCTGCTTTAGAGCCAGAGAACCAGGTTAGCAGAGCTGCTCTAGAGCCAGAGAATCAGGTCAGCAGAGCTGCTCTAGAGCCACAGAACCAGGTCAGCAGAGCTGCTTTAGAGCCATAGAACCAGGTCAGCAGAGCCGCTTTAGAGCATAGAACCAGGTCAGCAGAGCTGCTTTGGAGCCTAAGAACCAGGTCAGCAGAGCCGCTTTAGAGCCTAAGAACCAGGTCAGCAGAGCTGCTTTAGAGCCTAAGGACCAGGTCAGCAGAGCTGCTCTAGAGGCAGAGAACCAGGTCAGCAGAGCTGCTTTAGAGGGAGAGAACCAGGTCAGCAGAGCTGCTGTAGAGCCAGAGAACCAGGTCAGAAGAGCTGCGCTAGAGCCTAAGAACCAGGTCAGCAGAGCTGCTCTAGAGGACAGAGAACCAGGTCAGCAGAGCTGCTGTAGAGCCAGAGAAACCAGGTCAGCAGAGCTGCTTTAGAGGGAGAGAACCATGTCAGCAGAGCTGCTTTAGAGCCAGAGAACCAGGTCAGCAGAGCTGCTTTAGAGCCAGAGAACCAGGTCAGCAGAGCTGCTCTAGAGCCAAAGAATCAGGTCAGCAGAGCTGCTTTAGAGCCAGAGAACCAGGTCAGAAGAGGCGTTGTAGAGCCAGAGAACCAGGTCAGCAGAGCTGCTCTAGAGCCTAAGAACCAGGTCAGCAGAGCTGCTTTAGAGCCACACAACCAGGTCAGCAGAGATGCTCTAGAGCCTAAGAACCAGGTCAGCAGAGCTGCTCTAGAGGCAGAGAACCAGGTCAGCAGAGCTGCTGTAGAGCCAGAGAAACCAGGTCAGCAGAGCTGCTATAGAGCCAGAGTAGAGCCAGAGAAACCAGGTCAGCAGAGCTGCTGTAGAGCCAGAAAAACCAGGTCAGCAGAGCTGCTTTAGAGCCATAGAACCAGGTCAGCAGAGCTGCTTTAGAGTCAGAGAACCAGGTCAGCAGAGCTGCTCTAGAGCCAGAGAACCAGGTCAGCAGAGCTGCTTTAGAGCCATAGAACCAGGTCAGTAGAGCTGCTTTAGAGCCAGAGAACTAGGTCAGCAGAGCCGTTGTAGAGCCAGAGAACCAGGTCAGCAGAGCTACTCTAGAGCCAGAGAACCAGGTCAGCAGAGCTGCTTCAAAGCCAGAGAACCAGGTCAGCAGAGCTGCTCTACAGCCTAAGAACCAGGTCAGCAGAGCTGCTCTAGAGCCAGAGAACCAGGTCAGCAGAGCTGCTGTAGAGCCAGAGAAACCAGGTCAGCAGAGCTGCTGTAGAGCCAGAGTAGAGCCAGAGAACCAGGTCAGCAGAGCTGCTTTAGAGCCAGAGAACCAGGTCAGCAGAGCTGCTCTAGAGCCAGAGAACCAGGTCAGCAGAGCTGCTTTAGAGCCATAGAACCAGGTCAGTAGAGCTGTTTTAGAGCCAGAGAACCAGGTAAGCACAGCCGTTGTAGAGCCAGAGAACCAGGTCAGCAGAGCTACTCTAGAGCCAGAGAACCAGGTCAGCAGAGCTGCTTCAAAGCCAGAGAACCAGGTCAGCAGAGCTGCTCTAGAGCCTAAGAACCAGGTCAGCAGAGCTGCTCTAGAGCCAGAGAACCAGGTCAGCAGAGCTGCTGTAGAGCCAGATAAACCAGATCAGCAGAGCTGCTTTAGAGGGAGAGAACCAGGTCAGCAGAGCTGCTTTAGAGCCAGAGAACCTGGTCAGCAGAGCTGCTCTAGAGCCAGAGAATCAGGTCAGCAGAGCTGCTCTAGAGCCACAGAACCAGGTCAGCAGAGCTGCTTTAGAGCCATAGAACCAGGTCAGCAGAGCCGCTTTAGAGCATAGAACCAGGTCAGCAGAGCTGCTTTGGAGCCTAAGAACCAGGTCAGCAGAGCCGCTTTAGAGCCTAAGAACCAGGTCAGCAGAGCTGCTTTAGAGCCTAAGGACCAGGTCAGCAGAGCTGCTCTAGAGGCAGAGAACCAGGTCAGCAGAGCTGCTTTAGAGGGAGAGAACCAGGTCAGCAGAGCTGCTGTAGAGCCAGAGAACCAGGTCAGCAGAGCTGCGCTAGAGCCTAAGAACCAGGTCAGCAGAGCTGCTCTAGAGGACAGAGAACCAGGTCAGCAGAGCTGCTGTAGAGCCAGAGAAACCAGGTCAGCAGAGCTGCTTTAGAGGGAGAGAACCATGTCAGCAGAGCTGCTTTAGAGCCAGAGAACCAGGTCAGCAGAGCTGCTTTAGAACCAGAGAACCAGGTCAGCAGAGCTGCTCTAGAGCCAAAGAATCAGGTCAGCAGAGCTGCTTTAGAGCCAGAGAACCAGGTCAGAAGAGGCGTTGTAGAGCCAGAGAACCAGGTCAGCAGAGCTGCTCTAGAGCCTAAGAACCAGGTCAGCAGAGCTGCTTTAGAGCCAGACAACCAGGTCAGCAGAGATGCTCTAGAGCCTAAGAACCAGGTCAGCAGAGCTGCTCTAGTGGCAGAGAACCAGGTCAGCAGAGCTGCTGTAGAGCCAGAGAAACCAGGTCAGCAGAGCTGCTATAGAGCCAGAGTAGAGCCAGAGAAACCAGGTCAGCAGAGCTGCTGTAGAGCCAGAGAAACCAGGTCAGCAGAGCTGCTTTAGAGCCAGAGAACCAGGTCAGCAGAGCTGCTCTAGAGCCAGGGAACCAGGTCAGCAGAGCTGCTTTAGAGCCATAGAACCAGGTCAGTAGAGCTGCTTTAGAGCCAGAGAACCAGGTCAGCAGAGCCATTGTAGAGCCAGAGAACCAGGTCAGCAGAGCTACTCTAGAGCCAGAGAACCAGGTCATCAGAGCTGCTTCAAAGCCAGAGAACCAGGTCAGCAGAGCTGCTCTAGAGCCTAAGAATCAGGTCAGCAGAGCTGCTCTAGAGCCAGAGAACCAGGTCAGCAGAGCTGCTGTAGAGCCAGAGAAACCAGGTCAGTGGAGCTGCTTTAGAGGGAGAGAACCAGGTCAGCAGAGCTGCTTTAGAGCCAGAGAACCAGGTTAGCAGAGCTGCTCTAGAGCCAGAGAATCAGGTCAGCAGAGCTGCTCTAGAGCCACAGAACCAGGTCAGCAGAGCTGCTTTAGAGCCATAGAACCAGGTCAGCAGAGCCGCTTTAGAGCATAGAACCAGGTCAGCAGAGCTGCTTTGGAGCCTAAGAACCAGGTCAGCAGAGCCGCTTTAGAGCCTAAGAACCAGGTCAGCAGAGCTGCTTTAGAGCCTAAGGACCAGGTCAGCAGAGCTGCTCTAGAGGCAGAGAACCAGGTCAGCAGAGCTGCTTTAGAGGAGAGAACCAGGTCAGCAGAGCTGCTGTAGAGCCAGAGAACCAGGTCAGAAGAGCTGCGCTAGAGCCTAAGAACCAGGTCAGCAGAGCTGCTCTAGAGGACAGAGAACCAGGTCAGCAGAGCTGCTGTAGAGCCAGAGAAACCAGGTCAGCAGAGCTGCTTTAGAGGAGAGAACCATGTCAGCAGAGCTGCTTTAGAGCCAGAGAACCAGGTCAGCAGAGCTGCTTTAGAGCCAGAGAACCAGGTCAGCAGAGCTGCTCTAGAGCCAAAGAATCAGGTCAGCAGAGCTGCTTTAGAGCCAGAGAACCAGGTCAGAAGAGGCGTTGTAGAGCCAGAGAACCAGGTCAGCAGAGCTGCTCTAGAGCCTAAGAACCAGGTCAGCAGAGCTGCTTTAGAGCCACACAACCAGGTCAGCAGAGATGCTCTAGAGCCTAAGAACCAGGTCAGCAGAGCTGCTCTAGAGGCAGAGAACCAGGTCAGCAGAGCTGCTGTAGAGCCAGAGAAACCAGGTCAGCAGAGCTGCTATAGAGCCAGAGTAGAGCCAGAGAAACCAGGTCAGCAGAGCTGCTGTAGAGCCAGAAAAACCAGGTCAGCAGAGCTGCTTTAGAGCCATAGAACCAGGTCAGCAGAGCTGCTTTAGAGTCAGAGAACCAGGTCAGCAGAGCTGCTCTAGAGCCAGAGAACCAGGTCAGCAGAGCTGCTTTAGAGCCATAGAACCAGGTCAGTAGAGCTGCTTTAGAGCCAGAGAACTAGGTCAGCAGAGCCGTTGTAGAGCCAGAGAACCAGGTCAGCAGAGCTACTCTAGAGCCAGAGAACCAGGTCAGCAGAGCTGCTTCAAAGCCAGAGAACCAGGTCAGCAGAGCTGCTCTACAGCCTAAGAACCAGGTCAGCAGAGCTGCTCTAGAGCCAGAGAACCAGGTCAGCAGAGCTGCTGTAGAGCCAGAGAAACCAGGTCAGCAGAGCTGCTGAAGAGCCAGAGTAGAGCCAGAGAACCAGGTCAGCAGAGCTGCTTTAGAGCCAGAGAACCAGGTCAGCAGAGCTGCTCTAGAGCCAGAGAACCAGGTCAGCAGAGCTGCTTTAGAGCCATAGAACCAGGTCAGTAGAGCTGTTTTAGAGCCAGAGAACCAGGTAAGCACAGCCGTTGTAGAGCCAGAGAACCAGGTCAGCAGAGCTACTCTAGAGCCAGAGAACCAGGTCAGCAGAGCTGCTTCAAAGCCAGAGAACCAGGTCAGCAGAGCTGCTCTAGAGCCTAAGAACCAGGTCAGCAGAGCTGCTCTAGAGCCAGAGAACCAGGTCAGCAGAGCTGCTGTAGAGCCAGATAAACCAGATCAGCAGAGCTGCTTTAGAGGGAGAGAACCAGGTCAGCAGAGCTGCTTTAGAGCCAGAGAACCTGGTCAGCAGAGCTGCTCTAGAGCCAGAGAATCAGGTCAGCAGAGCTGCTCTAGAGCCACAGAACCAGGTCAGCAGAGCTGCTTTAGAGCCATAGAACCAGGTCAGCAGAGCCGCTTTAGAGCATAGAACCAGGTCAGCAGAGCTGCTTTGGAGCCTAAGAACCAGGTCAGCAGAGCCGCTTTAGAGCCTAAGAACCAGGTCAGCAGAGCTGCTTTAGAGCCTAAGGACCAGGTCAGCAGAGCTGCTCTAGAGGCAGAGAACCAGGTCAGCAGAGCTGCTTTAGAGGGAGAGAACCAGGTCAGCAGAGCTGCTGTAGAGCCAGAGAACCAGGTCAGCAGAGCTGCGCTAGAGCCTAAGAACCAGGTCAGCAGAGCTGCTCTAGAGGACAGAGAACCAGGTCAGCAGAGCTGCTGTAGAGCCAGAGAAACCAGGTCAGCAGAGCTGCTTTAGAGGGAGAGAACCATGTCAGCAGAGCTGCTTTAGAGCCAGAGAACCAGGTCAGCAGAGCTGCTTTAGAACCAGAGAACCAGGTCAGCAGAGCTGCTCTAGAGCCAAAGAATCAGGTCAGCAGAGCTGCTTTAGAGCCAGAGAACCAGGTCAGAAGAGGCGTTGTAGAGCCAGAGAACCAGGTCAGCAGAGCTGCTCTAGAGCCTAAGAACCAGGTCAGCAGAGCTGCTTTAGAGCCAGACAACCAGGTCAGCAGAGATGCTCTAGAGCCTAAGAACCAGGTCAGCAGAGCTGCTCTAGTGGCAGAGAACCAGGTCAGCAGAGCTGCTGTAGAGCCAGAGAAACCAGGTCAGCAGAGCTGCTATAGAGCCAGAGTAGAGCCAGAGAAACCAGGTCAGCAGAGCTGCTGTAGAGCCAGAAAAACCAGGTCAGCAGAGCTGCTTTAGAGCCATAGAACCAGGTCAGCAGAGCTGCTTTAGAGTCAGAGAACCAGGTCAGCAGAGCTGCTCTAGAGCCAGAGAACCTGGTCAGCAGAGCTGCTTTAGAGCCATAGAACCAGGTCAGTAGAGCTGCTTTAGAGCCAGAGAACCAGGTCAGCAGAGCCGTTGTAGAGCCGGAGAACCAGGTCAGCAGAGCTACTCTAGAGCCAGAGAACCAGGTCAGCAGAGCTGCTTCAAAGCCAGAGAACCAGGTCAGCAGAGCTGCTCTACAGCCTAAGAACCAGGTCAGCAGAGCTGCTCTAGTGCCAGAGAACCAGGTCAGCAGAGCTGCTGTAGAGCCAGAGAAACCAGGTCAGCAGAGCTGCTGTAGAGCCAGAGTATAGCCAGAGAACCAGGTCAGCAGAGCTGCTTTAGAGCCAGAGAACCAGGTCAGCAGAGCTGCTCTAGAGCAAGAGAACCAGGTCAGCAGAGCTGCTTTAGAGCCATAGAACCAGGTCAGTAGAGCTGTTTTAGAGCCAGAGAACCAGGTCAGCACAGCCGTTGTAGAGCCAGAGAACCAGGTCAGCAGAGCTACTCTAGAGCCAGAGAAACAGGTCAGCAGTACTGCTTCAAAGCCAGAGAACCAGGTCAGCACAGCCGTTGTAGAGCCAGAGAACCAGGTCAGCAGAGCTACTCTAGAGCCAGAGAACCAGGTCAGCAGAGCTGCTTCAAAGCCAGAGAACCAGGTCAGCAGAGCTGCTGTAGAGCCTAAGAACCAGGTCAGCAGACCTGCTCTAGAGCCAGAGAACCAGGTCAGCAGAGCTGCTGTAGAGCCAGATAAACCAGATCAGCAGAGCTGCTTTAGAGGGAGAGAACCAGGTCAGCAGAGCTGCTTTAGAGCCAGAGAACCTGGTCAGCAGAGCTGCTCTAGAGCCAGAGAACCAGGTCAGCAGAGCTGCTCTAGAGCCACAGAACCAGGTCAGCAGAGCTGCTTTAGAGCCATAGAACCAGGTCAGCAGAGCCGCTTTAGAGGCATAGAACCAGGTCAGCAGAGCCGCTTTAGAGCCTAAGAACCAGGTCAGCAGAGCTGCTTTAGAGCCAGAGAACCAGGTCATCAGAGCTGCTCTAGAGCCTAAGAACCAGGTCAGCAGAGCTGCTCTAGAGGCAGAGAACCAGGTCAGCAGAGCTGCTGTAGAGCCAGAGAAACCAGGTCAGCAGAGCTGCTGTAGAGCCAGAGTAGAGCCAGAGAAACCAGGTCAGCAGAGCTGCTGTAGAGCCAGAGAAACCAGGTCAGCAGAGCTGCTTTAGAGCCAGAGAACCAGGTCAGCAGAGCTGCTCTAGAGCCAGGGAACCAGGTCAGCAGAGCTGCTTTAGAGCCATAGAACCAGGTCAGTAGAGCTGCTTTAGAGCCAGAGAACCAGGTCAGCAGAGCCATTGTAGAGCCAGAGAACCAGGTCAGCAGAGCTACTCTAGAGCCAGAGAACCAGGTCATCAGAGCTGCTTCAAAGCCAGAGAACCAGGTCAGCAGAGCTGCTCTAGAGCCTAAGAATCAGGTCAGCAGAGCTGCTCTAGAGCCAGAGAACCAGGTCAGCAGAGCTGCTGTAGAGCCAGAGAAACCAGGTCAGTGGAGCTGCTTTAGAGGGAGAGAACCAGGTCAGCAGAGCTGCTTTAGAGCCAGAGAACCAGGTTAGCAGAGCTGCTCTAGAGCCAGAGAACCAGGTCAACAGAGCTGCTCTAGAGCCAGAGAACCAGGTCAGCAGAGCTGCTTTAGAGCCATAGAACCAGGTCAGCAGAGCCGCTTTAGAGCCTAAGAACCAGGTCAGCAGAGCTGCTTTAGAGCCAGAGAACCAGGTCAGCAGAGCTGCTCTAGAGCCTAAGAACCAGGTCAGCAGAGCTGCTCTAGAGGCATAGAACCAGGTCAGCAGCGCTGCTGTAGAGCCAGAGAAACCAGGTCAGCAGAGCTGCTGTAGAGCCAGAGTAGAGCCCGAGAAACCAGGTCAGCAGAGCTGCTGTAGAGCCAGAGAAACCAGGTCAGCAGAGCTGCTTTAGAGCCAGAGAACCAGGTCAGCAGAGCTGCTTTAGAGCCAGAGAACCAGGTCAGCAGAGCTGCTCTAGAGCCAGAGAACCAGA
Source organism: Calotriton arnoldi (assembly GCA_963921515.1). Taxonomy (NCBI): domain Eukaryota; kingdom Metazoa; phylum Chordata; class Amphibia; order Caudata; family Salamandridae; genus Calotriton; species Calotriton arnoldi. Next base: position 4,581,920 of record CAWUFW010000205.1, read on the forward strand.
TCAGCAGAGCTGCTCTAGAGCCATAGAACCAGGTCAGTAGAGCTGCTTTAGAGCCAGAGAACCAGGTCAGCACAGCCGTTGTAGAGCCAGAGAACCAGGTCAGCAGAGCTACTCTAGAGCCAGAGAACTAGGTCAGCAGAGCTGCTTCAAAGCCAGAGAACCAGGTCAGCAGAGCTGCTCTAGAGCCTAAGAACCAGGTCAGCAGAGCTGCTCTAGAGCCAGAGAACCAGGTCAGCAGAGCTGCTGTAGAGCCAGAGTAGAGCCAGAGAACCAGGTCAGCAGAGCTGCTCTAGAGCCAGAGAACCAGGTCAGCAGAGCTGCTCTAGAGCCAGAGAACCAGGTCAGCAGAGCTGCTTTAGAGCCATAGAACCAGGTCAGCAGACCCGCTTTAGAGCCATAGAACCAGGTCAGCAGAGCCACTTTAGAGCCTAAGAACCAGGTCAGCAGAGCTGCTTTAGAGCCAGAGAACCAGGTCAGCAGAGCTGCTCTAGAGCCTAAGAACCAGGTCAGCAGAGCTGCTCTAGAGGCAGAGAACCATGTCAGCAGAGCTGCTGTAGAGCCAGAGAAACCAGTTCAGCAGAGCTGCTGTAGAGCCAGAGTAGAGCCCGAGAAACCAGGTCAGCAGTGCTGCTGTAGAGAAAGACAAACTAGGTCAGCAGAGCTGCTTTAGAGCCAGAGAACCAGGTCAGCAGAGCTGCTCTAGAGCCTAAGAACCAGGTCAGCAGAGCTGCTCTAGAGGCAGAGAACCAGGTCAGCAGAGCTGCTGTAGAGCCAGAGAAACCAGGTGAGCAGAGCTGCTGTAGAGCCAAAGTAGAGCCAGAGAAACCAGGTCAGCAGAGCTGCTGTAGAGCCAGAGAAACCAGGTCAGCAGAGCTGCTTTAGAGCCAGAGAACCAGGTCAGCAGAGCTGCTTTAGAACCAGAGAACCAGGTCAGCAGAGCTGCTCTAGAGCCAGAGAACCAGGTCAGCAGAGCTGCTCTGGAGCCAGAGAAGTAGGTCAACAGAGCTGCTTTAGAGCCATAGTACCAGGTCAGCAGAGCTGCTGTAGAGCCATAGAACCAGGTCAGCAGAGATGCTTTACAGCCAGAGAACCAGGTCAGCAGAGCTGCTCTAGAGCCAGAGAACCAGGTCAGCAGAGCTGCTTTAGAGCCATAGAACCAGGTCAGTAGAGCTGCTTTAGAGCCAGAGAACCAGGTCAACAGAGCCGTTGTAGAGCCAGAGAACCAGGTCAGCAGAGCTACTCTAGAGCCAGAGAACCAGGTCAGCAGAGCTGCTTCAAAGCCAAAGAACCAGGTCAGCAGAGCTGCTCTAGAGCCTAAGAACCAGGTCAGCAGAGCTGCTCTAGAGCCAGAGAACCAGGTCAGCAGAGCTGCTGTAGAGCCAGAGAAACCAGGTCAGCAGAGCTGCTTTAGAGGGAGAAAACCAGGTCAGCAGAGCTGCTCTAGAGCCAGAGAACCAGGTCAGCAGAGCTGCTTTAGAGCCATAGAACCAGGTCAGCAGAGCCACTTTAGAGCCATAGAACCAGGTCAGCAGACAGCTTTAGAGCCTAAGAACCAGGTCAGCAGAGCTGCTTTAGAGCCAGAGAACCAGGTCAGCAGAGCTGCTCTAGGGCCTAAGAACCAGGTCAGCAGAGCTGCTCTAGAGGCAGAGAACCAGGTCAGCAGAGCTGCTGTAGAGCCAGAGAAACCAGGTCAGCAGAGCTGCTGTAGAGCCAGAATAGAGCCAGAGAAACCAGGTCAGCAGAGCTGCTGTAGAGCCAGAGAAACCAGGTCAGCAGAGCTGCTGTAGAGCCAGAGAAACCAGGTCAGCAGAGCTGCTTTAGAGCCAGAGAACCAGGTCAGCAGAGCTGCTTTAGAGCCAGAGAACCAGGTCAGCAGAGCTGCTCTAGAGCCAGAGAACCAGATCAGCAGAGCTGCTCTAGAGCCAGAGAACCAGGTCAGCAGAGCTGCTTTAGAGCCATAGAACCAGGTCAGCAGAGCTGCTGTAGAGCTATAGAACCAGGTCAGCAGAGCTGCTTTAGAGCCAGAGAACCAGGTCAGCAGAGCTGCTCTAGAGCCAGAGAACCAGGTCAGCAGAGCTGCTTTAGAGCCATAGAACCAGGTCAGTAGAGCTGCTTTAGAGCCAGAGAACCAGGTCAGCACAGCCGTTGTAGAGCCAGAGAACCAGGTCAGCAGAGCTACTCTAGAGCCAGAGAACTAGGTCAGCAGAGCTGCTTCAAAGCCAGAGAACCAGGTCAGCAGAGCTGCTCTAGAGCCTAAGAACCAGGTCAGCAGAGCTGCTCTAGAGCCAGAGAACCAGGTCAGCAGAGCTGCTGTAGAGCCAGAGTAGAGCCAGAGAACCAGGTCAGCAGAGCTGCTCTAGAGCCAGAGAACCAGGTCAGCAGAGCTGCTCTAGAGCCAGAGAACCAGGTCAGCAGAGCTGCTTTAGAGCCATAGAACCAGGTCAGCAGACCCGCTTTGAGAGCCATAGAACCAGGTCAGCAGAGCCACTTTAGAGCCTAAGAACCAGGTCAGCAGAGCTGCTTTAGAGCCAGAGAACCAGGTCAGCAGAGCTGCTCTAGAGCCTAAGAACCAGGTCAGCAGAGCTGCTCTAGAGGCAGAGAACCATGTCAGCAGAGCTGCTCTAGAGCCAGAGAAACCAGTTCAGCAGAGCTGCTGTAGAGCCAGAGTAGAGCCCGAGAAACCAGGTCAGCAGTGCTGCTGTAGAGAAAGACAAACTAGGTCAGCAGAGCTGCTTTAGAGCCAGAGAACCAGGTCAGCAGAGCTGCTCTAGAGCCTAAGAACCAGGTCAGCAGAGCTGCTCTAGAGGCAGAGAACCAGGTCAGCAGAGCTGCTGTAGAGCCAGAGAAACCAGGTGAGCAGAGCTGCTGTAGAGCCAAAGTAGAGCCAGAGAAACCAGGTCAGCAGAGCTGCTGTAGAGCCAGAGAAACCAGGTCAGCAGAGCTGCTTTAGAGCCAGAGAACCAGGTCAGCAGAGCTGCTTTAGAACCAGAGAACCAGGTCAGCAGAGCTGCTCTAGAGCCAGAGAACCAGGTCAGCAGAGCTGCTCTAGAGCCAGAGAAGTAGGTCAACAGAGATGCTTTAGAGCCATAGTACCAGGTCAGCAGAGCTGCTGTAGAGCCATAGAACCAGGTCAGCAGAGATGCTTTACAGCCAGAGAACCAGGTCAGCAGAGCTGCTCTAGAGCCAGAGAACCAGGTCAGCAGAGCTGCTTTAGAGCCATAGAACCAGGTCAGTAGAGCTGCTTTAGAGCCAGAGAACCAGGTCAACAGAGCCGTTGTAGAGCCAGAGAACCAGGTCAGCAGAGCTACTCTAGAGCCAGAGAACCAGGTCAGCAGAGCTGCTTCAAAGCCAAAGAACCAGGTCAGCAGAGCTGCTCTAGAGCCTAAGAACCAGGTCAGCAGAGCTGCTCTAGAGCCAGAGAACCAGGTCAGCAGAGCTGCTGTAGAGCCAGAGAAACCAGGTCAGCAGAGCTGCTTTAGAGGAGAAAACCAGGTCAGCAGAGCTGCTCTAGAGCCAGAGAACCAGGTCAGCAGAGCTGCTTTAGAAGCCATAGAACCAGGTCAGCAGAGCCACTTTAGAGCCATAGAACCAGGTCAGCAGACAGCTTTAGAGCCTAAGAACCAGGTCAGCAGAGCTGCTTTAGAGCCAGAGAACCAGGTCAGCAGAGCTGCTCTAGGGCCTAAGAACCAGGTCAGCAGAGCTGCTCTAGAGGCAGAGAACCAGGTCAGCAGAGCTGCTGTAGAGCCAGAGAGACCAGGTCAGCAGAGCTGCTGTAGAGCCAGAATAGAGCCAGAGAAACCAGGTCAGCAGAGCTGCTGTAGAGCCAGAGAAACCAGGTCAGCAGAGCTGCTTTAGAGCCAGAGAACCAGGTCAGCAGAGCTGCTTTAGAGCCAGAGAACCAGGTCAGCAGAGCTGCTCTAGAGCCAGAGAACCAGGTCAGCAGAGCTGCTCTAGAGCCAGAGAACTAGGTCAGCAGAGCTGCTTTAGAGCCATAGAACCAGGTCAGCAGAGCTGCTTTACAGCCAGAGAGCCAGGTCAGCAGAGCTGCTCTAGAGCCAGAGAACCAGGTCAGCAGAGCTGCTTTAGAGCCATAGAACCAGGTCAGTACAGCTGCTTTAGAGCCAGATAACCAGGTCAGCAGAGCCGCTGTAGAGCCGGAGAACCAGGTCAGCAGAGCTACTCTAGAGCCAGAGAACCAGGTCAGCAGAGCTGCTTCAAAGCCAAAGAACCAGGTCAGCAGAGCTGCTCTAGAGTCTAAGAACCAGGTCAGCAGAGCTGCTCTAGAGCCAGATAACCAGGTCAGCAGAGCTGCTGTAGAGCCAGAGAAACCAGGTCAGCAGAGCTGCTTTAGAGGGAGAGAACTAGGTCAGCAGAGCTGCTTTAGAGCCAGAGAACCAGGTCAGCAGAGCTGCTCTAGAGCCAGAGAACCAGGTCAGCAGAGCTGCTTTAGAGCCATAGAACCAGGTCAGCGGAGCCGCTTTAGAGCCATAGAACCAGGTCAGCAGAGCCACTTTAGAGCCTAAGAACCAGGTCAGCAGAGCTGCTTTAGAGCCAGAGAACCAGGTCAGCAGACCTGCTCTAGGGCCTAAGAACCAGGTCAGCAGAGCTGCTCTAGAGGCAGAGAACCAGGTCAGCAGAGCTGCTGTAGAGCCAGAGAAACCATGTCAGCAGAGCTGCTGTAGAGCCAGAGTAGAGCCAGAGAAACCAGGTCAGCAGAGCTGCTGTAGAGCCATAGAAACCAGGTCAGCAGAGCGGCTTTAGAGCCAGAGAACCAGGTCATCAGAGCTGCTTTAGAGCCAGAGAACCAGGTCAGCAGAACTGCTTTAGAGCTAGAGAACCAGGTCAGCAGAGCTGCTTTAGAGCCATAGAACCAGGGCAGCAGAGCTGCTGTAGAGCCATAGAACCAAGTCAGCAGAGCTGCTGTAGAGCCAGAGAACCAGTTCAGCAGAGCCGTTGTAGAGACAGAGAGCCTGGTCAGCAGAGCTGCTCTAGAGCCACAGAACCAGGTCAGCAGAGCTGCTTTAGATCCAGAGAACCAGGTCAACAGAGCCGCTGTAGAGCCAGAGAACCAGGTCAGCAGAGCTGCTTTAGAGCCAGAGAACCAGGTCAGCAGAGCCGTTGTAGAGCCAGAGAACCAGGTCAGCAGAGCCTTTGTAGAGCCAGAGAACCAGGTCAGCAAAGCTGCTTTAGAGCCAGAGAAACAGGACATTGGGGCTTATTTACAAGCCCCTTGCGCCGCCGCTGCGTCACTTTTTCCCACACAAAAGTGAAGCACCGGCAGTGCAAGGGACTTGTAAATAAGCCCTATTGTGCCCATTCGAACGCAATAAAACAGTTACGTAACCTTCACACCACGGAAAAGGTGAAATAAAGCACCAGTTTCTAAAGTTATTGCTCTTTCCACACTTACTGGTAACTCAAGTCTCCTGCCTGAGGTCTATTACATTTATTGTAATTTAAAACTTCAGGTATCAAAATGCAAAGTTGTGTGAGGTATTAGCCTTACACTGGCTGAACAACTGCCTCCTACCATAGGACTGTTACGAGTGTCTACAAATCTAAGATTGTATTTTGGGAAGTAGATGATGCACCTCATGCCTGCAACATAAAACAAGCATTTGCAATGCAATAGGGCTGGCATTACTAAAAGTCTGAGCTATTGGCGTTGCAAATGATAATGTTTGTTAGTTTTTGTAAAAAATATTCCAGCAGTAGCATAAGTACTGAAATAAAATACACGTAGACCACCAGTACCAATACCACCACCACTACCACCACCGCTACAACCACCACAAGTACCATAACCACCACTACAATTATTACTACTCTGTGGTGATAGTAATAATAATAGTGGTAGTTATGGTACTGGTGGAAAATTACTATTATAAATTACAATACCTGTTAATTTTTCAAAGGCATTGCCATTTACAATACCAATAGCTCTAAAACTCGCAGTTGCGAGACCTATTGCATTGTAAATGCTTGTTTTTCCTACCTCAGTGTTGTCGTTTTTCATTCCAAAGGAGCCAGAACTGCATTAATTAATAACATAAAATGCACAGGCTACACTTTTCTTTGCCGTGCAAATCCTGGAATAGCTCTTTTCTGGTTACCTGTGGAGGCATCCGTCCACATATCAATCGGAGTTGCATCTTTACTATCACTGCTCTAGTTTTCAGTAAGTGCTAGCAGATATATCACCAGCATTAGCATTAAATGACAACAGGCAATAAAAGGAGGAGAGCTTCTCCTCACCGTGATTATGATAGGAAGCTAACAGGAAACTGTGAATTCTTGATGGATCATGAGTCTCAGAAAAGACTCTAAGGAAAACATCTTTGCGAGATTTATCACTAACTACTGTCACTGTACCTGCCTCGGAGTGCAGACTCTTACTTCGCACCAATAACAATGGCTGAGTCTCCCCACAGTCTAATAAAACAATTCTCAAAGGCAAACAGGTTTCAAGAAATGTAACTTGGACTCAATGTTGGTAGCTTTATCTTAGCTGCAATTTATTCTTCCGGGAAAACGCATCAGGTGTTTTGTAAAGAACTTAAACGTATATATAAACGTTATGTAACAAGAAAGAAAGCAATAAGAACAATGTAACTAAATGGGAAAAGTCAAACAAGAGGATCAAATATTAGGCAAAAAGAAAAAATATTATTTTGAACATGGAACGAAGCAGAATTTGATACGTGAGAATCCCAAGTTTTCCTTTTTTCTTTTAGACTCCTGGTTTTGACTTCTGTTGCGAGAGATACATCCTAGTGCAGTTGCACTCACTGAAAGCACTGTTTTAGGTTGTAACTGCTAGTACCGCCTTTTAAAATAAGGTCTATTGCTGCACAACTGGGTAAGAAATTCTGTGCAGATTACACGTGAGCATATGTACACAAGAGTGTGCACATACTTTCAGGCTGAGCAATGACGATTGTTGCCAGTCTGGCATCTGCGCACAAGAAGCCCTGCAGCAGATGGCCCACAGAATACATTTGTTATGGTTTTCTAAGACATTGGCAATCCAAAAAGAAATGATCCCTTACTTTCTGGATGAACTGTTAATTCTTTAGTGCTTAAACTGTTTTTACACTTTACGTAACAAAAGTCTAACTCATAACTTTTGATTGGATATGGGTACAAAGGCAATTTATGTGTGTTTCCCAACCAAGATTTTGATTCGGACAGGCTTGTCACACACTTTTTCTGGCCCCAAATGCAAAGGCAATCAGATGGATTCAGTTGCTCTTGTCCAACTTGCCAGGCAAGTGGCAAGAGTGGGGGAGATGTGAAGCTCCCCTTCAACCATTCCCTGTCATGAGCACCCCGTTCGAGCGGGTGGGCATTGATATTGTAGGGCCTCTGGATCCCAAGACAGCCATGGGCAACAGGTTCATCCTGGCCTTGGTGGGCCATGCCCACTGGTACCCGTAAGCTATCACTCTGAAGACAGTGATGGTGCCCATCATGGCCCGGGCACTAATGGGGATCTTTACCTCCGTGGGTTTCCCCAAGGAGGTGGTATCTGACTGGGGTGCCAACTTCATGTCACTGTACATGAAGGCCATATGGCAGGAGTGTGGAGTGAACTACAAATTCACCAATCCTTACCACCCCCAGAGTAATGGGTTGTTTGAGAGATTCAACCATACCCTGAAAGGCAAAATTGGGGGTCTGTCCGAACCCATGAGGCATAAGTGGGATGTCCTCTTACCATGTCTTCTCTTTGCTTACAGGGAGATACCACAGAAGGGGTTGGCTTTAGCCCCTTTGAGCTGTTGTACAAGCACCCTGTCAGAGGACTTCTCAGTTTGGTCAAGGAGGGCTGGGTAGAAGTTCCTCAGAAGCCACCCCAGGATGTATTTAGCTACATGCTGGCCTTCCGAAACCAGACAGCCCGCTTCAGGAAACTCACTCAGGCGAACCTGGAAGCAAGCCTGGAGGACATGAAATGATAGTATGACCACAATACCACTCTGGTTGAGGTTCAGCCTGGACAGAAGGTGTGGGTTATAGAGCCAGTAGAGCAACATGCTCTACAGTACAAGTGGTCTGGCACATTCAAGGCCAAGAGTGCAAGAGTGATGACAGCTACCTGGTGGACTTGCGGACTCCTAGGAACCCCTTGACGGTCCTGCATGTGAAGCGCTGATGGAGCAGAGTAAATGAAAATTTTTTAACCTCCTAATAATTTTCGTAAAATAAATAATAAACATGTTCGTTTAAGTAAATAACCAACAATGTATGTTACATGTGAAGGGTTAAAGGTAACACGCTATTCAGTGTACAAAATAATCAACTTATAATTGTTTACGTGTCTAACATAACATAATATTTGCGTACTAATTAAATAATAAATGCATGATCTGTGCTTTTAAATAAAACGTGTGGTTGCAAAATAAAGCGATGGTAAGTAAGGGACGGCTTTATATGTTGCTTTTTGCTAGGTATTACCTAATTGGGGTACGTAGAAAGACGGGAGGGAAACGAAAGGGTTTATATTCTTTGTTTTAACAATATTTTGTTTATCTTTAAAAATAGTGCGCTTAGGCCTGTCGAGCAGCGATATAAAATGGCCACCGTTTGCTAGAGTACGCATGAGCAGGAAACCATGTGGTAGAGGAGAGAGGCTGGGGAAAAGGGATGATCACGTGCTCGTGCTGAGAGGCTAAGATGGAAGTATGGTCAAGGCTATTGTGACCTTTCTGAGCAGATGTGTGCCAAGATGATCAGCAAGAAGCGTGAGAAGTCAAACTGAATAAATGGACGGAACTGTTAAATCTAAAAAGTAGCAGAAAAAGATACAAATTGGACTGATCGAAGCGGATGAGCAATGACATGAACTGTGGGAAACGATGCAAGCATGGACATTCCACAAGGAACTGGTTAAGACCAGGAAGTTTGATTAAAATGTATATGGGCCTGAGTTGACCAATGAGAAAGAATCACGCCATGAAGATGCAACATTTTATTCAGTAAGCTAGAATTAGGGTATAAGAAGACCTACTATTGGTGGGAGGGGTTAGTTGTTGTTGGAGAGCAGATGCTGGAGAAGTTAGATACTGTAGATGGGTGAAGTTGCGGTTGCAGATGCTGACGAGCTGATGCTGCTGCTATTTTTATTTTCCAGTTGAGTATAAGATGCTGCTTTTGGAGAACCTTTTTATTCCTGATCAAATTTTCAGTTAGAACTATTAGATTTTTCCAAGACAGATAGATTGATCATTTAGAGTTCTTGCTATGATAACCTTATTTTTCCGTCTAATCGATATGCATTGCAATTTCAATTTATTCTTATAATGATGATAAATGTAAAGATCTGAATAATAAACTTAAAACTTATTTCTTGCTTCGAAACTTTACATAAACTTTATTATTCTTTAAACAAATGACTCAGTGATTCTTTAGCTCAATGATTAAAGTAAATTGATAAAGAGTTTATTGTGATTGAGCTGGTCTTAATCACCATCAACTGATTCCTACTAGTTGGTCCATCGACCAATGAGCGGTATACCTTAAAGCAAATGAGAAATATTATGTCATGTTAAAAGAGGTATCCCGTCTCCTTCCAGCGAATCGTTTTCTCCTAGGTTAATGACGGAGGAAATTCAGGGAATAAATGAGTAAGTGAATGTATATACGGTGTTATGGGCCCCACCGTCATATGGATATAGTGTGTGTGTTAGAGGAATAGTTGCACCTGGATGACCGAAGCATATAGGAGAATTATTTTTATTGTTAGCCCTGGATCAGATTTCTTGGTAGCAGAGTTATGGTTACTATAGATTAGTTTGGTGATTATTGATTAGTGATTATTGATAAGTTCATGTCTAACACTTTATGTTGAGTCGCGTTATGTTATATGTAAGTTTTCACGCTTCCGGGAAGTAGGAAGTGGAACACGTGTGGCAAGAGAAGTCACATGGAATGGTGCATTGTCTGAGTTCATATTGGTGATAACACAGGTTGTGTTATGATAGGGACATTTTCCGTATAAGAGGTGTGTAAGTGAAATAGTGATCGGTTTTCTTGTGAAACTCTGGCCTTAATTCTCAGGAGCAGTATAGTCTCCACATGTGTTTTATCCCCAGAGAAACGGGTTTACTGTTTGCTTGAAAGAAGGGTAAGGTAGAGGGAAGTACTACTTTATCAGCGAAACTGAAAATTCTGTGGTAGGGTAGAGGTAAGCGCTGCCTACTGGAAAATACAGAGTTCTTGTGTAAATGGTCAAAGCTATCTCTTTGGTTTAGCGAATCAGACAATGGAAATGTGTTTTAAATGTTGTAACTAACGAAGAATTGTTGAAAAAGCAATTGCCGATAAATTTTGTAAAGGAGGGGTCAAGAGCAGAAGTGACGTAGACAAGAGTCGCGCTGGGATTGGACAGTGCGCTAGTCACACGGAAACAGGAGCAGAACTGACGTAGACAAAAGCCGCGATGGGATTGGTCAGTGCGCAGTAGACGGAAATCGCTCTGATTGGAGCTTTGGTGTAAGTCGCGACAGGATTGGTCAAATAACCTAGTGACGTGGAAGTTTGTGATTGGAGTGTTGGTGTGAGTCGCGCTAGTATTGGTTGGAATAACGCATACAGAACAGTGTTGAATTGCGGATCATTTAAGGAGAAAAGAGATTGTGAATCATGTCGTATTATGAGTATGGAAGAGAGAAAACGTCATGGATGATGAATGTTAAGAATTTCTTTAAGAAAGACAAAAAGGTAGTGACTAGAGAGGGACAAATAATTCTCCGCCGAAATCACCAGCTTCGCATATGATGCTGAAATATGGATATCATACATGCATATAGTTAGAAAATTGGACAAAATATACCAAGAATGATGGAGCATTGGCTTTCCCTGAGAATGGTTCATTTAATGTAGCTGTACTACGGAACTTGAGAGAAAAGATGGCAATGTTAGAACCTAGACCTAGACCGACACAGTTTGAAGCTTTAACGGAATGGGAAGATGAGATGTATGAACGAGAGAGATTCAGAGGATTAAAGAATCATGAGTTTGTGCCTGGAAGGTTATGGGGAGTAAATCATGAGGACAGAATAAAGCGTTGGAGATGTGCAAATATGACAGGAGGTTTGTTTCCAGCTTTAACAGTTGAGGAAGAAGCAAAGAAAAAGTGTACCGAGAAAAAGAAACATATAGTGGTAGAAAAGTATGTGTATGGTGGTAGTGAAACGGATGACGAATCGCTGGAAGATATTTTAAACAGAAACCCACCTCCATACCAACAGACTTCTGCGGTGGTGACACCTAATGCACCGCCAATGGAAACTGGGAGGAATAAAAATCCCGAACGAAGAGATGAGACAAATAGGTCACAAGATCAATTAAAAACTTCACAAAATGAAGAGATAGAAAGTGACAATGCAACTGAATTAGCAAAAACGACAAGAGAATTGACTGAGAAAATAAGAGCATTGACAAAGAATATGGAAGCTGTAACTACCAGTGACAATAGGTCCAGTAATGCCAATTTTTGAGAAACAGAAAATTGATGAACGTTCTTTAGTGATTCCCATGAATTCATATTTGCAAAGAAAAAGAGAAGGGATGGAACCGAATAATGAAGGTGCACACCATTTGGCTAGTACCTATAGACCAAGCCCACCTACTAATTTGACGATAAATGAGAATGAGATTAGGAGAATACCTATGGTGACGGAGTCCGCATCAGGGACACCAGAAAGAAGTAATAATTGGATAGAATTAAATAGTACGCCTGTAGGTCCGACTCCAGATGAGTTAAATGAATGGATGAAAGCGCTAAAAACAAAAGAAACAGAAGTGAAACCATTAGATGTAATTAGGTTGAAAATAGACATGGAAGAATTGATTTTAGGAACAATTGGTACAGAAAAATAAAAAAATTATCAGGATGATGAGATTATGTTTTTGTGCAAAAGTCTTACATGGAGAGCTAGAAATTTACATGACAAATTGGAAGAGACAGCAAGTGAACTAGGAGTGGAGTTTGTAAAAGTGAGAACGTTGCAGAAACCATACAGAGTAGATTTTTGTGAGAAGGATATAGAGAATTTGAACACATCAGGAAGGCTGACCCAAATAAAAGAGTTAATTGTTTTACTGAGAAAATGGGGTGATGTGGATAGATGGAGCAATAGATGGATGAAAAGGAACGAGAAAACAACAGATAAAGCATCTTTGGCTTTTGCAGTGACAGATAAGGAACCAGTAGTAAGGGAGTACCCGATGAGAGAAACTCCAGGTGGTAGTTATGTGCATGTTCCATGGACTAGACAGGATATACTGTCATTTACAAATGACTTCCCAAAGTTGAGAGAAAAGCCAGTAGAATGGTACAGACAAGTGGAGAGATTTGTGAAAGTTTCAAAAGTGTTGTGGATAGATTTGGATGGATTGTTTGATATAGTAGTGCCAGCTGATTTGTGGACAGAATGTAAGATTACTATTGATTGGCCAACTGTAGAATATCCAAGGGACGCTAAAACAGGAGCGCCAGGACCAGAAGTGATGAGGAAGTACGACCAAGTAATTACCTTTTTGAAGAATAAGATTCCACCTAAAGAAACAGATTGTGTAAAAATAGACAGAACAACGCAGGAAAGTAAAGAGTCAGTGCATGCTTATTATGAAAGGCTGTTGTTGGTTTTTAAACAGTACAGTGGTTATGAGACACTAAATGAGAAGGATATGAGTCATTTTGTATATAGATTTGTGTATGGATTGAAACCAGAGATAAGTGAAATGATTAAGCAGCATATGATTTGTTGGCAGAATAGCACAGTTGACGAGGTTTTGAGATATGCTAAGTATTGCAGTGATGATATTGAGAATAGACAGCGTAAATTGAAAGAAAAGGCCATGTGGGCACAGGTGAAAGTTGCAGAGAAGCAAGAAGCTCAATTGAGTAATACCGGAAATGAAACAGGACAGGTTAGATCCCGACCTAATATAGGTAAAGGAAAAGGACAAATGAGCATAGATGAGGCAAAGAAAAAGTGGCCATGCCACAACTGCGGAAAGCTAGGACATTGGAGAAACGAGTGTAAATTTCCTCCAAAACCTAATGTGGAAAATCAATCATTAAATTCACAGATGCAGAGTGAGGTAGTTACTCAACAAGGTCAGGTGCCACAACCACCACTTCCCAAGAGTGTTAACCAACAGAAATACAGTACAGAAACAGGATTCTACGGAGGAGAACAGGTAACACAGTTGCCGCGTGCAGCTGCAATTTCTCATTATTGGTTACGACAGGATGAGGATGACACGGATGAAAGTTTCTGACGGTGCCTAGGAGAGGGGAAGAGTGCGTGCTTGGCGCAACTCTAGAGGTAGATCAGTCTGGTCCATTTGTGGATGGAGAAGTGAATGGTGCAAATGTAACATTGCTTGTTGACACTGGAGCTACCCGTTCTACTGTTAGGTCAGTGGAAATTCCAAACCTTCCTCTCTCAGGTGAACATATCCAAGTAGTTGGAGTTTCAAATCAGCAAATTAAGACGCCTCTTACTAAATTAGTGGAGGTAAGAATTGGTCCATTTAGTGAAATGCACCGATTTGTGGTATGCGATTGTAGTCACATGAACCTGTTAGGACGCGATTTATTGTGCAAGATGAATTGCACTATCTATTGTACTCCAGACGGAATTGCATTTCAGACCCCAGATGAAGATGTATTGTATAAAATGACAATGGTGAATTTAGAACCAGAAGTAAATGATTTGTTTCCTGTATTTGATGCAGAGAAAATCCCAATTGAATTGAAAAAGACAGTGAAAGAAGAAGTGTGGGACTTTACAGGAGAAGATGTAGGATTAATGAAAGGAGTAGATCCCGTTAAAATAACAGTGAAAGAGGGAACGAGTTACCCAAATACGCCCCAGTATAAATTGACACCAGAAATAATTGAAGGAATAACGCCAGTAATAAATAAAATGATTGAACAAGGGATTTTAAAAGAAATCATGAGCAGTCCATGTAATTCGCCAATAATGGGACTTAAAAAGCCAAACGGAACATATAGAATTGTACAGGATTTGAGGAAGGTAAACAAAATTGTTGTGCCTTGTTGCCCGATAGTACCGAACCCTGCTGTGATTCTATACCAGATTCCAAGGGAAGCAGAATGGTACACAGTAATTGATTTATGTCATGCATTTTTCTCTATTCCATTGCATCCAGATAGCCAGCCATTATTTGCGTTTAGGTTTGGAGAGCGTATTTTGGCATGGTGCCGGATTCCTCAAGGGTACCCAGAAAGTCCCTCAATCTTTAATCAGATTCTAAAGAAATCGTTGGAAGATTTAAGAATGCCAGAAAAGTCAGTGATGGTTCAGTATATTGATGACTTACTGGTGGCATCAAAAACGAAGGAAGCATGTGTCAATGATACAATTGCTTTGCTGAATCATTTGGCAAAAAGAGGACATAAAGTGTCCCCTTCAAAATTGCAGTTTTGTCAACAAGAAGTCCAGTATTTAGGGCATAAAATTGAGAAAGGAGTGCGAAAGGTAACGACTGAAAGAATAAAAATGATTCAAGGAATGAGAGCCCCAATGACACAAAGAGAGGTAAGAATGTTTCTGGGAATGGTTGGATATTGTCGACAATGGATAAGCGGTTTTTCGCTGATTGCTAAACCATTGCAAAAACTAACAAAGAAGGATGTTAAGGATCCTTTTGAAATGAATGATGAGGAAATGAAAGCATTCAGAGAGCTGAAAAAGAAATTGTGTGAAGCTCCAGCATTGGGAATGCCTGACTATGAGAAAGATTTTGAGTTGTATTGCAGTGAAAGAGATGGATGTGCATTTTCAGTTTTGGTACAGAGACATGGAACTATGAAAAGACCCATTGCATATTTTTCAGCTGTTTTAGACCCTGTAGCGAAAGCGTTGCCTGGATGTTTGAAAGCAGTTGCTGCTACTTGTGTGAGTCTGGAACAGAGTGAAGGCATAGTGATGGGATATCCACTGAGAGTATATGTTCCCCATTCTGTGGAAATTCTCTTGACAAGAACGAAAACCCAATACATGACACATAGTCGGCTGACTAGGTATGAAAAAGTAATTTTGAGTGCAGATAATGTGACCATTGACAGATGTATGAATGTGAATCCTTCAACATCTTTACCAGATGAAGAAAGTATAATTGAAATGGATGAAGTAGATCACGATTGTCTGAATGTGCTTGAATATTGCACAAAACCAAGGTCAGACATACGAGATGAGCCTTTAAAGGAATCAGATTATATTCTGTTCGTGGATGGCTCATGTTTGAGAACGAGTGATGGAATTCTAAGTGCAGCATATGCGGTTTGCACAGTAGCAACTGTAATGGAAGCGTCTTGTCTGAAAGGGATACGGTCTGCCCAAGTCGCAGAACTAGTAGCTCTGATTCAAGCATGCAAATTGGGAAGAAATGTACGGGTTACGATTGTGACAGATAGCCAGTATGGCTTTGGGGTGGTGCATGACTTTGGTCAGATCTGGTCACAAAGAGGTTTCTTGACGTCTGCAGGAACGCCCATTAGAAATGGAGATTTTGTGAAAAAGTTGCTTGAGGCGATACAGCTGCCTAAACAGATTGCTGTTGTGAAGTGCAATGCACATAAAAATGGGGAAGACTACATAACTGTCGGTAATAAATATGCTGACGAAATTGCACAGTACTGTGCAAAGAATGTGGTTTCTTTAAACAAAAGTCGAGAAAGAGAGCATATTTCTTGTCCTTTGCTTTTTACTAACCCTGTTGAGACATGGGATGAGGTGAGACAGTTACAGGAAGCTGCAGATGATGAGGAAAAAGATAAAAGCAGGATGTAGAAAACATGAAGAAAATGATGTTTGAGTTTACAGAGATGAAAGACCAGTTATGCCTGATAGCATGATTTCTGACATGGCACGGATGTACCATGGACAAGCACATATTGGGAGAGATTCAATGATCAGACTTTTTAGACAAACATGGTATAATCCAAAATTCAGAGCCATAGCTGAGAGTCTTTGTCAGAGATGTCTTATTTGTCAACAGATAAATCCAGGAAGGAAGACAGTAGTGAGTCTAGGAACAATAGGACGAGAAGGAGGTCCTTTCACTAGAATGCAAATGGATTTTATTGAAATGCCACCTTGCAACAGACTAAGGTATGTCCTAGTGGTCGTCTGTTTGTTTTCCCGTTGGGTGGAAGCATACCCAACCAGAAGGAATGATGGAATAATGGTAGCAAAACTTATGCTGCGAGAATTCATTCCGAGGTATGGTTTTCCAGTCACGATTGAAACGGATAGAGGAACACATTTCCAAAATGAATTAGTTAAACTGATTTGTGAAGCACTTAGTATTAAACAGAAACTGCATTGTGCATACAGACCAGAGGCTTCTGGAATCGTAGAGCAAGTGAATGGAACAATTAAGAACAGGTTAGGAAAAATGTGTCAAGCTACAGGACTCAAATGGCCAGATGCCTTGCCATTAGTTTTAATGACAATCAGAAGTATTCCGGAAAGGAAAACTGGACTCAGTCCCCATGAAATAATTATGGAACGAGCAATGAGACAAGCACAAGTACCTGTCAACAAACTACTGACTATAACTGATGATCTAGTACTGGATTATTGCAAAGGATTGGCTGATGTGGTGCGTTCTGTGTTTCATCAGGTTGGACCGGATGCGACCACTCTTGAAAGAAAACCAGCTCACGACTTGAATCCAGGAGATTGGGTCCGCATAAAAGTCCACAGGAGAAGAAACTGTTTGGTTCCTCGCTGGGACGAACCACGACAAGTGATCCTGGTGACAACCACTGCAGTCAAGTGTGCAGGAGTGAAACACTGGGTGCATGCCAGTCACACCATCAGAGTTCCAGAACCTGAAGATCGACATGTGAGTCGACATCTGGAAGTATTGGATAACAGTTCAGCATCAGAAGTAGAAGAAAAAACAAACAGGGTGCCAGAACCTGAAGATCGACCTGTAAGTCGACATCTGGAAGACCCAACTACAAGTGCAACGACAGAAGAAGTAGAGGAAATAGCTGAAGTTCCAGAACTTGAAGATCGACCTGTAAGTCGACATCTGGAAATATCAGATACCAGTTCAGAATCTGATACAGATCATTCGGATTGTGAAGAAATTCTAAAAAGAAATTGGAAATTTGAAAGCATAAGAGAAGAAACTGAGCCAGAAGATAGTAACAGTGAGCAACCAAGCACAAGTTGTGGTGAAAATCCTTCGGAGATAATATTAATAGATGAAGAAGGGAGAGTTTCAAGCAGAAAATTAGAAAATTTGGAAAATCCCCGAGGAGCAGTAGGGACAGATAGTCAAACACGAGAACAGGGAAATTTAGAAGCAGATAGAGAGACTGACACAAATTCGGAAGAACCTCGAGGAGGGACAGAAATAGGTGAACGAAGGAAGATAAGAAAAGAACCACAAGTAGAGGAAGAAAATGAGATTATAAGTTTCAAAATAAGAGACAATAACGAAAGAATTGAAACAGAGTCTGAAGAAAGGGAGAAGAAATAAACCAAAAACTAGAGTCAAGAAAAAGAAATTGGAAAACAGAAAGAGAGGAAAAAGGAAGTGAGGCAAAAAGGCCAAGAAAAGGAGACAATTGGCCCACCGAAGTAAGAAAATTAAGATACAGAATCATAAGGTTAGATGGGAAAAGTGCTGAACAAGTGAATGAAATAAGTCAGAGAGAGCAAGAAAAACAAGGTGGAAAACACTTGCAGAAAACGAAAAGAGTAAAGAAGGTAAATCCGAAGTATAGATCGCCTGAATGGTTGTATCTTGCTTTGACTGATAACAAAGAAGAAAAGAACACACACGAGAACCCAGAACAAGGAAACCTAATGGGTGAAGGTGAGGTGCAACAAACCTGAAGAAGTTTAAATAGCTTCTACCGGACTTGACAAAACACTGGATCTGACAAATTTTACCGGATATGACAAAGAAAGAATTCTGAAAAAGAATTAAAAGAAAGTACCAAGTAAAGACAAAACATTGGAGTACAGAGTGGCAAATAAGTCATTTTCTGAGGTGTAGTGACACAATTTTCTGGAAAACAAATAAATAAGGTTATAAAACAAAATGGAGAATAATAGAGATAGAAAATGTAAATGTGAGTTTTTAAGTAGATGATGTAAGATGTGCTGTTTTTGTACAGGATTATTAATGACAGTATGGGTGGTTTTAGCAATCACTATTCCAATTAGTTTAGCTGTAGCAGAAAAGTCTAATAACACTGAGAAAGAAAAAGGAGCTAACACTCAAGAACCAGTTATTTTAAAAAGTAGTGCAGAATTACACAAGGACAAATCGATAACAGATTTTTCTAAAAATGTTTTTACTAAATTATTATATGAGTATGTAGAAACAATGGATGTAAGAGATTGCTATGTTTGTATGCAGTTGCCTGCATCTGTAGCAGAGGGTGTGACTTATCATCACCTCCCTTTGACGTATGGAATAACATGTAGTGTCTTAGCAAGTTTATTTTATAAAACAGGAAGATTAGAATATTATTACACTGACATAGATAAGATTTTTGCGAAAGTTTCTGTAGTTTCCGAGCTAAACAAAATAAAAAGAGGGAAAAACGTTTGGTGAATATTTTTTAGAAGATAAGATTTTAACATTAGATAATATAATTAGGTACAACCTTACCTGTGAGTTAAAGAAGGAAGAAAAAGTATTTTTAGAAATGGTTGAAGAGAGAAGAGTGAAATTTCAAAGAAAAGTGATAGAAGAGACAAAAACACCTCTTTGGGCGTTTGAGGAAGACAATCATGACAAGAAAAAGACAAATGCAGCTATGACTCTGGATTGGCCCCAACAGGGAAGGTTGTGCATTAGAAGAAATAAGACAAGATATGACAATTATTTTGTGGGTTCCAGTATTTGCCATGATAATTATCAAATTTTAGGCGGATGGGGATTCAAAGGGGAAAACATCCAATATTTCCAGGGATCTATTATGTTTTGCGGTAATAGGGCTTATTACAGGTTACCGGACCATTGGTATGGGTCATGTTATTTAGGCCTGGTTTTTCCTAAGATTTTCCATATGGACAGAA
Organism: Calotriton arnoldi; assembly: GCA_963921515.1. NCBI lineage: Eukaryota > Metazoa > Chordata > Amphibia > Caudata > Salamandridae > Calotriton > Calotriton arnoldi. The sequence continues at coordinate 4,601,008 of CAWUFW010000205.1, forward strand.
AAGAAAAAGGAACACACAGAATGATAAACACCTTTACACGTAGAAAAAGGGAAAGTTTTTCAGAAATAGTAGGTGATATTTTTGGAGCATTGATACCAGCAGTGGGAATATCTTTGAATGCATTTAGAATTCGGAAATTATCCACAGTGGTAGATCGTTTATCTACAGATACTGCTGGAGGGTTCTTGACGGTAAATACCGAGATGGTTGCCATGAGAGCTATGGTGATGCAAAATCGACTTGCCCTTGACATTCTTTTGGCAAAAGAGGGTGGAGTCTGTGGAACGCTGAAAGTCCAACATTGTTGCACTTACATTCCAGATAAAAGTGAAAATATACAGAAGTATATAACAAATATTACAAGTTTGCACAAAGAACTGGTTCCACTGGAGGTTGAAAGTGCATTGGGAAAACTTGGTAAAGGGTTTTCTTCAGTAATAAATTGGTTAACAAGAATGAGTGGATTAATAATAGGGAAAGTTATAATAATAGCAACCATGATAATAATAATAATTTTAGTGCTGAAGCTTGTAATAACATGTATAAAGAGAAGAAGAAGACAGAATAAAATAGAAATAGAAAACATGATAAACAAGGAAAGAGAGAGAGAAATGGGTGAAATAGAGTTAGAAGAAATAAAAGAGAACATGTACAAGAAAACGAAGAGACAAGTTGAAAGGGATACAGTTGTGTAAACTAACAAAAGCAAACGGATAAAAGATATATGCTGTCTGAGAAAATTGTATAACTTGGGTTTTGTGGTGATATTAAAAAAATCACCAAAGGGGGAGTTGATGGAGCAGGGTAAATGAAAAAATGTTAACCTCCTAATAATTTTCGTAAAATAAATAATAAACATGTTCGTTTAAGTAAATAACCAACAATGTATGTTACATGTGAAGGGTTAAAGGTAACACGCTATTCAGTGTACAAAATAATCAACTTATAATTGTTTACGTGTCTAATATAACATAATATTTGCGTACTAATTAAATAATAAATGCATGATCTGTGCTTTTAAATAAAACGTGTGGTTGCAAAATAAAGCGATGGTAAGTAAGGGACGGCTTTATATGTTGCTTTTTGCTAGGTAATACCTAATTGGGGTACGTAGAAAGACGGGAGGGAAACGAAAGGGTTTATATTCTTTGTTTTAACAATATTTTGTTTATCTTTAAAAATAGTGCGCTTAGGCCTGTCGAGCAGCGATATAAAATGGCCACCGTTTGCTAGAGTACGCATGAGCAGGAAACCATGTGGTAGAGGAGAGAGGCTGGGGAAAAGGGATGATCATGTGCTCGTGCTGAGAGGCTAAGATGGAAGTATGGTCAAGGCTATTGTGACCTTTCTGAGCAGATGTGTGCCAAGATGATCAGCAAGAAGCGTGAGTAGTCAAACTGAATAAATGGACGGAACTGTTAAATCTAAAAATTAGCAGAAAAAGATACAAATTGGACTGATTGAAGCGGATGAGCAATGACATGAACTGTGGGAAACGATGCAAGCATGGACATTCCACAAGGAACTGGTTAAGACCAGGAAGTTTGATTAAAATGTATATGGGCCTGAGTTGACCAATGAGAAAGAATCACGCCATGAAGATGCAACATTTTATTCAGTAAGCTAGAATTAGGGTATAAGAAGACCTACTATTGGTGGGAGGGGTTAGTTGTTGTTGGAGAGCAGATGCTGGAGAAGTTAGATACTGTAGATGGGTGAAGTTGCGGTTGCAGATGCTGACGAGCTGATGCTGCTGCTGCTGCTATTTTTATTTTCCAGTTGAGTATAAGATGCTGCTTTTGGAGAACCTTTTTATTCCTGATCAAATTTTCAGTTAGAACTATTAGATTTTTCCAAGACAGATAGATTGATCATTTAGAGTTCTTGCTATGATAACCTTATTTTTCCGTCTAATCGATATGCATTGCAATTTCAATTTATTCTTATAATGATGATAAATGTAAAGATCTGAATAATAAACTTAAAACTTATTTCTTGCTTCGAAACTTTACATAAACTTTATTATTCTTTAAACAAATGACTCAGTGATTCTTTAGCTCAATGATTAAAGTAAATTGATAAAGAGTTTATTGTGATTGAGCTGGTCTTAATCACCATCAACTGATTCCTACTAGTTGGTCCATCGACCAATGAGCGGAATACCTTAAAGCAAATGAGAAATATTATGTCATGTTAAAAGAGGTATCCCGTCTCCTTCCAGCGAATCGTTTTCTCCTAGGTTAATGACGGAGGAAATTCAGGGAATAAATGAGTAAGTGAATGTATATACGGTGTTATGGGCCCCACCGTCATATGGATATAGTGTGTGTGTTAGAGGAATAGTTGCACCTGGATGACCGAAGCATATAGGAGAATTATTTTTATTGTTAGCGCTGGATCAGCGCCATAGATCCCACTTTGAGAGGTTTGAATTAACCATGCTCTTGGCTACTGATGATGGGTTGAAGAGGAGAGTGAACCTCTCCCCGACCTCCTCTGTGTCAAGGAGCCAGATGGGTCAGTGAAAGGTATAGTCTGTTTCCCTACACTGATGCTGGAGCAGCAGGGTGGCCATCGCTATTTGCTGGGGCAGATTGCCACCTTGTTTTCACTCACTCCAGGTGTCACCCATTGGTGCACGCACAAATTGACACTGGGGACAGTCCAACCGGGAAGCAAAAAATGTACAGGTTGACAGACAGAGTGAAGGCAAGCATCAAGGAGGAGGTGTCCAAGATGTTAGCTCTAGGGGTGATTGAGCCCTCCTCAAGTCCTTGGTCCAGCCCAATGGTCTTGGTTCCCAAAGCTGCTGCACCCAGGGCCACTCCATAACCGTGGTTCTGTGTAGACTACCGTGGGCTCAATGCTGTCACTAAGACTGACGCCCATCCCATTCCCTGAGCTGATGAGCTCATTGATCGGTTGGGAGCTCCAGGAAACTCGCTCAGTTGAACCTGGAAGCAAGCCAGGAGGTCATGAAACATTGGTACTACCAGAAAACCACTATGGTTGAGTTTCATCCTGGTCAGAAGGTGTGGGTAATGGAGCCAGAAGAGTTGCATGCTCTACAAGACAAGTGGTCTGGCCCATATACGAGGTGAAGAAACTAAAAAGTGATGTCACCTACCTGGTGCACTTACAGACTCATAGGAAACCCTGGAGGGTCCTGCACATGAACCACCTCAAACCACACTTCCAGAGGTCTGAGTTGATCATGCTCTTGGCTAGTGATGATGGGGTGGAAGAGAAGAGTGAACATCTCCCCGACCTCCGGTCTGCCAAGTAGCAGGATGGATCGGTGGAAGGAGTGGTCGTCTTCCCTACATGGACCCCAGAGCAGCAGAGTGACTGTCGCCAGATGTAGGGGCAGTTTGCCACTCTATTCTCACTTACCCCAGGAGTCACACATTGGTGCACTCATGATATTGACACTGGGTACAGTCCACCTGTGAAGGCTACCATCAAGTAAGAGGTGTCCAAGATGTTAGCTTTAGGGGTGATTGATCCCTCCAGCAGTCTTTGGTCCAGCCCAGTGGTCTTGGTTCCCAAAGCTACCATGAGCTCAATGCTATCCCTTAGACTGATGCCCACCCCATCTGATGAGCTCATTGATCGGCTGGGAGCTGTCAAGTTCCTCGGTACGTTTGATCTAATGTCTGGGTACTGGCAGATTGCCTTGACAGAGGTGGCACAGGAGAGGTCAGAATTCTCGACACCAGAAGGGCACTACCAGATCTAGGTCATGCCTTTTGGGTTGAAGAACACCCATGCCCCCTTTCAGAGGTTGGTCAACCGGGTCATGGCCGGTCTGGAGGACTTCAGTGCCACCTACCTGTATGACATTGCACTGTTCAGTTGGGAGGACCACTTTCACCACCTGTGGGAAGTGCAGAAGGCAGGCCTCATTATTAAGGCCAGTAAGTGCCAGATAGGTCAGGGGTCTGTGGTGTACTTGGGACATCAGGTAGGAAGTAGTCAGGTGGTGCCCCTACAACACAAGATTGACGCCATTCTGGCTTGGGCACCCCCCAAGACACAGATAGAGGAGAGAGCCTTCTTAGGTCTCACCGGGTACTACAGCAGATTTGTCAAGGGGTACCGCACCACTGTTGCTCCCTTGACAGAGTTGCCTTCAAGGAAACAGCCACGTCCGATGATCTGGACTGAGGCATGCCAGACCGCTTTTGATACCCTGAAGGAGGCCATGTGCACAGCGCCCATGTTCAACGCACCTGACTTCTCCAAGGAGTTTGTGGTCTATACTGATGCCTCAGAGCATGGTGCAGGAGCTGTGCTTTCACAGCTGTACAAAGAGGGCCTAGATCAACCGATAGCTTATATTATTAGGAGGGTATTTCCCGGGGAACAGAGGTGGAGTGCAATTGAAAGGGAAGCTTTTGCTGTGGTCTGGGTGCTGAAGAAACTAAGAACCTACTTGTTTGGGACTCATGTCCGGATTCAGACAGACCACAGACCCCTCAGATGGTTAATGCAGATGAGGTGTGAGAGCCTAAAGCTGTTTAGGTGGTCATTTTCCCACAGGGAATGGACTTTACAGTGGAACACAGCCTTGGCACAGAACACACCAGTGCTGATGGTCTGTCCAGGTTCTTACGCCTTAGTGAGGAGAACTTCCATGAGGTTAGGTAGTTCTCCCCACTTTCAGCTTGGGGGGGGACTGTATTAGACCTGGCACCTTTGGCATGTTTTTCCCCTGTCCTTTTTGCTTCTGACCTCCTGGTTTTGTCTGTGTGCTGCATTTAGTTTTTGCTGGTTTTAGAACTATGGGCAATTTACCACTGCTGATCAGTGCTAAAGTGCAAGTGCTCCCTGTGTAAATTGTGATTATGATTGGTTATTCATGATTGGTATATTTGATTTACTGGTAAGTCCCTAGTAAAGTGCAATGTGTGTGCCTAGGGCCTGCAATTTGAATGCTACTAGTGGGCCTGCTGCACTGATTGTGCCACCGTCATGAGTTGCCTCAGGCCTGCCAGTGCAGTGTCTATGAATGTAGTTTTTTACTGCCATGTGAACCTGGTAAGCCCACCCACTTGCCAGGCCTAAGCCTTCCCTTTTACTACCTGTAATGTACCTCTAAGGTGGGCCCAATGTAGCCCCATGGGCAGGGTGCAGTGTATTTAAAAGGTAGGACATGTCCTAGTGTGTTTTACATGTCCTGATAGTGAAATACTGCTAATTTAATTTTTCACTATTGCAAGGACTATCTCTCCTGTAGGTTATCATTGGAGCTCCCTTGTAGCCTCTTACAAGTGTAACTTCCATTTGGGAAGAGATAGAGATTTGGAGTCCCTGAACTCACAATTTAAAAATACATCTTTTAGTGAAGTTGTTTTTTAAATTGCATGTTTGGAAATGGCACTTTTAGAAGGTGGGCATTTTCTTGCTTTACCATTCTGTGCCTCTACCTGCCTGTAGAATCCACGTCCGATTTAGACGGACAGTTGGGCTGTTTGTGCATTCACTCTAGGCAGTCACACAAAGGGAGCTGAAGTGTGCGCTGCATATCTGATGGCCCATCCCTAGACTGATGGGTCTTCCTGAGCTAGAGTGATGGGAGGAGTTGTCACTGACACCTGAATAGGGCTGTGGCTGTCCTCACACAAAACTGTCTCCACCACCTGTAGTGTGCGTGGAGCCAGGTCAAGTAAAGCCTTGATCTTGTACACTACAGAGACTTTCCTTTGAAGTTTGCCGACTTCAAAGGCAGAAATTGGTATAAGTACTGAAGCTGTGACACTATAACTTCGGAGCACTTCTGGACTGAGAGGACATTATGCTATGAAGAAGAGCTGGATGCTGTAGGAGGGGAACTGCCACTCTGCTTGTTGCTTTGTTGTGCTGGCCTACTGCTAGCTGCTTCTGTCCTGGGAATGAGAGGACTGGACTTTGCTTTCTACATCCTGCTTTCCAAGGATCTCCACAGGCTTGTGTGTGCTTGCCTCCTGTTAAGTAGTCTCAGGGCGATCAAAGACTTCATCCACAGCTCCTGAAGCCTGCTGAGAGATCTGACCAGCCAAGTGGTGCCAATTCCAGCTCTGGGCCCATGCATCAACCACCAGCATCTGTTTTTCCTGATGCAGCACTGCCATGTGTTTGAAAAACCAACGCATCACCGCAGTGCGGCCAAAGAATCAATGTAGCGCCTGCCGTGTGGCTGAATGATCGCCGCAGCCCGAGTCCTGAGCCCCATGTCTCCGACGTCCGCAACACCCACACCAACTCCGACGCAGGCCCTGTTGAGCAGCTAAGAAGTCAACACATCACCTGCTTTATCGCTGTAAAATCAACACAGAGCCTGTTTTGCCACTGCCGCATCGATGCAGCGCGTCCGGATTTGCAACGCATCGTACCTGTGCACAAAGTTCTTCATCGACATGGTCCAACAATAAGGAACCTTGGCTGCATGTCTGGAGTTGACGCAACACCTCCCCTCACAGTAAGAAACTGACGCATCACCTCCCTTGACAGTAAGAAACCGACGCATCACCTCCCCTGCACTGCAATAAGGAACCGATGCATCACCTCCCCTGGCAGTAAGGAACTGATGCATCACCTCCCCTGGGAGTAAGGAACCAACGTATTGCTTTGCTTTTCCAGCGCCTCACCTCCTCTATGCCTGTTTTCATTTTTGATTTTGACGCATCCCAGGTACTTTCTGATAAAAGTGACACAACTATAATTTCCTATGGACTGAACTACTTTGAACCTTTTAAAAGTTATATCTTTACTTGTGTATTTTGAATTTTTGTAATTTTGGTCTTGTTTTATTCAGATAAATATTTGTTATTTTTCTAAACAGATACGGTGTCCTTTTGTAGTATTTTCACTGTGTTACTGTGTGTTTGTGTACAAATGCTTTACACATTGCCTCTAAGATAAGCCTCACTGCTCGTGCCAAGTAGCCAAGGGGGTGCGCAGGGGATATCTTGGGTGTGTAACTCCCTTACCCTGACTAAAATAAGGGTCCCTACTTGGACAGGGTGTAAGCCGCTGCCAACCAGATACACCCATTTCTAATAACTTGTTTCAGTGAATTTTTTGCATTTTTTTATTTACATACCTCATTCATCCATTTCTTGTGGCCCACCAACATGTGGGGTAAAAACCTGCTGTGCGTGGCCAAAGGACATGCTCAGCAGGGGTTGGAAAAGAACAGATGTGGTGCACAAAACACATTTTTACATTTTAAATTTCAAAATTTGTGAATCCTGAGACCCCGGGAAGGTCAGGGGTATAGACAGAGGGTCTATGATTCACAAAGTGCCACAGGATAAGCAAATCCAATGATATAAATATTTTTGTAATATTTATTTTAATGCAGGGGTTCTGTTTGTGCTCCCTACAAGAACCTAGGGGATAAGGATAGGTTTAGTCTGCCACTTATGTAATTTTGATTTCATTTTTCTAACAGATTGTGAATCAGCAATGGATGACTGAAGAAAAGCTCCCTAGGTGAGTAGTTTTTTATTTTTGTTTATTGATCGGATTTGCAAATCCTTTGTGCATTTGAGAATCCTTAAATCTGTGGATTAACAGTCAAGATAGCTCGAAAAGCTAGCCTCTGAGTGGCTTAGTGGACACGTTTAGACACTAATTTATCAAAATTGGTAAAAAGATGTACACCAAATCAAGCAAGGTTTTGCACTTCCTTGAGTAACGTTATACTTACTCTCCAAGTTTTGTCTATTTTGTTTAGCCATTATTTTATTATCAAGGAGCAAAGAGTCCCATGGCAGTTAAAATGGGAAATGTCAGTTTTGAGATTCCCCCTTTTTTGGTCTCAGCTTGACAGATCTACACAAACCTTGCCAGGATGAATCCAAGGGGATTAGCATATCATAAATGCCTTTGCAATGGAAAGTCTGACTTAAAAAAACTACAAAAGGTGGCATTGTAATATATATTTATCTAAGAGAGTGATATTTGGTTGAAGAGTGATTCATTTCAATTTTTAAAATTATGATTTTTTTGTTTATGTATTAATTTTGAGTAGTACCTTAAATGTACATGAAAAACCAGGCTGAATGCAAATTATGTAAATAAATATATTACTATAGAATTGCGAAAATAATTAATAAGGTAATTATATTACTAGAGAGGATATATTTGCAACACTTATATTAATTTTATAGATGCTGTTTATATTTTCCGTAAGGGAATTGCCGGAGTTCACTAATATTACAGAGAGCCTGAGGATTTCAAATTTTCTGGAGGAATATCAAATATTGCAGCAAGTGTTGGAGATGTGATATTAATGGTGAAATCTTGTTTTAAGGTGTTCAATTACAACCTGAGTAGATAACGCCCAGCACAGAGAAGAGTCAGAGTGGTGATATTTAGTGTCTCTAATTTCTCTCTCATCCTATTTCCCTTTCCCCTGATCTAGGTCAAATCTTCATATTCTTAGCATGAATAAAGGGCCACAGGAAAGGTGAGGTGTACAACTATTCATTACTCCCTTTAGATCTGGAGTTCCAGATACTGCTTTGCTTAAGAGAGCTCTGAGTTTATTAGGCTCTACCACCTCCACACCTTCTGTATATCCTTGACTCATTCAGGGTAGCTTTGAGTTCAGACACATTAGACATCTGTTATTAATGACTGTCATTATGCTCTGAGTCATTTTCGTCTATACATCCAAATCATAGTCTTCCAAGTCCTAAGCGGGATGTCTGGGTTTATTCTCCCACTTTGTTCATATAATTTGTAGTAGGCTTTTGACAGGCTGGCCCTAAATATGTTTAAAGGGTTTGAAGGAACGTTCTCTTTTCTAGTACCACCTTATGAAAAATGACTGGAATGGTAGCTGGATGTTCTACCTCCTCCTTGGCAGCTGCTGTGTCAGGCCCCAATCTTATAGGTTAGCACATTCCTCCCAGGAGGAAGCTGGTTCCCTTCTTGTGACCATCTGCTTGGTGTAAGGAACTCAGGTATGGCATGTTTCACCACTACTAGAATGAATCTGTTTAAAACAATGGACTTATGGTACTTAAATCAACAGTGTCCATTCCCACCCTCTCAGAAGCATCCCTAACGGTGACTGTGTAATCAATGAAGCAGATAGCCTGGGTTATCTCAATAGAAGGAAATAATTGGCTTACCAAGAGTTTTTTTTCAAAAATGAAAAGGAGAGCATGCTTAAATGAAATTGGATGAAATTGAAAATAGCTCATAAGTCCATGACTATGTCAGAATTACACCAATATGGCACTAAAAAGTGAACTTGGAATAGATTGAGTTTACATGTACTAGCTACTCAGCCAGGAATTAAGTTTAATGCTCAGAATTGACCAATTATTCACAAATAAGGCCCAAAAAACACAACACATACGACTCTAATGGCTACAACGAAAAGCTTCTCATCATCTAGCAACGTTAGGGAACTTATGGGATCACTTCAATGGCTGAAAAAAGAGGGGGTGTTATTACAAGAAGTACATGGCGATTTTGCTACTATCAAGTACTTCACTAAAATCTCAATGGGGATCATATATTAGCACACAGAATGTGCAGGTCAAATTGGACAAATAAGTGAGAAAGGGAAGGGTAGCTGGGAGAAAGTGGTTTATTAGTTGGGGTGGCTGGGTTTCCAATCACTATCTTGTTAAGTCCATACATAGATTTCAGTAATTTAAACCTGAGCTCAACCCTTGGTAGCTGTTGCACAGAGCAGACAGGCTTTACTTAAGAAAATGTGTAAAGTATTTAGAAGGGCCAAAAACAGTTTACAAAAGGTCAAAAACACAACACAATGAAAAACGCACTACAATGTATTAAATAATAGAAACCCCCCCCCCAACATTTGGGGTGTACAGTTTCCATTCCCTTCTTAAAACAGATTCAGTCTTGTACTTCACAGCAGTAAATCAATGACAATTTCTATAGTGCTATACATTTGTGAACCCCTGCAAACGTGTGAGCGTTTGTGTACTCATATAAGAGGTTCTTGTCCAGGAAATCACTCAATTCGCCCTTTTGCTAATATTACTTCACATTTAAATGTATATCAAACTAGAATAATTGTAAGTGTGACTAGGCGCCCACTTCAGAGTTTGGCAGAAAGGTGATCTGCTCGCATTATTTAGAGATTGCTGCATCTTACGTTTTCCATCTTCTGAGCCACCAATTGTCTTTTGACAGAAAACTTCCCCAACTGGCCAAAGGAACGGAGACCATTGGAGGATGGACATTACACCACCTACCCTGTTTAGAGGGGACAGTGTAATGTATGTTATTAATGTCCGGCACCAACAGGAAAAACCTGGTAGGGAGAACAGAATTTTTTTTAATGACGCTAACAACTTGGAAGAAAACTCAGAGGGTGTGGGGATCAGTAATGTTTTTATTTTTCTGAAAAACACTCTCACTTTAAATGAACTAACACCAAGGAAAGATCAGCTTGTTCAACGCAAAAGTGTAACATTGTGAGAAAGGTAATTCAAAATCTAGGGGCATATTATCAAGAACGGCGTTAAAATTATCGCCGCTTTAGCGGCAGAAAACTGCCGCTAAAGCGGCGATAATGGGCTTGATAATATGCCCTTGAGAATTCCAATAGTAGCCCATGTTGACACCAGAACATGGGCTTCAATTGGAATTCTCAAGGGCATATTATCAAGCCCATTATCGCTGCTTTAGTGGCAGTTTTCTGCTGCTAAAACGGCGATAATTTTAACGACGTTTCTTGATAATATGCCCCCAAGTCCCTTACTCCCAGACATCCTGTTCTGAGGCGACATCAGCGGACATATTTTAAATAAACCAGGCATCTAAAATTTCTGAAATATAGCCTAAAACCCACAAAGCGGTTAAATATACTCAAAGATGAATATTTGTTACTCTCATAGTAGCTGGTAATCTAGCTCACTTACCTTGCGGTTCTGATGTCTCCAATTTTAAAGAGACTCAGCTGACCGTCCTTCCTTCCTAGTATTATTATTACCATTATACCAAGGGCAGATTCCAAAGTGGGACTTAGTTGTCTCCAAGGTGATTGGGTTGTGCATGGCATGATCTCTGGGTGAGTTGTCTACAGGCAGTGCCAATCCTTGCAGGGGGCGACATTAACTCCTTAAAACGGAAGGCCCCCCGTCAGAATTAATAAGGTGTGTGTGTGTGTGCGTGTGCTTGTGATAGAGCGAAATGTTCTTGTGAATTGTAGGGGTGCATCATAATCACTGGTAGTCCGCACCCGCATGTACTCAGACATATATTCGTATATATTCAGTTGTATATCCATGCATGTTTAGTAAGAGTGAGTAGTTCACTAATATTAAGTGAACTACACAGTATAATTGTGTTATGATAATTATGTAATGTAATGTTTATCGAATTGTATGAAAAATAATGCATAGAGAAATTAGTTTGTGTGTAATTCAATTGCAGTAGTTTAAACGTGCACCATATTAAAGTTGCACATGTAATTCATTTTTGCATATGAATTGTAATGGAAATGCTTATAGGGAAAAGTAAGGTGTTTAAAAGTTATATGTAAAGGCCTGACTACATATATGCTTAGGGAAGGCCTGGTTTATTCTTATGTTAGCTTATTTTGTAGGAAGAGAAAAGATTCTCTTGGTAAGGCTCTCTGGGCACAAACGGTAGATTTAATTAGCACAGTAGAAGGTTTCTGTTGAACGTATCTTTTGTTGCAGGTGCAAGGACACATGTCTCGTTAGTAAAGACTAACTCTTTGTTTTCAAAAGTTAGAGAGATGGGAGGCATGGTACGGGGAGTGCAATGGAATTTAGGGATGATACTTTCAGCGGAGAAGGTGCCTGGGTCTCAAGGTCATCGCAACCGTCCAGGATGAAGTAACCGTTTCGATGGAAAAGTACAAGAAAGAAGACCTGGCCAAGGAGGCGTGATCAAGGCGTGTACAATTGTATTAGGGTTTTGTATTAGGGATAGTGCCCTGAGGGAGGAGGCCAGAGAAGAGGTAGGGGAGACCAGAGAGAAGGACAAAGAGTGTCCTGAGGAAAGAACTGAGCTTAGGTATTATGTGATTGCACTTCTGAGGAAGTCTTCACAGCTGACACCTTTTATTCACTCTTGCCTGGAAAATCGTTATGTAGGGATGTCACTAAGTGTTAGTGTAGGGACAGCAATTGATTTAAAGCTTGCTTAGATAAATGAAGAGCAACGTAGAAATTGGAGCAATCATAGCTTGGTTGATCCTTCTAGAACTATCTATTCTCTTTATTCTGAGTCGGATGAGACTCCTGCGTAGGTTATTATTTGTATTAGTGCCCATCTATTTCTTTAACCTCGTGTTGAGGTGCTTGCATGTTCAGTTATTTTTGGCGATAATAAATTCTTAAACTTGAATTCGGAGTCAGTGATCCTTTCAGACAAAATGAATGCTGTTATATAATCAGATAAGATTCTCTCCTTTACACTATTCAACAGGTAAAAAGATCTTGGCGACCAGAAGGTTCTTATAGATAATTAGATAAGAATCGGCGTTATCAGTTGGTAGCAGAGTAGGATGGTTACCTTTGATGGTAAGGGGAGATCTAGAGTAAGATAGGAGATTAAGTTGCCCCATAGAGCCCGAGTGACGCAGATCCAGAGGACCGTGGGAGAAGGATGTCGGAGGTCGTTGAAAACTGACGGAGAGTGACGGTGCGGCGGAAGTAGCAGTTCGTGGTAGAGTGAGTATGAAAAGAGTGGTGTTTGGTAGATTGCGGTGTTTTATTGTTGTGTGATGTCTTGCGGAGTTGGAACGAGAGTTGTGTGATTGAGAACCGGACCGTGAGCGCGCGCGGGACCGGATGATTTATTGTGGTGTAGAACACACCCAGAGTTGAGAGCGTTGACCAGAGGTTGTGGGGGTCACGAGACGTCATTGACAGACCCACTGAAGATAGGGAACACATGTGTGAGTGTGTGAATAACCAACGCAGGTCGTAGGTTATTGTGTGCAGAACATCGAGTGATTGAATCCTATCGAGTGTGTTAGAGGCGATTGTCCGGTCGTTTCGCGGACAGACGGTTGCCAGATTGAGGTCAACAAGCTCAAGAGGCTGATCGGTCATTGGTAAGACTGACAGTCAGAGAGGTAATTGTTCGGTAGGACGGACATTACTTCAGAGTATGATTGGGACAGGTGCGGGAGAGAACGAGTGAATTAGGAAGGAGGGGAACTGCTGCGAGCGGAGGAAAAGTGACGTCAGACAAGTGCCGCGCTGCGATAGGCCGGTTGGTGTGAGCCGCGCTGGCATTGGTGGATTGAAATCAGGAAGCAAAAGCTGACATTTTGAGGGCAAATACAAAGTTGATTCATCATGAAATGTTTTAAAGTTTTACGGGAACTTTGTAGAGGTGATAGACATGTGGTTACTCGGGAAGGAGAGGAAGCTCCTCCCGAGGATACGCCAGCACATTATATGGCATAGAATGTAGGATTGCATACTATAATTTGGCTTGAGAATTGGCATAAAATGACAGAAGGAGAAGGAGAATTGACTTTCCCACGCTATGGTACTTTCAGGTTAGAGGTGTTGTACCAGCTAAAAAGTATAATGGCTTCTTTACGACCACTACCTAGACCAACTCAGTTTGAAGCGCTACATGCGTGGATTAGAGCAGCGTACGATAGGAGGAAAGACAAGAGCCAGGAAAGGGTGAAGAAATCGGTCAAGGCATTTCAAGATGCAAGGTGGGATGCACTGGAGAAAAGGTGGAGAGTGGAAACGATTGAGGGAGATAAGTTATACCCACTGCTAATACAAAATGGAAAGATTACAAGAATCGATGAGGACGACAGTGATACAGACGACAGCCTGTTAGATAGGTTGTTGGCAGAGAGGCCACCACCATTTAATCCAGACTCAGAAGAGGGAAAGCCGACTCCAGCAGTAACAATTGATGAGAGCCAGAATCAGACTAGCATGAGAGTAGTGGGAAGGATTTCCACAGGAACGGAAGGGGCAACGACGTCTATGTTAAGACAGCCTCCTGTTGGGAACACAAGGTTACCGGACTCCTTGACAGTACCGGTTACCATTGGCCCTATAGTACCGGTATATGACCCAGACCGAGTGAGAGAAGGGAGCTCCGTACAGATGGGGAGGGAAGAAATAACCAGTGAGAGTGGGAATGGGTTCGAGTATGCAGTGGTTCATTTCCCAAGACCATTGGAGACAAGTACGCCGTTACCGGCTACTGCAGACTCTTCCTTTAGACAGGAGGATGAGAGACCAGTCAGACCGAGGTCTTTGCACGAATCCAAGTCAGCTTTGAGGATGTGGACACCAACAGTAACAAACCAAAGTGATAGGATGCCAGGAGATAGGGCACAAAACATCTCGGAAGACAGACCAAGTTCCAGGAATATGATGGAAGGGAATAGGTCGCAAGGACAGAATAGTGACTGTGATGAGCGGGACGGTTCAACTTGTCGAGAAGTACTGAGGAGTGCAGTACAGGCAAGGTTGCTCAATGTAGTAAGGTTGAAAGCAGAGGTAGACGAGATGATTAGCGGGGGTCTGCATTTGGAAAGGATAGAAATTTATAGATCAGATGAGTTGCTGTTCGTAGCAAAAGATGTGACTCGAAAAGCTAGAATAGCACATGAAAAATTAACGGCGTTGGCCAAAAGATATGAGGTAGACCTGAACAAAACTAAAACGTTGCAAGGACCGCATAGATTACAATACAGTGACCAGGAGCTGGAGGAGAAAAGAATCACAGGATTAAGGACACACACCAGAGATCTGATTGTAGGAATGAGAATATGGATTTTGTTGGACAAATGGGAAGAAAGGTGGTCCAAGAAGAAACTAGCAAAGAAAGCTGAGGGAGAAACGCCGCCTCCAGGGGGGGGGCGACGGGTGTCGGAAATTTTCCTTTACGGGAAGTACAGAATGGAGGGTATGTGCATGTGCCGTGGAATAGAGGTGATTTGGCAGCATTTACAAATGATTTTCCTCGGCTGAGGGAGAAACCAGTAGAGTGGTACAAGCAGGTTGAGCGGTTTGTTAAAATTTCAAAAGTATTGTGGATTGATTTGAACACCTTGTTTGACATAGTGGTGCCGGGAGATTTGTGGACAGCTTGTAAAGTCGCTGTCGAGTGGCCGACTTCGGAACCTGAAAGGGAGCCGGTTACAAATGGTCCATCACCCCTAGTAATGAAAAAGTATGAGCAGGTGATTACATGGCTAAAACTGAAGATTTCACATCAAGATATAGATTGGGTTAAGATAGATCGGACTGTACAGGAACCCAAAGAAACGGTGCATGAATATTACGAAAGACTTCTGCAAGCTTTTAAACAGTATAGTGGATTAGATACGTTAGACCCCAAGGATATGGGACAGTTTGTCTCAAAGTTTGTACTGGGTCTGAGAACAGAAGTCAGTCTCATGATACAGCACCATTTGATCTGCTGGCAGAACAAGCCGGTAGATGAAATTTTGAGGTATGCGAGATACTGTAGTGATGAGGTGGAATCGATACATCGGAAGCTAAAAGACAAATTGATGCTTGTCCAGATGCAGACAGCACAGGGTCAGTCAAATGGAGGGACCTTAGGAAGAAAACAAGGAAATTTCCAGGGGAACCAGAATGGGCAAGGACAGGGAAAGGGAAAACCAATAGATCCCAAGACGGGAGTGGATGTGGCCACACTGAAGAAGACCACTGCGTGTCATCTTTGTCGCCAGGTCGGACATTGGAAACGCGAGTGTCCTTTGAACCCAGTTAATCAGTTGCAGGAAGAGGAAGAGGGGGCTCAGGCACCCGCGCAAGAGGTAGTTAACACAGTGACGAGGCCTAGGACGATGAAAGGGGGATATACAGCTCTCACGCCCAGGTTCCCCAGGCTCCAAGGATTACACAAGGAATACGAACGTACCAACAGATGCCCCTGTTCGAAGACTATGACAAGAGTGGCTCAGACCCTTTATCCTGACGGTGCCTGAGGGGGGAGGAAGACTGCATGCTTGGAGCGGTCTTGGAGGTAGACCAGAGAGGACCTTTTGTGGAGGCAGATATTGAGGGTCATCCTGCCACACTTTTGGTTGATACTGGTGCTACCCGGTCTACTGTAAGATCAGCAGTAGTCCCTAACCTACCCCTCTCGGGACAATCAATCCAGGTTGTTGGAGTAGCGAACAAAAGAATAAGCAGCCCATTGACAGAACCGATCTTAGTAAAGATAGGTTCCTTCCAAACTAGACATCAGTTTGTAGTGTGTGATACGAGTCCAGTTTGCCGCTTGGGAAGAGATCTATTGTGCAAGTTGAACTGCACGATTTATTGTACGCCACAGGGAGTGGAGGTCCAGACGAGAGATGACGATGCTGACTTTAAGGTTACAAATCAGCATCTATGTATAGATCTGTACCCAATGGTGACTGTGGAAGAACTTCCACCTGATTTGAGAGACGCAGTGTCATCTGTGGTGTGGGATTTCGCAGGCGATGAAATAGGTCTAATCAGAGGTGTTGAACCAGTGCGGATTGAGGTGAAGCAAAATGTCGATTTCCCCAGGACACCTCAATACAACTTGTCGCCTGAAACGATTGCAGGGATAAAACCTGTGATCGAGACTTTCATTGAGAAGGGCATTCTAAAAGAGATCAGAGGTAGCCCCTGTAATTCACCTATTATGGGACTACAGAAACCGAGCGGGAAATACAGGATCGTGCAAGACCTGCGAAAGGTCAACACGATAGTTGTCCCTTGTTGTCCAGTGGTACCGAATCCTTCAGTAATACTGTTCCAGATCCCATGCGAAGCCGAGTGTTTTACCGTCATCGACTTGTGTCAAGCCTTCTTTTCGATACCGCTCCATGAGAAAAGCCAATTTCTTTTTGCGTTCAGGCTGGAAAATCGCATGTTAACATGGTGTCGTATCCCTCAAGGGTATACAGAAAGTCCATCAATCTTTAACCAGATCCTGAGAAAGAATCTTGAGAGCCTTGTGTTGCCGCAGAACTCAGTTCTCGTGCAATACATAGACGATTTACTCATTGCCTCAGAAACAGAAGATGCTTGCAGAATTGACACTGTAGCCCTGTTGAACCACTTAGCAGAGAATAGACATAAGGTGTCCCCGAACAAGCTGCAGTACTGTTTGAATGAGGTACAGTACTTGGGACACAGATTGGAAAAAGGCAAGAGAAAGGTGTCACCAGACCGAATTGAGGCAATAATGAGTATGGCAGTACCCACCACACAGAGAGAAGTTAGGATGTTCCTGGGAATGGTCGGCTACTGTCGACAGTGGATTCCTAGTTTCTCCTTGAGAGCAAAGCCTTTGCAGAGGCTTCCGCACAAGGATGTGAATGATCCGGTACCATGGGACGAGGAGTGCTTGATGTCATTCCTGAAACTGAGAGAGGAATTGTGCAGTGCTCCGGCACTGGGAATGCCTGATTACAACAAGGCTTTTTCATTGTTCTGTTATGAGAGGGAAGGATGTGCATTAGCAGTCTTAGCTCAGAACCATGGAGGTGTCCGTAGACCAGTTGCCTATTTCTCAGCTACTCTAGATCCAGTAGCTTCTGCGTTGCCCGGATGTCTAAGATCCGTTGCTGCAACAGGTGTCAGCATTGAAAGATGTGAAAGCATTGTAATGGGACATCCATTGACTGTACATGTGCCACACTCGGTTGAGTTATTAATGACCAGGACCAAGACTCAGCACCTAACGAACAATAGGTTAACGAGGTACGAGCAAGTCATACTTGCCGCAGAGAATGTGACTCTGAAAAGGTGCTCTGTCTTGAACCCTGCGACATTGATGCCTACACCGAACGCAGATGATGAAGATTGTGCGGACCATGATTGTCTCGATGTGACCGAGCTTTGCACCAAACCGAGACCTGACATTGTCGATGAACCGTTGGCTGACCTAGATGAAATTTTCTTTGTCGATGGTTCATGCTTAAGAGACAGTGTTGGGCAATTGAGAGCAGCGTTTGCTGTGTGTACCATTTCGGGAGTGGTTGAGGCTGCTTGCCTAGAAGGAGTACCCTCCGCGCAGGTAGCTGAGATCATTGCCTTGACCCGTGCCTGTTTGGCCGCTGACCAAATTCGAATCACGATTTACACTGACAGCCAATATGGGTTTGGTGTGGTGCACGACTTCGGTCAGTTATGGTCTCAGAGGGGATTTTTGACATCATCTGGCTCACCCATTCGGAATGGAGAATATGTAAGACAACTGTTGGATGCATTACAGCATCCGAAGGAAATTGCTGTTGTAAAGTGTTCAGCCCATGGGAAAGGGGAGGACTTTGTGTCATTGGGCAATAATTACGCGGACGAGGTCGCCCGTTTCTGTGCAGAACAAGGATGCATATTCACAGATAGATACGCAGGGGAGAGCCAAGAAAGAACCGAGCTCAGCATAATGTTGGCCTTGGCAGACACTTGGGAAGAGCTTAAGCGATTGCAGGACGAAGTCTCAGACCAGGAGAGAGAGGGATGGATCAAAGCTGGTTGTGAGAGAGGAGATGTGGATGTGTGGGTATCCAGTGATGGGAGAGCCGTATTACCAGAAGAGCTGTTGAGTCCGATGGCAAGGCTGATACATGGACAGGCACACCTTGGTAGAGATGCAATGATGAGGGTGTTTAGACAGACGTGGTACAACCCACGATTTCGGGCAATGGCTGAAACAGTGTGTCAAAGGTGTGTTACGTGTCAGCAGATGAACGCTGGAAAGAAAACTGTAGTTACATTGAGTCACATTGGGAGGTCAGGTGGGCCTTTCAACAGGATACAGCTAGACTTTGTGGAAATGCCTAAGTGTAATGGGTTGAGGTACATTTTAGTGTTGGTATGTGTATTCTCACGGTGGGTGGAGGCTTACCCAACACGCAGGTGTGACACTCTCACAGTGGCTAAGTTATTGTTGAGGGAGCTCATCCCTAGGTTCGGGATCCAAACCTCTTTGGAATCTGATAGAGGAAGGCACTTCCACAGTGAAATCATGAAGTTACTTTGTGCTGCATTGAATATTGACCAGAGACTCCACTGTAGTTACAGACCAGAGGCTTCTGGGATGGTGGAACAAGTTAATGGAACTTTGAAGGCCCGGATGGCAAAAATGTGTTCTTCAACATCCCTGAAATGGCCCGACGCTTTGCCGCTTGTGTTAATGAGCATGCGAAGTGTCCCAGACAGGAAAACCGGGTTGTCCCCCCACGAGATACTAATGGGAAGGGCAATGAGGTTGCCGGCAGTACCAGCTACAGCTTTGATAAGCATCACTGATGACTTGATCTCAATTATTGTAAAGGACTATCTGATGTGGTCCGTTCTGTATCCCAGCAGGTGCAAGCAGCAGTGGTCCCAGCCTCGAGTGATCTGTGCCACGACCTGTGCCCCGGAGATTGGGTGCTTGTCCGGAAGCACGTGAGGAAGAGTTGCTTGGATGCCCGCTGGCGTGGCCCGTATCAGGTGATACTCATCACGAACATAGCAGTAAAGTGTGGAGGATTGCCGAACTGGGTGCATGCCTCCCATACCCGCAGAGTTTCAGCACCCTTGGAAGAAACAGCTCCTCTCGTAAATGAAAGTCCAGCTGATGTGGCAGGGCCACATGAGAGGACAAGTCAAGCTGTAAGGGTTGCTGACACAGCTGGTGGTGCACTAGAGCGAGCTGAAGGGGGTTTCCACAGTTCGAACCCTGACTCAGACACCGAAGACAGAAACGGTGCAGTGGGCGGAGAAGAGTCAGATTCAGCAGAAAGAGGAAGTAGTGCACTGGGTATAGCAGGGGAAGGCAGACGAACGAACAGAAGTGAAGAAAGTTGGCCTGAAAGACAGAGGCGACGGAACCTGAAGTTAGCACCTGAAAGAGACCTTGCCCCAGTGTCTGAAGCATCTGAAACAGAGGCAAGTGACGAAGACCAGGCTCAAGATAGTCGGCGAAGGTCGAAAAGAACCAGAGTACCTTGTTGCAGATACTCTACCCCTGAGTGGACTTACACAGTGTTTGATGCAGGGGGTGGTGAGTACGGGAAGGCTGAGGTCAGTGCTGGTGGTCCGTCGGAGCCCGAATGTGGTGGTGAAGGTGGTGCTGCAGTTGCCCGGGCTCGAAGTAGAAGGAACACTGACCCTCACAGTTCCGAATCCCCGCTTCTGAGTGAAGTTTGAAACTTGGTTCTGCATCGACTTGAATTTCCGTCTTTTGGGTTTGAGCCGTCTTCACATGAAATGGTAATCTTGCGTCTTGAACTTTTGTATCACGTTCTGGAACTGCTCAATGAGGATCTTATTGTGGATCAACTATAAACTGTAAATAAAAGTCTAAAAGAAGAAGATAACCTAGGTCCGAGTGGAAGAAGAATAAACTTAGGGACTTTCCACAGAAGAGGAACGAAAACTAGGGAAGTCTTTTTCTGGACTCTGTAAATAAGATTGTGATTGAAAAGGGAAAATCCGGAGATTTCATGGTTGCTCGAGCTGGTTAAGCAAGTCACGAGTAAAGGACACAGAGACTTTTTCAGGGTTCATTGCTATAACCAAGAACTTTTGAGAACTTTCGAAACCATGGAGCCGGGAGATCCCAATCGTAGATCTAAGTGGATTGTAGGCGTACTTATAAGTAGTGTGATAGTTTCTATAATCATAGTAATCATAGTCTCATATACTGGTTCGCATGAGCTAGAAGTGAAGGGGTGCCAGGGACACCTACACCTACTACACCTAGCCAAAAGGGGGTAAACATGGGAGCTGACAGAGCTTTGCTATTAGAAGAAAGTCGTAGGTTACATATAGATTTGTCTAGGAGTGATTTTAAGCTTAATGCATATGCTAAGTTGCTATATGAGTATGTTGATGTGATGGATGCGAAAGATTGTTATGTGTGTATGCAGTTGCCCGCTTCAGTGGACGAGGGTATTAGGTACCACCATATTCCACTGACTTATGGAATTTCATGTAGTCTTTTGCTTAGTTTATTTTATGAGAGAGATCAGTTTGAGTATTTCTTTTCCAATTTCGACGCAGTGCTTCCTGAAGTCCCAGCTTACAAGCATTTGAATAAGTATGACTATTATAAGACCGAGGATAGACTCAGGAAGTTCTTCATACCGAGTTTGGAATTGGATACAGCATTCGCTCACAGACACAATCTGACCTGCCCGTTGTCAGATGTAGAGAAAAAGTTTGTAGATAAGGTAGAGGACAGGTATAGAAAGCTGACCCAGTCACGAGACATGGGGCATCACCGACTTGATTGGACAGATGAAGAAAAGTTGCATAAGACAAAGGGAAGCTATGGTCCTATAGCGTTAGACAAAGAGCAGAGGGGTAAGTTGTGTATAAGGCGTTATCAGACTTACTATGAAAAGGTTGCAGTGGGACAAAGCACTTGTGATCACGTGTTCACCATGGCAGATGTGGCAAAAGATTTTCTCCAAGGTCCTGTACAAGTGATACCAACGGTGTATTTTGTGTGTGGGAAGAATGCTTATGTGAGGTTGCCTGCAAATTGGTATGGAACATGTTATTTGGCAATAATATTTCCAAAGATTTACCATACAGAGGATTTGGAACTTCTAGAAAGTGGGAAGCATTCCAGGGCGAGAAGAGCTGCAAGTGCAGGAATCGTTGTGGGGGATATCTTTGGAGCTATGATACCCAGTCTGGGAGTAGTCTTGAATGATGTGAAAATCCGGAGATTAGCGACTGTGGTGGATGAATTTTCAATGAATACAGCAAAGTCATTGGTGCTGGTGGAAGGAGAGATGTTGTCGATAAGGGCAATGGTTTTGCAGAATCGCCTTGCTTTGGATGTCTTGTTGGCAAAAGAGGGCGGAGTCTGTAAATTGTTGAAGGTTCAAGAGTGCTGCACATATATACCAGACCGTAGCAAGGATCTGGAGAAATATATAAGTAACATCACTACAATCCACACAAAAATAGCGGATTTGACCGAAGAGGGGCTTGGGAAAAAGTTGGCAAGGGTTTTGGTCAAGTGGGAAGTTGGGTTGCAAATCTGGGAAAAGGATTCCTTGGGTATGTTCTGAGACCCCTCCTTATCATGGTGGTTTGTGTGGTCTGTCTGTGGATTTCGATCAAGGCCTACAAGTGGTATCGAGCAGGCCGAGTCAAGAGAGCTTTGAGGGAAAATGAGATGAGATTGGCAAGACTGCAGGAAGGTCAGTATCAGAGGCTCAAGAGCATGGAGAAACTAAGATCAGGGAAAGTGGCAACGAGTTCTGTTTAGGTCGGTTCTTTCTCCAAGGGAGTTGAATGAAATGTGATGACAGGAGTCATCAAAGGGGGGAACTGATAGAGCGAAATGTTCTTGTGAATTGTAGGGGTGCATCATAATCACTGGTAGTCCGCACCCGCATGTACTCAGACATATATTCGTATATATTCAGTTGTATATCCATGCATGTTTAGTAAGAGTGAGTAGTTCACTAATATTAAGTGAACTACACAGTATAATTGTGTTATGATAATTATGTAATGTAATGTTTATCGAATTGTATGAAAAATAATGCATAGAGAAATTAGTTCGTGTGTAATTCAATTGCAGTAGTTTAAACGTGCACCATATTAAAGTTGCACATGTAATTCATTTTTGCATATGAATTGTAATGGAAATGCTTATAGGGAAAAGTAAGGTGTTTAAAAGTTATATGTAAAGGCCTGACTACATATATGCTTAGGGAAGGCCTGGTTTATTCTTATGTTAGCTTATTTTGTAGGAAGAGAAAAGATTCTCTTGGTAAGGCTCTCTGGGCACAAACGGTAGATTTAATTAGCACAGTAGAAGGTTTCTGTTGAACGTATCTTTTGTTGCAGGTGCAAGGACACATGTCTCGTTAGTAAAGACTAACTCTTTGTTTTCAAAAGTTAGAGAGATGGGAGGCATGGTACGGGAGTGCAATGGAATTTAGGGATGATACTTTCAGCGGAGAAGGTGCCTGGGACTCAAGGTCATCGCAACCGTCCAGGATGAAGTAACCGTTTCGATGGAAAAGTACAAGAAAGAAGACCTGGCCAAGGAGGCGTGATCAAGGTGTGTACAATTGTATTAGGGTTTTGTATTAGGGATAGTGCCCTGAGGGAGGAGGCCAGAGAAGAGGTAGGGGAGACCAGAGAGAAGGACAAAGAGTGTCCTGAGGAAAGAACTGAGCTTAGCTATTATGTGATTGCACTTCTGAGGAAGTCTTCACAGCTGACACCTTTTATTCACTCTTGCCTGGAAAATCGTTATGTAGGGATGTCACTAAGTGTTAGTGTAGGGACAGCAATTGATTTAAAGCTTGCTTAGATAAATGAAGAGCAACGTAGAAATTGGAGCAATCATAGCTTGGTTGATCCTTCTAGAACTATCTATTCTCTTTATTCTGAGTCGGATGAGACTCCTGCGTAGGTTATTATTTGTATTAGTGCCCATCTATTTCTTTAACCTCGTGTTGAGGTGCTTGCATGTTCAGTTATTTTTGGCGATAATAAATTCTTAAACTTGAATTCGGAGTCAGTGGTCCTTTCAGACAAAATGAATGCTGTTATATAATCAGATGAGATTCTCTCCTTTACACTATTCAACAGGTAAAAAGATCTTGGCGACCAGAAGGTTCTTATAGATAATTAGATAAGAATCGGCGTTATCAGTTGTGTGTGTGTGTGTACCAGTCTACTTTCAGGCGGAATGACCATGGATAGGTTCTTTTCTGCTATTATTGCTATCTTAATTGATGCTACTGACGACTCTTTTCTTAATAAGTGTAAGTAAAGCGTGTGATGAGATGGTGTCTGGATTGGCATGCTGTATCAGGGAGCCAAAAGGGAAAGCTAGCACAAACATGTACCTCTCTAGCATTTGAAAAGGAGGCTGAAAAACACAACGTAAATCACTGAGTGCACATTGTACACCATCCTGGCGCATAGACTTTCTGACAAATGTATTTAAACATTTGTTTTGTGTTGTGTAGGGTACATGTTGGTACAGATAATTTACTTCCCACACACTGATGCTATGAATTGCATTGTACTAATAACACCCACAGACGAATACTCATTTTGTAGCTATGCATAAAGAGAAACATCTGGAACCAACTTGTCAGGGAAGAGGTCACATGCTCTTACTTTTCTGCAAATCTTCTAGTGTTGCAGTAATCAGATTTTTTCCGAAGATTCGTGTATCTATAACATTTATAGTATTAATGTTTTCAAATGTGTTCACCTGCTAAGCCTGTAGAATTTTCGGCAGCATTCTATTTAACATATAGAAATATATGAAACTAACAGATTTATAAGACAAATACTAAAGTTGGAAAGTAAAAAAATATACAAGTTAAAAAAGTACAATCGTCCTGAAATAAATCTGAAGTCCTTTGATGACACCATCCTATAGTGATCTGTATTAAATATTTATTGCCACATTTTAACGTGCGAGTGAACAAGATGATTAAAAAATAACTTGGGGGGGAAAGGGGCTGAGAATTACGGAAGAGTGATGAAATGACCATTTCATGGTTGGTACAATTAATACCTAATGAATTCAATAAAGCTCCCAGATGAGTTGGCTTAGTATTATCTGGGATGATTATTTCAGGATGATTCGATGATAATTCGACGATAATCCTATTAATTTCACAATTTCTAGTTCAGGATAATTTCTTTAAATGTCTCTTTTTAAACACAGAGATCTGCCTGTGGCACTTTCAAGCACCGCAGTTAAAACAAACAATAACAATGGGACACCGCAGTTATATAACTTTTGTTAATGTCTTCTTGATTCAAATTTCCTTTCAGTTTTAGTCTCATTTTTCTCAGTTATCCTTGTTGTAAGCAGAAGTATATGTAGCTGTACCTTATTGCGTATAACCGCGAGTAATGCTGGCAAGAGGACTAATAGGGCAGTGGGTTAACATGAGGCTGTTGAAGCATAGCGTTAGGTATTAGGGCTGGCTGTCAGTGAATGGACGTCGATGGTTGGGAAGCAGATGGTATATGGGATTGGTGGTGAGGAATGTGAATAGTATAAGACAATGTGCTGCAAGTGAAAATTAGTGGGATGAACAACTGAAGCTACGTAAATGGCAGTGACTAAATACATGTGAGTTGTGCAGTGAGTGAGTGGTGTGGGTGACTCTAGTTGAAGGAGAAATGTGAACAAGTTTGTGAGGGAAACATGTAAATTGCTCTAATGAGTGGTGTGGTGAGAATAGCATAGTTGAGCGATGATATTATGGTGAAAATGGTAATTTCAATGTCTACTCGTGGCTAATATATCAGTGAGAGACTATGCGTCAGTGAGTACTTTGAGTAAGCAGCTGCAAAAGATGATCTGTGGATGAGTGGCGTTTTTTTTCTCGTCTGTGCGTGAGTGACGTTTTGAACAAGTGCCTGTGTTTGAGTACTTGTGGGTAAGTTGTATTCTTAGTGAGTGCCTCTGGATGGATGGTTGAGGTCTTGTACTACTAGAACAAGTGACTGTGAGTGAATTTTTATTGACTGGCCAAGATGTGAATACATGACTGTGGGTTACATGAATGGGAATTAAAGTGAATGAATGAGAATGAATGAATGCATGTGGGTTGAATGAATGACTGTGGGTTTGGTTGAGACCATGTGGTGTTTTCAATTCAATTCAATTCAATTCAATTCAATGTTTATTATGATTTGGAACTCCAAAGAGTGCCACATAAAAATAAAAAATACAAAAGATACAAACAACAAAGCATACAATTATTAATAAAAAGGATGAAACGTATTCCCAAGGCTCACAATAATAGGCGTCTCACAATTAATGATATGCCGACATAGAACATAGCAGCAATAATCAAGATAAAAACATCCTCCATAAGGAATAGAGATTCCTAACTTGTAAAGTGCAAGTGCACTAAGGGATATTTGAGATAGATTCGAATCCTGACCAACATGCAAAATACAGTGGGAGCATATGTGCAATTCTAATACTGAACGTAAAAATAAATCAGTGCAATCAGTTTTAGGCAATATTAATACTATAACAACATCTAATATGCGCTTCTTATTCCCCTTGGAATCTAGATATTATTTGCAAATCTTCTCCAATAGACCATATTCAGCATGCCCTAAGCTAAAAACAGCATGATAATCCAATCTAAAAAATGTTTAAAAATTGTTTTAAAAAAGTAACAGTTTTGGAGCATGCTGATTCGGAAGGAGGAGCCCAAAGAAAATTTGGGGCCTCCGCTGCTGAAGTAATATTGTACTGTAAGAACACTGGTCTTAACAACCTGCGTTGTATTGACTGTAATGAGGGACAGACAAATAACACATGATTTAGATCTTGCACCTGGTTTCCACATAGGTCACAGTGCCTATTTTCTCTAGCTAGGCCATCCCATGCCCCTGTTATAATTCGTAAGGGAAGCAAATTCAGCCTTAATAGCAAGATGGTTCTACGTACTCCATCGGTAAGGTTCCATAAAACATATGTTTGAGGTTTTTTACCCATGCTGCTCTCCACAATGATGTTATTCCTAGAGTGCCGGGAACACTGTACAATATCTCTTTTATGACTAACTTCATAAATTGTTTATTTAATTAGCATTTTCAAGGCCTGCTTTGGGAGGGTACCTGCATCAACTTGCCCTATACCAAACATGGCTACTGCCTTCTCATAGATTCTAAAAACAACACTTTTTTCCCTCAAACGAGAGCAGATTTTGTGTTTAGGGCAGCCCGTATGGAACTCACATCACTATTCAAGATAGTACTACCCCACCTTAGGCTTTCTGCCATAGCCAACACATTAGTTGAAAGAAGCCTGAATTCCTGCCGGAGGGCCACTGGAGAAGCAACATGATTCAAGTTACATATTTGGTGCCAAATGCGCCCTTCCACCTTCTCAAAGAAATCCCAATGCTTCTCATCCACTGATTCGCAAGCATAGATAATTGAGGGCAGAATTTTAGTCTGATATACTGCTAAAACGTGGGCAAAATGTCTTTGTCCGCAACATTTATATAGCCTGACAAGTGCAAAGGCCTGAGATATTGCCTTACTTCTACACTGACTGATATAATCACTGCTAACACAGTTACCTGAGAAAATTCTGCCTAAATACAGGTATAACCTCACTGCTTCCAACTTATATTTCTCCAAAAACCAGTGCAAGTTTTTCCTGGCCCTACATCCCCGGGACCTAAAGGCCAAAATTTTACTATTGGAAATGTTTATTTAAAAAAAATAGTCAGCAGCATAGTTGCGTGACTCTTTAAGACACCTTTGTAGGCCTATCGGAGTTAAGTCTAACAGGATGGCATCATTTGCATAGAGTACGCAACCAAGTTTCATTATTCCTAGCTTTGGTGGGTCCCCCTTGCACTGCCCCACACTCCTAGGCAAGTCATTGATCTGCAGGGAAAAAGAAGAGGTGCTTGATTACTCTTCAGTCTGTTCGCCATGTTGTCCTACACACTACTGCCATACACGGACAAGGGAGCTCTCGGCTGCTAGCACTCCACCCTACACACTGGTTTACTGTGGAGGGAGTAATTGACTTTTATGCGAGTCCATTCTACACGACCGCGTACTACATTACGCTGCTGGATGACGTTCATGTTTGGTTCTTACCTGAATCTGCGTATTTAAACCCCAAGAACTTTTTTTCTGGAGCGAAACAAATCCCTTGAGGTGGCATCAGGCACCCCACCATACCTTTTGGTGGTGCTCATATTGCCCTGATGAAGCCCTGTTTATGGACAAAAGCGTTGGCTGCATGTACACTTGTTTGAAACCATTAAAAGTAGAACTCTCTCTACAGAAGACTCAAGAAAAAAATCTTTTGACTGCTTTATTGTTTTTCTGTTGCCTCTCTTTGCCTTCTGTTGTGTAAAAAGATTATGAGTTTACACTTTGCTCGACAGACCCTGATTCCCTCCCATCAAGACCTGAGTCCAAGTAGCAGAATGCAATGCAATGACTTGCATGAGAAAATGCGTGGGGATCCCCATTACAGCAAATTTCCTCCACAGCATCCCTCGGTCAACCCTGTCGAACGATGAGGAGAAGTCTATAAAGGCAGCATAAAAGGCCATACCCTTGCCTACTGGGTTGCCAATCAAGGTTTGCAACGCTGTGATATTATCTAAAGTATCACAATGTTTAAGAAAGCCAGCTTGCTCCACAGGGAGGTGATCATTGCCAAAAGCCCAGTCCTGGAGGTGTAAAAGTATACTCTTGGCAAACAATGTTCCAACTGCATCCAGTAATGCGATCTGCATAAAACTGGGAGGATAGGCTTTGAGACCCTTTTTATATAGAGGTACCACTATACTTCCTTGCCAGGAAGATGGAATAGTCCCACATACATAGCAGTGTTGAAACACCGTTTGGAGAAAGGAGGCCCATGCGGAGATATCTTGCTTAGTAAGGCATATCGGGACATCATCGAGTTTCTTATGCAAACATGACCTACATAAAGACATATGCTTCTCAAACCAAGCAATAGGATTTTCTTGTGTGGGAGCAGAACTCGCCCTTTTATCCTTTCCCGCCAAGTGTATCACATTTTTATTTGACCAAAAGGTGCGCCCATTTGTTTTATTATACACAATGGTATCATCTCTAGGATTCCAAGTCTCAAGCATCTTAAGTTCAAGATTGAAATCCACAGAGAGAATACCGTGATCGCTCAGATTTGTCTTTAGTACCTCAAACTGTGTACATGCTCCAAACAATTGGTAGGATACCACAATGTAATCAATTAGTGACTGCCCTCGAGACGAGCTAAAAGTAAAAGAAGCAGGACAATCCTTTTGGGATCTCCCATTTAGAGTAACAAGACTACTTGTTCTTAAGCAATCCAGAAAACATAATCCCCGCTTATCAGATTCAATATGTCCCAGCAGGGTTATCTCGGGGATCTTCCATACATCTTCCAACTCCCGATTCCCAAATGTAAATGAGAAACAATGCAAGATTTTGGCATTAAAGTCCCCCACCATGATTATCAATGTGCATTCTTCATCAACACTAAATGTTGTGTACAAATTCAAACATGGAGTCAACTAGAGGGTCAGAGGCCCTCCTGGGGGAATATCACCATTTACCAGTAAACAAGTTGAGTATTGTCCTCCTGCAGCAATACCCAAAGCCAGCTTTATACACATGCAGAGATTTGACGGATGGACAAAGACCACAGGATTCTAATTTATACTACCACTAAGTAAAATGGCTAAACCTCCTCTGGCATGACCTTTTGCTGAGGGTTTTGCTGTACAACAGAAAACAATGTAATTTTCCTAATTAAAATCTACACAACTCCACATTTCCTGTAAACAGATTATCAGTGGGAGGAAGGACATTAAGGAGCTTAGTTTTGAGTTAGAATGTCCTAAAACTGCGATATTCCAGGACAGAAGTTTACCCAGGGGCTACCTCTGCATCATAGGGAGTTTTGTATTCACTTTGGAAGCATTCAAAGAACCCGCTACCCAATTCCAGTGGGCCACCTCATCTCCCTCTCTAAAGTCACTGGCCCTTAGGCCGTCATATCCCACAATATTAATCATTCTTGCCCCTGTGATGCTACGAACTGAGATTATAATATCCTTCAGTTTTACAACCCCCCTGTTATTAGGTACATCTCTGCTTAAGCTCCAAGTGTCTTCCTTGCAAGAGTCTAACTGCTCAACAACCAGTTCTCATACGGGAAGACGTCAATCCCCTTTTTCCTAAAATGATCCGCATTAGCCAAAATCAGCATTACAATGATCCTGGAAGTAAATGCTACTCTGGAGTTTGGAAAACTGCTTCAAAGGACCAAAAATACCCGATCAACAGCTCTGCTCGCTACCAGTCTTAGATCCTCAATATCAGACAGTAACTGCAGAAGAAATCTCCTATTAAATTGACCCAATTCCCTATCAAACAAAGAAACAAAGTTCAGGGTATTAGATACTTGTCCAGACTCAAGTCCTACAGCTAGCTTACTTCTCTGCCTTTGCTCAGCCCTCAGTTTAAAAATCTGTACTGGAGAAGAGGAAGAGGAGGATTCACCCCCCACCCCAATTAAAGACCCTCCCAAGCTTTATATCAATCTGTTCAGGGAGAGAAACCACATGAGAGAGAGTTAAGGGACATCTATCCATGGTACGACTTACAGTTGTTTGAGCTCCATTTCCTTTTTCTACTGTACTCACCAAATCAGCCAAGCCTACCCCTGCTTCATCATTGTCTGAACCAGTACCCAACTCTCCCCAATTATTATGGAACTGTTACGCCTAAATCCGTAAGCACTTTCTTTTGCCATTGTCTGCCTAATGCTAATGCTGATTTATGATCAGGGGGGAGAGGATGTATTTCAAGAGACCCTGACTCTGGTTTAACCTCAGGCCCAACTGTCTTCGACTTGATTACCTTTTGCGGCAGTGAAATAGGAACAGGCTCATCTGGGACATTTGTGAACCGCCATTTTTTTGCCTTCCGCTTCATAATCCGACTGGTCCTTCTCTT
The DNA here is from genome assembly GCA_963921515.1 of Calotriton arnoldi. Taxonomy (NCBI): domain Eukaryota; kingdom Metazoa; phylum Chordata; class Amphibia; order Caudata; family Salamandridae; genus Calotriton; species Calotriton arnoldi. The sequence continues at coordinate 4,631,463 of CAWUFW010000205.1, forward strand.
TTTCCCCTTCCAAGATTTTAACCCTTTAGTTTTCGGAGGAAGAGCACCCTTCCCAGGGGTGGCATCTTCTAAGTCAACCCTTGATAGATTAGCAATGGGAGGGACACTTTGTAAATCTTTATCCCGAGACGTAGGAGTACCCCTTTTTTGAATATTGGAAAAAACAGAGGAGAATTCTTGAGAACTGGTACATTTACATTCTCCCCTTGAGCAGCTGGGCGAATATCCCCGGATACCGGATTTAGGGAGTAGGTACAGGGCACACTGTCGGCCCCAGATTATTCATCCAGGTGCCCAGTGGGGAAAACCCCCGTGCCACCATAGGTTCCCACTTGAACTCCTATTTCTAAGACCCCATGTGTTTCTACTTTATTGGTCTTGGTAGCATGAGTTTTCAGTTCAATACCCGTTCCTCCCTTCCCATGACAGAAATCAACAGAGGTAAGATGCTGCACCCCCCTTAAAATCGGGAACAATACATCCAACACATGATCAGAATTGATGATTGATTTATCTAGCAAGGCCAGAATTGAGGTGAGAATCCCCTCCAATGCAAAAAGAATATCAGAATTAGCCCTCCCTCCACCAATCCCATTAATTCCCCCATTTGATAGTCACCATGATGCTTGTGTCCCTACACTTGAAGACACATCTAATTTCATCTGGTTCAGTGCTCGTAAGAAAGAGGAAATGCTAGAGGAAGGCATACTACTATACAAAGCTGGAGGGCGACTGGCTGAACAATCAGAAAACAGGCTCAAGGCCGGTTTCTGGCATGATTGACGATTTTAGTTTAGCCTCCAAAACTCGATTTTTATGCATATGAATGGCAATGTCTGGCAAGGAAAAGTCCTCTAAATCACCAGGCACAAGGCTGCATGTGTCCCCAAATAACTCAGTCACTCAATGAACTCCCTTGGGTGACAACACTCCTGGTTCTGACTCGACGTTTAGGTAGCCAGATGCAACCACATGCTCACACATAACCAAAGACTCAAAGAGTTCGGCTGGCACCAACTCCGTTTGTTTCAGAGCCAGCTTTGGCGTCCTCCATCTCCATTTCTTCTGGTACTTCCACTGAGTGACATTGTTCCATGAGCCGAGATTGAGAAGTAGATTTCACTAAATTAAATATGGAGGGATTAAGTGGATACGGGGCTGCACCCTGCGATAGGACCGTGACTATACCCAGCCCTTCTTCTTTGATTGCGCCTTTGGGCATCCCCTGTTCTTTATTTATTTCCCACTCATCTGCCCCTCTGTCCCTTGGAAAACATGGACAGTACAGTAGGATGGGACTTCAGGAGGGATAGATGGGCATGGGGCTTCTTATGCCAGATGGTCTTCAACAGTTTACGGGAGCTGGTAGAGCTGGTGTGATTAGCTATAAAACCAGCCGAGCCTGGGGTGCAATCAAACGACCAGAACGCAGGCCCCTAGCTGGCATCTTCAAAAGAAAAACGTCCTTCAAAAGTGACCAACCACAAATATCCACCAGGTGACCACTTATCAGCTTCGCCAAAGATGCCATAGACGCCTGATTCCTGGCCCGCTTCCCTCTATCCCTGGAAGGTAAGGCGAAGGCTCACAGGGGCTGAAATGAAAGAGCGTGCTGGGGCAGATCCCCCACCGCGAGGTGCAAGCCGCACCAACACAAGATGGCAGCTTCCGCACTACAAGGTAGGGGTTGTGGTCCAGACCAATCGCCACTTACTTCACTGACTCCTGATCAGAGAAAGCAAAGGATCATCAGGGGTGAAGCATTCCACTCCCCCTTTAGGGCGACAACTGCAGCTACAGGGAGTGCAACTGAAGACACACACACTTTACCCTAAATAGAGGTAAAGGTCCTCCCCACTCCGTCTGCACCCCCGCCTTCTTCTGCCTTCTTTCTGCAGGGATGTGACAGGGGGTATGATATTAAAAGCCAGAACAGCACCAGCAAAAGGAGGACGCAAGCTCGGTACAGAGAAGTGGAAGGACGAAGGCAGGAGCGGACCTCTTCACTGCGCAAATCGCACCATTCTAAGGCCAGCCGTTTCCGCGCAGCTGGAGAGGGACCATAGCTCTAACCTCACTGCCCGTCTCCCGTCACACGCCTCACAAGCAGAAGCAATACAGTGCAGGTGTTTCAGCGGCAGTTCAGGCAGCGGTCTGGTCCGCTCCTCTATGGCTCCTGTAACCCCTGCAGCCGCCTTGGTCACACTCCAGCCTGGGCCTGGACTTGTCGAGGGGTAGGAGCACGGGTACAAATGCCGGCTGGAGTACAAACGTGGCCACTCCCTGCTCGCGGCTCGCAACTCGTCACAGCTTGTCACTTCCTCTGTCTGCCTTTTAAGATAAGGCACTTGCGACACAGCTAGAGTATGGGGCTATTGACTGGTTACATGTGTGAGACTACCATCATGCACAGCCCAGTAACTGCGCACAGGTAGCCTGCCGCAAGAGGGAACTTTGCAGGGTTAGATGTTGACCAGGGATCGGCTTTATAATATTAATGGGCACTCATAGGAAAGGTCAGAAGTGTTTACTGGTTTAACTGCAGTGTCACAGTATTGTCAGAGGGAAATCTGTCTTAAAGCGCAGTTTTGCATCCCTTGGACCTACTAAAACTAGTCAGGCATCAAACTGGGATGAAACATGTACATCAAGTTTGAATATGCAAGTCCCAACAACCTACATGGACACCTTATGGGTTGTCTAGAATTGTCATATTTCTCTGGCTCAGCTCAGGATTAGATTCCTGGGCTGTGGTCACCCTGCTTGGCAAGGTTAATTACTCTGCTCCCCACCAGAAGGAACAAAGGCTCCGCACACAAAAGGAGTAATTAACAGTGCTTCACTGAGCTCCTGTGGATATTGGTTTGAGGAAGAAAGTCTGCATCTGTTGATTAGCGGTCACACTGTACCATGGTCAGGACAGCCCAGGCCGACAGAACAAAGGAGGAAGCCCAGACACCTGGAGCCAACAAAGGAGTGGGCTCCCTTTAAAGTTTGGTGGGAAAGTCCCTGGAAATGATGTCAGTTAGGTGTGAAACTGGTGCCCCAAGAGGAGAGGCGCAGAGAGACCTCTTGACAGCATCATCTTGGATTGTCCCAGCATGCTGTTCAGGAGGGTTGGGACAAGGGTCAAGGGGGGATTTGTCTCCATAGGATTGGCTAGGGGTGTCTGGCATCTAGAACTTTCCACTCCAATTTAAAGACTCTTTCACAAGGGAGAGAAGTGGAGTTGTACACTGGAACTGAATGGCGGCAATAGTATGGACAGCTAGAAGGACAAAGCTCCTTATGCCCTAATGGACTAAGGACTCTGTCTACAGCTGACCTGAGGATCAATGGGTCTCTCCAAGGGTTAGTGCTGCTGGCTCCTTGCAACCTCTGAGGACCAGCTGAGGGAGGACTTGCACTCCACTGTCCCCCTTCAGGTGCCCTGCAAGACAGTCAGGAGGCCATGGGGCCTGTGGAGGGAACAGTAGGGGTAAAGGCTGGAGCAGGGAGCCAGTGAAACCTGCTTCCCGCTGCATGCACTCCTTTAGAAGCCAGCAGGCCATGTGAGAAAGGTCCTGGTAGCAGGAACTTGCCACCAGGAGAAAAATGAGCCCAAAATAATTCAAATTGGCCCATTGGGCCTGAGATATACACTATCAAAGGATTTGACATTTGACCCCCACCAGTGGGCGACAGAGCATATGGGGCTCTGCCACCTATTTAGAGAGAACCTCTGGGTCAGAGCAAGAATGGTTTTATAATTTAAAGGAGAGAGGGGCTTCTGTGGAGCCTCCCCCGTACTCCGTTTGAACCCCCGGTGTCCCCCATCTTCCTGGGGGCCAATAGTCATAATGCAGAGGGCAGAGTGGCTCAGTCAAACGGATCCCGGGACCTCAACCCCAGGATTCAGATGCAAAAGGATTGCCTATGGGGTGATCACATGCCCCCTGTGCCTGAGTCTGGGGGAGGCAGGCATACTCAGATCCAAGCCTCCTGAGGCGGAAGGCAAAAGACACCCTGTTCCTGGCTGCTGGAGTAAGCATGGGTGAGAACCTAAAGGATGCTGGCTCCCATCCTGGTAGCTAGTTGCCGGGCTGCAGGGGCCTTTCGGGCCCCCTGCAAGCCCTCAACGGCCCTGACCATGGCAGGTGTCAGAAGTGGGACCTAGCACCCCTTTAAAAAAAATAAAGATAAAAACAGAGTAAAGGAATGTGGCGCAACCTCCTTTCCCATTAATCAAATATTCACTGCTCCATTGTGGGGGCGTCCCATAATGCCCTGTGGGGCTTCTTATGATTCAGTTCTCTGTCTTGTGGTGGGCCCACAATGGCAGGGGCATTTTAAGTACTGTGGGGGTTGCAGGAGTTGCTGCCCCCCAGAAGTAATATTTAAAAGAGACCCTAAGTTTCTTGTGTCATGAAAAGCATGAACCCCCAGGTTTTACATAATAGTTTATCAAACACCCCTAAGACTGGAATGTTTGTTCTGCAGCCTGGGATTGCAATGATCTCTAGTGATTGGTTCTATGACTGCAGGTTATGTGGCCCAAATGTGCACAAAAAAGATGAAGACACATGTTATGTTGGGTTTTCACGCTTCATTGACAATATATTAATGTAAGTGATTATTGATAAATATTGCAGTGATTTAGTGACAATAATAGTTGTGTTTAAACATGGTTATTGATAATGGTGATATTTAAAATGTGGAATATGGTCTTTAAGTGTGGGGAGCCTTTGACAAATCCAATAGGCTTCCCTTATATATTGATATGGTTATCCCTTGGCAAAGCCGATAGGCTTGCCTTATATGTTGGTTTGATGAGGATTTGATAAAATCTATAGGCTTGGTTCATTTAATGTGATTCCTCTGTATTGTGATGTTCTATCTGGTATAGGTGAGGGGTTCTGTGATTTTGGGGGTCATGAACCAGTAAGGGTCAAATGTGATTTCGGAATGTCACCAAATGTATTTTCAATCTGCCTGATGTATACTTTGTAAATTAATGAATACTATTTAGTATCATTTGTGTAATAGATATACTTTTTCTTTTGTATAGAAAAAAACTGACTGGAAATCATTGTTTGCATATTATTATTGCATGCCAGCGAATGGTGATTACTAGCCCACACCACTTCTCCTCTGTAGGCCTTGGTCTGCTCTGCTTCACTACCCTGAAAGAGTCAAGTGCTACAATGGGGTCCTTGGCATTAAACATGTTGTCTGTATATGCCTTGGAAATATTGTAGTAATCAATTTGTCAACCGGAAATAAATTTGTAGGAGAGCAGTAACAAAATTTAGCTGGCGTCTGTATTAAACCAAACTTCTACGTGCAAAAACATATATGGTTGTTTCTGATGAAAAACTAATGTGAGAGAAAAGGGGAGGCTAACAGAAAATAGTTTTAAATGACTGTGACAGGGGCAGCTCCTCGTAATAGCAGAGGAGTGTGGCCACACTGTCCAAAGCCAGCAGATGATAAATAAAATGATAATAACATGATGTTAATATCATTTTACTTATTGCTGTTTGACATCGCAATGAGTATTGGGTGGGGGGGGGCTGGGCCGGGCTGGGCCAAGGCATAAAGGAGGAGTGTTGGGCACTTATAAGTGTACATGTCAGTTTGGCTGAACTTTCTAGACTGGCCAAACTGACATGCACACTTATGTTTCTCCAACCCGGCTGTGTTGCACAACTGTGTTGGAGAAGAGCCACAGGCTCCAATGCACTGTCTGAGCGGCAAACAAAGGCCACTCAGACCAATCCTGGCACTGCTCTTATGCTTGAGAGCAGCGTCCAGATTGGGTGGGGAGCCAGGGCCTTGAGGGCCTATCCACTTCTGGTCCAACAAGAGGAGTAGCGAGGCAGCCGGCGTCATCAGCGGGAGCAGAGCGGCAGGTAAGTATTTTTTATTTTCATTTCTTCGCCCTCAAGCCCCTCTTTGGCCTCCCTACCTCTTTTGATAGGCAGCGGCCACCTTTGGACTGTGAGTGCCCTAATGACTTTCTAAGAGTTATTATGGCTCTTAGTTGGTTTGAACATTTATTAGAGATTTTAAGAATTATTAATGCTGCCCTGAAATGGTTTGCACTAATGAATGATTCAATTGAATCTCTAGAACGCAGACCCTGGAAAAGATTTAAATGTCAGAAAATCAAAATCCCAAGATGTTATGCGGCTGGTGAATGGTTGGCCTTGAACTGGGCAATTTGCTGGCTGACATTTTAAACTGTGAAGACCTTTGATTCGTATGTTACAAGTGCTTTTATATGTTGAAACCTTGGCCCAGTCTAATTGACATGGCGACTCACTGGAAGTATTTTTAGTATATTGCTTATAGAGCAAAGATTTAATGAAAACAATTGTTTATGAAGACACCAGTGTGGAGAGGACCAAGCTTAAAAAACAAATGGTTTTATCAAAGTTGTTTTGTTTGACTGATTTCACAAATTTAAATAAAAGTCATCATACACCCATGCACTGAATCTACCATGGAGGTATATTTTGCAGTGGGAAAGCCAAGCAATTGTGACATGTCGCCTATTCTGATTTGTCACTATATCCACAGAGAGCAAGCATGCAATCAGAAGGAAAGATACATAGTGGCATTGATTCCAGGTGCAGGAAGATATTGCAGTTCTGAATAACATCTTTGAGTACATAGGAATCAAATCACATAAAATTGGGATACTCACTACAAAACAATCATCCCACCAACATCCAACATAAGAAAATAACATATCAAAGAAATTAAGCATTGTGAGAATACCAGTTCTGGGCAACCCATTAGGCATTTGAAGGAGACATGAAATACTATGAATAACGTCTACAAAGAGAAGATTGTGCAAAATTAAAAAGCACACTGACAGAAGTACCATTCCATCTCTCCAATAGTTCTTCCTCTGGACTGTCCCTCTTTACAAAGGTCCTTTCAGTTCTTTTACGCATGGTGAATATCACCTCATATGATGCCAAAATATTGTATTTGAATTTTATTGAGGGTACAAATAAAGCTTTAACCTAGCCCTGGAGGGCAGTGGAGCCCTGGCAATGTCTTCCATAACTCCCTCCCAAATGGATAATCCTGCTACACCTGCAGAAACCTGTTGGAGACCCAATTCCCCGGCCAATCAATCATTCACCTACTATTTTTTGGTAATATTGCTGACAAGGCAGTCAATCAAGAACACCACTATTATCCAAGCTTATCACTGTGAATTCATGATTCAGGCATCTACGACTATCAATATCACACTCCAATTCGTTTTCAGTGGCAACCTGTGTCTCCTCATCCTGTTTGATCTCTCTGCAACATTCACCATCGTTGATCATCAAATCTGATTCAAACCTCTTTCCTCAGAATCAACTTACATGGCATTATCATTCAGTTGCTCACATTCTATTGAGCAACCAATCCCATTTCATCCAGATAATTAGCCCTATGTCGCCTCTAACCACTTTGATGTGATCCAAAAAAATCTCCTTAACATTAAGCCTATCTCCAACAATCCTCATCTTCTACATGAAGCTCCTGGAAGTCTGTGTGAGTGACAAAAACATAAAGTTACTTCAAATTACGCAAAACTGTACATTAGAATTTCATCAGGAAATTACAATTTCTTGCTCAAACAACTCTTAGCAGACAGTTTGGACTTTAAGTCCCTCCCGCCCCCCCGTATGGTTAGCTAGTCCTAACCTGCCTAGCCCCATTGCGTACAACATGGCCCCGATTCTTCCCAAGTCGCCTTCCCCCAGACCAATTCACACTCCCACCAGGCTCCCATCGGCCTCCACTGATCTTTATCCATCATTCCCCTCCTCTCCTATCCTACCCATCCTCCAGAGCTTGCAGTGCCACTTCCCTGAATCCCTCCCCTCGGGGCACACTCAGGCGCCCACTGCCCTACCTTCCCCCGACCTCACTAGCTCCTCTCCTTCCATACCCATTCCGAGCGTGCTGCTCCACTACCCAGAAACTTTTCCCGCTGGGCGCATCCAGTTTCCTACCGCCCTTCTTTCCCCTGACCTCACTAGCTCTTCCCCTAGCCTATCCATTCCGAGCGGGCAGCTCCAGTGTCCAGAATCTCTTCCCGCTGGACACATGCAGTCTCCACCTGCCCTACCTTCCCCCGACTTCACAAGCTCTCTCCTGCTCCAGGATCCCGGGGACCGTGCCTCCCAATCCCTTCTGCACACCTCACTGGAAGGCCGCCTTGACGAGATAGTACTCTGCCTACAACAACTTAAGACAGAGGTCCGCAGTATATTACATATCACTAAGGCCTTGTTTGCAAACCCCAGTCCTAGCGGCCCCACCACGAAAAATCACCATTGCTGCTCGCTCCCTGATCACAGGCGTTCTGGGCTCCCCTCCCCCCTTGACGCACAGAGATCACCGTCTCATGTCTCCCACATACCTCATAGGTGGGCCTCCGCTCCCTAATGACCCGGCGATGCAAAGCCCCCCTGTCCGATACAGATATTCTCTCTCTCCTACATTCTTATGTTCCAGCTCACCCACCCTCCAAAGCAAACTTGCAACAAATTGAATCCATCACCACGGTTCCCTTCAGGGAACCTAGGCCTAACACCAGAGCCCTAAATGAGAACAACCTCACGCGAGTCACCACCACGCTTCCCGCTCCAACAGACGCCATCACTAGTCTCAAATGTGTGCTCCTAAATTGTAGATCAGCAGCGAAGCATGCTGCGGACATTGCAGATCTCACCCTGGCGCAGGATCTTGACCTTGTAATGCTGACGGAACCCTGGCTTAATGACTCAGCTGCCCCCATCCTGGACCTCTTAATACCTCCCAACTATGACATCATTAGGTTGAACAGATCCTTAGGGCAAGGTGGAGGCATTGCATGCTTACATCGGAGCAATCTTACAGTGAAGGTACTTCAGACTGATCTTCTGCCGTCCTGTGAATACCTATGCATTGAAGTGACTGGGGGCAACAATCACTCCTGCAAACTGCACACATTTTACCACCCCCCTTGCGACAGCCTTCCCAGAACAGATCATGGACATTATTTCAGCTAACGTAGACTTCCACGGCTCCCAAACCTTCCTGGGAGACTTCAACATCCATTGGAATGATGTAAATGATGGGGTGGTCAATAGCCTTAAATCCTTCCTTCTTGACCTTAACCTAATTCAAATCTGTGACAGCCCCACGCATATCAAAGGAGCTACCTTAGATCTCGTCATTGGTAAGCCCAACTCCCTCCTCCTCGATTCTATCCTCCCGTGTGATTGGACAGATCACTATTGCATCACCTTCCGTATCTTGGATTTGGTAAGAACAAGTAAAGCCCAGCCCAAGAACCCAAAACAGTTGAAAAGATGCCTACGGAATGTCAACCCGCATGATCTGACTGCTCTCTGTGATAACATCCTGCCCTCACCACTGAACATGTCGGATGTCCACGAACTTACGGCCCATTATAACCACGCAATGCTGAATGTACTAGACTCGGTCGCCCCACTACAGCTCAAAAGAATCCCTCCAAACTCTCCAAACCATGGTTTACCGATAGTCTTAATTCAGAAAGAAGAAACCTAAGACTTGCTGAAAGGCTGTGGCGGTCCAATCCATCCCTTGAGCATCTGTACCGCCTAAGATCCCTGAGAAGCTCCTATAATAAACGCATCAGATGCTCGAAGGCCACCTTTTTCAGAACTCAGTTAGACCAAGCAAAAAACCGTCCTAAAAAACTGTTCAAACTCATCAAGTCCCAAGCCAATAGTCATCCAAACTCTGCATTACTGGGTCAAGGGACATTGCCCAATTGCGAAGAATTCGCAAATTTCTTCATAGATACGACCAGAAAGATTGAAACAGAACTACGATCGGCCTGTAACCACCTGTCGATCAGCCCACCAACCCCCCTATGCCCACCTAGTAGCGAGTGCATGGTCCCGGCGTTACCACACCTCCCCAAAAATAACGCCTCCTGGAGTCTCTTCCAAACCTTGGATGAATGCAGTATACGCAAAACGCTGTCGACTCTGAAACCTTCCAACCACTACAATGACCCGTTGCCATCGATCCTTTTCCCGGATGTTAGATCCTCCCTACTAACATTGTGGACTACGATAGTCAATGCATCACTGCGGCAAGGTGTTGTTCCAGATTGCCTAAAAATGGGTCAAGTCACTCCGATTTTAAAGAAACCTACTGCGGATCCCTCGGAACTTCATAACTTCCACCCAATCTCCAACATCCCCACCTTAGCAAAGCTCCTGGAGAAATGTGTGCTTGCCCAACTCTGCAACCATATCGACCATTTCCAACTCCTGGACCATTGCCAATCTGGTTTCCGCTCGGGCCATAGCACAGAGTCTGCCCTAACGCACATTGTCGATGACGCGTTAAGAATGTTGGACCACAATGAGTCGTGCCTACTGATCCTTCTTGACCTTTCGTCAGCATTTGACACTGTCAAACATGATACTCTAACTGACCTCCTGGAACACAGGATGGGGTTGGCAGGGCCTGTGCTTAATTGGTTCTCCTCATTCCTCCTGAATAGATCCCAACGCTTCAAGGTGAACCAATCCCTGTCTCATCCTGCACCGGTTTCGCTGGGGGTTCCCCAAGGTTCAGCACTCTCTCCCACGCTCTTTAACCTGTTCATGGAGCCTCTAACAGAAATGCTCAAATCATCCAGCATTCACTATCACATGTATGCGGATTATACTCAACTATACCTGAAGATCACCTCCCCTGAGGACATTCAGTCCCTCAACTCAGTCCTACTGGAAACACAAAGCTGGCTGACACGTAACCACCTGAAACTAAATGCTCTAAAAACAGAATTCCTCCTTATCTCACCCCATAAGCAATCACCGGACATTGAACAATGGTTGAATCAGCTTACGGCTCTTAACTGCAGACCTCACCTCGTTGACTCGGCATCCTCGCTTGGTATCATACTAGACAAGAGTTTGAACATGCAAAAACACATCAGTTCCCTCACCAAAGGAGCGAACTTTCAACTCAGCATCCTTAGGAAGCTCAAACCTTATCTCCCTGCTCATGACTTAAAGGTTGCAGTGCAAGCATTGGTGATCGCAAAGCTGGACTATGGCAGTGCTACGCTGTGTGGTCTGCCCAGAGTGATAATGGCTCCCCTTAGGGTAACCTTCAATGCTGCGGCCAGGCTAGTTACGGGCACAAAAAAATTCAACCACATCTCTCCGAACCTGCTTGCTCTGAAATGGCTACCCTATGAAGCTCGGATACAGCTGAAAATTGCATGCATGACACACAAAGCCATCCACCTCAATACCCCGATGTACCTCGCTCAGAAACTGTAGCTCTCATGTGGTTCAAGAGCCTCTAGAAGTGCCAGCACCCTATTACTCAAACCACAAAAATTCAAGAAAAAAAAGACCTATAATCGATCATTTTCAGGTTTGGCGCCAAGGATCTGGAATTCTCTTCCCCCCGAAGTCAGGGTGATCCCTTCCTCTGCCCTGTTCAAATCAGAAGTTAAAGAGCTCTTGATGAAGAAATATCTGCCTCAGTCTTACTTCCCCACTTGACTCCCGGACCATTTGACGCTGCTCTGTGCCCTAGATGCTAGGTTCTTAAGAATGTTGGACATTCTAAATATATGTACCTGTCGATATGTTGATTATTTGTGTTTCCATGTACTCGTACTACTGCATAATCTGTAAAGCGCTCTGATACCCTCTGTGGTCATGTTCGCGCTATATAAAACTTTCAAAATAAATAAATAAATAAGTCCTTTCTAAGAGCTTGTTGTAAAGAAGAAATGACTCTACAATGTTTGAAAAGGATTTATTCAACTTCAAGTACAATTAAGATAAGTAAGCAACTCTACCAGCACCTACACTCAAACCGACCTTCTCCAACTCTCTCCAACACATTCTACCACCACACTCTCTTGCACATATGCAGTCCACTTGCTCCATACGTTTCATTCCACACTTGTTCACATATAGCTGGCCACACCTACCACACATGTTCCTCCTTAAACAAAACCGACACAGAATTCTACTCACAATTACACTTCAACAATATCTAACCTACACTACTCAGAATTACGCTACAACATCAAACCTAATGCATATAATCCTTCTTCTTAATAGGGATCACACACTTCCTTCTCATTCCAGGTTGTTCCACTCCGTTATTCCTCTGCATGCCACAATGTGGCACTTTTTCTTGCTTAACTCTGTTTCCCACACAGCTAGCACCATGATTTACCCTCACACCTAACTACATCATCGCACCCCATCGATCTTGATCCTTTGTACAAAGATACTTTCCCCAAATTCCAAACACGCCCATCCTGGAGTTGTACCGCTGTACCCATTACTTCACTCACTCTCTGGGAAACTGACCACAATGCACGTCCCTTTTGTATAATGCCAGAATTCTTAATTCTTACGAAATTGCCCCCCTTAACTGTCACTCCTACTCCTTTCTTCACACCTCCCCATTTCACGACCATTAACTGTCCCATTATGTCCTCATATCTTGTACTCTCTTCCACATTGAAGATCTTCACTGAAGCTCACCTTTTGTTTCTTTTCTTTGCAATAACCATCATGGAACAAGATTATTGTGGGGAGTGGCTAACTGCTGATGGAGTGAGGCGTGGCCTGCGCGAGCTCCTGGCAAGGCCCCTACATCCGACACCATCCTGACGGAGATATTCACCCCTGGGACCAGTGACCCCTGACACTACTGTCGATAATACTGGGGGACCCCCTGTCTGTGGTGAACCTGTGAGGGGGCCACCTGCATCAACTAGGCAATCTTTGACTGGCTGTGCCACTCTCCAACCTGTCCAAGATGGTGGCTTCCTGAGCCTGCAACCTGTTATGGGCTGCCTTCTATTTTTAGGTGGAGTAGGCAGGGGCCCACTGGTCGCTAAGAGCCCCTTTGTGATCGAATTGTGGCTGGGACGTGAGCTGTGCAGGCCTCAATGTGGCCGTAATGGCAGCTCCTCGTGCCTGACCTTGGTACAGGCCGTTTCCTGCTTCTGAGTAGAGAGGAGCGTTGGAGGGAGATGATCACCACCTGGGGGCCCTGTAATCAGCCGAAGCTGATGTGACTACCAGGGGGACTCATTTGTCTACCGAAGCCTCTATGCCAGTAGCGGCCCGTGGAGGGAGTTCCGTGGGGCGGTGAGGTGGGGCGGGGGAGGGGCAGGGTGGGGGTAGTAAACACCAGAATATGGATGAACGGAGGTAAGTAAACAATTAAATAAATAAAACGAATTTCGTTGCGTGCGCTGCATCGCAAAATGCGATGCAGCGCACGCAACAAAATTCGTTTTATTTATTTAATTGTTTACTTACCTCCATTCATCCATATTCCGGTGTTTACTACCCCCCACCCTGACCCTCCTCCACCCCGCCTCACCGCCCCACGGAACTCCCTCCACGGGCCGCTACTGCTCTATGCACTCGAAGCTAGCTGTACAGACCCCGGGGGTCAGGAGGCTCCTGCATTTTTGCTGGCCGAGGATCCCTGCCCTTGGGAACTTCTGGCCGCCCTGCCACAACGGAAGTGAGGCTGCCTGGACCCCCAGAGGACCACCTGAACAACAGTGGCATGATGGAGTGCTGTGTGTGCCTTGCGCAGAGTTAGCAGCCCCCTCGCACTGCGGTTTAAATTGAGAGATTTGCACGGGACGTATGGAGAGCAGCTGCCTGTGCCTTCTTGAAGATAACCGCCATTCTTCCCTGAGGGACTCTTGCTCTACCCTGAGAGCCCCTTGCAGATGTGATTTTGGGTCAATGATGCAAGGCCTGCAGGTGCAGGGCGGCCCCCTGAGGTAATGCAACAGCATATGAGGTGAGGTGAGCAGCCCTGGAGATCCGTGACTGTTGGTGCTGTCCTCCCACAAAACGTAAGGCTTTCTCCTTGGCCCGACCACCTAGACCCAACCGCTAGTGGCAGCGAAGGCCAGAGACCTGTTATTTAGGTGGCCATTGTTTGGATGCATCAGGGCCCCCCTTTTGACTGATAATCTGCTGGCCCATATCCCCATCTTCTAATGACCAAGGGTCCAATGGGATTACTTGGCCATGGGGGCCCCCATGTGGAATTGTTTTGGCTGGTTCTTTTGCTTGGCTCTCACCTCCTGGTCTCTGCTGCTTTCCATCCTCTTTGTGGCTGGAGGTGTGCCCTCTGTGAAGGTACTTACCTGCCCCAGATGTCCCTAGTGGCTAGTGCTGGGTTTCTTTGCGTCCATCCCCTCCCCTCTTTCCTCACCTAACAGCATTCTGCACCCTGGCTGCGGGTAGGAAGCCCATGGGGCAAGCCCAGAAAAATCTCCTGGTTCTAGTGAGGAGAATTGCCCGCTCCCGGATTCGGTGCTGGTCCTGCAGTAAAAATTGGCCTCTATCTACTTGGCTATTAAGGACTTGAAAGACACCCTTGAACACAAAATAGATATGTGGCGGTGGGTCTTGGCCTCCTGCGGGCTGACCACAACAAGCTGGGGGAACGCATTGATGCTACTGAGATTACCTTGCAGAAACTAGTCCCCACGACTAAGGATCTGACAGCCCAGATGGAGGAAGTGGTGGGCTGAGTACGTGTTCCTGAGGGTCGTGTCTGCAGAAACAATATCCGGGTGGTGTGGATGCCTGAGAGGTCAGAGGGTGCAAACATGGTGGCCTTCCTTGAAACTTGGTGCTAGAGAAAGTGCCATCAGAGGCTTATCCCCTTTCTTTGCTCTAGAGAGAGCCCATAGGGTGCCGACCGGCCCGCCCACCACCTCCTGGTGGGTCGCCTCGGCCCATAGAGACGCGTCTTCAGGGACAGGTATCATATCCTTGAATGCTCCAGAGACCTTAGGGAGTTGCTGGTTGATAACAGTCGAGTGATGCTCTTTCTTGATTTCACGCTTGCAGTTCAGTGACAAAGGACCTCATTCCTGGAAGCCAAATGCAAGCTCATGGACCTTGACTTTAAATATGCAATGCTCTACTCCGAACGATTACTGGTTGTCAGTGACTAGGGCACAACATTTTCCCTGGATGCCAGTGAGGTGTGGGACTGGCTTGACCTGAGCCCTGAGTCTTGGGGCATAGTAGGCACCCTTGGATTTGGCTCCGGAACAGAGGTGGGCAAAGTGGAGCTTCCATGGTGAACCAGGGGCACAAAGATCGCCAGAGTGCTTTTGAGGCAGGGGGTAAAATTACAACCTCCAGCCCTGAACGACGTTCGGCTGAGGAGATGGTAGTTTTGATTGGTCCTGATTCAGGCTCAGAGACTGATTCCACCCTGCATACCAATCGGAACTGAGACCGCCGGAGGTCACCCAGCAAACTGCAGACATAGTTCATTAACACACTGACTTTCTGGACTCTACAGTTTGCTTTCTTGGGGTGGTTGTCTCTTTCTCCCTTATGTGTCTGAGCATTGGGATTGTTACACTCTCCCCATTGAGTGTTGGGACGTTCCTCCTCCTACTAGAGACCCTGGGGGTTCCTTTTTGTTTTGTTTATGGTTGTGGGTGGGGGTACCTTGCTGGGAATCCCTTTGCCTTGCAAGGGGACTGTGTTTCACTACCACCACCCCTCAGACTGGACTGTGGGAGTATATCTGAGCCACTGAACCGCTAAGTTGTATTTCTTAGTTTGGATGGGATGTTGTTGCCATGCTGTCCTGGTGGGGGGGGGTGTTGGACTGATTTTTTGTTTGTATGGGTTTCCTGGGGTCCTGCGGTTGACTGCTCCTACTCTTCCCCTACCTAGACATGGGTATGTGGCCCTCTCTTGCTACGCGCATACCCTGTGGGAGTGAATTTGGGCTTTAGTGTTGTTTGACGGGAGAGGACACAAGTAATTACAAATTCCTCTCCTGGAATGTCAGGGGCCTGCTAAGCATGGTCAAGCGCTACAAGGTGTTGGTGTATCTAAAGAGCAGGGGTATTCATGTGGCATTACTGCAGGAAACTCACCTGAATGCTAAGGAGAGGGCTGCTCTATGCAAGCGATGGTGGGGACAGGGAGAGTACACCACTTACTCTGCCTTTGTCTGGGGAACCTTAATGTGGGTGAAGCCGGGGGTCCTGTTTCAAGTTACTAGTAGCACGATTGATACAGAGGGGTGCTACTTTGTCTTGACAGGGCGGTTAGATGAGTGGGATGCATTGCTGCTGTTGGGGGCCCTCCCTGCCGCACTTGCCTGGATTCTACACCCTGGTGGGACTCCCTGTCCCAGGGTGCAACTACCCTTTGGCGCTGACGGTGAGGGGGAGGCGTGGTCATTGCGCTTAAAGCGTTGCCTCTTCCCCCGCGGCGCGGGACATGCGCGAGCCGCGCCTGGGCAAAGCCTGGGCCAACGGCGGGCCCGTCCGCACCCGTCATGGCCCGGAAGAGGCTGGGCCACCCCCTTAAAAATTAGCTCCAGAGGACTGCTGACATTGGATCCTTAAAAGGCACTGTGTGCTATTATTGAGCCATTTTAGAGTAAAAACGAGAACTTCATACCCTTCCCCTGCCCCTGCTGGTGGGCTCTCTCTCCCGGCTATTGGGGTGGAATGGGGAAGAGAAAAGTAGCCTGGTGGGGGGGGGTGGGGGTGGGAGAAGCCCATAAGAAGAAAATGAAAAAGAAATCTCAGAGCTCAAGCCCCATGGCGGTGGCCAGCGTGCTAGATCGCTTTGACAATTTGCTGACTGAGAGTGAGGAGCTCCTTGACCCGATTGCCACAGATAGTACACCTAAATCTAATGCCACACATGCACTTGATGGCCCTAAAAAATCTAGGTGCATCCCGAGTATGTTTAAAAAGGTTATCAGCAGGAAACAGGTACCGGAAGCCACTGACTTGTCATCTTAAAATTTGTCTAACACGGGTAGCGCTGCGCTCATGACCATAGCTGATTTCCCATGCAGCAATAGATTTTCACCTCTCCTAGTCTCACCAGATCCATTGGATACTACTATTTTCCCAGGGACACTGGATGACAGGGAGGACACTGAGGCCGACAGGGCAGTTAGCATCTCTTGAGCTGAGGGTGGAGGGATAGAGGACCAAGAAACCACTACTATCAAAATAGATCTTCATGGGGAAATTCTTGCTCTCAAAGCTACAATTGGGACCCTCACCGGGCTCATCTTCAAGCTGCTTTACAGAGTAGAAGGTCTGTGTGGTTTAGATATCTTACAAGCTGTAGAACCTTTGAGGGCAGCTTCTAACTGAAAATAACTAGGCCTGGGTGGTAAATTCCGTTCGGCTCGCGGAATTTGCGGAATTTGGGTAATTTCGCGTTCTGCGGAGAACGAGGAATTGCCCAAAATTCCGCGATCCGCGGTTTCGCGGAATTTTTTGCTTGTTCGCGCCTTCAAAATGTGTGTTCGCGAGATATTTCTCCCCGAGCACACAAAAAGCGTTCGCGAACAGGAAAAAAGCATCGCGAACGGGCGGAACAAGCAATACCGCGTGTTCGCAGAACTTTTGCGTGCTCGCGGAGATTTTTTACCGTTTTGCAGAGCTTTGGGTAGCGCGACTACGCAAATTCCTCCCACCCCTAGAAATAACCCTTACAACCCTCACACATAGCTCCACCTGCTACCCCTACACCTTCGACAAGCAACACAAGCACATTACCACCAAGGGCGAAACAAGCAGAGGGGGACATGGGGACCAAAGAAGGATTCGCGCCGCAAGTGAGGGCACTTGTACAGTGACCACCTCCCGCTAGACAAGTGAAGGGGTGTGAGACATATAACTAGTTAAGATCTCAGCTCAAAAACTGCCTATCCCTCATCATCATGTAATCTACATGATAAATGTACCCAAAGGTGGCAACTCTGCAAAATATGTGAATGAGGAGTCCATCAAGCACAAATCCATTAATTGGATTAGGCACGTAAGGGGGTGCAGGTCCGTGATAAGGGATGATATCCTGAGAGCCAGAGGATGCATTCTAACTAACAGCCCATTAGATGCAATAGAACTCTCCTTGGCTGATGAAAGTATAGCACATAATTTAATTGCCCTAGAAGCCAGGACATGCCCTCCACCTACATCGAACATCCAGTTTAAGCGGCAGATGGTTAGCAACACTGCCCAGTCCATCTCTAACCTGACATCTATAAGACCATCCCTAACATCTCCCCTGGCAGAAAATGGCTGACTACAACCAGGCCCTACACTTATACATGCTGCTAGTGCACCTGGCTCTGTCACAAATGTAGGTTCTCTACCATCTGCTGAGACACCAACAGCAGTAAAGCTAAGGGCTGGGCTAGAACCTACTAACTATACTCCACAGAGCCATCTAGGAGAGGGAGTTGCCAGTTATACTACAGACACTGCTACTCGCAACCATATATCGCCCCAGGAAGTTGAGACTAAGGATGCTTATGTCCACTTCGACCCGCCACAGTATGTAGGTTTTCATCAGCTAAAAATAGCCTCATGGAACGTGGCTGGGGTAAGGAGTAAGCTATGCTTGCCCCAGTGGATCGAGCTCATTAACTCACATGATATTTGCACATTGCAAGAAACCTGGAGTTTAACACCCACATTTGTGCCAGGTTTTGTGACACTCCACAAGCCGGACGTAGCATCCAAACAGGGCCGACCATCAGGAGGTATGCTGACTCTGATCTACACTGCGCTAAATTGTGATATTAAAGAGCTTCCCACCAATAGCTCAGATATCCTAGCGGTCAGGCTAAGGGGCAGATCAGGCAAGACTATAGACATCTATAACTTTTACGCGAGAAGCACTGGAGGGGCAAGTCCCCAACTTGACAAGCCCTAGACGAGCTGTTGGATATGAGGTGGCCCGCACATCCACTAATTATTGGTGGTGATTTCAATGTGACCTTTGAGCCCCTAGACAGGGAGGATTTCCATTATGTCAACGAGGAGGATAAACTATGGTCAGTCCCATCCCTTGATCTCCCACCAATAAAGAAATGGTCACATTCAGTATTACAAATGAATGCATTGACTTTAGAATGCAGGCTGCGGGCCACAAATAGAAGAAAACGCTCAGATAGAGGGGAACTGACCTTTATTGGCCCAACTGGCGCTAGTCGCATCAATTATATTCTTGTGGACCTAAAGCTATGGCCAACTGCAATTGATATGTCCAAAACAAAAAATTGTGATAGCAAACACAATCCTTTATGTTTGGGGCTGATATACCCCTGGGGTCAATATGAGAGTGCAGCTAAAAATAGAATGATTATAAAAAAGGTAGCACCCTTGAACGATAAACGTCACCCTAAATGGCCAATAATTATGAGAGACGAATCTAAATTTAACACCATAAGGCGGGAGCTTGAGGCTCATCTGGCTGTGATTCAATCCCTATCAGATGAGTTCAGTCCAATGGAGAACATTAGTGCCCTGCATGCAAAGTTCTTTGATCAGCTATCGGAAAACTTTGTTGTCCATTCTCGTCATCCCAGCTCTAAAAAGAAGGTAAACAAATAAGGTGAACTCATGGTTCACACGGGAATGTAGGTCACTAAGGAGATGATTGGCCATAGCCATCAGACTTAGAAGCATGCCCCTGGTGCACGATCTAAGGAGGCTATACAAACTATCCCTAGTAAGGGCCAAGCAAGATTGGGATGAGAAGAAGTGGAGAGAACTTGGGGAGGCGTGTTCCCAATCAGACACCAGTAAATTCTGGACTCTTGTGGGAGGGGTAGTTTTGATAATCAACCCCCTTTAGCCAACAACATCGTGGCTAATGCTTGGCAAGAGCACTTTGGTGCTCGGCATACCAATACTTTCTGCCTCGCCACAGGGTTACTTTCCGCTGACTTATCTCATCCTATAGCAAGGTTTTCTTTCTCCAAGGAGGAAATCTTGGCCTCTGTAGAGATTAGATGGGATGGCCGGGGCCAAGTCACGGATACTGTAAAAATTAGCCGGGGGTTCGACAGGGCTGTGTTTTGGCCCCAACATTATTTTCTCTATACATCAACCAAGTGGTTGACTTTCTAGCAGTAATACCAGCGGATGTGCCTTCCTTAGGGAAAGAGAAAATTGCAACCCTTCTCTTCTCAGATGACACTCTCCTCGTCTCCAAAACACCCATGGGGCTCCAAACTCTATTAAACTGATTTAAGATCTTTTGTGACGAGAGGGGCCTCGAAATAGATACCTCCAAAACAAAACTGATGATTCTGAATCCACACAAATCATTCAAAGGGCGCTTATCTCTAAATAACATCCCCTTAGAGAGAGTGAGTTGCATTGAATACCTGGGCATCCAACTGTCCGAAGGCTTGGCCTGGAAATAACATCTAAACAAGGCCTAGCTCAAGTTCAGACAGGTAACCGGGCCCAAAGGAAAGAACATTGTTGCTCCTATACTAAACTGGTTGCACCAGCCCTAGAGATATACAAAAGCAAGGCTGTAGGTAGCGCCCTTTATGGGGCTGAGCTATGGATCTTTGAAAAAGTGAACGATCTAACAGTGATTGAGAATAAGTTCCTTAGGAACCTAGTGTCTCTTCCACCACGTACACCACTCTGCCCTCTTAAACTGGATATGGGCATCAAATCTGTTAAAGATTTAGTGAAGCTCTGCCCACTCTTATTTTGGTAGAGGTTAGTATTCACCCCAGAATTGTCCCTGTCCGCACTTGCTTTTGAAGAAGTTTGTTCATTGGACACATCGAAAAAAATAGGCTGGATCAGAAATATCAGAAACCTCCTCATTAACATTGGGGTAAAGGGGAGGAGCATTAATTGCCCAGAACTACCCACTAAGAAACAAATCAAAGCAATGTACTGGGACTGGGTAGCGCAGAACAAAATCAGGGGTAGCAGGCGGGGCAGACTAACCAAGGAATTTACAGACTTTAAACTATCATGTACCCTGGAAGGATACTTTGATCTTATCCAGGTGCCAGTCGACAGAAAGCTTTATACACAATTCAGGCACGGCTCTCTACCCTTGAATTCATTCATGAGTTCTTGGTTAGGTAGTGCTGCCCAGATCAAAGGCTGCCCTTGTTGTTCTGCTCTGATCGAATCAACTGGCCATGCTCTTTTTGACTGCCCTGCATATCTTAGACTTAGGAAACAATGGTTAATCCCTATTTGCAAACAGCTTGGAACCCTTGATTTTAGGCCTGCTTTGCGCACACTAAAATCAGACACAAGACCATTATTTGTGTGCGCAACAGCGAAGTTCCTGGGCCAAATGTGGGGAATTAGAAGAAAGGCCCTGAGACTTATTTTGTCATCCCCTTCAATAGGCCCCTAGCACGGTTTATCCCCTTTAGGTTCTGCTGGCGGGGGGATTTAGTCCAACTATTATGGAGTGCAGCTAACTGAGCAATTATTTTGCCTTGATTTTGATGTGCTCTTGTGCAGCGGAAGCATTATTTCAATAGCTTAATGTACATTACCTCAGTCTTATAGTTTTAATCAACTTTGTATATTTATGCACTATGCAATATGAATTGATTAGCTAGTAGCTTTTTAAGGTAGTTTTATACAGTTTTAACTGTAAAAGAAGGATTGTGTTCTTAAAGTTAATTCCTCCGTGTTTTTATGTGTAACAAAGGTTCTTAACATACTCAAATTTTACTGGGCTGTATATATGCATTTTGCACCTTTATGGTCTGACGACCAAATAAAGTTTATTGAATTAATTTCTTTTTTCAATGTTTATGCCCCTAATGTTCACCAAGCTCTGTGTTTGGATAGGCAATCCCGGGTGCTGCTCCATTGTTACCTTGGGCAAACACTGATCTAGATCGCTCTCATCCCCCACTCCAAGACTCACCTGCTATTCACTTTGCCCGAAAGTTCACTGCTTGGCAGGGCAACTGGGGACTGATTGATGGCTGGCGTGTTTGCCACTCGCTAGATCGGGATTACTCCTTTAACCCGGTCATGCATGCACTGCATGTACGTCTTGACTCCTTTTTGTGCTCTCCTGATATTGTAGGGGCCATCTCGTCTGTTGAATACCTAGCCCGATGCATCTCCGAACATAATCCCCTGTTATTGACAATAAAGTGGGGTGAACCGCACACCTCGATCCCTAGTTGGCACTTGAAGGCGGTGAGCCTAGAAGACCCAGCGTTTCGCGAGACATAGAAGGTATTCAGCATTATTTTGATGAGAATGCTAGTTCTGCTTCCTCTTCACTTGGCTAGTGTGAAGCCTTTAAGGTGGGTATTAGGGGGCGCTGTTTGTTGGAGTCTGCAGGAGTACAGAAGACCTTGTTGTGGGCTATTGTCATCCACGAACGGACCCTTAGGGAATTGGAAGGCCTGCGCCCAGAATGACCGGACTTGCAGCAGAAGTTGCTGGACGCAAAAGAGAAAGTGGCAGAACATGTGGAACGTCTCCGCTGTTTCAACCACAAGACATTTATGTGCAGGGCACACAAAGAAGGAGATCAGTCTGACCACTTGTTGGCTTGGCTGGCTAACCCCTCTCGCTGCAGTTCACCGATTTTAGAGTTGGTAACTCTGAACGGTGCCCGCCATTATACCCAAGAGGAGATAAATCACTCCTTTGCAATCATTTATTCTCTATTGTATGTGGCTCAAGAGGCGGCAGAGGACTGCACCATTAATGACTGGTTGACTGCTTTACTGCCTAGTTCATTGACCCGGGAGGTAGTAGATACAATTGAGGAGGATATCACGGAGGAGGAGATCCGGGCTGAGGTCCGACGTATGGCCGTTGGAAGATTCCTGAGACAGATGGCCTCCCGGTGGAGTTTTAGTCTGTTTATCTTGACATTCTTGCCCCCACTTGGTGGCCTTATACCATCACACATTGACCGCCAAGATGTTGCCACCCACTCTGCGAGAGGCCCTGATTGTCCCTCTGCTTAAGACAGGGGAAACTGCCATGGGTGTGACTGCCTACCACCCTCTCTTAATATTGAATGCTGACTATAAGATTCGTAGCGGAATGCTGATGCACTGTTTACTTTCCCTTATGCCTGGATTAATTCACAATGACCAGTCCAGGTTTATATCAGGCCACTGTACAGCTTTTAATGTCAGGCTACTATTGCCAATCTTGGTGGATGGTTTACGGCTTCCAGAGTGGGCTGTGTGCATGTTCCTAGATAACGAGAAATTATTTGACAGCCTTGGTTGGAGCTTTTTCTGAGCTATCATAATATGGATGGGATTGGGGCCCCATTTTGTTTCTTGGGCCATTTTATTATATGCTGGCCTCAATCTCGCTCAATCTCGGGACAGTGTGCTGTGGGACGTGGCATCCGTCAGGGTTGCCCGATATCCCCTTTGCTTTTTGCCATTGGCATGCAGGGCATGTGGAGGCCCGCCATTTTCCCATATTCTGTCCCGTGGGGTGTCTCATAGTATCGTCCTTTATGCGGACAATAAGGTGCTTTACCTGCGTGACCTGCAGACTGAGCCTGAATAGGCGGCATGCTTCCTCACAGCCTTTGGAGAGGCATCTGTTCTCTAAATCACTAGCTGAAAAAAGTATTTTTTTGTTGGTCTGTTGAGAAAGGTAGGAGCCCCAAGACCTGGGGGACATGTGCTGGGAACCAACCATCGCGCAGTAGCTTGGGGTGTGGATCGATCAGACTCTCCCTAACCTCCTATATGGCAATATAGGAACGGCAGTAACTGCTATGCATATTAGCATGGGGTTTTGGAAGACTTTGCCACTCTCAGTGGCAGGCCACATTGCCGTGGCTAAAATGGTGGCACTGCCTCACCTTTTGTATTTTTTTGTGCTACTCCCGCTGGTGACACTGCGTGCTATGTTATGAGATCTTGATTCCATCCTTAATCAAATCAAATCAAATCAGGGGCATTTATACAGCGCACACATCACTCGAAAGTCTCATGGCGCTAGCAAACAGCTCTGAAAGGAAGTGAAGTGGCTTAGATGTCAAAAAGCCATGTCTTCAGCCTCTTGCGAAAAGAGTTATGGTCAGGGACATTTCGTAGATGGATGGGAATTTTATTCCAGGATGATGGGGCAAGAAAGGAGAAAGATCGTCCTCCTTTTCTGGCAGTATGTATCTTAAGAGGAGTGAGCAAAAACTGATTGCTAGACCTAAGCACCCTGCGAGGTTGGTACCAGCATAATTTCCTGGTCCAGTATCTCGGACCTTTTCCGTACAACTGTTTGTGAACTAGACAGAGAACTTTGAAAAGAATTCGTTTCCTGACCGGTAGCCAGTGAAGGGATCTTAGGCAGGGTGCGGAGGGCGATCTGGGCGGAAGATCCAAGACCAGCCTAGCCGCAGCATTCTGCAAGATCTGTAGTCTGTCCAGAAGGTTATTGTTAATTGAAAACAGTAGGGAATTTCCATAGTCCATTCTGTTTATTATCAGCCCTTGAACTAATGGTTTCCTGGCCTCCACTGGTAGCCACTTAAAAACCTTCCGAAGGCTACGCATTACTCCAAAACACGTGCCAATGATATGGTTGACCTGGTTCTTCATGGACAGTTGGTTGTCCATGTGGAAACCTAGGTTCCGCACCGTCAAAGTGGGGGTGGGACAGAGGCCAAGATGGGATGGCCACCAGTCGGCGGACCAATGCTCCTTTGCATTGCCAAAGAGCATGACCTCAGACTTGGCTCCATTTAATTGTAGGTGATTGGAGCTCATCCACCTGTCGATGTGGGACAGGCATTTATTAAAGCGTAGCTGTGTTTCAGTAGGATCTGGGCCAATAGTGACCAGAATTTGAGTGTCATCTGCGTAAGATATGACATCAAATCCATAGGATCTGATCACCTTGGCCAGTGGGGTCATGTACAGATTGAATAGGGTCGGGCTCAGAATAGAGCCCTGTGGTACTCCCATCTTGACTGGTCTCTCACATGAGAGGTTGTTTCCGATCTGTACTATTGTCACGCGGTCAGCAAGGTAGCTCTTAAACCACTCGAGGGCCGTGCCTCTGACACCTATCTCCCAGAGCCGGTGCTCTAAGATGCCGTGGGAGATGGTGTCAAAGGCTGCGGATAGATCGAGCAGGACGAGGATGGCTGACTGATGTTTATCCAAGGCCAGCCTGATGTTGTCTGTTACCTCGACCAAAGCAGTCTCGGTGCTATGTGCCGCCCTAAAGCCCGATTGGGAGGGATCGAGCAATCCCTGACTCTCCAGATGGTTAACGAGCTGCTTGTTAATCAGAGATTCTAGTATTTTCCCAAAGTAGGGAAGCAGAGATATTGGGCGATAGTTGGCGAGCAGCATTGGGTCGGCAGTGGGCTTTTTTAAGATCGGTCTTACCCTGGCCACCTTCCAACTTCTTGGAAAGTCCGCTTCTAAAAGTGAGTTATTGAAGCTCAGTGAGTCTTTCCAATAATACCGGGGCAACAATGGGAAGGATTTTGGATGGTACCATATCAGTGGGGGAACCTGATTTTATCCTCAACATGGCAGTGGCAACTGCTTTGGTGTCAAATTTGATGAATTCGTCCAGGATATGGGAGGGGTCAGTGAACATGCTGTGTACGTCTTCCGAATTCAAATTGTGTGGTGAAGGAAAGGACCGATGGATTACCATGATTTTTTCTTCAAAATATTCGGAAAGAGAGTCAGTCCAAGTTTGGGAGTCAGGTATTAATGGCTGATTAATAGGAGCTGTGAATTCTTTCAAAATTTGATAAAGTTCTTTGCTTGAGTTTTCTGCCAGATTTATTCTATTTAAGAGAAAGAGTTTTTTTGCCTGTTTGATATCGGTCATATAACCATGGTGAATTTTTTTATAAATTTCACGGTCAGCCATACTTTTACTTTTTCGCCATTTGCGCTCCGCAGATCCTACACAGAAATTTTGTAGTTTTTAGTAGGTCTGTGAACCAGGGAGCAGACCTGGGCTTGATTTTGACCTGGGTGAGGGGAGCAATTTTGTCTAATGCAGCCAGAATAACTTTATCAAGATCTAGTGCTGCCTGATGTATATTTGTTTTTGTCCCTGAAAAGTCTGAGCTGAAATGTTTAGAAAAAAGGGGCAGGGTGATTTTCCGCCAGGGTCTTCGCAGTATTGATGCGTTATTGGAGCCATTTTTAGTCATTATTGTGGGAATAGTGAATTTTAATAAATGATGGTCTGTCCATAATAATGGCTCAGGGGATTCAGCAATGATTCCCGGGTAGTTTGTAAAAAGGAGGTCTAGTGTGTGGCCTGCCTTGTGAGTAGGGCCAATGATCCGCTGGACAAGTCCGAGAGTATTCATGTTAGAGATCAGCTGGTCAGTCTCCGCGTTAGAGAGAATCTCGGCGTGGAGGTTAAAATCTCCAATAAGTAAAAAGTTGTCAGAGGCCAGTACATGAGACACAAGGGTCTCTAATAGCGTGTCAGAGAAATCACCTCTGGGGCCAGGGGGGCGATAGATTAAGGCTCCTCTCCAGGTTCCATTGGATAACTTATCAAGTTTAAAAATGCAAAGTTCTAGATGATCTGAAGTAATAGTGTCTAGAATTGTAATATTCAAATCCCCGGTGGAGGCTATTAGTAAACCTCCCCCTCTTCTCTCCTTTCTATCTAGTCTGATGACTTTATACTGAGGTGGAAAGGCAATGTGAACATCAGGAAAAGCGTGTTCATGTAGCCAAGATTCCGTAATGAAACATAAGTTTGATACAACCAGATCTAACAGGCTCCATATCTCTACTGCGTGTTTGGGGATAGAGCGTGCATTAAAGTAAATGGCAGTGAGTAGATCGGGTACATCAGGTTTACTAAAGTCATTAGGGGCAGTGATTTTGATTGGGTTGGGAGCACTCGGTAGAAGGGAAATACCATGATGTCTAGATAGAGCCTCTTTTAAAATGGCGTTAGGTCCTATGCAGGGTTTATTTAGCTCTATTAATTCCCTGTTCGTGTATTTTAGAATTGCCATGTTACCTGGGGCGGTGGCGGTGGCCAAGGAAGCAGGGGTCCTGGCCTCTGGCGTTGGTCAGGCGCGGACGGGCGCAGACGGGCTTGCCTTCGGCGCGCCACGGCGCGCCGCTGCGCGCGTCCGCTCACTGACCTGCTCTAAATAGAGTGTGGTGCAGAGAAGGCTAGAGCGCTAATTCAGACTTCCGGCGGCAACCGGAAGTTATGCTGATTGCCGTGATGACCCTCCGTACAATCGGTACAATGACCCCTTAATGACCTCATATGGAATAAAGGGTGACGGCGAGTTGCTTTGGCTAAATTACAGAGGGTGATGGCGGAAGGTGGGATGAATGCCCCTGATTTTTATTCCGCAGCTACAGTGGTGCATGGGTTGGTTTCCATGGAGGGAGGCCCTGGGGTTAATGCAATTTTCATAGGCTCCCAGTTCGCAGCAGCTCTGGTCCCTTATTCTCAACCTAAGATGGGCCGCAGAGATAGGCTGCCATGACCTTATGGTTCTCAGGACATGTTGGAGAGTTCTTGATCAGGCTCGAGTAGAAAAAGTCCTCTAAGAGCACTAGTTTTGCACCTACCTGGAGTGGAGGAGAGGCAATTGCTTGACTGGGAGGCAGCAGGTCCATATACAGTGGGCGAGTTATACGCAGATTGGGTATTTCAACTATTTACTGACTTATGCATGGAGTTTGACATCCTGGCGTGTCAGTTCCTGCTGTATGTACTGTTGCGCTGCCCACTCGTAAAAGCGTCCCTTAGGTGCACTGCCGAATTCCAAATGGAAATCAAGATTTGATCAATTAGTCGAAGATTCAAAATTAATACAATAGATTATCTTCAATGGACTTTATTCTCTTCAATATGATTTTTCTCATATCAAAACTTTCCAATGTGTTCATATCAACTTCTCGATGAATATTCCATGTAAGTCCATGGTGTGCTCAAATTAGCGTGTATCCCCAATGCATTTCGGGCATGTCACTGCCCTTCATCAGGGGGTATATTCCTTAGCGAACCACGTAATCTCAGGACCTCGCGTCCTGTCCCGATGGAAATTGCCATTCGCTCCAGTTTTGTCTCCTGGGCCTCTATTGTTGCCCTGCTAAATATAGAGTCACCACCAAGTTCATTGAGCTAGCTTCGGTGCTTGCTAAGATTAGAATTACTATGCTCTGGAAACATGCTGAGGGTCCCCGTTTAGAGAGATGGAGGGCGGACGTCTTGTGCTGGGTGGTGTGGGAAGAGATTGTTTTGCTCTGTGAGACGCACCAAGGTTGGAGCCTCTTTGAGTTTGCGAGAGCATGGGACACTACTGGCTGACTTTCAGGGGGATGAGAGTGAGAGTGGGGATGATTCCACTGACTAAGTGTTCTCCGTGTGGCTTATCTGCACCCCTATTAGATCCATGATGTGCTACTGCATGGGTATCGAGTTTGGGTTTATGACTTTCCTACACCACTAGAGACCACTGGCAAGAGACTTGGTTTGCGATGCACTACAGGTGGTCTGCCTTTCTACCGTATTGATATTTGGATTCGTTCAGGGGGGGTTGATGCTGCTTGATGGGGGTGGAGCAGAAAGATTGTTCTACTTGCTTGTTCGATATATTTCAATGGATCTATATATATTCACTATTATTAGACCTTCCTACATTCTGGTTGCATTATTGGCCCTATTATTGGGTGCTTCCATGACACGTTGCTTTTTGTCCTTTTAACACATTATGTGCTGGCTTATAGTTTTTATTCCTGCACGAACAACATTGCTTATGCTTTTGTTTATGCCACTAAAAATCTGTTTTAAAAAATGGAAGAAGATTAGTGATTGTTTGTCCTGCACCTTTACATTTCAAATGTCGATTTCCCTGTTACAGTGTTGAGTCACTTTTTATGACATCAAGGTTGCCTATAGTGCTTTTCTCCAACATAACCATGTCTTCAGACACAACTGCCTTTGATTCTTTAACCACTGTAGTGTATTGTTTCAATAAATTATTTGCTTCAGGATGTTATAAGGCAATCTTGGTATGGATAGTTTCTGTTAAGGTAAAAAGAAAAGAATCAGCATTTTCTCTGACGTAAATTGTATGCCAATGTCTGAAACTAGTTTATGCAGGATGCCTTCTTGACAGCTCACATCCTATAGAAATCCTATTACTGCTTCCGTTGTCACACTACCTAGCATCTATACTTCTGGCCATTTTGAAATAGTAATTGATTAACATTAAAGCAAAAGACTCCTTTTGGGACAGCATAGAAAATGGTCCCATAATTTTTATCACCAATTTTCTCCACGCTCAATTCGACCACACACAGGAGCAGTTAATGCCCATTCTGACTTATCATAGATCCACAGACCTGACATTTCCATACTCACTTATTGATTTTAATATATACTTAAGTGTCTGACATAAGACAATGCCCTTCATGTGCTAATGCCATAATCTTCTTCTGCAATGCAAAAGGTGGCACAGTTTTGTCCACTCTGGATAATACATTATTCTTGAAACCCAACTCACCCTTGATTTGTAATACACTATTCATTCTCCATGAAATCTTCTCTCCAATGACCATCCTGCCATACCAACAAAAACTCCCCTACCAAAAATATATCATGATCATTGTAGGAAATTGGGTTTATGGTTGGGGGGGGAGGGTGATAACTTTCTCCTCCTCCAGCAGTGGCACTTTCCTGAAGTCCTCCATTGGGTTCGACTGTGGTTTCCGACAACACTTCAAACCTATGCACCCGGCTTCCCTGGTGTAGGTAATGTGGGTACCAGGGTATCCACAGGTGGGGTGGCTCTCCAACCTTCTGTCTTACACGGGGTTTCTTCAGGGTCTACTCCGAAGGGTCCTTAATCTTTAAAGTTCCCACACTGCGCACGATCTCCGTGGGGCTCCTAGTCACTCACCTTGGGTGGTTCCTTGGGTCCGCAGCACTTCTACGTCCTCTGGACATTGTCTTGACCCAAGTCGTGGTTCTTATACCACTTTCTTAGTATATGGTTTGGTCCCCCCGCGGGGTCCACTGTGTATTCTGTGCTATTTACTTGATTTCTATACAAAGTATTGTGTGCATTGCATATATCTCCCAGTAGAAGATATTTTTTACGTATTAGTAAGCGTTAGATAGTAAATACATATTTTTATAAATACATTGTGTGGTTCTTTTTCACTTAATCTATACATATAAGGTTTCATTCTGATAAAACAAGCTGCTTTACACTCTTTCTGGACTAAGCCTGAGGCTGCTCTCCACAGCTACCACTTAGAGAGATTTCTAAGGTTGTCTAAGACCTCTTAAATCACCAGAAGGGTTGTCCACTGGGTTACATTAGTGGACATCATATAGCAGGCCCACCCCTAATATAAGTTACCCTTTGTATTTAGGCGCTCCGCTCATGGGGCCAAATAAACGTAGCTTGGGTGTCCCTTCTATAAAACAGCCATGCAGCCTAAAAACCCAACCAACCAGTCGGAACACACTAACTTGCTCACACACTTCCCAGGTGTGGTAGAACCACCGTAGGAAATAGCTCGTAGTATCATCCAATGATAGAAGAACACGGATAATGGGCAAGCAGCAGACCGCGAGAACTCATTAGGAGGCATGCTTGGTAAACGGTTGGGACAGCACGAGTAGGCACGTTTCAGACCGGATTCTGCTGAAAGCGGGCTGTCGAAGATGTGCTGGCTCTGGGATGGCGAAGGATTCACAATTTACAGCTCTGAGGCAGGTAGAGTGTTAAAATATCGTCTCATCTCCTTTCAGTTGCACTTTTGCTGATATCGTGTAAACAAGGGATAGAGCGATATTATAATTAACTGCTTTTAAATTAATCTAAAGAGCACATGGTAAAAAGAGGGTGTGTTACTTTCTACTTTGTGTACTGCAACTTGTTCTTTCTCTGACTTACATTTAACAAAAGTATTTTTCTGTTGCTTGGCTTCGGTATTGTCCTTAACGACTTAGGAGTTTGTACTTTTTTGTATCCGGTGGTTATATTTTGTTCAGGATTCCTGAAGTTTTGTGTTAATGAAAACAAAATGCACGAAATGTAATTAAACACTAAACGTAGACATACGATTATTTTTTTCAGCTTATTTAGTTGTGCATTAGTGCAATTGTACATACATTCAATAGATATGCTTTATGTGTTCAATGTGCTTCAGAACTGCGCGTAAAATAACTATTTTATGGGTAAAAAGTGTTCTCGCTTCATCTTGTGAAAGACATTATGAAGATATACTTGTTATTTGCCTTAAATTATTAGATTTAGGAGTGGAATTTCATATTAGGAAAAATCACTGTTTTGGAGTAAATTCATTTTTATACAGACAGTTACGTAATTGTTATGCGCTGGAAAGGAAAGGGGGGGCCGCTCGGCCCCCCCGCACGTATGGCGGGGCGCCGGCCCCCCTCCTCCCCCTGCACTCTCGGTGGTGGGCGTGCCCCTCCGCCGCGTCTTGATGACGTGGCGGGCGCGCCCACCGCCGATTGGTGCTGGCTCCTGCTGACCCGGAAGCAATCCAATTGCTTCCGGGGCAAAGAGGGAGCTAGAGTGGGCGGACCAGTTGGAACTGGTCTGCCCCAGAGGGATTAAAGGCCGGGGAGCACGGGAGGCGCCCTCTTGTTCCCGCACTCCCCAGGCTTGCCCCGCGCCTCGCAAAGGCGCAGAATAATCTTTCCCACCCACCAGCCCCTGAAGCAGATTCTTGCGTTTGTATGTTGATTGTATCATTTTAGGTTCGTTTTCACTGTAGTTTGTGAGTTGGTGTGAGTTTTCCTTAGGCCTTTTCCCGTTTACAGGCTCAAGTATCAAGCTATGGTTGCACAGTAAGGTTTTGTGTAAACTTTGTCCTTAGGCCTTTTTCCCGTTTGCAGGTAACATAATTGTCGTATTTATTGATAGTCCTTGGTCAGGCGGTAAGGTCATGATCGGTGAGCAGTCAATTTAAGGTCCTTAGGGGACGTCACCATTCTTGAATGGGGTCGCCCAGGGGAGGGGCAAGTGGTCTCTCCCAGAACTCCAGGGGCGGTACATCCGCTTGGTTGGATGGGTGCGGGGAGGGGGAGTCACGCTTTCTCTGGGCTGGTTAGCCACCCCGCACGTGCACGATGACGTCATTAAACGGCGCAGAGTGCAAGGGCCCCCTTTACGGGTAATGGAGTTCATGGAGCGTACGGGGGTAACCGGGAGGGGGAAGTACCCTCTCGGTAACGGGCCCTCTGCGCATGCGCACTCATACGTGAGGGCGTAGCTGGTTAATAAGGATTTGACACCGGTTAGCGACGTTGCCGTAGGCCCAAAACTAGGATATGCAGAAAAGTAATAAGTATGATGTTAGATTCGGTTAGGAAACACGCTGTATTAGACATTTGTTAAGGTTAGCCATTGATACCTGTCTACATTGATTGTACCTAATGTCTAATTTTCTGCATAAAAATGCTTGTGTAAATATTGTTTATTTCAAATTTTAATTTGTTTTCATGTTTTAATAAATACGGCCGGGGGCTGCTAAGACCCCAGCCTTCAAAGAAAACTCCTCTCATGTCCAATTGCTTTAATTGTTTAACGGTGGTAATGCGCAGGACAGGGAGGGGGATTGGCGGTAGTCCCTGACCATATACACATCTGGTTCAGGACTGCATAAGTTGCCACACGGTCCATATTTGTACTGATGGTCTCTGTCTTCCTCTGGAGGGTGCCTAGAGGCATCCCATAGGGAACTTCAATCTGCTACTTTATCTCACTGACAGAGGTGTGTCTGGGGAATGGAGGGGGAGGGTGAGCAAGGGGGGGGTCGGGGGGCTTTGGATCCTCCATGCACTCTTTCAAGGCGGCACCCGTGCACTGTGCGCCAGTCAGACAGCATGCAATTAGTGCATCCCGCCATGGTCCTTTTTGCCCTCATACCAAGTCTGTAATAGAGTGCAGATACATGGACAACGGTGATCATTCATTTATACCTGGTGATGGCATCATGCAAACAAACGTATGCCTCATTGTCATTGCCTGGGGGTGAAATGTGCGCTCTTACAATGTGTATTACAGGAGGGCTGGCGGAAGCTTCTGTGGCTCCTTCTGTAATATAAACACAATCCTCAGCACACGTCTTTTAAGTAATATGCAATTATCCAATTTGTTTTAGTCAAGCATAAATGATACAGAGAAATTTTCGAGCTTGGTTTCTTTTCTTTATTCTCTTTGTTCTTGCATCAGCCAACACGTGTTTCGTCGCACAGAGGAATTTTGTCCCGCGACTTTCTCAAGGCTTACAAGAGTCCAAAATGTTCCTTTATCAGTGGTGATAATTCCATCCCACTGGAAAATTAAAATCTATGTTCCGATGTCCACGTCGCATTTAACCGTGGATCTTCGTCATGAGCCAAACCTAGAGCACGTAAGAAGGACGTGTAGGTCCCCACATCAGCGCCGTGTTCTCGAGTGCGAGGTACTCAACGACACAAACCTTTTGGAACAAGGTTCTTGCCACGGTACACTCCATCATCAGTGTTACACTGCCACACGACCCGCTCTTGGTTCTTTTGGGTGACCCGGGGGCAGATAGACTTTTCCCCACCCTGACTCCACAAGGGCAACTTTTCTCCCACCTTCTCCTGGCAGCATGACTAAGTATAGCTCAGATGTGAAAGCACCGACAAGCATCTTCATTATACAGGGCGGACTACCAGGATAACTTGATCTGCTAGTGGAAGTGAGTGGAATTTTTAGCATACGGTCACTTACCGATTTCATTACGTTTTATTAACAATTTTAACCTTGGGCGTTGCTGATTTTAAACCGGGCACACCTCTCTATAGATTACCAAGTCCCCAGGAGACTCCTCTTCTGCTCGCTCTTCGGTCCACCACAGGATTTTCCTGATTCAGTGGAGAGAGTGTTTCAGGGAAAGGAAGGGAGCCCCAGCTACTTCCGGTCACCAGCACTACTCAGGGAGACGGGCTAGTTGGTCAGGCTCCTCCACTATTTAAACCTGATGTCACAGCTGACGTGCAGCGGACGTGTGCAGCGGACACGCTGCTGGCGCAGCGAAGGCGTGCAAAAGGCAAGCCCGTCTGCGCCCTTCCACGCTGGACCGTGCTCAGCGCCAGCCACTCTGCCAATTTTGCACTAAAACACCAGCAGCATACACAAGATGAGCTGACCCAGATACAAGACTCTTGTAAAAACTGTTCCGGCCCTACATTGAAACCTCAGGACCCTCTGACTTTGAGGTCCTGCCTGCAATGTCGACTTACGCTGACAAACCTTAAAATTAAAGATACTCCCCCCACCACAACAACTACTTTCCCAGCCATCTCAAAACAAACTACCACCATTTTAACCCCTGTAAAGTTAGGTTTCAGGTGTTTTAAAGCGACGCTTGTCAATGCTAGGTCATTGATAAAAAAACGCTCTGGCTTTCTCCGAATTTTTAGAGTCTCAAGAACTGGATCTGGCATTTGTTATAGAGACCTGGGCAGATGCCGGATCTGACCCAGACCTCATTATGCCCATATCCCCGGGCTTTGCCATCTCCAGATTAGACCGCCCTCTAAAACAGGGCGGAGGGTTAGCAATTATTGCTCAGGAACATCTGAAAGTCTCCTTTGAGCCCCTACGAGCTGTACCGAAATGTGAAGCTCTGGTTTTTAAAATTGACCTGACCAGCCAATATTCCTCTAACGGGGTACTACTGTATAGACCCCCAAGTCCTAGTGCAGCTTTTTTACACAACAGCAGTCAACTGCTGGACATTAAAGTTTTGAGACAGAGATTGATCGGATGCAGGGATGCAGGGAACAGTCTGTTACTGAAAGTGGTCGCGCTGGGGAGTTGTATCAGTCGCGCTCGTTCCGCTTTTTAAACTGGTTCACTGTTTTACTGTGTTTTTACTTGTTTTTAATACAACCTGCTTACCTGCATTTTGCACTGCAGTCACCATTCGGGGCAAGCCACTTAGCCGATCACATGACCTGCGGTGCCCGTATGTTAGAGCGGGCCCGCCTCAGTCAAGGTCAGCGTGCTTGTGGTTTGACACGTTAAGGGGAGGGATAAAAACGTAATGCTGACGAGACCGCGCAGCGGGCGCGCCGCTGGCGCGCCAAAGGCAAACCCGTCTGCGCCCGTTGGCGCCTGGAGTGCGCCGTGCACCACAACCCCTGTCCGTTTTCAAAAAATCAGTTATTCCAGACAGCAACTGGTTGCTTTAAATCAGGGTAAGTGTAGTAATCACACTCTACATACTTGGAACTCGAATACTCTCCTTATTCTATGTCCACTCTGTCAATTCTCGTTCGCGAGTTATAAGTGCCACGTACCATCGTCTCCTAGCCTTACACATGATAATAACATTTCATGCGCCAAATCTGGTGCCCTTAAGACTATCCTGCTTAATGCCAGATCAGTTATTAAGCATAAGTTGGAGCTGGAGTGTCTGTTGCAGGTAACCAATCCTGATTTGATCTTCCTTAAGGAAACATGGGCAACCCCCACCTCAGGGCCGGACTGGGTGGCAGCACTGCCTCCAGGTTACTCACTGGCTGCTTTACCTAGACTAGGACAACTGGGTGGAGGCATTGCTATCATATACAGAGATGAATATAA
This sequence comes from Calotriton arnoldi, assembly GCA_963921515.1. Taxonomy (NCBI): domain Eukaryota; kingdom Metazoa; phylum Chordata; class Amphibia; order Caudata; family Salamandridae; genus Calotriton; species Calotriton arnoldi. Next base: position 4,666,910 of record CAWUFW010000205.1, read on the forward strand.
GATTACATTTGATTCAGCACCTCTGTCTGGGGCTGAAGCTATGTCATTCAATATCAAAATCAATAACAAGTTTTCTTTCCCTGGCCTGCTTATTTACAGACCACCTGGACCTAAAGCACCTTTACGCAAGGCCTACTTTCTTTGTTGGAGTCCTGTTTAGACTCTTCTTCCTTTACCATCCTGGGAGATTTTAACTTTCACTTAGAGCTTTCTTCTGATCTCTCAACCAGGACACTACTGGATAATTTGGAAGGCTTTGGCCTGTCCCAGATAGTTGAAGGCCCTACGCATAAAGCACATCACACTTTGGATGGCATCTTTACCAACCTTGCCACCATTGAAATCGACAAGCTTCTGCCACTTACATGGACTGACCATAGGGCAATATTTTTTAGTTTATTTGCCTCTCAGATTCCATCCCCGACAAAGCGTCTACCACCAACTACCTATAGCTCCTGGCGGAGCATTAATTTTGACATCTTAAACAATTTGCTAGGTAATAATGCACCACTGCTTACAGGGGATCCGAACCGGGATGCAGCCAGTTATGATCATTGGATTAGATCCGCTATTGATCAAGTGGCTCCCATTAAATTGATCAATAAACGTAGCCAAAAACCTACCTCCCCTTGGTACTCTACAGAGTTAAAAACTCTCAAATCCAAATGTAGGCGCGTAGAACAAATATGGAGGTTAGACTATAGTGTAGAAGGAAAAAACAACTATAATCAGGTTCTGGCAGAATATAAGGACGCTATTATTAGGGCAAAGACGGAATTTTATACCACCAAAATTGAAATGTCAAAGAACTCTACTAAAGAGCTCTTTAAGACGCTTTCTCTACTTTCCAATCTCCAACAGGGAAATCAGTTCAGCCCCGATCAGACCTTATGCGATAAAATGGCATCTTTTTTTCAAACCAAAACTCAATCTATTTACAAGGAATTAGAGGGGACAGGCCTTGCCCCCCAAATGTCATCTCTGCCTGGTCTGGAAGAAGGGCCGTCAATTACTAATCATTTGACTAGTTTTTCACCATTTACTGTGGATTCAGTAAATGACCTTCTATTGACCATTAAGTCAGGCTCTCCTGATGATCCCTGCCCTCCAGACACCATTCATGGTGTCTCGAACTTAGTAAGTCAGACTCTTGCCCCTTTACTAAATACAGTAATAAAGTCCGGGGACTTTCCACTCTCCTGGAAGAAGGCCTGTGTCAGACCAATCCTAAAGAAACCTACCCTGCTCCCCTATGATGTTACTAGTTACCGTCCAATCTCCTGTCTGCCTTTGGCAGCCAAGGTCTTGGAGAAAGCTCTAAATAAAGAATTAAACAACTACTTGGACTCCAATAACCTACTTGACAGTACTCAACATGGCTTTCGAGCCAATCACTCTACTGAGTCCACATTAGTCATTGCCACGGAGGAACTTAGATGGCAAATTGATAGAGGGGGCAGGGCGGTCCTTACCCTGTTGGACCTGTCCGCTGCGTTTGACACGGTGAGCCACTCCGTTCTCACGCAGCGGCTGAGGGCAATAGGGATCCAGGATTCTGCACTGGCCCTCCTTACCTCCTTCCTGACAGGGAGAGAACATAGGGTCTGCTGGGGCAACCTTAAGTCAGATAAGTTCCATCTTCCTTGCGGAGTCCCTCAGGGATCGGCACTTTCACCAACATTATTTAATATCTATGTGACTCCGCTGGCTTTACTAGTTAAGCAACATGGCTTTTTGCTTGTGTCATATGCTGATAACACACAAATTGTTATCTCCATATCGTACCCAGATCAGTTACCCTCTGCCAGGTTCCATAACTGTATGGTTCACATTATTCAATGGATGCACCTTAACTTCCTAAAATTGAACACTCAGAAGATGGAGGTCATAGAATTTGGCTCTGGCCCTCCCATCTGGAACTCTGACTGGTGGCCGGGAGAAGCAGGAGCCTGTCCCCTGCCTGTGACCAAAATGAGAAACCTGGGTGTGATGTTTGACACCCAGCTTAGCTTTATAGGGCAGATAAACCAGGTCACCTCTGCCTATTATTTCACTCTAAGAATTCTGTGGAAGATCTTACCGTTTCTTCCAATGGAGCTACGAAAAACAGTTGTCATAGCACTGATTCTGTCGCGGATCGATTATTGCAATGCTCTCTATCTCGGTCTGGATAAGAGATAATTGAATACGTTGCAATCCCTACAGAACGCGGCAGCTCGGACCCTATTGAATCTCCCTAAATATAGTCATATATCAGGGACTATCAGAAAACTTCACTGGCTCCCAGTTAAGGAGCGAATTGAATTCAAAGCATTATGCCTGATTCATAAAACTCTATATGGAGGCGGACCCAAAGAATATTGGGGCATATTATCAAGAAACAGCGTTAAAATTATCGCCGCTTTAGCGGCAGAAAACTGCCGCTAAAGCGGCAATAATGGGCTTGATAATATGCCCTTGAGAATTCCAATAGAAGCCCATGTTCTGGTGTCAACATGGGCTTCTATTGGAATTCTCAAGGGCATATTATCAAGCCCATTATCGCCGCTTTAGCGGCAGTTTTCTGCCGCTAAAGCGGCGATAATTTTAACGCCGTTCTTGATAATATGCCCCATTGTAAATTATTCCAATGGTATACTCCTGGTCGCTCCCTGCGTTCAACAAAGCAACCACTCGCTCTGACTCCAAGAATCAAGAAAGCAAAGTGGGGAGGCAGAAGCCTCCCCTATTTAGCTCCTAAACTATGGAATAAGCTGCCACTAAATGTCAGATCCTCACCGGCCCATGCACACTTCCGGACATTGTTGAAAACTTGGCTTTTTCCCACCCAGTAATCATTCCTTTCCCGGCCTTTTCATATTTTTGCTATTCCAGCACCAAGACGCCTCAGCAATAGAGCGCTTTACAAACTTTTACTTACTTACTTACTTACTTACTTACTTACCATCCCAGGGGATTTTAACATCCACCTCAAAAACACTGCAGCTAAAGACACTGCTGCCTTAATCGACCTTCTGGGAAGTGCGGGCCTCACACAACTAGTGAAGAGCCCTACCCATAAGGCTGGCCACGCCTTAGATGTTATTTTGTCAGACAACCCGTACCTTATAATCTCTTCCATTATCCCTCTAGCATAGTCCGATCACTCAGCGGTAATGTTCAGCATCTGCGCAGAAGCTGCAGCTGAGCCGGTACACCCCTCTCTGGCCAAATCGCTGAAACGCCCTTGGCACAAAATGACCCCAGAAATCCTTAAGACCCATCTGCACCACTCTAAACCCGGTCTCCCAGCAGACCTGGACAAGGCCACCAATACTTACCATAATTTGATCTCCGATAACCTAAATATTATAGCACCTTTAAAAACCATAACCAATAAAAGGACCACCCCCTCCGAGCCATGGTTTGATGATAGCTTGAGACTTCAGAAGCAAGCGTGTCGTAGGCTGGAAAGGCAATGGCGCATGCACTATGATCCTGACGACAAGATCACTGATAAAAAAGCCATCATGGAATACAAAACAAAGATTTTAACCACTAAAAAATGCTACTTCTCTTTTAAAATTAGAACTTCCCTAAATTCCTTCAAATAACTCTTCTCTACAGTTCAGAAGCTGAGTAAACTCCCCGTACAGATAAACACGGGTGTAGATCAAGAATTCTGCAATTTACTAGCAGATTCCTTTCAGGCAAAAGTGAAAGCAGTTGCAGATTCCTTTTCCTCCACCCATCGGGTGACAGGAGTCCGCACTGAGGGACACTCCCCCACTAACATGGAGTGATTACGGTGTTCGGGCATTCCAGTAGTCACTATCCCTAGCTTTAATACTTTTAATCTCATTTTGGAATTACAGGTCATGACCATTCTTAATCAGACGAGAGCTGGATCCCCCTGGGACCCATGCCTCCCAAAAGTCCTCCACTCAGTTCCTGAGGTCACAGCTAATTACTTCAAAGATATCTTCAACTGTATGTTTTCCAAGCGATATTTTCCATTACAATAGAAGAGGGCATCCATTGTCCCGCTGCTGAAAAAATCAAATCTGGATAATAAAGACCCGAACGGCTATAGGCCAATCTCTCGATTGCCTCTTCCAGCCAAGATCGTGGAGAAGGCCATGAATATAGAGCTTACACAGTTTATTAATGATAATAAACTTCTTGATAGCTCTCAATAAGGCTTTAGAAGTCAACATAGTTCTGAGTTGGCCTTGATCAATGTGTCAGAGGAAATAAGAGAGGTCTTGGATAGAGGCGGGAAGATGGCCTTGATCCTGCTGGACCTCTCGTCGGCCTTCGACATGGTCAATAATGATCTTCTTATCAGCCATCTCTTTGCATTGGGCTTTAGGGGTAGGGCGTTGGCTCTACTGAAGTCTTTTCTCAGTGATAGAGGGCAACTGGTGGAGCTTGGGGGTTACAAGTCCCCGTTGTTCTCTTTTCCTTGCGGGGTGCTGCAGGGTTCCTCACTGAGTCTGACACTTTTTAACCTCTATGTCACCCCCCTCTGTTCACTTATAAAGTCCTTCGGCTTTAAGACGGTGTCATATGCTGACAACAAGCAATTCGTGGCATCCTTTGCAGGGGATCTAACGAACACCGCGTCGAGATTTCACAATTGTATACGTGAAGCTGGTAATTGAATGTCTCAAAACTGCCTGAAGCTAAATACAGGAAAAACTGAGATGCTTCTCTTTGGACGCAATATCTCCTTCTGGACACCAAGTTGGTGGCCACAGGAACTGGGAGAAATCCCCAATCCAGTCATGAAGGTGAAAAACCTAGGAGTTTACTTTGACAAAAATCTGTCCTTCGAGGGGCAAATCAATGCGATCATCTCTTCCTCTTTCTTTACGATTAAAACTCTCAGGAAAATATTACCTTTTATTCCATTAAAGCTTCAGAAAGCTGTGGTTGCGGCACTTATCCTGTCAAAAATTGATTACTGCAGTGGGCTTTTTCTCAATGTACAATCGCGATAGCTCAACAAACTGCAGTTCCTCCAATATGCAGCAGCTCGGCCGCTGCTTGCTATCCCAAAACATCAATCAGTGGCTCATGCCCTCCCAATTTTGCACTGGCTACCAGTTAAAAGACAAATCGAATTCAAGGCCCTCTGTATCACCTTCAGAGCGTTAGATGGACATGACCCTGATTACTTTACACAGAGTTTCAGGTAGTACATCCCAGAGAGGCAGCTCTGGTAAGCAGCCTCCTCCAATCTGGTAATCCCTAGGGCCAAAACTGTCTCATAGGGGGGAGTAGTTCCGTGGTGGGCACTGCTAGCTTGTGAAACTCACTCCCTCTGACACTTAAGAAGGAAAGCAATCTTCTGGCATTCCGCAAACTTTTAAAAACTTGGCTATTCAAAAACTAGCCCGAATGCACTAATCCAGCATCCCCTTCTGGTTAGCCAATACAGCAGTGACGCCGCGCCTAGACACCCTTGGGTATTAGTGCACGTTACAAATCTTAATTTCATTTAATTTCATTTACATATGGTGGGGAAAGTTGTGGACTATCTATGCCATAGAAAAGGTCACAGCAATCATAAGAGACAGTTGCCAAGTTCGAAACGATATGGCGTCCATTTACCACTTAAATAAAAAGGCAGCAAAGAACTGGGGGGCTGCATCTAACAATGCCCAAGACACTGAGGGCATCAGAGCTGTCACATTGTTCCCCCTCATACATGGAGAGTGACCTTACTTCAGATACCTGCTCATAGTAATTGCCACCATCTCTTGAGGGTCCAGAGGGTGGGAGGTTGGGTCCAATGCTAGGTCTCATAAAATGTGGTCCTTCTTGCCCATTAAATTATTTCTTTTTGTTCATACTATAAGATTCAGATGTATGTTCAGTCCCGCCATAATGTTATATACCATTGCTAGTCCAAGCAACTTTGAGATGTGTGTCATGTTTCTTTAATGCAAAATGCTAAATAAAAGTGTTAAGAAAAATAAAAATATTGTTTGGCACAAAAAGTGCTGCAAGCCCACAAGTAGCATTTAATTGAAAGGTTCTGGGTACATGTTACACCACTTCACTAGGGGCTTATAAGTAACATAAATGTGCTAATCAGACGTAGGCAAATTTTACCATGTTTTAAGGAGTGAGCACAAGCACATTAGCACTAGCTAGAAGTGGTAAAGTGCACAGAGTCCTGAAATCAACAAAATGTTTGAGGGAAGCCCACCCTGAGGGCTGTGGAGTCTATCTTTCGTGGCCTCACATCACTCCTGTTCATGTATGCATCCAAGCTTACTTACACATGTTTGAACGATACAGGCACTTCATACTCTTCATCATCGCTTGCCATATCTTCACCAGACAACTGTAACAGTGATCTTGATAATCCATCCACTCGCCTATTCACCCTACCCGGAACATACTCTATCTCCAAGTGATACATTTGGAACTTAGATCCTAGCCTGTCCAATCTAGGCGTCAACCTCCTACCTCACCAAGGTATCAGTAAATTCACTAAAGGCGTATAATTAGTTCTCAACAAACATTCTCTTCTCCATAAATATGTAAAAAACATGCCAACAGTGCCCACTCAATTATTGAGTGATTGTTCTCTGAATCACGAAATACGTACCATCCATATGCTACAATCTATTAATGACCCTCCATCCTTTTGTGCCAATGAAGCACCCAATGCATATTCACTGGTGTCCCCAACTTCCACCCATTTCTCACTTTTAAAGGGCATTAAACAGAGGGCTTTCACATTTTCGTCCTTTATACTAGCAAAGCAACCCTCATGTTCGCACTTCCAGTCATAGGTAGCATTTTCCTTTAAAAACCTATATAACACTTCCATTATTCTGAAGTAATTCTCAATAAGCCTTGAATAGAATTCAGTCAAATCTAGGAACAATATTTATTGCTACTGCTTTGAGGTGGACCACTCGTGATCGATTAACATGATCATTCTTAGGTATTTTCCCACACTTGTGCCCAAATTTAAACGTTTCCTCTTTAACACTCATCCTAGACATTTCTAAAATATTTAACACCTTCCTAAAACTGTCATCATGTTCTGTGACGTCTTAGCAAAATATGAAAATACCATCCTAGAATACCCTTGCACCTTTGACATATTCTGAAAATGAATTCATTGCCATCTGGAAAGAAGCCAAAGCACTTGCTCATCCAAAATGGCATATGGTAATACTGATATGCTCTTTCTGAACTAATGAACATAGCACAATGCCTTGAGGCACTTGTTAAGTCAGTTGTCAAAAACAATGATGATGATAGTTCTTTAAGACTGGGCAAGGGAAAACTAACAACTCAAATGGCTTCTTTGAGGCAAAGCAAGACCACACATAACCTTAAATCCTGCAAATGTTTCGGGACATTACAACTATTGAAATTCATTCAGATGACTCAATGGGTTCCATAATATCCTATAGATGATGCAACATCTCTCATACTTTATTTCTATATGATAGTGGCATGTTCCAATTCTGTCTCATTTGTCGTATATTTTTCAGCAGCACTATCTTGCATTTGTACCCCTTCAAAGTTACAATTATCCCTTATAAACCACAGGAACTTATTCTTTAATCATCTCATACTTTCCTTTACTCCAACTGCACATGCTAACAGTATTCATTGGAGGATTTTCTCTGGGATCAAATTTCATTCCCAATTCCTCCTGATATGACCATTTTAAAAATGATTCACCTTTTAACGAAACAGAAAAAACTTGCACATGGTTCTTCTTTCCTTGAAATTTATGTTGGACCAGAAATAACCATTTGAATCTGTCTTGTGTCCAAAATAACTACCTGGGCAGACAGTTGTTATTTCTAGTTTCCTTCCACATCAGTGTCTTATAAACACATTCCTACCTATAATAGTGTACCATGCACACAAATCCGCCAAGACCACAACAGGAACTTCACTTATTAAAATCTCACACTTAGTTAATACCTTACCCTGATCACCAGATCCAGGTTCATTCACACACAAAACATCATCTATATTCTTATCATATTCCTGGAGACCTTAATTCCATCCCATTGAACCAATTCACACTTTTTGAATGTTCATTACATTTATAAGCAAAGTGTCCTCATCTAGTGCTTCAACCGCATACTTTAGCTATAGCTGGGCAATGTTTAGCATTCAGCATATATGAAAAACTCCCACACTGATAACAACAATTACTTTTTCCTTTGTTTCCCCATGTCTTCACTTTTCTTTTCATTACTCGTGGGTACAAGAATTTCTATTTTTTATTTACAACACTAAGTCCTAGATTCATTTGTTCCTTACTCTCTTCCTTAATGCATTTTTCTTGTTCAATTGCCCTCACCAGAGAAAACCCTCCCCTTAAGGTTGTAGTGTACCTGCTCTTAAACTTTCTTGTACTTTTTTCAAATTAGTGTTGTTTAACATCTGATGGTGTAGTTCATAAGTAATGTGCCCAAAATCTCAAGACACAGCAAAAGCATGTAATGCAGAAACATGCTGATCTACATCTTTACCTTTCTTTTAATGTCTACAATAAATTGTAAATCTTTCTAACACTACGCTCACTTTTTTATGGTGTCTTTCTTTCAATTGCTTAACACAAATCTGGTTCACATTCAAATTTACTACATTCTCAAACTGTGGTAATGTTTTAAATTATTTTTTAATTCTACAGCACCTAATTGCAACTTTAACAATGAAAATTTCCTCTCTGGTGAACATTCAACACCCTCCAGCACCTCCATGTATGCTTGAAACAAATTAAAAAACATATCCCATTCAATGCGTGATTCTCAGAGCGGTGCTAAAAATGGAGGTGGGACAAGCACATTAGACATTTTGAAAATGTTGTGAGGACAAAATATACAAAATGAAATTTACACATAATGCATTACTAAATCAATGAAATTCTAAGATGCACAAGCAAGTATCACAAGTTGTGGTATCCGTGTAGAAGTTTAATTTTATAGCCACATCCTTTATAGTGATACCATAGTGCTGTGTCCATTTCCATGCTAATTAGCCACTTTGGTACTTCTCCAACGTTGTCAAGATGTCCGCGCTAACTCCAGATGCAGAGCCGGACAAAATAAGAGGACAGATGCCCTCACGTCAATGTGGCCACATGGTGTGACCTCACATCGTCCCTTGGTTCTACCGCTGATTGGGCATGAAGCAGATGATGATGCTACTCCAGCACACATGACTAACAAGCTGCACAACACCAACAGTTCTCAAGCAGCTAGAAAGATTTATCAGGCTGCAAAAAATGTAACCATTGGTGTCACAGAAGTCATGCAAAGCAACTGTTGGTTGCGTGAAGCAAGTAATCCAAATTCTAACTGTGATGAAACGCAGAGCCCTCTGTCATTATTCTGTTGTGCAAGTTATATCCACATAAGTGCTGGCAAGTTGCATACATTAGACTTCTGCTCCTCTGCATCAATGCTGCAAAGGAAGGAAGACTCCAGAATGGTTGCCAAGGATTTATTCAATTTCAGGTAAAATTCAAGTAAGTAAACAATTCTACTAGCTCCACCACGAGACATCCACTCCAACTGTCCTAACCAACTCTCTCCATCATGTTCTACAACCACATTCTACCACCACACATTATTACACTTTCATACATTCCATTCCCTACTCATACTACATAGAGCTGGCTACACCTACTACACAGCACAACCATCTGAACGCAGAGCGTCTGGTAATTGCCAGTAACATCCAACAAGAGCATGTGTAAGAATGGAACGCAAGAATAAACCTAGACAGTTAATTTTTACAACTGGCCAAATCCCTGGATTACTTATTAACACTAACACTAAACCCAACTTCAGCATCTCAATAAAGAATCACATCACCAATTCATAATACTCCATGAAGTGAACACATTTCTTCAAGAAGCAGACCTCAGAACAGCTGTAGAGGCCCTGGAAGAATTTCACCTACATGGAGGTGAAGCTCTTCATCGCACTGTCTCAGAACCACTTGTAGTGTGGCCTTCATGCTTCAGTTCAAGAGGCATGGCAAGTTTGACAGAATCATATCCACGCTAAAAAAACTGGACTACTAAATTCCATTATCTTCAAAGGCTGTGACATTACTAACAAAGCAGTAAACTGAAGCACACCACCTTATTTGATAATGGAAGTCAAGATCTCCGATGGAAGCACACACAGGAGCAACTACATGAGACTTTCCTTTCAATGCTCCTATGACCTGGAACTCCTTCATCATTTGAATAAAGCAAGTTTCCCTCCCATTTCAACTTGGCAAAATAAACCTTTTCACAGGCCCAAACCTTCTGTTTTTAATACATATAAGTCACCCCTAGGTAGGGTCCTAGATAGCACAGAGGGTATGGTGCAGTGTATTTAAAAAGTGAGACATGTACTTTTAAGTATCACATATCCTGATGGTAAAAACATTTACATTTGTTTTTCATTATTGTAAGGCCTACCTCTTACACAGGATAACATTGGAGTTACCTTATTACATTTAATAAGCTTTAATTTCCAAATTGGAACAGCTAAACAGTTAATTCTTGTTGTCTTTGGAATTGTAATGAAAAATCATCTTCTATGGTGAAGTCAGACTTTTTATTACAATTTTGAAAATGCTACCTTTAGAAAGTTGGTATTTTTCTGCCTTAGATTTAGTGCCTACAGCTTGTCTTTGGGTCAGATGACTGGGTGTAGTTGACATTTGAGCTTTGTGTATTCCTCCTAAACAGTCACACACTAAGGAAGGCTTAGGTGTGCCTGGATGGAAAGAAGGGAGGAGCTGGGCCCAGCCCCACTTACACTTGAAAAGGCTGTATCTTGCCACCACACAAAGGGGGCATACCCTCTCTAGTTAGTTTGGAGCCAGGGCCAGGAGGCCAGGGTAAGCCTCTATAGGCTTCTCCCATTTCAAAGGCACAAGTGACTCCAAGAGCTAGTTGGCTGGCTTCCTGATCTGAAGCCTCATGGATATAAAAGGCTTCCAACAGTTCTGCACCTGGCAGCTGCCATCTGTGCGACTACCCTGCCAAGTGGTGCAAACACCAGTCCTTGACCCATGGAAGTGGGCTTAAAGTGCTCTGCCAGCCAGCAGAACTGACATATCTCTTCTGCTATGCAGCGCAAACCCGACCAAAACCGATGCTGTGGCGTTGCTGCATGGATTGGACCTATCGCAAAGACCTGCATCGCTGTCGCAGTCTCATTCTCATCTGAATGGCCACTGAGCGACTCATACTGTGTGAGAGCCCCTCGCATTCTTCATCGACAGCATCATCGACAGCAGCCTCGATGACGAGCAGGACTCTGCATTTACAGTCTTGCAGCTCCCCACAACCAACGCATCGCCCCAACTGCACACTGGATTCTCGACTCCAGACTTTGCCTCACAAGCCCCATCGATGGGATCCTCGATGACAACACAGGCCTTCGCATTGCAGCCTTGCGTATCTCAGAACTGACGCATCGCTTAAGCTGGGTGACGCATATTTGCTGCGTATGCTCACAAAGCTCGGCAAGCCAGGATTTAAGATGCTCTGTTCAGTGGACCCTAACTGTGTCTCTATAGATGGCCTGCGCTCCATCACGGTTGTCCTGAACTTGTATTTTGTGCTTTTTGGTGCTATTAGCACTTAAATCTTTAAAATTGCATATCTCCGGTTCTACTGATTGGATGTTTGTCATTTTGGTTTTGTTTTATTTATTAAAAATCTCTATTTTCCTAACTTGGTTTTTAATTGTTATCGTGTGTTGTTTTTTACTTTATTGCTGTTTGAAGTGTTGCACAAATACTTTACACATTAAGCAACCAGGGGGTGAGCACAGGTTAATTTGGGGTTTGCTTGTGACTTCACTCTGACATAAATTGTGGTAGCCGCTTGAGAAGGATTTACCCTTCCTCAACCAGTAACCCAATTTCTTACAAGAGTAATTCAGAAAGAAGCTGGTGGGCCACCTCTTCATTAGTGCCTCATTTGACATCCGATCTATGGCCCTGCGATATGAACCTCAACAAACTCTCTCAATTTTCCCTTCCTCCCTTTCAACATTAGGCATGATTCACACGTGTAAATCAGGAATAAGCCTTACAGGCTCACAGAACATTCTTTGTGAACTAGGCCCCTTGTTCACATGCTCTCTCTGACTTTGTTGCTTCATAGCAAGTTATGTGATATACAATTGTGTGTGATACAGAATTACCATTTTAATTTTAGTACAAAATAAAGAGTTGCATTGAATGTAAGAATAATGTAATCTGACACTTTGTTCTTGGGAACCAATAACAATCGATAGTGACACACACTTTTATTTTTATGAATTGACCAATACAAAATAGAAGACAATGTTACCACTTGTCAATAACAATATAAACTATAAAAAAAGTGTATCGGACAAAAGCCTTGACTTAAACTGTTAGTATTACAATTCATTTCACAGAACCGAGATGCGAATTCTTTTGCGATCAGTCAAATGCAATATTATGCTAAAAATATATGCATTCTCTACAGTAAAACTAAACAGCATATCGTTGCGAAGACATGTCAAAAGGCTGGCTCTCATGTTTGCTTAAACTATAAAAAAAAATACCCTCAGAGGCCCTTAATATTTAAATAGAGTATTGTGGAAGAATTGCATTTTCTGCACTGTTGATTATCTTGAAGGTAATTTATTGCTTCCTTTCTTAACTATACCAATTATAAATCTCTCTCTATGCCTGTGTATGCGAATTTATAAGGGTCAAGAGATGTAAGGCATGGTTACCCCAACGGAATTTATGAAAAGATGTTCTTGTGAAACCCTTGGAAAGAGTCAACAGCTACTTTATTAACTTGGAATTATTTTATTCAGTAGAGAAATGGAAGCAATGAAGAGGCTCTGGAAATAATTTAGCATTTGCTCAAATGTGGTTCGGCCGAGCATGGAATATTTTCAATTTCAATACGGGGAAAAACAAGTATCAAAGAAAGAGAGGATCTCAACTGATTCCAGATGGTCATAAGCGCTTTTAAGATTTCTGCGTTATGTTATTATGACATTATTATCTAGGAAATATGATATTCAATATTCTATAGCTCAATAATTGGTGAGACTTTAGTGTACGGGATTCTGCGGGGAGGGGGAGGGGAAATATTTTCCCAGGAAAAAATAAAAAAATAAATATGTAATAAAAATGCAATTGCACTAATGCAAAGATGTTTGCATGCTAAAGTTTCACGTGGCTTCGTGTGAAAGTCGAATGGATATTATAAAAATGTTAGAGTAGTTCTTTTCGAAAGATGTAACTGTTGCAACTTAACAAACCATTAGAAACTTTGCAAACGCAAGAAATAAAAAATTCTGTTCTGAAACTTATAACAGGAAAATTCTCATAAGGGAAATGTACATGAATACATCCCTTGAAAGCACAGGAATAAGTGTGTTTACAGTGTTTGACTGAGAAGTGAATGCCACAATATTTAAATGGTGTTAGACCCAGCGGTTTCTGGCTGGCTGGGACACATCAAAGCCAGTCAGAATCCACCGTTCTAGATAGGATGAGTATGTTACACGTGTCCAATAACCTGTGCTCACACTTGGGTAGCTTGGCACTGAGCAGTCATGTTTATCCTCAGGGCCCAAGTGAAAAGTGTTGGCACAACACCAACCCCCAACACACTGCGTACGCCACAAAATGACTCCACACCATTTGTATAAAACACTGGTCTTTTTATTACACACACATTAAAAGCTAAATGAGATACATATTGTATATAAACTTTACAGTTATATGCAATTATTGAACTTTCCCATTAGCAGCAGAACGGCATGAACATATATGCTCTAATCAGAGGTATTCATCCAACACGACATTCCCCAATATCACATACCCCCAACAGTTACAATGGTCAAGCAATCACAGGTCTTTGATTACACCTCGTGACCCAGCCCCTTAGACACTCAATTATACTGCCAACGCTACACGTTGCCCCTGCTGGCGCCACGTTGATTAGTGTAATGATCACATAGCACTCTTGGTACACAGAGGTTTATTCATATAAAGAGAAATCCCCGACCACAGTCCTGCCAGGCGCAGCTAGCCTCCAACTGTCAAATACCAGAACTTAGACCCTGATGACAACAAGGAACTCTCGGGCATCATAACAGAATCTGCAGCACAAGCCTAGCTGAAGCTGTCTAAGTACGCTACAACAATCAGATTGATGGAACTACCTAAACCTTAGTTTTGTCCATCTGGATTAGACCTCCAGGTGCCCAGCGGCACCTGCATGAGTGCAGGATTGCTACCCCCTCCTCATAGACAAAAGGTTGTGATGCAGGAAGCTGGTGCTTTTCCAAGTCTGAAGAAATGTTTCTCCTCAGGCGGAGGTGCGAACTGCCATAGCTCACGATAACCAGCTGTAGGGGTCCACAAGGCACATCGAAACCCCTCAGGCCCCATCACGATGTTCTCCACAACAAAGTACCTTGTGGCATGGGTCCAGGGAGAGGGAGCCAGGAACCTCAGATGGAGGCAGTGATGTCAGTCACTATCACCAATCTGGAGGTCAAAGACACTCTCAGCTCAGGTCCCCCAACACCCCTCGGACACCACATGCTCCGGAGTGCAAGCTAGCACAGGTCCCCTGGTGGCAGGCATGGATCCCTTGCACTCTGCAACTTTCCCTCACACTCCTCGAACTCCTCACATCTTGGCACCTCAGGTGGGCTGCTGGTCTTTATGAGTACACTCCTCTGCACAGTGTGATGATGGTGTACATCAGGACGGTCCTTGTCCCAACAGATAGACGATCATTTCCACCCACTTCCGCTACACCCTGCATGGTCCTTAGGATCTTGTGGAAATGGGGAGATCCTTTGTGTCCCTGGAACTCGTGGACAGGAGGCCAGCCAGCAGGCCCTTGGAGAGTACTTATGGGCCCAGGCCACAACAGTTGACACTTAGCTGCAGGCCAGCAACGTCCAGGCAAAATCCACCAAGTGATAGTCCCCTTTCTGGAGCACGACAAGCTCCAAGGCACCACAAGTCTACAGATAATCCAGTTGCAGTCTCTCCTACCCCAATGATTCCTCATGTTGATGTCCCAAAATTGAACCAGCATAGTATGGTTCCAAATCCAAAAGCATCTCTACTTTCGGAGGCCAGACCCCAGTAGTTATACCAACAATGGTCTTTGAAGATATGATTAGTTCAAAAGGCCACCTTTGAAATGCACAGGTCCACTCTAAATTTTCTCCGGTCTTTCATCCTACCCCGGGAGGTTTGATCACTATCTGTAGTGGGGCCAAGACCCTGCGCCTTGGAATGCAGGTGGCAATTCCACCCCAGGGAGGTCCCTCAGAGTCAGAGGTCTGCAGTTTCCCTTAAGCCCCTAGTTTATGGCCTTCTATCAGGAATGTACAGATGTAGCTGCCCCCCAGCACCCAGATGTGAATTGGAGACAGGCCAACAGGCACACTGAGCCATGAGGATTGAAATGCCCACTTTCCCAAAGTGACATTTTCCTATTCGTAATGTCGGATCCACTCGCACTACTGGAGAGTATTCGCCATTACAAACTCATCGATGTCAAACACTATAATGCCACTAGCTTGCACATAGGAAATACTGCTCAATGGCCTTTCCCTACATTCCCCCATGCTAATCCAATGCAAGAAGCAGGGCCCGTCGTACTGATCACACCATCCAGTGCCAATCACAACCCTTGCCTGAAACGCACACGCACAAATGCCTCACCTCTTCCCAACACCACACCCTGTCACCAGGGAGAATTCCAATATAGCAAGAGACATGAGGAACCTTGGCATGTAGCTTTTTAAATGCCAAGCCAAGTAACAGTAACCTGTGAACACAGGCCCCACCAGGGCAAACCTGTGCCACGATCGATGAGCTACCTCCGTGGATGAAACAACCAGTGCTGAAGGCCCATGGAGGAGCATTCGAGGTGCATGCCCTTGGTATATGTCTTATCCCTAGACAAGGGACTGACAGCTAACTCAAATCAGCCAATCATGTACCATTCACTAGTATGCATATGACAAGCACAGCGCTTTGGCACTTAATGACAGCGTCAAACTCAATCAAATTCCCAAACTAGCAAAACAAGATCCAAACATGTGGTTGACAGCCAAAAATGGTCAGGGGAGACCACGCCAAACAATGGCAGGTCTAACAAATGTGTTGTTAAGTTTTCTTCACAAAGAACATTTGACTTGCATAGATTTTTAGGAGTACTCATGACATTCTTTATGAGCTCCATTGAAGTCAGAAATACAGGAGTAATTCTGAGGTAGAACTTTGAAGTCCAGGCCTTTGTGTATGGGACACAGAGGAATATTCTTTTTTGCAAAACAAAAATGTGTATTAATCTTTTTGAAAATAAAAAAATCATACAATGCAGTCTAAGACATTTTGCTGTTGAGAATCAATTAACTTACAGAAACGTTTGCATTTCAAAGGTAACTTTTTCAGCCTGGTTCAAACTTACTTACAGGCTGACATTATTGCCATGAACCATGGGAGTCACAGGGGCACTGGTGTCCCTCTAGTTAAGGGTACCATAGTGGTGTTTGTGACTTGCAGCGGCTGTTCCCGGGGACAAAGGTGCAGCTTGAGGCATGTTGAAGCACAGATGGGTAGATGCGTGAAGGTATGCCCTGGACCACGATGATGGCAATTGTCATCTTGTGTCTCGTAGAATTTCGCAAGATCTTGCAAGGCCGCAAGACTTTGAAGTTAGCCTTTGAGTGTTCCCTGTAAAGGCATAACCACTTGTCAATATGTTTCTTTTTTTTTGCAGAAGAAGCACCAAGGAAAGGAGCACGCGAGCTCACCATCCAAGACCAGATTGCGTTCTTCAGACATGGTTGGCAGCAACTGGGGAAAAGCCCTTTACCCGTACCTGTTACCCTTCTACCCTGAACTTTAGAAGGGATCCCACGGCAGAAGTTGTATATACATTTTGCAACCAGAAAGGGGGCAGCATCCAAAGCTAAGGAAATTGTCCCTGGCCCTGAAATATTTTGACTATTCTTTGGCCTTGAATTATTGAAAATTTTCCTTGGTCTTGAAGTATTGAGACCGTTATTTTGCCTTGAATTGTTCAGACTATGCTATGGCCTATTGAAACTATTCTTTGACTTTATATTATTGAGACTTTTGAGACTTGAAAGGAGGGAAACGCAAGAGAGTTACTAAAGGTGATAGACAAAGAACATGAGAGAATATGCACAGATAATATTTTCACAAGAATCGTTCTTTCTGGAAACAGTTAAATGACTATGGGTCTGATGCAGTAGGATTCCGATTATGAAATAGTAATTTGCATTAAATAATGTTTTGCAATTTACGATTTTTTTATTAGGTCTATTAAAATAGATTTTGTAGAAGTGGGTGCAATTTGCACACCGACTTCTACCGACTACATTGGTATTTTGTGAACCAACATACATTAATTGGTTGGTTAACAAAAATATTGATTTTTGGAGGCTTGCAATTTTATTCATACCCCTTCATTATGCATTAAATAGGTCGCAAATTGAGGCCCTGTCAGCAGACCACCATGTCTGTGATTGCTTTAAAATAAATAAATCTTTTCTTTTTTTTAAATGCATCAGTGGGATGCAGCCAGAGCTCCAAGACCTCCTGGCCACGACATTTGTATGGATCTGGACTCAGGAACATGACAAGGCTGCTGGAGGAGGACGACTTTGCCAGTGTCCTGCAGGGAACGACAGAGGACTGTGCCTGGGGCAACAAAGATGATGGTGGCCGGCGGGCCAAGGTGAGAGTGAGGAGCCCGGCTGCGCTGGTGTACTACAACCAGCCCCCTGCTGTGGGGCCCCTCACACAATGGCAGGCCACTTGGTGCCCAGCCCTTGTACAGTGGAGCCAGCGTGAGGATAGAGTGGGGCCCTCAGAAGCAGCTTGCTGCTCTCATACCCCCTGGGCTGGGCCCTCGGTTATTGTGACTCCCTCGCTGCCCTCCTCCACCAGGGAACTGGAGAAAGGGGATTAGGAGGGTTGGGCTGCCTGGCTGGGGTGTCTGTCTCAGGCGAAGGTGGCACCAGTGCGGCATGCGGCCCTCCAGTATGGTCCCGTGTTTGGTGGAACCCAGTATCAGGAGATGGGAATCTCCCCTCACAGGAGGAGAGTATCAACAGAGCAGCAGGCCCTAGGGGGCCCACAGCCGGTAGACATAGGTGTGGACTTCTCCAGCCGTACGAAGTGGAAAAGTGGGTGACCATAGCACTGCCAACCTGGGTGGCGTCGCTCGGACATAGCCCTGATGCCCGGATGGAGGAGCTGCATGGCTGGATGTGCACCTGTGTCTTCTTGGCAGCAATCATCACCCCATATGGGCTGGGTGGTGAGGCCCTGCAGGTGAGCTGATGTCGCGAGGAGCCCCTTGTTTTACAGGCAGGTGCAGCAGGTGCAGCAGCTGCAGCAGTGAGAATTGGAGGCCCTGCTGGGGACCCTAGGACCCCTGGATGTGGAACATGCTAAGACTTGCTGGGGGAGGACAGAGGTGATGCGGGCATTTGCGGATTGTTGCAGGGGAATGTGACAGATGGCTGGCAGCGGAGCTGGGTCGCCCACGGTTGGAACACTATTAGTACCACCTGGAGCGGTTGTGCTGCGGGGCCCTGTTTTACCTGAGAAAAACATGTTCTTGCACTCGTGCCACTGCTTGGAGCCCTGGTAGGGAGCAATGACCTGGCAATTGCAGGGCCGCTTGTCAGCGAACTGAGAAACTGTTGAACTTTGCATTCACTCATATTCCTGACACAAACTGCAGAATTTTGGCATAGATATTCCACTGGTAGAGGTGAGCAGTGGCAACTCGCCGAGGGAGTGGTGCGGGGCGGTGGGCAGGGTGGGGCAGGGGAGGGGCAGGGTGGGGGGGTAGTGAACTCGGACATACGACGGACAGAACTCAGAGGGAGTTCTGTCCGTCGTAAGTTAGAGTCCACTACCCCTACACCCTGCCCCTCCCCCACCCCGCCTCACCGCCCGCACAACTCCCTTGGCAAGCCGCCACTGGAGGTGAGTTGGTGGCAGGGGTGGGTGGAAGACCGACAGGGCATTATGGACCACACTAAAAGTGTACCGGAGGTGGTGATGGGGGATCACCCTGTGACGGCTGATGAACCACTGAGATGAGCCATGTGCCAGCTATCTGTCCTCTGTGACAAACTTGACCTAATATTGAACGTTGTGAATGCCTCTTATGAGGTACTGGAAAGCACAATTGACAAACTCTTTATAGATCTAGGAATTCTCCATGACGACCACCACAAGCTTACTGACAAAGACAAATGGAACGATGAAGCAACTGAGGGAGTGGAGCCCACGGTTTGAGGGCTCCAAGACACAGTGGTGGTACTACTCTGTCAGATGGACCTGCTCAATCTATGACCTGACAATGTCAGAGGACTCAGCCACCTC
Organism: Calotriton arnoldi; assembly: GCA_963921515.1. Classification (NCBI taxonomy): domain Eukaryota; kingdom Metazoa; phylum Chordata; class Amphibia; order Caudata; family Salamandridae; genus Calotriton; species Calotriton arnoldi. The sequence goes on from CAWUFW010000205.1 coordinate 4,686,344, forward strand.
AATAACATCAGAATCTTTGGTCTCCCCGAGAAGACGGAAGGACCCATCATTGTCACATTTCCTGAGACCTGGCTGTACATGGGTGTCACTTCCAGAAGCATATTTCAGTTTTTTACATTGGAGCGGGTGCATTAGGTCATTGCAAGGCTCTGTCCTGGGGCACCTCTTCATCCAGTGGTTGCCTGCATGCTGCATTATAGAGCTAGGGGCATAATCTTGCAAAACCTTTGAGAAGCACATACAGATTTCAGCTTGAGAACACTGGGGTGGCAATCTTTCTGGACTATACCCTAGCGGTTCAGCTGTGGAGGGCATCTTTCCTTGTTTTTAAGAAAGAATTGAGAAATGCAGGTACCGGGTACATTCTCCCTGCATGCCTTAAAATCATGGTTGATGACCGCATATAGTTTTTCAATGACCTGCCAGCGGCTTGAGATTGGCTGGAAACCTCAAAGACTGGCACAGAACGAGGACGGGACAATAGGGCTCCAAGGCATTTTCACCGGGGGTGACGGCAGAGCACGTCCGATGAGAGGGCAGACAAAGACGGAAAGAACAGTTGTGATTGACGCAGTATCTCCCTTGAGAAAATCACTGTGGTGGTCCCCTGATGACTGCCACTCCACCTCTTCCTCTGAAAGTTTGGAATCTGAGCCTCTACCTGAGGACCTTGCCTAGGCTGGCAGATGAACTCTAAATTTAACTTTGCTCTGATCCTTCACTCATTCTCATTGACGCTCCTCTCTAGACGGAGGGCTGAAGACCTCATTCTGAACTGATAGCCATTATGAAAAGATGAAAAGTAAGCACACACAGAACCGATTTTAGGTGAATACAGAGCTGTGTAAAATAAACTACTTGATGGACAGATCACTTACATTTAGAAGAAGCTTCAAAATTAATATGTTCCCATTAAGGAAAAACACTCACTGAATGTAAGATGCTGGCTCTCTATATACTACACTAAAATGAAGTACACTGTGCAGAGAGTCCAGTGGCGCCCCAATAGGTGTGCAGAGGTAAAAGCAGATAATTCTAATGCTGTTTTTGTGGCAGTGTAGGCGAGCAGTTAGGCTTATCAGAGGGTAGTGGTAAGCATTTGTTGTCACACTCAGAGGCAATAAATGAGACACACACTCAAGACTAAGGGGCCGATTCCGATTCGGGCCGGAAATCTCTCCGACCGAGCCGGACCCGGAGAGATTTCCGACCGAATCGGACCCTAGCAGCCCGACCGAACGAGTACGATGCGCACGCATGCTATCGGACTCGATTCGGTCAGACTCCCATTGAAGTCAATGGGAGCCTGTCGTACGACGCGTACACGGGCTCCCATTGACTCAATGGGCATGACGCGAACAAGGTCGCACCCCTACAGCGTGTTCGCGTCGATGCGGGTCGCACCGTGCATGCACGTGTAGGGGGGACCATGTGTCCCCCTGTGTGCGACTCGCACGCCTACGCTTCCAGGGGGGTCCGACACGGACCCCCAAAGTGCAGCTCCGACAGCTCCTTGGAGCCGGGCTGCGCGAGTCGGTCGGAGCGGTCGAGGTGCGCATCGTACTTACCCGGCCGGGAAACGTCTCCATTGCGAGGTGCGCGTCGTCCCCGTGTGAGTCGGTCGGAGCGGTCGGGTCCTGCGAACGAGTCGGTCGGAGATTTTGCGAACGCACGCATCGTACTCGCTCGCCCGGACGCACGTAAGACTCGGTCGGGAAATAGGGCTCCGAATCGGATCCGGTTAAGCCGAATCCGATTCGGTGCCCTACCGGCCGAGATCGGAATCGGCCCCTAAATCCGAGACCAATTAGGAAAAATAAAATGTTATCTTTATATATATTTTGAGAAACCAAGAACTGCGTTCAACAGTTAGGAAATGCTTTGTATGTCAATTTTTAACCAGATGCAGTTCAAGACATAAATGCTTACACGTATTTAAGCAACAGCGGTCAATACCATCAGGCAGAGACTGTCGCGTGAAAAGGGGAAGAAAAGCTTAGGGTTAGAGAGCAGAGTACCGCCAACACATTTACAGTCACGGTCGATGGAAGTAACACTCTGCCATGGAGTTCTGGGGGACAACGGTTGCCCAGATTTAGGGGGAGCTCTACTCCAGGGGAGTCAGAGTTTTGGAAGTCCGAGGGATCGGGTACAGTAGGCACTTCTGGGTTACCTGGATCGGAGGTGCCGGAGGTCTTTGGATGCAGAATTGGTTCTTCACCGGCAGCGTTTAGCTGCAGGTGCAGTGAAGGAAGTCCGTTACAGTCGGGGCAGTTGTGCCCAAGCTGTTGCTTTCACGTAGTCGAGGCCACCAGGAAGAGGGTACAGGCTCACAGGAGTGGGGCTGCTTCCAGCATCTGTTGCAGGTACTGTGAGGGTCCCTCAGGCTGGTGAATGCGTTAAAGTGGTCGGTTCTTGGACTGGTGACAACAAGCCTTGGCTGCTGCAACTTTTGGGTGTCGAGGTGAACCACTTCGACACAGTCTGTGCTGGTCTTCACCTTGTGGTAGTCTTTTACCGGTGGTATACCAGGGACTAGTACCACTAGTCCAAAGGGAGATCCTAGGCAATTGGAGAAAGCTGGAAGGGCTCCAGGGTACTGGGAGGCTGCACAGGTCACAGGTAGGGACAGCAGACCACAGTTGTTGAGTCCTTTCACAGTAGGCATAGTTTGGCACCGGTTTCTTCTGCAGCAGGGCTCAGTTCCTGGATCAGCAGAACGTCTTCTTCCTTTATCTTCTTTAGGTCTGTGGAATCTCAAGTCAAAGTCTTGGGGAGCCACTTAAACACTGAATTTAGGGGCTTTACAAGGGGAGACTGGTTGTGGCCAATGGGCTACTTACCTTTAGAGTGTCTTCACCCTCTAGTGACTACTTGCTGTGGGAAGAGTCAGTACCCTAGCCCTCATTGGAGGTTTTCTCACCATCTCAAGATGGTGGAATTTCAGGAAAGGGGTTCACCTCGCCAGCCCCGCCCTAGGGGTCGTGTAGGCTGAGGGGGGCCCTCCTCCTCATCTAACTAATTTTCCCACCATTCCTCTTGCCAAAAGTGGAGAGGAAAGGGGTCTTGGCCTTCCCCACTATCTGGGAGTTCCTGGGTTGGATTTCAAAGGTGGCATCGCCTTTGAAGCTTCCTGCTCAGGAAGACCATCTCTTCCTGGAAGAGGTGTGAAACACCCACGCCCAGAGCAAGTATTGTTTCTGTCCTCTGAGAGTGCTGACTCTCACCCCTTGAGGTCAGACACCCGAAACATGTCTAGTGGTGGCAGGCTGTTGAAAACCGGCCAGAGAACCCACTAGTGTTTGGTTAGGTTTTAAAAGGATCTCCTGTGTGAATGTATTAATAACTCTAACACTGGCATAAGTGAGGATTTATTAAGACAAGATGTTTGGTACCAAACACCTTAGGAGTCAGTGAAGCCATCATGGAGTTAGGAAACTCATGTTGACGAGTATCCAGCCCATGTGCACTTTAATGCTTCCCTATTCACTAACATCATCACAGAATAGGCTGGATATTGTAGGGTCCTATCTGCTAATGCAGATAGGCCCACACATAGGATATAGTGCACCCTACCTTTGGGCTGTAGGCCTGCTGTAGGGGTGGCTTACCTATACCTTAAGCAGTGCATGGCAGGCATGGCACACAGGGCAGTGTGCCATGTTGACTCTTTGATATTCCTGCACCAAGACACACAGCCTGCAGTGGTAGAGGGCATAGCCTTGGTGATGGTGCCTTGGGATGGCATAATCAGTGCTGCAGACCCAGAGGCCCCTCTTCAGTACCCATGCCCTAGGTACCAGGGGTGCCATTTACTAGGGACTTCTAGGGATAGCTGAAGTTGTTTCAATTGTGGTACAGTTTTGGGGAAAGAGATCTGACACTGGGAACCTGGTTAGCAGGGACCCAGTGCACTTACAGTTTGGAATCACGTCAGGCATCAGGCACAAAAGTGGGGCTAACCATGCAAAAAGAGGCACTTTCTTACTCTGAGGTCTAAAAATTCAACAGGTTCAGGCATAATCAGACATTGGAGGTAACAAATAGTGCTAGGGCTTATGAGGTAAACATTTGTGAACATGGCACATGTGCTGTTGTGTCCTATTTTAAGATCACTCTAGAGGAGCTTTGGCAGAACTGGTAGATATAGTGGCTGCATCTATTCACTCAAAGTTTAAAAAGTGAAAGCTCATCTCAAGAACATGTTCTGGGCCTGTGTGAATGTACAGATGTACATAGTGGAGCTGTGCATTTGTTTTTCTTAAACAAATCATTTCACTTACTATGTATTTTTGCCAAAACATTCTCATGACCTGTTAGCAAACATGCATTTTTAGCAAAAATGATCACCAGGACAATATGGTCCTTTCCTAAATGTGGTCCTTAGTCTCCAAGGATCCTGAAAAGAAGCTGTTAAAATATTATGATAGATGTCATCTGCTTTTGGTTTCCCCCTGTTTGTTTTTGGACCTATGGATTGATTTAAAATCATAACTGTGGCCTTAGGTCTGAAATCCAAGCCCTTTTACTAAATCAGTTGTTATTCACATAGGAATGGTTTCTAAGTATGTAACGCGATAAGACCAACCCTTTGTATTTTTGAATATTGAAAGCAAATGACTTTTAAGTTAATTATAACAATAGAGGATCCTGGTCTAGTCATCTGTGTGCTACTGCTGAGGTGTGCCATAATGGAGTAGAACATTTTCTTCAGTATTCAAACTGTGTAATGTGTCTGCCTGACACGATTTTTAAAGGCTTGTGTAATTTGAACCAAAACACTCAAACCCAAATGGAGTTTTCAGCAGCCTCAATCAACTATAGAGGTATGAAATGCTTAATATTTAGCTGAGAACGAAATACAGCTAAGTCACACCTATCAACTGGAAACAATTTTCATTAAGATATGGAGAGGGACAGACAATGCTATCTTTGCTATTGACAAGCTCCATAGCTTTATGCATAATAGGTAGGAGTCTTCCTCAGCTGAGTCAGGTAGACAGAAGTAAGTTGCTATTGGTTAACAGCATATTTTGTTCTCTGCATAGCAATGTTGTATCAGCCACAACACTCCCTGGAAAGTCACTACCACTTTTCTCACACATTGTTGAAGATTGTCTTTGTAGTAGAAGGTTGTTGGACTGGTATCCAGGGGTGAGATTTCTTAGCAAAAATTAATCTTGGGCTTTTCAAGATGTACTGTATCCGATTTCAAGAGGCACAAGGCAAATGTTAAAGAGCTGGAAAAACATCACTCTGTTGAGAATAGAGAGATGGCCAAATAAAAGACAGCTACCAGATGATTTTAGGTTATATACCAAATGGAGACAAGCCTTTGTTATTTAAGAAAACATGCGGGCCTAACACTATTCAAATTAAGCCAAAACAAAAAAGAATATGAAACAAAAGACCTGCAACCTGAAGGGCAGGATTCCATGAGACCTGGAGGTATCATGTGGAGAGAGGTGTTTGAACCTTCGTCTGAATCATCTCCTGCGTGTGCTTGTTCCCGGAAATTTGCGTACAGTTGTCTGATGTGTGAGTCTGCTGAACTCAATGTTCTGTGGATTCTGCCTCCCTAGCCCAAAGGTGCTTGGAGCTGAATAATCATATATGATAGGAAGCCTACTACAAACTTGATGAGCTCCCTTTGTACAGACGGAGTATTGGAACCAGATGAATGCTTGTTGACAATGTTTTGGGGAGCTCACTATGACTATCCCATGACAGATTGTGTTCAATTAAACTATTCATGCAGCCAATAGAAAAATACCCTTGGAAAATTGATAGTACCAACCTAATTTCACCACAAATGAAACTCAGTGTGCCAAAGTAAATGACTTATCCTCAGCATCTGTGAGCTGTCATTGGTGCTGAGGCCTAAATGTAATATTTACTTTCAACGCTTTTGTCTTCAGATAAGCCCTCAACGTTCAAGAATGCTAATTCTGCACAACAAAGCCTCTTCCATCAGTGGTGGTCTGACTGTGGAACTGTTTTCCCTTGGCAAAAACACAAGGTATGCAGATATTGGAAATGTACGCTTCCCAGTGTTAATAAGTAGCTCATGTTGTTGTAGCCATTGAAGCAAAACATTTTCATGATAAGAAATGCAATTAAGTGGGTAATCTCAACAGATGTAACTGCACACCAACATTTTTAATTTTTCTTGAAAAGTGTTTTGCCTCAATCAAACCCTGGTTAAATCAAACTGTGCTACTTCTGTTCAGTGGAAATGTTGATCACTCTGGCCACAATTACAAGGGAATACTTATTTACTCTTTCCACATCTGGAAGGACAGATACCAAGTGTATCATTAATTCTGGTTTGCCAAAATACCGGACAGTTACAGGATTGCCCCAAGGAAATTTGGGAATCGGAGTTGCTATTCAGATTCCTGCATTTTATTCCTCAATTGCAGGCCATTTTTCACCACAACATCTTGCTTGGTTTGGGAGGGAGCTGTGATATGTCCTCATCAGTAGTGATACATGATGAGGCTTGTTCCTCCCATTGAGCCACTTATAATCAGATTCTTTACCTGCATCAGTAAAATGAGAGGAGGCCACCAAGAATAGTTACACTACAGACAACTGAATTTCCAAATAACATACTACAGATGCTTAAAGATAATAATGAAGAAATGAATACCACTAGGTAGTACAATTAATAATACTGGACTTTGATTCTAATTGGTAATATTATCCTATGCAAAATCAGAAACTTTGCCTTTGAAAGATGGGCTATCATCAGCAGTTTTCTCTGACCTTGGTGTGCATTTAGAAGCATCTTGAGCTTATAAGGGAACAATTGCCTTTTTTCTTATTTGGGAAAAAACTAAAGCACTATACTCCACTGCAGAAATGCAGAGCAGCAGCCATTTTTACCAGCCAATAGAGCAGCAGAGCCAATTTACAACACTGTGACAAACACTCTTCAAAAATAAGCCTCACATGAAGGACGATCAACATCCTGTGATTCTGGGCAAATCACGTAATCTCCCTGTGCCTAACAAAAATGAATGTGTCCATCTGTAACTAAATTGGTGCTCATGTAAAGTGCTCTGATACCCAATATCTCGGGTCTAGTTTGCACTATATAAAACTCAAAACAAAAAAAATTATAAAGTCCAATAAATTTAGAAGCAGGAATTTATTGTAGAAATTTCACCCCAGCCACACTGGGCTGCAACAAGCTGCTTCACCTCAGGGCGTCGTTCTTCACACTTCGACATAGCATCGCATTACGTAGCATCATAGAACACAATGACATGTGAAGAGAATGTTATGTGCCACCATTATATATCTGTCTTCTCTAATAACAAAATAAACAATAACATTTTATAACTACTAAAATCTTTACAATAATACAAAAAGAAATTTAGAAACAAGCAAATCATTTGAGCATAAAGTAAATGCAAAAGTAAGTCATTAACATAATCTGATCTATAAATTTCCCAGGCTTATGTACACATCTTCCCATATGAGAGGTGCCACATCTTTCCCTAATAAACTCCGATTCCGATAACTGATAATTTGTTTGCACCAGGGACTGCCTAGCCGTAGTCATAGCATCTTGTTCATTGCAAATGTTGCAGTGCTTTAATCACAAATTTGTTCTGCACAGTCATCATCATCTGGGCAATTATATATCATCCAACCTCTAGTAGCACACTTGTCAGTTTTCAGTGAACCATCTCCTTCTTACTCCTAGCCAGCTCACTAATGTGCCAAATTTTGCCATCAATTAATTTGGACCCAATCTCCAACAGACATTTTACCTCACATACAGCATGCTTTTGATCATAGTAGTGTTTATAGTCTGCTTGCACGTTTGTAATGTTCTCTCATTTAGACTCAAAGGAAAATGTTCTTTGTCTCACAGATTTCATCCAAGCTTGATTGTCTTTGGTAAATGGTTCCCTACCTCTTAGTTTTCTGAAGGGACTGTACCCAGTTCCGTAGGAGTGGAGCAGTATGCCTACAACAATTTCTTAACTTCAATTTCCCATTTTTCACAAATTCTTTATGGCAATTCCCCGTATTTAACTCTGCTGAAATGCTCAACTGCACCATTTCCCGCTGGGTGATTTAGCGAAGTATATTTCCAAGTTATGTTGTTCCTAGTCAAACAATTCTTGAACATATCCACCACAAATGGAGAACCATTGTCATTAAAGTAAGACTTGGGAATACCTTCCCACTGGAACATTTCATCCAAAAACTTAACAACAGCATTGGAATCCATCTTGTCCAGAAAGCAAAGTTCAGGCCACTTAGAAAATAAATCTAACAAAACTATCACATAATTTCCAATACCATTAATATCTATAATCAGTCCTAAAATATAAATTGCTAAATATTCCCATGGCCCATCAGGGCACTTTCAAGGTACCAAGGCGGACTCAAATTAACTTGAGTTTTTTCTGCATTGAAACACTCAAAACATTCTCTAACAAAGCTTTCAGTTTCAAAACTACCCATAGTCACCAACAATGCATTAATATACATATTCAAGATAAGTGAAAAACACACATTGAAATAAAATTAACATCGTAGAGGTCCTTCTCTCAATCAATCAATCAGGGAATTGTAAGCGCGCTACTCACCCGTGAGGGTCTCAAGGCACTGAGGGGAGGGTCCGCAGATCTGTTTAGCTGAAGAGCCAGGTCTTGAGGGTCTTCCTGAAGGTGTTCAGGGAGGGGGCGCGTCTGATGTCTGCCGGTAGCTCGTTCCAGGTCTTGGCTGCACTGTGAGAGAAGGATCTTCCGCCTGCTCTGGCTCTGTGGATGCACGGGGTTTCGGCCAGTGAACTCTCCATCAACAGCTGAGACCCAGCCATTTTGACTGATGCCCGGTGGAGCTACCTCGCGAGCTAAAGGGGAGATGGGCTACGGATTCCCTCCTTGGCCATCACCTACCCAGCCGGTCCTTGGGCAAACTCTCCTGCGTCTCTCCTGACCTTATCTCCCTCCTCCCCCCTTCACCCTACCCACTACTGCTCTACTCTTCTCATCTTTCCAGCTATTGACCCCTGCCCTCACCCGTCCTTGCCCTTAGTTCCCACCCTGTTTATCCACCGGACTTTCTTATGTGAACTTTCCATCGTCAGTTGAGACCTAGCTATTTGACTGATGCCCGATGGAGCTACCTTGTTTAGCTAAAGGGGAGACGGGCCGTGGATTCCCTCCTCGGACGTCACCTACCCAGTCGGTCTTTGGGTAGACTTCCCTTTGTCTCTCCTGCCGTCTCTTCCCTCATCCTCCCCCTTCACACTTCCCCCTCCCCCCCTCCTCCTTTCTTCTCTCTCTTTTCTTTCCTCTTTCAATGTGTTGCTTATTTTTGACGTAATGTTCATTGTCATCATTTGCTGTAACATTGTCTAACCGAATGTAAAGCGCTCTGATACCTTCGGGTCTAGCCAGCGCTATATAAAACTCATTAAAAAAATAAAAAATAAAAAAAAAGGTTGGAAGATCGGAGGTTTCTTTTGGGTACGTGGAAGTTGATTCTGTCGTTGAGGTATTTAGGTCCGTTGTTGTGTAGGCATTTGTAGGCATGAGTGAGGATTTTGAAAGTGACTCTTTTCTCCACGGGGAGCCAGTGGAGACTTCATAGGTGTTGGCTGATGTGTTCGTGTCGGGGGAAGCCGAGGACGAGTCTGGCGGCGGTGTTCTGTACTGTCTGGAGTTTGCGGAGTAGGGACTTGTTGATGCCGGCGTAGAGTGCGTTTCTCTAGAACAATCACAATGCAAACTGAGGGTAATGCCTAGCTTCCTGTTCTTTAAGAACTTACAACAGATCCTTTGGAAGGAAGCCTATTGCCTTTATTTAGTAAACAACCCAAGACGTCCATAAACAGGGACTGGACATCACAATTTCGAGGCCATGGCTCATTCACTGCCAAGTTATTATGTTTGATGAGAGGTGCACTCCTTTTTGCGTTATTTATTGATAATCCTTCTCAAATGAGAGTTTTCAAAAAATAATGAAATGGTGCTGCACCGCTGCGTGTGCTGTCAACACACGCTACTAAACAACAAAAATCTACAAGAACGCGTTCTTGGTTGCGGTGTGCACTATTCACAGCAATTGATACTGAATTAATCAAAATTTAAACCACAGTTTGCTTCTTTTTGCATTCTTCAAACATTTTTTTTTTGATCATCATATAATCATTTCATTATCCTTAGTACCATACTGCTAGTACTTAATGCACGTTTTTTACAACAACAAAAAAATCTTTCTTCAACGTTTTGTTCTGATACAAAATACGAACATATAACAAATATGTGAAAATATATTACATTATCAACAAAAACATTGTTTTCTGTTCATTTGTCATACCCGATGCATTTCGGGACTGCAAGGTCCCTTCCTCAGGGGCATATCTGAAACCCAAATAAAATATTCAGATTTAAACAATTATACTAAACTTGGAGTTACATGTTTAACCAACAACCCTTCATGCACTGTTGATTCTAATGTACCATTCCTGGTGTTTAAACCACTTCATTGTACATACTATATTCGATCAATCCAAAAAGTATGTTTTATTGGTGTGTGAAATCATTTGCATATCATGCATGCCAATGCCATGGTGACTATGTTATAATTAATTTGTTGTTATACGACCAAATATGTACCGCTCTGAGAGTTAAAGTAAAGTTGCACATTGACTACCTCGTATCGAAATCTACAACCGGAAATTCATAATGTCAAAGAATAAAATCATTCAGAAATGATCTGTAATACAATGCAGTAAGATGAAGAGTCAAAGATAAGGTGCAAGAGTGTGAAATAACCAATCAATACAATATTGAACTCAGCCTTTTGGGGAAGACATTCTGCTCACTCACCTTTAAAGCATAAGATATCCTAAAATGAGTCTGCCCTACGCCCAATGGTAAACTCCTGTATAGAGTCAATAAGTACAAAATTACAAGCTGCCCGGTGTGTCATACAACCAAACAAAGGAGAACGTTGTTTCAATATCGCCAACACATTCGCAGTCCGCTTACCGGTAGTTATGCCTATGGCGCATCCCGTATGTGGTTGAAGGGGTCTGTGGAAAAAGTGCTCAGAGTGCCGCTAAATGTAGAGTAAAGCCGCGAAAGTAGCCGGCAATCTAAAAACGGACCTCTATAGAGAAAGTGTTCGTAATCCATGTGAAAAATGTCCGCCATATTTAAACAGGTGGTGATGAAATTCACGCTATGGATGTACACGTTCGTCACAGGTGAAAAGACTAAACCTGATGAAAGGCGACTGTACCACAAAAAAATGAATAAACAGATATCGGACTGCATCGGTCATTGTGTCCGTTCACCATACAGAAACAAACATTAAACCCCAGTAGAATAAACGATGTGTAAATGAAATAAGAACTTACATCTGTCCGCATAAGCCACAGCGTCCGTTCTCCATGTTAGGAGTATACCATACGGACATGTATGATTGAGACTGAAACAATGTTACTGAAGTTATCCCAACCGAGGACTAGTGTTTAAGGGCATATGAAATAGTGGTAAATCCTGGAATGAAATTGGACGTGTGTGTCTTTCAAATATACTGTAACACACATCTAAAAACCTATTCTAGACTACTGCAAAAATGATTGAATACCGGCTAATGAACCCCGTCCCTGGGGCCATGCTGAATGATGCATTCTATTATCCAGAATAAGAAGAAATGCATGCTGTTTAATTATATTTCCTAAAACCGAATGATTAACGGCAGTGTGGAAGGTATGCCAATCATACCACCTGTGTGTCAAAGAAAAGTATGTTGCCAGTGATCCGTACAATTGCTGACCAATGTATGTACCAGGTGCTGCAAGGTGAGAAGCAAAATCGATAAAACTTTATTGTTCCCAAAAACCCAGGGTATTTAGTACAGTATCTTTTGACCTAGTCGGTCCTAGTCAATTGAAGTGTGGATTATGTCTAAAACATGCTGTGAGAGTTTTTATGTGTTGTCTCCATTGAACGGTCATATCTGAAACTCAGTTAATTTTATTGTGGCACAGGCTGAATGATTTAAATAAAACAGCTCATATCGATTCTGTCATTTAGTCCCTTAGGTAATAACGTTTCCAATCGATTAATCTAGTAAATCTCACGTTGTAGCAGTTTTTTACTGTTAACAACTCCATGTATCAATTGTACAGACTCAATTATTTGAAATCTTAATATAAATGTTTGAAAAATGCAAAAAGAAGCAAACTGTGGTTTAAATTTTGATGAATATAGTATGAATTGCTGTGAATAGTGCACACCGCAACCAAGAACATCATTCACTGCCAACCCATTCTCTACTGAGACAGTTTCTATCAGTGGATTGATGGCAAACTCAGCACTTGAGTATTAGCACTCACTTTCATCAACAAAAGATGTGAGGCTTTGTTAGACCTGGCATCCTGGGTGTGGTTTCACCTGACATTTAGCCTGTACCCCCTGTATTTTTGACTGTGTTCTGGATTACGTTTTTGCTGGTTTAGGTACTTTGGGCACTTTGTCACTGCTGATCAGTGCCAAAGTGCAAGTGCTCCCTGTGTAAATTGTAATTATGATTCGTTATCCATGATTGGCATATTTGATTTACTGGTAAGTCCCTAGTAAAGTGCACTGTGAGTGCACCGTGCCTGTAAATCAAATGCTACTAGTGTGCATGCAGCACTGATTGTGCCAACCATCACCAGGAGCCTTTCAAATGAGTCTCAGACCTGCCACTGCTGTGTCTGTGTGTGCAGTTTTTAAATGTCATCCCGACCTGGCAAGTGCACCCAATTGCCAGGCCTAACCTTCCCTTTTCTTACATGTACGTTGCCTCTAAGGTAGGCCCATGGTACTCCCATGGGCAGGGTGCAGTGTATGTAAAAGGTAGGATATGTGCTGGTGTGTTTTACATGCCCTGATAGTGAAATACGGCCAATTTCGTTTTTTACTATTGCAAGGACAAGCTCTCCCATAGGCTATCATTGGAGCTGCCTTGTAACATTTTACAAGTGTAACTTTCAATTGGGAACAGCTAGAGATTTGGAGTTTAGGCTCTCTGAACTCAGAATTTAATAACACACCTTTTAGTACAGGTGGTTTTTAAATTGTGAGTTTGTAAATCCCACTTTTAGAAAGTGGGCATTTTCTAGTTAACCATCCTGTGTGCCTCTGCCTGCTTATGTAATCACCGTCTGGTTCTAGACTGACAGGTGTTGTTGGTGCATTCACTCCAGACACTCACACAAATGGAGCTGAGGTGTGCCCTGCATATGCTGATGGGCCATCCTGGGCTAGAGTGGTGGGAGGATTTGTCACTGACACCTGAATAGGCTGTGGCTGCTCTGTACAATGCTGTCTCCACCTCCTGTAGTGAAACTGGACCAGGGAGGATTGAACTGGTTTTACTGAGGAAGAGAGACTTTCTGAATAAAGACTTCAAAGGCAAAAAGGGGTATAACATCTAGAACTAAAACCCCAGAACTTTAGATTACTTCTGGAATGAAGCGGAACCTCTGCCCAGGAGAAGGGCTGAAGAGATGTGAGGAGAGGACTGCTCCTTTGCTGTGTGATGCTTTGCTGGGTTGGCCTGCAGTTGCTGCTTCTGCCAAAGAGAGGACAAAGATTGGACTTTGCTGTGTATCCTGCTTGTGAAGTTTCTCCAAGGGCTTGTGTGTGCTTGCCTCCTGTTCTGAAGTCTCAGGGACACAAAGACTTCACCTACAGCCTTCTTGAACACCACTGCTGTGAGTTCTGACCTGCTTGGGGGTGCCTATTCCAGTTCTGGGCCCCTGGAGGTTGTTCCTGCTACAGAAAGCTGTGAAGAACGGAACAAATCTATAAAATTGACGCTTTGCTCTTCTTGACGCTGAATTTTCTGAAACAGCACCGCCGTGCGGGAGTAAACGCACAGCCCGTGTGGCCGAAGAAATCCACACAGTGCCTGCCTGTGGCTTGAGAAACCACCTCACACCGACTCCAATGCAGGCCCCGCTGTGCGGCTAAAAGAATTGACGCATCACTGGTCAGCAGCTATGGAAATCCATGCAGGGCCCGCAGCACCTACATTTTCTCACCTATCGCACCTGTGCATCAAGATTTTCAGGCGCAACACCCGCAGACCAGAATTGCTTGGGAAATCGATGCATCACTTCCCCCTACAGTCCGGATTTCATGCATCACTTCTCCTGCACGGAGCAGAACTGTCACATCACCTCCCAAGGACTCAGGAACAGACGCATCGCTGTGTTTTTCGACGCTTCCCTCCTCTGCAGTTGTTTTGCCTTGTCGATTTGACGCATTTGAGCTACTTTGTGTAAAAACCACCCATCCATAGTTTTCTATGGCCAAAATTGCTTGAAACGTTTTAAAAGCCATATTTTGAGTTGTGTATGTTGGATTGTTGTCGTTTTGGTCTTGTTTGATTTAGATAAAGATACTTTATTTTTCTAAACTGGTGTGGTGTCCATTTGTAGTGTTTTCACTGTGTTACTGTGTGTGTTTTGTACAAATACTTTACACATTGCATCTGGGATAAGCCTGTCTACTCTTGCCAAGCTACCAAGGGGGTGAGTAGAGGTTATCTAGGTGTGTAACTCCCTTCTCCTGATGAGAAGGAAGGGTCCCTACCAGGGTGCATACCATTGCTAACTAGAGACCCTCATGTCTAACAGACTTATTCTCTGGCACAGTGGCAACCAGTGGTTACCAAAAAGAGAAAGTGAAGTCACCAACTGGTCTAAAAAAATGTAGTCAAGATTCAGGCAAGACAGTTTTTATTGGAAAACACACATAACAACCTGTATACACAGAAGGATAGGATCTCACAAGTCACATTGAACAGAGTACGGCCTGTTATATTCCCGAGTTAGGGCCATGTTGCTAAGCAGCTTATTTCTTACATTGCCCTAGAAAATAACATATCTGCTGTGAACGTTTGCACACATTTGCATGCACGACAATGTTGGATTTAGTTTCTCTGAAACTACTTTGTTTACACATCCAGCTTCGCACAACATTACCACGACGCCTTGAACATCATATACTAGGCCTCTTTACGCACTGGGTGCAAAAGTCATCCTATCTTTATCCATCAGGCATCAATGCTATCTACATATCCATACCATCACTAATCTAATGCACACATTGTGAGGCTGTCTTTTATTATAAATAATAGGCATCCTGATAGATTAGTAGAGGAGGTACTTCCGCTGACACTGAGGGTCTGTGCATGCTGAGAATCCATCGTGAGGGGTGTCCAACTCAAGAACATAACAGGGTCCTTCACTCTATCCCATCAGGTTATGGGGTTGGATCGTCCCTTGCGAGGATTCTTGGCTCTAAACCTACACATGCTCTAGGTACACTTAGAGTAGGGTTCATATTGTAGGAGTACGCTAGATTACTGTCTTGTTTATATTCCTGCATAAGTTTATATGCCTGCAAATATACAATTGTTTAGCATAATGGTAGAACTATATATACTATTTACATTGTTGGTGCTTGTAATCACGTTTATCTGCTTCTGTCTACTAATCATTGCAGCACACATATTTTATACAAGAATAACGTTAATTCAATAAATATTATTGAAAACGTCCCACTGTGTATTCTCTGTTTATTTCTCTGAGAATAAGTGAGCACGAGTGACTGAGTGAAATGTTCTGTACTGTCAGGGTTGTCATGTTCAGTGGTTGCCAGAAACCATTCACTCCCTGGTAAGTTAGGGGGGCTTATGGTGGCACTGTGAGCTAGCTGGTCTATAGGCCAATATATCCTGTGGGAGTGTCTGGAATCAGTCTTGACACCAAGCCCTTAGTTGATGTTGTCCGTACAATGCGCAGGTCCTACGGATTGGTAGGATTCCTTTTTCAGACACAGAAAAGCATGGAGACTATGAAGAACATTAAGTTGGCACTTCAGAGGTAACCTATGCTGCAGATCAAGATACAAACTGTAGAGCATTTCTAGGTTTTTAAGGTCATGAGAGGCAGGACATGTATAAGGCATCCTGTCACCACTTCAGAGGTGCCTGACAATGCTTTTCAATTCTAGTGACTTTGACTGATGCTAATTCATCATCCAGCTCTGCATCACTCTCCTGTGTTGATTTTTCCTTTCCTGAGTTCCATTTCTATTACAGAGTTTCTGCACTGGTTGTTACTTTACAGTGTTTCCACATTCCTACTTTCATTTACCTTCGTCTGCTCAGCAATTCTGCCTCAGCATCCTGCAGTTCACCATCAACATCCAGGTTGATGAGTGGTGCATTCAAAGCAACTACATTTTGCAAACGGTAATCCTTACATCCCATTATAATCCTGCTTGTATACTCATCTCCCATATCTGGTACTGTCTTTAAACAATGCTCTGAGGGAGTATCTCCGAATCCATTAGTGAGATGCCCCGAGATGTATTGTTCTGATATATTCTCCTGACCATCCACCGAGACATGTAGTGCTGACCAGACACCTGTGTTTTTTTTTCCTCTTTACTCAATTTTCCCCTTAGTGCTTTGTAGCACACTATATTGTTCTCAGTGTTTCTTAAGCAGTTTAGTGAGCACGGGGAATCTCGGCTGGCTCTATATGAATCTATCTTCAAGCTTTACATGTAGATTCAAAAGTAGGAAGGACAGACTCCTTATGTCGTCTCTCAAGATTTTCCAGCCAGCCCCTTAGCAGCTCACAGAGGCAGTGCTTAACATGCAAAAGAATGAGTGCCGGTGCTGAAGCTCTGTTGAGAAGCCATGATGGGTGCAAATAAATGTCGGCTGCTGAATCCCACAACTGTGTTATATTAAATCCACCTCATGCCTCTTTAATCCACTACCAGACACCCCCTGCCCTTATATTTCACTCTTGCAAGTTCCTTCTGTTCCTTTATGAAGTTTGCTTCATCTTTCTCTTCGTCCACATTTTCGTTTTGGTTGTTTTCCCTCTTTTGACTCGTGGTAAATGTCTTATGCAGAAAAATAATTGCTGGTCCCCCAAAAATGTGTCATAGTGGCCCACACCGGTAACCACGGGTTCAATTTGAGCACTGTACATAGGAGACACACAGTACTCCTGTTTACTAACAGCCACAGAATGAGGACTGAGCCTCACAAAAATAAGAGACCCTGAGCACGGTTCAGCCTTTCTCTGGGCAGATCTGCTAATAAGAAAAAAATCAGTTTTGGTTACCATTTTGTGAGCAGGTAGGAAATTACAAAAACGACAAGATGTATCTACTATGCGCCTTCCCAAGTCACAGCCCCCACAGACTTCTACAATCATACTAAAGGCTGGAACACCCTTCCTTGTTCAGTGTACCATCACAGTTTACTTCATTGAACATATCCTCGTAGAGAGGACCACCAGTAATGACGTACTTTGTACACCAAGCTCAATCATGAGGAATTGAGGCACTCCAGTTGTGGCAAACTCAATCTGAGCTGCTGCCAGCCATCATAGCATGGTCAGGATCGGGGATACCCTCTACTCTTGGTACTTTTGGTCTGAGTGCACAATCTCATCCAGCAGAGCTTTTTTCAATGACGAAGAGCAACTCATACCGCCAATAAACCAGAGTCAATCGCACAGTCCATGAAAAGGACAGGGTGGCGCAGCAGTTTCACAATCTCAGGACTACCTTCTCTCCCGAGACAACATGTAGGCTCCATAAATATATAAATGAAATGGCACACGTACATAAAGTTGCCTCCTTACTGTATAAGTATTTTATGTCAAGATCGAGCTTTCATGATTTTGCTTACATACCCGTTTTACTTGCTGAATATGTTGACAATCTCGAGGCATGTTTAGTGAGTGCTGGCATTTGCAAATAAAGTCGTTTGCATTTCGCCTCTTTTTCTTTAATTAGTTTAAATAGTACTGTCTGATTTCACACTACAACTAGGCCAATGTGAACATCTGGTACATAACACATTGTTAAACACTGGCACGTGATACAATATGATTTAAGAAGAATGGCTGTCCACAGCAGCTGGACATATTCTAAGAACCTTAATCAGACGTTAATTGTTTGTGTGAAAGAAAATGCTTGCACAATGCCTAGACTTCACTGCTCTATAGACAGTCACTTCCTTCCTGTTTCATAAAGAGTATTGTTTGGTCGCTGAAAGAATGTTAATATATTGTAATAAAATAAATGCTATATATTTTTCTTCCCGTGGGAAATCAAATGATGACTATTCTGTAATTCCAAATGAACCTTAAGTGTCTCGCAATAAAAACTGAAATGTTGGTTATCTTTTGTCTTTCTATTATATTCTTATTTTGTAAGTATATTATGCAAAATTAATGACTATGTAACCTGGAAGCCCTGCTTTGAGGTGTGCAATAAAGTCTCTGGTTATAAGCACATGCTGTATTAGCAAAGTTAATAATGTTATGCCTGAAGGCACGTTTATGGTGAAGAAGAACTTCTTTCTTTGTACACTCCAGTGTCATTGGAGTAGATCCACAAGAAAATGGAAGTTCCAATGCATTGCGACCATGAGGCGTTACAAAAGTATAGAGACCGGCAAGTCCATCAAACCAGATGGCTCATGTTGGACCGGGAAATCACCAACATTAATAGCATCACTTCGACTCAAGGGGCGGCACAAGCCTTGAGGTTATTTGCCATTCTATGCACATCGCTCTGTTGAGTGCTTTTTCCTCGCCCAGAGTTTCAACAGAGTATGAAGTTATGGTCAAAGAATCATCCGATTAAAAATACATAATCCCTACTATGTCAAAATATGTTTTTCAAACCCTTTTGTGCAGTTCATTACATCAAACCACATATTAATGCAAGTGCCATGGTCATATTAACTTGTTATTTCTAATGTTAAACATGCTTTTATTTTGTATTCACAAATCTTTTTGTTAATTGTGGTGCATTTTAGAAAACATAAGTGCACAATCACAGCATAATGAGTAAGAGTCATAACATTTGGTGAACTGGCAATCAGTAAAATACACTGACTCTTACTCATTGTTAGAAATGGGGGTGTATAGTTCACAGAGGTATGCACTTTTGTCCAAGTAGGGACCCTTCCTTCTAGTCAGGGTAGGGGGACTGCACACTTTATATCACCCCTGCTCACCACCTTGGTAGCTTGGCACGAGCAGACAGGCTTATCCCAAAGGCAGTGTGTAAAGTATTTGTACCCCAAGCACACAGTAACACAGTGAAACCACCACTAATGGGCAGCACACCAGTTTAGAAAAATAAAGCATCTTTATTTAAACCAAACAAGACTAAAACGACAAAAATCCAACATACATGTATCAAGATATCACTTTTAGATCAGTTAGTTCAAAAATAGAACTGTACAAAAAAAAGAGTTCCCCCTGGGCCTATTACGACGTAGTGACAGGCACAAATCCAAAGTACGGCGCATACCGCGAGGTGCGCGGGCCGGCCACTGAGTCACACGGACCCCCAAACAACAGTACCTCGGAAACAAAGTCAACAGACGATGCAGGTCATCTTGGAGGTGAGGTGTTGGTGCTGAGGCGAAGCTGGTTCCTTTACACGACGGGGGAGGCGAGGCATCAAGTCCATGAGGAGGCGAGGTGTCGAATCCAGGAGAGGGGAAGTTAGGCAGCGTCAGCGATGAGGCGTCGGTTCCGGCGAGGCGGTGCGACGACGAAGAGTTCATGAAGTCACCTTCGTTGGTTATTGGCTCCACAATAACGTGATGCTGGCACTGGCTGTAATGGCGTCAGTGCAAGTGCTGGCATCGGGAAGGCCAATAACTGCAGGCGTAGGCGGGTGTTGGAGCTGTAGTGCAGGCAGGGTGGTCCATCGAGCACTTTATGAGCAGTGCCTGCTGCCTCGGTGCAGGTTGCGGCATCACTGGCAGCGTTGCTGATGGCATTGAAGTTGCTCTTCTTGCTTTGCAGCACTAACCACACAATTCTCAGGGCCCAGGAACTGGAATTAGTGCCATTATGAATACAGGAATCCACAGAGGAGTCAAGGTGCTGGTCAGTGGGTGCAGGTGAAGTCGTTGTGTCCCTGAGACTTCAGAAAAGGAGGCAAGCACACACAAGCATTTGGAGATTCTTCTTCCAGCAGGTTCACAGCAAAGTTCCAGTCTTTGTCCTCTCCTTGGCATAAGCAGCAACGGCAGGCCAGCCCAGCAAAGCACACACAGCAAAGGGGCAGTACTCCTCCTTACAGCTCTCCAGCTCTTCTCCTTTACAGAGTTTCATCTTGAGACCAGAAGTGATCTAATTCTCTGGTCCAATACTTATACCCAATTTTCTCTTTTTTCTCTTTGTGGCAAGGGCCTCTGAGCCCAGTCCAACCCAGTTTTGTCCTTTCTGGCCTAGCTTCTCTACAGGGGGTGGAGACAGCATTGCACAAAGGAGACACAGACTATTCAGATGCCAGTGAAACTCCTCCCTCTAGTCTAAATGCAGACCAGGTCTATTCAGCCCAGCTATGAGTCAACCAGGAAAGGCAGGGCACACCTCAACCCTACCTTGGGACTGTCTATAGTGAATGCACATCCCCAGCTCCTGTTACTTCAAAACCAGACACTAAATGCACAAACAGGTAGAGGCGCACAGAATGGTTAAACAAGAAAATGACTACTTTCTAAAAGTGACATTTTCAAACACACAATTTAAAAACCACCTTTACTAAAAGATGTGTTATTAAATTCTAATTTCAGAGAGACTAAACTACACATCTCCATCTTGTCCAAATGGAAAGTTACACTTGTAAGATGTTGCAGTGCAGCTCCCATGTTAACCTATGGGACAGACAGCGTTTCAATAGTGAAAAATGAAAAAAACCATATTTCACTATTAGGAAATGTAAAACACACCAGTACATGTCCTACCTTTCACATACACTGCACCCTGCCCAAGGGGGTACCTTGGGCCTACCTGAGGGGTGCCTTACATGTAAGAAAAGGGAAGGTTAGGGTCTGGCAAGTGGGTGCACTTGCCAGGTCGACAAGGCAGTCACAAACTGCGTATGCAGGCACTACAGTGGCAGGTCTGAGACCCCTTCACAGGGCTACTCATGTGGGTGGCACAACCAGTGCTGCAAGCCAACTAGTAGCATTTGAATTACAGACCTTGGCTCACTTTGTGCTCTTTACTAGGGACTTACCAATAAATCAAATATGCTGATTATGGATAACCAATTATAGTCATAATTTACACAGAGTGCATATGCACTTTAGCACTGATCAGCAGTGGTAAAGTGCTCAGAGTCCTATAGCCAACAAAAACAGGTCAGGAAAAATAGGAGGAAGAAGCAAAAGGTTTGGGGGATTACCCTGTACTCATTATGCTGAGATTGTGCAATTATTTAAATATACCTCGTTTAACAAAAAGACTTACTGGACCAACATCCAATTCACTCTATATCTACTTAAAGACAGGCTATTGTTTTGTGAGCCAGGGTCACTGACTTTCACAGCAAAGAATGTGTATTCCAGCTTTAGAAGTGTGATGAGTGGCAAAACTTTCTCTGGCATTCAAAAGTAAATCCAAAATCTGATGTCACCATTAAATCACATTTTGAAAAGTAAAATAACTTTTATTATTATTCTAGCCTATTTTTAAGTGAAGATGAAAAATGAATTTTCCTATCACACTCAGGCTTATGGAAAATGTAGCTGGACCTACACAATGGAAGAAGCTTTTAGGCCTTTAGTCACTGCAAGGGTTCCAATTGCAAATCTGTTGGATGCAATTTCTTTTATATATTAGGCAACCTGCCCCGAGAGCTCTCCTAAGACACACTTTAGGGCTGAATTATTAAAATATAAAAAAAGATTTTTTTGACATGGTCAAGGCAATATTCCTTGTCATGTGGTGCTGTAGTGTCTATAAACTGCAGCCTAGCGAGAGCATAGTGGTGTTTCTGGCAGCCATATATTTTTTTCATTTAGGTAGGTGGTGCAAGTACATACTACATCCCACATATTTAACATTTACTGTGGCATATACAATGGGTAATCCCATGCAAAGAATTTCTTTCAGGGGAAAACACAGGTACTATGCTACTGTTTAGTCCTACAGCCAGCAAAATATTATAGGAAATAATAGGGGAGGGAGACAACAAAACTTTCTTACACTGAATACTAATCATTGTATAAAAAACTGTGGCCAATCCCATCGTTGGTATCCACCAGTATGTTCATATTTCATTTTTAGAGAACGTTCCACTTCTGATTGTGTAAGTATTTTTCTTTTTTCTCTCCTCTGTGGCATACTGGTCCTTAAACATGAACAGAATAATATAGGCTAGATTTACAATTACAACATAGTCCACATTCTTCTATGAAAGCACCTGTATCATGTCCAGAAAAAATCTGCTGAGAGTGTTGAATCAATTTTCACACTAATAACCGAAGTGACTAACACCCTACTCACTGTAACTAATTTCTTTGTATGGCACTCCTCCACAATAGTAGTCAAGTAACTCACTTGAACCTTTGTATTTGTAAGCTAATTTTGAATCTCATCTTCAAAAAAAGAGATCAGAGTGATCTTCAAAGCTAATGAACTGTAACACATAAAAGACTGAACTTGAGACAGGGAGCTTTGCAGTCTTCCCTAATGAACCAAGGAACATTCCCCAAGAATTGAGCTGCTGTTGCTGTGACCTGAAAATGATACTCTGTTGCTGTGACCTGGAAGAGTAGCTGGTACAGTGCCTGCATGTTGAGAACCTTGGTTATGAAGCTCTGATCTATAGACCCAGTTATTCCATGTGCTGTGTTTCAGGCCTCTGCCTGTGAGGTTTTTCCTGGGCTATGGAAACCTGTTGGCATTGCCAAGTGCAACCCGAAGTCGAAATAGATGAGAGAAGGCTCTCTCCATCTTTCCCATTTTTCTTGGTGCAAATAAGACTGCAAACCCCATTGTTGTATTGCTCCTGCAATCCAGGATGCCTAATTCAGTGACAATGTATTCACAAACATGGTCTCCGTTTATGGCTCCCTACCAATCCAACCACCAACATAGTGACTGAGCAAGAGCTTTGCTCACCTCTAGAAACATGGTCACATATGTATGTGCAACAAACCTAATTCTATGGTGACCATTGAAATGAATGCTCTGCCCTGGTTGCACATGTTAAGCACCACGCATGGCAATCTCGCTTCTGCAATAGAGTGGCAGCTAAGGTCAGAGACAATAGCATTGACTCTTGCTTTTCTGAATACTTCGAGTCACACAACAATAACTTCAAGAACTTGTGCAGAAATGCCTATTACATGTTGTTTGGCTGTGCTGTTTCTACACTGAATGCATGTAATTTCAGGCCCTTAAAGAAATAGCCATGGTCTGGGATATTTCTCTCCATATTGTGCCTCTTGCATGGTTGTTAAGCACAAATTGATGATATTGATCTGCTCTGCTAATAGTAACTTTATCACCAGGTTTAGTGAATGATTGGCCCTCATTTTCCTTATGGATGCTTACTGATTACCACTTTGCTGATGATGGCTCTAATATTTATGGCATTGTGTTGAAAGACTGGTTATTGAATAAGCTTACTTATGCAGTCTTGCACAACACCCTCCACCGTGTAATTCTACCTCAAACTATTCCCTTCATGAAGCTTAGATTAACCCTACCCTATACCCTCGCCGTCATGCCCCTTTCTTTCCTAATGTTCTATGTTTGCTACCTATATTTAATTGTAAAGTGAACTAGCATCTGCATTTCTTGTTAACGTGAAATGTGCACTGACACCTCTCCTGGGTAAACCCATGCTACATAAGAGTGTTATATATAATTAATAAAGCAGTTGGACTCGGGTGACCTTTTGCTGCCCCTTTTTGGACATTGCCTTAGTGAACTCCCTTTTGGCCACTTTTTATGCTTTAGTTGCATATATTCTCCATAAGTATCACAAGCAAACTCTTATGTGGAAAGACATCTTTAACATTTCTTTCTACATCATACATAAGTCCTGTTTAATTGAAATGTGGTCAACATTCATTGTATGCCTTACATTAAATAAACAGAGTAGGCTATGTGCAATAACAATACATTAAGTAAACAGAGTAGACCATGTTGGTGTTTATCAACAACAATACAAACATAAATATTCAAATGTAACATCTGCACCTTTAAGCAGATTAATGCCTGCTTAGTATATTACATTTTTAGGTCTTTTTAGAAACAGCTATAACTGTTGCTAGATAATTGCTAGTTTTTTATCCCATTTCCAGCTATACACCTGTCACCTCATGCCCTAATATAGGCAGCAGTTGTATTATCCTGCCTATGAATTATTTCTGTTGTGCATAGCTGACAAAGACATTGTTAACACAAACCCCATGTCACATATAGTAGAAAGGAGTTGTGCATGGTATAAAACAGTAGGAAAGGGATATACTTTGTGAACTCTGCCATATGCAAGATGAATGGATTAACGCTGTAAAGGCTCTATGACAATTATTGCAAATTGTATGGAAATGCCTCTTTCCGCACAATCACCCCCAAGTTTTTTAGGACTAATGTTGCTTGTTTTTATACTCTGAAGGAGCATTGAGGCCTGCCTAACAGGCTGCAATGGCATTGTTCTCACCCTTAAAAGGTATATGTCTGATTGGTTCAGTCACAAATGGCATATGTTACCTTACGTATAAGTCCCTAGTATATGGTACCAGAGCCTGTAAGTTAATTGTCTCTAATGAACTGCAGCACTTATTGTGCCATCACAAGTGAGACAAAGCAAAGTGTGACTCCCAGTCCGTCACTGCTGGGTGGCAGAGCAGTTTTAAATTGCTGACTCCACTTTACAATCTAAAGTATTGGCAAAGCCCAACCATTCCTTTTTATAATAGATAGAAGTCAGCCGTAAGGCAGGCCTAACAACCCTAGGGCAGGGTGCTGTATATTTAAAAGTGGAACTCATATTTTTGCATGTCCTGACAGCAGTGGCGGCTCGCAAAGGGCGTGCTGCGGGGCGGTGGGGTGGGGGAGAGGCTGGATGGGGGGTAGTAAACTCGGACATACGACGGAATGGAGGAAAGTAATTATTACGTTCCTCCGTTCCGTCGTATGTCCGAGTTTACTACCCACCAACCCTGCCCCTCCCCCGCCCCACCACCCCTCAGCACGTCCTATGCGAGCCGCCACTGCCCGACAGTAAAAACCCCACATTGTTGTTTATACTGAGGAAAGGCCATTAGCCCATTGGCGAGTACAGATTTACAGTTACAGTTACTCAGCAGTGCTAACTTTTGAATGGGACCACTCAATGTGATACTGCAAGGTATTAAGAGAATTGTTGTTTTAAACCCGACTTGATGTCAAATCAAATTTAATGTAACTTTTGCACAAGTGGCAACTGCAGTAAGTAGCCTCTTTGAAGGTCAACGTTTTTCAGTGCCCATTTATGGCTGCTGGACACAGGGCACCCTTCTGCCCTCCTCGGGGAAGTTGTGAACGCCTCTCGGTAAGAAACACAAAGGGCCTGCTGTTGGAAGAAGTGTGACCTCTCCCTGCAGGAAGGTCAAACAGGGTATGAGCGCAAGAGGTGAGCTTCAAAAGGCAAGCCGCCTTTGGAGGGCAAATGCCGGACATACACAAGAGGGTCTGCTCTTTTGTTCTTGCAGACAGATTGGTGTCGGGGATAGAGAAGGGGAAGCCACTGTCAAACCAGTTTTCCCATGGAAGGGTAGCCCCCATGTAGCTGCACCTCTTGGGTGGGATAGGGAGCTTCACACACTAGGAGAAGGGCTCTGCCATCTAGTGAGGGGGGCAGAATAGTGCATTCTGGGCTAGCTAGATGCCACACTTCACAGGAATCTTCACTAGGTGAGAGGAGACCTGGTCGCCCAATGGCTAGTAGTCCCACATTCCCCAAGTGCAAAAACTGGGCTCCCTGACTTCAGAACATGTACATTTTCTGAAGAGTGGACTGGAGGACTGCCCTGCTGTTCCCAGTGCCCAGCAAAGGGAAGCTGCACCAAGGTTGGCTGCACATGCTGCTCCTTGGCCAATCAAAGAGAGGATTTTTATTGTGTTCTGTTTCTTTCGTACCTGACTGTTTTGGTACTTCTTAATACTTTTCAAACAAGTCTGACTAGACCCAGTACTAGTAGTGAGTATATTACACAGTGAGGTTTCCCAACCACAACACATATTATATTGTTTTACTCACACAAATGTGTTGCGCCTCACTACTAGGGGTGGGTGACAAATTCTGGGCCACCAGCGGAGTTTGTGGAGTTTTACCCACTCTGCACGTAGCGTGGAGTTCTGAAAAAGTCAGTGAAGCAGCGCAGAGTGCAGTTTTCCCTCTCGTGCAGCTCGCCAACATTAAGTTAGCGAGCATGAGCGAGAAAAATCATACGCTAGACCACCTCCAAGGGAGATTTCTCATCACGGGTGGTCTCGGCAGGTCGCTAATGCTCGCATTGAGAAACCTGCTGCTCGCGTTGAGGAAGCTGTCGCTCGAGTAGAACATCTATTCCAGTGGCATAAAGAAGCAGTGCCCTCTTGGGCTGCGCGTGGTGCCGTTCACACAGATTTTACAGCATGGGACCAATGCCTGGCGCTAAAAATCAGCATGAGCAGCGTGACTTACCACCCTCCTTGGAGTGCACCGGAAGTTTTTTCGGCACTTTGCGAAGTTCCGCATAGCAGAACTCCACAAACTCTGCCCAGGCCTACTCACTACCTGACTCTCACTCACTGTAAATTGAGGGGAAATGGACTGAGTGAATACTGCCAGTGTATGCTTTTAAAGCTGAAGCAGCTGGTATGCAGCTCAGGTAAGAGGCACTTGACTGGTTATTAGCAAACATGTGAGCACAACCCTATGCGGCTGTGTGTAAGCTACGGATGTGAGACCACCATCTTGCACAACCCTGTCTCTGTGCACAGGTAGGCTGTTGTGAAGGGACTCTTCAGGAATTGGCAGTGATCTGGGTAGGCCTTAAAATGTGAGAGGGCATTCATAGTGTAGGTCTGTATTGCTCACTGAACATCCGTGGTGCTTACAAGGTATTACACATTGTAGGCTAAATCAACCTTGAAGTACATATTTGCTCCACTAAGGCCTACAGGGTTCCGCAAGTTATCAATATGGGGTTAAACATGGACCTCAAGTGTGAATTTACAGACCGTAACTTCCCACATACACATCTTATGGCATTTTACAATTTTGCATACTTCCCTTGCTTATCTCAGAAGATGCCAGGCCTTTTCCCCCCGAACTAGGCTAATTTAATTACTATGCTCCTCAGCAAAGGGATCAAAGACTGCCCCACATAATAGAGCAATTAACAGTGCTTGACGAACTTCCTAGAAAAAGGAAGGAATGGGTAGATATTTGCATCTGTTATTTAGCTTATCACACTGTAACTGGGCTTGGACAGCCCAGGCTCACTGGAACATAGGAAGAGGCCCAGACCTCTGGAGTCAACACAGAAGGGGCTTGCCTTTGAAGTTTGGTGAGAGATATCAGGCAGCTGTGTCAGTCGGGATAGAGCTGAGCCTCTCAAAGGAATTATTTCCACAGACAACCTGAAAACGCCATTTGGATTGTTCCAGAATGATGTGCAGGAGGGTTGAGACAGGGGTGGAGAGATGATATGGCATCCAAGGATTTGCCTAGGGTGCCTAGCTTCTAAAACGTTCCACTCCCACTTAAATGTCCCTGCACTAGAAAGAGACAGAAGAGAAGGCTCTGCACTTGGGAAGGACAATGGTGAAAGAACGCCCAGCTTGTCAGAGAAGCCAGCTGATTCTTGAAAATATTGAATTTGTCTCCAGCTGACACCCCAGAGCTAGGTTGGGCCTCTTAGGACCAGTGATGATGGCCACAGGATGCCCCCTGAGGAACAGCTGGCAAAATGGACCTACTGGGGGGCCCTCAATCATTCCCCTTGACCGTTCCCCTTGACCGCCTGTGGACTTACTCTTGATTCTGCTGACAAATGGATGGCCTTCAGCCAGGAGGCTCTGCGATCTGGGAAGTGTGGCAAGGAGGGTGTTTTGCTTGCTAATAGCAGACAGACTGCAAATAATGCCTCTACAAGCAGGAAAAGAGCACCAGGAGACAGGCAGAGGACAGGTCTGCGGCATGGAGTGCGAAATTCCAGCTCCCCATTAAGAGCCCCATTTTAGAGGCCATGAGACTAGAGCTCGCCACCAGAAACAAAAACAAAAACATTCCTTAAGACAAATGGCCCTATGAAGCTTGAGATGCAGCCTTGTCCCCAAAGGAGAACAGGCAGAGAATGAAGTACATGGCATTTCAGGGCCCAGAAAAGATTTTCTATGGGGAGGCCAAAGCCCCAGGAGTCGATGCAGTCACGTTTTAAAATAATTGGTAGCCTCTTTCTAGTGGATGTGGTGCATAGGGCCACCTACCTCGAAGTACTAATGCCCCTGAGTCCCCATCTTTCTGGAGACTGGTACAACAATAATGAAGCCCAGGACTGCAAAGAGCCACATCCTTGACCACAGCACAGGCTGAGTAAGCTATGTGGCTTCTGTCATGGGTTGGAGCCAAGAAGGAAAGGCTTCTTCTGCCCAATGGGAGCACAGAGAAATGCTGCTAGTAGGATTCTTGTGGGAATGCAATTTGGACCCCTTTCCGTCGGAAGAGGGAATAAATGCAGTACCGTTTCGTGGTTGTGTGCATACTACATGTGTTCCAGGAAATATATGATAGTGGTAGGTAACATTAAAGTCTGTCTACTCGGGGTGCTTCTAGTACTCATAGTGGAAGAGTTTGACTGTTATGCTCTTGGTGGTGTGGTCTCTGAGGGCAGAGTAGAGGTGAGAAGGGGAGGAATAGCCAACTGGTCCACTGGGAAGGTTCCTCCTTCTTCAAAACTGCAACAGCGACTTTCCTGGTGACTTCTAATAAATACGGGGCTGTGTTTCGACTCTGCACATAGCCTCCGTGCGGTTCCTGGGTAACTACCTTGGGTGGTTCCTGGTGTCCCCAGCTCTTCTGAGTCTCCTGGTCCAAGTCCCAAGTTCGGTCGCAGTTCGCATTCCACTTTCTTAGTATATGGCTTGGTCTCTCCCTGGAGACCACTGTGTATTCTGCTTACTTACCTCTTGCAATTGAAGTATCGTTCTTGTGTTGATATCTCCAAGTAGGAGATATACCAATGTGTTAGTGAGTGTTCTGTAATAAATAGACATATTTGTATAACTAAACTGTGTGGTTCTTTTTCGTTTAACCTACACCACATGATTAGTTCTAATAAAAGAAGCTGCTTAACACTCCTTCTGGACTCAGCCTGAAGGCTGCTCTCCACAGCTACCACTTAGAGAGTTTTCTAAGGTTGTCTAAAACCACTAAAACCACCATAAGGGTTGTCTGGATTAATGCAAGGTGCTTCACTTAAATAAGTGTGCACTATATACTAAGCCAGTCTCCTACAACAACCATTTGGTGTGGTATCAACATGTCTTTAGACTTTATCTTTGATCTCTGATGAGCTAGCCTTACTCTCGAAACTACCTGTACCAGTCATTCTTAATCTGTTGCACGTTAGAATATTTTTTACAGAAGCGATGTTTGACATCAATTTTGTGTCCTAAATATTGTTTACAAAAATCATTGAGTATAGGTTGTATCTTATTAACTACAATGGGGTAATATTTTGGGAGACTATTTTTGCACCTTAGAATAAAGGAAGAGGTTTAAAGAGGTCCTCGGGCAATCAGGGGTTACTCTGCTTGAATTGTGACAATTTGAGACTCTTCCTCTGATGTCTTGAACCTACCTTACTTTTAGGCCCTAATTGAGTACCAAGTAAATTTGTTTGGAACTTGACCCTCATGTCCATCAGTGACAGAACTCTCCTGCCCTCGTCACAAGTCCCCCCACCCTTTTCCTTCCCCTTCAGTTAGCCACAGTCTCCATTATCCCCCAGTATAGGCCACACAACCATTCTAGCAACCCACTGGCATGACTTCCCTGCACCAATGCCCCCTCCGAAGATCTCGGGACAGAACTGTGGGTTAACTGTACTATCTGGAGTGGGGCGCCATAATATGGATCATTCTGTACTCTGAAAGGGGTTTGTTGTCTGATTCTATCTAAGCTGTGCCTATTCAATGTATTTAATGTAAAACACCATTAAAAATTGATTAAGAAAACCTCTTAACAACTGAGTCCTATTTTGCAGTTTGCTAATATTTTAGTTGTATTGTAAAATGAATCCTAATATAAATATAATTCACTCTTTCATAAGGATCGATTACAATGTTAAAGTCAACAGTTAATTGCTAAATTTGTATCTCATCTATAGGTATATACTAGGCCTAGGTGGTGAACTCCACTCTATTCATGGAGTTTTCTGCACTCTGTGCTCCGCGGAGCTTGCAGAGTGCAGAAAACTCAGCTGAGTGTAGTGTAGCGGAGTTTTTTCCTCGCTCGCGCATGTCAACAGATAGTTGGCGAGCTGCCGCTCGGGTAGAATTTCTACTAGAGCGGCAGGAAGATCAGGGTGAACGGCAGTTTGCACTGCACTCCGCCACTTGCAGAACTCCGCTGAGTTTTTTTGTCACTACGTGGAACTCCACGAACTCTGCCCAGGCCTAGTATATACCAATCATCCCATTATCTAAAATAGTCCATAACTGATCCTATTTTTTAAATATGGCATAGGTATGGATTGAATCTCCTTCTACTCAATTATAAGTTGCTAGAACTACTTACGGGGTAATGGAAGTCAGCAATGATCTGGTATGTGCCATTGAAACCTATGCTTAAATAAGTGTGTGTCTGAGGTTTCTGTGTCTGTGACCACAGATTAGTTACTTATGACAAGCACACTTAAAGACAATCCATACTGTTCCTATAATTAAATTTAAATGAATCGGTACCTATGAGAGTCCGTCAAGATTGTCATCTGTGAACAGAACTAGAGTGTTCGGAGAAAATGGTCATGTTTACACCACTTAGCAATTACATTAGGACATCTAACATTGCTGAGTCTCTGGCATGGAAAAATCCATTTGTGTAAACGTCAGCAAAACCAGCAACAATTTTGAGAAGCATCACTGTATGAAATTAGAGTATTAGTTGAATGGTGTGAGAACTAACTTGTAATAATAATCAGAATCCTTGTCATGGTTAACCACTAAAGTCGCTAAATTAATCTCAGCTCGACCCTCTGATAGCTATGGTACAGAGCAGGCAAACCTAAATTTGAGGCAATGTGTAAACCATTTATGCAGCACTCTGCCACCCAGTGCCAGGACCCCTGGCCCTTCCACCCCACGACGATACACCCCTGCTGACCTCCGAGCCCTAGACCCAGGACCCAGGATGCACCAACAATCACTGCTGCCACACATCCATGCGCACCACCAGAGGACCGTTTTCCTGCCGACATTGCCGCCTCAACTTGAGCACTGAAGCAGTCAATGACACCAGGACACCGCAAACATGGCCGCACCCACTAAATCAGCCGAGACCACCATGTCACAACTCTAGTACATCCTACTCAATGTACGTTCAGTCAGGGAACATGCCACGGATGTCTCGGACACGATCTCCTCCCTCACCCCTGCCGTCATCTTCCTCACAGAAACCTGGCTAAGTCCCGCCTCCGCACCAGATATTGCCACCGCCATCCCCAAAGGTTGCAAGATAATACATCAGGACCAAACCAACAAGCATGGAGTCGGTATAGCCATCATCTACAGGGACCACCATCCACTGCACGACATCCCTGCAACCTGACACCAGTAATGGAACACCTCAACTTCCACCTCCACACAGACTGAAAAAGCACTATCAGAGGTACCCTTGCCTACAGACCGCCAGGACCACGCCCCAGCTTCTGCCATGCCATACCAGAACTCATCGCCCCACTTACAATCAACTCAGAGGACTACATCTTGCTAGGAGACCTCAACATCCACCTCGACAACCCCAGTGATACCAACTCCACCGACCTCCTGGAAAGCATGAGCAACATAGGCCTCACACAGCTCGTCACCGATCCTATCCACGTGGCAGGACACACATTCGACCCATCTTCATCTTCACCTCCAGCGACAGAGTCAGGTACATCCACACCACACTACTCACCTGGTCTGACTACTACAGAGTGCATTTCACCATCTCAGCACCCACCCACCTTGGCACCGTGCCCCCAAGATCCGCATGAAGAAACTGGAAAAAGGTCACAGAAGACCAGTGGAATTACACTCTCTACTCCCAGCTCCTGGAATTTAAACACAACCCTGAACAAGCAGCTAAGAGCTTCTCCCAGAGGATCACAGACTGTGCCGATGGCATTGTCCCTGCCAAGACAGCTAAGAACAAAGCAAAAGAGCAATCTGGTTTACTGAGGAACTGCACTCCAACAAATGCAACAGCTAACAACTTGAAAGGAAGTGGCGCATCCGCAAAAAAGACAGTAGACCACACTGCCTTCAGGTCCGCTCTGAGCCAGTACCACCGCCTCCTGAAAGAAACCAAGAAGAAAACCCTAGCAGACCGTATCAAAGCCACTGCAAACCACAGCTAAGAACACCTCAGCATCATGAAGGAGTTCACTAATCCCGTTCACCTCAAAGCCCAAGAAGATCATCTGCGGAGTCCCACAAGGATCGTCCCTCAGCCTGACCCTCTTCAACACCTACATGACTCCCCTGGCTGCCACCGTCAGATCACATGGACTCAAAATCATCTCCTATGCCGATGACACACAGCTTAACCTTTCACTGTCCAAAGATCCATCCACCACTAATGCTAACTTCCACAGATGCATGATGAACGTCGCGGACTAGATGAAGGACAACTGTCTCAAACTCAACACCACAAAAAAGAAATTCCTCATTGTTAGAACTGGGGGTCTCTAGTTGGCAATGGTTTGCACCTTTGTCCAAATAGGGACCCTTGCTTCTAGTCAGGATAAGGGGGATACACTCCTAAAATAACCCCTGCTCACCCCCTGGTAGCTTGGCACGAGCAGACAGGCTTATCTCAGAGGCAGTGTGTAAAGCATTTGGGAACACATACAGTAATACAGTGAAAACACTACAGATGGACACCACACAGGTTGTTATGTAAAAATAAGTAATCTTTATATAGACTTATCACAAGACCCAATAGCAAAAATCCACAATACTGTACTCAAAAATAGACTTTAAAAGGTTATAAAATAGTTCAGTTCTCTCAAGTTGTAAATGCGACACTTTACTCTCAATGTACCTTGAATGCGTAACGCAAAGAAAACAAAAGGGTCGCAGGGAAGGTGATGCGTCGGTTCCTTACACTCAGGGGAGTGGATGCGTCGGTTCCTTACTGCTGCGCAGGGGAGTTGATGCTTGCTTCCTTACTGTGTGGGGAGGTGATGCGTCGGTTTCTTACTGCTTTCCGGTGCGATGCGACAAGATGGCACCTCGATGCGTTACTCTTCTCTGGTACGATGCGACAAAATGGCGTCTTGGTTGCGATGTGACAACGTTGGTGTGATGCGTGCACGCCCGACGGCCGTGCGGCAACTCGATGATCTTTGGAGCCGCGACAGGCCCTGCGACGCGCTTCTCCGGTGATGCGACGATGACCTCTGTGGCAGCGTCCCGCTTCTCCGGTGATGCGCCGCGCTCGGCGATGCGAGGATGACAGCGGCAGCGGCGTCTCGCTTCCTTGGCGATGCGATGACCGCGGCTGCGGCGGCGACACGCTTCTCGTTGTTGCGTCGCGCTTCCAGCTCCCAGCGACACGCAGTCTCTCAGAAGGCCCAGCACAACAGCAGGCACTTCAATTCCCAGCAAGGGAATGCAGGGGGAGCTGGTTGGTGAAGTCTTGTATCCCTGAGACTTCAGGCAGGAGGCAAGCTCTAGTTCAAGCCCTTGGAGATTCTCTTCTTCAAGATGACAAAGCACAGCAAAGTCTTTTCTCCTGTCCTTGGTAGAAAGCAACCACTGCAGGCCAACCCCAATCAGCAAAACAGCACAGGGGCAGTACTCCTCCTTCAGCTTCTCCGGTTCTTCTCCTTGGCAACAGGTTTCTTGATTTCCCAGAAGTGATCTAATTTCCTAGGGGTCTGGGTCCCCTTTTTATACACAGTTTCTCTTTGTTCTCTGAAGGCAGAGAGGCCTCTGCCTAGTCCAAAACCAGTTCTGGTCAGTCCTGGAGCACTTTGTTTTCTGACTCCTTCTTTCCTTTGTGAGTGAGGGGCAGAGCCATCAGACGCCCGGCAGGAGGTGGAGCCAGCATTGTGGAAGGCAGGCACAGCCTTATTCAGACCCAGGTGCAACTCCTCCCTCCACTCTGGATGCAGATCTTTCTATTCAGCCCTGTGCTGACTCACCCTGTCTCCTGTAGCCACCCCCAGCCCCTGTCACTCAATCTCCAGACAAGGAATACACAACCTAGCAGAGGCAGGCTTGGAAGCTTAGGCAAGAAAATACCCACTTTCTAAAAGTGGTATTTTCAAACACAGAATGTTAAAACTAACTTCACTAAAAGATGTATTTTATCATTCTGAGTTCAGGCATACTAAATTCGTTTTTCTACCATGTTCCCTGGGTCAGTTAGGATTATAAGGTGTAATAATCAAACTGCCCATTCTGGCCTATGGAGAACAGGTAGCCTTGCAATAGTGAAAAACGAAAATGGCTGTAATTCACTATTAGGACATGCCACACACACCAGGGCATGTCATACCTTATACTTACAATGCACCCTGCCCTTGGGCCTACCTTAGGGGTGTCTGATATGAAGATAAGGGAAGGTTTAGGGACTGGCAAGTGGGTGCACTTGCCAAGTCGACATGGCAGTCACAGACCGCACACAGGCTCTGCAATGGCAGGCCTGAGACACATTTTACAAGCTGCTTCTGTGGGTGGCACAACCAGTGCTGCAAGCCCACCAGCAGCATTGGATTTACAAGCCCTGGGCACACTCAGTGCACTGTACTAGGGACTGACAAGTAAACCAATCATCCAATGATGGAGTCACTAATCCATACAACAATTTACAGTAGGGAGCACTTGCACTGTGGCACTGAACAGCAGTGGCACAGTGCCCAAAAGCATCTAAAACCAGCAAAACATAAGAGGCAACAGCAAAAAAATGGAAGGGAGACCCACGCCAATGGTGCCAAGTCTAACACTCACCTTCAGGAACAACACCTTGCCATAGATCAACACATGGTGGCCTGGGGAGCTCGGCACACCCCCAGCCCCAACAGACCATGCCTGCAACTTCAGCATCATCCTGGTTAGCAAGCAATCCATGGAAAAGCAAGTCAACACAGTCTCATCAGCCTGCTTCTTGACCCTTTGGATGCTCCACAAGATCTTTAGGTTCTCCCAGCAGACACCAGAAGGACTGTCACGCAGGCCCTCATCACCAGCATACTGGACTACAGAAGCACGCTCTACATAGGATTCACTGCACTCCTCCTGAAGAGACTTCATACAATACAGAACTCAGTGGCAGGACTCATACTTTGCCTCCCCAGAAGGACCCACATCACACCACATCTCAGGAAACTACACTGGCTCCAGATTCAGAAGAGATGCCAGTTCAAGATGCTGACTCATGCCTACAAGGCCCTGCACAACAAAGGACCAGCAACAAACGCCTGACCCTCCACCAATCGACCAGACACCTTTGATCAGCTTCCCTTTCTCTCGCAGACGCCCCATAGATCTGTCAAGCCAACAACAGAGGATGCTCCTTCTTGCACCTAGCAGCCACGGCTTGGAACAACCACCCCCTGCACCTCAGATCCACACCGTCTCTCCAGCAAACCAGAATAGAACTAAAGATCTGGATGTTTGAATGATCAAACCTCGAAGCAGCAGCAAACATATCCAGCGCCTTGAGACCCTCAAGGGTGATTTGCCTCGCTCTATAAATGTTTGATTGATTGATTGATACACATCACAACAACTGTTGTCTCCACCTCAATCAATCTCCTGCTATGCCAGAGGTTCTAAATGCACTATAAACTGTATCATTGCACATCAACTAACATTCACTAGTATTCATAAATTAAGTAGCTGTCATCTTCACAATCATTTCCCCAACATCTATCTACAAAGACGCCAGCCTTTCATCAGCACAGCTACAAAAGCAGTGAAGGATAGCTTTCTTAATCTACTAGTAACTTGAGACATCTCCCATCACTAGTAACTTGAGACATCTCCCATCACTAAGCTAACCCATAGTAAAGGAAACACATGGCATCACATTCGCACATCCATCCCTAGTGTCCCCTGCCTCCCCAGCTTCCCATAGTCAGGACAGATAATGCCACCATCACAATCAACTTGTCCTAAATATTGACCATTAAAAATAAACTAAAGCCAACAAGACTGCTGTGACGATCATCTATGACATTCCATAAAACACCCTCCAAGGAGGATGATAACTCTGGTAGTTCCAGTGGGCCTCAGGACTGACAACAAATCATTCATTCAGATCCTCAACGCCATCATACAGACACCAGCAGATCATGATGTCACACTGAAACCACCATCTAAGAAGACCAAACTATTCCCGTAATAGATAAACCAAGGCCTTATTGAAAACAAATGTCTCCAACCTGAAACAACTGTTCACAAGCTGCAGGCAGCTAATGTTAAAGAGAAAAGCCAGCTATTACAGATAACCAACAAGGCACCAGAGAAGAGCAGATCACTCTTCAAGATCATCAAGCACTGCATATACACAACAACAACTTCACCTGCCCACTTGAAGGAGAATGGTACTGCAATAAATAACTTGGTTGAAGTTAAGAGGTCTGCAGAGCATTGGCAAACCACCAAACCTAGATAATTCATGATGATCTCACCATGTGATACCCTTAACTTGTCAACATAGAATCTCCTTTTCAGAGCAGACCTATGGCCTTACTTCACATTGTCTCTAAAAGCCACATCCTACAAAGGCAAAAGGATCCCCTGCTCCATCATGAGGATAATATCTCTGGATGACACACAGACCAATACTGGACGTCGGCAATGCCTCCCTTCCACTAGGCATCTTACAAAATGTCCTTAGGACCACACAGGTCCATCCACTCCCCAAGAAACCCATTTGGACCAGGAATGACCTCACAAATGATCAGGCAATCACCCATCACATATTCCTTTGGAATATCATTGAGAAACCTGTCCCTATCCAACTTCATTATAAATTCAAGATAAACTCTTTCCTGCTGGTCAAAGAATCTTGCATTGTTCCACTCGTGATGAAGCACAGAAAACAGAACCATCACAGTCATACCTAATAACTCTTCAAGACATCAGAGAATCCTGCCTCTCACCCTATTAGATCCCTTTGCTGTATTCCACATCACTGACCGCCATACCCTAGTTAACACAATGCCCCATAAAGTTTGCTTCAATAGCACTGTTCTTCATTGATTTGGATCACAGTTGAAAAACAATGCCAGACTGTTCCAAAGAAGTGCATTCAGGTCGCAGCCAACTCTAGGTTTCTCTGGGGTTCCTGAAGGCCCCATCCTAATGCCTCATCCCCATCCAAGGCTGGGTCAAATGTCTATCTCAAATTTTATGCAGCAAAATAGTTTTCTTTCAAAACCAAAGCCATCAGTCAGCAAAACATTCAAGAACAGCTCAACAAAAGACCTCGATTGAGAATCAAGATTCCAGAATTACTTCTTTTAAGCTTCAAGGATTTGCAAAAATATCCCAATTGAGACCCACCAACCACTCCGAAATTCACTTTACAAAAGTCACACATATTATAATAATATATGATCACAACGTAACCAAATACCTAGGAACCTACGGAGAAGGGACTAAGGTTAAGGGACTAGGGAAAAGGCTCTGCATCTCTGCTATTCCCCCACTCACCTACCCTTTTAATTCCCTCGATTTTGGTATCCTACCTCGTCAGTCTATTCCATTCTCACATCATTCTTCCCAGCACCAACCAAAATGTATTCTTTCACATTTTATGTAACTCTGTTGCTTTCAGCTATGTTTATGCTTAGAAGGCTCAATACATACATATACACAATTCTCTCAGCTCTAAAATATGATCTATTCAGTATGTGTTTACACTTTTACAAGTCATTAGTCCTGGGTTTTCCATCAACATGCCTGTTCCCTAAATTACCTTGATATCACTGTACCATATGCAGTCCACTGCATTTACCATTGGCTTTAGTCGCCTTTGGAGACTTTGTTATTTGAGGTGTCCCACCTCTTCTATTTTAAGATACATGCCTACATACTCTAATTTCTCTAATGTATAGCAGAGAGTGATACTGTAAGAGTGAAATGAAGATGAACTTCCACATGTCAAACAAAACTGCATAGCACAATGTACTTCCCTTGTCTTATGATTTAATTCTTGACATCCATCAACGTATGAATAAAGAACAGCCGAACTCAATCCCAGGGATTCATGTATTTTGACATCCTGCTTGGCCAATTACTTTGATGAAGTCACTCAAGTCTGCCACTGTGGCACAGACGTTACAACATTTTGAATATACTTATTTTTTTCTTTTCACGGTGATTCATGCATTACCTTGTAGGGTATACTCACGTCTAATATTATCCAAAATGGTTTTTTCCCTTAATCTCATTTTTGTACGCTAAATGTATCAAAGGTAGTGTTTTTTATTATGAAGCTTGCACATGATGACGCTATTGATGTGAAATGAAATGTGATGCATAGAGTATGGTGTCTCACTCATGAAGTGTTTCTCTTGAACTCACAAGTACCTGCTGTAATAATCACAAATCTACAAAAGAGATAGCATAATACGTGCAACTAAACAGTTAATGAGATATCTCTCTTTATTTTCCATGCCTTTGGAACACACTTGTATTTAGTTGATGATTGTGGATGAGATGATACCTCCTCTGTGGTCCAGGACTGGGACTGTACAAGTCCCAGAGCAGGGGAAACCAGGATGAAGTACACACTCCAAAGCATTTACATTGAAAAGAACCCTTGTGTGTCACCTGTGATGAGAATGCAAATGCTTAAGTTACATTTGTTGGATCCAATGAGCAGTGATTGTAAAACAGCAAGAGCCCAAAGACTCTTTGAAACTCAGCCTGGAGAGTTCTCAGCAGCTCTAGCATTGCATTTACATTACTGTGCTGACTGAGCAAATCAGCGGCCCATTCCCCATTAGCAGCCTGCCAACTGAAGGTGACTGCTGCCAAAACACACTCCAAAGAAACACAAACAGAAACAATAAAAAGACCACAAGCAGAGCGGAATTAATAATGTATTTGCACAGGAGTTTCTGTGATGAGAGGCAAAGCTGAAAATGCATACAGAAGATGACTATAAGAGTTTATACATTTTTGTTGATGCGATCTTGTTTACTGATGAGTTGGTACTTCTGCTGAACAATATATATGAATGGGGAGGTGAGCCTGGTAAAGTGAGGTGCAAAGCAGAGCTAAACAGTCTTACCACCCAAATCTAGCAAAAAATGTCACTACTCTCTCTCCGCAAAAGGAGGTTTGAGGCGTCCTGCAATGTGCGTGATCATTACAGAATATATACGTTCCATCATTGAATTCTTGATGACTTATTTTAATTTAGGTGAGGCTACCTACCCACTGCCAAAGAGAAAACAACTCTCGCAAGGCAGCTTAGGTACTTACTTAAAGTGTCTTTACATCAGCCAGTTTGTTAGCCTGTCATGCAGTGATTCAGCAGAGGGGCTCTGCTTTAAGAGTGGGAGAGATTAATAACCAATGCACCATTGTCATCTACAGCAGAAGCAAAAACACACTAGTCTCTCACCTGTGCATTCTCAAATCAATAACTATTTACAGAATTCACAAATGTGACATCCAATGCAAACAGACACAGAAAAGGTGTTAGGCGTGCTTGCAATTTGCCACCAATGCTCGGGGTACCATCCCAGTCCATTGTTATTTTGCACACCATTCCACATCAGTTTGGATCCACAATATGCAAATCAGTTTTAACCCTGCTCAAACAGGAACAGTCCAGCCCAGTTCCTTCCTGAACCAGAACACAAGCAAACCAAGACCGTTTTCACCCATGTTAGTGCTCATCAGTCAGGTATAGCGTGGTTCCTTTGCCACAGTGAGCAAGGGACCCACATCTGGAAATACCGTTGCAACAGTAATGTTTCTAACGCGTCTCTTTGTAGCAGCTTTTTTCTTTCTAGCTCTTGATGCCTACATATGATTTTTCGATACCAAAGGGGATGATGGACGGAGCGTTTGAGCTAATCAAACACTCACCCCCAGTCAACTGATCTGGGTTTAATCCATCATCATTCTATAGCTCACTCCACCACCCCAGTTCAGACATGGCCATATGCAAATCAGTCTGACCCTGTGCCTCATGGGAACAGTCCAGCCCGAACTGCCAAGCCATGTCTTCCCTGGACCGGAAACAAGCATCCTGGGACCGGTTTCTGGCTATTCAGCCGTCATCAGCCAGGCCAGCTTGAATCCAGTGGCAAAGTGAGCAAGGGACCCACGTCTGGGCATACCCTGCCAACTTAGGGCGAACAAAGCTATACCAAAGGGGATGATGGACGGAGCGTTTGAGCTAATCAAACACTCACCCCCAGTCAACTGATCTGGGTTTAATCCATCATCATTCTTTAGCTCACTCCACCACCCCAGTTCAGACATGGCCATATGCAAATCAGTCTGACCCTGTGCCTCATGGGAACAGTCCAGCCCGAACTGCCAAGCCATGTCTTCCCTGGACCGGAAACAAGCGGGTGTAGTTCGCGTAGTAGTGCTACGCGTAGCTACGCAAAGTGCACTTCGCACTATGCGAGCTACGAGTAGCACTATGCGAACTGCGTAGTGCGGTAGGAAATGCTGTTCGCAATGATTGCACAGTGCCAGATGCTTGTCCGCACTGTGCAATCTTAGCAAACGGCATCTTGCACAGTGCAAGCGGTCGTTTTCTGCCGCTCAAGTAGATTTGTACTCGAGAGGCAGTTTTCTCAATGCGGACTGGTAGTTTCTCATCGCGAGCGGTCGTGAGCATACGCGACCACTCGCAATGAGAAACCTGACCTCCCCGCGTTGAGAATCTCGCCAGGAGGTTTATTTTCCACGCTCGCGATCGGCAACTTGATGTTGCTGATCGCGAACGAGGAAAAAGTGTCGCAGGGATGTCATTTTGCTCGCTCGCGGTCGCAAACTTGACGTTGAGGACCGCCAGCAAGCAAAAAATGCCCGCTACGCATTTTTGCACTGTGCTACGTGCAATTCGCGTAGCGCGTAGTTGCGCAAACTACGCAAACTACGCGAGCATAGCGTAGTTTTCCACCCAGGCCTAATCCTGGGACCGGTTTCTGGTTATTCAGCCATCATCCGCCAGGCTAGCTTGATTCCAGTGGCAAAGTGAGCAAGGGACCCACGTCTGGGCATACCCTGCCAACTTAGGGCGAACAAAGCGATACCAAAGGGGATGATGGACAGAGCGTTTGAGCTAATCAAACACTTACCCCAGTCAACTGATCTGGGTTTAATCCATCATCATTCTTTAGCTCACTCCACCACCCCAGTTCAGACATGGCCATATGCAAATCAGTCTGACCCTGTGCCTCATGGGAACAGTCCAGCCCGAACTGCCAAGCCATGTCTTCCCTGGACCGGAAACAAGCATCCTGGGACCGGTTTCTGGCTATTCTGCCGTCATCAGCCAGGCTAGCTTGAATCCAGTGGCAAAGTGAGCAAGGGACCCATGTCTGGGCATACCCTGCCAACTTAGGGCAAACAAGCGATACCAAAGGGGATGATGGACGGAGCGTTTGAGCTAATCAAACACTCACCCCAGTCAACTGATCTGGGTTTAATCCATCATCATTCTTTAGCTCACTCCACCACCCCAGTTCAGACATGGCCATATGCAAATCAGTCTGACGCTGTGCCTCATGGGAACAGTCCAGCCCAAACTGCCAAGCCATGTCTTCCCTGGACCGGAAACAAGCATCCTGGGACTGGTTTCTGGCTATTCAGCCGTCATCAGCCAGGCTAGCTTGAATCCAGTGGCAAAGTGAGCAAGGGACCCACGTCTGGGCATACCCTGCCAACTTAGGGCGAACAAAGCGATACCAAAGGGGATGATGGACGGAGCGCTTGAGCTAATCAAACACTGACCCCCAGTCAACTGATCTGGGTTTAATCCATCATCATTCTTTAGCTCACTCCACCACCCCAGTTCAGACATGGCCATATGCAAATCAGTCTGACGCTGTGCCTCATGGGAACAGTCCAGCCCAAACTGCCAAGCCATGTCTTCCCTGGACCGGAAACAAGCATCCTGGGACTGGTTTCTGGCTATTCAGCCGTCATCAGCCAGGCTAGCTTGAATCCAGTGGCAAAGTGAGCAAGGGACCCACGTCTGGGCAAACCCTGCCAACTTAGGGCGAACAAAGTGATACCAAAGGGGATGATGGACGGAGCGTTTGAGCTAATCAAACACTCACCCCCAGTCAACTGATCTGGGTTTAATCCAGACTGTCAGACTGATTTGCATATGGCCATGTCTGAACTGGGGTGGTGGAGTGAGCTAAAGAATGATGATGGATTAAACCCAGATCAGTTGACTGGGGGTGAGTGTTTGATTAGCTCAAGCGCTCCGTCCATCATCCCCTTTGGTATCGATTTGTTCGCCCTAAATTGGCAGGGTATGCACAGACGTGGGTCCCTTGCTCACTTTGCCACTGGATTCAAGCTAGCCTGGCTGATGACGGCTGAATAGCCAGAAACCGGTCCCAGGATGCTTGTTTCCGGTCCAGGGAAGACATGGCTTGGCAGTTTGGGCTGGACTGTTCCCATGAGGCACAGGGTCAGACTGATTTGCATATGGCCATGTCTGAACTGGGGTGGTGGAGTGAGCTAAAGAATGATGATGGATTAAACCCAGATCAGTTGACTGGGGGTGAGTGTTTGATTAGCTCAAGCGCTCCGTCCATCATCCCCTTTGGTATCGCTTTGTTCGCCCTAAGTTGGCAGGGTATGCCCAGACGTGGGTCCCTTGCTCACTTTGCTACTGGATTCAAGCTAGCATGGCTGATGATGGCTGAATAGCCAGAAACCGGTCCCAGGATGCTTGTTTCCGGTCCAGGGAAGACATGGCTTGGCAGTTCGGGCTGGACTGTTCCCATGAGGCACAGGGTCAGACTGATTTGCATATGGCCATGTCTGAACTGGGGTGGTGGAGTGAGCTAAAAATGATGATGGATTAAACCCAGATCAGTTGACTGGGGGTGAGTGTTTGATTAGCTCAAGCGCTCCGTCCATCATCCCCTTTGGTATCGCTTTGTTTGCCATAAGTTGGCAGGGTATGCCCAGACGTGGGTCCCTTGCTCACTTTGCCACTGGATTCAAGCTAGCCTGGCTGATGACGGCTGAATAGCCAGAAACCGGTCCCAGGATGCTTGTTTCCGGTCCAGGGAAGACATGGCTTGGCAGTTCGGGCTGGACTGTTCCCAAGAGGCACAGGGTCAGACTGATTTGCATATGGCCATGTCTGAACTGGGGTGGTGGAGTGAGCTAAAGAATGATGATGGATTAAACCCAGATCAGTTGACTGGGGGTGAGTGTTTGATTAGCTCAAGCGCTCCATCCATCGTCCCCTTTGGTATCGCTTTGTTCACCCTAAGTTGGCAGGGTATGCCCAGACGTGGGTCCCTTGCTCACTTTGCCACTGGATTCAAGCTAGCCTGGCTGATGACGGCTGAATAGCCAGAAACCGGTCCCAGGATGCTTGTTTCCGGTCCAGGGAAGACATGGCTTGGCAGTTCGGGCTGGACTGTTCCCATGAGGCACAGGGTCAGACTGATTTGCATATGGCCATGTCTGAACTGGGGTGGTGGAGTGAGCTAAAGAATGATGATGGATTAAACCCAGATCAGTTGACTGGGGGTGAGTGTTTGATTAGCTCAAGCGCTCCGTCCATCATCCCCTTTGGTATCGCTTTGTTTGCCATAAGTTGGCAGGGTATGCCCAGACGTGGGTCCCTTGCTCACTTTGCCACTGGATTCAAGCTAGCCTGGCTGATGATGGCTGAATAGCCAGAAACCGGTCCCAGGATGCTTGTTTCCGGTCCAGGGAAGACATGGCTTGGCAGTTCGGGCTGGACTGTTCCCATGAGGCACAGGGTCAGACTGATTTGCATATGGCCATGTCTGAACTGGGGTGGTGGAGTGAGCTAAAGAATGATGATGGATTAAACACAGATCAGTTGACTGGGGGTGAGTGTTTGATTAGCTCAAGCGATCTGTCCATCATCCCCTTTGGTATCGTATTTTTCGCCCTAAGTTGGCAGGGTATGCCCAGGCGTGCGTCCCTTGCTCACTTTGCCACTGGATTCAAGCTAGTCTGGCTGATGACGGCTGAATAGCCAGAAACCGGTCCCAGGTTGCATGTTTCCGGTCCAGAAAAGACATGGCTTGGCAGTACGGGCTGGACTGTT
The DNA here is from genome assembly GCA_963921515.1 of Calotriton arnoldi. Taxonomy (NCBI): domain Eukaryota; kingdom Metazoa; phylum Chordata; class Amphibia; order Caudata; family Salamandridae; genus Calotriton; species Calotriton arnoldi. The sequence goes on from CAWUFW010000205.1 coordinate 4,730,731, forward strand.
CCCATGAGGCACATGGTCAGACTGATTTGCATATGGCCATGTCTGAACTGGAGTGGTGGAGTGAGATAAAGAATGATGATGGATTAAACCCAGATCAGTTGACTGGGGGTCAGTGTTTGATTAGCTCAAGCGCTCCGTCCATCATCCCCTTTGGTATCGCTTTGTTCGCCCTAAGTTGGCAGGGTATGCCCAGACGTGGGTCCCTTGCTCACTTTGCCACTGGATTCAAGCTAGCCTGGCTGATGACGGCTGAATAGCCAGAAACCAGTCCCAGGATGCTTGTTTCCGGTCCAGGGAAGACATGGCTTGGCAGTTCGGGCTGGACTGTTCCCTTGAGGCACAGGGTCAGACTGATTTGCATATGGCCATGTCTGAACTGGGGTGGTGGAGTGAGCTAAAGAATGATGATGGATTAAACCCAGATCAGTTGACTGGGGGTGAGTGTTTGATTAGCTCAAGCGCTCTGTCCATCATCCCCTTTGAGTATCGCTTTGTTCGCCCTAAGTTGGCAGGGTATGCCCAGACGTGGGTCCCTTGCTCACTTTGCCACTGGATTCAAGCTAGCCTGGCTGATGACGGCTGAATAGCCAGAAACCGGTCCCAGGATGCTTGTTTCCGGTCCAGGGAAGACATGGCTTGGCAGTTCGGGCTGGACTGTTCCCATGAGGCACAGGGTCAGACTGATTTGCATATGGCCATGTCTGAACTGGGGTGGTGGAGTGAGCTAAAGAATGATGATGGATTAAACCCAGATCAGTTGACTGGGGGTGAGTGTTTGATTAGCTCAAGCGCTCCGTCCATCATCCCCTTTGGTATCGCTTTGTTTGCCATAAGTTGGCAGGGTATGCCCAGACGTGGGTCCCTTGCTCACTTTGCCACTGGATTCAAGCTAGCCTGGCTGATGATGGCTGAATAGCCAGAAACCGGTCCCAGGATGCTTGTTTCCGGTCCAGGGAAGACATGGCTTGGCAGTTCGGGCTGGACTGTTCCCATGAGGCACAGGGTCAGACTGATTTGCATATGGCCATGTCTGAACTGGGGTGGTGGAGTGAGCTAAAGAATGATGATGGATTAAACACAGATCAGTTGACTGGGGGTGAGTGTTTGATTAGCTCAAGCGATCTGTCCATCATCCCCTTTGGTATCGTATTTTTCGCCCTAAGTTGGCAGGGTATGCCCAGGCGTGCGTCCCTTGCTCACTTTGCCACTGGATTCAAGCTAGTCTGGCTGATGACGGCTGAATAGCCAGAAACCGGTCCCAGGTTGCATGTTTCCGGTCCAGAGAAGACATGGCTTGGCAGTACGGGCTGGACTGTTCCCATGAGGCACATGGTCAGACTGATTTGCATATGGCCATGTCTGAACTGGAGTGGTGGAGTGAGATAAAGAATGATGATGGATTAAACCCAGATCAGTTGACTGGGGGTCAGTGTTTGATTAGCTCAAGCGCTCCGTCCATCATCCCCTTTGGTATCGCTTTGTTCGCCCTAAGTTGGCAGGGTATGCCCAGACGTGGGTCCCTTGCTCACTTTGCCACTGGATTCAAGCTAGCCTGGCTGATGACGGCTGAATAGCCAGAAACCAGTCCCAGGATGCTTGTTTCCGGTCCAGGGAAGACATGGCTTGGCAGTTCGGGCTGGACTGTTCCCTTGAGGCACAGGGTCAGACTGATTTGCATATGGCCATGTCTGAACTGGGGTGGTGGAGTGAGCTAAAGAATGATGATGGATTAAACCCAGATCAGTTGACTGGGGGTGAGTGTTTGATTAGCTCAAGCGCTCTGTCCATCATCCCCTTTGGTATCGCTTTGTTCGCCCTAAGTTGGCAGGGTATGCCCAGACGTGGGTCCCTTGCTCACTTTGCCACTGGATTCAAGCTAGCCTGGCTGATGACGGCTGAATAGCCAGAAACCGGTCCCAGGATGCTTGTTTTCGGTCCAGGGAAGACATGGCTTGGCAGTTCGGGCTGGACTGTTCCCATGAGGCACAGGGTCAGACTGATTTGCATATGGCCATGTCTGAACTGGGGTGGTGGAGTGAGCTAAAGAATGATGATGGATTAAACCCAGATCAGTTGACTGGGGCTGAGTGTTTGATTAGCTCAAACGCTCTGTCCATCATCCCCTTTGGTATCGCTTTGTTCGCCCTAAGTTGGCAGGGTATGCCCAGACGTGGGTCCCTTGCTCACTTTGCCACTGGATTCAAGCTAGCCTGGCTGATGACGGCTGAATAGCCAGAAACCGGTCCCAGGATGCTTGTTTTCGGTCCAGGGAAGACATGGCTTGGCAGTTCGGGCTGGACTGTTCCCATGAGGCACAGGGTCAGACTGATTTGCATATGGCCATGTCTGAACTGGGGTGGTGGAGTGAGCTAAAGAATGATGATGGATTAAACCCAGATCAGTTGACTGGGGGTGAGTGTTTGATTAGCTCAAGCGCTCCTTCCATCATCCCCTTTGGTATCACTTCACATATGATTTTTGGCATTTTGTTTTTACTAAATCTTTATCTTTTGTAAATAATGTGTGGCTTTTAGATAATTTACATGGTAACTGTATTGTCGTTTTGGCTGGATTTCGCATAGATACCGTGTACGTAATTCACATGTATTTTCTTTGATATTTGTGAGAGGCTACTAAGGATGTACCAAGAATTGTTCACATAAACTAGTTTACATTTATACGTGTGATTATTTGGGCGTATGGGAGTTGAGTCACAGCTCATATGAGGCCTCACTCTCCCTAGCCTAACATTCAGTTTTGCATTCAGTTCCTGAAAGCAACCTTCTGTAATTATCAATCTACACATCAGAGTTGTAGACTTCAAAGTCAGGGACAGTCTTTGCTAGGATTCAAGCTACACCCTACTGAAGAGGCCCCATTTACGTTGAAACTGGTCGGTGGTTGTTTGTCTTCCCATTCAGAGAGGACCTAGTCTGGAAGTTCTGGTTGGATTTTTCCTAGTGCAGCAGGACAAAGGTTGTTTTGGATATGGCTGGTTCCAGTCTGAAGCGGTATGATAAGCGCAAAAATGATGGACTTGGATATGGCCCTGGTACTTACCAGCTGCTGACAGTCATTCAAGCATTCCACTCATCATTTCTTGTTTACTTCAACAAATAATCCTTTTATCATGATTCATTATCTTAGCTGCATTCAAGGCTTAACCCTGCAAAAGTACTGGGATGTATAAAAAAGCAGGCACAATGCAAAACAGTTAAAGATAAACAAGGTAGTGTACAGACAATAGATCTTCTAAAAATTGCAAGTGTGTATGTTACCATTAAAATAATAATAAAACTAGGGCCAAGAACACCACCACATCAACAATGAAAAATAATCTTAACATTCAAGTAGCACCTAAAGACTAGATTTGTGTTACAAATGTTAGTTTTAAGGGCCCTTTTAATGTCTACAGTAGTGGAACAGTTTTTAAGAAAAAGTTAGTCAGGACTGTTGTTCGCCGCGGGCCATGGCTCAGCCCGTGGCGCTGCCCGCTTCATCATTGCGGGCTGCGGTGCAGCCTGCGACGCCACCCGCGGCGCCTCCTTCTCAGGTGTATTGCGGTGCTGCATGGCTGCCTGCTGTTTCAGCATCACGGTTCCACTCTGTGACGCTTATGTCTAGTCGGGCACGCCGCAGCACCACGAGGCGGCCCGTTAATACTCATTAATACACAGTAGGAACCAGTAGCTGCTCCTGGAGGGAGTGCTGTGGGGCGGTGGGGCGGGGGAGGGGCAGGGTGGGGGTAGTAAACTCCGGCTTACGGCCGATCTGAGTTAAGTACATGAATAAATAAATAAAACAAATTACATTGCGCGCGCTGCATCGCCGATTGCGATGCAGCGCGCGCAATTTAATTTGTTTTCTTTATTTACTCATGTACTTAACTCAGTTTGGCCGTAAGCCGGAGTTTACTACCCCCACCCTGCCCCTCCCCCGCCCCACCGTCCCGCAGCACTCCCTCCAGGAGCCGCTACTGGTAGGAACACCGCAGCTCTAATTTTGGAGCTGCGGCTTCCAGTACTTCTATGGGGCATATTTTCACTCACCTTTTGTTTTGCACATTTCACTGCGGCTTCCAGTATATTCTCCTGGTGATATCTTGTTACTTCTTCTTCCCATGAGTCCTCAGTCTTGTTTTCCAGAGGGCCTTGGGCAGGTTCTTTGTTTTACCCTTTCCAAGATGGGGACCTTTCCTATTCCTTACGCTTCCTTTTCCCTATCCAAGATGGCAACTGCTTATTTCCTGTTACCTCACTTCCTGTTACATCACTTCCTGTTATATTACTTCCTGCGTATGGGCATTTAAGGGGCTGAATCCTTCATTGCCTTGCGTTGCAACACTCCTTCCTCCTGCTTTTGTGTCCTCGCTCCTGCTGGTGACCTTTGCTTCTGCTCGGTGTATTTTTGCTTCCTGTTGGCGCACTTTTGTTTCCAGTTGTCGTTTCCTGTTCCAGTTTGGATTCCTTTAAACCTTCCACTCCTATTTGGAATTTTGCCTTCTATTCTTCACTCCTTGCTGGTGTTTGCTCTTATCTGAGGGTTCTTTCCTTCCTTTCTGCTCTTGGAATCTCCGTCTTCAACAGAGGTTTTGCGCTACAGGTTTTTTTTCCTCTTGGAACTCCTTTTGGAAGGCACAGTCTGCTCTGGCTTTTCATTGTCGGCAGCACCGTGGCTACCAGAAAGGGTCGCCCTTACCTCGGACAGACCAGAACCCTCAAGAACCAAAGTCAAGAACCTCACCAACATGCCAGAACTGGTAAGAACATTACAAGTCGTGACAGACTGTGAGATGAGCTGGAAGGGATCTAGTAGGCTGGTAACAGAATTCTGTACAATGAGGAATTTGTTTGTTTACATTATGACTTTATGATAGTGCAGTTTTCTTCAGGTAGTTTAAATTTGGCTGCAAACGGTGCCCGGGGAGCAACCAGTATTACAAGTTCTAGCTTGGTGCCACAGTTGAACCCCACATTTTGGTCTCAATCAGTGCTCAGAGCTCCTATGCTCAGTTCTTTCAGGACACCTTTCATGTAGGTGGCTGTTCAAGGAGTGCACAGTTCCACTTTGGAAGCTCTTCCCAACCTTGAAAATACACAGCTGTCACGCATTTTTAAGAAATGGCCTATGATGGCCTATAATTGGCAACTGTAAATGAAAACTGGCTACTTGATTGGTTTAGTTAAAGGAGTCAATCCGTATTTTCTCTAACTTAGTGTGGTACAAAGATGGCTAAATAAAGTCAATCGAAAGTTTTACTCTGAAAATTACTGTTGTATTTAACCTGGCTTGACTCCAAGTGCATGTGAATATCTGCATTGCATTGGTGATTATGCAGTTTAGTTCCCTCCTGCTCCCTAAAACAAAAGATTTACTAATGTATTTGCTCAACAAGTTGAATATCAAATTCAGCATGGGGGGACTTGTCTCTGAATCCCTTTCAGGTAACTACTGAAGACCTGGATCTTCACGTCCTCTGACTCTTTGTGTCATGCACTTATTCGGTGATTTTTCGTATGGCCTCATCTTTCAGTTATGATTCCTTGTCTCCCCACTGCTTAACTCCAGGATGCTCTTTTGGGAGTGACAGCTGCACTTTATAAATACTAGATTAATTCATTCAATAAATAAACGGACTCATATGGGCTACTATTAATAAAAAAAGGACGCTATGTTATCTCAGAGCATGAAAGAATTTCGAGTGATTAGTTTGTGGGTTCTCGGATGTAATTATAGGGAAGAAGGGAACGTTTGAAACTGCAGACTCCCAGAAAAGTCATTACATAGAGAGCACTAAGTGGCTGAGCAAAAAAATAGCATGGTTTTAGAAATAGTTTTGTAAAGGTTACAGTAAAAATTCGGAATTTTATCTTTTCAGTAATTTACAATGAGAGTAGATGAAGCACAATTTGCCTAGGAGTCAAGTCCCGACTATAGAATAAAGATATTAAACGAGCAGAAGCTTGAAACAGCACAATAGGGATTAGGGAAAACAAGAAGGGATTGGTAAAATGAGCGAAGTTTATAGGACGGCATGTATCTTGTCAACATTTGAGATAGGTAGTGAAGCGATAGACTGTTACTAACCTTAAAGATCAGAATTAGCAGTGTGTAAGTTGCTCATTTCTTTCTACAGATAACCAACCAATTTGATGATGATATTAAGAAATCATATACTACTTAGAAATGTTATTAGGTGTTGATGTTGCGAAGTATAGAACTGTGGTCCTAATGTACAAAGGTAATTTGTTGTTGCAAAGCCTGTGATTTGTAAAATCACAGGTTTTGCGACTTCAAAATACCTTTTTGCTATTTACAAAAGCCCTTTTACAAGTTTTTAAAGTCATTCCATTTTCAGACTCTTAAAAGGAGGTTTGAGACCCTGTCTGCATAACAGTTAAGAGGGGGTGTGAAAGTGGCGTGCCCCTCCTATCCGTGATTAGAAGAGAGGACTGTATTCATGGTTTGTGACCACAATTGCAGTCGCAAAGCATTGATCAGATACCAACGCCTAAAAACAAGGGCGTTATTTGATTATAAAGAAGAAACCATCCCAGCAGGACATCCTCACCTATTGGAATCATAATGGCGACTTGCAGGAGAGTAGTCATTGATCCAGAAGACCACTGTTTGCTCTCCCCAATGTCTTCCTAAACTGAAAATGTTATTTTGTAAAACAGCCCTGGTCCCTTTAATGACAAGGGCTGCTCAAAAAAATGACAAGACTGTTCCAGCACATCCACAAAATTAGATGGAGGGTTACTGAACTAGCGATATTTGACAACAATAATGACAATAAGGCTGTAGGTGACACTCCAATATATAAGTTCCCACACCGAAGCACCCACTTCCATTCTGAGGAGTAGACCCTTGATGAGAAGCCCAGAATACTGTACAACAGATATCAGTTTACCCAACTCCCGTGAGGGGTCTCCTGTTGTTTTTAGGTCGAGCATTCGAGACCTCTTGTATATACTTTAGTATATACTTATATGTGTATGTACTTTGTGGGCTCTGGAGATCAGCCCTAGAACTTGTCTGCTTCCGCTTAGGGACTTTATTTTCAGTTCAACTGCCTCTATTTAACTGTCTTGATAGAAAACGACCAGCAGAGGTCAGTAAAATACCAGAATTGCTTTCTGCTTAGGGACTTTAATTTTTTAATTTTTCTGGCAACTGCCTCTATTTAACTTTTTTGATAGAAAACGACCAGCAGAGGTCAGTAAAATACCAGAATCACTTTAGCATTCTCTAGATTCCAGTCCATAGAAATTGTCTTCCATGATCACCCGTAGAAAATAATATTTTTTTCAAATCTTGTATTTTCAGTGATATGACCACCGAAGGCCCTGATTTTATATTAAAAACAGAGCTTTGGACTATACCATTTCCTGCTGAAAGGCAATATTTCTCTCCATGTGTTCCCATACCTGGCGTGTCACGCAGTTTTGTGCTTATTTTCCCTCCATGTTAAAGAACAGTAGATGTTTCAGCACCCAGGCTAATGTGCTGCATAGCTAAATACATATAAGGTCCCAAAGGCGAGACTGATTGTATTGCAAATGCTTGTTTTGATGGTGTTGTAGCATTGGCATGCTGGGCCTAAGATTTTTATAATTTTAACTATTTTATTCTTGCTTCATTTAAGCTCTTGCTACCTGTCAAACTTCCTTGGTCCTCCGATGAATCTTGTTCTGTGCTGAAAGGGATTGGAAAACTCGGAGGATAAGCAATTATCGAATGAGGACCAGGAATAAGATAATTGCTACATTCAAAGTTTATTCTCATAATATTCAGAAACCCAATTTTATCAACTAGAAAGGAACATTATTCAAGTGATTTATCACAAGGAAATAATCAGTCAGAATCAGCAGATTTTAGATTAAATATCAAAGTTTTTTAGATTTATGGATAAAGAACATTAAATGACACAAATTCCAATCTTGAAATCTTAACTAACACTAGATTTAATAAGGAAAATCAACACTGCAAGATCCAAGGATGACAGTGAAATGGACGTCTATAGCATATAGATCAATAGAAAATCAGTTGAGCCTCATACAAACCCTTAAGAAAGTTAAGTGAGTTCCAAATGACCAGTTCCAGTCCGACAAGACAGTTATCTGTGTCAGTCCATCAGGGTAACATCAAAGTCATAGCTGCATGACGTGAATCTTTCAGCTGAAAAGTTTCACTACGCTAGCATACCAGCCGGCATACAATCACAGGTTATGCCAAAGTTTGTGTTGACCTTTTCAGTCTTAAGCTGCAAAGTGTGTAAGCCAAACCAGTCTCTCAAAAGCAAAGATGCTTCTCCCGTTCAAATCTGAAACCTGCCAATTATACTTCAGTAAATTGGGGGTGACACCCCTTGGCATCACCAAATTTGTCAGACCACTCTGTGCCATTGGTCGTCTTCGATAGGATGAGATGCTGTAGTAGGTAGAAAGTATGCAAATGTGGAAGAATTAAGTAATCCAAATCACATAATTGCCTTAGAATCATTGTAAATTCAGTCAAATAAACAATGTGACACTTAGAAAGTAGGCGAATTCATGCTCTCATATTTCCGTCTGTTAGTTCTCAAGCATCTGTTCTAGCATGTATCTGTTTTGTTGCAAGCGCAGGCAAAATGCGCTGCAAATGTCAAAGAAAGCAATTGATAGTTGAAACACAAGTGGCAAATTTGCTAATAGTTCCCATAGGCTTCAGACTATTCAGTTCATAAGTTCACATTTGAAATGAAAAGAAGCTAGATTTGAGGCCTACATGAAATACAGCTTATTCACACCACTAAAATATGAATCTCATATTACATAGCACGAGGTATTCATCTTCCAAATGAATGCATTATTAAACATTTCAATCAAGTCATAATTAATTCATGTAAGGATACAATACTCATAAAATTTTAAAATTACACTATTTCACACATATAGAACATCTAAGTCTTCTTTGCATATATGTTATTAACGCACACAAAATGTCCTTTGTTATTATTATTATCACATTATTAGAACCATTGGATGTCATTAAATGTTTTAATGATTCGCATCTAGTAAATATAATATAACATGAGTTTCTTTTTTAGCATTCTGCATGCTTTTACAATGCAGTATCTAAGTGGAAACTAATACACGTTCGTCATCATTTATATAGTGTCATAAATAGTTACTCTCTAAATTGTCGCAAATTTGCAAAAAGAAAACTTCGGTTCTATCAGTAGGTACAACCAAGGTACAGCAGATCCAAGCATGGTTGCAGGAATCAACCTTGTAAACACCTTACGAGGGCTTCAGTTAAATACGATGGGGCAGGCGTTCCGAAACGGGGTGTTTGTCACGATTGACGATGCATTGGGTGATGAGCACACTGGGTTGCTGGACAGGTCCACCTACTATCAATTACGAGCAGCGTTACATGCCTTATATGCGTCATTCCCTGTGGCGCCACCGACCTTCCAGGTGCTGGAGGATTTTCTGAAGAGCCCTTCACTGCGAAAGCTTGTAACCCGGCTCTATGCAGGGATGCAACGTGCCTCCCCGATCTGTATTCCCCAAGCGCAGCGTGAGTGGGAGAGGGTGCTGGGGGGCACGCTGGAGGATGACACGTGGGCTTACTGCTGCGCACAGCTCAAGGCACTGTCGCCTAACTATAGACTGCGATTAATCCACTTCAAATTTATCCATGGTTTGTACAGAACCCCAGCATGGCTGCGTAGAGCTGGTCTTAGTGAAGATGCCAGGTGTGTGCGCTGCCGTGCCCTGGAGGCCTCCTTTATTCACTTGGCTTGGGAATGTCCTGTGGTAGCGAGTTACTGGGAACGCGTCTTTGAGACTCTGACCCGGTTGATCGAAGCCCCACTTGAGCGCTCCCCCCTAGTCGCCCTGCTTGGATATGTGTGTAGCGTAGCCACAGTCCATAGAAAGCTTGTGGCAATGCTGTTGCTCTTGGCTAAGAGAAGGGTGGCGTTCTGCTGGGGCCGCAAGCGCAGTCCGAAGTTAGAGGATTGGCTGAAGGATGCAGCCTTCTGCCACAATCAACTGTCCGACTACTGGGAATTAATGCATGCACGTTCCCAGCCTAGGGATATTTGGGCGCCCCTGCTTAGCTACCTTGAATCCCGTTCCCAGCACAGCGTAGATGGAGCGGAGGTGGTTACCTAGATGCTGCGCGTGTGCGGCTTGACTTGCTCACTGCCCATTCCGCATCCTGATGACGACCGGACAATTTCATCCTTGTCAATACACGTGGGGAGTATCTTTCCTTCTTTCCCTCTATTGTTTCTCTCTTCTGTTCTGTTCTTTTCTTTCTATAGTGTCTTCATTTTGTCTGTTTGGTTCAGGTTTGGGAATCTGCTCCGCCTTTCCGTAAAAGGCTGTGTCGAGGTACAGACAGCCACTGCAGAGAACGGACACTCGGGATGGACTTCTTACTTCGATTAGTGCTTTATTGACCTCTGAGATAATCCTGTTAGCACTATGCATGTCAAATGTAGCTGCTGAAAGATGCGCTAACAATGGTTATGTTGCTCTGTATCTGTCTACTCTCTTAAACTCAATAAAAAGAACCTTTAAATAAATAAACCTTGTAAACACCTTACATACGGCTGCTGAGCTTTAATCATCTAGTGTACCTCCTACAGTGAGGCTCTAAAACTATTTATGGCCTCATAAGGGTGCATGTTTAAATGGGACTTTGTTTTCTATTATTACTGTCTGGGTGGAGGGTGCCCTATTTAGTATTCTTGTATATTCCTCCTTGCTCAGTAACCACTCATAACTTTACAAAGTTGTTCGTAATGCACAGAATGCAATTTGGCCTGATGTGCTAAGGTATTTTGTTTGTCACTAAGCCTGTGACTGCAAGACACTTTTTACAATGTACCAAACCCCTTTTGTGAGTATGAAAAGTTGTTCCAATTCACAAAAGTGCTTATGCAACCCATTTGAATAACAAATAAGAATGGGCAGGGAGTATGCAGCAAGAAAGACGCTTCCTTCGTCTTTGTGAGTGAGAGAGAAATGTTAATAATTTGTAATCAATGGTCTGCTAACATATAGCAAGTAATGTTGGTAATTGATTCGCAAATGGAATTCATCCCATGGGATCGTTTTCACTCTGGATGTCATGTCTGCTAATCTTGGAGAAGGAGACTGTTGGCCACGGGACCTCTTCATGCTCCCAAATGTCATTCCTGGCTGGAAACCTTTTTTGATATCAGCACCAATGCTTTAAGGGATACTGGCTGGTTGCACACACATTAAAACGTGTGTTACTGCTACCAAATACATGGCTGAAGGTTTGCTGTCCCTTGCAAGCATTTATTGATCCATTCTCGTCCATTTACAGGCGTTTGCAGAATGCCTACTGCCAGACTTATATTCAATATGATGGAGATTTGTCAGCCTCCTACAAATAAATATTTTGCAATGCAGCAGATTAGTATGAATCAAACACATCACAAATTGAAGGACATGTGGCAATCCAGTCGATGAACAAAAAAAGCATTGGCATAGTCAATAGGTTTCGCCTTTGTGAAATCTATTGGTTTTGTCAATGTTTATTAGTCATGTTAAACAGCAGCACTAGCTGCTGTGCAATATGTTATAAATTTTAAAAAGCACTATTACCCGATCAATGCTGTCCGCGTCATAGATCTTTTTTTAATACACTTTAAGCCATGTAGTACAGCAGCTATCACCGCTGTGCAACATGTCTTACAAATATATTGACAAAAGCAGTTGGTCTGGGGTACAGTCAGAATGGGTTGGTGCACCTGAGAGGCTGCTAGGTGTAGGACTGCACACCCGCACTGATCCTTGAGCCAGTGACCTGCTGAGGTATGTACAGAATGCACTGCGTGAGATCTGAGGAGAGCAGTAATGATCGGGGTTACCTTCAGCCCTGAACCGGTTTGAGTCTCAGTTTAATAATCTGGATTTCTGGGCAGATCACTTAATTTCTAAATGCCTGATCAAATATAAACAAAAAAAACAAAATGAAAGTGTCCCTGTGGAATGTAAGTAGTGCTCATGTAAGGCACTCTAATACTTTCGGCTCGAGTTTGCACTACATATAAGCACCCCAAAAAAAAATTTAATAGAAATTAAAGACCCTGAATGGATATACAAAGGACATGAGGGAGGAGGGTGGTGGGCACCAGGGAGGAGGCTGAAGCAGGGTTCATTCAAAACAACGGAGGGGTGTGGTGGGCTTACATGCTGGGGAGGGGAGAAGACAGCTGCAGATGTATTCTTATGGACTGCTCACTCAGGGGGCATATGTATAAGAAAGTGACAGAGCGCAGGTTAGCTCCAAAATTGCTAACTACGTGCTCCGTCACTTTAGAAATGCAGTGATGCGCAATATTTACAATATTATGGAGCACCACTGCTTTTCTCCCTGCGCTGTTGCTAATTTCAGCTGCCTAGCACCAAAGCAGGCATCCTTTCACATTCATACATTGAGGGAATGAATGGTTATGTGCAGGAAGGGACACCTTCCTGCACATAAACAATCATTCATGGCAATTTGCTGTTTCTATATGTACTGCACAATGCAGCACACATGGAAACAGCAAAAACGAGGAGAAATAAATCATTTCTCCTTGTTTTGCCATGTTAAGACCAGGTTTTCCCTGGTCTTAATCTTGGCACTGCCTCCTATTTACGCCACGCTTGTAAATAGGGGGCAGTTTCAAAATCAATGGATGTGGCAGTGAAGCGCCCACCAAAACACCCATTGCATGCCCCTTTCATACTAAGTGAAGCATGAAAGGGGGCCTTATTTACAAGGCGGCGTTGACAAGGGATGCACAGCTCACTGACAGCCCCAGTTGAGCAAGACAAAACCAGCATGTGCATTTGGAACATCAACGGCCTAGCAAGTGAAACTGAGGACTTTGAGGTATTAAATTACCTAAAAACATTCGACATGATACTGCTCCAGGAAACCTGGGAAGATAAGGCTTTTGAGCTGCAGGAGTACACCTCCCACTTTGTTCCAGCTACAAAGGGATCCGACTTTGGTCACCACTCAGGGGGGTTAATGATACTGGCCTCAATAACCAGAATAGGTGAAATTTTACCCACAGAGGCCCAAATTGCAGCTCCAAGCGCCATTCAGGCTGTGATGTTAATGCTCAAGTTTAACAAGGAATTCCAGGAAGTTATAGTAATCAACACCTACGTGCACCCTAAACAAAAACCAAAAGCAGCTAAAGAGCTGGTCAAAGAAATAAAAAGGGTTATGGAAGAGCAAGACACTGATCACATCATTCTGGCAGGCGACTTTAATTTACATCTCCTAGGGCCCGGACAAGGCGAGGACCCTCACTGCCACCTGGGGAATACCGAATCAGGGCCTAGCAAAAATTGAGAAACAAACAAGCTCAAAGCACCTGCTTCAGGAACTCGAACCTCTGAACTTAAGAGCATTAAATGGCCGCTTCCAGGGGAATAACCCTCCTGCCGCAACGTTTCACTCATCTAAAACCTCTTCTTATTTAGATTTTACTTTCACAACCCTAACCATGTTTAATAAAATCGCCTCCTTCAGAATAGGCGACAACGAACACAGCGATCACTTACCCCAGGAAGTGACGTTAAAGGCAAATACAGCCCTCACATTAGAGGCATGCGCAACCATCAAAATAGAAGGGACCTCAAATCTCAAGCGAATAAGGTGTAACCCCAGCAACATCGAAGCGATATCAACCATCGCTAAAACATTATACAACCAAGCGAAAGATACAACAATACAACCAGTGAAAGCATTTGGAAAGCTTCATTATGACCTTTGGTGGCAAACTTGCGACAGGGATAGGGACAAAATCAAAACAAGCGGCGGATACCCTAACAGGGATGACAACCAGCCAAGAATCAAAAAAACTCAAACTTCTCACAAACCACACACTAAAGCAGCTTCGTAAAACTCCGCTAAACCTGGACCTGCAATATGCCCTCCGGAAACTGAAGGCGCTAATAAAAAGAAAGAAATGGGAAAAAAAAGATCAAAGAACGAAGAACTATGGGCCAAGTTACTTCCTGATGCCCCCCCAAAAAAATAGCACCAAGTTTTGGCGTACAATCAACAGAATCGAGCGACCAAATCATCCTGGAATAAACTCCAATATAACAGAGGCTATCTGGGTAGATTACCTCTTCAATCACTTCAACAACAAAGTGCAAAAGGATGAGGAAGCGGACAAAGAATTGGGGAACACGAGAAAGGACAGAGGCAACACCATCAGGGAAGAATCGACCCTCAACCCCATTCTAGCAGAGCAACACGACTCCACGAGGGAAACGCAACGACATCAGGGGGGGGGAACCGGCAGCAGGCCCAGACCTCACAACCTCCGCCAAAGAGGAATGCTATGGTCCAACAGCAACGCAGATAAAGAGACAAATAGCCAGGGGCAGACTTGCAGGCACTGCAGGCCCCAACGGCACTCCCCTAATGCTGTATAAACACGAAGCGGAATACTGGAGCGAAGCACTATCACCGGTTTTTATGGATATAAATAGTTTAATAACAATCCCAGAGTTCTGGAAAGGATCAATTATCAGTCCAATTTTTAAACAAGGTGACAGAAAAGCACCAAACAACTATCAAATAATCACTCTCATTGACGTAGAGGCCAAGTACTACGCGGGAACAATCTTGGACGAACTAACATCTTGGGCATCAGGAAATCCCATTATCCCTATAAACCAAACCGTGTTCTGCCGGGGACAAGGAACCACAACCAACATCATGGCTTTAGCCTTGTTAATGGACGCAGCTAAAGAGGCAAAAACTCCCCTATTTCTTTGATTTATTGACTATACTGCTACCTTTGACCATGTTGACCGAGCCAAACTTTGGCAAAAACTGGAAAGTTGGGGGATACCAAAACCTCTCCTAGACCGGCTCAAACTGTTACATACTGATACTTGGATCAGGATTAAACTAGGTGCAGGGACACACCTTTCCAAACGAATCCCCACCTTAAAAGGGCTAAAGCAGGGGTGATTCCTAGCGCCTCTACTTTTCAACCTTTTCCTAGCAGATCTTCGAGGGGAATTGGACAAGAGTACATCACATGCTCCAAAACTGGGAAAAATGTTGCTGTCAAATCTGTTATACGTGGACGACCTAGTGCTGATAAGTCGGACCCCCATCGGTCTTCAACATCTCCTGAATACAACAAACAGTTTCTCACAATGGAACGCCCTAAAAATAAATCTTAAGAAAACTAAAATCATGGCAGTAAATTATCATAAAAAGAAAAAAATCAACTGGTATTTAGACGGGCAATGTCTGGATCAGAGAACCAGTTACAAATACCTTGGAATTCTTCTGGACCACAAAAGCTCATTTAAACCCCAGCTGGAGTCGCTACGGAGAAAGGGAATTATGACCTACTTAGCGATGAAACCACTGAAGAAAATGCTGCCCGATCTAACACTCGATCCCTTGCTACAGGTACTGCGAGCAAAATTGTAGCCAACACTAACATACGGGAGCGAATCTCTTAAAGGTAAAGATACTGCAGCCCTGGACATAGCAATAGCCAATTCTTACAGAGCAATTTTCCATCTACCAAAATATGTCTTACCGGCCCAAATACCGCTAGAATTTGGGCTCCAAAAACAATCGGTGGAAAGAAGGGGCGCGTACATAAAAAGCTGGTACAAGATCCGTGGTGCCGAGGCAGGATCCCTAAACTCCTATCTTTGGATCGAGCTGCTTCTCCACGGAAAGTCACCAGCCAGGGAATATTTGTTTGACTCCCTTAATTTACTGGGATTGTCGGACCTCTGGGGAGCCCCAACAGATCATCTATCTTTCAAAAAAATCGTGAGAAAAGCAACACAAACGGTATCTGTCTTAGAAGACAAAGAAACGCTCGCTAAAAGGGCACATGGCTGGATAGTGCTCAGTGATTACGAAGGACTCACACCGCAATCCTACTTGAAAACAGGAGTCAAAATAGGAACGAAAGAAACACGATTAGGTGTCGTTCCGATCAACCCACATCTTCCACCATGGGAAAGGAGAGGAGGTCCGCAGTCCTGTCGCTTATGCGGTAGTGGCAAAGAGGATATCATCCATGTCATCTGCATCTGCCCTAATTTAAAGGACATAAGAAGCACCTTATTACGACCATTATTGAAGCGGCACATCACTAGGACCTGCAGGCAGGCAGTAAAGCTGTGCTTCAATACAGCCGAGGTACAGCTAAACTGCTGGCTCACAAAATTCTTCGACACAGTAACCAAGAGACTCAAAAACAACCCGCAAATGGACTTTGGCCATAAAATATAGCTGAACCGGGCACTCCCTGAAGTTAGACCCATAACACTAACAACAGCACCTTACAGTTGCACTGGCACTTTAAACCATCGATGGCTATATGCGCAATACCATGCACTTTATTATGCTGTATAAGGATGGCTGCTCAACTCAGGAGAGCTACCGCCAGGCTAGCTTTTCCTGACACACAAGCACTTTAGACTTTCTGAGGAGCATAATGCCCAATTGCGTAATTTTAAACAACGTATGATGATCATTTTTTAATATTGTTTTATTTATTGAATTGAGAATAAGAAACTTTTTACTGTTATGTGTATGCAAAGGTTTTAATTAATCATGCATAATAAAATTACTTACTTACTTACCTTGTAAATGAGGCAAAGGGTTTATCACCACAGGAACGTCACTAAAATTGATGTTCCTGTGGCGATAGGGACTTGTAAATATGCCCCTGAGTGTCCCTGTGAAATGTAAGTGGTTCGCATGTAAAGCACTCCAATACCTTTGTGTCATGTTTGCACTACATATTTGCACCCAAAAAAAGAAATAAATAAAAATAAAAACGTCCGAATGGAGAGTTAGAAAATTAAAAGTCAATGTGGTGTTAGGTTTCAAATTTCCATCCCTGCAACGCACTCTTTTCACGCTATAATAGGTTAGCAATGTGAAGCTAAATAGATGCCATTTGTATTCACGTTATGCAACCCGCTGAGTTATCCCCGTAATGTGCAAATTTCAGTTAGCGAGTGTGACTCCATTTTGTTTTTCGTAATCCTTATTAGGCTGCTTAGACTGTGCCTGAGTTAGGCCTCATGGCTCGTAATGCTTGCCTCAGCAGAACACTGTATTTCATTATTATTTTTTCTTTCTGTCCAAGGCTGTTTCCCGACTTGCTAATGAGGAGACCATTCTGCTCTCACATACCTATCCAAGTGTGTAGTTCTGCTCCCACGTTAGGAGACGCTGAGAGCCAGCGCAGTGGCCTTGGGTTTCTGATAACATGTACCCATCTGGCAGGTGGTAGCTCATCTCCCTGTGCCTCCTTTGTTCATGTTCGGCCCAGGCTGGTAGTTTTCCATGGTGGGCAGGGTTGGAGGCTCTTGGGGAAGAATGATTACTCACTGTAGACTGTTGGGGAGTCAGTCCCTCGGCAGACATCTTAGGGTGCAGGTCATGATGGACTCCTCTGCAGAGCATTCCTGATAAACATGTAAGTTTGCATTCTCTACTGTCTGACCGACTCTTCATTTCTGGGAAGGCATAGCAGGTGGTTGTGAGAAAACCCGAGGGCCACTTCCTTCAGTTGTCGCCCGAACAGGGACCCCGCATGGTGATCCGACTCGCCCGTAATCGGGTTGCAGGGTTGGGGGTGCGTTTGGTCAGTTGGGCAGATCGGGGTACCCCACACAAGACCGAGCTTGGTTCTCGCAGCTGCCCCGCCCGGCTGATCGGGCGCCCCCTCGTCTAGTGGTCACCGGCTGGGGTACTGAGAAGGCGAAACCTTGGAGTTGACCGTTTGGTCCAAAGAGTCGGCAGTGGAGAATAACTTGACTCAAACGTGTGCACCAGGTGAGTGATTTGATTCTTGGAAAAATGGCGCCATTCTTGGACGGCACGAGCCTGCGGGCTGTGTCTTGATGCAGTCTCCGGACTGTCTTGTCTGCAGTTTTTGAACTGTCTTGCTTGAACGACACGAGTCGACTGGCTGTGTCTTGGTATGGTCTCCGGACTGTCTTGTCTTGAACTTGGTGGGTCTGCAGACCCTTGAAAAAGACACAAAGTTTTTGTGAGCAGTTCACCGGACCACCTGGAAATTTGGCCCATGCTTGAAAAGGTCCGGGACTGCCCGCGAACAATCTGCCAGACCAACTGGTAATTTGGCTAATGCTTGAAAAGGTCTGGGGCTGGAACCTGTCTTCTTGAATTTGATACAGTCCACGGACTGTAGGGAGTGGTCCCTGGACCGTTTTTGATTGGCTTTGTGACTAATATTTGTTACTTTATCTTGTCTTAGTTTGTTGATTGTTGGTGTTCTACTTGTCCTTTAGGGACAGTGCATGTGTCTTATATTAAGATGCCTTGTTTCAGCAAATTGGGGTGTTTTGGATGCCGATGTTGTTCTACTGATGCTCGTTTGGAAGAGAGCCAGCCTGCACCTCCAGGGGTTCTCCAAATTTTGACATATACGTTAAACATGGGATTGGCCCTGTTGTGTTTAGCACATTGTGGCATAAATATACGAGGGACAATGCTGAGTTACAGTGGCCACTTACTGGCTCGTTTGATGAACAGAAATTGAACTTCTTGCAGGGCAAGTTGTTCGCTAGGAGGAGCAGACAGTCGATGTTTGATTCTCTAAGAGTATGGCAGAAAGAAGCAAAGCAGCGACGACTGAGAGCAGAGAAAGAGGACCGGAAGAGGCAGACGCAGACTATAACACAGAAAGCAGTAGCCTATGAAAGAGGAAAGATAGAGAAGGGAATAGAATGTGCAGATAGGAAGTTTCGGTTACAGACAGATAAGTGCTATGTCACTAGAGAGGAGGGTGATGATTTTGTCGAAGAGCTATTGGATTCTCGTCGTCCTCCTCCTTATGCCCGTGAATGGATATGCCCGGCAGTCCCGACCTCTCAGTCCTTGGCCTCTAGTGCCGCCCCTTCTAGCATTCCTGTTTTTAGTGCTACCGCTTCAGCCCTGGCCCCTCTTGCTTCTCTCCTACTCATACCAGTCACCAGGAAGGGTGCTGTTAGCTCCCCCGTCCAGTCTATCAGTTCTGGATCGACTGCTACTCCCCCTTTCACTCCTACCACCCTGTCTCCCTACATGATGGTACCTGTCTCTGCATCTGCTCCTTCCCCCGTGAGTGTGACACACCAGGCATAGTTGAATGTCGAAACTCCTGCGCGTGGAGTGCATGATGTGAACTGGGCAGCAGCGCGAGATCGAATGGATAAAGTGTTGGTGCGTTCTGCAGTGGGTGATGAGGAAAAGAAAATGGTGGCAAATCAAGCAGCTCAGTGGGCTCGGCACCCGATCTATAGCGTGGAGGATGTGTGGAGTGTGATGAAAGATTATGAGCCATTTATACAGCAGCATGCCCTTAAACGCATGTCAGCCTTGCTGATAGAGTTGTGGGAACAGTGTTTTCAAGGTGTTGCACCGCAAATAATATATGACATACGGGATAGGGTATATGCTGCAGGTATGGCTCCCAATGAGTTTTTTAGCAATATAACAACACTAGTGGGTTACCGAGGTAGATTGCTCCAGAAGGTTCCGACAATGGGGACACAGCATCCCATGATGGAAGTTCATCCCATTTACCACCCTGAAATTCCAGAACTGCGCGATTCCACCAATGCTGTGATTAGACAACGGGTCGACGCTCGGTTTCAGGAGCAATGGATGGTTTTCCTTGGAAGAGGAGTGAGGTCCTATCCTTAAAGAGCCAGCTGCCAGACCCCGGAAAAACCCTACTGCATATTATAAAGAATTGACGGAGGCGGCCTCCTCCACAGTAATGACACTAGCTGACATAGAGTTGTTTTTCGGCCTGTTGGTACCGGTGGATATATGGAGGCAGGTCCATACGCAGGATCATACACTAGAGTTGGGGGAACGTGGGATGAGATCAGGGCTTGGGATAAGGAGCGTAAGCCCGGCGACAAGCCGAAAGCAAAGCTCCTCGCTTTGCCAGGGCGTATTATCACATACATGCACTCGCTTATCCGGCCAAAGAGAGTGGATTGGGATAAGTTGACTGCGTGTCGCCAGAAGAAGGATGAAAGTGTGTCGGATTTCTTTACTAGATTTGAAGGGGTGTTTTTAGATTTTAGTGGACAGGACCTGTCACAGGAGGGTGGTGTTCGTTTATTTGTCAACAGATTTGTCACTAACTTGCTTCCCGAGATTGCAACACGGTTGCAGGCTTCGGAAAGTACTTGGACGACATCATCCCCATCTTTGATATTGAGTATGGCACAATATTACAAACATAGAGAGAATGAGGACAAGGAAAGGGTGGAGAAAAAGTCAAAGGATTTGAAGACGAGGGTATTGATGCAGCAAGTTGCAAGGGGAAATGGACGAGGTAGAGGTTCGGGTTCGGCCCAACGGCCACCCCGGTCTGGCAGGGGTGGTGCTTCGAACGCACCCCTCGGGCTCAATCAATGTGCGTACTGCAAGCAGGAGGGACATTGGCGGAATGAGTGTCCGGAGTTGTTACAGAAAGGTGAGGCCCCGAGGGGTCGGGGTTTTCGAGGACGCGGATGAGGAACAGGAGGTAGAGGGGGGATGCAGTCAAAGGATACATCACACAATAGGCAGAGCGGGATTTATTTTGACGACCCCAGAGGACGACAGTACTATCATGACGATTATGACATGGATGAAGTGACGGGGTTGTTTCACAGCTAGGACAGCCAAGGACAGGGCGAGGGACCAGTTCCTGTGCCTATAGATCAGCATGGACCTTATGTCACTGCTGATTTACAGGGTACTACTGAAAAGTTTTTAGTTGATACAGGGGCTATGAATAGCTCTGTTTCCCGTTCACTGGTCCCTGGGGCAGCTCTGTCTGGCCAAAACAATGTGTCAGTGGGTTTCTCAGGCGTGCCGGTCATTAGCCTCATTTCCAAGCCTCTTGCTTTGACTATTGGCCCCTTTACGGTTGATTCACCATTTTTACTGACGTCAAATTGTGGAGAAAATTTGTTAGGCCTTGATTTGTTGAAAAAGTTGCATGCGACAATTTTTTGTTCTCCAGGCAGTGTTTACATGACTATTGGACCGCAGGTAGCCCGTGCCAAACAGTGCTTTGCGAAGGATGCCCCCCTTCCAGCTGAGTTTAGAGATGTGCCACGTACGTTATGGGCTAAAGGAGACACGGATGTGGGGTTACTCCAGATCCCGCCAGTTTCTATACAGATCAGAGACAATGCTAAATTGCCACGTATTCCCCAGTACAAGATATCCCAGGCAGGTGAAAAGGCCCTAATACAAATAATACAGGATTTGATTAAGTCTGGCGTGGTTGAAGAGACTGTGGCGAATGTGTGTAATAGCCCTATTCTTCCTATTCTTAAAAAGGCACCCTTGGATTCTTCTGATGCCCACCCTGACGTTTACTGTGTTGTGATAGACCTCAGAGAGGTTAATAAGATCGTAGTACCCCAATATCCTGTGGTTCCGGACATTACAGCGAGCTTAACAATGATTCCCCCATCAGCAAAATTCTTCTCTGTTATTGACTTAAAAAATGCTTTCTTCAGCATACCAATCCATACAGATAGCAGATATCTGTTTGGATTCGCAATAGCCGGTCGGAGCTTTAGATTCTGTCGTGCTCCACAAGGCTATACTGAAAGCCCTAGTATTTATAGCCAAGCCTTGAAAGCTCAATTGGATTCTTTGGAGCTTCCCCCTGGTAATGTGCTGCTGCAGTATGTTGACGACCTCCTTGTGGCCTCGGACAATGAGGATGGTTGCAAAGACGCCACAGTTAAATTATTATTGCACCTGGCACATCATGGACACAAGGTGTCACTTTCTAAATTTCAATATTGTCAAAAGGAGGTCACCTACTGTCAAAGGAGGGTCGCAGACTAACACCTGAGCGCATAGCTGCCATTACTAACATGTCTGTCCCTAAAACCCAACGCGAGGTACGCGCGTTTATAGGGATAACATCATATTGTCGGCATTGGATCCTTAACTACTCCCTACTAACAAAACCCCTTCTTTACCTGACCACCAAAGATGTGCATGAACCCCTGCCTTGGACACCTGCATGCCAGCAAGCTTTTGAGCAATTAAAGACTGCGCTTTGCTCTGCTCCTGTGCTTGGTACTCCTGATTACCAGAAGCCTTTAGTGCTCTACGTGCATGAGTTGGATGGTTGCGCGCTTTCTGTTCGAACACAGGGTTTCGGTGGGAACCAGAGACCCTGCGCCTACTTCTCTGCCATGCTTGATAGTGTCGCCAGAGCGCTCCCGAGCTGTCTGAGAGCTGCCGCGGCAGTGGCAGTCTCTATCAGACAATTGGCAGGGCTCGTTCTTGACACGGACCTCACAGTCATGGTACCTCATGCTGTGGATACATTATTGAATAAGACAAAGACGCAGCACCTTACTAGTGCTGACTGTTTGCTCCGCACATTGCCATCAAAAGATGTGCTACTCTGAACCCAGCCACGTTACTATCCCTCCCTTCGGAAGAAAAGGACAATGATGTCCATGATTGTTTATTTCGGACTGAGGAAGAAACGAAGGGACGGGTAGACCTGACTGACGTTCCCTTATCTGACCCCCAAGGGGAACTATATGATGATGGCTCTTGTTTCAAAGTACCAGATGGCACCACCACTGCAGCCTATGCAATAACAACGTTACACACTGTAGTTGAGACATCCCGTATCCCACACCAATCAGCCCAAGCTGCAGAGTTGGTTGCCCTCCTCAGGGCTTGTGAATTGAGTGAGGGACTGGCTGTTAATATCTACACTGAAAGCCAGTACGCCTTTGGAGTGGCCCATAATTTTGGACGCCTCTGGGAGGAGAGAGGGTTCTTGACTTCGCACGGACTGCGGATTCAGAACGGGCCATTGATACATAGATTGCTGTCCGCATTGACACTTCCCAGTAAGTTAGCAATATTGAAATGTAGCGCTCATAAGGCTATTACAAATGATGTTCGGAGGGGAAATGCTTTCGCAGACCAGACAGCTAAGGAGACAGCTCGATCAAAAATGACAAAGATGTTGGTGGCAGGTCCCGCTAGGTGGGTCCCAGACAATGGAATGTTCGAGGACACATTTGAGAGTGTCAGGGAAATACAGGGTGAGGCGACTTTAGATGAATTAGTGATGTGGGAGGAGAGAACAGGTCGCTTGGATGAGGATGGGTGTTGGACTGACTTGTCAGGGAAGCAGCGATGGTTGCTGCCGAATTCATATGTGCTCCCTGTTGTTACTATGGCCCACGGCCCGGCGCACATTAGTGCCAAAGGAATATGCAAGTTGCTGGACCCAGTATGGCAGAATGATAATATCGCTAAGACAGCCACACATCTAGTGAAGCATTGCATAATTTGTCTGAAGTATAACCCTGGGAAAGGTACCCCTACACCCGCTGGTAATTTTGCACCGCCTTCCGTCCCTTTCGAGGTTCTCCAGATGGATTTCATCGAAATGGAACGAGTTAATAACTTAAAGTATGTGCTAGTAGTGATCTGCGCATTCAGTAAATGGATTGAGGCTTACCCCACTAAAGAGAATACAGCTATGGCGACGGCGAAGGCACTTCTAAAAGAGTACTTCCTGCGCTATGGGTTGCCACGTGTGATCTGGAGTGACAACGGAAGCCACTTCAATGCAAAAGTCATTGAATTGGTGTGCACAGGTTTGCATATTAAGCAGAAGTTTCATGCAGCGAATCACCCCCAGTCAGCAGGTCTGGTTGAGAAGTACAATGGTACTCTCAACTGAAGTTGGCAAAGATTCAAGAAAGCACAGGATTGCGATGGCCAGATGCATTACCCTTGGCTTTATTATCTACCAGAGCGACAGCGCATTCTAGGACAGGGTTGTCCCCATATGAGGTGGTCTTCGGATGCCCTGATAATGTTTGGGGCGTCCCCAGACCCAAGAGCTTTTCCGAGATAGAGTACCCTCTGCTTGTAGACTACCTGTATGAATTGTCTAAAGATTTTCGTTCTCTTCATCAACAGATACAAGCCACATTGCGGCCAGTACTAGAGAGGCCCGGGCATTGCATACAGCCCGGCGACTACGTGATGATTAAGAACTTCCAACGAAAAAGCAGCCTGGAGCTGAGGTGGAAGGGGCCTGTCATCGTTCTTCTTGCCACTAGAATGGCTGTAAAGGTGGACGGCAGAAAGCACTGGATCCATACATCACATGTGAAACGGGTGCCTCTCCCGCTCCCGTACGACTGTTGGGTCAACGAAGGCATCGGTGATCAGGAGTGTGAGAAGGTGCCACGCTTCGTTCCCTTCTGACGCCCGGGTGAGTTGGGCGCAGATGGATGAAGAAAGTGATGCAGTTCTGTCTGAGGCGATCCCACCAGAGATAAGGGCCGCCCTGGATAGCACCGTCTCGAACACACCGGAATATGAGTCTCGATGCCCATCTGATCCTGAGTTTCTGCCCCTTTTTGTTGATGAAACAGTGCATGGAGTTACAAAGTATAATCTGAGGCCCCGAAAGAAGGACGGTGCACCAGCCGAACAGACTAGGAGTTAGGGAAGGACTTGAGCTTAGGGCGCAGGTGCTGTGCCTAAGGTGCCTGTATTAGACTAGGGTGAGCAACACTGGTGCACTGCCTTGGACACTGGTCAGGATAGTTGAGGGCATTTGCCCAAGAGGGAGGGTGCCCTATCCCGAAAGAAGAAGGATTTGTTTTGCTGCAAGGGCTGCGATTGCACAGCTCCTCCTTGGGAGTGCTTCATAGCACCGTCGTTGATGAACAATAGGAGCCTGCCAGCGAGGCTCTAAACGGACCCTGGGTGATTTGTGCCCTCTGGTACTGTATATACAATAGTGGCTCTAGCCCGTGAATTTTTCTTTCCCTTTTGATACTTATAAGTTGCCCTTGAAGTTTGTCCAAATGTATCCCTTTGGTCGTTCTATCCCTGATGAGGAGCAGCCCTTTGCGGCTCTGTGTCCCACTCCAGATGGTCCTGTTTGGTCCTCTTGGTCCACTAAGAGTAAAATAGTATTTGTTGTAATAATTTTGCTTTCCTTGCTAGTCGTATTTGGGGTGGTCTGGTACCTAGAGGAACAACATCCTGTGCACACCTTGATAGGGCCTACCCCAGTTCCAGCAGAGCACTCGTTTGTTACAGTGGCCCCACATAAGGAGAGACATAGACAGACTTATGCACAAAATGCTTTTGTTCAGATGCTTCATCAGTTACACAGTACTACTAATGCCACAAATTGCTGGGTGTGTGGGCTACTTCCCTTAGTTATGCATAAAAATGATTTGCTAGTGTCATTGCCCCTGTCATACTTAGGTAGCTGTGAAGCCTGGTTCCAACTGCTCTCTATGGTATACATGCACTATTATGCTGACGCTATGAAAATGGTACAGGCTGACTACGAAGCAGTATTGGAGTATATAGTGGTACACCAGGGATATACACCCGGGCCAGATGGCAAAGAGGGTACCCTGCACTCCGATGCTTGCATGAATGTATTCGAAGCTCACGAAATGTCACTTGGTTATGAAATGAAATGCTAGATTTCCAAGGATTTAATGTCACTTAATACTTTAAATGTTTCCAGGAACGCAATATCACTGAGGAGAAAGCTATGCCTGTCCCTGTGATCAACTCAACAGCTAGTTTCTGTGTTGAAGGAACAGGGAATATTTCAGTAGGACAGAGCCATTGTAACTACACATATCGGTTGAACACTACTAGCAGCCCACCTTTGCTTACACCTCCGAATGTATACTTCATCTGTGGAGAACAGGCCTATACATGGCTTCCAAAGGGGTGGTCTGGCCGGTGTTATGTTTCCTTTCTCTTGCCTCTCGTTTACATTGCACCGTCCAATTAACACAAGGATCATAGACTACAGTGTAGGGATCTCCAGGTACACCGAGTTAGGAGAGTGGTTAATCCAGACGATATTGATCAGACAGATACCTCCCTGCAGCAATTTACTGACATAATGAAGGGCATTCTGCCATTCTGGGGTCCTATGTTCAATAGTCGTAATATTCATCGCCTTGCTAGGGTAGTTGAGGGAGTTATTAATACTACTGCCGGTATACTGACTAACATTACAGTCGAGCTTCAGGCTACAAGGCTCGTTTCTCTTCAAAATCGGATGGTTTTAGATGTCATTCTGGCTGATAGGGGTGGAGCCTGTTGCGTCATCGGCAGCAGCTGCTGTGTGTACATCCCCGATAGTGCTCCTATTGTGTATTCCGCAATACAGAAATTACACAGACTTGCCTCAGATATCCATCAGGATAATGGTTCATGGTCCCTCACAGGGTGGCTCTGGGGTCTAATGACATCATGGGTTGGAAGATATTACTTGCCCTAATAGCCATCGCAGGAGTTATCTTTACCTGTTGCCTATGCATTAATTGCCTTCCGGCCTGTTGCACCTATTGTATGAGTAAACTTACCCCTACCCCTACATTGCCGAGAAGTGATAACAAGATTTCTGTTATGATGATGCAGGAAATTCAGGATATGATGCTCATAGACGAGGGCATCTTTGAGTATTAGGTGATTTCAAAGCTCATGTGTTGCTTGTTTTTCCCTTGTAACATGAGTGACTATGCAATTTCTTCCTCCCCCTTAGAATTGTAAAGACCCTACCGGATAGCGAATAAAGCATTTAGTCACCCATGCTAAAAGGAGGGTCTGTTAGGTTTCAAATTCCCATCCCTGCAACGCACTCTTTTCACGCTATATTAGGTTAGCAATGTGTGGCTAAATAGATGCCATTTGTATTCACGTTATGCAACCCGCTGAGTTATCCCCGTAATGTGCAGATTTCAGTTAGCAAGTGTGACTCCATTTTGTTTTTCGTAATCCTTATTAGGCTGCTTAGACTGTGCCTGAGTTAGGCCTCATGGCTCGTAATGCTTGCCTCAGCAGAACACTGTATTTCGTTATTATTTTTTCTTTCTGTCCAAGGCTGTTTCCAGACTTGCTAACGAGGAGACCATTCTGCTCTCACATACCTATCCAAGTGTGTAGTTCTGCTCCCACTTAGGATACGCAGAGAGCCAGCGCAGTGGCCTTGGGTTTCTGATAACATGTACCCATCTGGCAGGTGGTAGCTCATCTCCCTGTGCCCCCTTTGTTCATGTTCGGCCCAGGCCAGTAGTTTTCCATGGTGGGCGGGGTTGGAGGCTCTTGGGGAAGAATGATTACTCACTGTAGACTGTTGGGGAGTCAGTCCCTCGGCAGACATCTTAGGGTGCAGGTCATGATGGACTCCTCTGCAGAGCATTTCTAATAAACATGTAAGTTTGTATTCTCTACTGTCTGACCGACTCTTCATTTTTGGGAAGGCATAGCAGGTGGTTGTGAGCAAACCCGAGTGGCACCAGAGGGCCACTTCCTTCAGTGGTGCAGGAAGAACACTTGTACCTATATGGAGTGCGTTGAACCAAGTAAAAAAAAGTACCTCTGAAGTGCATGGCCAGTGGAAGGACACTGGCTGACAGCCAGAAACTATACTTGGTCCAAGCTCCAGGAAACAGCCAAGGAAAGAGGAAGTGAAACCTGATGACGTAACCCTGATACCGCTGAGCAGTGAGAAGCTTGAAAATCAGGGTGACCGCGAGACCTATGAATGGTAAGTAATGGGACCCTTTGAATTTTGTTTTATTTTTTATTACAAGAGATTTCGCAAGCGCTGTGAAGGCGAAAGATGAAAAATTACTACACTGCAACCCGTCATTTGGTACATCGGGCCCCTGGCATCACAGGTGAAATGTAGCATAATAGGTAGTATGCTCAAAAATTATACTGTTCTAAACAATTTCTCTGGTTGGATAGTGGTTATAGGTTTTCTGTTCGAAAATATTTAGTGTGGAAATAGTCTAAAAATATGTGAATAATGAGCTGGAAAAAAGCCCATGATCGGAAATTGTTACAATCCCAGTTTATTTACTTAACAATTTTAACATTTTAGAGTCATTTAATCTCCATGCACCCATAAACACCTCCATGCGAATTACCAGAGAGGTTTGAAGTAAAGCAACTCTAGTATTTCTTCATACTGTGTATTTCCCTTGCATGGCTCCAAACAAGTTCCAGACTTCATTAGGTAGAGAGATGAAAAAACAGGACTTCCCCACCTGTCCCTTATGACCTGAAGCCATCTGGCAACCCTAATTATAGCCTCATTAATACAAAACAAGTTCATTATGATTAATGTGATCACAATGAATACCGAAAGAATTAGTAATGATTTCCACTCGTAATTTGTTGCCCATGAAACATTAAACAAGACAGCAGAGACGATGGAAAGGAAAACTTTCAGCGGTACTTATTCACATTAAATTAAATATTTAGGCTGTGATTGTTGCCAAAAATATATCCGGATATTATGCAGTCCTAACGTTGCATTTGCCCTTTTATGAGGGTAAGCGTTTAACTGGCGTACAAGCCAAAAACCTTTGAATAATGTAATTTAAGTGGCTCTCGTTCCCTGGTGTTTTATGACTGTAAAGGTTTATTCAGTGGCATTTATAACATTTCAGAAGAGCTACTGCAAAGCTTTGGAAGTAGTTATAACAACAACAGCTTTTCCAAATACGTCATATACAAATCTTTTGAAGAACCAAATGGAATTTTACGAATTCCCTATTAGAATATTTTCAACATTAAGAAACCACAAGATTTGAGATAGAAATGGTAGGTAAACACGCAGTTAATGAATTAGCAAGTCTATGCAGTGTGCACTAGTACCAGTGCAATTTGCACTGTTGTCACAGCACGTTTTCACCAATGTTTGCACACTCTGAGAAGTGCAAGTATGACATCGGCACTGACTGATTGTTGAGTTAATAGGTGGAAATTTGCACCTTCACCAGTGAAATGTAATGTAGCAGATAAACCAGACATCCTAGTAGAAACTTGTATTCGTGTATTCCATTAAATGCAACCCTTTATGTTAATTCCTAACTTAATCGTTGGTACTACAAAGAGGCTCCTAGGCATTACAACTCCTAACTCCAATTTAGACTTCATTTTCTTCCCAAGCGCTTGAGGCAAACGGATACTTGATTTACCAGCTGCACTGTAAAACTGAGAGAAACAGCAGTTTCTCTGCCAGTTAGAAAATAATTTACTGGCGCTCTTCAATTGAACACCAAAACATTTGGGGGCATATTAGCAAGACCCACGTTAAAATTATCGCCGTTAAACTGCCACTAAAACGGCGATAATGGGCTTGCTAATATGCGTTATGGAATTCCAATAGAAGCCCAGGTTAGAAGTCCTGCACATCTAACCTGGGCTTCTATTGGAATTCTATAACGCATATTAGCAAGCCCATTTATCGCCGTTTTAGCGGCAGTTTCCTGCCGCTAAAACTGCGATAATTTTAACGTGGGTCTTGCTAATATGCCCCTTGGATCGAAATTTTTAAAATCAAAGCTTCGTCATAGCTTACATAATAAACACCGAGCGATCTGGTTCTTCCCAGTCACCAGTACATTCAACTAAAGGCTTCTACTGTTAGGCAGGGCCGGACTGGGAACCTAAAGCAGCCCTGGCAAATTTCGTCAGACCAGCTCCCGTACGGTGCATAGTGAGTGCAGCAAGCGAGCCAGACCACTACAAGGAGGGTTTGGGGTGTTCTCCCCCAAGACAATTTGGGCAAAAATGGTGCATTCTACAACACATTTTTCATTATATATTCAATTGTATTAACTTTTTAAAGCATAGTAAATGATGGCCTTAGAGTGCATCAGGATTCAACAATCTTTATTTGGGCTCTTCAAATATTCCCTCACTATCACACTCCTACAGTGCCCCTCATCTCTGCATAGCCCCTCTCTCACATGTATTTAATTTGTTTTATAGTGCCTCTCATAGCAGTGTAGGGTGTTAGAGCACTTTACATCAAGCACAAATACAGAGACAATGAGTCATATGTATATAAATCAGTGTATAGAAAATGTTACATACGACTAAGGGGACTACAAGGTGTAGGTTTCCTGTCATCCATACTGGTAGGCATTTTTTAAGAATGCTTGGTCTAGAGAAGCACAAACTCAGGATTCAGAATGTAACACAGTGGTTAGGGTTGGCTTTACTAATAATTGATTTCTTCCCAAACAAACCCTTTTTAGCAACATTGGGATAATGAAAGACTCGGAAAAAACATAACTTTGTGACCTGTACCATGTAGTTTGCATGCAGCTCTTTGATGACACTTCATAGCTCGTTGTGCTAGATTATGATTGTAATTTATGAACTGCACAGTAACAAAAGGCCTCTGGGACAAAAGCAGTAACCCACTAAACTACGCACATAATATACTGTTTTGTGATCTGCATGGTATACCTCCTTTGCAGCAGGCATATATCCCTCTGTGCTTCCTTAGATGAGGCAAAACGGCCACTAGACAAAACTCTGATCTCTCTGGAGCAGGTACATTAATCACTAGAGTTATCTTGACACTGTTGCCTAAAAACTACTGGATATACAAGAAACTTTGCAGCAGGTGCTTTCAAAACTGCTGCACTGCTACAAAAACAGCCCCCCACCCTTCAAGCCTGCTGGGGAAATGACAGATTCCCGGTAAGGCCAGTCTGGTCCTGCTGCTAGGAGTCATTTCCTTTCAACTTGCCCCTAGATGTCCCTATTTTAATTGCAACTCTGAAAATGGATGTAAGGTGGCCATTGGTTTTTTCTTGAAACAAGTTGAAAAAGACCCCAAATTAATGACTTTAATGTGAAAACCTACATGCAGAATACTTTATGAACTACGAGTAGCTTTTGCAAGGAATACAACAAGCTCGTGATAAAATTGCAACTTCACACACCCCTAGCACAGTTGAAGATATTGATTGCTTTGTGATACTATGTGCTTACACAGGCTGCGTCATCAAGTGTTGAGCTCTCGCATGCATGCATGGATCACACGGCTGCACAGGCGGGTGAGTGCTACTGACTTTGAAGAGGCTTGAAGGTAAGGGCTGAATCCAAGTGGCTGGGGGCCATTGTACACAGCATTGGTGCATCATTGCCTTGCCTGACCTTCTCAGCAATTCCTGCTCCTGCCAGATCAATATAAGAGTGGCGTGGATCAACCACCAATCGCCCCCTGCTGTCGAGGTGGCTGATAACACTTGAGCACTTGCTACCTTCTATTCCTGACATGCCCTGTAGCCTGGAAGCAACTACTGACTGCCCTCAGATAAAGCAAGTCCCTGCCCGCTGGAGAGTGAATGGGGGCGACGTCATTTCTGCTGCAGTAAGGGGATCTTGGTTTGTGCTGGGCTGTGTGTTTGCTGCATGCCATGCTGCTGTGGTGGTGAGAAGAAGGAGCTGGTGTGGCCTGCAGCAGGGGAGGTAGAACAGTCAAGTAGTTGTCCTGCACCTTTGAGATTTCCCAAAAAATCTACCCATGTCTTCTCCATCACGTCATCTCAAGCCACATCTGAAGCTTCATTTTAATAGTAGAGGAACTTGCAACAGGCCCCTTCTCCACCAAAGTGCACCAGCATAGGTTGCCCTTGCTCAGAGAACATTCTGCCTGCACAGTTCGCACCTTTCGGGTGAAAGCAAGACTCTTTCAATAGCATAACATTGATCATAGTTATTGTTAGTGCTATTGCTGCCCATAAAAGAAACTCTCAACGAGTGCACTAGTGTAAGAAATTGGAGTATTAGCAGAAGGGGTGCGAACCGACCTCAAATAATAATGACAATCTTTGAAAGTGTGCACTACTATAGTCCCTAAATAAATTGTTGCTTAAGCCTACGGAGTTTTGGCACAAAGCAGTCAGGTTCAATTTAGAGGGAATGTGTAAAGTATTTGTGCAGTACTCAAACAGTAATAAAGAGAAATAAAAAAGAATCCCAAACCAATTTAGAAAATAGTGAATATTTTAATAAATAAAATTACACCAAAATGGCAAGCATACAATATGTAGAACAGGAGATATATCACTATTCGTGTTAGATCCATTAAAGGTTCCAGTAATTTAAAACTGAGCTCAACCTCTAGTAGCTATGGCACAGAGCAGATAGGCCTAACTTAAGAAAATGTACAAAGCATCTAGAAGTGCCAAAAACTTGAGAAGTCAAAAACACAACACAATAAAAACCCCTCTCCAATTTAACCAATTTCACCAAAAGAGAAAAAAATAGACAAAATGACACCGAAACAACAAAACTCCAATAAGGGAACCAGACCTACTTTTTTAAAGTTAAAGTGGAAAAAGTGGCAATAGAACACTACTCCAAATTATAAAAAAAGAGATTTTAATAAACTAATGATCCAAAATTAAACAAAAATCCAATATGGGAGATGGAAACTGGAGATATAAATTTGTCTTCCTCTGGTCGGAGTTCCCTGTGCCCATCCAGAGGTGTGACTATGATATTGGGCAGACCCTCAGTGGTGGTCATTCCAAACCAGTTCTAGGGCAGCTGCCCCTACCACTGAGTTTGGGGACAAATTGTCTAGGAAGGCAAAAGGGAGGCATGTCTAGGTGTGAACTACATGTGCCAGTGACAGGGTAGGCATCCTTGGAAGCTTGGGGAGGGGCTGGGCACAGCCCCCAGGCCACCCTGCTCAAGGATTAAAAAAGATTTCCCACATCCATGCCCTTTGTCCATTGTCTGGGAGCAATCCACATCTCACCACAGGGGAGCCATCAACATTCATGTGATACTGGATGCTGGCAAAAGGGACCTTATGGCTTAGGTAGGAAAATGACAACTTTCTAAAACTGTCATTTCCAAAATAGTAATATAAAATCTGACTTAACTGTTAAATTGGTCCTAAACAGAGATTAAGCAATGTAAATTGATATTGTGTAATCCAGTTTTGGGAAAGCCAGTCTTGCAACAGTAATCAATGAGTGTTTTTTACTGCTAGGAAATGTAAAACATTAAAAATACATGCCCTACTTTTTGAACACCATGCACCCTTCCTACCTCAGGGCTAACGTATAAGTATTACAAGCTAGGTTTAGGTCTGTGAAAAGGTTTGTTTTTCCAGGTCGAAATGGCTGTTTAGAACTGCACACTCAGTGCTACTTTAGTGGGTAGTTCTTCAAGGCTTACATAATAAGCACAGAGCTATCCTGTTCTGTTGACTCACAAGTATTTTCTACTAAAGGCTTATACTGCTTGGAGTGATTACCTCCCAAATTGTCCCTGGGTGTCTAAATTTAATTGCAACTCTGAAAATGGATGTATGGTGGCAATTGTGCTTTTTCTTGAAACATGTTGAAAGGGAAGAGCGGTCCAGCCCACTAATAGCATTTAATTTACAGACACTGGGTACATGTAGTACCATATACTAGGGACATATTAGTAAATTAAATATGCCAATTAGGGGTATGCCTATTCTGACATATTTAGAGAGGAGAGCACAAACACTTCATTAGTGGTTTGCAGTAGTAAACTGCAGAGTCCTATGGCCAGCAAAAATGGGTTCAGAAAAAGACGACAACAATCTGGGGAAATACCACACAAAACATTGCCATTTTCAACAATCTGGAAGACTTCTATTCCCTTTCAATCCTGCAGTAGGGGGGGCATTGCCCTGATCAAACAACAATGATAATTAGAAAGATCAAAAGTACATGCCAAAGCTGTGCGACAACCAAAACAACATGTGGTAGAGGCAGTGTAAAAAAATCTCAGCTATCTTCTTTTAAGCCTACATAGCTTATACTGTCATTATTTGGCCATGGCTCCCCAAACTCATTCTCATAAGAGTTCTACTAGTGCTTCATAACTCTTCCAAAATACATAAAATGTGGCCATTTTATGTGAACCAAAACCAACTCTCCGACTAGACATCAACGTTCTTCAATCAAAAGGAACAACCAGGTCAGAAAAACCTGGCTCAAAGTGCACAATCGGAGCGCAGGGCTAACCATTTATCAAAAAACGGATGAATACATTTTAGAATCTAGTGTCTGTTATTTCTTGCATCCAACAGAGGATGATGTCACCACTATGGAAGGCAGCAAAGATAGAAATGTCTCCGGAAACTGGTACGAGCTTTCTCCTGCATTAAATGTAATGACTTCTTGTTAGAAATGGGATTTCTGGTTGGCTAAGGCTTGCGCCAAAGCCAGGCAGAAACCACCACTCTAGTCAGGGCAAGGGAGTTACACGCTGAAGATAACCCCTGCTCACCCCCTTGGGAGCTTGGCA
This sequence comes from Calotriton arnoldi, assembly GCA_963921515.1. NCBI lineage: Eukaryota > Metazoa > Chordata > Amphibia > Caudata > Salamandridae > Calotriton > Calotriton arnoldi. Next base: position 4,764,934 of record CAWUFW010000205.1, read on the forward strand.
CGAGCAGTCAGGCTTATCCCAGAGGCAATGTGTAAAGCATATGCGCAACACACTCACACAGCAGCAACACACTAGGCACACTACAAAAGAAACTCCACACAAGGTTATATAAAAATTGCCTTTATATTATTATTCAAAACACATTAGATCATAATCACACAATATACACTGTGCCAACTGGCACTAAGCAATATTCACAGGGGACTATATACAGGACAGGGCCAATCGGGCCACTGTCAGAACCATCACAAAGCACAAGTAGCAAATGTAAAACACAACCAGTAACTACTGGCACAATAATGACCTCAGCATTATCACATTAGGCATAAAACACATTAGGCCCAAACCTCATTAGCATAAACACATTACGCAATTGGCATCATCCTACAACATCATAGCAGGACATTAGGCATCACAAGCATAAACACATTATGCAATAAATCTCATAGCATACATACATTATGCAATATCTGTAGGCATGAACACCCTAGGCATAAACAACCTAACATAAACACATTATGCATACATCAACACATGGCATGAAACACCTTATGCCTAACCACAGGCTTACAAACATTGGGCATCACATTAGGGCCTTGCGCCCTACCAATATTGTCCCCCTGGCCCTCTGTCCAAAATGTGAGGGCTTCTAGTGGGGCCTTCCAAATGGCACCCTCGCTGCCTCGGCAGCAAAACCAAAGTGCGCAAATGCGCTGGGGCGTGGGGTGCAACTCACCCCTTCCTTAACACAAGAAATGGACCCGAAACATTGCAGCTGCCCGCTCCCTCTCGCGGTGCAGCTGTGGCCAGAAATTAGCACTGGCACCAATGCGTGCCGTGGAAGCCCCACTCCGGGACTCCCAAAGCAATCTTTACCCAAATGTTGCAGATGCCCCCAACTGTGGTGCAGCTGTGGAGGAAAATACTGGCACTAACTTTGCCTTGTGAATCCCACTCCTGGACTCTTTAGAAAATGCCCCCGATGTAGCTGTCCGCTCTCCTGCAGGGCAGCTGAAGCAATGGCACCAACTCGGCACCACGGTGCCGTGGAATTACTCAAGGCAGCTGCCCACTACCATCGTTCTGTTAGTCAAGTGGAGAACGGATTGATTCCGGTTCTGCTGCCGGCCAAAACGTTTGAATAACCAGTACGGCTTATCAATTTGGAAGTAATTTATGTTAAAGATTCTTTGAAAAAAAGGTTCCAGACTATCAAGATATATCTTGGAGATTTTCCATCAAATTCATGGTGCAACGTTACCGTCCTGAAGATGGTCTCGTGGATCTTGTAGACCTTTAAAGAGACCGAAACGTCGACGCAATTACACCTTTTTGTTTTCATTCATGTCCGTTGATGCACAATGAAATCAATGTGAATACCTAATTAATTTCAATGTATGGTTAATTTTATGCACTGCCCATACTCTAGTTTTTAAACAAAAGGTGTTTGCTACTACTGTGTATTATATATACTGAGTTAATAGTACAATTGTTGCCGTACATGATATAATGAATGTATTTATTTCACCGTGTTTTTTAAAAAATTGATTGAATCAAAAAATATAAATTCATGAGAAATTCCCTGACTGATGAATATTTTGTTCACACATGTGACAGCTCGAAAAATTAAGTTATAGATGAATGATTCCTCAAGGTACATTTGTTTTTTTGTCACTACCATCCGGGGCAGCTGCTACTGTGGGGGAATGGGGCCGCACTACCCTCACCTCTCCCACGGCCTCTCACCTCGGGGGGGCAGCACTTTCCTCATGGCCGGGGTACAGCCCGCCTCTCCGTTCTCCGCTCCCTTTGCTAGGGGACCACGGAGTCTCTTGTCTTTGCCCAGTCTCTGTCTCCAGCCGCAGGATGAAGCCCGCCAGGCTCTGACGCTTGGGACCACACGCGGGGCTCCCTCCGGTACACGGGGGCCCTGCCTTCCCCAGCCCAGGCTTCCTCTTCAACCGTGCTGCGATTGGCCGGTCGTTCGCTTAGCCCCGCCCACAACCAGGCAAGGCCGCCTGGCTTCTGGGTTGCTCCCGGGGCGGCGGCTTCTCTTCAGTGCGGCAAAGTGCTGGGTGGGCTCCCGCCGTAAACTGGCATTAAAAATGCGGGGTAGGCTCCTGCTCCAGAATAGAAACGCGGGGTGGGCTCCCGCTCTCCGTCAAGCATAAATGCGGGGTGGGCTCCCGCAAAAGCACACCACAATGCGGGGTGGGCTCCCGCTCCCGAGCACACCTGCGGCATAGGCACCCGCTATTTAAATCAGCCGCAATGCGGGGTGGGCTCCCGCAAAAGCAAATGCGGGGTGGGCACCCGCTGCAATAAAGAGCGCAAAGTGAGGGGTGGGCTCCTGCTCGATCCCTGCATTGTGCAGGGGAATCCCCATGCCGGGATTCCTTTGGGACGCCTCTGCAGCCCAGCGCTGCAGAGGCCAGACGCTCCTTTTCTCCTGGAAATTAAAGTAAAGCGCTCACAAGGCACAAGAGTCCTCAGGGTTCAGGGGACACAGCAGGGCCCAGGCAGGCCAGCACACATGGCCCTCCAGCAGGGAGGCAGTCCCTCGTGGCGGTTCCTCCTGGGGCCCAGCAGCAGCAAGTCCCCAAATAAGCACAAGGGAAAAAGCACCACCTTTTCATGGGGTCACAGCCCCAATATTTATACCCAGTTTTCCTTTGTCTGCCCTGGCACAGGGCTTGGGAGAACCAGTGTCAACTGGTTCTGGGGGGTGTAGAAGCACTTTGTGTACAGTGCTCACACCCTCCTTTGTGAGATGGGGGCTCTGCCATCAGACACACCACAGGGGGGCGGAGCCAGCATTCACCTAGGCAGGCACAGACCTATTCAGGGTCAGGGGACTACTCCACCCACTACTCCAAATGCAGATGCCCTATTCAGCCTAGCGCTGACTCACCCTGCCCCTCCTGGAGCCACACACACCTCACCAGCCCCTGCCACTCCAAAGCCAGACATGCAATCCACATCAGGCAGGCAGACACATAGCACACAGAAATGCCAACTTCTAAAAGTGGCATTTCTAAAATAGTGATAATAAATCTGCGCACACCATTGCGTACCATTTATTATTACCATTCCAAACATACCAAACTTGACCACGCTGCTCCTCTCATATCAGGAATTACCACTGAAACACTGATCAGGGAATCCCCAATGCATTCCTATGGGAGGGCAGCCTCACAGTAGTGAGAAACCAAAATGGCTGTTTGTCACTACCAGGACATGTCACACACTTAAGGTACATGTCCTACATTATACCTACAATGCACCCTGCCCATAGGGCTAGCTAGGGCCTACCTTAGGGGTGACGACATGCAGTAAAAGGGGGGTCACAGACATGGTACACACTTTAGGTGCCTCGTCACAGCGGCAGTAACACTGCGCGCACATGCCCTGCAATGGCAGAGGCCTGGGATAGGTTTGAAAGGCTACTTTGGTGGGTGGCGCAATCAGCGCTGCAAGCCCACCAGTAGCATTTAATTTACCAGCCCCGGGTATATGAGATACCACTTTACAAGGGACTGACAGGTAAATTAAATATGCAAAACAGGTGTAGACCAATCTTACCATGTTTATCACAGAGAGCACACGCACTTTACACTGAACAGCAGTGCAAAAGTGCCCAGAGTCCTAAAACCACCAACACCATGTCAGAAAAAAGGCTAGGAGAAAGGCAAAAAGTTCAGGGATGACCCTGCAAAAAGGGCCAAGTCCAACACATCTGCACTTTTGAGACAAACTCACATCTCTGATAGACTTCTACATGTCACGTTAGGAGAAACGCCACTGGTAGCCATAGCTGTGAAATTACAAAAATTAAATTTGCTTATAATTCACACACAAAAAGACGCTGACAGCGTCCACTCACCATGTCTCTGTTCAACGATACGTATCAAACTCGCCAACGTTCCTATTATTTTACAATTAATGTTAAACAACTTTGAGGTAGCAATCTGGTTACTAGCAATCTGACAAATTTGTGTAAAACACTACTACTGCTGTGGCAAAAACCACAACACAAACCAAAGCGATCATAGCCTCAGTCGAGTTTCACCAGTAACCCACACAAGGCTTGGATCTAATAGTAAACCTCTCTGAACAAACTGTACTAAGAAATAATTCGGCAGGATCTCCCTTGTTAAGCAAACATACCCCATCCACTGAAGAGCAATGAATGCATAGTTTAGCGCGCCATCTTTTAATCCATAAGAATGATCATGCCACCCCAAAAATGGACACGCCCTTAGAAGGGCCACAATGAAATAAAACAATACCAGGAGCCGACAGATTATTCCCCCATGCCCATAATAATAACAAAAGGATCTGTCACGACTTAACTGAGCACCAAAAAAGGGCATTATAAAATTGATGATATAAAAGCGAAGCCCTCACCACCCTACAATAAAAAAGGAACAATTCTCGCCATACCTCTCGAAAAAGAATCAAAAAAGGTTGAGAAAATATAAGAAATACAAAATATTACCTTAACGGTAGCCCAAAAAGATTCCAAGGATGACCGAAATCCAAAATTGCATTCTCTATTCTCTTCACTCAAAACTAAACCTTAAAACCAGCGACAATTGACTGATCAACCTATACGCTCTAACCCAATAAATCCTAAGGAGGTATGCAATTAATCCATAACATTGCAGGATGGCAAACGCTCCATACATCCAAGAGACATGGACAATTGCTTCTCCCCATCTCCCACGTTACAACGTTCTTGACATCCTGCAGTCAAATGGGCAGGCGACAGGGAGTCTAGCAATCTTTCTGCAACAGACGACATCCGCACCCTACTGGACAAAGGATAAACAGTAGCCCTCATCCTCCTAGACCTCTCAGCGGCGTTCAACACAGTCTCTCACCGCACCCTAAAACGCAGACTCCGCGACGCAGGAATCCAGGACAAGGCCCTCGACTGGATCCGCTTCTTCCTCTCCGGCAGAATGCAGCGGGTCAGACACCCAACTCATCCTCTACCTATCCAACGAACCCAACACCGACAGACACAACTTTCGAGAAGGCATGGAAGCCGTCGCCAAATGGATGAAAAACAGCTGCCTATAACAACAAAACAAAACAGAAGTACTCATCATGGGCCCAAACCCCGACGCCTGGAGCGACACCTGGAGGCCCCTCACCCTTGGAAACCCGCCAACCCCCACGGACCACGCACGCAACCTGGGAATCATCCTGGACTCCGAGCTCAAAATGGACCGCCAGATCAACTCCGTCTCGTCTTCCTGCTTCCACACCCTCCGCCTCCTTCGTAAGACCTTCAAATGGATCCCCCTCGAACACAGAAAGACCGTCACTCACGCCCTGGTCACCAGCAGACTCAACTACGGCAACGCACTCTACGCCGGAATAAACAAAAACCTCACCCGCAAGCTACAGAACATCCAGAAAGCCGCCGCAAGACTGGTCCTCAACCTGCCAAAACACTGCCACATCTCGCAGCACCTGCGCACACTCCACTGGCTCCCCGTCGAGGCTAGAATCACCTTCAAGATACTCACCCACGCACACAAGGCCCTCCACGGCACCGGACCAGCATACCTGAACAGCCGACTCAAATTCCACGTACCTCAAAGGACCCTACGATCAGCCCAGCTCTCCTACGCCATGGTCCCCCGCACCAGAAAGACCAGATTGGGAGGTCGCTCCTTCTCCTTCCTCGCGGCCAAAGGCTGGAACGACCTTCCGCTCCACCTCACACAGACAACCTCGCTCCCCATCTTCGCAAGAAACCTCAAAACCTGGCTCTTCGACAGACCCCCTCCTTGATGGACTGGAACCTGCACCCCCCCTATCCATAGCGCCTTGAGACCCTTACGGGTGAGTAGTCATGCTCAACAAACGCCTGATTGATTGATTGATTGATTGATTGATTGATATATGGTGACTGACCCAAGGCAAGATGGAAATCCATCTCTACTGATTGTCCCATAGCTCGCTATTTGTCAAAGAAACACACTTAATCTATCATAAATATACATTACATGTGAAGCAATGTAAAAATGTGTGTGAGACCCTGTCATAGCAATAAAGTAAGGTAATCAACCATATTAATACATAAAGGATAAGGTTTTATAATATTAAAAGCAAACACAGACAATATTGGTAGAGGCTGTATGCCCAAATGTTACCATGAAGCCTAAAATAGCCAGAATACAGTGTCCTAATTTAGACAACATGAGAAGTCCAATTCACAAAGCCATACACTCAGAATTCAGGCAGGATGACTCAGTGAGTTAAATATTTTCAGCTGAGATATGCTTTAATCCATCTGTCACAAGTTTCAGTCCTTGCTTGGTAGACTCAGTCTTGCATCCAGGCAAGCCCTAAAAGTTTGAGCAGAGCTGCATTTGAAGTTCGCAGCAACATGTGCAGTGATAAATGGTTACTGCAAACTGCTGGAGCCCATTGACTGCCTTGGCCTACAGATTGTTTTTTACTTCACAAACACAAGAACGCTGTCTCACATGAACCGAATTTCAAAATATGCAGTTGCAGCTGCTCCAATTGGGTTCCCTCAGGTGACCACAGCTTTATCTTTCTTTAGATCCTACTGCATTCTGAAGCCATGTGACGGAAGCTCCTCAGAGCTTGCAGGCTCTCATAGCATGACATTAACCCCCACTGATCACCCTTGCTCAGTTCCCTACTAAGAGTTTGGCAAAGTATGGCCATTTAGAGGGTACAACCAGTCAATAAAAAACTAGTAGCTAAAGAAGGAAAATGTGTGGGGCTCCAAGAAAACTGTATATGCAATGGAGCAAACACACACAAAGACACAGAGAAGCATAGATTAGTATGGGAAATATAGATGTCATCGGGATATTAAACAGTTGGCCTGAATAAGAAGGATGTAAGTGAACAGGGGTACAATGTACTCAAATGGGAGCTGCCGGAGTCAGCGTCTTCTTGGCGTCTTTGAGTCTTCTTGGCGTCTTTGCTAGTAGGTGTGCAGCTCGAGACTGAGAGAATCAGCTGATTAAAACCTACTGTTTAATATCAGAATTGCATCCATATTTCCAGTACTAATCTATGCTCTGGCTCAACTAAGCTACCCGTGTCCTCATGATGACCCGTTTTTTCAATTGGGTCGATAATACGTGGACCCTTTCGATAATTGGAAAAGATAATTAGTCCACATCATTGAGAGCTGAAAAACTGTACTTTCTAACAAAATCATTGAAATGCTCCGATGTCGTTTATTTTTTTTTATGCACATTGGGGGATATTCTCAAGAACGTGCGATAAACATTGCAAAATAGGTTAATGCAAGTTTTCATATCGCCGTCTATCGCGGGAAAATAACTCCGGGTTAACGTCGTATTCTCAACATGGCGGTAACATGCGATAGTCTCCCAAGAACGCGTCAAATGTCCGCGATAACATTACCGGGACGGCGATGAAAACACAAACCCGAACGCGAAAAAAGTTGCGAAGTGCCCAACCGCGATAAAAAATCCAGCGAGAAGCAGCGCCAGGCCTGCAAGTCCCACAAGTCAGGCTGCAAAAAGCACAATAAAAGCGGCAACACAAAAAAAACACAAACAAAACACAAACAACTGCGAAGCACCATGGAGGTAACCGGAGCAAGCACAGAGGACAACGAGAACCCCACAAGCCCCACGGAGGGCCAGCCTGGGACCTCGGGGTCAAGGAAGGGCAAGGAGAAGAAGAAGAGGAAGACGCGGTTCAGTCTGCAGGAAAACAGGATCCTGATCACGGAGGTGATAGAACACCATCAACAACTGTACGTCACCTCCACTGTGTCATTGGCAACAAAAAATACAATATGGCAGTACATCCTGGACAAGGCAAATGCAGTCGGAGTGCTGAGGAGGAGAATGGACGAGGTCAAGAGGCGCTGGAATGATGTGAAGCGCAAGACCAAGCAGAAACTCGCAGACAACCAGAAGGCAGCAATGCAGACTGGAGGTGGGAGTCCAGCGCCACAGGAGGAGCTGGATGAGATGGAGGAAATGGTGTCCACAGTCATCAGTGGGGAGACGGTGGCAGGAGTTGGGGGACCGGACACTGCTCAACATGACCCGACACACCATCAACAGGGTGAGTAACCACCAGGGACTGGGGGGACAGGGAGAGATGGGCACAATGGCACACATGCACAATTAAGTAGAGCACATCTGCGGACAAACCATGTCCAAGAGTCACAACTCCAACCAAGAGCCCAATTTACCCAAGTCTGCAACATCACAGCACTGCATAAGCACAGAAGTGAAAGCCACACCGCCTGAAAGGGATAAGGGCCAGCCAAATCAGAGCTGAAGGGGCAACTCACCTACCATGCAGCACACACACATAAGATCCAGAGCACCACAACATTTACAACAATGTTGAACAAACAGCAACACCAGCACAACAGAACAGAGGACACAACAGCTGCCACTTGTGTGTGGAAAATGGCCATTCACATGTGGCACAGCAGGAAACTGTGAGATGATAATGTACTAGTACAACCCCACATCCCTGATGGTGCAGTAATGCATGTATGGCCGTGACCCAGATAGGCAGTGAGACACACATTGTCATGCAAATCAACACTCATCACAGTTGAATACAAGTGAAGGTGCGTAGACTTTATTAGCATATGCGTGTCAGTACGGCAAAGATAAGTGCCACAACATGCAGACCAATGCAGCAGTATGTCAGAACATGGGATGTTGCCAAGCGCCGCTGTCCACTCCGGGGGAGTGCCGCACCATTCACAGGTGTGTATTTACCCGCGTTGTTGTCCGCTCATGTATTCGGAGTCCAGGCGAATGCAGCTATGTCCACTGTCGTCGTGGGAGATGTGACCAGAACCCCAAGTTCCAACAAGGTGTCAGCACATGTGCAATGTGTTCCAAACTGTTGTGTCTGCAGGTACGTAGTTGCACGTCCATTAAAGCTAGTGCAGCTTCGTAGGCAATCATTTCCAACATGCGGTCGTTGTCGACTTCATCGAACAGGATGGCGAGGCTAACCATTAGCAGGTCCGGACAGATGTGCTGCGTCCACCCCCTTTCACCAATTAGCACTACAGCCCAATAGGGGAGCAGCTCAATTTGCTCACTGCACACGAGGAGTTCTGCAATCTCCCAGGTCCAGCTGCCAGCATGTATGCCAAGTATCCAGGCATCCCATAGATGGGTGTTACATTGACACTCATGGTCGTGGGCCAACAGGGGGCGCACACACAAGTCGAAATCCAGTTCGGCTACCGTCCTGTTGGATAGGCAGACATCCATGGACCACTCAAATATGCACGAGCGACAATGCAACACAGGCTGCACACAGGTGACGTTGGCAAGGCAGAAGCTCAGCCGGTAACTGATCCGCAGCACTACCAATGGCAGTGCCCCCAGTAAATGCAGCATACGTGCACGGTACAGTTCCACCTGACAGGGGTTGTGCAAGTGTCCGTGATGGTCTGCCATTGCATTAGTGGCTCTGGTTGAAGCGGCACTGTTCTGACCTGCGCCAGTTCTGTGGATGAAATGCCACAGCTCGGAGCAATGAGTTGTTTTAGTGTGCAACGGTTGTACACCTAGGTTAATGTGGGAGTAAGTGTGAAGGCCATTCCATGCAAGATAACTTCGAGCAAAGACTTCTGTGTGTGGGGTGTGTATACGTTGGTCTCTCGTCGGGCTGTGCGTAGTGTGGGAGTTGTCATCAGCTGCTATAGTATCTGTCAGGGGGTGCCGGGCACATGCAATTCTGAGGTCGGAGGTGTAGATGTGCTTCGGCCTGATAGCTCAGACAAAGGAGCATTCATCCCTAATGTTAGTTTCTCATCTGCTTGCTTTCAGGTACTGTGAAGTGGCTTGTTGGGGGTGGGGTGGGATGTGTGCGACTTTGGGATTCATGTTCGACATGTCTTGCATGTGGCAAATGAGCGGCATCACTGTGTGTAACGTTGCCTCACAGCTGCTCCTCCCTCCCCCCGAGCCTATTTACTTGAGTGCGCTGCGCGGTTGCATCACTGGCACTCCTACGGCACACCATTGTCATGCCTGTCTGCGCATGTCCACAAGCCTGACAACGACACTGTGATGTTGGCCATTGGAGGTGGGCGGCCACGTGAGTGTAGGCCTGTGGGAAGGATAGGGCGGACACAGACGTAGAGTTCATGCCTGGCTGAACTCGCGCTGCGATTAAGGCTAGGCATTTGGCTCATGCTGCGGCAATACAGATACACACAACACTTGGCATGTATGAGCCAAGACCCCGAGCGGCCTTGCGCTCCTTCATTTCCCCGTTCGTGCGAGCCCGCCCTCCGGGTGCATGCTACATTGCAACATTGTCGATTGCTGACTGGGTGGCGCCGACACTACAACAGAGACACACGCATTAGTTACTTCCTTGCCCAGGCCAGAACTGAACCACGCCCAGAGCCCCGGGGAAATCCTTCTCACCCCTACGCTGGCTTGGCGTACGCCGGCCCAGCCCACTCCGCTTACGCTTACAGGGGGGGCGACAAAGCTCCGTGTCCAAGGTCGTACCCACTGCCTGAGGTGACATGGTTGCGTCCGCTGTACACAGCACAATGTAATGTGGTAGGGCCCTGTCCCATCATGCATACATAATGACCACACGGACACACTTAGATAGATAATTGAACTGGCTACGGGCACGTGCGCCCGGCCACTTTTTATTACCAGGGTCACATGTCCAGTGACGCCTGTGCTGGATGGGTGTGGGGTGAGTGTAAGCCAGCCCTCAGGGAGTGGTTGGTGCTGGCAACAACTAGAACAGTGATCATCGGATCACACACACAGATTCAATCATAAAGGGTCCATGACTTGCAGTGCACTAAGGTAGGGGCACCAGAGCTGAGCGTGCTCATGTGAAGGAATTGTTAATGATTTGGTCCCTTCGGGATATTCCTGCTGCAGCTGCAGTGGGGTGTGGTACACCTGCCTCATCTTCATCATCATCGTCCCAGGTCTTCCCCACTGCCTGAGGTGACATTGTTGCGTCCGCTGTCCAAAGCACAAAACTCAATCATGAAGGGTCCATGTGTTGTGGTGCACTGAGTTAGTGGCACCTGAAGAGCTGAGCAGGGTATCAAGCTGATGATGGCATCCAAGACAGGTGTGAGCAACTTAGATAGGCTGGCTGTGGGACTCCTCCGACTCTGGCAGTTGTTGGTTGGAGGTGGTCCTGGCGGTGGTGGCGGGTGTGCAGTCAGTAATGATGGCGTGTCCTTTCATGTCAGGATTGGATTTGGTTTATGAGCCCTGCTGACCACAGTGTAGGCTGGAGGCAGCGGTCAGCGAGGGCCCACAGCCACGTGGCGATGACTTGTGGTGTACTGAGTTAGTGGCACCTGGAGCGCTCAGCGGGTGTGCAGCCAACGATTATGCGTCATCCAGGCGGGCCGCACTGGGGTCAATGTCTGTTGACTGGTGGTTTCCTCCATTAACAGAAATGTGGCACGATTTGAATTGTGGGACCTGCTGACTGCAGTGTAGGACTAAGGCAGTATCCGGCACACACATGACTCTGTGTTGCTGTGCCGCTGGATGCGCTGGGGGCCTGTGTCGCAGAGTCTGGAGGTCACGGCGGCGGACACATGGCAGGGTGAGGTGCGCCGCCCTGGCAGATGCGTTGCCCATCACGGAAGAGAACCACGCCCAGGGCCCCGGCCTTTTTATCAGCACTCCTACGCTGGAGTGGTGTACGCCGGCCCAGCCCACTGCGCTTCCGCTTACAGGGGGGGACGGCACAGCTACAAATCCAAGGTCTTCCCCACTGCCTGAGGTGACATGGTTGCGTCCACTGTCCACAGAACTACACACACCAGCAGTAGATGTCCACATGGACATGTCTGTGCTCTGCATTCTGTGGTCTGTCCAGCACATCACCGCCACACTTGGCATTGTGTACATTCTTCTTCATGGGTGAGTTGCCTCCTTCACACATACTTGGTTCCCACCTCTCCCCACATTCTGCACTTGTGTGGCTGAGGGGCCATGCCGTTTTCGGAAGGTCCGCTGTCTTGTCCTACGCTGCCTCGGTGGTAGTCCGGGGGGGTCTGGAGGGGGGTGGTCCTGGGAGTGGTGGCGGTGGGTGTTGTGGCCCTCTTGGGTCTCCGGGCTGCATGTTAATTGTCTCCATGGCATCTGTGGGTCTTCAGATGTGGCTCTGGGCTGGGCTCCCTTTCATACTGCAGGTAGTCGTCCTGCTTAGCACCAGCAGAAGGCAGGTGTTAAATCCCTGCTGCTAACGCGCCTTATCGCCTGTTTTTGGGTCGCATCGCAGTTCTGGTCGTTGAGAATCTCGCAAAGTGGTGTTTTTGTGTATTTTTGCATGGGAACGCCTACTCTGCATATCATTAGCGTTAGTTGTCTCTCTCATCCGTGGCGATGTTTTTTGCGGCAGCTATTGCTGGTAAACTGGTGATATCGGCAGTTTGCACCAGCTTGAGAATAAGGCGATAAGTCTATTGCCACTTTTGCGGCGCTAATGTGCCCATAAATCGGCGATAATTCCTTGAGAATATGCCCCATTGTGTACTGTTTAATTGCCATTCACTGTGTGATCACCTGCGCACCGAGGACGTATACATCTGTTGATCTGTCATTATTATAACAACTATAACACTCCTTTGTGTTACTACTAAGTGGGCCTAATGTTTTGTTCATCACAATTAACTACTATTGGCTTGACCAATTGAAATTATTTGTGATATATACCTTGTTTTATTTTCCTTGGAACCATAGTTACAACATTTATATGTTGTTGCCCCTGGTTCCAGGTGCAGGCACCCGGCTGCCCCTGTTGTAAACAATCAAAATAAATCCAGGGCAAGCAGATCTTAATATATGAATGTAGTCACCTAAAAAGGCCTCCTTTGATACGGTACACCAAAACCTCCTATAGTTATCACTATAAAAGCTGGATACCCCAGACAAACTCTTGAAATTCCTGATACAACTACACCAACAGATGTCAGGTATTACAGAAAGCCCACTGAAGACATTTCAATTACTGTTGATGTCCCACAGGGAACATTTGAGGCCGCACTTTTATTTACACTGTATATAAATGACAGCTGCTATTAGACATGATGAAATTGGATTCAACGCAGCTCGGAGAGGAAAAATGTTGATGTTGCTTTCGCTGATGATGCCATGTTTCCCTCCCTTATCAAGCTTTCAATGCTTTGTGCACTGAAGAGCTTCAAAACCTACTGCTATACAAAGAAACTTGAGATAAATTCAATCAAATAAAAATTATTGATAATGAACCAAAAGGTCTAGTTAAAACAAACATTTACCCTCAAATGGGCACAACTGGAAAATGGTTCACTCTTTGATTATGGTAGACATCGATTTTGACAGAAAAACACCATGGGCAGTTCTCTGCTGTAAATGTCATATCAGGAGAGACTCAATTAAAACAATTCTTAATATACAGAAGACGAAAAGCCACCACAGTCACAAAATGGAGCAGATTTAGGAGCTACAGCAAAGTGCATCAAAAGCAGAAAATAAATAAAAAATTCCTAGAAAGCTTTGTTACTGGATACAGGCACTCCATTAAGGCACTAAGACTGGAATTAGGTCTGGACCAAAAAAAAAGGTGATCCCATTGTGCCCAGTCCTAGTTTGGACTACAATGCAACATCGCATGATTAGTGTTGCAAAAAAATCCATGGGCGAGGCATGTCAAAAAACCCTCAAAACTGTAGGCAATATTAACTTTTGGGAAAATTCCAGTAAACTAAATGTAACAGGTCATCAGGATAAAAGCAAGGCTCATGGTCATTGATGCAAAACTTGGAACATTGGTATGGAACTATCTAGTAGTAAAATTGCACAGTTGCAAATTTACCATGACATACATGATTTAAACTGAAATAAGACAACCATTATATTAAAATGTTACCCTTGGGAACACTGTCCATTGAAGTCCCCTCAGCAAGGTTGTCAAATAATTAAGTACATACAGTCATATGCACTTGTGTCAGAAAATCTACAATTTTTTGTTTTTTGTACAACAACTAGCTATACTGGTAAGTTCTCTACCCGCTGTTTAAACAAGATGGATTCAACAACAGCGATGCAATTGCACAGTGCAAAGGAAATGATATGCTAGGTATCTTTCGTCATGTTTCAGCTTACATTGTGTCAGCATGGCAGCTCACAAAGTACAATCTTAGGAGGAGAAATTAATGGTTCTATAATAAGAACCAGAATACTTCAGTCTAATCTTTATCCACTGTTTATAAGAGTTCGAAGCAGCCCAGGTAGCTCTTAACTGGAAACATGCCTTTGTTGTTCCTCTGCTAAAAAAACCCTCTCTTGATCCTGCTAATCCAGAGAATTATAGGCCATCTCCCTCCTTCCCTTTTTATCAAAAGTATCTGAAAAATACATCAACCAGCAAGTTTCAGGTTTCATTGAGGAAAGGGATCTTCTACATAGTACACAATCTGGTTTCCGCCCCATTACAATACTGAGTCAGCCCTTTTGTTAGCCTCAGAGTCCATGCACCAGGCATTGGACAATGGGCACACTGCAGCTTTACTATTACTGGACCTAAGGCCGGCTTTTGACATCATGTCCCATGGCTGTCTTGTGGAGCGGTTATGGAGTTATGGTGTTGGCCGTAAAGCCCTAAAGTGGTTGGCATCTTTCCTGGAAAACTGCACTTTCCAGGTCCTCCAGAAGCCTTTCTGCTCCAAGGTGGTTCCTTTGCCTTAGGGAGTTCAACAGGTCTCCTTGCTGAGCCCTACCCTTTTTAATTTGTACATCTGCCCCCTGTCAGACTTCATTGTGTGACATGGCTTTGAAATAATATCCTACACCGACAACACTCAGTTGATCGTTACCTTGTCCCATAACTCAGCTGCTGCTGCCTTGGCTTTGAGGGCTTGCTTGTCTGAGGTATCCCACTGGATGGACCTTAACTGCCTGAAGTTAAACACAGGTAAGACGGAGGTCCTGATCCTTGGCAAGCAGCCTCGATCTGATCCTCAGCCTGGTGGCCAGAATTACTGGGTCCCTTTCATCAGCCTAACTTCAAGGTTAAAATATTTGGTGTTTGGCTTGATGATAAATCACTTTTGAGAGTCAAATCACACCCTTAGCAGGCAAGTTTTGGCATTATTAGATCTCTCAAATGTTTTATCTATCTCCTACCATTCTTGGCTTAGAAAACTGAGATCCCGGCTTTAATGGTCTCTATGGTGGACTATTGTAACGTCTTATACCTCTCAGGCTAGGATCAAAAGACTCAAGCGAGTACAGAATTATTTGGGCTCGCCTGCTGCTTAAACTCCGTAAGTGTGCATCTATGAGTAGGGCACTTCAGAAACTGCACTGTCTCCCAGTGGAAATGCACCTTTCTTTTAAGGCCCTATGCTACTGTTATAGGAGCAATAGGAAGACTGGGCCGATGTTTCTACACTCTTTTCTCGCTCCATACTCTCCTAGACGGTGCCTCAGGTCCTCGGAGGCACTGCGTTTGCAAGTGCCCAGAATCAAGAAAGCATGCGCTGGCCGTAGATCTTTTTGCTTTCTTGCTTCTAAACTCTGGAATTCCCTTCCGCGGCACCAGAGGCAATCCCCGTCAGAGCCTCAGTTTCTCAAAAACCTTAAGACTTAGCTTTTTTAGGCCCCCCCCCTCTCCCGTTTGTCTCCTCAATTTGTTTACGATTGCTCCGCGCTGGGACACTCCTCACAGGAGTAACTATGCGCTCTATAAAACTTGTATTATTATTATTATTATTATTATTCCTTTTTAAGCCAATTTCTTAATACAAAAGCTGTAATGGGTCTCCTTTACCACAAGAAAGAAAATAGAATTAGACATGCCCCTTACTGTCATTTACCTTTCTCTGTAATCCACAACAAGGCCGACACAATTACTTCAATCTAAAATTAAAAACAAAATCCCCACCTGCAACCTTTGTGCTGTTTTTGGTGCTACTATTCAGAGAAGGTTCTCCCTTCTCAAAAGAAACTTGTTTGTGGGTTCTTGTAATACAGTGGATTATTATTTGGGTTTGGCAACTCCTCACCTTAAGCAGTACCAACACTTTGTGTCAAGGTTAATCCTCAAAGTCACTAAATTAACCTAAGCTCAACCCTTTGGTAGCTATGGCACAGGGCATACAGGCTTAACCTAGGGCAATGTGTGAAATATTTATGCAGTACCAAAGCAGCAGTAAAGTAAAAAACCCAAGCAATAAATTCCCTGATTAAATTAGAAAAAAAGAGTAAACTGTAATAAACAAAATGACACCAAAACATGAAAAATCTAATAAGGGAAATCAGAGATACAGCTCTTTGTGTTTTTTTTCTAGTAAAAATGGCACCTAAAAGCACCTACACCAATGATAGTCTAAGGAAACTGTACTCTAGACTGGGACCTAGGGGTAATTTCAGGCTGACTTCAATGGAGTCTGGATAAGATGCACTATGTGGGTTGGTCCCGGTGAAAGTCTGAAAGTCCAAAATTTTCACAAAAAATGTAGGTCCCACTTCAGAAATAAACTTTGTTGCTTTTTTGAAGAAAACCATTGGCATCTCTTCTAAGTTCCAACACAGAATGGGACTTTGCCACTTTTTGGGAGGTGTGAGGATCTTTCAGCAGGGCAAGGCTGAAAGCCAATTCTATGCAGTGAAACTGCTGCTTGGATACTTTTTCTGGCGGGTCCTTTGCAGTTCTGGAGGAACATTTTTCAAAAGTTTCCAAAGTTTCTTCTGGTGCCTAACCAACCTAAGGCTTACACTTCTAAGGCCCCCGTGACTTCAGGGAAAAGCATGTAGAGACTCACAGGGTGTAAAGCAGAGGCCCACTGCAAAGTCCAGTTTATGTCCCCTTGCCACTCTTCAGCGGTCCCTTCAGAGAAAAAGGCATCTAGCAACTTGTTGTGTCCCTATAGCCACACAGTAGGTCAACCAACTCACCCTTGGAGTCCACTTCTTTGCCATGGGAACAAGACGAAGCAGGTCCAGTCCTTCAGAACTCCTCTCACCAACCCCCACCAATGACCTCATCAATGACACAAACAACTTCAAGAACTGGATCACCACTTATGCCAATACCCTGGTGCCCCTGTAAAACACCAAACCCAAAAGATCCAACAAACATTCTAGCTGGTACAACACTGATCTCAGAGAATCCAAGTGACCTTGGAAACTACTTGAAAGGAAATGGAGAACCACCCCAGGAACTACCACAAGAAACACCTACAAGGCCTCATTTAGACATCATCACCGTCAAGTAAAAGAGACCAAGAAAAAGGCCCTGACCTAGACAATTGAATATAGCACCAACAACTGCAAGGAACTTGTTGCCATCATCAAAGAATTCACCAACTCACCAGCTGCAACCCAAACCATCACCATGGCACAAGAACTGTGCAACAACCTCTCCTACCTCTCTGAAACCACCAAGCTCTATAGCAACTTCGAACACCAGCCACCCTGACATCGACCTACCCAGCCTTCTAACCTCATCAACCAAAGACTACCAACTGACAGCATGGAACCCTCTACACATCAAGGAAATTGCAGCAATAATGAAGACAGTTCACTCAAAGTCCCCCACAGACCCGTGCCCCCACCATATCTACAATCTGGGAAGAGCTATAATTTGTGCTGCGCTCACTTCCATCATCAACACCTCCCTCAAAACTGCCACCTTCCCAGATAGCTGGAAACATGCCAAAAGCACTGCCCTACTCAAAAAAACCATCAGCCGAACCTGAAGTATTCATCAACTACCAACCCATCTCGCTGCTCTCTTACCCAGCCAAAGTCATCAAGAAGACCATCAACAGATCACTCTCAGACCACCTAGAATGCCACAAACTTCTACACAACTCAGAATCAGGATTCCAAAACAACCACAGAAGTGAAACAGCCCTCATCACTGCCACAGACACCTTACGCACCATCCTTGATAGTGGACTGAGCACCGCCATCATCCTCCTCTATCTCTCTGCCGCTTTCTTTACCATCTCCCACTACACACTCATCACCAGTGCTGTAGCACCACTGGGCACAACACCTCAGGGTCATTTAACTTGGTCCTGGGATGGATCTGGAACTGTGCTGTGAGGGGTCGGATATAGAGGATCCAATCCAGTCATCGAATGAGAACCAGGAATTGGATAACTGACCCATAAGCTAGTGATTAGATTCAGGTATATGACTCTCAATATTACACTATACAAGTACAGAATTATTACTGCTAAACCAAATCACCTGAAGAACTTTGTTGAGCAAGTAATTCAGTTAAAGCTATACAAAATAGTAACATTAGGACCTGTTGACCTCTCCATTGGAATTCCCTCCGCCATACCTCATTTAAACTATGGAAATGCACAATCAATTATTGGAGACTAGTCATAGAGAGACAGAAACAGGATTTGTAAATGGTTAGATTCATCAGTCTTTTGAAAGTAAGATACACCAATATAAGGCATTAAAAGTTAATAGTACAAAATCATCAAATTGGTCTCTTTGGGCCATCAATTGCCAAAGTTCTAGAAGGAAAGTTCTGGAAAGGCCATTGATCGTGTCAGTTCATAGATTCTCTCCCAAGGGGGAAAGAAGTCTGGGAATTGCACACAGCGTACCAGCCAGGAGAGTCCGCCAGTCCGATAGTTGTCTCTAAGGCCGATAGGAAGTAATCTGCGTGGGAAAGGTGGCAAAAAGAATGTGTGTTCCAATCATCAATCCAAGTGATATTATATTTTCACAGTACCGGGGTGGCACCTTCTAGGTTACCTCATCAGATCAGACAACTCATTGCATTGGTCAGTTCATATAGGGTGCTTGTCATGAGACATAAAGAAGACACATTTTTTGGGAATATAGGTGTTTCAGGTTACATAAATGATCAGATCATCCTGTACAGGTGGACCTTTAAAAAGAGACCCTTTAACAAGGAGTATGAACAAGTTCAAAAGGGCAGTTTCCCAGGCAGATGTTCCTAGTGTAACAATAATTGTATCCAATAGTCCTTGTAAGACCATGAGAATTCCTGAAACAGGATACAGTTGCAATACATTTGTAATATTGAGATATTCTCTCACTGAGACAGAGTCGAGCAAGAACAAAGGAAAAATATACACAAACAAGCAATCAGGCTATTTGAATTTAGGCTAATATAAGCAAGAATTTAAGCAATCAAATATGCAATTTCAGTATGAATTATGACATTTAGATATGACTTGCATTGTAATTATGTGCTTAAAGTATGTTAGTCCATTGTAAAGGACATGGGTAGCTATAACATACTACTGCATTTCGAAAGTACCAACATGTCACTTTATCTCAAAATCTTAAAACTTAATTTTGTTTTAGGCACATTACATTAGTACATATATAAAGATTATTCTGTGAACGTTTCAGTAAAATCAGAATTAGCATTTACGTGCAACACCATTTCTTCTTCGCAGTTGATGCACATGAGCAAAAATAGTAATAAGCAACTCAATATTTGAGCATGATGTTATAAAATTTGTGTTTAGTTCTATTAAATCTTCACATATATCATTATCCGAATAAAAACCTATTTAATAATACTTTCACACAAGTGAGTCATTACTTTCACATTTCTAATTCACATTAAAAGAATACCATAGAATCTTAGTAAGTACACACCTGTTATTCAAATGAGCCATTGTACGTCTACTCTACTCTTTTCTGCATGCTTTTATGAAGCAGTAACTAAGTTTCTCTATAACTATATCTCAAAACACTACAACATGAATGAGCATCAATTGTGCATGTTTGTCGTTTTTTTCAGAAGGTGAAAAAATGTTGTTTTATATGTCAAGTTATGATTAAGCAGTTTATCTGCTTCATTACCAGACTACACACAGTAGGAATACAAGGAGCAGCCCTCAAAAGGATAGCTTTTTTTCTCTCCAGAAGAACACAGTGAGTCAGACTCTTACCGTTCACATGAAAACCCAAGGACCACATCTGCGGAGTCCCACAGGGATCGTCACTCATCCCTTGTTAGAAATGGGGGTCTCTAGTTGACAATGGTTTGCACCTTTGTCCAAGTAGGGACCCTTGTTTCTAGTCAGGGCAAAGGAGTTACGCGCTTAGACAACCCTTGCTCATCCCTTGGTAGCTTGGCACGAGCAGGCAGGCTTATCTCAGAGGCAGTGTGTAAAGCATTTGTGCACACATACAGTAACACAGTGAAAACACTACAAATGGACACCACACCAGTTTAGAAAAATAGGAAATCTTTATCTAAACCAACCAAGACTAAAACGATAAAAATCCACCATACATATATCAAGATAGCATAAAAAGTAGGTTATTCACAAAAATAAAGCTTGTGGCGCAAATAGCTCCGCCTGGGGCTATATGACGTTATGGCAACTGAAAATCCCAAAGTACGGCGCTGACCACAAGATACGCGGCATCAGGCCCGGAATCACATGGACCCCAAAGAACAGTACCTTGGTAAACGATGAAAACAAAGACAGTGCCCGGCGTTGGGGAGATGATGCTTCGTTGGCGCCGGGTGACTTCAGTTCCTTACGACCACGCGATGGAGGCGAGGCGTCGGTTCCTTACTGTTGCGAGGGAGGTAACGTCGCGGTGGCATTGAGGCATCGGTTCCTTTCGACGATGCAGGGTCAATGGATTTGAGAGGTCACCCACGTCAGGTATCGGCTCCGCGATGACGAATCCTGGGTGTCGGTGAGGTCGGGGCTGCAGTGCGAGTCGGGGCAGTGCGTTGTGAGCATCACGAGCGGTGCCCTCGGCTCCGGTGCAGACAATGGCCTCAGTGATGCCATCTGAGTCGATACGGTGCGGCGTCGGCAGGCATAGGGGCTGCAGTGCAAATCAGGGTGGTACACTTCACAGGGGAGCCCATGGCTTCATTACAAGTCGCAGTGTCGCTCGGCGGCGTCAATGTTACTTTTTCCCTTTGTGGCAGCTGAAACAGCAGTTCCAGATGCAGGAAACAGGGAGTGAAGTCTTTGTGTCCCTGAGACTTCAGAACAGGAGGCAAGCTCTACACCAGGCCCTTGGAGATCTTCTTCAAGCAGGATGCACAGCACAGTTCAGTCTTAGTCCTCTCCTTGGCAGAAACAGCCACTGCAGTCCAACCCCATACAGCACACAGCACAGGGGTAGTACTTCTCCTTCAGCTTTCCCAGTTTTTCTCCTTGGCAGAGGTTTCTCTTGAGTCCAGAAGTAATCTAAAGTTCTGGGGTCTGGGACCCAATATTTATACTGTATTTCTCTTTGTTCTCTTGTAGCAGAGGGGCTCTGTGCCCATTCAAAACCAGTTCTGTCCTCTCTGGCCCAGCTTCCTAGCAGGAGGTGGAGACAACATTGTCCAGGGCAGTCCAGGCCTATTCAGGTGCAAGGGAATCTCCTCCCACTACTCTAAATGCAGCCCAGGTCTCTTCAGTCCATCCCTGACTCACCCAGGAAAGGCAGGACACACCACAACCCCATAATGACTGTTTGCAGAGAATGCACACCCCCAGCCCCTGTCACTCCAAAACCAGACGGTCAATCCACAACCCAGCAGAGGCACAGAGGATGGCTAAGAAAGAAAATAAAACTTATACCAAAGGGAGTCACCGTCCCTCAGTGGAGATGGAGAGAAGGGAAGTAGGGGGTACTCTTGTTGTGTGCTACTCTGCTTGTGGGAGGCAGGGTGTCCTCATCTTGATGCCCTCACACACCCTGAAGGATGTCATGCTTCATCATTGGGCTTTTGCTCCTCGTCGGGCCGGCGCTGCAATGCCCTACGGGTCCCCCGAAGGGTCTCTTTTTCTGAGATCTTTTGATGAAGCCGTATGGGTGCTTGGGTGTAAGTGGCAGTGAAGTCCTAGAAAGTGTATTAAAAAATGGCTAGACAGACGTATAAGATCAATGATTAGTGCTCAGAGAATGGTGTTAGGGTTGTTCTGTATCAGTATTTTTAATTTTTATTTATTTTTATCGAGTAGGCGTGAATCGTATAAATAGAGTCAAAAATTCAAAAGTGAAAAGGTTCTATTATCCAGTAAGCTTGTGAACCTTTTAAATCTAGGTAAGTAATACCGTTAGGCACTACCATTGATGGCAAACCTCGAGACGCTGTGTTTTTATGCGTAAGTACTTAGATAATATATCTCACCCCTTAGTAGGTAGGGTAAGATCCCATGAGATCAGTGAGGGTCACTTGAGAGCTATAATGGGAAGGAAGAAAAAAACAGAAAACCACAGGTGTCATTTTTACAGGGCTTCCTAAGGCTCTAAGTTATAACTCACAGTTGGTTTTTTGAAATTGAAGGGAGAGGATGCCGCCATGGGCAGGATCTGTCCTGGACTGATCTTGCCTCTTAGTTACTCACAGTTCTCTTGGTGCATCTGGGCTGTGTCACCTGTGTGCCTCTCGCTGTCCCTGCCGATGGGAAGTGAAAATTCTGCCTCCTTTTATAGGAGTGGCCTGCTTCCGGGTGGGGAGTTAATTGTTTAATCACTGCATTGATTGGCAAGTTTTGGTTGTTACTATAGGTGCCCTTTTGGAGTGGTGTTTTCTATGATAAGTTCATATGGGAAGGTTTTGGTTGTTACTATGGGTGCCATCTTGGAGTGGTATCTACTATGACAAGCTCGTATGAGGAAGTTTTGGTTGTTACTATGGGTGCCATCTTGGAGTGATATCTTCTATGAAATGCTCATATGAGAGATATTCACGGGCTGTTGAATCTCTGTGTGCTGATAATTGTTATGTGTCGCTGGTACGGTGATCTTACTTAAAGGGGGCGATGCATGTCTTGTGTATGAAGTTATATATCTAATGTATTGGTGCGGCGCGCAATAGGCAGAATCTCGGTCGCCATCTTGTAGTGGGTTCTTGTGATATATGTGATAAATGAAGTATCCCTAGTGGGCTGATGAATCGCAATAAGGTGTCACCGTATTTGTTGGTGTTATTTGTGGTGCACTAGTGTCCTCTTTGTCAGTTTTTATAGTTGGTGTATCATTTTGCGGTGGGTGGTGCATCTCGGAGGTCTGCTGACATAGTCTTCACTATAGTGTTTATGAATGTCACACTGGTGAGATCGATGTCAAGGGTTGGATTCCTATAGTACCTCAATCCAAGGTATTTCATCGTTAAGACCCTGGGTGTTCGTTTGGAGGCGGTGCACCCATCTTTGATCTTTTTGGAAGAGGATTTTTGTTGTCCAGAGAGGATTGGACTCAATGATGGTCCAATTGACTTGGTCTGGTGTATGTCCCTTTTCGATGTAATGCCTGCTCATTTTGGTGGTGTTCCTACCGCACCGGATGTTGCTCCTGTGCTCATTCACCCTTGTTTTTATAACTCTAGAGGTCATCCCTATGTATAGTAGGTTGCAAGGACATTTCACCATGTAGAAGCAATTTTTTGTGTTGCAATTGGTGTGTCTCTTTTGTGTCCACTCTTGGTTCTTTAATTGGATCGTTTTGGTATGTGCTGTGAGCGGGCAGACATTGCAAGTCCCGCATGGGTAGTGTCCCTTGAGCGTTGGCAGGTCCCATAATGTCCTCTGGCTGTCCCCTTGTTTTTTCTGTGGTCTCGTGTGGACAACGATGTCTTTTATGTATTGTGTACGTCTGAATGCGAATCTTGGGTGTTGTAGTTGCATTTCGCCTGTGTTCAAGATGTTCCAATGTTTTAATAGGACCTTTTTGACTTGATTGGATTGAGGTGTGTAAGTTGTGACACATGTAATTGTTTCATCTTTTCGCTTTTCTTGTGTTTCCAGAAGCGCTCCTCGATGGTTGTTCCGTGCGCGTTTCTTGGCAGACTATATGATTTTTTGTGGGTAGTCTCTATTTTCCAGATTTTTGCTAAGTTCTGCTGCCTGTATTTCATAATCCTGGGTAGTGCTGCAATTTCTCCTCAGCCTGAGGAATTGGCCGAAGGGGAGATTTTGTCTCAAGGCTTTGGTATGGTGGCTGTCGTAGGGCAATAAGCTGTTGCGATCTGTGGACTTCCTATATGACGTGGTCGACAGTTTTCCATCTTTGAAGAGAATTAGTAAGTCCAGGAATGGTATTTCTTCACTTGAGGTTGATAGTGTGAATTTGAGGAATGGGTCCTGTTGGTTGATCCAGGAGTGGAATTCTTTACATCGATCCTCTGTCCCCGTCCATAGCATAAGTACATCGTCTATGTACCGTTTCCACTCTTTTATTTCTGATTTGAAAGGATTAGTTTCTGGTAGGATATGTTGGGCCTCGTAATGGGCCATGTATAAACATGCTAGGCTTGGCGCAAATGTACTGCCCATACAAGTTCCATGGATTTGTTGATAGTGTTGGTCGTGGAACTTGAAGAAGTTGTTCTTCATGGCGAGTTCTGCGCATTCCAGGATGAAGTTAATGGGTTGTTGTGTGGGAGGATCACTGTTTCTCAGGGTTTCTTCAACTACTCTTAGTGTGGCTTCTTGTGGAATGTTTGTATATAGTGCCTCCACGTCGAGTGTTACTAGTAAAGTGATTTCCTCACGTCCTCTGATGTTTTCGATGAGGTTGATGGTCTCCTTGGTGTCCTTGAGGTATGACAGTGTTGCTTGAACTAGTGGCCGTAGAAAACGATCACAGTAATGACTCAGTGGCTCGAGGATGGAGTTGATCCTTGAAACTATTGGTCTGCCAGGTGGGGGCATGATGTTTTTGTGGATCTTTGGTAAGACATAGAAATATGGCGTCGTTGGTTTAGTGTTCACTAGGTACTCCGCTTCGTTCTTGGTGATCCAACCATTCGATAGTGCTTCCGTCACAGAGATGTTGATTCTTCTTGTGAGGGAATCCGTAGGGTCTGTGTCTATTTTGTGGTAGTATTTCGTGTCAGCTAGTTGTCTTAGACATTCATTATTATAGTCTGTGTTAAGGATGACAATAGCTCCGCCTTTGTCTGCAGGTTGTCCACACGAGACCACAGAAAAAACAAGGGGACAGCCAGAGGACATTATGGGACCTGCCGACGCTCAAGGGACACTACCCATGCGGGACTTGCAATGTCTGCCCGCTCACAGCACATACCAAAACACTCCAATTAAAGAACCAAGAGTGGACACAAAAGAGACACACCAATTGCAACACAAAAAATTGCGTCTACATGGTGAAATGTCCTTGCAACCTACTATACATAGGGATGACCTCTAGAGTTGTAAAAACAAGGGTGAATGAGCACAGGAGCAACATCCGGTGCGGTAGGAACACCACCAAAATGAGCAGGCATTACATCGAAAAGGGGCATACACCAGACCAAGTCAATTGGACCATCATTGAGTCCAATCCTCTCTGGACAACGAAAAACCCTCTTCCAAAAAGAGCAAAGATGGGTGCACCGCCTCCAAACGAACACTCAGGGTCTTAACGATGAAATACCTTGGATTGAGGTACTATAGGAATTCAACCCTCGACATCGATCTCACCAGTGTGACATTCATAAACACTGTAGTGAAGACTATGTCAGCAGACCTCCGAGATGCACCACCCACCGCAAAATGATACACCAACTATAAAAACTGACAAAGAGGACACTAGTGCACCGCAAATAACACCAACAAATACGGTGACCCCTTATTGCGATTCATCAGCCCACTAGGGATACTTCATTTATCACATCTATCACAAGAACCCACTACAAGATGGCGACCGAGATTCTGCCTATTGCGCGCCGCACCAATACATTCGATATATAACTTCATACACAAGACATGCATCGCCCCCCTTTAAGTAAGATCACCGTACCAGCGACACATAACAATTATCAGCACACAGAGATTCAACAGCCCGTGAATATCTCTCATATGAGTATTTCATAGAAGATATCACTCCAAGATGGCACCCATAGTAACAACCAAAACTTCCTCATACGAGCTTGTCATAGTAGATACCACTCCAAGATGGCACCCATAGTAACAACCAAAACCTTCCCATATGAACTTATCATAGAAAACACCACTCCAAAATGGCACCCATAGTAACAACCAAAACTTGCCAATCAATGCAGTGATTAAACAATTAACGCCCCACCCGGAAGCAGGCCACTCCTATAAAAGGAGACAGAATTTTCACTTCCCACCGGCGGGGACAGCGAGAGGCACACAGGTGACACAGCCCAGATGCACCGAGAGAACCGTGAGTAACTAAGAGGCAAGATCAGTCCAGGGCAGATCCTGCACATGGCGGCATCCTCTCCCTTCAATTTCTAAAAACCAACTGTGAGTTATAACTTAGAGCCTTAGGAAGCCCTGTAAAAATGACACATGTGGTATTTCTGTTTTTTTCTTCCTTCCCATTATAGCTCTCAAGTGACTCTTACTGATCTCATGGGATCTTACCCTACCTACTAAGGGGTGAGATATATTATCTAAGTACTTACGCATAAAAACACAGCGTCTCGAGGTTTGCCATCAATGGTAGGGCCTAACGGTATTACTTACCTAGATTTAAAAGGTTCACAAGCTTAATGGATAATAGAACCTTTTCACTTTTGAATTTTTGACGATTCACGCCTACTTGATAAAACCAGGGTATGTTCACAAATAAAAAATAAAAATACTGATACAGAGAACAACCCTGACACCATTCTCTGAGCACTAATCATTGATCTTATACGTCTGTCTGTTTGTCACCTAGTTATAACCTCCTTTTTAACAATTTTTAGAAAGATCACAGCACCTTTTAGCTCACGTATACATACCCCGACCATTAACAGCAATGATCACGCTACGAACTACAAGCACCTGGCCCTCCAATGGAGAACCCAGACCTGAGCATAACTTCCATTGGTATTAATACCCTAATGGCAAATTGTATCTTTGTTTTTTGACTCTTGTCGTTTCAGAATCTCTACTCCTTTCATTTATCCAGGGGCACCGAAATTTTCGGGCAACTGTAGATATAACTTTCTTATTCGGTCCTGACGAAGCGCCCTGGATCTCCCCCTGAGACCACTGAAGCGCGAAACATGTTGATCATAACATATGCCCACTAGGGATATATAATCACCCAGCTACCAAGGGACATAATACCCCTTAAAGCAGCTCCATACACTTTGTTTTAATAATGACAGAGGGATCACTTTATTAAAAATTAATCACTTTCCCTTCAGCCATTTTTTAATACACTTTCTAGGACTTCACTGCCACTTACACCCACGCACCCATACGGCTTCATCAAAAGATCTCTGAAAAAGAGACCCTTCGGGGGACCCATAGGGCATTGCAGTGTCGGCCCGACGAGGAGCAAAAGCCCAATGATGAAGCATGACATCCTTCGGGGTGTGTGAGGGCATCAAGATGAGGACACCCTGCCTCCCACAAGCAGAGTAGCACACGACAAGAGTACCCCCTACTTCCCTTCTCTCCATCTCCACTCAGGAACGGTGACTCCCTTTGGTATAAGTTTAATTTCGGGAGCACGGGTCACCAGACCTTTTAGAATAGGTCCTAGAGTCCCCCTCTTTTGATAAATAGGATAAGCAAGAAAATAGCCACTTTCTAAAAGTGGTATTTTCAAACACACAATTTAAAAATCACCTTTACTAAAAGATTCATTTTTATATTCTGAGTTCAGGCATACTAAACTCCAGCTTTATATCTTGTCCCCATGAGAAGTTATACATGAAGAAGTTACAAAGTATTCCCCATTCTATCCTATGGGACAGATAGCCTGTCAACATGAAAAATGAAATACACTATATTTCACTATCAGGACATGTCACACACATCAGTACATGTCCTACCTTTCACATACACTGCACCCTGACCGAGGGGGGTACCTTAGGCCTACCTTAGGGGTGACTCACATGTACGAAAATTCGCACAAATTTATATAGGATCTGCGCATTTAGACAACATAAACTATGGGATTGGTGTCCAGACTGATTCTAGACACCCCCAAAGGATATGTCAGTCTGTGGACCAGCTAGCTCACAGTGCCACTATGAGCTCCTCTTACCAAGGAGCAAATAGTTTCTGGCAACTATTGAACATGCCAACCCTGAACCCTCAGGGATCGTGGAAACAGTACAGTACTTTTTGCTCAGTCACTCAGTCTCAGAGAGATACCCAGATTAAACGGTGGGTACGTTTTCAATAAGCATTTATAGAGCCAGCGTCATTCTAGTATAAAATATGTGTGCTGCAACAACCATTAGACAGAAACATATGTATACAGTTATAAGCACCAACAGACTAAAGAAAAGGTAGAATTCTACCATAGTGTTAAAATCATGAATATATGCTGGCATATGGATACATGACAGTAATAATGCGTGCTCCTACGATGATAACCCTAACTAGACGTTCCTAGCATGTATGTAGGCGTATAGCCAAGAATCCCCCTAGGAAAGAGCCAACCCCTTTACCTGATGTGAGAGAATGAAGACCCCGTCTTGGTCTCGAGTTGTACACCCCGCAAGGGATGTCAGACCACTGCGTGCTGGAGTGTCTGCATGCAGGGACCTCAGAGTCTCCTCTCAGCATGGAAGTCTTTTTCTCCTCTCCCTACCCAGCGAAGATGTGGTAGTTATATATCCGAAAGGTACCCTCATGGGTTCTACCTAGATGTGTCATGGTAGTTGTGGGCATGTCGGGCAAGGAAGACGATAGTGGTGACCCTTATACAGAGTTATGATTCAGAAGATGGTAATCCTGTAGTGATACTGAGAATCCTCATGCATAATACATGAGGCTAGTTTTTGGAGTAAAAGGTCAGCGCCAGAACCGTTATGTAGAGCAATGGTAGGACAAATATAGGGAAAAGGTCGCACAACTACCTACCTAGGCCTATATCGGGGTACATTGGGGTTCATAACAGGCAAGTGGGTGCACTTGCCAGGTTGACATGGCAGTAGAAACTGCGCGCAGACACTGTAGTGGCAGGTCTGAGACTGAGGCTGCTTGCATGGGTGGCACAAATTAGTGCTGCAGGCCCACTAGCAGCATTTGACTTACATGTTCTGGGCACACACAGCTAGGGACTTAGTAGTAAGTCAAATAAGCCAATCATGGAAACACCAATCCATAAACACAATTTACATAGAGAGCACTTGCACTTTGGCACTGATCAGCAGTGGCAAAGTGCCCAAAGCATTTAGACCAACAAAAATGAAATCCAGCACACAGCAAAAATTCCGGAGGCAGATGCAAAAAGATAGTGGAAAACCACGCCAAGTAAGCTAGGTCTAACAGCCCTATACTTTTCATAATAACCATGACTGCTCTGGCAAATACCATCAGATCCCATGGAATCAATATCATCTCCTATGCCAAAGACACCCAGCTAATTTTTTCCATCTCAGATGATGCCGTCACCACCAAGACAAACTTCAAACAATGCATGGCCAATTGGATGAAAGAAAACTGTCTCTATCTTAACACCGACAAAACTAAAGTGCTAATCTTCAGGGAAAAGAGCTCACCTTGCGACTCCATCTGGTGGCCCACTGATCATGGACCCGCACCCACCCCAACCAACCATGCTAGGAACCTCTGCTGCATCCTGGACACCAACCTCACTATGAAGTCCCAGGTCAACACCGTCACCTCCTCATGCTTCCACATACTCCACATGTTATGTAAAATCTTCGAGTGGCTCCCACTAGACACCAGACGTACCATCACGCAGGCCCTAATCACAAGCAGATTGGACTACTGTAATGCATTCTATGACAGCAACCCAACCCATCTTCTTCACTGACTTTAATCCATCCAAAATGCCACGGCCAGACCCATCCTTGACCTCCCCTGCTGAATCCACACCACACCACTCAAAACGTCTCACACACGCATTCAAGTCATTACACAACATGGGACTAGCATACCTCTATCACCGGCTTCACTTCCACCAACCCACAACAGAACTTCACTCAGCATCACTCGCGCACACACCCTGCATCCACAGAAGCAGAATGGGAGGTTGGCCATTCTTCTACCAAGTCGCCAAGTCCTGGAACGACCTCCCGCAACACATCAGGGCCTCCTCCTCACTTCTTGACTTCCACAAGAAACTTAAGACTTAGCTATTCATCTAGTTTCTTGTGGGACCATTGGGATTGCCTGTATTCAGACCCAGTTTCAGCACATGCCTATAATTACCTACTCAGTGTCTGGATACCCTCACGGGTGGCAAGCAGCGCTCTAGAATTCTAATTACATTACATTCTCAGGTCACAGACAGCAAGTCTAGTCCTCTTCTGATCTTCTGCATGTCCATAAAGTATACTGAGGAGGTGCCTTGGAAGCCACATTTATGCCTGGCACCAGCTGGTAAGTAGGGGTGAACCCTGACTCTTCCTTTATCAATGGGGGGCGTTCCCAGGGGCAAGTCTACCCACTTTTGCGCAAGTTCCTGTTTGTCATACTGCAAACAATCCCACAGTGCACCTTATTTCCAATGTCAAGATGGAGAATCCTTCTCCCTTTGTGAAATGCTGGTGGCACTACCCATAGGTGTGGTCTGGGAAATGAGCAGTAGCCTCATCTGTGCTTACTCAAAACTAGGCCAGGGCGGAGCTCGCTAAGTTACTGGAAAACTCAGCTGAATTCTGCAGAGTTCCACAAGTGGGCGAAGTTGTAATGTATTTCACAAATGAAGCTGCAAAAGAAGGATAGCAGTTACTTTGATCTTCCACAAGGTGGCAGTATCAACATACATTCAGAATTCTTGATTAAAATGTCCATAATCAGTGGAAATAGGACGATAGATTTACTATCTTGTCCCGCCATTTGAATACCCTGCCCCTTCTCCCGCCGTTTGAATAGAGTGCGAAGTATTATTCTCATTCTGACTCTCTCTGAGTTGACCTGAGGATGTAACCAAATTGACCATCCAAGATAGCTGCCATGAGAACTGAGCGACGGATGTTCCACCATCTGGGCAATGATACTAGCGACTGGGTGAGTATGCTGATGGTTGCCCTGGGGCACTGGGCTGTAATTAGAGGTGCACAGCAGATTAGCCTATGGCAGGAGGAGGTTTTACAGGAGGTCATACAAATGTCTTGCTGCAGTGCTCAAGGCTTGTCTTGGTTCTGGTGCGTGCATGGACCCGTTATTTAATTGGTGTTCAGTGCAGTCCAGTTCCTGGGGAGGGAGATCCAGGGGTTCTGCAATGCATGCCTGAAACACACACTGGCAGCTCTCACACTAGCAGGCCGGTGCCCCGCTGCTAGTCACGGCAATGCCAAAGAGGTGAGGCTGCAACTATGCACAGAAGTTTTGACCGAGCTGAGGCTGAATTGTGCATTAAATACAGTCTACCCAGGGCATTCAAGTGGTATGGGCGTGCACAGAGTATTGTTAAGGAATCTTGTGAGAAGCAGAGTTAGTGGAACGAGGTGCTG
Source organism: Calotriton arnoldi (assembly GCA_963921515.1). NCBI lineage: Eukaryota > Metazoa > Chordata > Amphibia > Caudata > Salamandridae > Calotriton > Calotriton arnoldi. Next base: position 4,796,308 of record CAWUFW010000205.1, read on the forward strand.
GGGAGGGGGCAATTGGGAGGGGTGACGAATAGAGTAGTGTACCAGTGTGTGCAGGGAAACATGTGAACAAATACAAATGTCCCTTTAGCAAAAAACGATAAAACAGACTTTTGGCAGCACGCGTTTCAAACAACAAGTCGGGCACTCACCGTAGCAAATGGCAGGTAATCATTCACGGTACCACCAACCTCGGAGTCAGGAGGACACTGAATGTCTGCACGAAGCACACTGATGAAGGACTGACCCGGTTCCAGGAGTTGTGTGCTGGGTACAGTGCACATAGTCAGGCTTCCAAATACAGGCCCTGGAGAGGCATGTGCTTCCTCCCTGTGGCCGACATGGTGGGCCCTGAGCTACAGGCCGTAACACGGGACCGCTGACTGGGATGAGCGGGTCTGCCGCGGCATGTAAGGACTCGAGACACCCGCGACACCTCCTCCTTCTCCTCACCAGCTGTGACATCTTGTTGTAAAGGAACGGGCATGAACAACATGGATTCGCTGGTGAGGGAGGGGTAATAAAATCCCATTATTTCTGATCATGCTCCTTGGAGCCTGCTAAGCGTCCCTTTCCAGGCCCACACACGTCACTTCCCCCTTCCATTGCCTCTCCCAACCCTTCTCCCCTTGCCTCGGGCTGGTTGCGGCTTGCCTTAAAGTCACAAACATCAACATCAAGCACACAGAGAGGATCCTTTGCACGATTAGTTATGGGCTGAGCAGCGATTTTTGTCGAACTTTGCGCTCCGAGTGGAGCGCGGAGTTGCAACAACTCTGTGAACTCTGCCTGCAGAGTAAAGTTTACTGCCTAGGGTTACTCAAAACTGCTCTGGGAGTGGCTTTCCTCCCACTGGGTTTGGTGCCAGCCTGACTATGGGGACAATGACTGGGCCTTTCCATTTGTCACTTGACATTTACTTGTGACAGGACAAGCCCATTTGAAGTTAATTAAGTTTTAGGGCCCACCCTAACTAGTATTACTGCCAAGAAAGGAAAAACACTTTCCCACAGCCAGGCCATTATCCATGCTTGGGGGGCAGTTTTCACACCTCATTAAAGTCAAGCACTTGGTTGACAGCTGCTGGAGAGCTAATGTAAATTAGCCACCAGGAGTGTCAGGCAGGGAAAAGGTAACATTCTAAAATTAACAATCCAACTTTATCATTGAGTTGAGCTTTTACTAAATATTAAAATTATTTTTTTAGCTGGTCCAAAACCTGAAATACAGAATCAATATTACTGTACTCTGTTTTTCTATCTAGGACAGCCAGGCCTGCCACAGTGAGAATAGCATTTGGGGCCTTCTCACTGTAGGGACATAGTGATATAGAAGTTCTGCATGTCCCACTGTTAAATAGTACAATCCAGCCTACCTTGTTTGCTACAAGGCCTATATAAGACTGACATTAATATTAAAAGGGAAGTATTTGCAGGTGAGAGAGTCATTTGGATGGGTCGCACTGCTGGTTTTACTGCACAGCACACAGGCTACAAAGATAGGCCTAAAGCCATATTTTGAAGGCCCACTTTGTGGATGGCACAACAGGTGCTGCAGTCCACAGGTGGCATTTAACTTCCAGGCTCTGGGTGCATTTTGTACACCATATACTAGGGACTTTTAGGCAGGATAAAACTACCAATAAGTGGTAATCAAATTTAACCATGTATAAAGAGAGAGCGCATGCACTTTACTTCTGGTCAACAGGGGTACAGAGTTCTAAAGCCAGCAAAGCAGATAGGGCAAGAATGCAGATTTTCCACAGTTGTAATGGACAGAAAATTATGATTTCATTAAAGACATGGAGGCTGATATTATGCATAACTCCTTTATTGCCCTCACACACAGCAACAACAAAGTGCTTAGAATTAGTTTAGAAAATTCCTCGAAATCTAGAACTTTAAAAACATGCATTATATCATAGTACACGCAGCCTTCTTCCTTCTTTTCTTGCAGCAAATTTCAAAGTTCCAAAATATGATCATAAAATATCAATTCTATCCACCATAATCCATTCAAGTCTCTCTTCCTTTCCAGAATCTCTTCCCAAGAAATCATTTTCACTTTGTCCTGAAAATACAAACAATTAACAACTTTAATGGGCTGGCTCCAAATAGGGAGGGATAATATGAGCCTTTGTGTCTTTAATAAAATCATGATTTTCTGCCCATTACAACTGTGGAAAATCTGCATTTTATTGCAAGGCATGGAGGCCAATATTATGCATGTTTGAAGCTCATCCAAATCCCTCTTTACAAAATTTTCCACAGGTTTAAAATAAAATTGGTTAAAGGTTGACTCACTCGACCAATCAGCAGTCTTCATTATCGAATTTAAACACCCCCGGTCACAAAAGCCTTACTTGCCATCGCCCCTCTGGCCGAGTGCTCTCCAAAAACAGACACATCAATTTCTGCCATCTTCATTACCTCCTTAACCCATCTTGCCAAAGTTGGTGCAGAAACTGCCCTGAAAGGCTGTCTATGAGAAATTAACAACTGTGTGTTCCCCATCTCTCTTAATCTCCTTGTTCTATCCTCATACTATGTCCGACAATGTACCACACAAAGCAAATCATGCCCTTTCATTCTAGGATAGAAAATTGTACTAGACATTGTTTTAGTGTGTTTCCGTATTGCAAAACTGTTAGAGTTGGCATCCTTGGCATGGTTTCCCTTGACCTTTTGCCTCTACCTCCAGTATTTTTTATGCTATGCTGGATTTCGTTTTTGCTGGCTTAGATGCTTGGGCACTTTGCCACTGCTGATCAGTGTCAAAGTGCAAGTGCTCCCTAGGGAAATTGTTACTTTGATTGATGTTCCATGGTTGGCATATCTGATTTACTGGTAAGTCACTGGTAAAGTGCACTGAGTGTGCACTGAGTGTACATCAAATGTTACTAGTGGGCCTGCAGCACTAATTGTGCCACCTATAGGAGTAGCCCTGTAAAGGTATCTCAGACCTGCCACTGCAGTGTCTGCGTGCAGTTTTAAACTGCTCATGTCAATCTGACAAGTGCACCCTCTTGCCAAGCCCGAACCTTTCCTTTTTTGACATGTAAGGCTCCCCTCGGTTAGGCCCAAGGTACCCCCAGGGGCAGGGGGCAGTGTATTTAAAAGTTAGGACATGTGCTGGTATGTTTCACATGTCCTGATAGTGAAATACTGCCAATTTCGTTTTTCACTATTAAAAGGCTATCTGTTCCATAGGCTAACATGGGAGTTTATTTGTAACATCTTACAAGTATAACTTTCCATTGGGACCAGATGTAGAAATGGTGTGTAGGCTCTCTGAGCTCAGAATTTACTAACACATCTTTTTAGGAAGATGGTTTTTAAATTGGGTGTTTGAAAAGGCCACTTTTAGAAAGTAGACATTTTCTTGTTTAACCATTCTGTGTGCCATGCCTGTTTGTGTATTGACTGTCTGGGTTTGGAGTGACAGGGGCTGGGGATGTACATTCACTGTAGAAAGCCACCGGGGGGGGGGTGTTGAGGTGTGTCCTGCCTTTCCCGGATGACTCATAGCTGGGCTGAATAGACCTTGTCTGCATTTAGAGTGGTGGGAGGAGTTTCCCTTGCACCTGAATAGGCTTTCTCTCCTTTGCACAATGCTGTCTCCACCCCCTAAGGTCATGCTGCACCAGAGAGGACAGAACTGGTTTGGACTGGGTTCAGATACCCTTGCCACAAAGAGAACAAAGACAAAATGGGGTATAAGTAGTGGACCTTAAACCCCAAAGAATTAGATTACTTCTGGAATCAAGAGGAACCTCTGCCAAGAAGAAGAGCTGGAGAGCCGTGAGGAGGAGTACTGCCCCTCTGCTGTGTGTGCTTTGTTGGATTGGCCTGCCAAGTAGAGGACAAAGGACTGGACTTTGCTCTGTATCCTGTTTTTGAAGTTTCTCCAAGGGCTGGTGTGTGTTGGCCTCCTTTTAGGAAGTGTCAGGGACACAAAAAACTTCCTGCAACTCTGCTGATGCTGCTGGACTCTGCTATCTTTGAGTCCTACCCTTGCCTGAGGTGCCTCCTTCCAGTTACAGGGCCTCAAAGGTGGGTTATGCTGCTATTTTTTTGCAAAAACCGGTGCAAAGCATTGCAAAACCATCCAAAACCTCTCAGAACCGTTGCTGGACGACGCCAAGCCTCTCCAAGTCTCGCCGAACAGCTGCCAGCATCTTGGAACTGACACCGGGTGATGTGAAGTCTAGCCTCGCAGCCCCCAGCACCAACACCAGATGGCACGGACCCTCGCAAAGCGACGCATCACCTCTGGTGTGTCACGCATTGTACCTGTGCACCAATTTTTTTCATTTATCACCCGTAGACCAGAACTGTCTTGGATTTCGACGCCTCACTTCCCTCTACAGTCCAGGTTCGACGCATCACTTCTCCTGCGTGCAGCAGGACTGTTGCATAGCCTCCCCAAGGACTCAGGAACTGACGCAATGCTGTGTTTTCCAATGTTTCCCCTCTCTGCGGCTGTTTGACCTAGTGAATTCTGACGCATCTACAGGTACTTTGGTGTAAATGTCATGCATCCATAGTTTTCTATGGACCAAGTTGCTTAAAACCTTTGAAAGTCATATTTTGAATTATGTATGTTGGATTTTTGTTGTTTTGGTCTTGTTTGGTTTACATAAAAATGCTTTATTTTTCTAAACTGGTTTGTTGTCCATTTGTGGTGTCTTCACTGTGATACTGTGTGTTTGGGTACAAATACTTTACACATTGCCTTTGGGATAAGCCTGTCTGCTCATGCCAAGCTACCAAGGGGGTGAGCAGGGGTTATCAAATTTGTGCAACTCCCTTACTCTGACTAGAAGAAGGGGCCCTACTTGAGCAAAGGTGCATACCTCTGCCAATTAGAGACCCCCATTTCTAACAAAAACATACTCCCTCAGGCTGATAACTTCTAGCAGTTACCTCCAACGCTCTTATATCAGACACACTCCCAAAGGACACTAAACACAACAAAACTGCCATTTTCCTTGATAATAACTTTAAGGACATCAACTTATTTTCTTAGCATTTTTCTATCTCCTTCAACACCAGCGACACATCCCATAAAGATGCATATCTAGCATTAGGAGGAACCTTCGTATGCACCCTCTCAACAATTCTCTTAACCAATGGATGTTGTCCAACAGAATGTCCATCCACCAATTCATGCCCAGTTGATATAGCAGATCTGCTCAAGTTAACTGTATTGTACGCCAAACCTTTTCTAAACAATTCTGACAAATAATTCACCACCTCCACTACAGGTGCTTATATGGGATCCAAAGGCTTTGCTGAACACTAACAAGACCTTCTTCTCCATACCAACCTGAACGCTTTCGAAGTTTCTGGAGCCCTTGATTGTTTAATAAGTTCCAAACCTTCCTCCAATAATCCTGACACCTGTCATACTCTCCTGAAATCAACCAACCCCAACTGACCTCCTATAATCAACTCATGATAATTCCTATAGGCATCTATCAGTAGCTCTGTAAAACATGGTAACAACACTGGATCGTCCACCAACAGACTCATCACATCTGGGAACCAGACCTGAGACTTCCAAAATGGAGTCATAAAGACTAACTCAACTTTTTATCTCCTACTTTTAATGAGAACTCTCTGAATAAAAGAGAAAGGAGGGAACGCATACATCCTCCCCTTCGACCAATCCTGAAGGAATGCATATATCCCCAGTGCTTCCAGATCTGGTCTCCAACTGTAAAACCTCTGTAACTGGGCATTCAGCCTGTCTGCAAAAAGATCCACCTCCAATGGACCCCATCTCTTCGCAAATCTCAGAAACACTTCCCTGTATAACCTCCAATTGCTGGCATCTCTTAGATTCCTTGAATTCCAATCAGACTCTACATTTCTATTTCTTGATATATCCTAAGTTTTTACCATGATTCCCCTGTCCAATCAGTAATTCCAGAACTCCTTCGCCAACTTTGCTAACCCCTTCAAACGAGGTCCCCCCAACTTGTTGACATACTGCTGATATATTGTCCACCTTCAACAACACACTTCATCTGATTCCTTACAAAACTTTGCACTGCGGACGACCCTACTAATAACTCCAAACAATTGATATGCATCTCTGCCTCCATCTCTGACCAACAACCCCCTGTTGTGACAGAACCGCATCTTGCTCACCATTCATATAGACTTATATCTAATTCTATCACCATCTCCGGAATCTCCCCGAAATCCACCAATCCACCTCCTGCATTGCCTCCTGACTCATCTCTACTTTCTGTGAATACTTCGTTCCCATTCATAAATGATACCCAATCAATCTCTGAAGAGTTCTGTAATTCAGGAGTGCTGGAAAAATCGTCTGACTTGACGCTGATAACAGCCCCAACAACCTCGCAATCTGGTGCAAAGAAATCTGAGTTGACTTCTTCACTCTTCGTAACTCCTTGGGTATCTTCTTCATTTTCTCCATAGGTAATCTCAACACACCCTCCAAGGTCTGTATCTGAAAATCTAAACAATTCATCTCTTGCACTGGGATCACACAAGACTTTTCCCTGTTCACCACAAATCCTAGATCCTCTAAAGTCCTCACTTCTAATTCCATCTGTTCTACAGCAACTACCCTTTCCTCTGCCATTATCAACACACCGTCCAAATATGCTATCAACTGTATCCTTTTAGACCTCAGCCATGCCCTTACTGGTTTCATGATCTTTATAAAACACCATGGTGCCGACATCAGCCTGAATGGCAAACTCTTGAACCTCCATTGCTTTCCCCTCCACCTGAACTGAAGTTAATCCCTGTGATCTACACATACCGGTATTGTTAGATAGGTATCCTTTAAATCCAGCCTTGTCAACCAATCCCCTTTCCTTAATAAGTCTCTTAACATGTGTATGCCTTCCATCTTAAAATGATTTTAACATACCCTATTGTTTAATTCTCTTAGATTTATCACTAGTCTCATTTCTTTGTCCTTTTCCACTAAAAAGACATTGCTTAAAAAACTCTCTGGTCTTCGCTTCGCCCTCATTATGTCCCCTTTCTTGAAAAGTGCATCTACCTCCTGTGATACCAAAATCTCCTGGTTTCTTGTAAAATGAAGCAACCTAGGGTAACACCCTTGCAGTGGTACCCCTGCAAAATCTATGTGCTATCCCTGAACAGTCGTTATCACCCAAGGATCCTGCGTAATTTCTCTCCATCTCAATACAAACGGAGCTAGTCTACCGCCCAGTTGTACCAGGGTACATGAATGGTTGTTTCATAAACTCACCTGTTCCACATCTTGATCTTCTCTCACTCTGCGATCCACGCATCCTCCCTCTCTGTCTTTGAGGGAAAAATCCCCCCTGATCCAATCTATTTCTATATCCATAGTGTCTAAATCCTCATGTGAAAGAACCACAAGTGATCCCTCACCCACAGCCGAGGAATCAACCCGCATTCTCCCGGCCCCTCCAGAAACCTTACGAATATCTTTTTGCACCCTCTGCAAAGAATTGAATGTCCCAACACATCTGGACATGTCTTTGACAAACTTGTCCCTAAAGAACATGCGATTGCTCTCCTCACCAAACTCTTTATACACCAATTCCGCTAGTTTGGGTTCTATTTTCATTCAAATGCTTTTGTGCCTTTTCACGCACAGAGCTGCATTAGTATTATCCAGAAAACAGATCGCGTTTTAGATCCATTGCTGAAGCTCAAACAAATCCACACGTTACTTGAATGCACTTCTTTGCACAAATCAAATACTTTTGTTAGTGGCCCTAGAATGTCCAAGAGTCTATCTTGGAAACCCCTTTAGACCTTTATCTAACCCTTTCCTACGGTCTCTGCCACTTTTGTTTAGAAAGCTTAGCATCTTCGGATCTAGCTCTGGTGTATAGGCCACTTTAGAATGCAATGTAATCTTGTATGAACCTCTTTAAGGATTTCCCTACATATCCAATACGAGACAATTTTGCCATATGCTCTGCTGGACTCCACTGAGGTGACAAAGGGTGTTGAATTAATAGAGGATCGAACATCTCCTCACCTTGTGGGACAACAAAATCACCAAATTACAATTTTATCCTCGTTTGGTCATACTTTCCATTCTTACCCTTGTCACTCCCATCCTCTGATTGCTCTAAATCAGACGAGCATGTCAACACTACGTCCCTCATAGAAGACGATTCATCGCAAAATACAATGTATAGCTCTTCCCTTTTGCCTTTATAACATCACCTTTGGCCTTTATAGTGTTTCCTGCTTCGGGGTCCTTACGCCTAGACCCTTTGGATTCCTTCAACACTACTATGTGCTTTCTTTTAAATGCTTTTTAGAACTCACCAGCCTAGAATCACTAGCCACTGGTTCTACTTCTCCAGTTGAATAAAAAATCTCCTCATTATTAACAATATCTCCTCCCTCCTTCATATGCCTTTCAACACTACTATCAATTTTCCTATCCATTTTCTCTGCTAACTCTCCAAACATCTTTTCCATGTACTCTTTCATCTTATCCTCAAACGTAACACCTTTTTCCTGCTCCATTGCTAAGAGCTATGTTCCAATCACCACAAAATACACCTAATTCACTTTCTCCGACTCCTCAGCTGTTCGGTAACCAGCTGACTGGAAAAACTTCCCCTGCAACACAGGTATTCACCTCACATAGCGTATGTCAATTGCCCAAAATATGGCCGGAAATATTTCCCATTGTCCGCTATGGCACTATCCCAATCTTTCAAAATGGCTGCCGCATGTTACATGTATGGCGGCCCCACCTTGCCCAACGCAACTAATCCAGAGAGAGAGAGACGAGACGCTGTCTTCATTTCTCATACGCAACCTCATGACGAATGCCTGCTGACGTCCGAGAGCACACAACCTGCCTTCTATTCTCTTGCCTATCCCAATGCGCGTGATGTGGTAAGCATTTTGTAAAATTAACTCTAGACCTCCAAATGGCCCCCACTGCCGTAATGGTAACGAGTGTACCTAACACTGCCCTTCTAACCTTGCGCTCCCCTTTTTCAAAACAAACTTCCTTTACAAATTTGAAAAATACATTCAAGGCTGTTCTGTGTCAAACATCCTCCTTAAAAAAAAAAATAATAATTACACGTTTACTTGCGAGTTAAAATAATTAAATGCTGTCATAAACACTACTCCAAAATGAAATAAATACATTACTTAAGGTATAAATCTATTTCGTTCTAATATCCCAAACTAAAACCTTTTGCCTCGAATCACTAAAATCATTTCCCAGCAATACACTTCAGAACTATTTACACCTATTAACCTGAAGGTCATAACCAAAAATTCTGCTCCTTTCAAACCAATTAGCACAATATCTCATACACTTCAATAGTAAGTAGAAATTAGTACTTATCTATGTATAAGCAGCAACAAAAGAAGGAAGGAGGCTGCGTGTTCTATGCTATTATGCATGTTCTTAAAGATTTAGATTTCTAAAAATTGTTCTAAACTAATTCTAGGTTATTTGTTGCTGCTGTGTTTGAGGGTGATTAAGGAGTTATGCATAATATTGGCCTCCGTGCCTTGCCATCAAATTGGTGGGGCATCACACAAAAGATAGTAATTTCCTAAAGTGCTTTTCACTGCAATACAGAATGTGGAAGGCCATGGGCAGTATCCTTCTGTACATTAAATCTTCGCACCAGTAGGTGGCCTCCTCAGCCTCAGGGGAGATGAAGCTTGAAATGGGAAGATTAAGTGCAACCCGCATGAGGCCAGCCAGAAATGTGAAGGGCTTGTTTGCTTAACTCTGCAGCTAAGATTGAAGCAGTCTACATTAAAATATTTAAACATATTTAAGTGGTATAAATGACAGACATTCATTATTCTAGTAGCTTTTCTTATTCAATTCAATTCAATTCAAAATATCTTTATTTCGGCCAATCTGGCCATAAAAGTACATAAAGAAAATGCAACACTTTTCATACAGTTTTGTTATACAGAATGAAGTAAGATACTGGACAGTGCAATATTAAAAGGTCTCAATAAAACTTTAAAAGCTACTCATTTCATATAATAAAAAAGGATAAAAGTTACTTAAAAGTTTAAAAGGATCCAATTAGGCCAGACTAGATTTTAGTACAGTTGAACGAACACACCACATAGAAAATAAATATCGGGAAACTGAATACACAATAGGGAGGCTGGTATCATATTTTAATATCCTGTATGCCTCCCCACAGTGAGTTGTCCCGAGATTCCGGCAGACCTGTTGCAGCCATCGGTGCCTGATCTTCTTATATACCGGACAAACAAACAATACATGTTGGTCCGATTCAGAGATGCTCTCACATACCGGACACCCCTTAGACTGTGCACCCTCCTAATTATTTGTAAAGGCACGGAGTGGTAGTACCCCGTGCCTAAATTGCAAATAAAGTTTTTTGGCTAGGGGTGGCTGAATACCGTCAAGAACAGGTTCTAACCTGTATTGGTCCTTGACTTCTAAAAATTGTACAGTCAGTATACCAGTAGTGGAATTCCCCTTAATCTGGTTTATCTTAAATTCTTTAAAAAGCTTTGAAAGAGCCTTCCTGGGAATTGTCGGGCAAGATACTTCAGCGTTGGTCCATAGATCACCCATCCTTAGAGCAACTAATGTGTTTTTGATATAGGCTAACCATGGAATTTTGCCCGCCCCCTGCAGATTCATAACTTCCTTCATCTCATCCTTAAAAGCCACTAATTCTGGTGTGCACCATAAACGTCTCCAGTGAAGAAGGGGCCTGAGGGCAACTTCCTCAGCAATTGGACCAACCCCAAGGTCCATACGGAGTGGCGTCAGTGGTGTACTTTTCGGGAGGCCTAAGATTTGTCTAAAAAGAAATTTTCGTTCTTAGAGAGGGAATCCGGTGATTGATGGCCCCAGATTTCTGCCCCATAAAGGGCCGCCCCCTTGCTTGTATCTTATAAATTTCCATAACCGGGCTGACCATTTTATGGGTGTTTTTCTTGAACATCTTAGTCAGTCCCCCCGAGGTTTGGGCTAATCTTAAGCTAGCCTTCCTAATTTGTGCGTGCCACTGCATTTTATCAGTGAGGGTTAATTCTAAATAATCGAAAACTGTAACTTTTTCCAGTTTCCCATCTAAACAGGGATTAGGACGTGTGGAGTCGCCTGCATTAAAAAGCATGTATTTGGTCTTTGAAGAGTTTATCTCCAAGCCCCTACTTTTGCAAAATGACTGGAAAATATCTAGGGCCCGCTGAATTCCCATCGGGGATTTGGATAGAAGCAAAGTGTCATCGGCGAACATCAGGGCCGGGACCCTGCGTTTCGCCAACCTGGGGGCATCTACATCCCTCCCGCCAATCAAGTCATCCACAAGACCGTTAATAAATAGACAGAAGAGGGTTGGGGCCAAGACACACCCCTGCCTTACCCCTCTGTCTATAACTTTAGGATTTGTGAGCTCACCATTTTTCCCATATCTGACTTGTGCATAGTTAGATTCGTGGAGCCGCCTCATCTGATGACAAAGGTACGGAGGGACCCCCATACTTAATAAAATGGACCATAATTTGTCCCTGGGGACCAGGTCGAATGCTGATTTTAGGTCCACAAAGATCAGATAAAGGCTGCCGCCCTCCAGAAGCACTGTCTTCCAATAGAGGATTTGCAGCCTTAAAATCTGATCTATTGTGGACATCCTTGCTCTAAAGCCGGCCTGATAAGGACTAAGTATGGAATGCTCCTCCATCCACCTCTCTAATCGATCCAAAAGTACTCGTGCATATATTTTTTGCGAAACATCTATGAGACTAATTGGGCGATAATTAGCGGGGAGAAGTGGAGAGCCCTTCTTATAAATCGGAATAATCTCTGCCCCCAACCAGGTCGTTGGAATTGGCATCCCTTGAAAAATAGCATTAAATAGGCTCCAGAAGTATGGGGCCCAAATGGTAGGTTCGTTCCTAAAAACATCGCCTGGGATCTTATCTAAGCCTGGCGCTTTGGCGGGAGTCACTCTGTTCAATGCGGCCATTATCTCTTTTAAAGAAATTTCTGGGGCATTGGGGGAAGACTGCTGAAAGCAGGTTGGTATGCCCATAGCTTGGCCTACTTCTTCCTCTCTCCTTGCATATAGCAATTTGAAGTGGGACCTCCAGATTTCTGCCCCAAGATTTGGCTCTATTGCCGATTTGCCCTCTTTGCAACCGGTGTTTACTAGGTTCCAAAAGGTTTGCATGTCCCTTGAACATAAAGCCACCCTCATACTTTCCCATTTGTCACCCTCCCACTGTTTTTTTGCAAAATTTATTGTATTTGTATAGGCTATTCGCTTGTCTTTTAGCATTAATTTGTCCTTTGCTTTAATTGCTAGGATCAGTGATTGCTTAGCCCTTCGGCAGTTGCCTTTATACCAAGAGTGGCCCATAGACACCTTTTGTTTGGATTTTACAACATGAAAAAAGAAGCTTGCCAGGTCACACACTAGGTCTTTATGGTTTCTCCCAATTTCTGCTACAACTGTACTAGGAACTGTTGCATATCTAAATTGATTGGCAACCTCAAGGTATGGAGTGACAATTTTATAAAGGGAGGCCAACTTATCCTGGGAATTACAAATGGCCCCCCATTTCACTCGCCTCCTACAACCAGTCAGGGTTAACCTGGGCCCATTTATATGATGATTACCTACTTGGACACCCTTAGAGCAAGGTGATATCATCTCTAAGACCAGGGCATTGTGGTCGCTGTCATATCTAGGTATAACCTTAAAATCGATCACCCAACCCCAAGATTTAATATCCATCAAGATGTAGTCTAAAATGGAAGAACTTCCGGGTCTATTATAAGTGTGGTTTGCTGGGGAATCAGATTTAGTTCGACCATTACAAGCCCTAAAAGAATGGGTCAATGTCAGAGTGTTCATTTGAAGCACCAAGGGGGTCCAGGCTCGGGTCGGTCGGGCATTCACTTCTGGGATTGACCAGTGCTGGTCTTCCTCATCAATGTCACCCCCAATTAAGTCCTTCAGTGGCTCATACTGGCAATTAAAATCGCCGGCAAGTACCACCAGGTTGCCATCAGTGATGGTGTGTAAGAAACTTGACAAATGCTCAAGAGTTGATGACTCCTGGCCATAGGTAACCGGACGGGAGTAAACATTGATTAAGGCTATTCTAGTCTTGGTGGGGAAGCTCAGAATGACACTAAGTATGTCGCGTGAGGATGTGTCAATCTGTTTTGCAGTGCATCCCAAGTGCACAGCAACCCAGACACAAAGCCCTCCTGCGGGTCTTCCCCTTCCCCCACTCGTGGCTGCCAAACAAAAAGTCGCGTAACCCAGTCTATGGGTGTCCTCTCTAGCCCAGGTCTCCTGGAACATGCAGATGTCATGTGCATCAATAAGGGACCCCCACTCCGGGTTGCCCTGTTTGGAAATCAAGCCAGCAATGTTCCAGGATAAAACATGGAACTTGGGTTTGTTATCAGTGCTTTTCTTATGCTTCAGACCTTTTTCAATCCCTTTGTAACATTAGTAAGTGATTTCTTATATCCATGTTAAACTTACAAAAGCAAAACTTTGGTGCCTGCTGCAAAAAGCATGAGCTTTTAATCACAAGTAATCTGCTTGTTGTAAGTGGGGACTCAGCTTTCTGCAACTGTAGAAAACCTTTGCAAACAATTACAATTAAGGTACCAAAGTGCTAGTATTATAACTTTAAAGCTAATTTTTTTTCAAACCAGAGAACATATATATGAGCCTGGTCAGCAGGTCTCATGTTCTTTAGAAGTTATATATCAGTGGCCTATTCACAAAGCAATTTGCCTGCAAAAGATAAAGGTACAAATAGCCTTTTCCACAAGTATAAAATCTCTTTGATAATTCACAAAATATTTTTAAACATGTAAAAGGAATTCCTTGCCAAAAGTGGGCACTACGATGGTGATGGTTTTGAAGGCGAGTTTCAGAACATAGGCGACCCACGTTAAAGTTTTCATTGCCAATGTTTGAGAGTTGCTCGATTTATTGCTTTTACAAAACAGTGGGATAGTGAATAAGAATTTCACACATTCAATCTTTTATAAAAAGATATAGAAATCTTGCTTTGGTGAAGAATGTGATGAACAGAAACACTGAGATGTAATCCGAAACTAATTCAAGAGGGGTTTTGAGAAATACTTTGTGTCACGGTTCTTTAAACTGAACAACCATTGAGCACAATGATTTTGAATCGGACCCCCAATCATGCTATGTGAGGGGAAATACATTTTGAACCTTTCAGTTATCCATTGTACTTCATTGTACAAGGGCCGAAAAGATTCAGAAGTCAGCCATTCCTCTTGCCTCCTCACGTCCGAGTTGTTAAGCCCTCTCCATAATTGACTCTTCTTGCCTTGCTTCCTTCAGTCTTGCAGTGCCTCCTGGAACTGCTACATCCCTTCAGGCTATTGCAGCACACCCTCCTTCCATTACCACTGCTGCACTAACTCCCTCCAGGATCCTGCTGTGATTCCTTCCCCCACCCCGCTCTTACAGTGCTCTCACGCCATGATCCGTTCACTCTTGAACCTGGCTCACCACCTCTCAGTCCCTTAAGAAAATCCCCTTCTCTCAATCTCGTGCAGTTATGGTTGCTACCTGGAAAAACAGGCATTTTAATGTCAAGACTAGCATTAAAACAGGGAAAATTACCAGCATCCAGTATTTCCCCCTTTGTTAAGTAAACTTAATACAACTAGCACAGGCTGTACTATTCCTGAATGATTTTTAATATAAATAGAGGCATACCTGCCTTGCTAAAATGGAGTACTAAATATTTTACAAAGTAGATTACATTTTCAATACATGCTCTTGGACCTTTTAGTATCTGGACAATGAACACATGCCCGTTGTTCTTCTACCTACCTTTAGTGTTGCATTGCTCAAGGCTCCTGCAGCACCACCTTCATGCATAGTCCACTCTATTTGGGATTCTAAACCTGTCCCTCCCTGGAGTTCTACCTTACTCCTCGACACCTCTCAGCACTTGCCGTGGAGTACAATGCAAATCGCACACAATGAGGTTGGTTAACATGTCACCATTATTGTGTAAGTTAAGTTTGTTTTGGACTTTTTATTTAAAGGCAGTTGTGCAGGAGGCACATATCTCCTGCAAAGGACATCACATCTACTTTTTAATACATTTACTATATATGGATGGGATAATACATTTCCGACGATGAGACAAAAATGTACAGGAGAGAACATGAATCATTAAACAGATCCTTCAAAATAGTTCATCTAAAAACATGATGATGCAGTCATGAACTGAGGTAGACCTTGTAAGCTTAGTCTAAACTGGAAAAAAGGGGGCGGGAAATTTGCAAATGCATATGGAAATGTCTGTGATAGAGAGCTGCCCTGCAATTTTTCATTTAGGTCTAGCTAAATAGGGCTCTATTAGATGCATGTCCAACAAGCATCTTAGAACCACTAATCCACTGCAGTAGAAATCATAGAGAGACTAAGAGCCTGATTTAGACTTAGGCAGATAGGGTTCTCCATTGCAAACATGACAGATTACCCAGTCCGTCTAACTCTCGGTCTACCCACCTCATTTAGAGACAGGCAGACCATAAGATTTCCGTCAACAAAGCCCCTGTTGACTCCATAAATGGAAAGCTTCTCTGATGGCGTGAAAGAGTAGGGGCTGTCGGAGGAGCTACATTACATCATCCCCCCTATTTAGGATGAAAGGTAAGATGCCTTTTTTAGCCTGCCACTGCGAGGAATAACCTAGTGGTGAAGGACAGAAAAAAACACAATGTCCTCCAAACCCTGGGAGAAAACTCGGTCAAATGATTGATAACTTCAGTACCAGTGCAATTTTGCATTGACAGTTCCTCATTGCAATAGTGACACACATGTCAACCAACAATAGGCAAATGGTGTGTTTGGACTTGTAAAATATGGAAAATGCTGCTGTAAATTTGCAGCGACTGCTATAATGCAAGATTTCTTGCGCCACGTTTCACCAGTGTGATCAACTTAATTCGTGTCGGAAATATATATTGTATTTAATCTGTATGGCTGTGTTGTTTGTCTGTGTGAATTACCCTAACCTCGCTAGAATGATTCTCAATATCCTGTACTGACTTATTTTTTTACTAACCTGGCTAATTAATCTCAATGTTCTCTCGGGGTTAAATTAAAATGAAACATCCTCTGAAAACTATCTTGAGCCCCCTTAGAGCACATTCAGTTTATGTCAGAGTTCAAAACTATCCCATGAATACAATTTCATTTTCTAATCAATATTTCTGTTGAGAGGCATACCTTGTAATAAAGATCATACCAGATGTGCTAATTTAGAGCAATTATGAATTGTCTGGAGAGGCCCAACATGTTTAATTAAACAAAGTGTCATATAGCAGAGCAATAATATAAGCATGTTTGCAACTGGAGAATTGAATAACAAAGGCACCTGTATTTTAATGTGATGCAAAAATTTAAATCATAAATACAAAGAAGACGACATTTTTGAGACCTTGGCAAAGATCAAAAACACAACCTGTCTAAATAAATTTCGTTGCAGAAACCACTCATAAGTGCATGCATTTGGGACATTACTTAAACAAGATGGAAAACAGGATCCTTTTAAATGAATCATGCAGTAAATCACACGTTTGATCACAACTGTGCAATGCAGACCTCTAAATCGCCCAGTTTACCACAATAATATAAAGTGCCTCTGGGGCTGACAGTTATGTGCGCAATGTGGACCTAAATTAATCAAGACAGGAAGAAATCCAGATTTGTATAGCGCCGCTGTAAGATTATGCGAACACAATGCATACAATGTTCAGTGGAACTATGGGGCATATTCTCAAGCCCTGGCGATAGTTATCGCTAAGGCCAGTTAGCGGCAGTATTTCTATCGCCGCCTAACCCTGAAAATTATTGCCATGTTAACAGCTTATTACCAAGCCTTCGCTACATGGCGATATTTCCAGGGAACGGCGGTGAAAACTGCCCCTAACATTAGCGCGATGGCGATAGGGAAACCAGCGTTAGCGTGCGAAAACCAGCGATAGGCCCATTAGCGATAAAAAAACTCACGATAGTCAGCCCAACGTGAGCTTTCTTGCCTCTAATGCAATAAATAGCCCATCAGTGACCCCCTAATAGGAAATAGGCATTAAAAACAACAACATGCAGAATGGAGCAGCCAGGGCCAAGTGCAGCACACATCAACAACCCCTGCAAGCCAGCCAACAACCAGGATGACCAGGATGAGAGCCTGGATGCCTAGCTGAACCTGCGTCTTGAGCCTGGATGCCTCGCTGGACCTGCGTCTGGAGCCTGGATGCCTCGCTGGACCTGCGTCTGGAGCCTGGATGCCTCGCTGGACCTGTGTCCGGAGCCTGGATGCCTTGCTGGACCTGAGTCTGGAGCCTGCAGTGTGATGCGGAGGGGCTGTGGAGTAGCTGAGCCGTGGCAGTAGACATTGATGGGCGGCGATCGCCTGTACCTGGTGGTGAAGTCTGGCAGGTCGCATTGAGAAACGTTGCTGACCTGTGTGAGAAGACCGCCATGAGCCCCTTGGAGCTGTGAATGGCAGAGGCGCTCCTGCGCACCAACGTTGGGAGGTCTGCATCGCATACTTTGATCCACCACTACACCGCAGTGCACGGAGGGGATTACCAACGCTGTGCGGCACCTCTCTGCATCACAGTCCGGATGATCTTGGCCTGCCCGTATGCTGTGGAGGGTGAGGCCCCTGTGCTACGTCGAACTTGTGTGGCGTGAGTGCTACAACTTCATGCCTAAGGGGGCCCTGCTGCATCAACTGCATCAGGAGGTCCACCAGCGGACTAGGCAGCGACTGCTGAACCCAGCCTAGTGAAATCACACCTGGCTCAGGCTCCTGCTGGCTGAGTCACAGATTTGGAAAGAGTGCAGTGGATTGCGCCACGCTGTCAATGTCCAGGTAAGGAGAAGGTGGGATGCGTAGCGCAGGAGGGCCGGGGGGTGAAATGCTCAGGACTATCACACGTAGATGACGCACCCCCAGTGGCGACTCCACCGCTATGGCGGAAGAGCGTTGCCCCACTGCCTCAAGCAGTGCAGAAGAGGAACAATCATCACATGATGATGACTCAATCAATCAATCAATCAGGGGAATTGTAAGCACGCTACTCACCCATGAGGGTCTCAAGGCGCTGAGGGGGGGGGGTGTCCGCAGATCTGTTAGCCGAGGAGCCAGGTCTTGAGGGTTTCCTGAAGGCGTACAAGGAGGGGGTGCGTCTGATGTCTGCCGGTAGCTCATTCCAGGTCTTGGCTGCAATGTGGGAGAAGGATCTTCCGCCTGCTCTGGCTCTGTGGATGCGCTGGGTTTTGGCCAGTGCGAGGTTGGAAGATCGGAGGTATCTTTTGGTGTTGTGGAAGTTGATACTGTCGTTGAGGCATTTGGGGCCGTTGATGTGTAGGCATTTGTAGGTGTGAGTGAGGATTTTGAAGGTGACTCTTGTCTCCACGGGGAGCCAGTGGAGTCTTCGTAGGTGTTGGTTGAAGTGTTTGTGCCGGGGGATGCCGAGGACGAGTCTGGCGGTGGTGTACTGTAATGTTTGGAGTGTGCGGAGTATGGACTTGTAAATGCCGGCGTAGAGTGTGTTTCCATAGTCCAGTCTGCTGGTGATAAGTGCATGGGTGACTGTCTCCCTTGACTCCGGGGGGATCCATTAGAAGGACTTGCGGAGGATGCGGAGGGTGTTGAAGCAGCTGGAGGTGATGGCCTAGACCTGTCGGTTCATGGGGAGGGATGAGTCGAGTACGATGCAGAGGTGTGTGGCGTGGTCTGAGGGGGTAGGTGGGCTTCCGAGGGCGGTTGGCCACCAGGTGTTGTCCCATGCTGAAGGGGTAGCTCCAAGAACGAAGACTTCTGTCATCTCGGCGTTGAGCGTCAGGCAGCTGTTGGTCATCCAGACTGCGACATCTTGCATTCCTTTCTGGAAGTTGAGTCTGGCGGTGGTGTGGTCATTAGTGAGTGAGACGATGAGCTGGGTGTCATCAGCGTAGGATACGATGTTGAGGCCGTGTTGTCGGACGATGGGGGCGAGGGGGGCCATGTAGATGTTGAAGAGGGTCGGGCTCAGAGATTACCCCTGTGGGACTCCGCAGGTGTTTCACGTGGGATAGGAGAGGAAGGGTGTCAGTCTGATCCTTCGGCTTCTTCCGGTGAGGAATGATCGGAACAAGTCTAGGTATGTTCCTTGTACACCGGCGTCATGTAGTCTGGCGACTAGTGTGCCGTGGGAGACGGTGTCGATGGCCGCTGGGATGCGGAGTGGCCTTGTTCCAGGAGGGTGTGGATGTCGTCTGTGCCGGCAAGTAGGGCGGTCTCGGTGCTGTGGTTGCTTCGGAATCCGGATTGGGACGGGTCGAGGATGGCGTTGTCTTCAATGAATCGTGTCAGTTCCCTGTTGACTGTGTACTCTGCAACTTTGGCCACGAAGGGGAGGAGCGAGATGGGCCGGTAGTTCTTGAGGTTGGTGGGGTCAGCTCTGGGCTTTTTGAGCATGTGCCTGACTTCTGTGCGCTTCCAGTCATCTGGGTAGGTGCCTGTTTTGAAGGTAGTGTTGATGGTGCGTTGTAGTTCGGGTGCGATGGCGGCCGTGGCTCTGTGGTAGATGTGAGGAGGGCAGGGGTCGGTGGTGGCCCCCGAGTGGATGCCTTTCATGGTCGAGGCGGTGTCTTCGGCTGTGACCGGCGTCCAGGTGGAGATGGTGGGCTGGCTGGTGTGTGCGGGAACCGGGGGGTCTGTAGACGAGGGTTCCTCGGAGTGTGGAGTTGTGGCTGGTCTGGATCTGGAAGTGCAGGTGTTCGGCAGAGGGGAATGTTTCACAGGAGGTGGTGAGGCGGAGGGTGCTCTTGTGGGCGATGTCGAGGCCCACTCCCGGGTGGTTGGGGCGGTCCTTCCTCTGGATCTTGTATCCGTCCGGGATGGCGGTGTTGATGTGGGGGGCGGAGGAGGCGTAGGTCCAGGTCTCCATGAAGAAGGCTATGTCGGGCGGGAGAGAGTCGAGTAGGTTCAAGTTTCCAGGCTGTGTTTGTGCACGGAGTGCACGTTGAGGAGGATGCACCTTAGGGTGTCGCCGGGGCTGGCGTCGGCTGGGTTGGAGTTTGGGGTGGTGGTTAAGGTCTGGCGGCAGTGGAGGCAGGAGAACTGGCCGTGGGTCGTGTTTGGCGAGGCCTGTTGGCAGTCTCTGATTTTTCCGGGGTTGAGCGTGTGGAGGGTGGCTGTGCTGTAGCAGTGGGTGGCTCGAGATCCAGGGTTCCTGGCAGTGGTCGCGGTTGGGTCACGGACGGGCGCCAACATCCTTGCCTTAGGCGCACCTTTAGGGCACCAGCCGCACACGTCCACTGCGCAACCACGCAGCGGCCGCCATTAAGTGGGGGAGGGGGGAGGGATGCTCATCTGGGAGGCGGGAACGGACGAGGACAGGGGTGCGGGGCCAAAGGGGCAGCAGCGGGGAGAAGCGGGAAGCACGGGCTCAGAAAAGCCCAAAAATAATATTCAAAAAAGAAAAAAAAGGGCTAACTAACTGATGTAATCATGCTATGTATCCTCAGGGGGTGGGAGGGTGGATAGGACTGCCTCAAACACGGAGCAGGGCATGGGTGGATTGGCATGCCCACTCAAGTGTGCACGGTCCACTCAGGCCGCCCAAAGCAGTTATGCGCACCACCCTGTTTGCAATGCAGGCTGCATTACAGCCTGCATGGAGAACATGCCCACCCCTCCGGCCCCGGGCAGCATGACTTGTCCCATTGCCATTTACCATTCCCACCGCCACATTGCAGCATTGGGATTGACTCAAGGGAGGGAGCCTGGCTGCCTACTTCCTTTTCCTGGAAGCAGACGCAGGAGAGCCGGAGCTACGAAGACACGGGACCCGGCTTCGAGGTAAGACTTCCCTCATTTGAATTGTTACCACACCCGCTCACACACACATCCCCACATCCACGCCCCATCCAGTGTTCTTACCGGCGTTTACCACCTCACAGCTGTCCAGCCCCCCCAGCACTTCTCAATGGCGGATGCTGTGTGCCCATGCACAGCGGGCGTACCACTCGTGTGCCAAAGGCACATACGTAGTTGCAACGCATGCCATAACATCGCATTCCATGCCAATGCATACTGATACTAGGCACATTGCAACAGTAGAGTAGGTGTTGCATAGCGGAGACATGAAGATCATTATTCACACTTCAGTGAGTGCAACCCAAAACTAACCTTTGCACCTCAAACTCAAAGGTGAACCCTGGAATTCCTTTTTGAGCACCCAAAACACACCCAAAAATCAGATTTTGAGCCAAATGCACACCCCAATTTTCATATTTTACCCCACAACACACCCTGATTTTCATATATTACATCTGAAACCCATACCCACCCGAAAACTTCAAATTACCCCATTACTGACCTCTCAATGCGTTGTCATCAAATGCAATGTAAATGCACCTGCGTTGTGGGAGTTGCGTTGTTCAACATGTACTGCCTGAGTTGTTATGGTCGTCTCCTGTGCCAAAGGCAACTCATAGGCTACGCCGTTTGTGTCCGTCTGCCCCTGGACCACGCTCAGCACCAAGGAGCATTCCTCTTGGACACTCCACCGCTACGGCGCCAGCAGCCTCCTCGCCATCAACCCTGGACGCCACCTCGCCTGCCAGGACCAACCTCTGCTCCGGACCGGACATCGCCATCGCCATCACTGACGGCTGCAGTATCACCCACAAGGAGCACCCCGACCATCATGGAGGAGGCATTGCCATCACCTACAGAAGCACACTCCGACTGACCACGCACTCTAATGACCCAAGGGTGAATATGGACCGCCTCAACTCCCAGATCCGGAACAAGCCCAAGAACATCCTCTGCGGAACTTTCATGTGCAGGCCCCACGGGCCATGGCCCCCCATTCTCCAATACCATTGTAGGCCTCATTGCACCCCTGGGTCTCCCATCCACCAACAACATCCTACTCAGTGAACTTAAGTTCCACCTGGACTACCTCAGTGACCAGGACACCAACCACTCCTGGGGAAGGTCCCCTACATCAGATGCAAGCAGCAAGTCACCGCAACAAGCCACATAGCAGGACACACGGTCGAGTAAGTCACCTCCGCCAGTGGGAACTTCTACTGCAGCCACGACACCGGACACTCCTGGATCGACCATCATGTCTTCACCTTGCCCACCCAACGCCACCGCCATCATCGCACCCCCTTGCAGCTGGATCAAGGCCACTGAAGGACGTCTCATCAACTCCCTCCGCACCAACACTCCGCCAATGCTTCCAGACGATGATACCGCAGCGCGCAACCACCAACGATGGATCTCCAACGGCGCCCACATTTGGTCACCCCTCTTGAACAGCACTGCTTCAGTATCTTCCGCCTGCCTGATGGCAGGCGTGTGGATGACGCAGTGCCACAGGGATAGGCTGGCCCCATGCATTGATGGAGTTGCGTCATGGTTGTGACACGACTGCAGCAATGCGTGACTTTAGCACAGACAGATACGTCAGGATTCCTGACGTATCTGTCATTACTTGCATCATGGAGCGCTGCCAAGTGAATACAGCGCATCCATGCTCTCGCAGCGCAGCAACACTTTTCATGACTGGGGCCCAGGAATGCGCACTATCTTATTGATGGTGCGCATTCCTGCACTGTAGTTTTGTCGCTGGACAGCGCTGCAACGTTACTTGCAGCGCTGTCCAGCACCAGAACCTGCTGTGATGTGGGCACAAGTGTTATCCCCATTTTTAAGACCAGCTTTTTGCTGGTCTTAAGTTCCAGCAGCTAACGGGCCTTAGCGTGTGTTTTTTAATCGCATCACCGGTCCGGGGCGATCGTTGAGAATATCGCGAAGTTGGGTTAGCGTGCGTTTTAGCACGGGAACGCCTACACTGCATATGATTAGTGTTAGTTGTCGCTAACATCGTTGGCGATGTTAATAGTGGCCGCTATTGCCTGAAAGCTGTCGCTAATGGCTGTTAGCGACAGCTTGAGAATAGGGTGATAAGAATATCGCCGCATTAGCGGCAGAAAAGTGCAGCTAACGCGGTGATAACTGCTTGAGAATATGCCCCTATGTTTTTAATGCAGAGTATACATTTCCTCAACTTAACAGCGTGTCCTAATTCCATTAGCATCACTTTAGTCAGGCTGTTACATAATGTCTCAGTAATCATTCACTGTAGAAAAACGTTTACCTCGTGAATATGATTCAAGAATGTTAGCAGTATTAATATATTACTTTATTTTCTAAACTTTATTTTAAGGTTCTCAAACATAAATACGACTCTCAAATGGAATGGTCAGTATAATACAAAAGCTCCCATTTGATAGATGTAACGTACTCCTTATGTACTTCGTTGGTGAAGTCCACCTTCAATAAATGAGTATAGGCGCCTACATGTATTGCATAGAAAGGTCAAATCTGCCCCCAAAACATTGTGATGCTTTTGCATTTATGACAGGGGTATCCAGTCTTGTTAGAAAGGTGGAAATTTGAAAAAGATGGGTTCGGTCAATGGCCCTATATTGGGACCAATATAGTTCTCAAGGGAGTTAGAGCATGGCCAAATGCAGACATCAAATTTTCATTTGTTTCCTAGTAGCTACAAATTATGGCCAACATCCAGGCACCTTCATGTATGATCAGGGCTGCTATTAAACATACACCTGTTGATATGCCCACAATGTCAATGCAACTGTTGTTAAAATTGAGTTGTCACCATCAATCAATTTTTATTTCGCTATTTCATAAATAGCATAAAAAGCATTTTGCATACAATTAAATACAAGATGCTAAAAATGACACATTATAATAAAATAACATTGCTATATACATTTCTTAAAACTTGCGGTTAAAATTTAAGGCACGGAAACGGATATCTGAATATATAGAAAATTCTGGAATATTCTGTGTTAAGTAGGTACGCTTTCACCCACTAACTCTTTCACTTTCCTGCTTTCCAAACTACGGATGCCATCTCCTCCTTTTTGTAGCACACCATAAAAATGAAGCTAAGCAGTAACATATAAAATGGTCAGTTAACATTTGGAAAAAATATAAGGTTAGGCAACATTGTCTAAGCTTAGGCCTACGCATGAGCAGAAAAATATATATTTTCCTTTCCTTGGTATACAGTTTGCAGAAGAATATAAAGTGCAAATCAAGTTGGTGGGATTGTCCATCACATGGACAGACAGGAAGGTCCTCTACAGAATACGTATCTGTGCGATAACCTAACATAAGCGGGATGTAATTCAATTGAAATCTAACTCGTATAAATCTATGTTGGAGATTTGTGACAAAAGTTAGATAAGAAGATGTATCAGTGATTATTCTGGGGGCTAACTGATATTGTCTAACGTTAGCCTTATTGTGATTAAGGGGCATATGTATCACAAATCCGAGTCCTTAATAGCGATTTTTTGCGAATCGCTATTAAGGACTCGCAAAATGAAATGTATGTAGGAATCACAATATTAATTGCTATTCCTACGTATTCCTTAACTGCGAATCGCAAATTGCGATTCGCATTTAAGGAATAGCTTCCCATTCATTCCTATGGGCCTAGAAGCCCATAGGAATGAATGGGAAGACATTCGCAATTTGCGAGTACCCAATTTCAAGGGTGCAAGGGTGTCAAAAGGACACCGTGTTGCACCCCTGGAATATGTATGTGTGCACATGTGGTGCACATACATACCCTAAGGGCATGTATGTGCACCACAGGCCACTTTGAAAAATGCAAAAAAGTGCTTAAAGTTGGTGGTAATTTGCGATTTCCTAGGGCAAAAGCGCACAACATGGGTGCTTCCTGCATTGCATTTAAGGAATCACAATTTGTGATTCCTTAAATGCAGTCGCAAAATAGGGAATCGCAAATTTTGCGATTCCCTATATTGCAAGGGCCTTTTGGGATGATACATCCCATAAAGCTTTTTCCCGTTCGCAAACGGGCCGATTCTGAGAATCGGCCCGTTTGCGAACGGGAAAACGCATGATACATATGCCCCTAAGCTCCCACCTGTCTCTTCCCATCTCATCGCCATCGAATGATGATGAGACTTCAGCAACACGTAATGCTTTGAAGACAGGATATACTAATATAACAATAATATTCACGGTGAACTCAAGGACTCTCAACCTGCATGTTTAAAAATACATCTGCAGTCCTAGTTATTCGTGTCTCGCTAAAACAGATCAAATACAGGTATTAAATCGGTGTACAAGCCACCGGACTTGATACTGAAAACTACACAAAATAAAACATGTGAACACGGAAGAATCACAATCTGAAATTTAAAGTGGAAGTGTTGGAAGAATCAGATAGATGGAGGGGGTAAGGGAGCTGACAGGAGGAATGGAGATACGACTCCACCCCCCCTTTGGCTACCAATTGGCCTGGACAAATGGTAGGCAAAAGGTGTGAGAGACAGGAAAAAGAGGCGCAATGAAGGTGCAATGTGCAACTAGGGTAAGTGAACAAATACCTAGCGGGATTGCGGCTAATGAGGAAAGACAAGGCAATCCAGACAACAGCTACCCTGCGGAGTTGCCGCTAATGGGGAGGAAAGAGTGGGGGGCAACTCAGACAACAGCAATAACTGGCAGCCCTGTCACTCGGCTAGTGACTGTAGAGTTGGCAGGGCAGCAATAGATGGGGACGGGGCTGGGAGAGAACTGTAGTGGGGCAGCATGGCAAACAAATGCCGAAGGAACGGAAGCACAAAAAACAGACACAATAGACAACAAAAAGACAAGCAATAAATAAACAAAATGCATGGTTAAAAAATAACAGTGATCACTGTGACATATTTTGTTCAAGAGCAGTCTGCGAAGGCAGAGAAAGGAGGGGCGAGGGGGAGCTGCTACGAAGGGGAGAGGTGCACTTCCTCGTTCTGCGAACGCAGTGAGCAGAAGAAGGCGGAGGGTATCTCTGAAGGGCCCAGATGGTCCGAAAGAGCTAGTTCCTCTATTCGGAGTGGCACAGTCAGAAATTGACAGAGGCACCTGTCAGAGAGAGATATTAATTTGAAAGATAAAAAGAAGAAAGCACCCAAGCCATGCAGAATGGAATCAGAGAGGGACACAGCAGAGAGGGAGAAGAATGAATGTGTGAAAACACGGGAAAGAGCCCTGAAAAAATAAAGGCGCAATAAAAAAGGGGCACCCTAGCAAGTAATACACAGGAGATATTGAACGGAGGTGCAGGGCGTGGTTGAGCCACGGAGAAAAATAGAAAACACAGTAAAGGAACAACTGATGTAGAGAGCAACCGACAAAGCAAAGTTTAAAGAAGTGAAAGCACTATAAAATAAAACCACTGTAATACAATACGATAAAAACCACTGAAAAATGTAACCACTGCAATATAATATGGCGCAGAGAAGACACCTTAAGTAGCACAAAGCAGGAGGACCCCAAGCTGGAGCCAACAATAATAACAATTCAGACACGTGTGCCACCTGTGCACCGTGCCAAGGACGCAAAAGCCCTGTATCAGAATTCAGACAACATGGACGGTATCAAGGAATCCCAACCTGTAACAGAATTCGGCCAGCCACGTGCTGGCGCAGGACTCAAACCTCCAAGAGGGTGTAGACACCGTTAAGCAGTGCCAAGGACCCCCTGCCTCTATAGGAGTTCAGATACCCATGTGCCCGGGACTCAAACCACAAAACGTCAAACCCATGTATACACAACTATCTTGACAATAAAGACCGCCCACCTTAAAACGCGGACAGAACCTAAGCATAATATACGTGAAAGGCAAGTGCACTACAAAGCAATACTGAGAAACGCCAAGAGAAACCAAGCAGAAGGAAGCCAAGACGGAGTCGATGACAGCAGAAGGGAAAGCACCGAAGAGCCTCGGCAAGATGTGACCAGCGACAGAGGACGTCGTGGCAAAACAGCCAACCACAGGGGGACAAAGGAGCAGACACAAGGGAGACCCTGGAGGGCAGAGGCAGCCAGACCCACCTCTCCACACACGCCACACCCTGAGGTAAAGTCAAGGAAGAAAAATAAAACTATCCCTGACTCACCCAGGTGGCCGTGAGGAAAGGAGAGAGTCCGGGGGCAGCCACAGGTGTAACCCAGGTATGCGTCCCATGTCCGCACTGTAGAGGACCCGCCACCGAGACCTTGTTCGTGGTCGCCACTGATTGAGGGTAAATGGTGGCCACACCCTTCTGCTTACCGGCTCCTGTGAGCCTGACCCGCACTCCGCTCGTTCACTTGAAAAGAAGGAACAACGATGTAAAATACAGTGGCACTTTTATTAAGCAATTCAGAAACACAGAAAACAGTCCAATTTAAATGTTGCCCATCAACACATGAGCAGGATGGAAAATAAAGGCATCGACAATGTTATAAATCAATTGTTCAAATGAAGCAGAAATGTATATCTATATATCATTCTATGAGCAGCTGCCCAAGGGGCAACCCTGAATTTAAAGGTGATGAATAGGATAGTGCCTAGAAGGCAAATCTTTTCTTAAGAAAGCAACACCATTCAAGACTACGCAGTTTAAGCTAAGATAAATGCAATGGCTTGGGTTTGGATGAGCTAAATTAGATAGGCTGACAAAGCCAAAAGGCAAATAATCAGATAAGCTGACAAAGCCAAAAGGCTAATAATCAGAAAAGAGCATTACCACCTTGGAAGTAGAAGTTCTGGGCCCAGTCAGGATAACGATCGATCGGGAACCCTCACCATGCAACTAGGCAGTGGTTTGAAGAGTTCGGGGCGTTGGCCTAGGTGTAGACCTTTTATATGGCTCAATGCAGAACTCCTACCCACATCTGACGTGGGTACTTGACCGCATGCTTACAGTAACAGTGGAAAGTTTTACGGAAAACTTGAGAAGTGGTATCATGGTGAAACAGGGGGTTTTTACAGGTGGTCAGTGCTCTTGACCGTAAATATCTAAAAAAAAGATAACTTTTAACGTGCGATGCTCGGAAATTAATATTTCTTACATTATTTCTATGCCAGGCAGCCAGACATCCGTCGGTTGGTGTCGCTTGAGCAAGCTTGGAAAGTTGCTTAACTAAAAATATTGCAAACATTGCTTGTGAAAGACCAAGATGTACCAGCCGAACCTTGCCTACGTGTTATCTGAGCTATTCTTGTAGCTGTGGAAAATTTCCGTGGTTGGCTGGGCTGCCTCGCACTGCTGTACATGACAGAAATACGTTTTTAAGATCAATGGGGCCTGGTAGATTTTATTTATTGAAAATGACAAAAGGGGTAGTGAGCTTGGGCCTATGTGTGTATGTATCTAAAGAGGTGTGAACTGTTATGGGACCTACTAAATGTTTGAGATAAAATGGTCAAGTTAACACACTTCTTAAGTTCTGACTGGTGGGGCCTATATGTGGGTTTCATGCTGCCTGAGCAGAGCAGGATTCTGCATGGGGGATTTTTATATGGTAAAACGGGACCCTGCTTCATCTCCCTCCTCTTGTTCATACTTGAACAAAATTCTTACAGCATACCTGTCATGCCCTCCCTCTAGTAGGTGTATCCCAGGGGTGTCATCCATATTGGAACATTGGCTCTCCCTCAACTCTATATACTCTCCTTCAGGCCTGTCAGCTTTTTTTTTTTTAATGATCTACACTAGGATCCTCCCCTACGAGGTGTCTACAAGGGGGAAGTGGGGGAGCGGTATGTACTTAGTAGTTGACGTCAGGAGAGGTCTGCAACAAGTGTGAGCCAGTCGTTGTGA
The DNA here is from genome assembly GCA_963921515.1 of Calotriton arnoldi. Classification (NCBI taxonomy): domain Eukaryota; kingdom Metazoa; phylum Chordata; class Amphibia; order Caudata; family Salamandridae; genus Calotriton; species Calotriton arnoldi. The sequence continues at coordinate 4,825,067 of CAWUFW010000205.1, forward strand.
GCTCCACCATCTCTAATAGTGCTAATTGATCCCTATTCCCTGGTCCACTGACCCTACGTATGGACTTCCTGTAGACCCCTGTCTTGGCATATATCATCCCTACTACTTCAGTACTTAATCGCTTCAAACACTGACATATTATCTGTAGGATGCAACAAAAAGAGCAACAGCAAATACATTTAGAATGGCAGTCAGCCACAAAGGTATCCAGTCAATGTTCAACCAATCAGTGGCTGTGTCTGCTATGGCACCTCCTCCAGCAATCCTTTTATTTGCTATCTTGTTCAAGTCGTTGATGGCCTTGGTGATAGAGCCATTTTCTTCATTGTTGGCAACGTGAAAGCTGTCCACCCTTAGTACTCAGCATACTGCCAATGTCGGTGGAGCAAGGTAACAGAGCCATAGATGGGCATTGATGTAGGAGATATTTGCTGCTGGAACGATCAGGGACACTTTGTGCATTGTTCTAGTGAGCACATGTTGCTCCTTCATGAGGGCTGTTGGAGATAGAGACGTTCTCCGCAGGCCCAGTGAAAGTCCATTAGGCTGGAGGTGCCATGTTGAATGTCCGAATTAAAAATGGTGCTGTTGCATCCAAGTGTTGCAGCCCACAGGTACAGTGCCTAGAAAGCAGAGAAGAGGTGACTTTATTTTGTGATCTTTTTAAAACTTTGAACATTTTCTCCCCACCCCAAGTATACTTCCAGTCCATCTCATCTTCATAATCCAAGTCTACCCTATGTGGTCCTAAGGACGCTGCTCTATACTTCAAGTATCCTGGAGCACTCCATTTGTCATGGACATAAATTTGTAGAAGCATAAAGCTGTTCTATTCTGGCATGGGCAATGTATGGTGTGGGGCAAAGAGCCATTACATTCTGATAGAGATCCTGTTATCATAAACCCATTGTTCCTACAAAAAGCTATACTACGGTCCATATCAGGAACACCTATCTAAAATATTCTTGTTACCTTCCTTTCTATTCTGTAATTGTCAGTGATAACCTTGTGCATCATTGGGGTGTCGTCCCATACTGTTCTATTTCCAAACACTTCAGAGATGTTGTCCTCAATAATCTGAACTTGCTCCTGTATTCTGTAAATGAACATGTGTAGGAGACATTTTACAGTGTGTGGTAGTATTTCCCTAAAATAAAACAGTCTACCTGCGCCTACTGCATGGCGAATGTATGAATTTAAGAACAGAATTCATTATTTTCCTGTCTACCTACTATTGTCATCTTCCTTTATCACATGATGTCGTGAAGGGAGTCATGAGCAGCATGCTGTCTAAATGCTTGGGCAGAATTCACATTATTGCATTAATACTTCCAACAGGGGAAGGGGACGACACAGGGTGCACATATATATATTTGGGGTGCTGACGGTACTGGCAGAGGATGTTGAACAATTTTGCATTCCTACAAGGGCCATTTTCAGTGTATGTGCTAGCAGGTATATTGGATGTTACTTGGGGTGCACTGCGGTATTGGCAACTTCAACATTTTAAGTAATACAAGCCTTTCCATTAATACAATGAGCTAATCAAATCTTCCTAGTGCCACTCTGACAATAATGTAAAATATTACAATATGAATACATATCTTTCGCATAAGACACTTCTGTGCGGCAGGTGTTGCTGCTACGTCTGAATCCATAAACAACCAAGTGATCACCGTCTTCTTCTTCTTGGACAGTCCATGGGAACTATTACCCTCCTCCTATGGTTAGTCCTTTAGTGTTGAATGGGTGCAGGGTCAACCCTGAAGTCTGTTCTGTTAATGCTTTCCTCTTGGCAATGCGGACAGCTGTTGGTGAGGAGTCTATTACTTTAAAATGTCTGATATGTGAGAGCTCCGGAATGATGGGGCCCTTCTCTTTCCTCTTCGATACCTGGGTAAAAAAGAAACTTCGCAGCGCGTTGTTAACTCATACAAATATTTCTACATTTCATTTTTCATAAATACAGAAGAACTTTCAGTGTCAGTTTTAGGTCATGTCAGTTCTATGTATAGGTACTGGTACTTATACATTTATTAATTGTTCAGGGACAAGCTGATGGGGCTTTAAGTGTTGATCAGATTATTTTTCTTAATTATTTATTTATTTGTTTATTTCTTTCTTTCAATTGTGGTACTTATCTTGCCTATTTTATTTCTAAGTAGTCCGTTCAGGCATTGCTGAAATTTGTTGCTGCTTTAATATCACAGTGGACACATGGTCCAGCTTTGATCCAAACGTGTGGGAAACTTATTGTTAATTAATATTGGATCTAATATAGACCATTTGTAGATTTTAAAATAATTTTGGAAGGATTGGTTGTGTAACCATCAAAAATCCCCCCTCATACACGATCAGCGGTATGTCATTTTGGATAAATAATTGATCAAATGTATGATTGTTTGAATGAGGGAAGATATATATGTGTGTTGTATGTATTTTTAGTAACGTATGGTTTGAGCATGATGAATTAGTTTAATGACTATGTAAAATGATTTATAGGATGATGTTTATTATAGGATTATGTGTATTGTATATTTTTGTTTTATTAGGTACATCAAAAATTTTATCTGTTGAGAGAGAGACAAGTATTATATATGTCCTGATGAAGGTGGTACCTTTATAATTTTCTACCACCGAAACGCGTTGACGCTTGAACCTCTATTTTGGGTTATATCCAGGAACAGCCTCATGTCTAATGCAACTATTAATGAATAGACTGATGGTGCCTATATATGACATTGCTGTTGAGAATAACCATTTTTGATGAATTCAAGTGTTTCACAAATATTTCTTTGTCTCTCATGATTTTGTTTTTTAGTTGTACTCCTCTCCTTTTTTGTGCAGGCACAACATTCAGAAATAAAATATACAAATACACTGGTGAAACTCCCAATGAGACATGAGGCGGTGGACACATGAATATTGAGCACATATATATACACACCTCCCGAAAACAGGAAACCTAATATACTGCTTAGGGACATGGGGAAGAACCCACAAATAATGTCTGCAGTGTTCAAAACCTCAATTAACTCCGAAAGCGACAGAAGAACCAAAACATTGTACTATAAATAATTGTTCCCAAGAGATACGAACATCTCAATAATCTCCATCCCACTAACACAATTGGGAAATAAAAACTCATTGTTGTTGAACTGCAAAATATATGCAACCACCTCTAAAGACTGCAACTGCTGTTGAAATAGGCACCTTTAAAGTTACATATTTTCTATTCTGACAATATTGCAATATTGCGCATTGCTACTCCATGCATATTACCCTTCTACATTGAAAATACACTTTATATATGAACTTTTATTTATTCCTCACATTTTCTAGCACTGGGGCGTGTGTGGAGGAAGTCGTTTTGGCTGCTATCTGTGTTAATCTATTCCTTTCGGATCTCTGGTCGTTGTCTCATATTTTGTATGCTGCACAGAGCTGCACATATCCCACAACTTATTCCTTCCCTCCTGCCACACAGCTACACTCATAGTGCCCCTGAGTTAGGATGGCCTCTAAGTGCCACAATTTAGAACACCAGTGAATTAAAATTTGATATAAAAGTTACAGTGTCTGTATCACACATACATCACGTGCCAATATAATGAAGGTGATACAGCAAGCTATCTTTTGGCATTTTGTTTTAATTAATATGAGACATCAAGTAGACCTATCTGTGCTATACGGGCACTAGAAAGCCATTTAGTGACCACACAGGTAGATATAAAAAAATCGTTCTCAGCTCCCTATCAGAATTTGTACAGGGCAACTTGTTTTCTACCTCACAAACGAAGTATGCATTACAGAATGTCTAACCCAATATAGATCTCCACTGCTGAACAAGCAGCTTCACTTAATTGAAATCTAGAGGTGCAGGCGGTGCAACTTACTATAAACCAGCCGGTAGGCGGAAATGCTCCGGCGGAGTTATACTTATTACCTTCTGAATTTAACACCATAAAAAGAAACGTTCAACACATTGGTGTGGCCCTATCTTTTTGTGGTACTGACACGGACAGGGCTTCCTGGCCTCTTATTGCTCTAGATCTAGTTGTTATATATACTATGGATGGCCAGTGTTCGTACCTGGTAGGGTGTATTCAACTGGAGGACATATTTTCAGGGGCCCCAGTGGGACCTCCAGACAGAGGTGTCTGCTGTCACCCATACTAAGTACTAGAGAAATTAGTGTGCTAAAAACATGCATGATAAGGTATAGATGATGCCTTGCCTATTCTTAGGGACCCAATAACACGCGTATCCCCACTAATCTTGTTATTGCCGGAATTTGGTAGTAGGGCCTGGCCTCAAAGGCAATTGTGACAAATCCTGATACTGATCACCAGGCATCATATGTCTGGAACTCCGTTCAATGTGTACTGGAAACTTTTAAATATCGAGGAATCCAAATTTATTTCATAGAGGAAAAGTTGAAGGGTGGCAATCTAGATAGATGTGTGTCTGGAATTCGATGGTGGACCATATTCTGGACAATGCTACTGCTGTCCCCCTTGGGCAGAGTGTCAATCATTAAAACAATTGTGTTACTTATACTCTTTTATTTTTTACAGCACGCCAGTATGTCCACCCCGTGCTCTTACTTCCAAAATCTAAGGCCTATCTTGTCAGAGCTGATCTGCCCTCAGCATAAGTGATGTCTCACTCTCTCCATAGAAAAGGTAATGCGCCCGATACATTCCTGGGGAATGTGGTCCCCAGCTTTGAAATATACACAACTTGGCACTGCAGATGGTTTTGATAGCATGATGGCTGGCTGTGGAAACAGCTCAGGGCCTGAGCCACTAGACCTGCTAAACATTGTTGGAAACTCTGAGTTATTACATGTACTTTATGCAAAAAGCGGACAATATCTGTATAGGCTCATTCTTTACCAACAGTCTGTTCTCGTTACCGCAACTGAACAAATAAGCTGGGATCAGTTGCATCATATACAATTGATGCCAGGCAAAGATGTCGCTGGTCAGTAGTGTGTCCTAGGGGAGCGAAGTATATATATACATATATATATACATACCCAGTTACTAAACTGCGTGATCCTGGGCAGTTTATTTCTCTTGTTCTCGTGTTCCTGTTTTTCTAACTTAACCCCAAGTTCAATATAGGCATGTCTGCCACGGTGGGGGAAGAGAATCAGTCTCTCCCCATATTCGGTCTTTAAAACTATTTCTTTTAATAATAATAATATTTCTCAACGCACTTGACATAAATTGTTTTACTGGACAAGGAATGTATACACTAAACCTATTTTTCTCTCCCTTACAATGCTGTTCATTCAGTCACACAGCTCTTTGCGTTCTGCCAACTGTGTACAAAAATATATGTATATTCATTTTCAACTTTCCTGTTCTCTTTCTTAACCCAGGAAGTCTTATTCACTGTTTCTTTTCCTGCCTGGCTCAACGCCCAGACTCTGCGGCCAGCGTTAATATAACAGCAGCCCAAGAGAAATCCTTTAACCCTTCAATACCTCGTAACTTCAAAAAAGCATGTGTTGTTTTTAATTCTACGACGTAAATGCTAAATATAGCCTAATTTAACAGAACATGTCTTTTTTGTTTTAAGCACACGTTCACTTAGAATGGTATTTTGACGCTGAATAGCGGATCTTTATTGTACCTCAACTCAATGGTACTCATTTTCTCCACCTCAGAATGATGAAGGGCTGAACAGACTCCGCATCTATTCACTTCAGAATGATAAAATGCTAAGTAGACCTGGTAGCATCTGAACTTGTGACCATGAAGTCACACACATGCTCCCACAGACCCAACTCACGTTCCTTTGTATCATGCAAGTTGTGTAATATGCCTATACTCTCTAGTCTTTGCTCCTAAAGGCCTATAATAATTGTATTGGACCTATATTTTTAATCATATCATCGTTGTATATAGCTGAATTAATCTGTGTATTTGTATCAAAGGTAAAATAGCTCTACTTTCCTATGGAAGTTGGTGGTGTGGCCTTCATTAATTTGTTTCTACACTTTCTAATGTCCAGGCAATAACAGACCTTTAACCTTCTTTGGGTAGCAGTACATTTTCTTTGAGAAGGACAAGGCTGTTAACATACCATTCGGCTTCCCATATGTGAAATGCAATTTCAGTCTTGTCCATTCACTGGGAGCCACAAAACATTTTCCATCAGACAAGTACAAGTGGTGTCTCATTTGGTGCTTGCAAATTATTCTCCTAATTTGTCCAGTTTCAGAGGTGGACCCCAATGTGCACTACCTCTCCCTCCTCTCTCATGGTACCGCTCTCCTGTTTCTTGGCACTTCATCTTCTCTACTCCCCCCATTAGTCCCGCACTTGTTAGCCAATGGAAGCATCTTATTTATTTTAAGGGTGAATTTGTTGAAATGTGAATTTCGGGGACTTTACATCTCTTCCATAAACTTCTTTTTACTTTATCATTTATTAAAAAATGGGTGTAGTTAGTGTGCATTCCATTCCATCAATTTGTCTCCTTGTCTCCTCTCTTCTCTCTAATAATTACCATCTGCTCCGATAAGTATGTTGCTCTTAGTCCAATGTCACTAACTTCCTTGGCCACGAGACACAATTTCAAAATCCTTTCTACTAGCTAACTCCAACTGTGTGTGTTCTGTAGCTGTACTTCCTGGATTTGTTCTTGTATTCGGGCTACCTGCTTGTGCCTGAAGAGGTGGCAATTTTCACTGCCTGGGCTGTTGAATTGGATGCAGGTAGGAGTAAATTATTTGGGTCTTAATTGCTTTGCGTTGCGGCTGCATGTGGGGTGCAACACCTTGCATGTTGCCTGCTAATGCATATCACAGTATTTTGCAGTGTAAATGCATCTATAGGTCTGTTTTTCCTGGTAGTTATCAATCATTACGTGTGTGAGCCTTCCCAGTGCTCATCAACAATGTAAACCGAGTGGTAGCCCTTTGGCTCCGTTCCAATGTTCTCCTCTTAAGTACTTCCTTCCACTAGTGAGCCTATTTTTGTAATTCCTAATATTTTTATTTACAGAACTTGTAGGCCTGTGTTTCCAGTTAAACGTAACAATGTATTTCAAAGCATTTATAACCTACCGTCATAACATGGAGCAGGGGGTGTCTTTGTGTGCTTTAGCTAATCAGGGAGTCTAGCTACTTATGGGACCGTAAATGTAAATGTAATATTAACTGTGATACTGCGCCACTATAATTATTTATTTATTTAATTTCTTTTTGGTATTCTAACTAGCAGGGTCTCATCGCCATCGAATGATGATGAGACTTCAGCAACACGTAATGCTTTGAAGACAGGATATACTAATATAACAATAATATTCACGGTGAACTCAAGGACTCTCAACCTGCATGTTTAAAAATACATCTGCAGTCCTAGTTATTCGTGTCTCGCTAAAACAGATCAAATACAGGTATTAAATCGGTGTACAAGCCACCGGACTTGATACTGAAAACTACACAAAATAAAACATGTGAACACGGAAGAATCACAATCTGAAATTGAAAGTGGAAGTGTTGGAAGAATCAGATTGATGGAGGGGGTAAGGGAGCTGACAGGAGGAATGGAGATACGACTCCACCCCCCCTTTGGCTACCAATTGGCCTGGACAAATGGTAGGCAAAAGGTGTGAGAGACAGGAAAAAGAGGCGCAATGAAGGTGCAATGTGCAACTAGGGTAAGTGAACAAATACCTAGCGGGATTGCGGCTAATGAGGAAAGACAAGGCAATCCAGACAACAGCTACCCTGCGGAGTTGCCGCTAATGGGGAGGAAAGAGTGGGGGCAACTCAGACAACAGCAATAACTGGCAGCCCTGTCACTCGGCTAGTGACTGTAGAGTTGGCAGGGCAGCAACAGATGGGGACGGGGCTGGGAGAGAACTGTAGTGGGGCAGCAGGGCAAACAAATGCCGAAGGAACGGAAGCACAAAAAACAGACACAATAGACAACAAAAAGACAAGCAATAAATAAACGAAATGCATGGTTAAAAAATAACAGTGATCACTGTGACATATTTTGTTCAAGAGCAGTCTGCGAAGGCAGAGAAAGGAGGGGCGAGGGGGAGCTGCTACGAAGGGGAGAGGTGCACTTCCTCGTTCTGCGAACGCAGTGAGCAGAAGAAGGCGGAGGGTATCTCTGAAGGGCCCAGATGGTCCGAAAGAGCTAGTTCCTCTATTCGGAGTGGCGCAGTCAGAAATCGACAGAGGCGCCTGTCAGAGAGAGATATTAATTTGAAAGATAAAAAGAAGAAAACACCCAAGCCATGCAGAATGGAATCAGAGAGGGACACGGCAGAGAGGGAGAAGAATGAATGAGTGAAAACACGGGAAAAAGCCATGAAAAAATAAAGGCGCATTGAAAAAGGGGCACCCTAGCAAGTAATACACAGGAGATATTGAACGCAGGTGCAAGGCGTAGTTGAGCCACGGAGAAAAATAGAAAACACAGTAAAGGAACAACTGATGTAGAGAGCAACCGACAAAGCAAAGTTTAAAGAAGTGAAAGCACTATAAAATAAAACCACTGTAATACAATACGATAAAAACCACTGAAAAATGTAACCACTGCAATATAATATGGCGCAGAGAAGACACATTAAGTAGCACAAAGCAGGAGGACCCCAAGCTGGAGCCAACAATAATAACAATTCAGACACGTGTGCCACCTGTGCACCGTGCCAAGGACGCAAAAGCCCTGTATCAGAATTCAGACAACATGGACGGTATCAAGGAATCCCAACCTGTAACAGAATTCGGCCAGCCACGTGCTGGCGCAGGACTCAAACCTCCAAGAGGGTGTAGACACCGTTAAGCAGTGCCAAGGACCCCCGGCCTCTATAGGAGTTCAGATACCCATGTGCCCGGGACTCAAACCCCAAAACGTCAAACCCATGTATACACAACTATCTTGACAATAAAGACCGCCCACCTTAAAATGCGGACAGAACCTAAGCATAATATACGTGAAAGGCAAGTGCACTACAAAGCAATACTGAGAAACGCCAAGAGAAACCAAGCAGAAGGAAGCCAAGACTGAGTCGATGACAGCAGAAGGGAAAGCACCGAAGAGCCTCGGCAAGATGTGACCAGCCACAGAGGACGTCGTGGCAAGACAGCCAACCACAGGGGGACAATGGAGCGAACACAAGGGAGACCCTGGAGGGCAGAGGCAGCCAGACCCACCTCTCCACACACGCCACACCTTGAGGTAAAGTCAAGGAAGAAAAAATAAAACTATCCCTGACTCACCCAGGTGGCCGTGAGGAAAGGAGAGTCCGGGGGCAGCCACAGGTGTAACCCAGGTATGCGTCCCATGTCCGCACTGTAGAGGACCCGCCACCGAGACCTTGTTCGTGGTCGCCACTGATTGAGGGTAAATGGTGGCCACACCCTTCTGCTTACCGGCTCCTGTGAGCCTGACCCGCACTCCGCTCGTTCACTTGAAAAGAAGGAACAACGATGTAAAATACAGTGGCACTTTTATTAAGCAATTCAGAAACACAGAAAACAGTCCAATTTAAATGTTGCCCATCAACACATGAGCAGGATGGAAAATAAAGGCATCGACAATGTTATAAATCAATTGTTCAAATGAAGCAGAAATGTATATCTATATATCATTCTATGAGCAGCTGCCCAAGGGGCAACCCTGAATTTAAAGGTGATGAATAGGATAGTGCCTAGAAGGCAAATCTTTTCTAAAGAAAGCAACACCATTCAAGACTACGCAGTTTAAGCTAAGATAAATGCAATGGCTTGGGTTTGGATGAGCTAAATTAGATAGGCTGACAAAGCCAAAAGGCTAATAATCAGATAGGCTGACAAAGCCAAAAGGCAAATAATCAGATAAGCTGACAAAGCCAAAAGGCTAATAATCAGAAAAGAGCATTACCACCTTGGAAGTAGAAGTTCTGGGCCCAGTCAGGATAACGATCGATCGGGAACCCTCACCATGCAACTAGGCAGTGGTTTGAAGAGTTCGGGTCGTTGGCCTAGGTGTAGACCTTTTATATGGCTCAATGCAGATCTCCTACCCACATCTGACGTGGGTACTTGACCGCATGCTTACAGTAACAGTGGAAAGTTTTACGGAAAACTTGAGAAGTGGTATCATGGTGAAACAGGGGTTTTACAGGTGGTCAGTGCTCTTGACCGTAAATATCTAAAAAGATAACTTTTAACGTGCGATGCTCGGAAATTAATATTTCTTACATTATTTCTATGCCAGGCAGCCAGACAGCCGTCGGTTGGTGTCGCTTGAGCAAGCTTGGAAAGTTGCTTAACTAAAAATATTGCAAACATTGCTTGTGGAAGACCAAGATGTACCAGCCGAACCTTGCCTACGTGTTATCTGAGCTATTCTTGTAGCTGTGGAAAATTTCCGTGGTTGGCTGGGCTGCCTCGCACTGCTGTACATGACAGAAATACGTTTTTAAGATCAATGGGGCCTGGTAGATTTTATTTATTGAAAATGACAAAAGGGGTAGTGAGCTTGGGCCTATGTGTGTATGTATCTAAAGAGGTGTGAACTGTTATGGGACCTACTAAATGTTTGAGATAAAATGGTCAAGTTAACACACTTCTTAAGTTCTGACTGGTGGGGCCTATATGTGGGTTTCATGCTGCCTGAGCAGAGCAGGATTCTGCATGGGGGGTTTTTATATGGTAAAACGGGACCCTGCTTCACCATCTTGGCTAATAGTAATCCCTTCAAATTGGCCCTCGAGACAGTCAAACAACTAGGCGGGTTCTCAATTAGATTTTGGTGGCTGATAGACTTCAAAGTACTCTTGATATATTGCAACCACGTAATCTTTTCTATTCGATCAAGTTTTAAGCAATCTTTCAGAATATCCTGGGTAAGATTTACAGTTTCCCTTCTCCACACTGAGTGCCACAGCAAAATCGGTGCAATACGGACGTAGTCCGTGATGTAAAGTACGTCCAGCTCAATGTGGCAATTATAGTTGGAGCAGGTTTAAGGAACAGCCACCAGTCTTTTAAGGAAACCATCCTCTGTTCGTTGTAGGGTTGATATATCTGCCGTACCCCATACAGCTGCCCCAGATGTAGCAACACAGATAACTTTTGCCACATTCACCATTTTTATTGTTTCCAGTGGTTTGCAATCTAACTTTTTTATAAATCTGAAGAGAGCCCTGATGCTCTTTTCCATTTGGAGCCCCCTATTGACCACTTTATTTAGCCAAGTATTCTTGCTGTCAAATAAGACCCCTAGATAGGAGAAGGTATCCCCCACCTCCAACCTTCTCCTATCTATGAACAATTTTGGAAGTTTCTTCAATCTCACCCCTGCCACGAGAATGAAAGATTTTGACTCATTTACCTGGAGATCCAATTTGTTCTACATTTCGTATACTTCCCCTATGAGCCTCTGCAGTGCGTTACCAGTCCTTGCTAACAGCACTGCCTCGTCTGCATAAAGGAGTATCGGAACAAGGGCCGAGTTTACTATGGCGACATTTGTGTTAGACCCAACCAAAGCTGCTTCCACACCATTAGTATAGATGGAAACAGGAATGGCACGAGTACACAACCGTGCCTGACACCGCGAAAGATGCCAAATTGTCTCGTACAGTCCCCATCCCTCCCGAATCGAACGCAGGCCGTTGCTTGTGAGTACATTTCACTTATAAACTTTATTATTGTCATCTCTATTTCCATGCCTTCCCTAATTGCCTAAACTTTGAATGGGTGACACAGTCAAAAGTGGTCGATAAATCCATAAAGGCCATATAGAGATGGACTTTCTTGGCCACCGTATACTTAGAAATAAGCAAGTTTAAATTGAGGCATTGGTCGGTTGCCTTTTTTTCCTTTTTAAAACCTTACTGCAAAGGAATTAGTATGTTCCTCTCTCGAACCCATACCTCTAATCAGTTCAATAATAATTGGCCTATTAATTTGGCTGTACCATCAAGTAAAGAGATGGGTCTATAATTTTTAGGTGAGGTCTTACCCCCCTTTTTTACTAAATGGGGATTATTACCGTCTTTTTCCAGGAAGGGAGAGTACCCGTTTTAGCAATGCCATTAAAAACATTAGTCAATAATGGGACCCAAAGCTTTTGGTTGTCTAAAAAGAAGTCAATGGGAACCCCATTGGGACCAGGGGCCTTGGATCTACTACACTTGTCCAGTCCTCGTCTCATCTCTTCCAGATCAAAGGACATGCTATTGTCTGGAGCAGTCTGTGGGGTACAAGATAACAGGAGGTTTCCTTCATCGAACTTCTCAAAGATCCTTTCAAATTGAGCCACCCACACCTCCTCATTCACATGTAGTTCTAGATTAATATCTGTGTCATCCTTAAAGAGTGGGATGTTAATAATGTTCCAAAAGTCCCTGCTATTCTTCGACACAACTGCCTGTTGTAATTTATCACAATCCTCCTCCTTCATGGCTCTCATCCTAGCTCCCCTTGCCTCTTTATATAGAAGGTGCAGCGACCTTACTACAACAATATCTCTCTGCTTAATCCTTAGGGCTGCATGGAGATTTTTTTATTGCCTTTGCACAGGCACCATCGAACCAGCGTACAGTTTTGAGCCTATTGGGGCAGTTGGGTTGAAGCAAATTATATTGGATTTCACACTGAATCTGCTCGAAAGCTAATGGTATATCCCTCTCAGCTGAATTTAAGTCTAGACAGGTCATTACCTCCTGGTTCATTTTGGCAATGATTATAGGGGTACATTTCATTGTATCAACCTTATCCCATTTTAGGACAGTCCCATTCTTTCTGGCTATAGAGGGCTTCATTATTGTTTCCACAGGAGGGGTTCGCCTGTTTCCCCAGGTCACTTGGCATGTAATATCTGCATGATCGCTAAAAGCTAAAAGTTTGGTCTCAGCATGAATAAATTATCCTCTGAAGGATTCTGAAACAAGAATATAGCAATGGTCGATCCATAAAACTGGGAACAAAACATATGCTCTAAAAGACCTGTGTTAGGGTCGTGGGTGTCAATTATCTCCAGATTGTTAACTATTAGCAATCTGTTAAGCACACTGCCATATTCATTATGGATAAAATGTGGGATAGCTTCTCCTTCCCCATCAGTCAAACTGCAAACTGAAGTACCCAACTTGTTACAACTGTGGGTGTTGAAATCTCCCAACCATAGTCTGTTAAGATAGGTTCAATGGGAATTCATAAGGATGATAATATCCTTCTCCAGTGATTCCACAGCCATTGCCATATTGCCTTCAAAGTTATTGTTATAAAATTTCATCAGGATCCAATCCCACCCTTTGTGACCTTCACAGAGCAAAATATAATAGTAAGGAAGGACATTTAAAAATGTTAAAACCTTGAGCCTAGCTGTGTTAGCTATTAAAGTTATTCTGCCCCCACTTGGACGACCAGCTTTGGAGGGGGCCGCTGCTGTCTGGAAGGAGCAATACCCATCCATGTGGGTCTGGCCTATTTCAAAAGTTTCTTGTAGTCATAATATATCAAAATTCATCACCAAATCAAGCCAATTTGGATTATCTTTTTCTGTCTATAACCAGCTATATTGCAAGTAATTATGTTTAATCTTTCTCTGGTCTCCCCTAATGGATCAATTCCCTTCTGCAATTTGAAGACTGTTCCCAGATGAAATGATTGGGGCTTTGGCCAGTCAGTTGCATGCTTCAAGGCCTTCCAATGGGGCATATCTATTACTCACATCTATATTCACACTCATGGGATCAAAATGGAATTTAGGGTGTAGGGAGCACTAGCAAATCTGTCCCAGTTCTGTTCATTGGGTTCGAGCCTTAGTGGTTTGTAAATGAAACCTAAGGGGAGCACAAAAATCTGACTGTCTGACGAGGGAATGTTAGGCAATGTTCTCAATAAATTCCCTACCAGTTGTCGGCTATTGAAATTTTCAATTATGAAGTCTCCCCTTAAGGTTTTAGGCACATGTCCAACCCAGTTCACTCTTCTAGCCATAATGATGTGACTATAGAGCTTTTGTCTTCCTGTATTGAATTTAGTCAACCAGTGTAAAGCCTTGGCCATTAATTTTTTTGTAGACTTTGACTGGGTAGTTTTTAATTCAGGAGTATTGGCGAGGATAATGACATAGGGGGAGGCCGCTGGGAAAGATCTAAACTCCTTCTCACTTTGGGTCTCTATGCCCTCTGCGAGTTTGTAAGCCCCCAATCAGGTTCATTGGCACACCCCCTCTATCATTTTTATTAATTCTATAGGTGGTATTAGGAGCCCTTTCCCCCCTTGTTTAAAGCCCCTCTGCTGTTGTGGCAAGCTGCCTCTGCAAAGAGTAATATATCTGAAGGGGAATTATGGGGGTCCTTTGAATGCTCATAGTCTGTGTTTGTTGATTAGAATTATTCGGGTGCCCACCCTGCCCCTCATTTACCCTTGGTGTAATTGTCCCCCATAGCGAATGAGTTGGGGATGCCGTATGTCCCTGACACCCAGGTAGTGATTTGCCTTGAGTATTTCCTTCCTCAAGGTACCTCCCAGCTCGACAACAACCCCTCTGTTGGAGAGTAAGGCTAAACTCTCCTCCATTTTAGGCAGTCTACACAGTACATGTTGAAAGAGTAATGAGAAAACCTGCTCCATTCTTTGGCATAGTTCATCAGTACAAAACTGTGGGTTGGGTCTAGCTGCAGATTCCGACTGTACAGTTTTACCATATTATGCCAGCTTGGAAGTCACAGTATTCACAGTGTTCTTAGTTCTTCCCCTTTTCCTTTTTCCCGGGGCTCCACTATAGGGCTGCCACCAGCTTCTGGAAGTCTTGAAGGGCCCTTATGGGTGAGGTGTCTCCCAGAGTCACGGTATTAGAGTTTGATGGCTCAGCTAAATTACATATTCCATTAGAATCAAGGACAATTCTTACCTCTTCCAATGAAAGGCGGCGTTCTGTAAGCTCGATTAGTTTGGATAGTACATCTGCCACTCTCTTTAAGAAAGAGACCAGGGTGTTGATGATTTCACCCCTTTGTTTCCCCCCCCCCCCTTGTTCAGCTGCTTTGGGCTTGCGTTTGCCCATTCTTTAGTTAGGGGGATCCCAGGAGCGGAGGCCGAGATGTTAGAGTTGTGGCCCAGCCGGTCCTCTTCTGGGGGCTGACAGGCGTGGATGGGCCAGCCATTGGCCCAGTCGCCCCCACGTGTGTGTCCCACACTGCAGGTTGGCGTTGTGCTTTAATGCGCATTGGCAAACAGGAGGTTATTTGGAGTTGTAGTCTCCCCAGCGGTGCATTGGTTCTTCAGGGCAAGGCTTCACAACACTCGCAGAAGGAAATGCTGGAATGACAAGTGGCTACACCCACCATGGGTCGGCGTCACGCTTTAATGTGGGTTTGCAAGCAGGAGGTTATTGTGAGTTGTAGCTTCCCCTGTGGTGCGTTAGTTCCTCAGGGCACGGCTTCACCCCCTCGCAGCAGGAAATGCAGGAATGAGAAGCGGCTACACCCGCCGCAGGTCAGTGTCACGCTTTAATGCGCATTGGCAAGCAGGCGGTTATTGGGAGTTGTAGTCTCCCCAGGGGTGTGTTACTTACTCAGGACACGGCTTCACCCCCCCTCACAGCAGGAAATGCAGGAATAACAAGCGGCTAATTGAGTTGTCAATTGTGATACTTTGAGCATGATGACATAATAACCCAAAGGGTGAAGTGGTGCAGTTACCACTGGTAACTCCTGCACTTATTTTTCCTAAATTTTCTGGTAGAAATATGGATCTTTCTGTCAAAGCGTGTTCGATTTCTAATCATTTAGCTCATGCTTACCTCTTACCTGGAAAATGTAACATAGTAGTAGAATATGTATGACACGATTTCTTGTACTTCCTCGGAATGCTCCAGTGTTTGTGTCTGCGGTGTTATCCCCAAACCCTCTGCCTTCACCCCTTCTGTTTTTTTAACATGCTTTTGTTGGCTTTTATGTCTCTCCGCACTTTACAACTATTAACCAGCACTAAACTACTTGTGCTCTCTTCTTTAAACATGATAAAATTGGCTTACACTCAATTGACATATTTAATTTACTTTTAAGTCCCTAGTAAAGTGCTAATACATGTACCCAGGGCCTGTAAATTAATTGCTACTAGTGGGCCTGCAGCACTTATTGTGCCACCCACTTAAGTAACCTTCCTAAGCGTGTCTCTGGTCTGACATTGCAGCCTGAGTGTACAGTTTCAAACTGCGATTTCAGCATTGCAAATTAAATCATTTGCCAAGCATAAACCTTCCTTTTTAGCACATGTAAGTCACCCCTAGGTCGGCCCTAAACATCCCACAGACAGGATGCACTGTATTTAAAAAGTTGGACATGTATGTTTAAGTTTTACATGTCCTAGTAGTGAAACACTCTGAAATTCGTTTTTCACTACTGCAAGGCCTACCTCTTCCAGAGGATGACATCGGGTTACCTTATTACATTTATTAAGTGACAAGGTGTGTTTGGGAGCAGGAAGAAAAGTCATGTTTGGTGTCTGAGGAATTGTTATCAAAAATCCTCTTTAATGCTAATTTCAGATTTTAAGTCACATATCTGAAAATTCTACTTTTAGGAAATTAATATTTCAACAAGGGAGATCCAAGGTTTACTGGGGACTTGAGGTAATAACTATAACAAAAAACATAGTAGTCCATAGTAATAATACTTTAGATACAAAGAACTAAAATGTATTCAAAGGAGTTTACGAAAAACAATTTAAAGACACATAGCGGCGCAGTGAATATTTGTGCAAAATGAACGTGCTTGGTGCTCTTTTTAGTGTGAGACACTACTCAACTGTACTCCACTGTAAACCACTCTGCTGTAGGCTACTCTATGCCACTCAACTGTATAACAGTCTATCCCACATTTTTGTGATGCTTTCCAAGGCTCAGGCCCCTCTCGGGGCGAACCCTGCCCGTCACAAAGAAAAGAAAACTCTGCCCAGGGATCGCTCCGGCTTCTCTGGATACGTTTGCGTTACCGCATTGGATGCTGCACTGGCACCCGTCTCCACCACTATGGGTTTGGGGCTCTGAACCCAACTCCCGGGATCACTCCGGCTTCTCTGGATACGTTTGCGTTACCGCATTGGATGCTGCACTGGCACCCGACTCCACCACTATGGGTTTGGGGCTCTGAACCCAACTCCCTTTCAATTGGCCAAAGGTAATGGAGGCCATTGCCTGTCCCTTCCAAATGGCACTCTCCCATCTCTTGGGACCAACTGACCCATGTTCAACTGCTGTTCACATGGAACCCTTCTCCACTTTGGCCTTCATAGTTCTCGTTTGAATATTTGCTGCTACCACCAAGATCTGCACCTGCGGTGGCTCCACCCAGGCCCTTGTCCCAGGCTTCCGTGCACACTGAAGCGGCTCTCCTACTCATCGCGGTTTAGCACCTTTGGCTCTATTCTAACATATTTAACCACACTCTACTCCACATACTTCACTGTGCAAAACTTCTATCCACTCTGTCACACTCTACACTGTTTGACTCTACAACACTTTCTAACACCCTACAAAACACCAGTTCACTGCACTGTACAACATACCACTCCATTCTACAACACTTTACTGCACTGTATATTATACCACTTCAGTCTACTACACTCCATCACACTCTACTCTAGAATATTCTTCTCCACTGCAGAACACTTTACCCCACTCTATGGCACTGTACAGCACTCCCCTCTACACTGCTCCACTCTACCACACTCTACTCCACTCTCTACATTCTGTGCCAATATACAACACTGTACTCCATTCTCTGCCGTTATTCTACACTATACAACTCTCTACTCCACTCCGTGCCCCTACACCGAAGTGTACAACACTCAACTCAAGTCCACAACACTTTACACAACTGTGTAATAGGTAGCGAAATGTATGAATATTTATATTTTTCTGCATAATTTGACAGCAGTCTATGGAGAACCGCTTTTTTATCTTTCATTTTTGTAAGTACCACAGTTATTTTAAGGTATTACTGCAGTACTTGGTAGACTTTTTCGTAAAGAATTTAACATGCAAAAAATAAAAAATACACTGTAGTATGCTATATTTGTAAAATACACTGTAGTAATGTGTATTTTTAATTTGTAAGCATTTTTTAATTTTTTTTAGGCATTGCAGCACTTCCAAGGAAGTACCGCAGTACACTGTACATATAAAAAAATAAATATAGAAAATTATAAATACTTTTTTCGGCCTATTACTACTTTAATAAAGTGGTATTAGGTTGGGCGAAAATATCAAATATAATACTTACCTATATCTAAAGGAGTAACAGAGAACATAGCCGAAGTGTACCTAAAAACAACATGGCTGCATTCAACTTTTGTAAAGGCAGTCATTAGCCAATCACAAAATGCCTTGACATCGCAATGTACCACAATACTTCTGCGTAATACAGCAAAATACAGTGAAAATACCATGACAATAGAGATCACTAAGTTAAAATGTCTTATAACTCAAAGAAATAATTATCCTATTTAGCTATAGTAGCCAAATGGATCATCTGCACACCATAATGTGTAATTTTGCATAATTTCATGGAAATCGGTTCAGCTGTTTTCGCACTATGTGAGATACAATAGTCTATAGGAAATGCAGTAGTGGAAAAATGTGTTTCGGTACCCCCCCCTTTTATCTCTGCATCCCCTTGACCAATCACCACAACAATTTCCATCCTTCATCAATGTAGGACAAGCTATAGGTCTGAAAAGTTTTGAGGAGAGTCGGCATAAGAGAGAAAAGGTATTTGCAGCCGAAATTCAAAATCCTAACTATAAAGTGGCTTCCTCCACTCTGAGGTATATATATATATATATATATATATATATATATATATATATATATATATATATATATATTCACTGAAAAAACCATAGGTTTTAGGGAAAGTTATAGTTAGTTGGACATTTCACTCGTACAAAACCAGAGAAATTCCCCCGTTATGGATAGTTCAGCTAACTATAACTCGCGCCCCTGCAATGCACTGCTGATGACGTCACATATTACATCACTCTTGACATGGTCAGTGACATCACTGATGACATATCAAATGACATCACTGATGACATCACTGATGACATCATCCAGTGACTGTGTGTTTCTGTAAAGTTTAAATATGTTTAATATATATAGGGAAAGGCGTATTGAAGAATGAATGGGTGTATAAGTGTCTGAATGGATGATTTAGTAGGTGCGTGACTGACTCTATAAGTGAGTGATTAAACGTATCTTACTGAATGCATGGGTTAGTGGCTAAACTGTGTGAATGTCTGTATCTGTCTGTCTGTTGGTGTGTAAGCGGCTGCATGGGTTTGTGAATAGCTACATGAGTGTCTATATGGGTTATTGATTGGTTGTCTGAGTATCTGTATGGGTGCCTGAGTGTTTGTGTGGGTGGGGTGTGTGTGACTCTGTGCATAGATGTGTGAGTGGGTGATTCACTGGGTGCATGGTTACAAGAGTGCATCTGTGATGGACTGTATGGGTGGGTGAGTGTGTGTATGGGTGTGTTAGTGAGTGAATGTATATCTCAGTGGTACATGTGTGAGTAACTACATATGTGAAAGGCAGTATATATGTGTGTTGGAGTATATAAATGGCTATAAGTGAGAGTGTGTAATTGTGAGAGTGGCTGTATGGATGAGTGTGTGCTTGTATCAGTGATTGTATAAGAGCGTAAGAATGTGCTAGTATTTGTATGAGTAAGTGAGCTGGTGTGCGTATAACTGTATAGGTGAGTAAATGGCAGTGTGATTGGCAGTTAGTTGAACTAACTATAACGCGGGAATTTCTCTGGTTTTGTACGAGTGAAATGTCCAACTAACTAACTTTCCCTAAAACCTATGGTTTTTTCAGTGAATTTCTAAGGTTTTTTAAATGCTAATTTCTAACTATAACGTGCCTGAAACCTATGGTTTTTTCAGTGAATTTCAAAGGTTTTTTAAATGCTAATTTCTAACTATAACGTGCCTGAAACCTATGGTTTTTTAAGTGAATATATATATATGTGTGTA
Source organism: Calotriton arnoldi (assembly GCA_963921515.1). NCBI lineage: Eukaryota > Metazoa > Chordata > Amphibia > Caudata > Salamandridae > Calotriton > Calotriton arnoldi. The sequence goes on from CAWUFW010000205.1 coordinate 4,845,081, forward strand.
CATTAGAAGTCGATAAACAAGACACGTCAATCCTAATGACAGCCATTCTATTCTTCCTCTGATGGTAACAGTTTCTATTAATGTACGTGTGCTGCTAGATACTCAGAAAGCACCCCCCCGACCCCAGCCTTTACAGGTGGGGGGGTTTACAGTTCTTCAGCGGAGAGGGACAAGGGAGGGTATCAGTTGCTGCTATCTTTGTTAATAATAATAATAATAAATGTTGCTGTTAATGTTATTGTCATTGTTATTAATATTCTTGTGAAAAGTTATTATTAATGGTGTTTTCATGGTTTTGTCATTCATATTATTATACATCTCGTTGTTGCTCAGACTTTTCCGGCCGTATAAAGAGAGGGTTGAGGGGCTGGTGGCGGTGGGAGAAAGAAGGGACCACCGGTGAGAGCTGGGCGGGTACTGGGGGGAGACACGAGCAGAGGAGGAGAGGGAAGACTGCTGAAGATTTGGGACCACCGGGCGGGTGACGGGAGCAGACTCCAGCACCCAGGCGGGGTGCAGGGTAGAGGGGGGGGGGCGGAGCGAAGATCCAGAGGAGGAGGGGCCACTGTGGAAGTAAAGGGACACTGGCGCTAGAGGAGGGGTAGACAAGTTTGAAAACAAGGAGGAAGAGTGAAAAAGAGTAAGAAGGAGAAGAATAGGAAGAGAAAGAAAGCAAGATAAGAGATGAGAAGGGGGAGAGGGAGAGGGAACCAAGTGAGAAGAGAATGTCAGAGGAAAGGAAGACAGGCGAAGAAGCGAGGGAGGAGTGGAGACGAGAGTCATTTATGAAAGAGAGATGGGGGGGCAGAAAGCTGAACAAAGAGAGATGGAGCGAGGTATGGGGGTGACCTGAAAGGGGGGGGCGGCGGAAAGCCCAGAAAAGAGAGTGCACGCAGCAATAGGAGAGCTAGGCGAGAGTGGGAGATGTTGCGAAGAGTGGAGTGGAGGAGGCGGGGAGGGAGGGATGGAGGGAACCACTGAGGAGATGCAGAGAGAGGGCGGGCTGCAGGTGGTTCATGTTGCACCGGCTCCTCGCATTCTTCCAGCCGTGGGGTAAGGGCGGGGGGGAGTGGGGGTGTAGTACGGAAAAAGTAAGGAGAACTGGGTGGACGGTAGACCGTGGGGAGGAGAGTGAGAATGGAATAGAAGGTGGAGAAGGAGGGTGGGGGGGGAGTGAAGATAAGGGAAGGTATGGGAAGGGTGAGGCTGCGCAAGAAGGTGAGGAGAGATCGAGAGGTGATGATATGAGAGAGAGAGAGAGAGAGAGAGAGAGAGAGAGGAGTGGGAAGAGAGATAAAGGTAGATGGTGAGAGACAGATAGAGAGAGAGGGCGAAATACTGAGAGGGAGGACAAGTGACAAAGAGAGAGAGAGGGAAACAAAGAGAAAGAGACTGAGAGAAAGAGAGAGAGTGCGAAACACTGAGAGAGAGGGGAGAGAAAGAGCGACATATAGAGAGAGGAAAACAAAGAGAACGATACTGAGAGAGAGAAAAAGAGAGAGAGAGAAACAATGAGAGAGGGGGAGAAATAGCGACATAGAGAGAGAGGAAAACAAAGAGAAAGACTAGGAGAGAGAGAAAAAGCGAGAGAGAAAGAGAGGCGGCGAAAGAGCGACATGGAGAAAGAAAGAGCGCAAGGGAAACGAAGAGAAAGAGAGAATGCGAAAGAGAAAAAGAAAGAGAAGGGGCTGTGATGTATGCACCCCCGCACCCCAACAAGCACTGCCTCCGCCGGGGGTGGGGTAGGGGAGGGGGCCCTCATTCTAGCTCGAGAGCCCCCGATTGCGAGTATTCCCTTCACCCTGACACAAAATGTTATGTTATCCGTCCTCCCTAGAATGTACATGCACTGTGCAGCGCGCGGTTGCACGGGTGCGCGCCGGCCCCTCCGCCTCTCGTGCACACAAGACCCATAGAGTGGCCCCAAACACAAGCACATAGCGAGAGATTCACGTCCACAGTCTACACAGACAAAATTGCCTGTGCAAAGTACCACAAAGATACACACGTTGTCTCCAGGCACCTCCCCGGACCCCTAAATGCAGCCGTCTGCAGACACCCTCGCCCCATGTACAACCTAAAATTTCCCAACCCCGTGTATGCACACACTGCACATGCAAACACAGGCCATTTCCTACCCCATGTAGGCACAGACGGCACGTGCACATACAGATCACTGCACGTACACACACAGATAATTCCCAACCCCATGTAGGCATACATGCACACACGCACAGGTAATTTCCAACCTCACATAGGCTCTGACTGCACAAGCACACACACAAACCATTCCCAGCCCCATAGGTGCCTACCTGACGCACATACACAGACCATTCTCCCCAAAGCCACAAACTGCACACAGACCATTCCCAACCCCATAGAGGCACATACTGCACGAGCACACTCACAGACCATTCCCAACCCCATAAAGGCACACACTGCACACACACACACACAGACCATTCCCAACCCCATAGAGGCACACACTGCACGAGCACACTCACAGACCATTCCCAACCCCATAAAGGCACACACTGCACGCACACACACACAGTTCATTCCCAACCCTATATAGCCACGCACTGCACGAGCACACACACAGACCATTCCCAACCCCATAGAGCCACACACAACCATTCCCAACCCCATATAGGCACACATTGCACGTGCACACAGACACGTAAACGTAATATATATTCCAAACTCATATAAACACACGCCGCTTGCTCACATGCACTGGGTTCGTTCCTAACTGCAAAGACACATATTTAGACATTATAGACACTGATCGTTATGATGCCATCGATAGCTGCTGATCTATGAATAATTTCTGTTAGGGTGTCATTGATAGCTGTAAGATAGAAGTATCATGGCTATGATGCCACTGATGACTATTGCAATATAATAATGCACTATTGTGATATAACAGATACCATTGCGTGACATAATTATTTCTGTTCTGATGATTTCGTCGATAACTGTTGTGATATAATGAATTATTTATGTCATCACTATCGGTTGTGATATGGGTTAATTTCATAATGCTTTGATAAATGTCGCGATACTGTGAAGTAGTTATATCAGTCGCTGTTATGAAATGGTGCCTTACATTTACAGTGCCATTAAACACGCTTGCGATCTGAATGAAGTGTTGATGTAACGAAGCCATCGAAGGCTGTCGTGACGTCATTGCTAGCTGTCGTGATGACACGAGAGCTGCCACGCGCGCCCATGTTTCGACAGAAGCCTCCGCTCCATGGGGAAAGCCCGCCCAGAATATTAGTGGGCACATCGGGGTGCGTGGGTGGCTCGGAGGCGGTCAGCCCGGGTTTCCTTTCTCGTGGCCCTGCCACTCTCACGCGGTCTAAGAGCCCAAGATCTGCGCTCGTCAGTCCAAACCTCTTCCCTGTGAGTCAATATGCAGCAGGGGTCACCTGTGCGGCACTCTCGTACCCTACATAGCATGTCACAGCACAGGGAACCGTATCTTCATCCGAATGTGTGTGTGCTATATTACCGGATGTTGTGTAGCGCGCTGTTTGCTAAACACCTGAGCTCTTTGTACAGTCTCAGGTCCGTTGTGGCTATCATCCCGCTGGGTTTCTCCGCGCTAGGGTTCCAGGTTGATATCATTATAGCGCAGTAGGATGGCCTCAAGGTGCTCCACGTTCTCAGCGTGTTGGTAAAAATATTGATAATCGGGGTCGACACTAGTGTTTTGATGAAAAAATCACTTAGTGGTTGGCTGGCATATGCTTCGCTGCGAGTCCAGGGAGCTGTCAACCCTGGGAGGAGGGGTCCCGCCCACTCCCGGATCGGGTTCCCGTGACTGACAGCGTCTCCGCGGCAACCCCATCCCCGGCTCCCACCACCACCTCCCGCCCACCCCGGGGTTATGTGTCCTACCAATTAGCGCGCGTCCGGGCCCTTCTCATGGCCGCTTACAATAATATTATGAAAAAGCTGCCGGGGCAGCCTGAGAGAGCGAGCTGACTGCGGCACTCTATCACTGTCAGTCCCACGCTGCCGAGAGGCTTCAAGTTAAAGCGTGGGGGCGCACTCCCAGCGCCGCTGGAAAACCGAGACAATAGACACCCAAAGTCAAGTACCTGCGCAAGAACTTCACAAAAGTTTTCACATTTTCCTGGCGAGATGCCAATGCTTGTATTCACTGCCCACCACTCTTATTTGTCCCTCCGTCTGAGGTACAAGATGGCTGCCAACACTTCCTGGTTTGAAGTGTTGGCTGCCAATTAGAGCCAAGCTCGTGCTCGGCGGGTTAGGCTCCGCCCAGATATCGAAACTTTTTATTTTTTGAATATCTCAGGAACTACTGAATGGATTTACACCATTTAACAAAAAGGTCTCTTTCTGAACCAAGGGCTACCTTTTTATATATGTATATTTTTTATTTCAGGTAACCATGTAATATGTTCTAATATTTAAATGACTTGTTTATTTTGCATGTAATATCTAGGTCCAGAGTCATTCCTACAGTCAAATAAATGTGGTTCTATCAAAGTTGTCAATGTGGACCGCATATGAAACATTTTGCACTTAGTGCTTGAATGATAATTTAGCTGGTTTACTATTTGGTAAAATATGCTTTCTGATGAATCTACTAAACTGAATGGTGATAAAATCAATTAAATCAATGATTTTAACTGGTGATGCTGTCTATAATGTGATTGTTAGAACTGAAGTTTCTGGTTGTCAGAGTATGCACCCTGTACAAACAGGAACCACCACTCTAGTCAGGCTAAGCTAGACACACACTAAAAGATAATCTGGGCTCACCCTCTGGTAGCTTGGCACAGAGCAGACAGGCTTATCTAAAAAGGCAATGTGTAAAGTATTTGTGCAACACACATACAAACCGTAACACAATGAAAACGCCACAAAAATACTCCAAACAGGGTTAAAAAAAATAGATGATAATTATATGAGTAAAACAAGACCAAATTGACAAAAAAAAATCCAATAAGTAGAACCGGAGTTATGCATTTTTAAAGAATAAATCAACATGTAGTGCTTAGAAGCAAATCGCACTTATGGGGTCACTTGAGGTCACGTTGGACCAGGGTGAATCTAAAGTTAAGGCTGACCATGATGGAGGGAAGGCCCGCTACAAGACTCTTGCAGGTCCTGCTGAAAAAGTACCTTGGATGGAGAATGAGCAAGGGTCGGTTCCGATCCGCACAGGCGATGAAGGCTTCGTCGACGAACCCCTTATGATGCAGATGATGCATCGTCGTTGAGCCATGCTGAACATCGTTGTTGAGACGAGCAGTCCGTCGAAGCAGTGTTGTCGATCGACTCCTGCATCAGCATCAAAGGGCAATGTGTCAGTTTCGATGAGCGCAAAGTTGTCACTGCTTCGATTTTGATGGCTGTGCCAGCAAAAGCTCATTTTCAAGGTCCTATGACTGAATTGGCACCACTTGGCAGGGAAGCACTCACTGATGACAGAATACAGGTGCTGTTGTAGGGTTGAAGGAAGGCTTTGATGGCTCTTAGACTTCAAAACAGAGGGCAAGCCAGCAGGCCCCTGGTTTCACTCTGGGTACAAGTGAGGTGGGTTCCTTGTACTCATCACAGCAGAGATCAGCAGGCAGCAGGGCAGCAAAGCAGAAAAGCAGTTCTTCCAGAGCAGCAGTCAAGCAGAGTGGCATTCCTTGTAGCACAGCAGTATTTATTACTCACCGAGATCTTCACAGGTCCAGTAGTGTTCTGTCTTGGTAGGGTCAGAGCCCCAGTACTTATACACAGTTGTGCCTTTCAAGTGGGGGTGAGTGACTTCAAAGAAGGGTCTTAGAAGTGCACACTGTCCCTTTCATCTTAGCCCTGGCTCCAGACTATCATCAGGGGGTAATCAGCCTTTTGTGTGAGAAACAGGACACTGCCTATTCAGGTGTATCAGCTCCCCCCCTCTCTTCCTGCCCAGTAAGTGCAATCAAAAGGCAGATGAGTTCTCTGTCGCTCTTACCCTTCCTGTGTTTGTGGCGGTCTAGAGGGAATGCACAAAGTGTAGCTGTTACCAATAATGGTTGCTATGGGGCAGTAGTGGTGGGACAGGGGTGGGGAGGATTAATAAAAAAAGAAAAATTCTCTTACCTGCCGGTCGCCGCTTCTCCTTCGTCCTCTTCGGTCGAGCAGGAAGTAGGATCCTCTAGCCACTCACGACGCTGCTGTCACCAGCATGACAGCAGCATCATGATTGGTGTGAGCGTCGTGATTCAGTGCTCAGAAAGACAGTGAGAGGCTGTGCATGTTCTCCACCCAGGCTGTTCAATACATGCTGGTGGAGAACATGCTAAGTGCACATGAGTGTTTCTCCGGCCCAAGACAGCCGGCCAAACTGTCACGCACGCTAAGAAAGTGCTCACCATTCCTCCCCCTGCTCTGTGGGCAGCCCTGCCCTGCATCTTCAGAACCTTCTGAAAAATAAAATGGTAAAAACATGGTGTTATTATCATTTTATTTTTCCTGTGGGGCAATGCTCCTCCACCTTAGCGGAGGAGCCACCGCTGGCTGTCACCCACCCCATACATGTATTGGAGACAGGCTGCAGGCACACAGAGCAGTAAAAGCAGATAATTGCCCACTTTCTAAAAGTGGCATTTCTAAAATAGTAATGTTAAATCCAGCTTCACCATTAAAGAGGATTTATCATTACAATTCCAAAGATATAAAACATGATGCAGCAACTCCTTTCTGATCAGGAATTACAGCTTAAAAGAGCATTAAGAAATTCCTCATGCTAACCAGTCACAGGAGTAGGCCAAACAGTAGTGAAAAACAAATTTAGCTGTCTGTCACTACCAAGACGTGCAAAACCTAAAAGTACATGTCCTACCTTTTATTTACACAGTACCCTTCCCTATGGGCTTTCTAGGGCCTACCTTAGGGTTGACTTCTTCGTAATAAAAGGAGAGTTTAAGGCTTTGCAAGTAGTTTTAAATGCCAAGTTGAAGTGGCAGTAAACTGCATACACAAGCCCTGCACTAGGTTCGCAGTGCGAGTAGGTTACCCGATGATGAAGCATGCCACCTACGGGTGGGTGAGGGAAACCGTCCTTCAAAAGGGACTCACCGCACTCCATTCTCATTCTAAACGCAGGGTTGCATTTTTGTGTGCTGATAGATTACATACAGGGGAGTCACCCCCTGCTGGTCTTTAAATCTCCTCAGGCCTCTTTTGTGTATACTGCATTATTACACAGCTACACCTGTAGGCCGTTTAGGTCCTTCCTTGTGGGGCATCTTACACAGATATACAGTTGACGTTGATACTTTTTCTCTGGGGTTCCAGTTTCACAATGGCAGACTTCAATGGTCTGGCATTTGATGAGTCAATGATCCAGGACATTCTGAATGCCCTGAGTCTCAGACACACTCATTTTCCAAACCATCACACAATTGCATGACTGGACCAAATTACTCATGTTAAAACGTACACATACACAGACACTCACACATGGAGCCATAATGACTGAATAGGGAACTGTGCTCCGAATGGTCTATTTGTGACTACTTCCCCCAGATTGTTACTGGAGGACAAACCATTTAGGAAAGACTGGTCACTGATAGCATAGCGCTGCACTAGGGATTGGTTGATCCTAATCATTAGCACAGCCAAGAGGATTGGGGATGTTATCCTAGTTGAGATCCAAGTCCTTAAAGGCCAGATAAAGGCTACCATCTCGGCGACCCTCTTCAAGAAGAATTTGGAAGAAACTAACAAAACAATCAAAGACCTAAAAGAGCCTTTTAGCATCCAAAATCAAAAAATTCCAGAAGGATTTAGTTCATTTTTCATTGTAAAAGGTTTATCCATACTCCTCTGAGGATTACAAACCACCCGACCCTAACCAAAATGGTCGTGGATATGGCTCCGGTTATTCTTCATCTGGATCAGGATACTCCACACCAGATCATGAGCCTTGGTCCAGTGACTCTGAGTCAGGGGGTGACAAAACGAGGTGACACCCCCACAAGAAGGAGAGGCAGGGGGAGGAGGCAGGTAGACAATTCCAGCTTCAATCAACGGCAACAATGGTGTCCCCCAGGTCCTTGGGCATACCCAATGCCACCGCTTCACCATCCTGCAGCACAGATCCCACCGCCACCACAATCCTTCTACCATCAGCCTTTTTTAGAGCAGGGCCGGGGATGGTCAAGAGGAAGAAGAAGATCCCAAGCACAAGTACATTGGGAAGCACCTCCATCGCCGAGAACGACACAGAGTATGAACAAGATAACACTACCAGGAATAAACAGGGAAACGACCTGATTGTCAATCTGAGCCAACGCACTTTGAGCTCGATTGAGACTGACCTTCTGAACAAAGGAATCGGCTATGTGCCTACCTACGAGGGGGACCCTTTCCGGATACACCAGGAAATAGCTCAATTCTTCAGAAAACTTTGGATGAACTTCTTCTTTTCCGATATAGATACCACCATAACCTTGGACCCTCTGGTTAACACCAATCTTAGTAAGAAATCCACATTCATACCCCCACCACATACCATACCTCCAGAGGTCATCACTTTCAAGAAAGCTGTTCTCAAAGACCTTAACCTTGGCCGAGCTACCCAACGGCCTCCATTTAAGAACTTCTCCAAAATGGAACAGGAAGCCCTGCAGAAGCTGAGCAAGGATGAGACGATAATAATCAAACCAGCTGACAAAGGCGGAGGGATTGTCATAATGGACTCCTCCTCCTACAGGGGAGCATGTCTGAAACAACTGGCAGTAACCAGTGCTTACCGCCCTCTGAAAACTGACCCCACCAGGAGACTTTTGGACACAATTGTGAATCTGGTTGACGAGGCAAAAGATCAAGGCTGGCTTACTGAAAGAGAAGCTGAAATTTTTGATCAACACTGAGCCAACCATTCCCTACTTTTATGTACTTCCAAAGATTCATAAGCAACAAAGACCACCTCCTGGATGACCCATCATTTCAGAAATTGGGTCCCTGTTGGAACCGCTTTCCCAGTTTGTTGATTTCCTTTTAAGACCTCTGGTTAAGAAGATGCCCAAATACCTGCAGGATACGAAAGACGTCCTACGTGTCCTAGAAGACCTGGAATTCAATAACGATTCGAACCTTTTGGTTTCGTTTGATGAAGAATCCCTTTACACGTGCATACCACAGGACCAGACACTGTCCACAGTGGAAGCTCTACTACATGCCACAGAATTGGATATAATAACGCCTGTGTCATTCATCATGCGATGCGCCACCCAGGCGATGAAAGAGAACTTTTTTCAATTTGAGGACATCTTGTTTCTGCAGATATCTGGTACCTCGATGGGAAGCACATTTGCCCCCAGCCTGGCAAATCTGTATGTCCACTCCATCGAAACTGAGACCATCCTCGCCTCCACCAATCCCTTCCACTCTAACATCCGTCTATGGAAGTGCTACATAGATGATATCCTTGTGATATGGCGGGGTCCTGCTAAAGACATCAAGCTCTTTCACCAATGGCCCAATTCCTGCAACGAGTTTCTGAAGTTCACGTGCGAGTACAGCCAAGAGAAACTTCCTTTTCTAGACCTTCTGATCTACGACACCCATGGCTCTCTCAGCACGGAACTGTACAAGAAACCTATGGCAAAAAACTCCCTTCTTTCTTATTCCAGCTACCACCTGAAATGTTTACGCAATAATCTGCCTTTTGGGCAATTTCTGCTGATCAGGCGCAATTGTACTGATTTAGTCAAATTCAAAAGCCATGCATGAAGCCTGGCAGGACAACTCTTGGATCTCCAATATCCTCACTCTCTAATCAGAGATCCATGAAAAGAGTAAGGAATAAAGGATGATATGCGTCAGTACTTTCAGCAGCAAGTCAAGTCTGCTCCAGAAGTGTGTCACAAAAAACTGGAGAATCCTCAATAAGGGCTCACGTATGTTAACGAAACCCATGTTTGCTTTTAAATGCAGTGTCAACCTCAGGGACCAGTTAGTACACACCGTACCACTGAGCAAACGGTTACCCCAACAAAATACCCTTTGGAATCTACAACCAGTCAAGGGGCATTTCCCATGTGGTGGCTGCAGTGTCCATGCACAAACTACACATACCACCCACATAGACATCGGCACGGGCCGCCCATGCGAATTGAGACAGCACACCAATTGTAACTCGAAATGCTTGATCTACCTCATCACTTGTCCATGTGGACTGAGGTATGTTGGTATGACCATGAGGAAGGTGAAGATGCGGATGCTGGAACACAAAAGCATGATAAGCTGCAAAAAACAGATCAACAAACTTACCACACACTTTCTGGAAAAGGGGCACATTGCTAGCTATTTTACATGGGTTGTCTTAGCCAAACCCAACATTATGCAGCCTGTTAGACCTGGCATCCTTGGCATGGTTTTCCCTGACTTTTTGCCTTTACCTCCTGTGTTTTTGATGCTGTGCTGGATTTCGTTTTTGCTGGCTTAGATGCTTTGGGCACTTTGTCACTGCTGATCAGTGTCATAGTGCAAGTGCTCCCTGTGTAAATTGGTATTGTGATTGGTTCTCCGATTGGCATATTTGTTTTACCAGTAGGTCCCTAGTAAAGTGCACTGAGTGTGCCAGGGCTGGTAAATCAAATGCTACTAGTGGGCTTGCAGCACTGATTGTGCCACCCACATGAGTAGCCCTGAAAGGAGGTCTCAGGCCTGCAACCGCGGTGCCTGTGCGCAGTTTGATAACTGCCATGTCGACTTGGCAAGTGCACCCACTTGCCAGGCCCTACCCTTCCCTTCTCTTACACATAAGACACCCCTTTGGTAGGCCCAAGGTACCCCCCTGGGCAGGGTGCAGTGTATGTGAAAGGTAGGACATGTACTAGTGTGTGGAACATGTGATAGTGAAATAATGCCAATTTCGTTTTTCACTATTGAAAGGCTGTCTTGTTCCATAGGACAGAATGGGGAATGCTTTGTAACATTTTACAAGCATATCTTCCCATATGGATAAGATGGAAAAATTGAGTTTTGTACCCCTGAACTCAGGATTTAATAACACATCTTTTAGTACAGATGGTTTTTAAATTGTGTGTTTGAAAATACCACTTTTGGAAAGTGGCTATTTTCTTGTTCAACCATCCTTTGTGCCTCTGCCTGTTTTGTGGATTGACTGTCTGGTTTCAGTGTGACAGAGACAGAGGATGTGCATTCCATGTAGACAGCCTCTGGGGGGGTTGAGGTGTGCCTGGCCCTTCCTGGATGACCCAGCCCTGAGCTGAATAGACCCTGGCTGCATATAGAGTGGTGGGAGGAGATTTACCTTGCAACTGAATGGAGCCTGTTTCCCTTGCACAATGCTGTCTCCACCTCCTGTGGTCATGCTGCACCAGTGAAGGCAGAACTGGTTTGAACTGGGCTCAGCGCCCCCTGCACAATGAGAACAAAGATATTTTGGGGTATAAGTATCAGACCCAAAACCTCAGACTTTAGACTACTTTGGGAATCAAGAGGAACCTTTGCCAAGGAGATGAGCTGGAGAAACAGAGGAGAAGTACTGCCCTTGCTGTGTGTCTAGGGTTGGCCTACAGTTGCTGTTTCTGCCAAGGGAAGGAGAAGGACTTTGCTGTGTGCTGTGTCTCCTGCTTGAGGAAAGTCTCCAAGGGTTTGAGTAGAGCTTGCCTCCTGTTTTGAAGTCTCAGGGACACAAAGACTTCACCCCCAGCTCCCCTGAACTTCCTTGCTGGCAGTTCTGACCTGCCAAGAGGTGCCTGTGACTGTGTTGGGCCTCTGGAGGTTGTTCCTGCTGTTGGAAGCTGTAAGAAACCTAAGAGAAGTAAGAAAACCTGTTTCCGATGCCGTCAGCCTCGCCGTTGTGACGCCGCGACTTGCACCGAGGCCCGAGGCACCGCTGGTGAAGTGAACGATGCATTGCCCAGTCTGCACCGCAGCTCCGATGCCCTTCGACGCCCGCCGACGCCTGCAGTTATCGGCTGAGCCCCACGCAGCGCTTGCACCGACTCCAAATTGCCAGCGCCTGCATCCTGTTATCGCGCCACCGATAACCGCCGAGGGTGACTCCACGAACTCGCCGACTACGCATCGTCACTGGAACTGACACCTCACTGCCGACGCAACTGCCTTCCCCAGTCCTGGACACAACACGTCACCTCCTCGCGGACATGACGCCTCGCCTCCCCGTGGCAGCCAGGGAGCCGGCCTCTGCACCGACGCGTCACGTCCTCAACACCGTGCATCGTCACAGACTTCGTTTCCAAGGTACTGTTTGTTTGGGGGTCTGTGTGACTCCATGCCCGACGCCATGCTCCTCGCGGTCGGTGCCATACTTTGGATTTATTGCTGTCACGACGTCACAGTAGCCCTAGTCGGTGCTATTTGTTTCTACACGCTTGATTTTTGCAATATCCTTTTGAAAGTCATTTTTCTTATTACGTGTATGTTGGATTTTTGTTGTTTTGGTCTTGTTAAGTTTAGATAAAGATACTTTATTTTTCTCTACCGGTGTGGTGTTCATTTGTGGTGTTATCACTGTGTTACTGTGAGTGTTGGTACAAATACTTTACACATTGCCTTTGGGATAAGCCTGTCTGTTCGTGACAAGCTACCAAGGGGGTGAACAGGGGTTATCTAAAGTGTTTATCCCCCTTACCCTGACTAGAAGCAAGGGTCCCTATTTGGACAAAGGTACCTAGCTCTGCCAACTAGAGACCCTCATTTCTAACACAGCCCATTCAAACATTTCCCAATATCTTTTCAGAAAGGAGTAGCGGTGGGTTTCCAGGCTACGTACTGACAGCAAGGGTCTAAATGACGATATTGCCTGGTTTAGCCTAACTCGCTCGTATTGGGTTATGCATTTTGATGTCTGTCTGGTGATGGAGCAGGGTAAACGAAATTTTTTTAACCTCCTAATATTTATATTGAATAATTAACACACAGGTTCGTCTCAGTAAATAACCAACCATGTATGTGTCATGATAAGGGTTATGGGTAATACGCCATATCCGTGCAAACTAATTTACTTACAATTGTTAACGTGGATAACGTAAACCTCATGATTTGCGTACTAATTAGAATAATAATTGCATGATTTGTGCTTGGAAATAAACTGTGTGGTGGCAAAGTAAAGCGGTTGGTAAGTAAGAAATAGCTTTATATGTCGCTTTTGCTAGGTAACAATTAATTGGGGTACGTAGAATGACGGGAGGGAAACGAAAAGGCTTATATTCTTTATTCTTAACTATGTTCTGTTTATCCTTATAATAGTTCGCTTAGGCCTGTTGTGCCGGGATGTAAAAATGGCTGCTGAGGCAAACAAGCTAGAGTACGCAGGCGCAAGATGGCTTCCAAGAGTGAGAAAAGCTGTGAATAAAGAGATCATGTGACTGTACCAAAGCCTAGGATGGAAGCGTGGTCAAGGCTACGATGACCTTATTATACAAGCGTGTGCCAAAGAAGGAGTTAGCGAAAGGCGTGAGAAGTTGCAGTGAATACGTGAATGAACAATGAACTGTTCAATTTAAAGTATCAGAAAAAGGATACAGATGGAGACCAATGTGCGCATGGATAATGTCATTAACCCATGAGAAATGACAAGAAGAATGAACTATTAACAAGAACTGGTTGAACAAGGATATTCATAATGAGATGTATACTGACCCCAAATGGACCAATTAGAGAGAATCTCGCCCACAAAGATGTAACATTTTCACTTAGTAAGCTAGTATTAGGGTATAAGAAGACCTACGCTTAGGGAGGGGGAGAGCTGCTGTTTTATATTTTTGTTGAGCACAGGACGCTGCTGCTGGAGAAACCTTTTTTGCTTTTAATAGATTTTCCATTTTTAATACTATTAGACCTTTTTATTCTTAAATACTAAAGGGGAAAAGAACGGGATTGTGTCGGAAACACCATATAGGTGGTCCGTCGAGAAGGCCTGTTTTACAGGACAGATAGACAGTTTTTCGGGAGTTCTATGCTGTGATCTGAATTCATTGCTGTGACGAACTTTGTTTTTCCATCTAATAGGTATGCATTGCAATTTCAATTTATTCTTATAATGATGATAAATGTAATAATCTGAATAATAAATTTGAAACTTATTCATGCTTCTAAAAATTAGATAAACTTTATTATCTTTAAAACAATGAGTCTGTGGTTCTTTAGCTCAATGATAAATGTAAATGTTTAAAAGTTTATAGTGATTGAGCTGGTCTTAATCACCATCAACTGATTCCTACTAGTTGGTCCATCGACCAATGAGCGGAATACCTTAAAGTTTGAGAAGTATTATGTCGTTTTAAAAGGTATCTCGTCTACTTCCAGCAAGTCATTAACTGTTTTTCTCCTAAGTAAAAACGGATGAAATCCAGGGAATATATGAGAGAGTGAATGTTTATGCGGTGTTATGGGCCCCACCGTCATATGGATATAGTTGCGGAAAAGGGATATTTGTACCTGGACGTCCAAAGCATATAGGAGAAGAAATTTTATTGATAGCGCTGGATCAGATTTCTTGGTAGCAGAGTTATGGTTACTATAGATTAGTTTGGTGATTATTGATTATTGATATTGGTTATTTTTTATGTATAACACTTCATGTTGTATGGTATTACGTTATATGTAAGTCAAAGGTTTTGAAGCTTCCGGGAAGTAGGAAGTGGACACGTGTGACAAGAGAAGTCACATGGAATAGTGCATTGTCTGAGTTCATATTGGTGATAACACAGGTTGTGTTAAGATTATTCTTAAACAACAAAGAATTCAGAATTAATTGGTCTAGAATCGCGTGGAAGTGCACAAAAGACTGGTTAGTGCTTATCATCAACACTGGCAGGGAACTGGCTGACGCACTACTGATAGAAATACAACAAAGCGAGAGCAAACTTAAAACCATGATACACATATCTGTGTTTAAGAAAAAATTGGAGGAAATTAATAAAGACCACAACGAATACAAGGAGTATCTTACCAAATCAAAATTGACAAAATTAACCAAGGATGTACAGAAGTTTGACCGTGAAACGATTTATCCATACACCATGGATGAATATTATGATAAACCACCCCAACAACAAAACACCAATAAACGACAGCGATTCAGGGCCACTCCCCAGAACTGGACATTCAGCTCGGGGGATGAAAGAAGCACCAGCGGGAGCAGCAGTGATGAAAGCACTGATGGACTGCTGGATAGACGACAGTATAATGTACGGCCCCCTTTGATGCACCAACCGATGCCACAATTTGGGTACTGGCAACCGCCCTTTTATCAACAGGGTTTTGGTTTTCCACCAGCACCACAGCATTTTTTATACAGAGGCCGCGGCAGAGGAACTGGAAGAAAGAAAAAACCAGCCGCAAAAGTCCAATGGAACGACAAAACACCAGTTGCGTTGGGAACAAGAAGCAGGGGGAACGGCCCATCGACGAGCCTCGAGTAACAAATGTTGTAAACCTTAGCAACCATACCCTGACTGGATCTGAAGAGTCTGTCCTCTCTAAAGGCTTGGGTTTTGTCCCTACACCAAATAATGACCCCTTCACTCTAAATATTGAGCTCGCACAGTTTTTTAGGAAAATAAAACTACGCAACCACTTTGGAGGAACAGCGAATGAACCAAATCTAGAACTCAAGACAGGGCTGAGAAAGAAATCCACTTTTGTGCCCCCTCACAATACCATCCCATGCCATATTCTGGCCTTTGAACAAGCAGTCCTTACTGACATTGAGAAAATCAACTTTAAACAAGAAAATGGGTTCCAGAACTTAACAAAACTGGAGCGTACTGCCCTGGAGGGACTTAAAAACAATCCAGATGTTATCATAAAACCGGCAGATAAAGGAGGGGCCATTGTCCTTTTGAGTAAAACTATGTACCAGGAAGAATGTAATAGGTTGTTATCTGATCGAACCAGCTATGAGATATATCGGGAGGACCCAACACCACGCCTCATGACGAGAATACAAAGGATTGTGGAAGAGGCACTTAGCCATGATTGGATAAGCAAACAAGAAGCTGAATTCCTGGTGAATAAAGATCCGAGGACACCAAGATTCTATACACTCCCGAAGATCCATAAGGGGAGTATACCGCCACCGGGAAGACCTATAGTGTCTGGGATCGGATCGATCCTGGAACCGCTATCGCAGTTTTGTGATTGGTTCCTTAAACCAATAGTTCAGAGATCCGCATCATATCTGCGAGACACAAAGGACATACTATGTCTGTTTCGAGATATAGAAATCAACAACGCAGAAAACATCTTCATCACCATGGACATAGAGGCCCTCTATACCAGTATCCCACAAAGGAGGACACTGACTGTGGTGGAAGATATCTTGCTTAACATGGATTGGCAGTTCTCCACCCCACGGAACTTTGTCCTGGAGTGTGCAGAAATTGCTCTTACAGAGAATTTTTTTGAGTATGAGGAGGTGCTATAGCATCAGATTACCGGCACTTCAATGGGCAGTACATTCGCCCCTAGCCTAGCATGTTTGTACGTCCGTCAATTTGAGGAGGACTTTATTTTCAATGAAAACAATCCCTTCATAGAACATCTAAAAATGTGGAAACGCTACATTGACGACGTCTTCATCATATGGCGAGGGAACGAACTCACTGCACAAGCCTTTGTGAACTGGGTCAATACCAAAGATCTTCACCTGATGTTCACCCACTCTATTAACAGAGATCATGCTATCTTTTTGGACCTTGATATCAACATGACACCGGAAGGAATTCACACAAGGGTACATAATAAACCCACGGACAAAAACAGCCTGCTACTGTATGAGAGTCATCATCCGAAAGCCCTTAGGGACAACCTACCAGTGGGTCAATTCTTAAGGGTGCGGCGAAACTGCACAGAAACTGAAACTTTCATGGAACAATCTAAGGAATTAGAGAAGAAACTGCTCCAAAGACATTACCCAAAAAAACGTATCATAAGAGCTAAAAAGAGGGCAAGGAATAACTCACAGGAAGCTCTTTTGGAACCCATTAATAAAGAAAGAAAGGATCAGATGGTGTGTGTTACTACGTACACTCCAGTCTCTAACATCATGAAAAAGATTGTTAAGAAAAATTGGCATATTTTGGGAGGTGCAGGCAAGGAGTGGGATCCCCCATTATTTGCATTTAAAAGAAGTAAGAGTCTGCGAGATGAATTAGCCCACGCCAAAGACCAACCACCTAGTAAAGCAGAACAAACTACTCTCTGGAATTCACAGAGACCCACTGGACACTATCCTTGTGGGGGTTGCATTGCATGTCCTTACACTACAGCAACAAAAGAAGTAGACATTGGCACAGGTAAACCTTGGAAACTGAATAGTTTCAGTAATTGCAATACTGAGAATGTTGTTTATTTACTGACATGTCCCTGTGACCATCTCTATGTGGGAATGACGACTCGCAAAATTAAGATTCGTATTAATGAACACCGAAGTACAATACGGTGTAAAAAGACAAATACTAAACTGACAAGGCATTTCCTGGAATTTGAACATAAAGACAGCGACCTAAAATGGACGGTTCTAGAGGTGATGAAAAATCCTTGGCTGACCTCACAAGACCGCTTCACATCAGGGAACAGAGATGGGTTTATAGATTAAAATCTAATCTGAAAGGATTGAATGATGATATTCCGTGGTTACAATTAGCAAGGTAAATAAAATGCTACCATGGAAACAGGATACATGAGGGAGGCCACCCCAGTATGCCCAGACTGGTCTCGAGACCAGTTTGATTAGTAAAAACATATTGCATGGATAGGAAGATCATAGATTACTTCCCTTGCTACCACTAGATATACAACTTTTGATATTCCCAGACATCTATTTAAGAGCATTTATTATGCGTGCGTCTAGTTAACATCACCATGAAGGAGATGTAGCTGATACGAGGAACATCACCATATTACCACTAAGGTAGTTTTAGTGAGCAGGATTATTCAGAACATAGTGGTTTTATACTTATCTTCACCCAGTTATACATACCATCGATGATAGACAATTATTGTACAGCACGGTTGTATATTAGACATAACATTAGATCACACCAATATCTGCATTTGAAGGTTATTCCTTTCAAATGCAAGAAACCCTGAGATTATTTTCAAGCGGGTTCCTGGGTATTTACCCATAGCCTCTAGTATGCACGCTCCCCCTTTAAATCTTGTGCACTGGTCTGTTCAAATAAATAACACTCGCCGGATCTCAGCATCTGTGTTAGCACGGAAACTAGTGTCTCAATCCTTTGAATATGCGTTTGTTGATACACTACTCCGCTAAACTTCACGCATGCATATTAGTGAATGTTTGTTTAGCCTCCGTGTATGAAAGGCAAGCCGATCGACCTAATCGGCATCTTTGGATTAGAACTACAGTTTTCATTTCCCGGAACGCATGCGCACCATTAGGGAGTAGGCGCACATATACTTTGAATACACAGGAGCGATCACGGCTCAGAGCCTCCCAAAACCGTCATGAGGATTCTGCCGGACCTCCATATTTTTACCGTGTTATCGCACCAGGCAGGTCAGGCATTTTCTAACATAGCGGGAGCAACGACATCGGAAATACAGCTAATTACTAAATTACAGCTCACCACTTACACCTGCATAAGATTAAGAACGCGCATGCGCTATATAAGCTAGGTCACCCCCGCTCTCATTTACCGACAAGGGGTTGAGCCGTGCAGACATAGGTGCAAGGAGCAGTGAACTACTGGTTACAGTAAGAGAGTGTGTGTGTGCAAGAAAGAACGACCTGGGGCGTTACCTTGGGGACCTTTGCGCCCTTCTGACAGATCCTTGATTTATCTGAATTAGACTAATACAGCTGTGGATTGTTGTGTGAAAGTTTAACGCTACTTTTCTGAAATAATGTTCTTTCTTCTGACATTATTTTCTTCTTGTTGACAGCCAGCAACCTCATAGGTTCACCGTCCACGGCCTCCTATGGGGCTAGTAGATGCCCCACTAGGGTAAGAAATACGGGACAAAATTCCCATAGATTTTAACGAGTGTTGTGCACTGATGCCTGACACATTAATAGCACACCATAGCCACTCACCGTAGAATGTACGTGTAGTTGGCTGTTCGAATTGTGTATGACCATTTTGTCGTATTATACTACACAAAGTTTTCTTTTCTTTTTTCCTTTCATTTTACAGGTTTGGAATTTTTATCTCCTGAAGGTTGAGGGTGACAAAATGTTTTACCCCACCCAGTGGATTGCCTTTCCCATAGATTTGGTAAGGGTGGAGCCTTTAGTAGTTTTTGTAAGTCCTGATGAATGCCATGGACCCGACTGGGCCGGTGGGCAGAAACATGTCGACTTTATACACGGCGGTGGGAGGATAATTATTCCCTCTTATACACCGCAACTTTGGTTTTAAAGACCATACAGATGCCATCTAATTAAAACATAATTTGTCATCTGCAATGGTATTTTAATTTCACAATTTCTCTTCAAGGGCCCCCACTTAGTTTTAGAAGTGCATCCCTGTCGTCCGGTGTATGCCCGCCCCTTATCAAACCAAGTTTTTAGGGGGCGAGGACTGGTCAATGATGAAGCATGACACCAGGTGGTGTGTGAGACCAGTCTTTCACTTTTTGTGAGTTGCCAGTACATACATCACAAATTTAGGGACATCTAGGTCAGTACACTAGGAGGGGCTTATTGTGTTTAATGATTTATGTTGGAGGCTGCCTTCTCCTAGTACCCCGTGCCTCTTGTTCCCTCCCCGGAGTCTCCCTCTGGGATACATGTGGTTAGATAGTTTAGTACAGCGGATAGCTGTGGGAACCTTCTGTTGGGGATAGATTTTTCAAACCCAAGTGTGGGTATCTCGTGATTCGGAACGCTTGACCGGACGGAATTCAGTTTGCAATATAGAGACGGAACTGGCATTTAACGAGGAGACGTATGCAGAAATCCTTAGAACACCAACCCTACTAGCAGACACAGTGATCACACAAGTAGTCCAGAATTCGGATGAATGGGCAACCTTAACATCTAAAAAGAAAGAACAGATAAGGACAGCACTGCATGGAGCATTCATGACTGAATACCTCCGTAAGAACAGTGCTCCTAGGGGCTTGGTAGTTACAAATGAACCAAGATTATTCTTAAACAACAAAGAATTCAGAATTAATTGGTCTAGAATCGCGTGGAAGTGCACAAAAGACTGGTTAGTGCTTATCATCAACACTGCCAGGGAACTGGCTGACGCACTACTGATAGAAATACAACAAAGCGAGAGCAAACTTAAAACCATGATACACATATCTGTGTTTAAGAAAAAATTGGAGGAAATTAATAAAGACCACAACGAATACAAGGAGTATCTTACCAAATCAAAATTGAGAAAATTAACCAAGGATGTACAGAAGTTTGACCGTGAAACGATTTATCCATACACCACGGATGAATATTATGATAAACCACCCCAACAACAAAACACCAATAAACGACAGCGATTCAGGGCCACTCCCCAGAACTGGACATTCAGCTCGGGGGATGAAAGAAGCACCAGCGGGAGCAGCAGTGATGAAAGCACTGATGGACAGCTGGATAGACGACAGTATAATGTACGGCCCCCTTTGATGCACCAACCGATGCCACAATTTGGCTACTGGCAACCGCCCTTTTATCAACAGGGTTTTGGTTTTCCACCAGCACCACAGCATTTTTTATACAGAGGCCGCGGCAGAGGAACTGGAAGAAAGAAAAAACCAGCCGCAAAAGTCCAGTGGAACGACCAAACACCAGTTGAGTTGGGAACAAGAAGCAGGGGGAACGGCCCATCGACGAGCCTCGAGTAACAAATGTTGTAAACCTTAGCAACCATACCCTGACTGGATCTGAAGAGTCTGTCCTCTCTAAAGGCTTGGGTTTTGTCCCTACACACAATAATGACCCTTTCACTCTAAATATTGAGCTCGCACAGTTTTTAGGAAAATAAAACTACGCAACCACTTTGGAGGAACAGCGAATGAACCAAATCTAGAACTCAAGACAGGGCTGAGAAAGAAATCCACTTTTGTGCCCCCTCACAATACCATCCCATGCCATATTCTGGCCTTTGAACAAGCAGTCCTTACTGACATTGAGAAAATCAACTTTAAACAAGAAAATGGGTTCCAGAACTTAACAAAACTGGAGCGTACTGCCCTGGAGGGACTTAAAAACAATCCGGATGTTATCATAAAACCGGCAGATAAAGGAGGGTCCATTGTCCTTTTGAGTAAAACTATGTACCAGGAAGAATGTAATAGGTTGTTATCTGATCGAACCAGCTATGAGATATATCGGGAGGACCCAACACCACGCCTCATGACGAGAATACAAAGGATTGTGGAAGAGGCACTTAGCCATCATTGGATAAGCAAACAAGAAGCTGAATTCCTGGTGAATAAAGATCCGAGGACACCAAGATTCTATACACTCCCGAAGATCCATAAGGGGAGTATACCGCCACCGGGAAGACCTATAGTGTCTGGGATCGGATCGATCCTGGAACCGCTATCGCAGTTTTGTGATTGGTTCCTTAAACCAATAGTTCAGAGATCCGCATCGTATCTGCGAGACACAAAGGACATACTATGTCTGTTTCGAGATATAGAAATCAACAACGCAGAAAACATCTTCATCACCATGGACATAGAGGCCCTCTATACCAGTATCCCACAAAGGAGGACACTGACTGTGGTGGAAGATATCTTGCTTAACATGGATTGGCAGTTCTCCACCCCACGGAACTTTGTCCTGGAGTGTGCAGAAATTGCTCTTACAGAGAATTTTTTTGAGTATGAGGAGGTGCTATACCATCAGATCACCGGCACTTCAATGGGCAGTACATTCGCCCCTAGCCTAGCATGTTTGTACGTCCGTCAATTTGAGGAGGACTTTATTTTCAACGAAAACAATCCCTTCATAGAACATCTAAAAATGTGGAAACGCTACATTGACGACGTCTTCATCATATGGCGAGGGAACGAACTCACTGCACAAGCCTTTGTGAACTGGGTCAATACCAAAGATCTTCACCTGAGGTTCACCCACTCTATTAACAGAGATCATGCTATCTTTTTGGACCTTGATATCAACATGACACCGGAAGGAATTCACACAAGGGTACATAATAAACCCACGGACAAAAACAGCCTGCTACTGTATGAGAGTCATCATCCGAAAGCCCTTAGGGACAACCTACCAGTGGGTCAATTCTTAAGGGTGCGGCGAAACTGCACAGAAACTGAAACTTTCATGGAACAATCTAAGGAATTAGAGAAGAAACTGCTCCAAAGACATTACCCAAAAAAACTTATCAAAAGAGCTAAAAAGAGGGCAAGGAATAACTCACGGGAAGCTCTTTTGGAACCCATTAATAAAGAAAGAAAGGATCAGATGGTGTGTGTTACTACGTACACTCCAGTCTCTAACATCATGAAAAAGATTGTTAAGAAAAATTGGCATATTTTGGGAGGTGCAGGCAAGGAGTGGGATCCCCCATTATTTGCATTTAAAAGAAGTAAGAGTCTGCGAGATGAATTAGTCCACGCCAAAGACCAACCACCTAGTAAAGCAGAACAAACTACTCTCTGGAATTCACAGAGACCCACTGGACACTATCCTTGTGGGGGTTGCGTTGCATGTCCTTACACTACAGCAACAAAAGAAGTAGACATTGGCACAGGTAAACCTTGGAAACTGAATAGTTTCAGTAATTGCAATACTGAGAATGTTGTTTATTTACTGACATGTCCCTGTGACCATCTCTATGTGGGAATGACGACTCGCAAAATTAAGATTCGTATTAATGAACACCGAAGTACAATACGGTGTAAAAAGACAAATACAAAACTGACAAGGCATTTCCTGGAATTTGAACATAAAGACAGCGACCTAAAATGGACGGTTCTAGAGGTGATGAAAAAATCCTTGGCTGACCTCACAAGACCGCTTCACATCAGGGAACAGAGATGGGTTTATAGATTAAAATCTAATCTGAAAGGATTGAATGATGATATTCCGTGGTTACAATTAGCAAGGTAAATAAAATGCTACCATGGAATCAGGATACATGAGGGAGGCCACCCCAGTATGCCGAGACTGGTCTCGAGACCAGTTTGATTAGTAAAAACATATTGCATGGATAGGAAGATCATAGATTACTTCCCTTGCTACCACTAGATATACAACTTTTGATATTCCCAGACATCTATTTAAGAGCATTTATTATGTGTGCGTCTAGTTAACATCACCATGAAGGAGATGTAGCTGATACGAGGAACATCACCATATTACCACTAAGGTAGTTTTAGTGAGCAGGATTATTCATAACATAGTGGTTTTATACTTATCTTCACCCAGTTATACATACCATCGATGATAGACAATTATTGTACAGCACGGTTGTATATTAGACATAACATTAGATCACACCAATATCTGCATTTGAAGGTTATTCCTTTCAAATGCAAGAAACCCCTGAGATTATTTTCAAGCGGGTTCCTGGGTATTTACCCATAGCCTCTAGTATGCACGCTCCCCCTTTAAATCTTGTGCACTGGTCTGTTCAAATAAATAACACTCGCCGGATCTCAGCATCTGTGTTAGCACGGAAACTAGTGTCTCAATCCTTTGAATATGCGTTTGTAGATACACTACTCCGCTAAACTTCACGCATGCGTATTAGTGAATGTTTGTTTAGCCTCCGTGTATGAAAGGCATGCCGATCGACCTAATCGGCATCTTTGGATTAGAACTACAGTTTTTATTTCCCGGAACTCATGCGCACCATTAGGGAGTAGGCGCACATATACTTTGAATACACAGGAGCGATCACGGCTCAGCGCCTCCCAAAACCGTCATGAGGATTCTGCCGGACCTCCATATTTTTACCGTGTTATCGCACCAGGCGGGTCAGGCATTTTCTAACATAGCGGGAGCAACGACATCGGAAATACAGCTAATTACTAAATTACAGCTCACCACTTACACCTGCATAAGATTAAGAACGCGCATGCGCTATATAAGCTAGGTCACCCCCGCTCTCATTTACCGACAAGGGGTTGAGCCGTGCAGACATAGGTGCAAGGAGCAGTGAACTACCGGTTACAGTAAGAGAGTGTGTGTGTGCAAGAAAGAACGACCTGGGGCGTTACCTTGGGGACCTTTGCGCTCTTCTGACAGATCCTTGATTTATCTGAATTAGACTAATACAGCTGTGGATTGTTGTGTGAAAGTTTGACGCTACTTTTCTGAAATAATGTTCTTTCTTCTGACATTATTTTCTTCTTGTTGACAGCCAGCAACCTCATAGGTTCACCGTCCACGGCCTCCTATGGGGCTAGTAGATTCCCCACTAGGGTAAGAAATACGGGACAAAATTCCCATAGATTTTAACGAGTGTTGTGCACTGATGCCTGACACATTAATAGCACACCATAGCCACTCACCGTAGAATGTACGTGTAGTTGGCTGTTCGAATTGTGTATGACCATTTTGTCGTATTATACTACACAAAGTTTTCTTTTTCCTTTCATTTTACAGGTTTGGAATTTTTATCTCCTGAAGGTTGAGGGTGACAACATTTTTTACCCCACCCAGTGGATTCCCTTTCCCATAGATTTGGTAAGGGTGGAGCCTTTAGTAGTTTTTGTAAGTCCTGATGAATGCCATGGACCCGACTGGGCCGGTGGGCAGAAACATTTCGACTTTATACACGGCGGTGGGAGGATAATTATTCCCTCATATACACCGCAACTTTGGTTTTAAAGACCATACAGATGCCATCTAATTAAAACATAATTTGTCATCTGCAATGGTATTTTAATTTCACAATTTCTCTTCAAGGGCCCCCACTTAGTTTTGGAAGTGCATCCCTGTCGTCAGGTGTATGCCCGCCCCTTATCAAACCAAGTTTTTAGGGAGCGAGGACTGGTCAATGATGAAGCATGACACCAGGTGGTGTGTGAGACCAGTCTTTCACTTTTTGTGAGTTGCCAGTACATACATCACAAATTTAGAGACATCTAGGTCAGTACACTAGGAGCGGCTTATTGTGTTTAATGATTTATGTTGGAGGCTGCCTTCTCCTAGTACCCCGTGCCTCTTGTTCCCTCCCCGGAGTCTCCCTCTGGGATACATGTGGTTAGATGTGTTATGATAGGGACATTTTCCGTATAGAAGGTGTGTGAGTGAAATAGCAACCGGTTTTCTTGTGAAACTCTGGCCTTAATTCTCAGGAGCAGTGTAGTCTCCACATGTGTTTTATCCCCAGAGAAACGGGTTTACCCCTTGCTTGAAAGAAGGGTAAAGTAGAGGGAAGTGCTACACTTATCGAACAAAACTGTATTCTTGCGAGATAGAATAAAACTGTCACTTTTGTTAGCGAAATCAGACAATGGAAATGTGTTTTTAATGTCGTAACTAACCAAGAACAGTCGAAAAATAAATTGCTGATAAATTTTGTAAAGGAGGGGTCAGGAGCAGAACTGACGTTGACAAAAGCCATGCTGGTATTGGACAGTGCACTAGTTATACAGAAGACGCTCTGATTGGTGCGTTGGTGTGAGACGCGCTAGGAGTGGTTGGATAAGCAGTGACGTAGAAGCTTAGGATTGGAGCGTTGGTGTGAGTCGCGCTGTGATAGGTCCGAATAACGCATAGAGAACAGTGTTGAATTGCGGACTTTGAAAAGGAAAGAGATCGTGAATTATGGCTTATTATGAGTATGGTAGAGAGAAAACGTTGTGGATGGCGAAAATTAAGAACTTTTTTAAGAAAGACAAAAAGGTAGTGACTAGAGAGGGACAAATAATTCCTCCGCCGAAATCATCAGCTTCGCATATGATGCTGAAATACGGATATCATACCTGCATATGGTTAGAAAATTGGACTAAATATACTCAAAATGATGGAGTATTAGCATTTCCTGAGAATGGTTCATTTAGTGTAGCTGTACTTCGGAATTTGAGGGAGAAGATGACGATGCTTGAGCCTAAACCTAGACCAACACAGTTTGAAGCTTTAAGTGAATGGGAAGATGAGATGTATGAACGAGAAAGATTCAGAGGATTAAAAAATCATGAGTTTGTACCCGGAAGGTTATGGGGGAGTGAATCATGAGGACAGAATAAAGTGTTGGAGATATGCTAATATGACAGGAGGTTTGTTTCCAGCTTTTACAGTTGAGGAAGATGCAAGGAGAAAATGTACAGAGAAAAAGAAGCATTTAGTTACTGAAAGGTACGGGTATGGTGGTAGTGAGACGGAAGATGAATTGCTGGAAGATATTTTAAACAGAAACCCACCTCCATACCAACAGAATTCTGCTGTGGTGACACCTAATGCACCGCCAATGGAAACTGGGAGGAATAAAAATCCCGAACAGAGATACGAAATAAATAGGTCACAAGATCAATTGAAAACCCCACAAAGTGAGAAAGTTGAAAGTGACAATACAACTGAATAAGCAAAAACCACGAGAGAATTGACTGAAAAGATAAGAGAATTAACAATGAATATGGAAGCTGTAACTGTACCAGTAACAATAGGTCCAGTAATACCAGTTTTTGAGAATCAAAAGATAAAAGAACATTCTTTGGTCATTCCTATGAATTCAAACTTGCAAAGAAGGAAAGAAGGGATGGAACTAGACAATGAAGGTGCAAGAAATCTGGTCAGTTCATATAGACCAAGCCCACCTACTAATTTGACGGTAAATGAGAATGAGTTTAGGAGGATTCCTATGGGAACTGAGTCTGTGTCAGAGACACCAGAAAGAAGTAAAAATTGGATAGAATTAAATAGTACACCTGTAGGTTCGACTCCAGATGAATTGAATGAATGGATGAAAACCCTGAAAACGAAAGAGACAGAATCAAAACCATTAGATGTAATTAGGTTAAAAATAGATATGGAGGAATTGATCTTAGGGAAAATTGGTACAGAAAAATTGAAAACTTATCAGGATGATGAGATAATGTTCTTATGTAAGAGCATTAGATGGAGAGCTAGAAATTTACATGACAAATTAGAAGACACAGCAAATGAACTAGGAATAGAATTTGTAAAGGTGAGAAGTTTGCAGAAACCATATAGAGTAGATTTTTGCGAGAAAGATATAGAAAATTTGAACACATCAGGACGGTTAACCCAAATAAAAGATTTAATTGTTTTGCTGAGAAAATGGGGTGATGTGGATAGATGGAGAAGCAGGTGGAATAAAAGGAATAAGAAAACGACAGATAAAGCGTCTTTGGCTTTTGCGGTGACAGACAAGGAATCAATTGTAAGAGAGTACCCGATGAGAGAAACTCCAGGAGGTAGTTATGTGCATGTCCCCTGGTCTAGACAAGATATACTGTCATTTACAAATGACTTCCCAAAATTGAGAGAAAAACCAGTAGAATGGTACAGACAAGTAGAGAGGTTTGTTAAGGTTTCGAAGGTGTTATGGATAGATTTGGATGGATTATTTGACATAGTAGTACCAGCTGATTTGTGGACAGAATGTAAGATTACTATTGATTGGCCAACTGTAGAATATCCACGAGATGCTAAAACAGGAGCGCCAGGACCAGAAGTGATGAGGAAATATGACCAAGTTATTACCTTTTTGAAAAATAAAATCCCACCCAAAGAAACGGATTGGGTAAAAATCGACAGAACCACACAGGAAAGTAAAGAATCTGTACACGCGTATTATGAAAGACTACTGTTAGTTTTTTAACAGTATAGTGGCTATGAGACACTAAATGAGAAGGACATGAGTCATTTCGTATATAGATTTGTTTATGGGTTGAAACCAGAAATAAGTGAAATGATTAAGCAACATATGATTTGTTGGCAAAACAGCACGGTAGATGAGGTTTTGAGATATGCAAAATACTGCAGTGATGACATTGAGTGTAGACAGCGTGAATTGAAAGAGAAAGCAATGTGGGCACAGGTGAAAGTAGCAGAAAAACAAGAAGCTCAATTGAATAATCATGTTAATGAGGCGGGATAGACTAAATCCAGACCAAATATAGGTAAAGTAAAAGGTCAAATGAGTATAGAAGAGGCAAAGAAAAAGTGGCCATGCCACAACTGCGGAAAGTTAGGACATTGGAGAAACAAGTGTAAATTCCCTCCAAAAACTAATGCGGAAAATCAATCATTAAATCCACAGGTGCAGAGTGAGGTGAGTTACCAACAGCTACAACAACCACAGGTAGTTACCCAGCAAAGTCAGGTGCCTCAACCACCACTTCCCAAGAGTGTTAATCCACAGAAATACAGTGCAGAAACAGGATTCTACGAAGGAGAGCAGGTAACACAATTGCCGCGCGCAGCTGCCATATCTCAATACTGGTTACGACAGGATGGGAATGAGTTGGATGAAAGTTTATGACGGTGCCTAGGAGAGGAAGAAGAGTGCGTGCTTGGCGCAACTCTAGAGGTAGATCAAGCAGGTCCATTTGTGGATGGAGAAGTGAATGGTGCAAATGTAACATTCCTTGTGGACACTGGAGCTACCCGTTCTACTGTTAGATCAGTGGAAATTCCAAACCTTCCTCTCTCAGGTGAACATATCCAAGTCGTGGGTGTTTCGAATCAGCAAATTATGGCGCCTCTTACCAAATTAGTGGAGGTAAAGATTGGACCATTCAGTGAAATGCACCGATTTGTGGTGTGTGATTGCAGTCCTGTGAACCTATTAGGACGCGATCTACTTTGCAAAATGAATTGCACCATCTATTGTACTCCAGATGGGATTGCATTTCAGACCCCGGATGAAGACGTATTATATAAAATGACAATGGTAAATTTAGAGTCAGAAGTGAATGATTTATTCCCTATGTTTGATGTAGAGAAAATCCCAATTGAACTAAAAGAAACAGTGAAACAGGAAGTGTGGGATTTTACGGGTGAAGATATAGGGTTAATGATAGGAGTAGACCCTGTTAAAATTTCTGTTAAAGAAGGAACAAGTTACCCAAATACGCCACAGTATAAATTGACACCAGAAATAATTGAAGGAATAACACCTGTAATAAATAAAATGATTGAACAAGGGATTCTGAGAGAAATAATGAGCAGTCCATGCAATTCACCGATAATGGGACTGAAAAAGCCGAATGGAACATATAAAATTGTACAGGATTTGAGAAAGGTAAACAAAATTGTTGTACCTTGCTGCCCAAGAGTACCAAACCCTGCTGTAATTCTATACCAGATTCCACACGAAGCAGAATGGTACACAGTTATTGATTTGTGCCATGCATTTTTCTCTATCCCATTACATCCAGATAGCCAGCCATTATTTGCGTTCAGGTTCAGAGAGCGTATTTTGGCATGGTGCCGAATTCCTCAGGGGTATACAGAAAGCCCCTCAATCTTTAATCAGATTCTAAAGAAATCATTGGAAGATTTAAGGATGCCAGAGAAATCTGTAATGGTTCAGTATATTGATGACCTACTGGTGGCATCAAAAACAAAGGAAGCATGTGTTAACAATACAATTGCTTTGCTGAATCATTTAGCAAAAAAAGGACATAAGGTATCCCAATCAAAATTACAGTTTTGTCAACAAGAGGTCCAATATTTAGGACATAAGATTGAAAAGGGAGTGCGAAAGGTAACGACTGAAAGGATAAAAATAATTCAAGGAATGAGAGCTCCAATGACACAGAGAGAAGTAAGAATGTTCCTAGGAATGGTTGGATATTGTCGCCAATGGATAAGTGGATTTTCATTAATTGCAAGACCATTACAGAGGTTGACAAAGAAGGATGTTAAAGATCCTTTTGAAATGAATGATGAGGAAATGAAAGCATTCACAGAATTAAAAATCAAACTGTGTGAAGCCCCGGCGTTGGGAATGCCTGACTATGAAAAAGATTTTGAGTTGTATTGTAGTGAAAGAGATGGGTGTGCGTTTTCAGTCCTAGTGCAGAGACACGGAAACATGAAAAGACCCATTGCATATTTTTCAGCTGCCTTAGACCCAGTAGCAAAAGCGTTGCCTGGATGTTTGAAAGCAGTTGCTGCTACTTGTGTAAGTCTGGAGCAGAGTGAAGGCATAGTGATGGGATATCCACTGAGAGTATATGTCCCTCATTCTGTGGAGATTCTTTTGACAAGAACCAAGACCCAATATATGACACATAGTCGGCTGACTAGGTATGAAAAAGTAATTTTGAGTGCAGACAATGTCACCATTGACAGATGCACAAATGTGAATCCTTCAACATCGTTGCCAGATGAAGAGAGTGTGATTGAAATGGATGAAGTTGATCATGATTGTCTGAATGTACTTGAGTATTGTACAAAACCGAGTCCCGATATACGGGATGAACCTTTAAAAGAATCAGATTATATTCTGTTCGTGGATGGCTCATGTTTGAGAACGAATGATGGAGTTCTGAGTGCAGCATATGCCGTATGCACAGTAGCTGCTGTAATGGAAGCATCTTGTTTAAGAGGGATACGTTCTGCTCAAGTAGCGGAGCTGGTTGCTCTAATTCAAGCATGCAAATTGGGAAAGAATGTTCGAGTCACAGTAAGCACAGATAGCCAATATGGCTTTGGAGTGGTTCATGACTTTGGGCAGATCTGGTCCCAGAGAGGTTTCTTGACGTCTGCAGGAACCCCAATAAGAAATGGTGAATTTGTGAAAAAGTTGTTTGAGGCGATACAGCTGCCTAAACAGATTGCGGTGGTAAAGTGCAATGCACATAAAAATGGGGAAGACTACATAACTGTTGGTAATAAGTTTGCTGATGAAATAGCTCAGTACTGTGCCAAAAATGTAGTCTCACTAAACAGAAACAGAGAAAGAGAGCATATTTCATGTCCTTTGCTTTTTACTAATCCTGTCGAGACGTGGGCTGAGGTGAGACAATTACAGGATGCAGATGATGAGGAAAAAGATAGCTGGATAAAAGCAGGATGCAGAAAACGGGAGGAAAATGATGTTTGGGTTTACAGAGATGAAAGACCAGTTATGCCTGATAGCATGATTTCTGATATGGCACGGATGTACCATGGACAGGCACATATTGGAAGGGATGCAATGATCAGACTTTTTAGACAAACATGGTATAACCCAAAATTCAGAGCCATAGCTGAGAGTCTTTGTCAAAGATGTCTTATCTGTCAACAGCTAAATCCAGGAAGAAAGACAGTAGTGAGTCTAGGAACCATAGGACGAGAGGGAGGTCCTTTCACGAGAATGCAAATGGATTTTATAGAAATGCCCCCAAGCAATAGACTAAGGTATGTCCTCGTAGTCGTCTGTTTGTTTTCCCGTTGGGTGGAAGCATACCCGACCAGAAGGAATGATGGAATTACAGTAGCAAAACTTATGCTGCGAGAATTCATTCCAAGGTATGGTTTTCCGGTAACGATTGAAACAGATAGAGGAACACATTTCCAAAACGAATTAATTCAACTGATTTGTGAAGCGCTTAGTATTAAACAGAAATTGCATTGTGCATACAGACCAGAGGCTTCTGGAATAGTAGAGCAAGTGAATGGAACAATAAAGAATAGGTTAG
The DNA here is from genome assembly GCA_963921515.1 of Calotriton arnoldi. Lineage (NCBI taxonomy): Eukaryota > Metazoa > Chordata > Amphibia > Caudata > Salamandridae > Calotriton > Calotriton arnoldi. The sequence goes on from CAWUFW010000205.1 coordinate 4,876,641, forward strand.
GGAAAATGTGTCAAGCCACACGACTCAAATGGCCAGATGCCTTGCCATTGGTCTTAATGACTATCAGAAGCATACCGGAAAGAAAGACAGGACTCAGTCCCCATGAAATAATTATGGGACGAGCAATGAGACAAGCACATGTACCTGTCAACAAACTACTGACTATAACTGATGATCTCGTGTTGGATTATTGCAAAGGATTGGCTGATGTGGTACGTTCTGTGTTTCATCAGGTTGGACCGGATGCAACCACTCTTGAAAGAAAACCAGCTCATGACTTGAATCCAGGAGATTGGGTCCGCATAAAAGTCCACCGAAGAAGAAACTGTTTGGTTCCTCGCTGGGACCAACCACGACAAGTGATCCTGGTGACAACAACTGCAGTCAAATGTGCAGGAATAAAACACTGGGTACATGCCAGCCATACCATCAGAGTTCCAGATCCTGAAGCTCGACCTGTAAGTCGACATCTGGAAATATTGGATACCAGTTCAGCATATGATGCAGAGGAAGAGACAAACAGGGCTCCAGAAATTGAAGATCGACCTGTAAGTCGACATCTGGAAGACCCAAGTACAAGTGCAACGACAGGAGGAGAGGAGGAAATAGCAAAAATTCCAGAATCTGAAGATTGACATGTGAGTTGACATCTGGAAATATCAGACACCAGTTCAGCATCTGATACAGAGCATTCGGATTGTGATGAAAATCTGAAAAGAAATTGGAAATTTGATATCATAAAAGAAGAAACTGAGCAAAAAGACAGTAACAGTGAGCAACCAAGTACAAGTTATGGTAAAGATCCTTCAGAAATTATATTAATAGACGAAGAAGGGATAGTTTCAGATAGAAAGGTAGAAGAATCGGAAGACCCCGAGGAGCAGTAGGGACAGATCGGCAAACAACGGAACAGGGAAATTCAGAAACAGATAGAGAGATCGAGACAAATTCGGAAGAACCTCGAGGAGGGACAGAAGTAGGTGATCAAAGAAAGACACAGGGAAGATCAAAACCAGATGAAGGAAGAGAAATCATAAAATTTAAAATAAGAGACAACAAAGAAAGGACTGAAACAGAGTCAGAAGAAAGTGGAGAAGAAAGGAATCAGAAACTAGAGTCAAGAAAGAGAACTTGGAGAACAGAAAGAGAGGAAAAAGAAAGTGAACCGAAAAGGCCAAGAAAGGGAGACAATTGGCCCCACGAAGTTAAAAGATTGAGATACAAGATCATAAGGATAGATGGAAAGAATGCAGAACAAGTAAATGAAATAACAAGTCAAAAGGAACAAGAAAAACAAGGTGGAAAACACTTGCAGAAAACAAAAAGAGTAAAGAAAGCTAATCTGAAGTATAAATCGCCTGAATGGCTATACATTGCGTTGACTGATATCAAAGAAGAAGAGATCACTCACGAGAACCCGGAACAAAGCTACAACCTAATGGGTGAAGGTGAAGTGCAACAAATTTAAAGAAATTTGAACAAATTTCTACCGGACTGGACAAAACACTGGATTTGACAAGAAAGAGTTCTGAAAAGAACTAAAGAAAGTACCAAACAAGACAAAGTGAGAGCGTAGGGTGGCTAAGAGGTCATTTCTGAGGTGTGGTGACACATTTTCTGTACATATTATAAATATAGGTAATAGAACAAAATGGTAGATACTAAAAATAGAACATGTAGATGTGAGTTCTTACGTAGATGGTGTAAGATGTGCTTCTTTTGTACAGGATTATTAATGACCGTATGGATTATTTTAGCAATCACCATTCCAATTAGATTAGCTGTAGACGAAACGTCTATATTAAAGAATAACACGGAGAAGGAAAAAGGAGCTAACATGCAGGAAACAGCTATATTAAAAATTAGTGCAGAGTTACATAAAGACAAATCAATAACAGATTTTTCAAAAAATGTTTTCACTAAATTATTGTATGAGTATGTAGAAACAATGGATGTGAGAGATTGCTATGTTTGTATGCAATTGCCTGCGTCTGTTGCAGAAGGTGTGACCTATTATCACCTTCCTTTGACGTATGGAATAACATGTAGTGTTTTAGCTAGTTTATTTTATAGAACAGGGAGATTAGAATATTATTATACTGACATAGATGAGATTTTTGCAACGATTCCTATAGTTTCTGAACTAAACAAGGTGAAAGAGGCAAGAACGTTTGGTGAATTTTTCATAGAAAATAAAATTCTAACGTCAGATGATATAGTTAAACACAACCTTACCTGTGAGTTAAGGAAGGAAGAAAAGGTGTTTTTAGAAATGGTTGAAAACAGAAGAGTAAAATTTCAAAGAAAGGTGATAGAAGAGACAAAAACACCATATTGGGCGTTTGAGGAAGAAAATAAGGACAAGAAAAAGACAAATGCAGCTATGACTCTGGATTGGCCCCAACAGGGAAGGTTGTGCATTAGAAGAAATAGGACAAGATATGATAATTATTTCGTGGGTTCCAGTGATTGCCAAGACAATTATAACATTTTAGGAGGTTGGGGATTCAAAGGGGAAAAGATCCAATATTTCCTGGGATCTATTATATTTGCGGTAACAGAGCTTATTACAGGTTGCCGGACCATTGGTATGGATCATGCTACTTAGGCCTGTTCTTTCCAAAGATGTTTCATGTAGATAGAGAAGAAAAGGGCACACACGAAATAGTAAAGATATTTACACGTAGAAAAAGGGAAAGTTTTTCAGAAATAGTAGGTGATATTTTTGGAGCATTGATACCAGCAGTGGGAATATCTTTGAATGCATTTAAAATTCGGAAGTTATCCACAGTAGTAGATCGTTTATCTACAGATACTGCTGGAGGGTTCTTGATGGTAAATACCGAAATGGTTGCCATGAGAGCTATGGTGATGCAAAATCGACTTGCCCTTGACATTTTATTGGCAAAGAGGGTGGAGTTTGTGGAATGCTGAAAGTCCAACATTGTTGCACTTACATTCCAGATAAAAGTGAAAATATACAGAAGTATATAAAGAATATTACAAATTTGCACAAAGAACTTGTTCCACTGGAGGTTGAAAATGCATTGGGAAAACTTGGTAAGAGTTTTTCCTCAGTAATAAATTGGTTTACTAGAATGAGTAGATTAATAATAGGGAAAATCATAATAATAGCGACCATAATAATCCTAATAGTTCTAGTACTGAAACTAATTATTATATGTATAAAGAGAAGAAAAAGACAGAATAAAATAGAAAAAGAAAATAAGAAAAAGAAAGAAAGGGAAAGAGAGATGGGTGAAATAGAGCTGGAAGAAATAAAAGAAAACATGTATAAGAAAACAAAGAGACAAGATAAAAGGGATACAGTTGTGTAAAACTAACAAAAATAAAACGGACAAGAAATATGCTATCTGACGAAATTGTGTAACATGGGTTTTTGTGGTGATATTAAAAATCACCAAAGGGGGGAGTTGATGGAGCAGGGTAAACGAAAATTTTTTAACCTCCTAATATTTATATTGAATAATTAACACACAGGTTCGTCTCAGTAAATAACCAACCATGTATGTGTCATGATAAGGGTTATGGGTAACACGCCATATCCGTGCAAACTAATTTACTTACAATTGTTAACGTGGATAACGTAAACCTAATGATTTGCGTACTAATTAGAATAATAATTGCATGATTTGTGCTTGGAAATAAACTGTGTGGTGGCAAAGTAAAGCGGTTGGTAAGTAAGAAATAGCTTTATATGTCGCTTTTGCTAGGTAACAATTAATTGGGGTACGTAGAATGACGGGAGGGAAACGAAAAGGCTTATATTCTTTATTCTTAACTATGTTCTGTTTATCCTTATAATAGTTCGCTTAGGCCTGTTGTGCCGCGATGTAAAAATGGCTGCTGAGGCAAACAAGCTAGAGTACGCAGGCGCAAGATGGCTTCCAAGAGTGAGAAAAGCTGTGAATAAAGAGATCATGTGACTGTCCCAAAGCCTAGGATGGAAGCGTGGTCAAGGCTACGATGACCTTATTATATAAGCGTGTGCCAAAGAAGGAGTTAGCGAAAGGCGTGAGAAGTTGCAGTGAATACGTGAATGAACAATGAACTGTTCAATTTAAAGTATCAGAAAAAGGATACAGATGGAGACCAATGTGCGCATGGATAATGTCATGAACCTGTGAGAAATGACAAGAAGAATGAACTATTAACAAGAACTGGTTGAACAAGGATATTCATAATGAGATGTATACTGACCCCAAATGGACCAATTAGAGAGAATCTCGCCCACAAAGATGTAACATTTTCACTTAGTAAGCTAGTATTAGGGTATAAGAAGACCTACTCTTAGGGAGGGGGAGAGCTGCTGTTTTATATTTTTGTTGAGCACGGGACGCTGCTGCTGGAGAAACCTTTTTGCTTTTAATAGATTTTCCATTTTTAATACTATTAGACCTTTTTATTCTTAAATACTAAAGGAGAAAAGAACGGGATTGTGGCGGAAACACCATATAGGTGGTCCGTCGAGAAGGCCTGTTTTACAGGACAGATAGACAGTTTTTCGGGAGTTCTATGCTGTGATCTGAATTCATTGCTGTGACGAACTTTGTTTTTCCATCTAATAGGTATGCATTGCAATTTCAATTTATTCTTATAATGATGATAAATGTAATAATCTGAATAATACATTTGAAACTTATTCATGCTTCTAAAAATTAGATAAACTTTATTATCTTTAAAACAATGAGTCTGTGGTTCTTTAGCTCAATGATAAATGTAAATGTTTAAAAGTTTATAGTGAGTGAGCTGGTCTTAATCACCATCAACTGATTCCTACTAGTTGGTCCATCAACCAATGAGCGGAATACCTTAAAGTTTGAGAAGTATTATGTAGTTTTAAAAGGTATCCCGTCTCCTTCCAGCAAGTCATTAACTGTTTTTCTCCTAAGTAAAAACGGATGAAATCCAGGGAATATATGAGAGAGTGAATGTTTATGCGGTGTTATGGGCCCCACCGTCATATGGATATAATTGTGGAAAAGGGATATTTGTACCTGGACGTCCAAAGCATATAGGAGAAGAAATGTTATTGATAGCGCTGGATCACTGGCTCCATGTGACTTTCTGTATATTCCTTGATACATTGAGAAAGGGCTCTTCAACCTATACAGGGCTCACTCAGCCCCTGTGGTGCTAAATGCTGTAGATGACAATTGTTCTCCACTGCCCTCTACGTGCTCCCCTCTCACATTTCAAGATTTCTTTGATCATGTGTCTGCTCACTGAGTGCCTTTTCCTGACCATTTAACACCCTTGGCCCCTATGCACCGGGATGTCTCTCGCTGATATGATTACATTTAAGATCATTCTGCACATCAGCCCCACCTAAGTGTAGGGCTCTTGTCCAATATAGAACCTCCACACCAATCCTAGATAGATTGGCAAGTGCATCTCAATAAAGTTTTGAGATTCAACACTTTTTAACCAGGACCTTACACCTGCCTGTGTATTTCAATAAAGTTTTGAGTTAAAAAAATCTCTGACCGTGACCCAGCACCTAGGTCTTACATCAAATATCCACAAAATCTTTATTATTGCTGGGATTACCCCGGTAATATATTATTTTTTTCACATTAGGGCATTTTTAAAGTTTGTGATTGTTGCCCTTTTACTGTTACCTTGTGAAGTATTTCTCCACTTTTTCCATCCCACCAGGCAGAGGGTGGGCGGAGCTATGCCTCGGGCTGAGGCCATAACACAGGATCAACTGCATCTACGGCGTCCCTTCCTGGATGCACTGTACCAGCGAGAGGGAGCCATCCGTAAGGTAGGTGTTTCACTGTGGAGCTTTTTTCTGATCAATCTGTGCTCCATTGAGCACACGCTCTCCAGTGAGCACGATGGCCGTACTTTGTAGTGCACCCACGGCCACTTTCAGACAGCTCCCTAGCCCTCTAGTGGGACGAGCGTCCCTTTTTCATACTTTACGAGTGCTCTCCTGCAGCAGGACGAGAGTCACGGGCTCGTTATCCCTTTAGCGGGACGAGCACCCTTTTCCCTCACACTCAGCCACCTCTACGAACGCTCCCCTGCTGCCGGTGCTCTCTACATGGCCCTCAGCCTTTCGTACTCCCTAACACAGGTATACCACCCCTGTATGGGGCTTGCGATGCACTAGTCTGTATTATCACGCATGCCTGACGTTCCAATCATGCGTGTCCTTTTTCTTCACCAGGTAACTACACACACTTGAGGGAGAGATGCTGCATGATAACCTCTACCTCATTTGAGGTTGTAACCCCCGCATATAGGCCTCTGGGGGATGGCTGAAAAATGACATGCAGTGTCCAGCCCTCCCACCATTTGGGTTGGACAAGTAGACTTTCACCATTTGATGACTTTGGTTATTTTCATAATGACCCACACACCAACATGAAGCCAACTGTATATTTGTGTATCTGTATGACTGTATGTCACAGTCACCCTTTTCCCCATTCTTCTTAATATAGGATTTGGATGCAACCTTGAGTGTGTGCGCCGAGGGTAAGGCGCATTAACACCCGACAATACGGGTAAGCACTACAAATGGACTATCCAGACACTCTGTAAAGTCACACCTGCACCGATAATGCATGAATGTGGCATTTGATAAGGGAGTGCGTGTGTAATGTATTAACACTATTTTTGTAACACTTGTCTCTTTTCAGGGTAGACACTGACCAGCAGAATTTTTGAATGGTTAAATACCTACTAACTGTTTGTATGCTTCCTTAACCACCTACTAAAGTTTGGAATGTGTGGTTCCTTCACTTTAGTTTGCACATTTTGGTCCTGAAGAAAGCCACAACACCTCTACGGAGGGTACAAAGGCTGAAACATGTCGACCAGTAAGACTCTATGACAGGTAGAATCCTACTGCCATAGCCCACCTCTTTTAATCCTAACCTCTGGGTGTCCTATTAAAGGTTGTTCTGACACACCAGGGAGTAAGTTTTAGATCACCTTCACACCCCCCTTTCACTCTCTCCACACCTGGCTCGTCTACAGGTTTTTGAATACCTCTTGGCCATACCATAAAACATCCCTGAGCTCCTCCCTCACAGTGAGTGGGGTTGTAGGCCGCACTGCGACTAGGTTCACAGTGTGAGGAGGTTACCCGATGATGAAGCTTGCCACCTACAGATGGGTGAGGGAAACCAACCTTCAAAAGGGACTCCCCCGCACTCCATTTTCATTCTAGACCCAGGGTTGGATTTTTGTGCAGCTAGATTACATTAGAGGGGAGTTGCCCCTTGCTGGTCTTTAAGTCTCCTCATGCCTCTTTTGTGTGTACTGAAGTAGTTTTAAATGCCAAGTCGAAGTGGCAGTAAACTGCATACACAGGCCCTGCAATGTGAGGCTTGAGACAGGTTTGAAAGGCTATCTGTGCGGGTGGCACAATCAGTGCTGCAGGCCCACTAGTAGCATTTAGATCACAGGCCCTGAGTATATGGTATACCACTTTATAAAACAGGTAAACTAAATATGCCAATTGTGTATACACCAATGTTACCATTTTTAGGGGAGACAGCACATGCACTTTAGCACTGGTTAGCAGTGGTAAAGGGTTTAGAGTCCCAGAGCCAATAAAAGGAAGGTCAGAAAAAGAGGAGGAAGGCAAAAAGGTTTGGGGTGACCCTTTAAAGACGCCCATTTTCCAACAGTGATCCTCCTGAGATTTAACATAATCAATAATTTTAAAGAACTCTCTAGCATTTTTCATCTTCTAATGAAAAATGAATCTGAGCAAGCACAAAGAGCAAAGTGACGAGGCACAAAAAGCCCAGTTCAATATTATATATGCCCCGATATTTATACCTCTAAGTTTACATTATTGGTTACAAAGTATCCACTTTAGGTCTCGTATCTGATAAACCGTTTGATGGCTTTAATGTTGGTACTTGCATGTAAAAATTAACAGCACTACAAGGGTGAGGAAAGCAATGCTGCGTCCAGTACCCCGGTTCTTAGACAGCAATGGTACTAAGGGGCAGATTTACAAGCCCCTTGCGACACATTTGCGCCACCATTATGTCACTTCTGTGACGCAGCGCCGTCGTAAACAATGCGGCACCTTGCGGCATATTTACAACGTGACGCATCTAGGGAGATTATACATTATACCTGCGTCATGTATAATGTATGCAGGGAGGGCGTTCCGTCGCAAGAAAGCCTCGTAAAAGTGACGCAGTGAAATCTACAAGTTTTCACTGAGTCACTTTTGCGACGCCGCTGCGTCAAAACCTTACGCCTGCTTGAAGCAGGCATAAGGAGTGACGCAGCATGATAGGTATGGGCCGCCCCTGAGCATTGCTGGAGTTGCGTCACGCTTGCGACATGACTCCAGCAATGCGCTGCCCTTACGACAGAAGATGCGAAACGCATCTGTCTATCCTTGCGCCACGGTGCGCCGCATTGTAAATGCAACGCATCCGTGGTGGCGCAAGCATATTTTTGCGTGTCGCATCTTGACTGGCGCATCCCTGCTAATATGCAGAGATGCGCCAGTCCTTGTAAATCTGCCCCAAAGTCTATAAACTCTTCTTTGGCATGCCTCATCCTTGTTTCATAGTGAAATTGCGAACACTCTCCCCAGTGGTTGCACGCTCAGACCCTCAATGCATAGTGATTTCATTATGTGGCTGAGGATTACGTGGGAAGGAAAGGCCTCGTTGTTCAGAGGGGACGGAATCAAGTGAGCCTGAGGAGAGGCATCTCCTGTTGACAAATAAATCTCTGGTTAGACACCGACGTTGGGATCATGTAAGAGCTATTCTCTATGGACGGGACTACTGGGGGACAGTAGTATTGGGGGTCATAATTTGGATTCTCTCTGACACTCTTTTATAAAGTAAGATTTCTTTTAATTGTCCAATTTAAGCTGCTTTGTATTGTGTTCTGTGTGTGAAGCTAATTGGCGTCCTGAAATATCAGAGAAAGTTTCGAAAGTCCCTTTATTTAAATCCTCTTTCATATCAATTAGCCTGAAACATGGAGCCTTTCATGACAAATTCTTCAATAGAGACCACCTGTCATTCACGAGTCTAGTCCTTAGAGACTGATTGAACGTGATGGAGATATGTATTGCTGTCTTGATACACCTTGGTTTATCAGACTTTCAAACTAGTCTGAATTTAAGTAGGATCAGTTGGGTGAATAGAGCAATTATCTACCAGGATGCTAAGTGGATCACAAAATTCCAATATATTCTTTATGATTGCTCATATTTCTCAACACAGTCTCTTCAGCATAAGAAACAACACTGGTGGCTCAAAATAGCAAAGGCACTCACGCCTCAGCTGCTAACTCATGAAAGTAACACTAGCAGATATAGATATACGTTTACAGACGTCAAGAAGTGTTTGCCAATCGTAATTCATTAATTTGATAATATTCAAATTTTCCTACCCGTTTCACAACAAGATAAAAACACTCTAAAAGCATTCTGTGTAGCAGCTCATTTAACATGCACATTAAGCATTGCTGAATTAAAATAGAGTCCTCATTAAGGACACATAAATTTCAGATTAATATCAAACAAATTAATGATGATCACTAAGAAGACAATGAATACCAAATGGATGGATGATAATTGGTCATGTTAAATAAATTGGTACCCACTTAATACACGCTTTCTACCATGACAACACTTGGCACTGCATTCTATATCTTTACAATGATGGCAATGCAAAGCATTGTGTTTATTTCACAACAATGTTATATGGTAATTAAAACACAGAGCCCCGCACGCCTATTTATTAAAAGTGGCCATTACTTGATTCACAAAACAAAGGATGTAATGTAGCTCTGGAAATGTTATCATCTTCAGAAAGAGAGTTCAGGAATTCATATTAAAGTATCCATCATCCTAAAGATGTCATTTATATGTTCATTAAAGAAAACATTCACCACGGGCAAACTGGACCCATATTTTGATGTTAAGTAAGGTGTGAAATATTGCAGCAGTAGGCATCAGCAAAACCTGAAAGCCATTGCACAATACTGCGGTACAACAGAGTTGCACAATATAATTCATCATACACACCTCTAATGTCACATTGTTGGACAAGTACATTGCACTGCTGCTTCCTATAACATCCATATTTCCCCAGCTTGCAGAGGTGCCTAATAAGTTTGCCATCTCCACCAGCATCTGCACCACCTTTGAACTTCACAACTCACAGATAGCAAGATTGTAGGTGCTCACACATCAGCTGCCCATGTCAGAATGAATAGATGAGTGTTGTAGTGTCCTGCTGGACACGTTCTAGTGTTCAGCCTTGCGCTGTTATCCCACTTTACACCCACCCATCACAGGCGTCACCGGTCAGGTAACCCTGCTAATAAAAGGGGCCGGGCGCACGTGCTTTGGGCCAGTTCCAATATCATACTATGGTGTCTGTGTGCCTTTATTCCAAAGTATGAAGGCCTAGCGCCCACTACTTTACAATGGCGAAGAGCGGGTCGATTCCCAAGTGTATGCTGGCAGCTACTTTGCTGTTCTTCATAGGGGGAGTAATGGCCCGAGTCTGAGGCCCCCTTGCATGCTCTGCCAGCACAAAGCAACTGGTGCAGGCTGAGAGTAAAGCCACGGGTAAGGGAGTTCACCAGCGCACACCAGTAGTGCCCTGCAGCCCCAGCCATAGCGACCGGCCGGGGACGGGTATCCGGAGAAGGGGTTGGAACATCGAAGTATATGCCATGTTAGAGGCACCACTACACTGCAGACACAGCACAGACCGCATGAAGTGGTCCCCCCCTGCATCTGAAGCGCGTGGGCGAAGAGATGGTGCCGACTCTGAAGTGACTGCAATATCTGCAGGTGAGGGAATCATGGATTAGTCCTACAGCATACAGTAGTAAGGTCACCCCCGGCAGGTAGGTGCATAGAGCCCGTGAGGATATGAAAGGCACACAACACTAGGAAGGCCATCGCGGCCCTCACTTAACCCCTTCGCTGCTAGGCCTTTTCCCCCCTGTGCTGAGGCTTTTTTTGGCTATTTGGGGTAGTTCACGCTTAGGCCCCTGTAACGTTTTGACCACATAAGGTATCCATGCCAAATTTGCGTCCTTTTCTTCCAACATCACGGGGATTCTAAAGGTACCCAGGGTTTGTGGATTCCTCTGGAGGAGACCCAGAAATTAGCCAAAATACAGCTAATTTGTTTTATTTTTATAAATGCGAAAAAAGTGCTGCAAATGAAAGCATCTGGTTTTTTCCCTGCAAATGGTATCAACAAAGGGTTTGTGGGGCTTTTCCCATTTTCCCACCATTTTCCCATTTTCCCAGCTTTCAGGGACTGACAGACTTTTGTCAGAAAACCAACATTTTTTACACAGTTTTGGCATTTTACTGGGACATAGCCTATTTTTGCTATTTTTTGTGCTTTCAACCTTCTTCCAGTTAATGGTAGAAATGGGTGTAAAAGCAATAATGGATCCTGTAAAGCTTTACATTTTAGAAAGGTAGACAAAATTCTGAATTCAGCAAGGGGTCATTTTTGTAGATCCTTCAAGGTTTCTATATAGAAACTAACAGTTGAAAATAGGAAAAATTGAAAATGAGTTGAAAAAAACAGACATTTGTGCCAACGTTTTCACCTGTAACTTCTTCTAATTATAACAGATGTTTGAAAGCAATATACATTTACATCCACTAGACCGTTATGGTTGTGGGGATATATAGGACTAGTAGGTTCACCAAGAACCCGACGAACCCAGACCCAATAACTGAACAGCGTCTTGCAATGGTTTTTTATTATGAACCGGGTATATAGCAATTCATTTGGGAAAATATATACAGTGAAAAATCGGGATGAAAGACACCTATGTATTTCTGAAATTGGATAAAAATATAGAGTTTAGAAATAGTAGCTATTTGCACATTTCCGAAATTGTGAGTACCCATACTAGCATGAGAATTATAGGACATTTTTCAAAGTGACTTCTTTTTTACACATTGCCTTTCATTTGGAAGGCAGAAATGCATTTCAAATCAATAGGTAATAACAGTTGCTCTACAATTCTCTGTTACCCTAAGTCTCCCGATATAAATGGTACCTCACTTGTGTGGGTAGGCCTAGTGCCCGCGACAGGAAACAGCTCAAAACGCAACGTGGACACACTTCATTTATACAGTGAAAACTGACCCTTTTTTTGCAAAGTGCCTAGCTGTAGATTTTGAACCATAGCTCTGCCGGCACCTAGGGAAACCTAGCAAACCTATACATTTTTGAAAACTAGACACACAGGGGAATCCAGGATGGGGTGACTTGTCTGGCTCTCACCAGGTTCTGTTACCCAGAATCCCCTGCAAACCTCAAACTTTGTCCAAAAAAACGCATTTTCCTCACATTTCTGTGGTGGAAAGTTCTGGAATCTACGTGGATCCACAAAATTCCACCCACCCCGCATTCCCCAAAGTCTTCAGAAAAAAATGGTACCTCACTTGTGTGGGTAGGCCTAGTGCCCGCGACAGGAAATGGCCCAAAACGCAACGTGGACACACCACATTTTCACAGTGAAAACTGACCCTTTTTTTGCAAAGTGCCTAGCTGTAGATTTTTAACCCTAGCTCTGCCGGCACCTAGGGAAAACTAGCAAACCTATACATTTTTTAAAACTAGACACACAGGGGAATCCAGGATGGGGTGACTTGTCTGGCTCTCACCAGGTTCTGTTACCCAGAATCCCTTGCAAACCTCAAACTTTGTCAAAAAACCCACATTTTCCTCACATTTCTGTGGTGGAAAGTTCCGGAATCTGCGTGGATCCACAAAATTCAACCCTCCCCGCATTCCCCAAAGGCTTCCGAGAAAAATGGTACCTCACTTGTGTGGGTAGGCCTAGTGCCCGTGACAGGAAACGGCCCAAAACGCAACGTGGACATACCACAATTTTCACAGTGAAAACTGACCCTTTTTTTGCAAAGTGACTAGCTGTAGATTTTGAACCCTAGCTCTGCCGGCACCTAGGGAAAACTAGCAAACCTATACATTTTTTAAAACTAGACACACAGGGGAATCCAGGATGGGGTGACTTATCTGGCTCTCACCAGGTTCTGTTACCCAGAATCCCTTGCAAACCTCAAACTTTGGCAAAAAACCCTCATTTTCCTCACATTTCTGTGGTGGAAAGTTCCGGAATCTGCGTGGATCCACAAAATTCAACCCTCCCCGCATTCCCCAAAGGCTTCCGAGAAAAATGGTACCTCACTTGTGTAGGTAGGCCTAGTGCCCGTGACAGGAAACGGCCCAAAACGCAACGTGGACATACCACATTTTCACAGTGAAAACGTACCTTTTTTTTGCAAAGTGCCTAGATGTAGATTTTGAACCCAAGCTCTACCGGCACCTAGTGAAACCTAGCAAACCTATACATTTTTGAAAACTAAACACCTGGGGGAATCCAGGATTTGGTGACTTGTCTGGCTCTCACCAGGTTCTGTTACCCAGAATACCTTGCAAACCTCAAACTTTGTAAAAAAAAACATATTTTCCTCACATTTCTGTGGTGGAAAGTTCTGGAATCTGCGTGGATCCACAAAGTTCCACCTACCCCGCATTCCCAAAGTCTTCCAAGAAAAATGGTACCTCACTTGTGTGGGTAGGCATAGTGCCCATGACACGAAACGGCCCAAAACGCAACGAGGACACACCACATTTTCACAGTGAAAACGTACCTTTTTTTTGCAAAGTGCCTAGCTGTAGATTTTGAACCATAGCTCTGCCGGCACCTAGGGAAACCTAGCGAACCTATATATTTTTAAAAACTAGACACCCAGGGGAATACAGGATGGGGTGACTTGTCTGGCTCTCTCCAGGTTCTGTTACCCAGAATCCCTTGCAAACCTCAAACTTTGTAAAAAAAAACACATTTTCGTCACATTTCTGTGGTGGAAAGTTCTGGGATCTGTGTGGAGCCACAAAATTCCACCTACCCTGCATTCCCCAAAGTCTTCTGAGAAAAATGGCACCTCACTTGTGTGGGTAGGCCTAGTGTCAGTGACCGGAAATGTCCCAAAACGCAACGTGGACACACCACATTTTCACAGTGAAAACTGACCCTTTTTTGCAAAGTGCCTAACTGTAGATTTTGAACCCTAGCTCTGCCGGCACCTAGGGAAACCTATAAATGTTTGAATACTAGAAACCCAGGGGAATCCAGAATGGGGTGACTTGTCTGGCTCCCACCAGGTTCTGTTACCCAGAATCCCTTGCAAACCTCAAACTTTGTAAAAAAAAAAAAAAAAATCCTCACATTTCTGTGGTGGAAAGTTCCGGAATCTGCGTGTATTCACAAAATTCCACCCTCCCCGCATTCCCCAAAGTCTTCCAAGGAAAATGGTACCTCACTTGTGTGGGTAGGCATAGTGTCCGTGACAGGAAACGGCCCAAACGCAAAGTGGACACATCACATTTTCACAGTGAAAACTGACCCTTTTTTTGCAAAGTGCCTAGCTGTAGGTTTTGAACCCTAGCTCTGCCGGCACCTAGAGAAACCTAGCAAACCTATCCATTTTTGAAAACTAGACACCCAGGGGAATACAGGATGGGGTGACTTGTCTGACTCTCACCAGGTTCTGCTACCCAGAATCCCTTGCAAACCTCAAACTTTGTAAAAAAAAAAACACATTTTCCTCACCTTTCTGTGGTGGAAAGTTCTGGAATCTTCGTGGATCCACAAAATTCCACCCACCCCGCATTCCCGAAGGTCTTCTAAGAAAAATGGTACCTCACTTGTGTCGGTAGGCCTAGTGCCCGCGACAGGAAACGGCCCAAAACGCAACGTGGACATACCACATTTTCACAGTGAAAACTGACCCTGTTTTGCAAAGTGCCTAGCTGTAGATTTTGAACCCAAGCTCTACCGGCACCTAGTGAAACCTAGCAAACCTATACATTTTTGAAAACTAGACACCCCTGGGAATCCAGGATGGGGTGACTTGTCTGGCTCTCACCAGGTTCTGTTACCCAGAATCCCTTGCAAACCTCAAACTCTGTAAAAAAAAAAACATTTTCCTCACATTTCTGTGTGGGAAAGTTCTGGAATCTGCATGGATCCACAAATATCCTACCACCCAGCGTTCCCCCAGGTCTTCCGATAAAAATGGTCCCTCACTCGCATGGGTGGGTCAAGTACCTGCGACAGGCAAGGGCCCAAAAAGTATTGCGGAGACATCAAAATTACCTATCCCAAAACAACTGGTTTTTCAAGGGGGGGTCACCTGGGTTTTTTACCCCGGGCTCGGCGGCCATCTTGGGAAACCTACCAAACCCACACATTTCTGAAAACTAGACACCCGGGGGAGTCTAGCGAGGTATGGCTTGCGTGGACCCCCCAACGTTTTCCTACCCAGAATCCCCTGCAAACCTCAAATTTAGCTGAAAAAAAATCACATTTTTCTCAATTTCTGTGTGGGAAAGTTCTGGAGTCTGCATGGATCCACAAATTTCCTACCAGCCAGCGTTCCCCCAGGTCTCCCAATAACAATGGTACCTCACTCGCATGGGTGGGTCAAGTAATCGCGACAGGTAAGGGCCCAAGACTTCTTGAGGAGACATCAAAATTACCTATCACAAAACAACCTCGTTTTGCAAGGGGGGTCACCTGGGTTTTTGGCCCCGGGCTCGGCAGTCATCTTAAGAAACTACCAAACCCAAACATTTCTGAAAACTAGACACCTGGGGGAGACTAGCGAGGTATGGCTTGCGTGGACCCCCCAATGTTTTCCTACCCAGAATCCCCTGCAAACCTCAAATTTAGCTGAAAAATCAAATTTTTCTCAAATTTCTGTGTGGGAAAGTTCTGGAATCTGCATGGATCCACAAATTTCCTACCACCCAGTGTTCCCCCAGGTCTTCCAATAACAATGGTACCTCACTAGTGTGGGTCGGTCAAGTACCCGAGACAGGCAAGGGGCCAAAACGTATCGAGGAGACATCAAAATTACCTATCACAAAACAGCCTGGTTTTGCCAGGGGGTCACCTGGGTTTTTGGCCCCGGGCTCGGCGGCCGTCTTAGGAAACTACCAAACCCAAACTTTTCTGAAAACTAGACACCCGGGGGAGTACAGCGAGGTATGGCATTCATGGATCCCCTAACGTTTTCCTACCCAGAATACCCTGCAAACCTCAAATATAGCTGAAAAACCCACATTTTCCACATATTTTTGTGTGGAATCACTGTGCCCGCACAAATATCCTACCCCACAGCGTTCCCCTCAGTCTCCTGTCTGCAGGAGAGGGATTTTCCGTGGCTGTACTCATGACGGAATAGTTCCGTCATGAGCACAGGAGCACTGGGGCTCATGACGGAACCATTCCGTCATGAGCACCCAAAGGGCTAAAGCAGCAGTTCCGGCAACGAAGGAACTTGCAGCCCTACGCTGGTGGTCGTTGCCTCGGAGAATAGTTTGTCCTGATCTTGCCACCCACAAACAAGCTGAGGGACTGTTGGATGAGATCCCCGCCAGTAGCTTAGCCAAAGGTTATTGGCGAGGAGCCGCGACATCCCTGGCAGACGGCCGGCACTGCACGCCACCATACCTGCTGAGGTGCCCAAAGGCTGCTCTGCCTGCTGCCATCTGGTATGGCTAAGAGGTGCCATGAGTGGAGACATCCGCAGAAGGAAGCCGGCATCTCCAGTGTACCGCGAGGCCGGCAGCATCATGAAAGCTGCTGTGGCCTCCCAAAGTGAGCCAAGCGCCACCTGGCGGTCACCAGTATACACAGCACCATGCATTAGTAACAGTATCGGAAGCCCTGAAGGGTCAAACGTTTAAAAAAAAGAACAAAAAAAAGAACAAGACACCGGTACTACTAAAGAACATAGAAAGCCTCTGCACCTGTATCTCCAGTGCCACTGCATCAGTGGAGCTACCCTCAGCCTGCAAGAAGTGATGGCCGTTCCTCCGTACCAGCATCAACGAACCTTCACTTCTGCATTTCAGCTCTGTGCAGCCCGCCGGCAGTAAAGTCGAGGCTGCAGCACCACCTAGAGAATGCTGACTACACCACAACCCAGGCGGAATGCTCAACTCAACAGGAGGCCCCCCTGAGGTGATGAGATGGAGCTGATTACACGGCCTACCAGCATCACCGTGGTATCTGCAGAAAAGAAAGACAAAAGGGGACAGCCTCTGCACAACCCAAGGAGGCTAGGAAAGGGACATGTGGAACGAGGCTGAACACAGCACAGTAAGTGCTATGCACCCCCTAATTGCTACTGAACACCATCGCCCTGCCAACATTAAAGAGAATAGTAAAGGATGAAGTACATGCAGCCCTGCCATGAATGTCTCCCTGTTCAGAGAGAGAAGATTGAGGCAGGAGGCTGCCAGAAAGGCAACACGTGGAAGTAAGGAAGCCCACAATTCTGAAATCAGTGGCTGAGGCACCACCTATGGGGCCTGTGCTGCCTGTGCTGCCTGTTCAACCACAGGAGAAAAAGAATCACTAGTGCCCCAGTGAGGCACAGCAGCAAGAGAACGTTAAACACCCGCAGGAATCCCCAAGTAGAAGAAAGCTTCCCCAGCCAATAAAGCTGACAAGTACACAGTTTTCCCAAAAGACTGCAAGGCCCTGATGGTTATCAATGTGTGGGAAGAGAAACCTGCATTTGTGTTTCCCCAGAGTGCCAAGAAGCTCAAAGCTGCCCCAGCCCAGAGAAGCATCAAGTAGCCAAGAGCAGCAAAGCCGAAAAAGGCAGCAAGCCCACGAAAGGCAGAAGGAGAACATGCGCTGCTTGCGTGTCCACAGTGGCTGTCTGATGCCACCACAAGCAAGGAAACTGTGTCACTCACCCCTGGTGGTGAACGGCCACCTGGGCAACAAAGAAGAGCAAGTGCGCCAAGTGCCAGAAGAGGGCGCCCCGAAGAAGGACCAAGAGCATGGAGTCCGAGGTGTGCAGGCATCCAGAGCCTGACAGCCCGGGAATGAGCCCAGGGGAGTGAGACCTCTCCACAAAGAAGCAATGCTGAAGGCAACAGGGAGAACCTCCATATCTCCACTGCACCAGCGAAGACCCGCCATGGGCAAAAGACAGCAGAGTGTCATCTCTCACACTGTCTCAAGAGGGTGTCGCCAGTGACCCCAGACAGGCAAGAGGAGAGTCGCACACTCCACGTGGCAAGCTGCCACCACAACTTGTGCTCCAACAACAGGTGACACATGGCCGGATATCACATTCGCACAGCAAGCAAGGAACATGTCACTCGAAGTGAACGACCCTGCCAAGCATGCCTGAACAGAGGCAGGAGCAGGTGCCACGACGGCGCAGGCTCGAGGCGCAAGCACGACGCCCTCGAGTGAAGAAGGTGACCTGCCATCCTGGTAGAGGAGCACCGCGAAAATCCCTGAGGCGGTAATGGGGCCTGTGAGAGGTCCACAAGGAGAAGCATGTCCTAGCGACAGGACAGACGTGCGACAGGTCCGCAGCAAGGCTAAGACACAGTCCCAATATCAGGACGTGACCAACAAGATGTCGATGTGGCGCGAACATGAGACATGTGGCATGACGCCAAGTCACAGTGAGAAACCTGGTCGAAAAAAGAGAAGAGCTTCGCAGGATGACATATAGCGAAGGAGGAGAAGAGAGTGGCACGATGCCACAGGGCGAGCAACCACCACAGGTGCGCAAGAGAAAAGGGAGAAGAGCGATAAGACAGAGAACTTGTGCCAGCACTGGAGAAGGTTTTTAGCAACACAAGCCAGCCACCGGGGTGCAGAGACGTCACTGGAGACAGCTTAGCAGGAGGACCAACCGTAAGCCGCTAGCAAGCGTGATCTGCATCCAGGCCCCACGCTTCACAGTGTTACCGTCCACCCACCTGTCACTGGCTGCTTATCATTGAGGGCATCACAGCTAGCAAGTACATCTACCACAAGAAAACCACAAGTGGCCATGAGGTTCCTCCAGTCCTCCTGACTCCAAAATATCGCCTCAAGCATGACATCACCACCTGTCGCCCAAGCGTATCAAAATAATCGTACTCATTACCCAGGTGCATCACCAGAAACAACTAAGGAGAATCACACCACCCTGGTGGATCCAAACGCCTGAGACAACTGAAGACCAACAAGACTTCCCTGGTGCTGGGGGAGGCTAGCCACCCAAGAACCTTCGTTGTGCCCCCGTAAACCTGATGTCTGCCGAAGAAGAGCATACTCAACCATTAGACTATCCACCCTTGGGATTGCACGAGGCTTGGTCGTGGCCCTGTTGGGAGTTCCACAGCGACCCCTCAGCGCGGCCTATGAGACGCCCCACAAAGCCCATGCAGTCACGTGGCAATCCAGGGGCAAGGGCCTCAAGGGAATTCCTGTGAGAGCAGAATCCCAACAAGAGAGATGCGTCAGCAGCAGCTCCACGACAGGCACTGGGAAGCATGGAGGTTGTGGATGGAGACTGACCACCTAAAGATCACATGAGGAAGGCATGTGAACCTGAGTCCTAACAGTCAGAGCACACAGACCCTGAGACATCATCCTCGGCGGATGCGAGAGCGACTTTGTTGTGGTCCTGTTGGCAGTTCCTCAGCGACGCCTTCGCACGGCCTATGAGGGGCCCTGCACAGTACACATGGTCCCGTAGTAGCCCAGTGGAAAGGGCCTCAAGGAGACTCCTGTGAGAGAGGAGACCAGGCAAGAGAGGGAAGTCTGACGCTGCTCTGCCAAGACAACTGGGAAGCATAATCGCCTTCGAGGAAGGCCCTCATCCACTAAGGTCATTCTTAATCTTTGCAAGTTTTACCAGCCATCTGAACCTGAGCGGCGTCAAGAAGATCTCCAAAGTGGACTCTACCACCGCTCCAGATGCACCCCTGTTTGAGCTCTGTAAATAATATCTAACACCGTGAGACCAGACCGATCCGAACTACATTGCCGAGGTGGACTAAAGCCTCTTGGACGTGCAGTCAAGAGCTCCAGCACTGCCCGGCAGATGGCCTGAAGAGACTCAATGGTGCTGTGCATTTGTTGTTTTTTTCCAAAAGGTTGGACTTTTGTTCGTTTCATTTCCCAAAAAGTTTGGGAGGGATGTAGTGTCCTGCTGGACACGTTCTAGTGTTCAGTCTTGTGCTGTAACCCCACTTTACACCCGCCCATCACTGGCGTCACCGGTCAGGTGACCCTGCTAATAAAAGGGGCCAGGCGCACGTGTCCTGTGCCAGTTCCAGTGTCATACTACGGAGAGCATGTGCCTTTATTCCAAAGCATGAGGGCCTAGCGCCCACTGCTTTACAAGTGTGATAAAAACAGTACCGAGCATGATCCTAGTACTGATCACTCTCCTCCGATAAGAGCGAGGATCAATATACTCTGTGTGGATAAAATGGTGGGAAAATGTAGCGAACCAGGAATAGGGGACAGAATTACCTACGTTTATTTGTTCATGGGGTAATTATGTGCACGGACTAGGTTCCAGCACGTACACAATAACGCTGTCCACAAGAACAGTGTAGAGCTCGCAGGGACATCAAGGAGAAAACGGAGTCAAAAAAGTCCCAAGAGAGGCAACAAGATATGTGCAGTTGTGCAATTTTATAGTGAAGTTAAAGGTGCATTATGGAAGCAGATATTTACAGAGCACCTGCATTACAAAGTGAGCATGAGCAAATGTGTTCGTATCGAGGAGTTATCACTTTTCTTTGAAAACCCCTTTTTTGGATTGAAGAAAATGTTGTCATCTTTCAATGAGCAGTTTAGGCTTGTTAAGTTATGTTCAAATAGATCTGAGGGAAAAGTTACAGTGTGGGTGTTACTAGAAGCATTTTCCATCTTTAAAACCGTAGGAATATTTGCTGATCATTACGGCAACCACTGCTGCATGAAATTAAAACTTTGTTCCTAATGTATTATATTTGTAGTAAATCAGTTCAGTGGTTATTCAAACATAAGTATTACAATGAAAGTATTGGGTGGAATTAGAATGGTGATATTATCGAGATATCGTGTCTGTTAATTTGTAAATTCCCGAATTCAAACAATCAAATGTAAATATTTTAAAGATGTAGTTTGTTATTCAAAGATTTCAATGTAGTTTTTTCCCTTCATCTTGCAATGTAGAATTTGCACAGATTAGCAGGTTTAAGGCAGTGTAAAATATATTTGTAGCGGAACTGGAAGGCATTGTGGGAGAAGAGACAGGTCCAGTCCACAAAAGCATGGAGAATGCCTTTTGGTGTGAGATAAGACGTGCGTTGACAAGTCGAGTTTGTGAGGTTCAAAGTTCACATGAATTAGTGATTTTAGGCAGCCATTTTTAATATACAAATATTGTGGTCAAGTTGCAATTTCCATTGAAAAGCGCTTTATTGTTTTGTTTTTGATTCTGGGGCTATTTGATGAATCTGCACAAAATTTGGGAGTCATTTCACAAGCTTAACTGATTGTAGGTTTCTCAAGTTTGTTGTAGATATGTCAACAGGGGCAAGGCTGTTTAAGGCATCTGAAAGAAGTTTGGAAATCCATTAGCAAGTTAAGTCCATGCTTGGGATCATAACTAGTGAGTAAATGAGACAAATTTAAATGGAAGGGGTAAAAAATAGTTGATTTACTAATATATCTAGTGCTATTTGATGGATTTGCATGAAAGGCAAGTTACTACAACTGGACTTATTAACTTTGTGAGTGGTAGAATGATGTCCAAATGAGTTAGTTGAGCACCGGGCCTATTTTGACCAATCTCCATTGAGTATGGCCAAAGGCTGTGGGCAGGGGGGTTAAGCCACATATACCCTAACATGACAGATGTTTTTTGTCACCCAACTCATTGGTAGGTATTTGATAAACGGTAAAAGAATCTGTATCAATGGGGTAAAACAAAGATCCCTGAAGAGGATGCATGAGCCCAATCAGAGCTTGCATGCAGTGATTCGGTTCATAGGCCTAGTCGCACGGTTCCTTTAGTCATCACCTTTACACATTTTGAATGGCTGTGTGCAGCAGAGTGTGATCAAATGCAGGTGAGGTGGAAGGTACTTGACAGAGAAAAGGCATCACAGACAACACTTGCTGTACGCAACAAATTGTTCTATGCAGTACAGTGTTGTCACGTGGCAGGGTGTGCCGGGCCAGGTTGCAGGTCACTCCCTGATTCCAGCCTTCATTACATATGGCCAAAGGCAAAGCATTGCAAGGAATGGCTACATGTTGGTTTGGGCTCAGGCGCTGCCCCAATCTATGCCCTATAATCAATCACTACTGCACATAACCATTTTCTTCACTGAATGTCCTGCACCATTGATGCTGAAGAGGAACATAGAGAGGAAACAAGCAGCTATTTTGGCGCCCCAAGTCCTGCCACCACTCACTTTCCCATATCAATAACTGGATCTAACTGCCCATCATTTGTCTATGTGGTTTTGTGGCTTCACATAGCTTATCCTGCCCATGCCACAGTGAGAAACCCGGTCGAAAAAAGAGAAGAGCTTCGCAGGATGACATATAGCGAAGGAGGAGAAGAGTATGGCACGATGCCACAGGGCGAGCAACCACCACAGGTGCGCAAGAGAAAAGGGAGAAGAGCGATAAGACAGAGAACTTGTGCCAGCACTGGAGAAGGTGTTTAGCAACACAAGCCAGCCACCGGGGTGCAGAGACATCACTGGAGACAGCTTAGCAGGAGGACCAACCGTAAGCCGCTAGCAAGCGTGATCTGCATCCAGGCCCCACGCTTCACAGTGTTACCGTCCACTCACCTGTCACTGGCTGCTTATCATTGAGGGCATCACAGCTAGCAAGTACATCTACCACAAGAAAACTGCAAGTGGCCATGAGGTTCCTCCAGTCCTCCTGACTCCAAAATATCGCCTCAAGCATGACATCACCACCTGTCGCCCAAGCGTATCAAAATAATCGTACTCATTACCCAGGTGCATCACCAGAAACAACTAAGGAGAATCACACCACCCTGGTGGATCCAAACGCCTGAGACAACTGAAGACCAACAAGACTTCCCTGGTGCTGGGGAGGCTAGCCACCCAAGAACCTTCGTTGTGCCCCCGTAAACCTGATGTCTGCCGAAGAAGAGCATACTCAACCATTAGACTATCCACCCTTGGGATTGCACGAGGCTTGGTCGTGGCCCTGTTGGGAGTTCCACAGCGACCCCTCAGCGCGGCCTATGAGACGCCCCACAAAGCCCATGCAGTCACGTGGCAATGCAGGGGCAAGGGCCTCAAGGGAGTTCCTGTGAGAGCAGAATCCCAACAAGAGAGATGCGTCAGCAGCAGCTCCACGACAGGCACTGGGAAGCATGGAGGTTGTGGATGGAGACTGACAACCTAAAGATCACATGAGGAAGGCATGTGAACCTGAGTCCTAACAGTCAGAGCACACAGACCCTGAGACATCATCCTCGGCGGATGCGAGAGCGACTTTGTTGTGGTCCTGTTGGCAGTTCCTCAGCGACGCCTTCGCACGGCCTATGAGGGGCCCTGCACAGTACACATGGTCCCGTAGTAGCCCAGTGGAAAGGGCCTCAAGGAGACTCCTGTGAGAGAGGAGACCAGGCAAGAGAGGGAAGTCTGACGCTGCTCTGCCAAGACAACTGGGAAGCATAATCGCCTTCGAGGAAGGCCCTCATCCACTAAGGTCATTCTTAATCTTTGCAAGTTTTACCAGCCATCTGAACCTGAGCGGCGTCAAGAAGATCTCCAAAGTGGACTCTACCACCGCTCCAGATGCACCCCTGTTTGAGCTCTGTAAATAATATCTAACACTGTGAGACCAGACCGATCCGAACTACATTGCCGAGGTGGACTAAAGCCTCCTGGACGTGCAGTCAAGAGCTCCAGCACTGCCCGGCAGATGGCCTGAAGAGACTCAATGGTGCTGTGCATTTGTTGTTTTTTTCCAAAAGGTTGGACTATTGTTCGTTTCATTTCCCAAAAAGTTTGGGAGGGATGTAGTGTCCTGCTGGACACGTTCTAGTGTTCAGTCTTGTGCTGTAACTCCACTTTACACCCGCCCATCACTGGCGTCACCGGTCAGGTGACCCTGCTAATAAAAGGGGCCAGGCGCACGTGTCCTGTGCCAGTTCCAGTGTCATACTACGGAGAGCATGTGCCTTTATTCCAAAGCATGAGGGCCTAGCGCCCACTGCTTTACAAGTGTGATAAAACCAGTACCGAGCATGATCCTAGTACTGATCACTCTCCTCCGATAAGAGCGAGGATCAATATACTCTGTGTGGATAAAATGGTGGGAAAATGTAGCTGAACCAGTAATAGGGGACAGAATTACCTACGTTTATTTGTTCATGGGGTAATTATGTGCACGGACTAGGTTCCAGCACGTACACAATAACGCTGTCCACAAGAACAGTGTAGAGCTCGCAGGGACATCAAGGAGAAAACGGAGTCAAAAAGTCCCAAGAGAGGCAACAAGATATGTGCAGTTGTGCAATTTTATAGTGAAGTTAAAGGTGCATTATGGAAGCAGATATTTACAGAGCACCTGCATTACAAAGTGAGCATGAGCAAATGTGTTCGTGATCGAGGAGTTATCACTTTTCTTTGAAAACCCCTTTTTTGGATTGAAGAAAATGTTGTCATCTTTCAATGAGCAGTTTAGGCTTGTTAAGTTATGTTCAAATAGATCCGAAGGAAAAGTTACAGTGTGGGTGTTACTAGAAGCATTTTCCGTCTTTAAAACCGTAGGAATATTTGCTGATCATTACGGCAAGCACTGCTGCATGAAATTAAAACTTTGTTCCTAATGTATTATATTTGTAGTAAATCAGTTCAGTAGTTATTCAAACATAAGTATTACAACGAAAGTATTGGGTGGAATTAGAATGGTGATATTATCGAGATATCGTGCCTGTTAATTTGTAAATTCCCGAATTCAAACAATCAAATGTAAATATTTTAAAGATGTAGTTTGTTATTCAAAGATTTCAATGTAGTTTTTTCCCTTCATCTTGCAATGTAGAATTTGCACAGATTAGCAGGTTTAAGGCAGTGTAAAATATATTTGTAGCGGAACTGGAAGGCATTGTGGGAGAAGAGACAGGTCAGTCCACAAAAGCATGGAGAATGCCTTTTGGTGTGAGATAAGACGTGCGTTGACAAGTCGAGTTTGTGAGGTTCAAAGTTCACATGAATTAGTGATTTTAGGCAGCCATTTTTAATATACAAATATTGTGGTCAAGTTGCAATTTCCATTGAAAAGCGCTTTATTGTTTTGTTTTTGATTCTGGGGCTATTTGATGAATCTGCACAAAATTTGGGAGTCATTTCACAAGCTTAACTGATTGTAGGTTTCTCAAGTTTGTTGTAGATGTGTCAACAGGGGCAAGGCTGTTTAAGGCATCTGAAAGAAGTTTGGAAATCCATTAGCAAGTTAAGTCCATGCTTGGGATCATAACTAGTGAGTAAATGAGACAAATTTAAATGGAAGGGGTAAAAAATAGTTGATTTACTAATATATCTAGTGCTATTTGATGGATTTGCATGAAAGGCAAGTTACTACAACTGGACTTATTAACTTTGTGAGTGGTAGAATGATGTCCAAATGAGTTAGTTGAGCACCGGGCCTATTTTTACCAATCTCCATTGAGTATGGCCAAAGGCTGTGGGCAGGGGAGTTAAGCCACATATACCCTAACATGACAGATGTTTTTTGTCACCCAACTCATTGTTAGGTATTTGATAAACGGTAAAAGAATCTGTATCAATGGGGTAAAACAAAGATCCCTGAAGAGGATGCATGAGCCCAATCAGAGCTTGCATGCAGTGATTCGGTTCATAGGCCTAGTCGCACGGTTCCTTTAGTCATCACCTTTACACATTTTGAATGGCTGTGTGCAGCAGAGTGTGATCACATGCAGGTGAGGTGGAAGGTACTTGACAGAGAAAAGGCATCACAGACAACACTTGCTCTACGCAACAAATTGTTCTATGCAGTACAGTGTTGTCACGTGGCAGGGTGTGCCGGGCCAGGTTGCAGGTCACTCCCTGATTCCAGCCTTCATTACATATGGCCAAAGGCAAAGCATTGCAAGGAATGGCTACATGTTGGTTTGGGCTCAGGCGCTGCCCCAATCCATGCCCTATAATCAATCACTACTGCACATAACCATTTTCTTCACTGAATGTCCTGCACCATTGATGCTGAAGAGGAACATAGAGAGGAAACAAGCAGCTATTTTGGCGCCCCAAGTCCTGCCACCAGTCACCTTCCCATATCAATAACTGGATCTAACTGCCCATCATTTGTCTATGTGGTTTTGTGGCTTCACATAGCTTATCCT
The DNA here is from genome assembly GCA_963921515.1 of Calotriton arnoldi. NCBI lineage: Eukaryota > Metazoa > Chordata > Amphibia > Caudata > Salamandridae > Calotriton > Calotriton arnoldi. The sequence goes on from CAWUFW010000205.1 coordinate 4,902,901, forward strand.
GCCCATGCCTACATCTTTAAGTACCTTCTTTGATGCGCAGAGAAATTGTGAACATCCTGGAATAGAAGAATCCTGCTTCTCCATTGCCCTTTTGTCAGCTGACGCCCGCCTGCACAAATGAATGTGGTGACTGCAGTCAGGCACGTGTCCAGATGGCAGCATGATTTATACCAGTGTGCACTTCTCCATTTCCAGCTAGGAACCATCCTAGTGCTGTCTTGGGCCACTTGCAATTTTTCTTTATGGTTTGAGCCTTCCCACAGGTCCTCATGCCCAGATCAACTTCCTTACATTCCTGCTACATATTGCATCAGTGTGATGTACTGCCATGCATGTAACACATGCAGCACAAAAAGAATATCAATGTTGATCTGTTCAGCCAGTGATCTTATGGCTAACATCATCCCTTGACTCTGACACTTCAGAAAATTAAGTAATGAACTTTAAAATAGTCCTCAGTATGAGTGACTAGTAATCACATAATGTTTACTCAGTAACCTGCATCACATCAAAGCATATGTTCTCTATTACTAGGTTTGCCCTTTCTACATAGTCACCCCAGATTTTTTTAACCTTTTTGCTGAACCCTATTTTGCTGGCTTTAGAAATCTATGCAAGTTACACCTGCTAACCAGTAGTACTGTTTTTGTTCTTATTCTTTCAACGTGCTAAAAGTGTTATACACCTGATTGGTTTATGGAATTTGCCTATAAGTCCATAGTATATGCTACCAAGTATACACAGGGCCAGTACACTAAATGCTACCAGCATGCCCCCAGGCCTACTACTTTATCAAAAAGGCAAGGTATGTGGTATTTAAAAGTAGGACATGTGAAGATTTAATGCTAAACATGACCTTACAGTGAAAAGGCCCAAAAAGCAATTTTCACTGTAACAGGATTGAATCTTCCATAGGAAAGACCTGGAATTTAATAAATCTTATCTCCCAGTAGGAAACTGCTACAAATGTAACTTTTGGACTTTTTGAAATATTTATTACACACCTAATTCACTGGTATTTGTAATAAACATTTTAGAAAGATGTAGTATATAGAGTTACCTGTGGCCTGCTTAAAGTCCTGGAAGCACAATTTGTATTTTGCTCTCCTGCCAGCCAGAAATTAACACTTGAATAGGAGTGAATGAGGTGCGAACTTGCTCCCAGGAGCAAATAGTAGGTACAACTGAAAGAGCAGAGATGACTCATCTGAACCTGACAGAATATGCTGAGTGGGCTGTGAGGGTCCTTGAAGACCTTAAAGTGCCAAAGTCTGCTTGACAGGTCTGCTGGTGTTTTTCATACAACATTTGGGGCACACTACAAAGGAGGGAAAACAGCATGCCATAACACTTTGGGCTTGAATACAAGTATATGTGCTATTTATCACACCTGGTAAATAACGATACAATGTGGTACAGTATTGATCAGGTGCAATAAATAGCACCTATTACAAGTTTCTGGGGAATAGCACGAGGATTTTGGTGTTTAATGCTCCAAAATCTGCATGCTATGGTAAATACTGTATGTTTTTCCCCTTTAAATTTCGGCAGATTTGACCTGCTGAAATCTAACGATTGCTGAGTTATTTATTGCATCCAATAATTATTGGATGCATTAAATTAAACTAAACTCATAATTCCGACCCATGCGTAAACAGGGGTTTACGCATGGGTTGGAATTTAATTAGCAACTTGAAATCAGGGCCTTTGAGTGTATCCACTGTCTGGTTGCTGGAAACTCAACTTTGTTCTACCAGACTTCTGTCTCCAAATTTATTGTGGGTCCAGGACCTGCTTCAGTCACACCTAGTCCTCAGATCCAAATTGAGTGTAGCCGAAGACTTCGCCCAACATGTAAATGCACATATTGGGAAGGGGTATCCCAAGGAACCTTTACCCAATTGATTAGGGGCCTCCCAGGGGTAACTCCCACCCAGTAGCTCATGCCAGGCATAGAGTGGCATCTCAAAGAACCCTCTTCAGCAGACTCTGGGATGTGTGGAAAATCAGAGGAGTGTAGAAGTCTGACCTGCTCTTCGTACCCAGGACAACGAAGTTGACTCCAAAGGCCATATGGCTGACTTTCTGTTAAAGCTACAGGGAAACAACAAGCTACAAGAGGCTATTTCCTGTAACTGCTGTGTAAACCAGTGGCAACTGGACATGGACTAGACTCTCCTGTTGGCCTCTTCCTGCCACCTTGTAAGTCTCTAAGTACACCCCCTGAGGTCCTGGGAGGCTTTAGAAAAGTACTGCAGTGGTGGATTGCGACTTGAAAGACTGAGGTCAGAAGGTAAACTCTTTGACCAGGGTGAGCCCGCTCAGTGTATCCAACCCACGCACCATCACAGCCAGCGCCATATTGTGCCTGGTTATTCTTCTACTGTGACCTATGACTATCATTGCCATTTTGTTCCTCTTGGCAATATTTCTAGTTAAAACTTTAAAACGTATTATCTTTAGTTCCGCATATTGAGTTTTTGTCATTCTGTTGTCATTTTGTTTGTTAAATGTTACTCTCTTTTTCTAATTCATTTTGGGATTTTTATTGTTTTGCATTTCTACTTCATTACTGTTTTAGTTTTACATAAATAATTTACACATTGCCTTGCTTTTTGTTCTGTGCCATAGCTACCAGAAGGTGTTGCTCAGAATATTTGTTGGCATTAGGGGTCTACCCTGACAAGGATTATGAATTGAAACGTGAGGTGGATACTTGCCCCTCTCAACCAGTACCCCAATTTCTTACACTAAGCACCTCATCTTTCATTTTCATTAGCACAACCTGAAATTCAACCATATTTGAGCAATGAAACCAACCCGTGACTTGTGACATGTATCGTGACCTTTAACTTGTTACTGGTATTCATGTGTAACACTTTAAAGTGAATAGTATTTCTCAACCCTGTACCCTGTGACCTGTACCACACACTAGATCAACCTTAATGCAACAGTGTGAGAGCTGTGACCTCTATTTCTGGGCACAGCCCTCCACATTTGAGTTATTGGTCCTTCTATATCCTTATACAGAACTTATTTTGGTTTACAATCCTCTTTTTGAATGACTACTGCTCCATGCAGCTTTGCAAATGACATATTGTGCTGTATCTATCCTATTGAGTGATTGGTGCCTACAGCATCTTGTTATATTGCATTTTGTGTCATAAACTGCTTTTGAATAAATTGATTCAATAAGCAAAGTATATTATTATTGAACAATCAGCTTCCCACTGATTGGCGCACAGTAAAGTTAATATGTTTCGTATAAAAAGAACTTTCATGAGAATGCATTTTGTCTAAAAACCAATCTAATCAGAGCTTTGAAAAATCGCAAGCCGTCACGGAGGTCACAATATATGTAATTTTCTAGTTATTCTACGTTCATAGACATCTTTCACAAGTTGTAATTCAGTTCATCACAGTGAAAAGGCAATTACAAATTGGTTTCCTTTTCTCAGATCAAAACAAGGTTCTAATGGACACACCATGTTTGAAGTATTTCCACTGCATTTCATTGGGGTTTTACAGATAAGAATTAAATCTGATCAAATCTGCTCCCTGTACCTTCATGTTTTATATTTTGAGTTGTAGCCTTTTTATTGGAATGCAACAGTGTTCCCTGCACCTTGAAAACTCTACTCCCCTCGACATGTTTTGTCATTTGTCCTATCTCCAAACATCTCTTGTTTCACACTTCCAGACCCATTTTGCTTCTATCCCTATCCCAGCATCCTTGATGTTATCACCATATCTACAGAGCCAGTACTGTCCCAGGTGACTTTCCACAGTTTCGTCCATATCATATTCATTCCTAAGCTTTCCACAGTAAAAGCCAAAAAAGCAAGCACACAAAGATTGTTAAGAGTTTCAAATCATATTTAGTAACCAATATCATAACGCATTCAATGGTTCCATCAACATGTTCGTCAGTACCACACACCATATCCTTCCAACTAACTTGATCTCCTTAATAACACCTTTTCAATACCTCTGAGCTCAAAAGCCCTCATTGTAGAAGTCTTATTGTCTCAGCAATCCCCCACCACCACAAAGTGTTTAACAATGGCAATGTCAGGCTATGGAAAATTCCTCCATCTCTTTGTATGCCTCTTGTCAGACGTAAGGGGCAAGGAACAACAGCATATGCCATTCTCTCTCGTGACCCTTCTTATATAGCCAAGGACAATCCCCTTCCTCAAGTCAACTGCTTGCTCCTCGATAGAGGCAACCCGAAGATCCCACTGAGCAATTCACTGCTAGTCAACCCTCTAAATAGCACACTTATACTAAGAACCATAGACTCCCATCGCAGTAAGATGGTTAGAGCCCACATGCATCACAGAGAAAAAGCTCAAAGTGCCTCTCTGATAACACCACATGCCAACCCGGTATTTGCCTTCCAAGCCACGCACCAGTCTCACAGATAAAGATCATGCCTCTAGCCATCCCAGGAAACCAGTGTAGGGCATCACCACATACCTAGATAGATAGCAGTGGCAGCCTCCCCTATGAATGATAAATCAAATTAGAATTAGATTCACTCATCTTTGCAGAATTACATGTCAATAGCCAATGATTGTTCTTTCCTATCCTCTTCACCTTCCCCACTAGTGTATCCCTCTCCTGTTCTTTTCTAGGTCCATTTCCAGTACTGCTGCTACATTTAGATTAATCACCATCACCATTGCTATCGTCCTTTTACCTCCTAACAAAAAAAGATCCCCGTGTTTTGAAGTGTGTAACATGTCCTGATGGTGAACAACAGCCAATTTCATTGTTCACTATTGAAAGACTATCTGTCCCAAAGGATAAAATAGGAGTTTAATTTTAACATCTTATAAATATAACTTTCCATTGGGACAAGATGGGAGGCTAAAGTTTAGTATGCCTGACCTCAGAATGTAAAGATGCATCTTTTTAATAAAGATGGTTTTTACATTAAGTGTTTGAAAATACCACTTCTAGAAAGTAGGTATTTTCTTGCTTAGCCACCCTGTGTGTTTCTTCTAGGTTTGTGTATTGACTGTCTGGCTTTGGAGTGACAGGGGCTGGGGATGTGCATTCTGTTCAAACAGCCACTTTGGGGGTTGAGGTGTGTCCTGCCTTTCCAGGGTGAGTCAGGGCTGGGCTGAATAGACCTGGGCTGCATTCAGAGTAGGGGGAGGAGAATTCTTTCACACCTAAATGGGCCTGGTCTGCCTTTGACAATGCTGTCTCCACCTCCTGCCGGGCAGCTGCACCAGAGAGGACAGAACTGGTTTTGGCTGGGCAAAGAGCTACTCTGCCACCAGAGAACAAAGGAATTTGTGCTGTAAAAAGTGTGGCCCAGACCCCAGACTTTTAGATTACTTCTGGGATTCGAGAGGAACCTTTGCCAAGGAGAAGAGCTGGAGAAACTGAGGACAAGTACTGCCCCTTTGCTGTGTGTTGTCTGGGGTTGGCCTGCAGTGGCTGTTTCTGCAAGGAAAGGACAAGGGCCACTGGATGCCTGTACCATTATTATTGAGCCACATAATGTGTGCCTATCACTTATTGGCCCATTTTGCCTACCCTCGAACCCTGGGGCACACAATGCCTGACAACTTAATATTTGGCCATATAAATGCCTCAAAGCAAACAGAATACCTCACCATGAATTACTGGGCTATATTATGCCTGGTCAGCAGTTACAGGGCCATATGATGCCCACACATCAGCAAGTGTTGATATTAGTTACTGAGCAACAGAGACTTTATCATATAGGGAAATGTTGCTATACCCTTGGCAGGATGGCCTGTTGGCTGAGCCCAAGGTCTTGATTAACTTCAAAGATGCCTACCCTGTCACAAGCAGATGTAGCGAACCTCCAGGCCTGCACCCTTCTTTGCTACCCCCAGCCAGACTGCCTCATCACTGTGGAACTCTTGTTGACATCACAGTGTCAGAGCTTTCTGGAGTGTCAATACTTGCTTGACAGGTCTAATAGGATTTTTCACATAACATGTAGAGGGCACTTCACAGGAGGGGAACAGAACGCCCGAAAAATTTGTGTTTATCCTCTGTCTGGTTGCTGAAACCAGTTTTATTCTACCAGACATCGGTCTCTGAGGTTTTTGTGGGTACAGGGACTTCCATAAACTGGATTTGGTGTTAGATGTGGGAGAACACTGGGATTCAATAGTACATCATGTGTCCTCTGACACTATAGTCCCCGGTGTGCACTGTTGTGAGGTGTAAGCATTTGTGTTGAATAATAATCCAATGTCCACAATAGTTTTCCCAACCAAGACTCTATAATATTCTTGAATGTATGTATGTTTTATTCATGATTGTGATATGATTTTATAATTTCTCTGTGTTTTGATGAAAACCAATCCAATATCCGAAATTTCAATATAAGCATTGTTCATCTTTATGCTAAAAGCATTAATGAATTTTACTCTGCATGTCCTTCATCTGTTGGGATATGTTCATAATTTTCTGTGTAATATTTCATAATCTATGAAAAGATACAAACAATATGCCTAATAATTATAAACAAAAGGAGGTTTATTTAAACATATGCACACCCTTTTCCTGGTGAGAGCTTTGAAAATCTCTGCTAGTGCCTTCCAATTTGAAGACGTCAATAGCACTGTTTCAGAAAAACTCCCTTGAACAGAAAGATTGGCCAAAGTGACTCCCCAACCCCAAATGCTGGCATCTGAAGACACCACCAGCGGAGCAGGAGAGGAGAGCAAAATTCCCTTGCTCAAATCATCCAGCACCAACCACCACTGTAGCTTTTGAACAATATCTTGAGTCACTGGTTGACTAGGAAATAAAGATGGAGTCAAGCACAAGGGACCAATTGAAGGGCTGCTGCCATATCCCCCAGCAAAGTTAAGCAGGTTCTTGCTGTTACTGACCATCTCGGTAACCAGGATTGGACAAAGGAGATCAGTTTCTGTTGCCTCAGGAAAAAGAGAAACACTGCCCCACAATCCGTACAGAAGAGTGCACAGAGGAACTGTAATGTCTGAGATGGATGAAGGTGGGACGTTTTCATCTTTATTGGGAATCTGTGATCTTCAAGCATCCTGCACACCTTTTGCAACTTTCTCAGAAGCCTTAGAGAACGAAGAACCACAGATTAACCAATTGTCCAGATAGGGCAAAACTACAATGCCCAAAGCATGAAGATTACCTACCAAATATTTGTTAAGATTCATGGGGCTGGGGAAAGGCCGAAGGGCAGGACACAGAATTGATAGTGTTCTCCTGTCACTAGAAACCTCAGAAATCTTTAAGACTTTTGATGCATAAGGATGTGCAGATAGGCGTCTAATAAGTAAAAGGAGTCCATATACATTCCCGGAAAAACAAGAGGGATGATCAACTGGACGGTAGCCATCTTGAATTTTATATACAGAACATAGTGATTCCCCTTTTTCAAATACAGGACCAGTCGAGCGTCTCCAGAGGGCTTCTGGATAAGAAACAATAGGTGATAACACTCCTGACCTCTCTCCTTGTCTGAAACTAGTCTTATTGCCCCTTTTTTCAAGAGGCCCAATATTTCCTGAGGTAGTGCTTGAAGTTGTCAAGAAAATCTTGGCACAGGAGTTTCAAATAAGAAATATTCTGAAATGGAAAAAAGTGTATTTTGTATCCTTCTGATAAAATCTGAAAAACCAACTCATCCGTTATCAAAGTTTCCATACATTGCAGAAGTGAAGGAGCCTTACTCCCACTCTCCCAGCATAGACAGGACTTTTGGGAGGAAGGACTGGAAGAGCTGGCTGAAGGCTGGGCCCAGGATTTGTTGGAAGAGGAGTAGCCATGACTGTTACCCCAAAAGGGCTGGTTTCCTCCTTTTGAAGTACTGAAATAATGATGAAAACTATCCTCAGCTGTTTTTTCACCAGGTTCACCAACTGTGGACCAAGCATGTGCTCCCAGAAAATGGAATGTGGGACACCATAGTCTTCTGGGAGTTGTCAACTTTCCAATTTGTTTGTGTCAGGGTGACAGGAAGCAAGAAAAGGTTTCATTTTGGAAGCAGAGGACCCTCTCTGACTCTAAATGCTTCTTCCAAAGCCTTGCTGATTATCTGCTGTAAAATATCCAATTGCTGGGGATTAGACACTTCACTAGAAGCAGACTTTGAAGGAATGTAAGGAGGATATTCCTCCTCAGAAGAAATTTCGGCATGCCTTCTCTTCCCAGCTTTTTTGCCCTCCATGCTGACTCACTTGCAAAGCAATTCAGCCAGCATAAGCGGCTACTCCCTGGTTATATATGGTTTCTCAGCAACCACTAAAGACTTGAAGTAGACTGATTGCCATGTTAAAATCAGCTAAGAATTTATTTTTAAAAAGTATTATTTAAATTTGCTCTATATTATTTATAGTTGGCAGAAAACAGCAGGGCTCTGCATAAAAAGCACCTTAGAAACTATAGTTTCCTTAACTATGAGCCCTGCAATCCCCCTACTCACCCAGCAAGGGGGGATCACTAAGTTTAAGTATACCATTCATAATTGAAATACTCATGGACTGTCACAGAAGAAGGCCACTAAAGAAGGCCTATCTGCAGACCTGTAAAGAACCACAAAAAAATGACCAGTTAAAAAAGAAAAAATAAGCCAAACAAAAACGCTTACTATCATCTGGGATGTGCAATGCAGAAAACAAAACAGGAAGTGCTTTCCCTCTGCCCCTCCTAAAGTTGCTTGACACTGGAAGTACTGGTGTTGGCCATATTAGGAGAGATAAAGAGTTTTTTTCATTGGATGACTACAGGCAGGAGACAAAAGCTCACTGGGGGCTGTTTATAGAACATGCCCCAGGGGCGCAACGGGCATGTGCGCCCGCTTTGTGAGCCCCCGGGGCACGTTGGTATACAGAAGGGGCCGCAGACACTTGTGCGGCCCTTTTTGTAATACAGATAGCCCTGGTGCACATGTAGCGTCAGCGCTATCATCAGAGGTTTTTTCCTTATTTGCATGGGGGTGTGGTCCCATGCAAATGAGGGAATCTCTTTGCCTTTGCGCCCTCGCCGTATTATAGATACGGGCGCAGAGGTAAAGAAACTATCAGGATGCGCACTGGCAGTGCGCCCCCTGATTGTAGCCATCTAGAGGGGATCCCATGGACCCCCCCAAACATCCTCTTGCAGGCAAGTGCAGTCACTCATTGCACCCTCCTACAAGGGGATATCTAATCCACCTTAAAAGTGCAGGTGGGTTGCCTCCTGCACAGTGAAACATGGAGTGGCTGCTTCAAAGCCACTCTGTATTTCACTTGAATGAGCTGCCCCAGGTTAGCACGACTTTGCGGCTACCCTGGAGGCAGCCATTCAATGTAATAGGGCGCACTTTCCCTGTTTGCTCATGGCACTGATGTGCCATGCGCAAACAGGGAAAGTGTGCCTAATACATAATAGGGCCCCAGGTAACTACTATGCAGAGGAAGACTGGCGAGGAGGTAATGCCATCTGGCTGATCACCAGGAAAATCCCAAGGATATGATAAGCCACTGCCATGTTCTGGATGCTGGATCAGCAGATCCTACACAATAAATGTGAATGTGGTGCTTGTAAGGATAGTGTTTTTGCATTACGTTTTCCAGATTGAGGTCAGCTCTGGTGAGGGTTTCTTAAGTCTGGATAAATGCTGTTTTCCAACTGTTTACTTGTGTTCCCTTAGCTGCTCCTCAAGAGCTCAATTGCCGGCAACGGGCACTGGATGCATTTTTTGTATCACTTTACTTTGTGAAAATAACGACTGTTTAACTTGTAAGCACCTCTGTAGCTGCTCTCCTATTTTTACTGTAACCTTTCTCCTAAACCAGGGAGACATAGGATTGCAACAGCTTCAACCATTTAAAGCAGATCTGGGGTGAATGTGGTGCTCTGCAGAATGTTAATAAATAACTCCTATGAGTCAAAGGCAGACCCTTGACTCAATGCCTGTAACATAATAATCAGGAAACCCTCTTTTGTGTGCTGTTTCCCTTCGGCACTCCTTACTGGTAGAAAGCAGCCTTTCTTCATCATTGTATCAGATGGTCAAGCGATGCCACTGTGCTAAAGAGATGGAATAAGCAAGTTAAAAAATATTTGTCATTTCTTAAGTGACAGCAGATAGTCTTGCTTATTCTCCAGCCCTCACGCCATGCTGAGTGGCAGAGATGGTAATGCCCGGCCCAAGTTTAGTCATAGCAAAGCACAGAGTTTTGTTCAGGTTGGGCATGTCTAAACTCTTTTAGAAGTACTGGGATCTACTTGCAGCTAGGAGAGTGTGGGCACACAGTGATTCCTCCCCCATCCACCAAATGTTCACTTGCACACCTCTCACAAATGTAAATGAAACATTAGTTTCCAGTAATGCCCACGTAGGGGCATATTTACAAGGGCTTATTGCCACAGGAACGTTACTTTTTGTGACCTTCCTGTAGTGATAATCCCTTTGCCTTATTTACAAGGCTGCCTTGTAAATAAGGCCCCCTTCCATGCTACACTTAGCATGAAATGGGCGGGCAATGGGTGTTGCGGTGGGCGTTCCGCAGCAACACCCATTGATTTTGGTGTTGCCCCCTATTTATAAGGGTGGCGTAAATATGGGGCAGTGCCAAAATGAAGACCGGGGACATCTTGGTCTTAATAGGCAAAATGAGGAGAATTGTTTAATTTCTCCTCGTTTTTCTGTTTCTATGTGTGCTGTATTGTGCAGCACACATAGAAAAAGCAAATCGCCATGAATGATTGTTTATGTGCAGGAAGGAGTCCCTTCCTGCACATAAACAATCATTCCCACAACACAGACACCCTTGTAGTATGGTGCAAGGGGGCCTGCGTTGGCGCTAGGCAGCTGAGTATAGCGCCAGCACTTGGGAAAACGAAGGGATGTGCCGTACCATCGTAAAAACGGCACATCCCTACTGTTTCAGAATGGCGGAGCGTGGCGTTAGCAATTTGTGCTTAATGCTACGCTTTGCCATTCACCTGTAAAAATGCTGTGTAGTGTTTTGAATGGTGTGTGTGAAATTTCAGGGTTTGATTGATAAGGGAACTGAAGTACACAGAAGCTGAGACGTTGTCAAGTATCACGCTATTTGGGTAAATGAAAAAGACAGAATTTGAATCCAATTTTGTGGGGGCCATGGTTTACAGCTTAGATACCAGATCACATCACCCTTGTCACAATGGGATTGTAATTTGTATATATGTAGCACTTACTACTCCTGACGAGGCGCTGCAGTACAATGAGGCAAGTAGCATGATGCTCCAGATTCCAAGGGTAGTTGAGAAGGTCGTAGGTTATTAAAAAGTTTTTTGGGGGTTTCTTGTGCGTTAGCTGTGGGAAGTGTGTTAAGTTCATTTACTGCACCTTGTTGAAGTGAAAGTTTAATTGCGTGGATTGATAAGGGAAAGATGGGAGCTGTTATTGGTAGAGGTGGACATGTTCGCCTGTTAGCTGCTTGAAATAGAAGAGGAAAAGTGTGGAAAGGGTGTTTGGGAGTCCATAGTGGTCAAACAGGTGTGTGATAAGTCAGAGAATGGAGTTATGGGCAAAGGCTGAAAGGGAAATATGTTTTCCCAGTAGGTAAAAATTAATATATAAATGTATAGAGACATACCCACACATTGAAACACATAGCACTATATACACATGTGAACACAATATACTTATGCAAATTATGTACATGGCGTAAATTCCACTATATAAACACCCTTATGTAGATGCATGTATTAATATTTACATACTCAGGCACTCATATGTGTGTTGAGGTTAAATAAACATATATGGTGATGATGGTATCAAGAATCAGCCACATATGTAGAACAGTGGACCCAAGGGCCTGATTTAGGTTTCGGCAGACGGGTTACTCGCCACAACGCTGACAGATATCCGTCCACCAAAATATAAATCCCACAGGATATAATGGGATTTATATTTTTGGAGGATGGGATATCCGTTACTGTAGTGAGGGAGTAACCCGTCCTTTGAAATCTAAATCAAGCCCTTAGTGTCCAAAATGCTAAAGACTACAGTCTTTAGCATTTTAAGTTAAGTTAAGTAAATGTTCAGGCAATCAACCCTGTGAATGTTACGTCTGAACTTTGTCAATGTGCACACTACCCCCTCCACCACCACTCTTTAGGTATTGCTTTCAGATCCTCTTTCACGGCACTGCAAGACCCTAACATATAGTTCGGTAGAAAATAAATAATGCCATCACCAAAACTAAGTGAGATAGCAAGAGAAATGGTGAGGGGATGGACAAGGCTAAAGAGATGTAGCCTGAGAGAGACACAGCAGATAAAAAGAGTTGCAAGTGTGAGGGTAGAGAAACAGAGAAGAGAGAATGAAATAGAAAATGACAATTGCCCAGGGAGTAATAAAAGAGAAAAAAGAAAGAAATTAACAAGAAAGAGAGAAAATGTGGCACAATGGGAAAGCAAAATAAATATGGAGATAAAAAAAGATAAAGAGATGGGGAAGAATCAAAGGGAGAGAAAAGAGAGAAGAATAAGAGAAATAAAAAATAAGAAAACAGCAATCCGTGACAAATGAAAAGTTATGATGATTTATGGCAAACAAAAAAACAGAAAGCAAGAGCTGCACTGGCTAAAAATTACAGGTCAGCAGTGGCAGCTCCTCCGCTAAGGTGGAGGAGCAGCGTCCCAGTTAGAGCAGTGAAAAAGGGAAAAATAAAATGATAATAACATAACATTATTATCATTTTATTTTTGGTTGCTGCGGGGCTGGATTAGGGCGGGCCGGACTGGTGGCTCGGGGAGGAGGAGTGGACCATGCATACTTTGCATACTCCCCACCAGGCTGTAATGGACAGCCTGGTAGGGAATATGCACAGGCTCCCTGCCCCGATCTGAGTGCCTATCCATGGTGCTCAGACCAATCACAACGCTGCATTACAGCATTGTGATTGGCTCAGAGGAGCCTGTGTACCCGCATGCTTCCTGCATCTTCTTCCAGACTGGAGCCAGGAAGAGCAGAGAAGCGGAGGAGAGATGCGGCCGGTGGAAAAGTAAGTGCGTTTAACAACAAAAAAAAATCAAACCTCCCTATCGCCCCCCCCCCCCGCCATCCCCATTCCCCACTGAAATAGATCTTAGAGCTCTGTTAAAATTCCAAAAGACATGAAGCGCGTGTATCTGCATGTTGAGGGAATTCTACAGTGTAGAAGAAAGGTTTGCTTTGCACAAGGAACACATAATGGTTTATGCATACACTGAGAAGAAAAGCACGTTTATGCCTGACTGAAAAGCATAAACAAAACTTGGAAAATAATTGACAATGTCTGTTCATGCTGTGATGTTGCGCGGGATGCAGTATGCCTGCTCAGAAAGCATGGAACACTGGCAGTTATAGTTTAAAATTATAGCACTTGTATAAAGGAAGGCCAGACAAACCTAGAGAAACCGTCTGATTCAGTGCCACAACAATTTCAAGGATGTGCAGATAGCAAGATGTATTCTTTAACATTAACTAGGCGAAGAATTGAGCATTGAATGGCCCATCTTCTCATCAACTTCTTTCATGATAAAAAAAACAATGCAGGATGCTGGCTCACTATATAGTGTACTAAAATTAAGTACACTGTGCAGAGAGTCCAGTGAGTCCCCTATTGGCTTACAGAGGCAAAAGTAGATAATGCTAACGCTCTGTTTGTGGTAGTGTGGGTGAGCAGTTAGGCTTATCAGAGGGTAGTGCTAAGCATGTGTTGTACTCACAGAGGCAATAAATGAGACATACATTCAAGAATAAATCTGAGACCAATTTATAAAAATAGTATCGATTTTCATGCAATTTAAAAAAAAAAAGATCTTTGATTATGGAAAGTACTGTTAAAGTTACGATTTTTCAGAGTTCACAAAATATATCAGTTTTGTGCATAATTAAGCACCATTGAAGTCAATTGAGAAAAGTTGAAATAAAACATAAAATCAGGCAATGCTTTCACAAAGTACACCTTCTTGATTTAGGTCTATAGCAGGACTAGGTCCAATGTTCCAGCAGCAGATTATCAGGAGTGTCCTAGATTCAGCCAGGAACAGGGTTCTGAGGTTGAGGGTGGCTGGTGCGCTATGACGAAGGAGGCCACTTGAAAAAGACACTGCACAGGAAGAATTAAAGGTCAGTCTGGGGGCGTGGCCAAGATGGCGACTGAGTAGGACGTGGGACTCGGTCTCTCCCTCCTGCAGCCGCCCGGCACCAGCATAAGCAACACTAAAGGCAAAGGATCTGAGAGGCGAAGTGGCAGAGGGTGCTGAGAAGCATATGCAGCCCCTTTTCCGGATTTGAGACGAGCCAGAGCGGTGCAGGAGGAGCGTTTTCTCTCCCGCCGAGGTCTGCATCGGACCGGCACCGGAGAGGCCTAGAAAAGCAGGCCGGTGATCCTTGTTGGCGATAAGGGCGAGAGTGACGAGGGCAACAACATCGACTGAGAGGCTTGTAGCCGAGAGAGGAGATAGACCCCATTGGGCCCAGCAAGTACAGTGCCGCTGCCCGCATTGTTGCGGTAAGGTCCCAGGCAGCTAGCACAGCAACTCGAAGAGGGTGAGAAAAGACGCACACAGCGACGGGCGATCCGTGACTGCGGCCGCTTCGTCTGGAGAGGCTTGGAGGAGTGAGGCATAGCAGAGTTGGGCAGAGGCCTGGCCCACGGCCGCATTGTCACCTAGAAGCTCCGGACGAGCGCAGTGACACAGTGTACGCGGGGAGTGGCGCAATGAGCAGCCGAACGAAAAGGGGTTCTGATTCGGCCCTGAGGAGAGCTGAGGAGCAGGGCGGAAGCCAGATCAGGGCTCACTGGACTCCACTATAGAGGTACTGAAAGTGGGGGCGAGGGGTCTTCATTTGGAGTACGGTGCTGCAGCAGGGAAAATGGGGATATAAGCGCATTACGGTCTCGAAGGAGCGGAAGGCCGAGGAGTGAGAGGCAGTGTTGGAGGCGTGGGGCTGCAGGGATAGCCCGTATTTACACAAACCCCAGACGGAGGAAGTCTGGATTAGCTGCGCAGCGACCATAGAAGCGGAAATCCCATCATGAAGCCCAAGTAAGAAGGCACTTCAGATGGTATCCGGATGAGCGGCTACAGCCCCATCTCATTGGCTGTGAACAGACTGGAAAGCAGACACTGAGGCACCTCCCTACACTGGTGGTTTCTGAAGCTGGGTCACTCACAGGGAGGGTCTTAGGGGTCTCGATGTCCCTTGGTGGGTGGTTGCTTCTGGGGTAGTTGGAGTCCAGAATGGACTCTTCATCTTGCTGTTAGCTGAAGGGGGTCCAGTACCCAGTAAATTGTTACGGTCTGGCTCCTGTAGGTTCTGGTGTCTCTAAAGTTGGTGGGAAGACAGATCTGACCCACTGGAGCTGATGTACCTCTTCTGGTTTGGGTGCTGCATTAGAGTTGCTGGAGAGCAGCAAGCTGACAAAATGGACTTATCAGGTTTGGTGCCTGCTGTGTGCAGGGGAGGGATACCTTCACTCCAAGGGAGGTTTTGGGAAATTTCTTGAAGGCTAGTGGAGCTCCAGAGTTCTAGGAGTCCTCACTGTGGCAGGAAGGGACAGCACACCACAACTGTTGAATCCTTAAGGCAGGCAGGGTTTGAGGCCAATTTTCTCACCAGCAGGGCTTTAGTACTCAGTCAGCAGCTCTTCTGTGTCTGTATCTTCTTCTTGTCTGTCGAATCTGAGGTTTAAGGTCCAGGGACGACGTCTAAATACAAAATTCAGGGGCATTAAGGGGGAGACAGATAGTAGCCACTGAGCTACTTACTTTTAGGGTGTCTATACCCTCTAAGTGACTACTTCCTGTGGGAAGAGGTACTACCCTAGCCCTGATAGGTTTTTCTCCCACCATCTCCAGATGATGGAGTTTCAAAAGAGTCAACATCACCTGCCACACCTTTGGGGTGGTGCTGGCTAAATGTGGACACTCCTCCTCATCTAATTTTCCCACCTGTTCACCCACCAAAGGTGGAGGAGGACAAAGAGGTTGGCATCCCCCACTATCTAGGAAAGCCTGGGTTGCACTTCCAAGGCTGCATCACCTTTGAAAACTTCCCGCCCTAGAAGACCATTCCGGGCTGGAGGAGGTGTGAAGCACCTCCGCCCAGAGCAAGCTTTGTTTTTGGCCTCTGAGAGTGCGGGCTCTTACCCTATGAGGTCCAAAACATGTCTGGTGGTGGCAGGCTGGTAATGAATAGTCAGAGACCACACCAGTGCTTGGTAGGTTTTCAGGGGACCCTCTAAAGTGTCTCCTGTGTGCATTTATTAATATATCCAACACTGGCATCAGTGAGGATTTATTAAGACAAGATGTTTGGTACCAAACATCTTAGGGTACAGTGAAGCCATTCTGGAGCTAGGAAACTTGTAATGACAATTATCCAGCCTATTTACTCTCAATGGCTTCCCTGTGCGCCTACAATATCCAAGAATGGCTTAGATATTGCAGGGTCATATCTGCTCATGCAGATATGTCTGCCCATGGGATAGAGTGCACCCTAACTTAGGGCTGTAAGGCCTGCAGTAGGGGTGACTTACCTATACCTCATGCAGTGTATGGGTGCACGGCACACAGGGCTGTGTGCCATGTCGACTCTTTGGTTATCTCTGCAACTAGACACGCAGCCTGCAGTGGCAGTTTGCATGGCCTTGGTGAGGGGTCTCTGGGGTGGCACAATTCATGCTGCAGCCCCAGTGTACCCTCTTCAGTGACCATGCCCTAGGTACCAGGGGTACCATTTACTTGGGGCTTACAGAGGTGGCTGAAGTTGTGCCAATCGTGGTACAATTTGTGGGAAAGATCTGGCACTGAGAACCTGGTTTGCAGGGACCCAGTGCACTTACAGTTCGAAATCACATCAGACATCAAGAAAAAAGTGGGGGCTAAGGTTTGCCTTGTACAAGAAACATATAATGGTTTATGCACATGCCATGAGACAAAAAGCAGGTTTAGGCCTGACTGAAAATCATAAACGACCCTTGAAAAAGAATTGACAATGTCTGTTCATGCTGTGGTGTTTTGCAGGCTGCAGTATGCCTGTTCAGAAAGCATGGAACACTGCCCGTTATAGTTTAACATTATATGCTTGTATAAAGGAAGGACAGATAAATCAAGAAAAACCGTCCGATTTAGAGTAGCAACAATTTCAAAGACATGCAGATAGCAAGATGTATTCTTTAACATGAAATAGGGGAGAAAATGAGCATTGAATAGCCTGTATTTTCATAATCTTCTGTCACAATATTCATGTCACACACCTCAGAGACAGCAATGAGTAACTAGTAAGAGTGGCCTAAGCTCTCCCAAGCATAGAAAAATAATTTTAAAAAAAGCTGTAAATAAGATGTTTCTGGGTGCAAAAGGTCACTGGCACTGGCTCCTGGATGAAGAAGTGCCGCCTGAAGCTCAACTCAGAGAAAAAAGAAGTCCTCATCCCTGGCTCCACTCCCTCCGCTTGGGACGACACCTGGTGGCCCCCGCCCTCAGAAACCCCCTCAGCCCAATGGACCACGCATGAAACCTCTGCATCATAGTTGACTCATTGCTCACGATGAACCACCAGATCAACGCCGTATCCACAGCCGGCTTCAACACCCTCCGCATACTTGGAAAAACGTTCAGATGGATCCCATCTGAATCCAGAAAAATGGTCACACACGCCCTCATCAATAGCAGACTGGACTACGCAACGCCCTCTATGTCAGAATCAACAAGAAACTACTTCGGAAACTCCAGACCGTACAAAATGCCGCAGTCACACTGATTCTAGAGATCCCCCATCACAACCGCATCACCCAACATCTGTGCGATCTCTACTGGCTCCCCATCGAAAGAAGAGTAACCTTCAAGCTCCTCACTCATGCATACAAGGCCCTCCACAACATCGGACCAACATACTTAAACAACCACCTCTCCTTCCACGCACCCAAGAGACACCTCGATCAGCTGACCTCTCTCTGGACACCATCCCATGCATCTACTAGACCAGAACGGGAGGGAAGTCCTTCTCCCACCTCACAGCTTAGGCCTAGAACGACCTCCCCCGCCACCTCCGGCAAGTCCCTACACTGCTCCAGTTCAGGAAGGACCTCAAGACCTGGCTCTTCGGATGACACCAGAACTCAACGGAGCTGCCCCCCTCCCCCCAGCGCCTTGAGACCCTCGCAGGTGAGTAGCTGCGCTTTACCTACCCTGATTGATTGATTGACTGTTGGGCAAGCAGCAAGTCAAGGAAAGAACAAGTAGCCCCTCTCACGCACTGCAAATAAGCAAGGCCTGACATCAATGGTGGAAAGATACAGTAGCCAGTCAAAGTACTGTAATACTAAGATGCTCCTGGGCAGGGCAAACAAAGAATAGAGAAGGATGTTATCAAATCCTGAGCAGGGGAGTAGGACAGGCAACAAAGCTATCTAATCATAGGCAAGGCGCTGACCAAAGCCCATTTTAAATATATGCTATATATTTTGGAAACTGTAGGCAATTGTCATATTAGTTGAGGGGGTAAGTATCCACTTCAAGTACTAACCACAGTCCTTTTCAGGGTGAACCACTGAAGTCACTAAAAAAACCTAAGCTCAACCCAGATAGCTAAGACCAAGAGCAGACAGGCTTAACTGCAAGGCAATGTGTACAGTATTTATGCTGTACTAATACAGTAATAAAGCTGAATTGGAAAGTAATAAAACTTCTAAAACAAATTTTATAAGAATATAGTAAAATGTAAAAAGCTTATTGCATACCTGTAGCTTGAACAGGAGGTCCACCGCATGACCCTTGGAGTCCACTTCTTTGTCATGCATAAAAGACAGAGAGCAGATACCGTCCTCCAGGGCTTTCTCAGGTGGCAGACAGTATGTTAATTCCTCTCTTCTGATATTCACCAGGACATTCCGGGGGGGGGGGGTCATTAAGAAATGATCAGCAGCAGACCTGTCAAACAGACTGTGACACTGTAATGTCAAAATATAGGGGCCTGACTGGCTGGGGAGGCAACAGAAGGGTTAAGGCCTGGGCTTGTGACAAGGTTTGCCTTTTTGAAGTTAATCAAGTCTTTGGGCCCAGCCCACAGTTCATCCTAAAAGGGCACAACAATTCCTCCCCACACCCAAGGCATTTGTCCCTGCCCTGTGAGCAAGTTCACAACGTATTAACACCTACTGCCAGAAGCTGAAGAGCAAAATGCATATTTAGCTTTCAGGGACTTCAGGGAGGGCAAAGGTAGCTTTCTAAAAGTAACATTTCTGTAATATCTAGAAACAAATACTACTTCATCATTGAATTGGATTTTTAATAACTATAAAAAATAGTTATTTTTCTAGCAAGTACCATTTTCATGATACAATATTAGTGCTTTATATTGCATCTTATTGCTTTCCTATGGTACAGACAACCCTGCTACAGTGAAAATAGCTTCAAGAGGCTAGTCACTGTTAGGATATGTATAACATTAAACTTTCACATGTTCTACATTTAAATAACAATCACCCTGCATTTATGGGCTCTAACAAGTGTTCACATGGAACTCATTTGGAAAGCCAATCTTCTGTTGTCACAGAACGTTTCCATGTAGAATTGTATCAAAAATAAAAAGATTCAGAATATAAAACAGTATTAGTTTGACATAAAGATTAGAACATTTCTTAATAATTTCTTAGTTTGATCTCAAGTTTTTCAGAGCACTTAGTCCAGCCAAACTGAGCTATTTATTCTTTTGTTATTGCACCGGATTCTAAACATAAGTATTTGCATATAAATATACAATGGCGCATATTGTTTCAATTATAAGCATTTTTTAGATATATGTGATAAACAACACCAGGAGGAAGCACCCGAAGTGCTCTGGTCTCTCCTTCTCTATTGTCTCAACAAGCATTAGACGTCCTTCAAAATACCAATAACCTTATAAATTTACTGTATTTTGTTTATAAATTACTTCATTGTCACTTCTTCTAGATGTTTGGTTATGGTCACTTCACCTGAGGCAGCTAAATCAGTGCCACTAAAATAATTTGGGACCTGTTATTACAAAGGTTGATTAGGTATTTGAGGAGTTATCCTATTAAATGAAATTCATTGTCATGATGACTTACAAGCTCTAGTGTGTAATAAAAGCGTCCTTTTTAACAAAATGCCTAATCAAGAATAAGATAGGGTACCAGAAAAAACAGAAGTATGCACTTTAATGTACATTTTTAGACTGTGAACAAATGTAGTTTTGATCCAATGATGCAGGTGGTCACTTAGATACTGGATAGCAAATTAGGCATAAATGTAAGGCAATAGATTTATTTTTAAAAAGCTACCTCTTCTATACATAAAATAATAAAGAGAATTTATTTTCAACAAACAAATACGATGTATACACTGTGTGTGTGTGTGTGTGTGTGTGTGTGTGTGTGTGTGTGTGTGTGTGTGTGTGTAAAACAGAAATTCTCTGAAAAAAACAAAGTTGAAAGTATTTTTTTTAGCAAAATGCATTTAACCTAAAAGAGGATGCAAGGGATTAATTTGGCACCGCAATGTAAAATCTGACTGAAGAGATCTTTTGACTATAGGAAGAGTTGTTTCAAACTGTAAAATAATTAAGGAAATTGGCACATGCAATTTGTGAGGCAATTATATATTCACTAAAAAAGACAAAGGATACAGGGGTGTTAAAGTTAGGTTAGCAATTAATGCACACAAAACCAAAGAAATTCAGTAGTTCTAGTCAGAGATATCTCAAGAATCTATAACTCATGCCCTAAAGAGGCCTCACCATGCATAGTTTTCTCATCAATAATTTTACAGCAAATGTTGCACTGATATTATCAATGTCAAAGAAGATATCAAGAGTGATGAAATATGTGTAGTAATTATCAGTGCAGGGTGGGAGTTTTATTTACCTTAGGGCATGAGTCTCCTGTAATCTTAGATTTTTTGTGAATTCCTCAAGTTTTTTAAATTCAATATCCTAACTCCGCAGCCCCCCTCCATGGACTGATTTTGGCCAGCGGGACTCCATCCCCGAAGGCCCATCACATTTTGTTAGGTGAGGGGGTATGTGGTCTCTCTCCCCGGGCCATATTTTGGCCCTAGGGACCCCATCTCCCGGGGACCCCATCTCCCAGGGCCCAGAATTATTGTAAATTGGGAGGGGAGTACACAGCCCCACTCCCAAGGCCAATTTCTGGCCCGGGTACCCCATCACCTGGGGCCTGACCCTTTTTAGAAGATGGAGGGGAGTACACAACCCCCATCCCCAGGTTCAGGGGACCCCTTCCCCCAGGGCCCATTTTATTAATAATTGGGAAGGGGGTTGCGCAGCCCCCCTCCCCAGGCTAAAAATGCTGCCCCCTATGGGCGGGTGCAATTCCTTCATCTGTTTCCCTGCCTGTTTCACAGCGGGCAGGGAAACAGATCAAAAGTCCGCTCCCAGCAGCCGGGCTCATACCTGCTGGGAGCGGACTTAGTGTTTACTCTTGCTTGGGGGAGCTTCAAAATTGCTCCCGCTAAGTGAGAGCAAACACCAGTATTCCTGCTTGCACCAGTTTGGGCAGGAAAGCCGCTATGTGCTGGGGACGGGCACCCCAAGACATAGCTAGAGCTGGCCCTCGGGGTGGGGTCCCCAGGGTCATTAATGGTTCCAGGAGGGGTGTTGTATGGCCCCCTCCCATTTGTTGGCCCGACTGAGCCCGGGGAGGGGGAAACCACACCACCTTTTTTTTAATGGACGGGCCTTTGGGGGGGGGGGGGTGACAGTCCCCGGGGCCAAAATTGGCTTAGGAGGGGGGCGAAACGCCCTTCTCTCACTTAATTTCTAAGGCTGGGCCATGGAGGATGTGACCCTGAGCCCCAAATCAGCATTTCCCCCAATTCTATTAAAAAATCCAGCTCCCCACCCGGGACCTGGCCCACCACTCATGTTTTAAAAACCTTTTTACAGTGGATTTGCAGATCCTCAGGCAATTGGGGGCAAAATTGGAAAAAATGTTTTGGCCTCAAACAGGTTCCCTCTGTGATCCCACCACCAGTCCTAGGGGGGGTCAGGGTATATCTACCCTGCCCCATTGTCTTTTTTTAAATGTTTTTTCTTGGGACTCGACTGAGTCCGAGTCCCAAGATGGCTGCCAGCACTTCCTGGTTGAAGTGCTGACAGCCAATCAGATTTGGCCATGAGATCTGTCGAATTGGCTAAGGATTTGCATCCCTAGATAGCTATAAATCTTTTGTCTTTAATAACTCCAAAACTATTGAACAGAGCTATTTTTCTGCCAAATTTGGTGCAATTCTGTTCAGCGGTTCGGGCTGTAGCCATGGTCAAAATCCATATGGGAAAGTGCATGGGGCAAATGCGTTTTGGGATCGACCTTTTTCTCGGCCCCCGCTTAACAAATCACCCCGAAACGTTTTAGACAGCAGCTGAAGTGATTGTTATGCTAGTTTTGAAAAGTTCGTAAAGATACTTCAAACGGCGTCAAAGTTATAAGGAAAATAAAAACGCTTTTCCTATAGAAACTAGGCCCTAATTTTAACTACCTACTGCAGATCAGGTGGTGCCTTGTTGTGAGACTCATTGCTCATAGACTGTGCGTTGGTCATGGATATCTTGGACATCTGTAGTATTATTCCACAGTAGTGTCTCTTTGCTAAAAAACACACACAGAGCCTCTGAAGAGTTATTAGATCATGGAACACTGACATGACTTGCAACATCTTTTTAATATACTCTAAAGGGTATTTATTCATTGTAATACACAGTCACACTACAATCCTTCCCACAAACTACAAATTCCTTGGTGTCTTGTTCTTTCATACGTAAGGAAATAGCATGGTTACAGACAAGAAGACTAAAAACAAAAAGTCAGAATTAAAACAATGCTTTAACTCAGATTGTAAATACATAATACAGAGAGATTCTATCTTTCCTGTAATGACACATAGCATGCAAAATTAAACGTTTCCATTAATATCTAATTTCTGCTGGTACTGTTTGTTTGAGAAAAATGGATCAGAAGAAGGAATAGCCAGTTCTTCTTTCCATTGAGTACAGTGAAGCTGTAATTATGTTCTATGACCAGGCGTTACAACTTAGCTGTATAACTTATTACAGTACAGTTTCAGCAGTTTAGCCATTTTCGTATTACAGATGTCTAGTACTATGAGGATTATGAGTGGCTCTGTTCATTAATACATGCTCACTCCACACAGTTGAAAGGTAAGATGGGTAAATCAGACACAATCCTGGATTGGAATCACTTTTGTCTGGGCCTGCACGCACCATCAATGGATAGGTCAGCCTGAAGAAAACCATCCAACCACTATTAGGTGCATGTACTGATGAACATGACCACACAGGATATGGGAGCACTTGAGCATCAGGCTGTTATAGTTTATTTATCTGGTGCTTAGTGACTCTTTATTCATGCTGATGTCTTATGTGTATACTCGTGTTTTGGAATGTATTGCCCTAGATGTTTCATTAGATACTTTGCAACATTATAGCAACTACTGTTTTCTAATCAATATAGGCAAAAGCATCTGAAACAGGAGTGAAATATCACAAGTAAACTGTTCAATGTACTGCATGTACATCTTGATTAACATGATAAATATGGATTTTTGTACTGGTCAATCGGAACTAAGGGGCTGATTACGATGGCGGGTGGGAGCACATCTGCGGTGCTGGTGGAAAATACCCTTTTCTGCACCCCATCGGCGGTCCTTGCGTCCGCCGTATTACGATGGGCAAAGATAGCCCATTTCCCGTCTGCTGCGGTGTTTCGGGATCCGCCAGAAATCCCCTTCCGCAGCGGTGGCTGACGGAGCCAAAAGGGAGGGACCGCCGTGCTGAATGCGGTTACGACCGCCGGTCGAATTGCGATGCCACAAACAGCCCATCACACCGCAGCGGAGAATCCGGCTATCCGAGGACGGCGCAAGCACTATTGCGGATGGCGATAATCCACTCCCGGACACTCCTGACCGCTGTTCAAACAGTGGTTTGGGGTCTTTCCGCAGCAATTCCGACCGCCGCGGATGAATTTTCAGCTTTTCCGCACGTTCCTGGTGGTGTATCCTGGAATGTGACCGCCGCAGTAGGGAGTTTCTGGCGGTGCATCCTAATCTGTCCGGCGGTTTTGTCACGGTACCTGCGGGCGGAAATTTCCCGCTAGCACGGCGGTCGGAATGCTTTTCCGCCCGCCATCGTAATCAGCCCCTAAGACTCAGAAACTTGTGCTTGCAATTCAATGGCATGTTCTTCTTTCTAACCAACAACAACAACTTTGTCTTATATCAACATTGTGAAACATCTATGCTTTAGGTAATATTCAACGAAGAATGATATTTATCATGTTACATACATGCACCTATTGTTTAAGAGGCAAAATATTCACATTCTGTGAGTTTATTTTATGAGCTCACTAATTTAGGAGATAAGGGGCCTGATTCACAGAACTAACTTACGTCAAAAACGTAAACTTACCACCATTTTGGTATTCACAGAATGCACTTACTCATTTTGGGATTCACAGAAGGCACTTACTTACTCATTTTGAGTAACTTACTCATTTTGTGTAACTTACTCATTTTGTGTAACTTACTCATTTTGGTATTCACAGAAGGCACTTACTCATTGATGAGTAAGTGCCTTCTGTGAATACCAAAATGAGTAAGTTACACAAAATGAGTAAGTTACACAAAATGAGTTACACAAATGAGTAAGTTACACAAAATGAGTAAGTTACACAAAATGAGTTACACAAAATGAGTAAGTTACACAAAATGAGTTACACAAAATGAGTAAGTTACACAAAATTAGTAAGTTACTCAAAATGAGTAAGTAAGTGCCTTCTGTGAATACCAAAATGAATAAGTGCATTCTGTGAATACCAAAATGGTAGTAAATTTACGTTTTTGACGTAAGTTAGTTCTGTGAATCAGGCCCATTGTTTTTCTACCATAATCTATCAGCCCTTTTGTCGTACTTCAGGCTACATCAAAAAAGTTGCTTATCACCTATCACTGTCTTTAATTTACTCAAATGATTTTAAATGATTGAATAATGCAGAACAGAGGACACTTACAACCTCATACTGACAGAAATGCATGCATATACTTACATTATAACTTGAAGCCAGCTGCACCAATTAAATTCAGCAAGGTAGAAAAAACGAATAAAGTATGTGTGTTAGAGACATTAAAGCACACGTCTGTGGTTCTCATACACATTTAGAAAATTGATCCATCTTTATGTCACCACACTTCTACCTCTGGTACCAAAAAAACACATTAAGAGAATTATTGAAATAGCTTGACTAGTTCTAAACTTTACCAACATAATAAACAGTGTCACTTACCTACACCTAGTCCAAGATAAAAATGTTTCACTGAGTATAACATGAATTCAACAACCTAATGTGAGTTTTTGTGGAGTTGACATCAAATAAAAACTAGTTAGATTCATTTTGATACATGAACAGGAGAGCTAATTGGTTGGAAAAGTATACTGCAAAAATGGTGCAGGGTAGGGCAAATCCATAATGTTTAAAAGTCTTAAGTGCTCAAGTACTCATTTAAGAACAACATATTGTGCTTTCATCATATCTAAGGCCACTGGGGCAATTCAACATAGATATACAATAACTAGAGGCACAGATAATTTCCCTCAAAATGTTATTAGAGCATTCTGTAGGCAGTTTGAATTGAAACACGTTAGTACTATTCTTACAAGCTTTACGCTTGCCACATTTCAGAAATCCACGTCCTTGATCTGACCCCCATGTTTCATAGTGACCAGTCTAATTTAATTTGATTGTCAGTTAGCAAGCCACTTTAGGGACTTAGTGAATTGCAATGCTGAAATCTTTACATTCTTTGCAAATGATAGAGTGGAGAAAATAGAGATAGGTGGAGCCTGGGAAAACCCTCGTTGCAAAATGGAATCCAAATAGATAAATAATCTTAATTGCAAGGTCCCAACAGGACTTAACATTGACGAGGTACATATTGACTAAAAGCTACCAAAATGTGTATAATATAGTGGACCAGTAACAATGAACTATCCCCTGATATTAAAGAAGGTGGACTTAACCGTAAAAACGTCATTCCATTTGAAAACCTAAGATAAGTGTTTATAGATTTTTTCTTCCTTGATACATAAACAACTGGGGTAGGATGTTCAATGGATGAACTGTGTATTTTTCATGATATGGAATGCAGGCAATTGCATATTATGGGGTTTTATTTCCAATATAAAGGGGGATACTTTCCAAAGATTGCATTAACTATATACTGAAACCATACATTTTTCATTTTTTAAATGTTTGGCTTGGAAATGGATTTGGTCTTCTATAGTTAATAGTTATTTGAATCCCTCCCATATTGACTATAAAAACCTTTACCTACATGTGCAGAGTACTCCACCACTGCGGCGGAAATCTCCATAGAGAAAAGATAGGAGAGGCGGAGTTAGAGCTAAGTTTTTTAATTGCATTTTGTAGTAAGTAAATAGTACCATGTCAGAACCCTGTACAGAGGGCCATGGGAAAAACAGGGGTGTTAGAAATGGGGGTCTCGAGATGGCAGAGGTAGGTACCCTTGTCCAAGTAGGGACCCTTCTTCCTAGTCAGGGTAAGGGGGATACACTTCTAAAATAACCCCTATTAACCCCCTTGGTAGCTAGGCATGAGCAGACAGGCTTATCTCAGAGGCAGTGTCTGAAACATTTGTGAACACATACAGTAATACAGTGAAAACACTACAAATGGACACCACACCAGTTTAGAAAAATAAGTAATCTTTATCTAAACCAAAACAAGACCAAAATGACAAAAATCCACAATACAGTACTAAAAATATAATTCTTAAAAGGTAAAAACAGTTCTGTTCCAAGAAAATGTTGGATGCAACACTTTTACACCAAGTACCTTGGATGCATCGAGAAATGCAAGCAAAAAGGATCGCAGGGAATATGATGCAGCTGTTTCTTACACTCAGGGAAGGTGAAGCGTCGGTTCCTTCCTCCAGGGGAGGTGATGCGTCGGTTCCTTACTGTGGCACTGGGGAGGTGATGTGTTGGTTCCTTACCGGAGAGGAGGAGATGCGTCGGTTTCTTACTGCGAGGAGAGGTGATGCGTCGGTTTCTTACTGCGTCCCCCAACGATGCAACAGACTTGACGCTTCGATGCGATGCGTGCCAATCCGGTACTATATGATGTGTGAAGACCTGGGATGCACTGCGATGATTTCAGCCGCATCCCCTTGATGCGTCGGTTCTTCCACAACAGGGCCTGCATCAGAATCAGTGAGGTGATCTTCGGCGTTGGAGATCGGTGCACAGGATTTGTCGCACGGCAGACACTTCAGCCGTGAGCAGGCGCTGCGTCGATTCTTCGGCTGCGGCGATGCGTCAGAAAATTCTTCTTGCACCGCTGCGATGCGTGGGAAACAGGCGATGTGTAAATTTTCACAGTTCTTGCAGTTTACAGTCCCAAGAAACCTCAGAGGTCCAGAACATTGGAGGCACCTCTCAGCAGGTCAGAACTCCTAGCAAAGGGGGGACTGGAGGTGAAGTCTTTGTGCCCCTGAGACTTCAGAACCGGAGGCAAACTCTAATTCAAGCCCTTGGAGATCTTCCTCAAGCAGGGGACATAGCACACAGCAAAGTCCTGCTACTTTCCTTGGCAGAAAGTAGCCACTGCAGGCCAACCCCAAACAGCAAACAGCACAGGGGCAGTATTCCTCCTCAGTTTCTCCAGCTCTTTTCCTTGGCAAAGGTTCCTCTTGATTCCTTGAAGTGATCTAAAGGTCTGGGGTCTGGGGTCTGGGGTCTTTGTGGCAGAGAAGCTCTTTGCCCAGCCAAAACCAGTTCTGTCCCCTCTGGTGCAGCTTCCTGGCAGGAGGTGGAGACAGCATTGTCCTTGGTAGACCAGGCCCATTCAGGTGTGAAAGAAATATCCTCCCTCTACTCTGAATGCAGCCCAGGTATATTCAGCCTAGTCTTGACTCACCCTGGAAAGGCAGGACAGGCAGGACACACCTCAACCCTTGCAAGTGTCTGTCTGAACAGAATGCACATCCCCAGACCCTATCACTCCAAAGCCAGACAGTCAATACACAACCCAACAGAGGCACACTGGATAGGCAAGGAAAATCCCTACTTTCTAAAAGTGGTATTTTCAAACCCAGAACGTGAAAATCATCCTCACTAAAGCTGCATCGTAACATTCAGGGGTACATTGGGCCTACCTTAGGGGTGACTAACATGTAAGAAAAGGGAAGGTTAGGGCCTGGCAAGTGGGTGCACTTGTCAGGTTGACATGGCAGTACCAAAATGTACAAAGACACTGCAGTGGCAGATCTGAGTTACATTTACAGGCTGCTTATGTGGGTGGCACAAACAGTGCTGCAGGCCCACTAGCAGCATTTGATTTACAGGCACGGGCACACACTGACTAGTAAATCAAATATGCCAATCATGAATCACCAATCCATAACAACAATTTACAGGGAGCACTTGCACTTTGGCACTGGACGGCAGTGGCAAAGTGCCTAAAGCATCTAGACCAGCAAAAACAAAGTCCAACACACAGCAAAATAACAGGACGGAAACCCACGGCAATGATGCCAGGTCTAACATGGGGTTACTGGACTCAACCGTGAACGTTGAGGCCTTTTACTGTTGATATCCTAGGGCCTGACCTACTATGGATCCTGAGCAACTTGGCCAAGTACCCCTTCCGCACTTGACTGAATGGCGTGGTCCAAGCAGTCCAAGGCTCCCTCATTGGGGAAGGTGGGTACAGGGAGATGGACACAAGCTCACAACTTAACATACGTACAGCAGCACCAATAAATGATTGTCCAGCCAAACACTTACTTTTGTGATAAAAGAAGTATTTTATTTTAATTGCTAACTGCTAAGGAAAATACAACATTCACAAACAACCACACAGTCCCCGTGAGGTCAAGGCTCTCGTGTTTCTTCAGGTGGTTCCCTGGGTCCCACCCCATTCACTATAGGTGACATCCTGTGTAAGTCCCACTAGTAGTCTAAGACTTAGGACTCCACTCTGACTTAAGGTCAACTGTGTTCCAGCACAGCAGCGCGACCTAGCAAGCAAGCTCCCCAGGGTTGACTGGCTCAAAATCAGTCTTACCCGCACATGCAGGTCTAGAGTGACTGGAATTCCTGATGATGGGGGAGTGATGCAACAATCCTAAAGTGGGTCCCTCGCCTTTATGATGGTGCGCAGATGCTCACACATCAGCCTCAGTACTCTGACAGGGGGATCTGATCAAGTCTCACATCTTGCTGATCCCGGTGACCCTCCACTGGAGTACTTGGTCACTGTATCCTAAATGTACATGGGCTTGTGCCTGTTGGGCACAGCCAAGTTCTTGGCAACTGCCACTACTTCCATAAAGGGTCATGGCCCACCATTGCACAAGGACAAGGTCCCTCACCGCACAGTCTTCTGGTGGAAGCCCCTTCAGGCATATGGGGCCACCAGCTCCTCAATAAGCACAAGTTTTGACCGGATCAGCACAGCGATGCGCATGGCTCAGTTCATGGCTGCCCTCCTATGGCATAAGAGGGTAGCCGACTTCGTCCCACACAAAGACAATGATCAATTCGGTGCAGTGGCTATCTCATCACTCCTTGCAAAGTGAGTCCATTCGACAGGGCTCCCCACTAGACCTCACTCCCTCCAACTCTCTTCTCTCCCTATGAGGGCACACTGGTCTTGGCAAACAGGCAGGGTGCTGGTGGTCCAGGCTGCAGGGCAGGTTGTCTTGGATTCCCTTGGTATCCTTGTTATTCTAGTATCCCAGCAGGGAGACTAGCAGGCCTTGTCACACATTCCTGTTCACAGGCAGACATTTTAAAGTGCTTCTCCTCCTCACACAGCCCATCTTGCATCTTGCCAGATGACACATTTTTGGGTGTCCTGCTCCCCTTCTTCTAGTCCATTTCCAGATACCAAATGTGATTTAGAGTCTTTGAAGTTTATGTTGGGCGTCTGCTTCCTTTTGAAGTGCCAAATCCTGTGCCCTCTCTTTCTCTTGAAAGCAGCCTGTCACAGCAGAAGTGACTCCAAAGCTGATAGACCCACAACACAGGCCATGGGGATGACTAGATTTCATACCTGGATGTCAGCCACAGTGATGTGTGTATCAAAAGGGTTTCCCAGGGCCCCAGCACTACTCGTTATGATTATCTTATCAGCCCATTTTCTTTCTGAGATGTGCATTGGTCACTTCCTGGTGACTCCTCACTGAATAAAATAGACAAATGTATGGGGGAAGTCTGGCTCTCCCCTTTCCAGTGTGTGTCCCATCCAGCTTACACGAATGCCGCCATCCACAAATCTGCTTGTGGTGATTCCCCTACCTCCTCTTTTCATGTTTCACCATGCAGACCTGGAACCCATAGTCCTTCATGTATTGTACCATTCACAGGCACACATGCACCCAATACATGCATTTAGCATACATGCACTGTACAGCACTTGATCTTTCATGTACTGTACCAGTCACAGGTACACATATACCCATCACCTGCATTTAACATGCACGCACTGCACAGTACAGCATTATCCTTGTATCTTACCCTTCCCAGGCACACATATACCTAGCCTAAAGAGACACCACTCCTGTGCTGCACAGCCATCCATGTCAAACTGATATTGGCCAAAGGTTGAGTTAAGCAAACTGCAGCGTAACTTTAAAATGAGTGAGCCTGTAGGTCTCACTCCAGTGACACAGGTTAAAAAAGACCTGTTCACTCTTACTGATCACTACACAGTATGCTGCCACCACTGCAGTCATACTGTTTAACTCCTGGTGAAGGTTGTAGACTTCTGCCACTATGAGGGTAGCGCTTTGGGAACCCCTCCCAGTCCAACTAGACCACAATCTGTGAGACAGGCCTTTGTCATGGTGCACATGCATTATCCGTGTTTGTGTATGACAACAAAATTCAGCATTAGGGATCGAGACATCAGTACAGTTGGGCTCTCAGTGCTGTGGTGCACGTCTATTACCTTGTGGAGGAATTTTCTGTCCCAACATGCTATTAGAGTACTATTTCACATACTCCAAAATGCAGTTTGTGAACCAGGCAAAAAGGTTTGTCTAAAAAATCAGACAATCCAAAATGAGGTGTAGAAAGCAAAGTAATTATTCTAAAAGACACACTCTTTTACAGCATTTTAGTTTCACAGACAGAAAATTTACTTTTATTAGTAAAACAACTAAACTTGCTAAGTTACCTACCCTTACTAAGGGTTGACCCCTATTATTAAAAATAGCTAGTGCAAGATATAATCTTAGTAGCATATTTTAGTCAGGCATGTCTTCTGTGAACAAATCATGTCATGTGTTATAAGCAACAGTACCTAACCCACATTGATCAGTTTGTCACTCAAGCCTACAACAATTCACAAGGTCAGTAATGGTGAGTTACTAGCTAGCGAATGGTCTAGCCCTAATCAGCTTCCAATTAAAGATTCACCTCGAAGATCTGACCTAGACCCATCTGGACATTTACTCGCAAGAGTAAACAATCCTTTCCATTCAGGACAAGAATCAAGCATATTATGAGTGGGCCCACTCAAAAAAGGAGTAAATATGGCCATAATCTTTGCTACGCTCACAATACAGATTCTGTCTAAGGATAGCGGACTAACACCAACACCCAAATTCCGCAACAATGCAGACACTGTTTAAGGCAGTCTAACACCAACACTCATGTTGTGCAACAATACAGATACTGTTTAAGGGAGGCTGACTACACCAAAACTCAATTTCTGCAAGTGGAGTGTGATCAGGGTCCTCCTACTTGCCACAGCAACAGCCTGTTGTGGTAGTAGAGGGGACAGAGACCATGGAAGTTAGGAACAACATCCCCCTTTCTCTGCTGTACAAGGCCAACTAGCAATAAAAAAGCTGATTTAAAAATATAAAATTCTCTAATACTAATCAGATGCCTCTCAGACCATACCAGAAAGGGGCCATACTTAGTTAAGACTGAATAACTTACTATTATGTGAACCTCGTGATACATTTTAACATTGTGTACTTATTAATTGGTCAGTCTATTTATGAGGATTGTTTTAATGTTTTAATGTCTGTATATCACATTGTGGATGACGGCCTGAGATCCCTTGATCAAAATGTCCCTTATCTTGTGATCATTTTTGACCTGTCCTCAGCATTTGACACCATCAAACATGAAAACTTGATTGCTCTTCTTCAACATAGGATGGGTCTCTCGGGCCCGGTCTTAAATTGGTTTGCCTCTTTCTTACATAACCGCACACAAAGAATCAAAGTTAACCATTCCCTTGCAACCAGTACCCCTGTCACGATCGGAGTTCCTCAAGGATCCGCACTCTCGCCCACTCTTTTCAACCTTTTTATGGAACCACTTACCGACATTCTGAACTATGTTAACATTCATTACCACATGTACGTGGATGACACGCAACTGTACTTGAAGATCTCCTCTCAAGAGGACATAAAAACGTTAAATGAGGCACTCTCACAAACTCAACAATGGTTAGCCCAGAACCATCTTTTGTTAAATACTCTCAAAACTGAATTCCTTCTGATTGCCCCCCGCAACCACTCTGCACCTACCAAGGTCTGGCTTAAACAACTCACTGCTCTTAACTAGACCCCTTATGTGGTTGACTCTGCTAAATCGTTAGGCATTACCTTGGACAAATACCTAAATATGCAAGCTCACATCAGTGCAACTATTAGGGGAGCCAACTTTCAACTCAACTCCCTAAAGAAAATCAAGCCTTTCCTTCCCCCTGAAGACATCCGGCCTGCAGAGCAATGCCTGGTTATCTCTCGACTGGAATATGGTTTGGTGACCCTTGCTGGGCTTCCCAAATCTAGCTTGGCCCGCTCAGAGCCACTCTAAACGCATCGGCCAGGCTCATCACTGGCTCCAGAAAGCATGACCACATTTCCCCCGACCTTATCCAACTAAATTGGCTGTCTATCGAAGCTAGGATATGTTTCAAGATAGCTTGCTTGATGCATAAAGCCATACATTACAACACCTCGGTTTACTTGGTGAAAAACTTGAACTATCTGGCTCATGTCGGAACTTAAGAAGTACGTCCACCCTACTTTTAAAACCTCCTAAATTCAAAAAGAAAAGAACTTACAATCGTGCCTTCTCCGGTCTGGCTCCAAGAATTTGGAACGCTCTTCCTCCTGAGATCAGATCCATTCCTTCCACTGCATCTTTCAAGAAACATGTCAAATGGCTATTCTTGAGTGAACATTAACAGCATCAACTTGTACTCATTCTCAAGCCCCCCTGTCTACAGATTTGTTACTTATTTTACACAGTTGTTTCGATTATTTTATCCTTGTCTGTTAAATTGTTATCTCGCTCAATGGCCCTTCTGAAACTGTATGGGTCGGGCCGACTCCCCAGCCCCTGACCTTGATTGTTTCCCCCCCTTTGTTTGACAGTGTGTTTACTTAACTACATCATTTGTGCCATTGTGTTGGTTTTATTCGTGCTTTTGCCACTTTGTACATCGCTCTGATACCCGTAAGGGTCATGTTCGCGCTTTATAAAACTTTTCAAATAAATAAATATTTATTGCATACGCACTTTTATGGTCTATTTCGACCGAAATAAAGTATATGAATGGAATGGAATAACTTAGTGAAAGGATAATGCAATTTTCCATAATATATTTGGGTAGGGTCCTACCCAGGCAACACATTGCACCCTGTGCAAAAACAAAGCAGAGCCTCATTTTTCAGCTGTGTGAGTTAGAGAATTATTAGTTGGGGTGGATGGTAGTTCACCATGGGTAATAAGGTAAGGTCCAGTTAAATGTTTCAGTAATTTAAACCTGAGTCAAACACCTGGTAACTATGGAACACGGCAGTCAGACTTAACTTAAGAGAATGTGTTAATTACTACCAAAATTGTTAAAAAGTCAAAAATACAACAAAACACAATTCAAGAATAATTTAATGAACACAATTAAACCAAAACAACAAAAATCCAATGAGAGAAACCAGTGATATGAATTTTAAGTAAAAATAGTGCCAAAAAGCACTAAACAACAATGCGTGCAAACTGGTTGCGCTAGACTGGGACCTAGGAATTATTTCAAGCCGACTGCAATGTTGCGTGAGTCAGATATACACACCAGTTTTGAATGGAGGAAGATTTTACCATGGGTCTTTTTTCTGAACGTTAAAATACTTCAGTGGGGCAAAGCAGCAGGCTGTAGTCAAAGAGGGTTCCATGATGCCTGATGTGCATTGGACATGGCCCGATGAAATTGTTGGGTTTGGCAGAAAAAGCTCAAAGAGGGAAAGTTTTAATTTCATGCCCAAGGAAGGCCTCTCAGCAGTCAGATATTTTTGGCACCTTCGTTTGTTTAAGATTTCAACCTTCAAACTTACTCTCATTTTTGGAGCTTGAAATTTTCAGGTGGGGCAAAACTGCAGGCTGAATCTAAACAGGGCCAGATAACTAACTTCTCTATGAGGTCCCGATCAATCAAATTTGCTGCTGTGGAGAAGCTCAGAGTGGGGAAAACCCTTTTTTTTTCATTCCAGTGGCAATGCACATTGAAGCAATCAGCTTGGGGAGTTTAACCCAGTCTTATTGAGGTCCAAAAATCTTCTAAGTCTAGGCTTTTCAGGGATGCGAGGAGAAGTCCAGTTAGACACAAACAAGGGTCCCAGGAACCGCACTTCGGGAACAAGACTCAATCCAGCAGAAGCCACTAGCAGGATCCATATCAGGTCCAGCTGGAATTGGGGAGCAGGGCTCTTCAGGAAAAGGCCACCTGTTCCTCAATCTGGTCCTAATGCTTATAGAGGTGGTCAGCCAACTTATCCTTGCAGGACACTCATTTGTTCTGGGTACAAGTCGGAGCAGGTCCAGACGTTCATGTCTCCTCACAGGTCTCAACAGCATATTGCCCGTCTTCTGTCTTCCACAGGTCCAGTAGTGCTCTAAAGAGGGTGCTCAGTGGTGCTTCAGTTATGCCTGGCACAAGCCTGCAGGTGGGGTTGACCCCTTGCCCCTCCCTAACCAATAGGGAAAAAGTCCCAGTTGTAAACCTACACACTTTTGCAGCAATTCCTGTGTGCAATCCCACAAGTGTCCCCCATTCTCTATATTCAAGATGGAAAACCCCTTCATGCTTTGTGCAGAGTCTATGTGCCCATCCAGAGGAGTGACCACTTCCTTCCTTGGTCACTCCAAACCATTTCTGGGAGCAGTTTTCCCCCACTGGGTTTGGTACCTGCCTGAATGTTAAGACAAAAGAAGGGGCACTTCAGGAGTCATCTGACATCTGCTTGTTAAAGGAAATTAAGTTCCTGGGCACTAGCCAATTGGACTTCTTCACAGAGAAACAACACACCTCCCCACACCCAGGCCATTGCCTCTGCTCTAGGATCAGATTCCATACTTCATCACATCTATTTACTAGCTGGGTGACAGTTGGAGGCTAATGCAAACTAGCCTCCAGGAGCAATAGGAAGGACAACTTATCTTTCTAAAAGTCCCTATTTCTTAATATTTATTAGAAATCTGCCTCCAATTTCTTTTCCAGCTGGCCCAGAATGAATACTTAATATTGCTTCCCAGTGTTTCTATATGGATCAGTCAGACTTCCTACAATGAAAATAACTTTTTGGGACTAGTCACTGTAAGGGCATGTTAACTTTAAATGTCTACATGTCCTACTTTTAAAAATCAAACACCCTGCCTTGCGGTCTACGAGCTCTGCATGTGGTGACCTATTAATATTTACAAGGGATGTTTTATCCTGTTAAAAGGGTTTATTTTGAATTGTCAGGTTGCAGTTTTAAAAACTACAGCAGATAGGCTACAATGGTAGGCCTGGAATCATGTTTGCTTTGTCGCACTAGTGGATGGCACAGTAGTTCTGTAATCCGTATGTGAAATGTACCCTTTATCGTTGAAATGTTATACCACTACTCCATGCGAAATAACCAATCAAGGCAGCGATTGAACAAATATGTACTAAAAGAATAGTTGCAAAAACTGGTCACAAATTGTGAACTGATTCTTTATATGCCTGATGAATTATTAATTAAGCAGAAGGCTATTGGTGACTCCCTGTGATTGCCTTAAAACACTGGGATGGTATCTGGCAAGGAACATCAGACTACCTTTGCATTCCCAAACTGGAATTTTTTTAGGCAGCCCATGTTCCTTAAAGAAATAGGTGTTGTTTTAAAAACAAAAATCTCACCCAGCAAGACTTCGGGGGAGCAGTCAATGGCCTGTAGACCACTGACTACTCCTACAGAGGTTGCCTCACATGATTCTCAAAGTGGAAGCTGTCCATTAGGGACGACTTCTGATTTGCAAATCAGTTACCATCTCCTTTGAAGAGTCAGTTACTGGTCAATGGTCTGTGACTGCCATCGTGGTTGCAAACTGTTGATACTTACGAAAACTAAAATAGCTATTAGGAGGATTCACCCTTTCATGCCCCTTCCTAATTGCAATTCAATATGTTTCAGAGACCCCAATAATTTCCAGCTTGCAAAATGGTTTTAGTAATTAACAAAACCCATTTTGCGGTTTGAATCAGTGTGATTTTGTGAATCACAGGTCTTAAAAGGCAAAATTACCGGGTACAAAAAGGCCTTACCTTTGCAAAGCTTTCAAACACCAGACAGTCAGTAGATAATGTAATCTTCAGTGTTTTCTGCTTTACAATCCCTCATTGCATTTTATATATTCATTTTATTTGATTGCATATTTCACAAATATAAATGCATGGTGTTTTGCTCAAATATGTTGTTTCAGGTTTGCTTTAAGGGAGCTATTACTTGCTATGTGCAGATGAAGTGTTCACCTGTGCTTCGTATTGTTTAATGTTGATTTGTTCAGATATGCCACTTTGGGCGGTACAACTTTTCTCGTGTATTTCTGAATCCATGTCTGTGTGGTGCTGGAAAGAGGGAGGGTGGCAGCTGTTGGAGGATCTCTATGTTAATGGATGATTTATAGCCCTTGAGGAGGCAGTGACTTCCTTTAACCTGGGAGCAGGACAACTTCTGCAATACGAAAAGTTGTTGAGTGTTGCGAGGGAGGTCTGGCGATCCTTCACTGAGGAACCCCCAGCACTAATATACTGAAGGTAATGTTGTATATGGCCCAGGGGCTCCGATTGGTGGGCCTTACGGGATGACTTACCAGGTGGGACTCTACCCATGCAAACAAAATGGGACACACTATTTGGGGGACCCCTAACGGAGGGGAAATGACTGAAGGTCCAAGATGGGGTCCGAAATGTAAGCTCAAATGCGCATTTTAATCTCTTTCGATATAATTTTGTCAGGCACATGCCCATGATGTGGGTCACCGGAGACTGATTTTCTCCATATGACATTGCTTGTTCATCCCTTACCCCCTACTGGGAGGCCATACATGCTCGCCTACGGGAAGCTTTAGGTTGGTTGGTTCCCATGGAGATCCAACAGGTGTTGCTCAGTCTACTTCCCACCCCAAACAATAAGAAACTAAATAGAAGATTTGTTCTTCTAGGATTGGTACTAGCAAAGAGAAGCATTGCTATCACGTGGCTTCGGCCAATACCCCCGCTCACTGAGGCATGGTTGAGAGACATGTACGAATGGGCGACTGCAGAAGCGGTGCAAATGAGACACGTCCAGAAGGATGAAAAACTTGAGGACTTTCTTCAAGCATGGTCCTATATGTTATATGACTTGCGGGAAACACAGACCCCAGAGGTGCATGGTACTGCTGGTCACATAGAGACCTTGATACCCCAGAGCGGTGATCGTTTGATGGCAGATGACAGGCAGCAAGTGAGGATGCACTGGGATACCTAGGGCACATTTAAACATGTCATTGTTCTCGTTGACACAATGCCCTGACACGGAAGTAGAGTGGGAGGGAGGGGGGAGTTAATTTGCTAAATGTTGGCATGGAGTTTCCTAGATAGTCTGGAAGGGTTCTTTACTTTCTGTGCAGTGCCATTGCAATGAATCCTATCTAATTACCTTAATGATCCTAGTTGAGAACTAGGGCATTTATTTGCATGTGATTAATATGATACTGCACACCCTCTAGGTCGCCTTGTTGGATATCATGAGAACTACTGATGTTGCCACGTGCTGTTAATTTGTATTTATGTGTGGATGGTGGGATGGGATAGATGGAGACAGATGGATATTTTTACGGTGAACTCCTATGAAAAACTGCTGTCTATGTGATTCTCAAAATGCCAATAAAGTTATTTTTAAAAAAAATGTTGATTTGTCAGATACACAAAAGGTGATGGGAGGAATGCTTACAATTTGTCTAATCACTGGCAAGGACTTGCGGTAGCATTCCAAACCATTATTCTTTTGCCCACCAAAGCCACATGACATTAGACCCAGTTAAATGCAAATCAGTCTTGATCCTGCTGCAATATGAACAGCCCATCCTAAACTGCCAAGTCAGATCCTCTCCGAGCCGAATGCAAGCAACCCAACACTAGCTTCGGCCTG
This sequence comes from Calotriton arnoldi, assembly GCA_963921515.1. Lineage (NCBI taxonomy): Eukaryota > Metazoa > Chordata > Amphibia > Caudata > Salamandridae > Calotriton > Calotriton arnoldi. Next base: position 4,941,442 of record CAWUFW010000205.1, read on the forward strand.
ATTGAACCTCTTCAGTCGGTTGCAGCTTGGCTCCAGTTGCACAGCTGAGGCAGCAAAATAATGATGGGCTGAATTGCAACCCTGTGCGATTGCCGTTGGTTAGACTTATTGCAGGCATTCCTCCTATCAGCTGTTCAAGTATGCTTTTCAGCAGTAGCAGTTAACAATGTGTTGCAGAGCCAGAAATTAAGTAGGCAAAAGGTCATGTTGATTGTCTGTCTTGGTAACATTCAATAAGATTTAACATGCTATTTGTTATCCTTAATAACATTCAATAAAAGAGCTCTGAAAGGCTGCTTAAGTAACTACTCGACCATGTACTTTGCCTGCCAACTATTCTTTTACAATCTAATGTTTTCATATGTTGTTTTTATTTCCAGCTGTTAGTAACTTTTTTTTATGCAAATCTGTTCATTATTGCATCACTATATAATAGTATGCTTTTTGTTTATTTAGTCATATATAGCTTAATAAATTCAAACATAAGTTGAATTTTATGCATGTATAATATGGTCAAATGACTCATGCATTTTCTTTGCTGTGATAATCATTATAAAAACTGTCAGGGCAATTCACAAAGGCAATTTACACTTGTGAGTAATTTACATGTGTAGTTTCTTGTAATACTTTTGCCTAACTTAACTACTTTCGGCGATTGACAAAATCCACATGTAAACTCAAAAGTGTAGACTTACACGTCTCCACCCACAGAAAAAGGTGGTAGAGCCACATGCAAACAAAAGATATGGAGAGAGAAACTTTCTCGGGCTGAAAGATTGAGGTTTGGCATAGAAACTGCAAACATGTTCAAGGATACTGGCTATCACCTTGAAAAAGCCAGACAGCCTTATCAGCTTTGCTAAAAGACTCTAACAGCTGGAAGCACAGGGAGAGACAGTAGCATCCTCTGTACGGAACAGTCTCATTGCTGTTCAATTAAGGTATGCAGGTGAGAAGCGAGGCTACCTAATAATTCTTACTGGCTCCTTTTGGTGCTAAAGCAAATTAGCTATAGAGAGGAAATGAGGGGTTGGAGGACAAATACAGTGACATGCTGAAATACTAATAAGATGTTGGAATTGTTCCTCAAATTTAGCCTGATACCACTGTTGTCACCACTCTTTCATTTGCTATGTATTTTATATGTACTAGAATAGGACATTTATCTTGTTATTTTAAATACAAATTATAAAGATAAATCCTTAGTGCATGTTCTGAAGGATGTCTATTCAAGGCGAAAGAGGGTATAGAACCTAATAACAACAAGTACTCCTGCGAGTCTCACAGGACTGATTGTTATCCACAACACACCATCTGCATTTAGTTTGCAGGATGTTCTTGGAGTTATAGTCCACCAGGCTCTCTGCTTTAGGATTGGTATATTGACTACGTCTTTGATACCAAAGGGTCCCCAGCTCAGGCGGTATTCCAGAAAAATCCACAAAACGTATTATGGTGGTGTCAATTTAGGGGTTAGGTGGTCCATTTGGACAATAGATCCCACTATAGCTGTTGCCTTTTTTGATCTATGTACAAAACCCAGATTCAACAGCATATGACGATAATCCACTGGTACTAACCATAGTTAAAATAGTTAAATACAACACTCTATTGTGATAATTTGCTCATTTAAATCCCTCCCCCTGTAAGGAAGTCCTTAATATGTTAGATTTCTTTTCATTTTCATGGCCCATCCCAAACCTAATGCTGGCTTTATGGTTTAATATGGTGGGCAGGTATTCATCTTTTGGAAGTAAAGGGAGAGCAACAACTTTTCACTGGCAAATTTGAGATTAGGTACACATCGTTCATAGAATTTCACTTTAACACAATGTAATCGCAGGTAATACAGCCCTTTCAGTCCAGATTTAATCACAGGTACCCCAGCCCTTCCAGTCCAGATTTCCTGACTTCCCAGGGGAAGACCTAATAGGTACAGAGCCACACAAAGTCTGAGTTTCCTATGCCCCAGCCAGGTCTATTAACTTTTCCTCAATGCCAGTCTTCGGGTAAAATGCAGACGTTCCTTGAACCAGATAAACCTGGGGCAGGTATACTAAAGCACTGTCTCAAAGTTAAAAGTCATTCTTTCAAATTCAAATAACTGTCAGTATTTATTAGTCTGTGAGATAAGATTCTTTGAAATTGGCTTCTGGTTTGATCAGAGTAGCTTGCCACTACGTCTCTGGCATAAAATGGATTAGTCTTGACTTGCCCACCTTTAACATGGGCATTGCCCAGACAGCAACTGGGTGCGTCTTCCATATGTCGAGTGCTGCTAGTTTTATTTCAGATGCCACTGTGAAGGGGGGTTATGGTGGATTATTGGAGTCAATTGCCAGCATTGTAAGCATTCCTTACGGCACCGCCATCAGTTAGTGCATCACTTGCTGCTGATACATTTTGCGGCTTCCATGGTGTATGTGATGATGGGCATGGTGTTCGTCACAACTGCCGCAGCAGGAGTTAGAAGAAGGGGCATATGGGTAGCATTTGTTACTCTTAGCTACCACTTAAGACAGACATACAGCTTCAGCATGTATATTTAGGCTTGAAAGTAATCAAATGATTCTCATATAAATACCTGGTCTCACTATACATTTTTACATTAATCTCTTGGGTAGCTTAAAGTAAATCTGATTAAGATTTCAGCTTTGGGATCATTACCCCATTAGAAATAAATCCAATTACCTAATGTGCTTCTGGCAGTGATTTTTAATGAGCACATCTACCAATGATAAGCATAGATTGACAAACACATAAGGCACAACTTCATTTTAGGTAGGCTGAGACTCAATTGTCTATAATTTTTCAAAATTATTAACATGTCTGCCTTTGACACAGATGTTGTCTGTCCTTATCTTTCCAAGAAACATGAGAGTGTCACGTCATTTAGACAGAGACATCAACATGACACCTGATGCAAGAGCAGTCTGGGATAAGTGCATTGTTATCTCAATTTCAAGGTCAAACAAATAACAATAGCCAAAACAGGGTAGTCTAAATTGTCGTATTTTTATTTTATTTGTTTAAAAGAATTCATTTTAGACTGGCATCTTGATGCTCATTAGTTATAGCAAACATTCCTAGGGTGATGTTGGAAATTTCATCTTAGATAAGATATAGTAAAAGAGGACGGCCACTTGACCAATTGTGAGCACAGGTCCTTTGCCCCAGATATTCACAAGCAAGAAACAGCCAGAGAAGATCCTAGCGATGCTACCCTATTGCACGTTCTACTGAAAACTGATATGGAGCCTGATCCCAGGTGGAGCTGTTGCTGAACATATGTTTACCCTCCGCAGGGAAAACACAGCCTCCTTGACTCCTGATAATTACAGTGCTTTGATGTTAACAGGTATGCAGTGTGCTCATTCTCCCTAAGAAAATCCAGATGCAAGTTGTTTCTACTCAATGTTCTCCTACCGTAGTGCATAGAAGTAGGTTTTGGGGTGTTAGGTTTTTAGATGACATTTTTACCATGGTAAAAATTTTCATTTTATTTTTGTTGGTTACAACATGCATTTGAGCTGTTTTAATCATATTCATTTTAGATATGCTGAGCAACAAGGTGCACTCGTTGAAATAAATACGTTTTGTAGTTAAAAAAAACTTTTTCTTAGCTCAGTTTGTGTGCCTGGTATTAATGAATGGAATGAAAACTGTTTGTTTCTAATCAAGACAGTGTCCCTAGATCCCTGTTTAGGGGCTGTTAGTAACACAAAAGCATTGAGGCCACTTCATCTATGTAGTGGGTGGGGTTCTGCTGGGCTACAAAAACCTGTTGTTCACATTCAAGCATTGGTGCATTGAACTAAGTTCACTCATGTCACCCGAGGGTGGGAAAGCAAGCTTTATAGAGTTGAGCCAGAGACTCAGTTTACACAACACGATAAGCATTGGAAGAACAATCTTTAAATGTTACTCTAGATGAGTGTTTATATTAATGTGGTCAAAATTATAATCATGGTGAACAAATGTTCATTGCATATTTAGTAAAGTAATAAGAAACACATACTTGGAGAACATTTCTAATTAAAAAATGCTCAAATTACTGGATGCAAAGGAATCACATAGTTTCAAACTCAGCAACTAAGTCCGAGAAAAAGTCTCCATTATAGGAATATGAGCAAATGTTTGATCAGTGCATTGTTGGGAAAACACACATTCTGTCCACTATGTGTTTCATTTTGTAATACTTTGCAGGATTCAAGAAACCAAGAGGTTATAAAGTCTGACACTATTTGTTTTTCGAATGTAAAGAAAGGATTCTATGATAATATTGTATTTGACAGAATAGCATTAGTAAACAGTTTGTGAAAATTAAAGATGATTGCCAGCACAGGCTGCACCTTATCAGTTTCAGTTATGTGTTTTAAATCATTTGCTTGACTAGCCACTATATCATGCAGGTGTGATATGTCTGTCAGCTATTCTTTTACATTCTAACAGTTTCATATATTGCTTTTATTTCCAGCTGTTGATTATCTTTACGCTAATCTGTATATTATTGTATCACAATGTGATAGTGTGTTTTTGTTTACATAGTCATATACATATTTAATGCATAATGTCTTTATACATAACTAGTAGAATTGAAATGTATCTTGGCTTCGATAATCCTTATAAAAGCATTCACAGCTATTCACAAATGTAACTTACACTTGTGAGTAATTTAAATGTGTAATTTACTCTTACACATTTGCGTAAGTATACTGCTTTTGGCTATTCACCAAAATGTAAAGTTACTCAAAAGTGTAGACTTACATGTCTCCATCCCCTGAAAAAGGGAGTACAGCCAAATTTATGAGTTTAAGTTACTATTGCCAAAAAGAAATAGCAGCATGTCCGGCACCACAAATGTCCAACCACTGATATTTTTTTTTTTTAATTTATTTTACGGAGTTTTATTTAGCGCGAACTTGAACTGAAGGTATTGGGTATCAGAACACTTTACATAGCACCAGTTGCGTTACATGAGGACACATTAATTTTTTTGTTAGGCACGGGGAGATTAAGTGATTTGCCCAGAATCACAGGATGTTCAGCGTCATTGGCGAGACTTGAACCCAGTTGCCCAGATTCGAGGCTGACCGCCCCAGCCGTTAGGCCAACTCCTCGCCCCGACTGCAACACCCTCTCATAGAAAATAATATATAAAGGGCCTTAAAATAAAACCAAAAGGAAATTATGCTACATTAAAATAAATGATTCAAAATTGTTTAGTATTTAAATAAATACAGTTTAAAGTTAAAAAAATCTAAAAAATAAATACTTATTTCATTATAACATATTTGTTAGAGTATTTTTAATTTATCAATTAATGTAACATTAATTTTTATCAGAATATAATTCAACTTATTCGATTTAATTCCATACACAACTTTTAATAACTTTTAATAATTATTAATGCATAATAAAAATGTGTTTTCTTTACGTCATGTGGGAATTTGTTTTTAATTTCAACTTTGGAAAAATAATTTTAATAATGCCATAGCTTTCAGAATAATGCACCCATCTTTCAGTCCTAATGATTAATAACTCATCTCAGCAAGAAGGAAATTCATATAATATATTATGTGGTCTGTTTTTATGGTATAAGCGCTTTGATCATTCATAATCACTATACTTATTTCAATAATATTGTTCACAGAAGAGTTTATAATAAAATCTTATAAAATGCTAGTTCAGATTTCATGTGTGAGCTCTATTTGCAGAGAGGGTGAGTAGAAACTCACTTAATTACCAGTCCTTCTGAAAGGTAATATTTTTCTTACAGTAACCCACTCTGCACTGTATGAAGACCAAGGGGAAACTACTAGGTGTGATCAGAATTTACCCTCTTATGCAACACAATGCTCTGGTGTTTGAGCACACCATAAATGATCTTTTGACCACTGCTATATTGTTGATAAGCAGTCCAGTTCCATTGCATTGTTGCTTATGCATGCAACTAAACATATTTTTGGGAGAGGTGGACTCAATACCAGGGATTTGTATTGTTGGATCTGATGTCTAAGTGATTAGGAAATATGATCTAATTGATATCCATAAATCATTTGTAGAGGATTTAGTTACCCTCTTGTTTGATGGAATCATAAAACAAGAATTATCTTAAGAGATACGTATGAGACAAACAGAGTTCTTAAGTGTCCCAGTTCCATGTGTGAGTAATTCATCCAGTCTAGGTTTATTCTTTGCATTCTGGGAATTGAAGCCCTGATTTTGTAATGGAACCAACATGACTAGAATACTATGAAGAAACAGATGAAGAAACTGTGTTTGATGAGCTCCTCAATCATGGAAATGGGAAACCTGAGAGCTCTAGACTAGGGAGCATATTTATGAGAGATTTGTGCCATGCTTTCACCATGCAATGTGGTACGTGTGTGACTCAAACCTCTAAGTCATATTTTTGAAGTCACGCCAAGCCAATTTGTGTGGCTTTGAATGGCTTCAAAAATATGGAGTAATGCAACGCAGCACAAATCGCTATGTTGCATTACTCTACGCAAGGAAGGCATTCCATGGGCGTTACAGTGAGTGCTCCCTTGCAACTCTCATGGTTTTTGATGCACTCCCAGATTTAATAAACATGGTAAACCTGGGAATGCATCAAAAAGGTACACCACCCCAGGAGAGGCGCAACAAGGAGAAATATGTTTATTTCTGCTTTTTACTTCCTCTTTCTATGTGTGCTGCATTATACAGCACACATAGTAAGAGGAAAATCCTCTAAGGATTGCCTTTATACATGAAAGTGTCCCTTGCAATGCTGGCACCCTTGCACCATGATGCAAGGGTGCCTGCATTGGCGCAAGGCAGTCCATTGTACACCAATGCAGGGGGAAAGGACAGGAATGAGCTGTATACCTTAAATACAGTGCATTCCTGCCCTTTACTGTGATGCAGGGCAGTGCAGCAAGGTGACTTGCTCTGTTGTCCTGCACCACATTCTTCATAAATGTGGCCCTAAGTGCTTTTCCACTAATGAATGAAACTGGGGTATGTTACAAATAGCATGCCAAACAAGCTTAAAAGCATTGTATAGGCTGTGGCTAACTGCTGAAGAATACTTTTATGCTGCCCTTGTGCAGCAGGAATATTCAGTAGATCAATGTGAGCAGAGTGGGAACCTAGAGCTGATAGGGATCCTCAGATTTTCACCATTATGATTGGAAGATCCAAAGAGAAAATCCATGGAAAAGGTAAAGGGATTTGAACAGTGGCGGCTGGTGGATTTTCAAAGTGATGAGGCGGAAATTGTATACCAAGTGTAATGAGCGAGCAAGCGAAGGGAAAGAGCCTGAAGTGTAAAAGGAGAGAGTGGGGGTGCTCCCCCGCAAGAACATTTGGAAAAAAATGGATTTAAATGCTGGATTTTACACCCCACATTTACTGCAATTTGTTGAAAAAAGGGGACCCAAACATAGCATTTTAAAGCACAAGTGTGAAGAAGACATTAGAAACAAGTTAAAAATGTGCCCAATCCTCAAACTGGTATGGTTGCAAAATGATTCCCAAGCCAAGCACATCGAACCAACGGAAATAGGCTCTTACCTGCAACACATCTCTGCCTCTTTACTGTATTGATCGATCAAGTCATCCAGGCCCGACCATTAGTAACACTGTACATGGCAAATACTTCTAAAATTAGATGGTGACAGACAGATACGTCCATTGCATTTCATCCTTTAATTTTTAGCATTCCCCAGACTCTGCTTTTCACAATTTTTTTTGTTGCAGTTTTATATAGCACCAACACCACCCGAAGGTAGTGGAGTGCTTTACATTAGCACCAGTTACTTTTTTTGTGCCATTTTTTTTTTAGCGTCAACACCACCTGAAGGTATTGGAACACTTTATATTAGCACCAGTTACTTTACGCAAGGACACATTCATTTTTGTAAGCATGAGGAGATTAAGTGATTTGCCCAAAATCAAGGATGTGAAGCCGACGTCAAAACCCAAACCCGGTTTTCCAGCTCAATAGTCTGCAGTTCTGGCCCTTACGCCACATCCTCTCCCGAAAGGACACCATATCATCTCCCTAGCCTTGGCCTCAGTTCCACATTTTGTGATGATGGATACATCACTTAATCTCCCCGTTTCTAAACACAACAAGCATTTTAGGACTGAGAATGAGAGGGCTTCACGAAAGGGAAGGCAGGGTGAACTGCAGCAGGCCAAAACAAAACTTCATACAAAACTCACTCACCTACGTACTTATTCTTCCTGGGCCTGGTGACTGGACTACAGTGGCATACACTATTAAATCACACTGTAGAAGAACCTAAAAGAAAGCTGCTGGACTCCTCCCCCAGACCCCAGCCCACCTATCATAACAAAATCAATAGGATTTGCTGGGTGTCAGTGGAAGAGGCAAAACGCCACTGACACACACACTCCTACATTGTCACAGACTGTCTGCCCTGCCCCTAGCCACTGAGATTAATGGAAAGCTTCAGACTCCTCCCTGGGCCATGTGACTAACACCCAAAGTAAAGGTCTATTCTTGGCAATAACACACACACACTGCACCCACTAATGTGTCATCACTGCCCTGATTTATGCCTTCATGTCGAGGAAAACCTCGCCCAGCCAATGCATGCACAGGGCCAAGGGCCATCCTCCCCCACCCACTAAAAAACCCCACAGAATTACACATCTTTTCCACCAAGCAGCAAACTTAATATATCGCTGGCTGCCGGTGTTTCTTCTCACCCTTTTGTTACTTCCCCAGGGTGGCAGGCTGACGCCCATCATGCCCCTTAACACCAGCTGCCCCTGGTTTTAAAGTTGATTTTCTCATTAATGAGGAGTCAGTGAACTGCCAACAAAAGAGGAGAGACATGAACCTTTTTTGTTCACATTATAATTATAGCATTAACATTTGCACCAACTGTAATTCGGTTAGAAAATAAGGTGGGTCCGCAATGTAGAGGGCATTCATTTAATCTAGATAAGTGTCATACGTGTCACATAAATGGCAATACATGTTCCCTCTGAGTAAGAAGGGAACATTTTGTGGAAGATGTATGTCTTATAGAAATTGGGTAAGGCCATCTGTAGAAAGTAAATTGTTCACCTCAGGAGGCAAAAGGCATTTATCCAGAGCATGTCTCTGCCACCCTCACCCCCTGTTTGGACTATTATGAGTTAAGTTTCAATCAATTTCTCCTCAACCAACCTTTTGTGGCCAGTAAATTAGGAGTAAAATGAGTAGCTACTTCAGGGAAGACTGCCACTGAGTATCAAACATATCTGAGTGCTGTCTGCCTATGTTTAGGAATTAAAGCCATTACAATGAATGATGGTACCTAATGTCAGAAATATGTTTAAAAACCAGTGCAAAACAATAAGCCACAGTCAACTGGGAGCAGAGGGGAAAGCCAGCAAGGAGAATATATGGAGCCATTCAACAAGGTACGAGCAAAACTATTGCAGCACCACACTCCTGATGCCTATCCCTTGTTAGTGGAAAATGAGAATGGTATGGTCAATGGATTCAAATGCGGTAGGCAGATCAAGTAGTCCCCGGTGTTACGTGGGCCAGCGTGGGTCTGGCCACTGTGTTCTCCCGTACAGGGGTGTTCAGGATAAACCCCTTTGCACTCCTGTCCCGATAGTCATGACCGCGACGTAGGGGTTTAAGTAGCGTGACGCTGCATGTTGCCGCCAGTGGAATAAAGTACCTGTAACCCCAACCACGAGTATGTGTCTTTATTACAGGCAGTACACAACAGGCCCATTAGCAGCAGTTGTTCTTCATCGTGAGAACACAACAAACTTGCGACGAGCGGGTGGACCCCGCGACCTACCCTGGTGAAGATGTTGGCCGGTGCTGCAGGTGACTCGTGCGCCCTGCCTGGTGCTGTGGGGCGGCTGTTTGGCGCTGTCTGTGGCAGTGCGGCACGGAGATGCGAGTGTGCTGGTGCTCCATCCCCGAGGTTCCAGCAGCTGAATGTGGTGCCCGTAGTCTGTGGGCGAAGGCGTGGTGTGCGGCGCCCGGCCGCAGTGCCTCATATGATTAGTCACCGCCGGGCCCGGTCAGAGTGGAGGGGGCGTGGCTATGCTTCAGACAAAACCCACGTGTGAGATCCTGAATGAGGTGCCCAGCCAGGCTGAAGTGAGCTGTCCCTGCAGGAGGAGGCTGCCTGGAATCGTGAACTGCCAGGAGAAAGTGGGTAGTCTCTGCACCATTTGAGGAAGCTGCCTGATAAAAGGAAGACCTGAGCGCCCAAATTGATGTGCTGCTGCCTGATAAAGGAAAGGCTTGGGGAGATTGCTCAAGAGGTGCCAATGAGGGCATCCTATGGTTCCAGGCACCAGGTTTTCTACTGAAGGCTCTGCTCCCCACTGGTGCGTGACTCCTACTGAATTCACCACTGTACAGAGGCAAGTGAAGCATAAGGTGTGAAAGGAAGAGGGCTTATCAAGCTGTGCGATGCCAGGTGCACCAAGGGGTGGATTTGAACGCACCTGCAAAGAGAGGGCCATCCCAATACCGGCGCCATGTCTGCAAACCCCCGGTGGAGCCTTTCTTGCTCGATGGTCCTCCTTTACCACAGGCAGCCAAGTGGAAGGACTGGGTGGAGCGCCTGGAAACGTACTTTGCAGCCATTGACTTGGAGGAGGAGAGAAGGCGTCCAATGCTGCTACACTTAGGGGGAGCGGCGATTCACAAGTTGGGGAAGTCGGTGGTAGAGGCGGGGCCTCCACATACATATGCCATGTTGAAAACTGCACTTACAGCTCATTTTGAACCTCTAGCAAACCCCGACTATGAACGGTTCCTGCTGCGTCAATCACGGCAGCTACCAGAGGAGTCAGTTGACACGTTTTACACGCGACTCAGAGACTTGGCGAGCACGGGCACGTTGCCCAATGCAGCGGATGAGATCAGAGATCAGTTTTTTCAAGGCTGCTCGTCTGTGAAGCTACGTGAGAGCATTCTGCAGGTTCCGGGTATGCCGATGGCAGACATGCTCACCATGGGCAGGTCAAAAGAACTATCTAAGGTCCGGGCCACTCACATGGAGGGGGCGCTTCAACAGGTGGTGAAGGTCACTGCGACGGCCCCTGACAGAAGGAAACCGAGGAATAAACCATCATCTGACCAAAAAACATACTATATCTGTGGTGGTCCGTATCCTCACAAAGGCCCGTGTCCGGCACAAGGGAAGAGGTGTTCGATTTGTCACAGAATGAATCATTTTGCAAAGTTTTGTCGCTCGTCCACTACACAGAAGAACACTCGAACGAAGCCCGTCCGCCAAATATACACTGGGGATAGTCAGCAGAGGAAGGAGACATGGACGACGACGAAGTGGAAGGAGCGGTTCACATCATCTATGCCCTGCAGCCGAGTGCGCGTAAGCACATTCCAAAGTGTGGCGTGCTGGTGGATGGCCACCAACTGCAAGCCCTGATAGATACAGGGGCGTCTATCAACATTATGGCCCAGTCGATGATGCTCACGTTACCCGTACAACCGGTACTAAGCCACACTACCACCAGAGTATACGCCTATGGGTCAACTGATCCCCTTCCACTGGCGGGAGTGTTCACTGCCGAAATTGCGCATGGGTCGAGGTCAACACGGGCGAAGGTCTACGTCACGGAAGGTGGCCAAGGCATGTTGCTATGCTGCCAGGCTGCAGAGCTCCTTCAGTTGGTCACTTTTGCGCTCAGCGTGCACCAAGAGAGTGTGGAGAGTTTGATAGCCCAGTTTGCACCACTTTTCGAAGGCATAGGTTGTTTGAAGGACCGGATGATCAAGCTCCATATTGACGAGTCAATACAGCCAGTGGCGCCACGACACCGGAGGGTGACGTTCCACCTTTGGCCAAAAGTGGAAGAGGAACTGATCAAACTGGAACAGGCTGGTGTCATTGAGAGAGTGGAGGGCCTGACTCCTTGGGTGACTCCCATAGTCGTGGCTCACAAGCCTAAGCAGCCCGGAGAGGTTCGGAACTGTGTCGATATGCGCCTGCCTAACTTGGCCATAAAGCGTGAACGACACCTTACCCCAACAGTTGATGATATTGTGGCCAAGGTCAGTGGATCGAAAGGGTTTTTGAAGATGGATTTACGTGCCGGATACCACCAGTTAATGCTGGACCCAGCGTCCCGGGTGATCACCACATTTTCTACTCATGTGGGCCTCAGGAGGTATAAGCACCTCAGTTTTGGGATTTCGAGTGCGGCGGAAGTCTTCCAGGACACCATCAGGGGAGTATTGTCTGGTCTTGACGGGGTGTTTAATGTGAGTGACGATATTCTTGTTCATGCCCCCACCCTTGAGGAACATTTCGTCCACCTGAAAGCAGTGTTTCAAAGGTTGATGGTCAATGGACTGACGCTCCATAAAGAAAAGTGCGACTTCCTAAAAAACGAAATATCCTTTTTCGGTTACCGCTTCTCGCAGGAAGGGGTGTCACCTGACCCCCTCAAGGTTCAGGACATACAAACAGCTCCTGCCCCCACCAACATCACTGGAGTGAGAAGCTTCATGGGAATGGTAAATTAATGTGGTCGATTTATCCGCAACCTCACAGATCTAACGGCGCCTCTGAGGGAGTTGATTAAGTCCAGCGCCGTCTGGAACTGGGGACCTGAACAGGAGGCTGCCTTTCAGGTCTTGAAGCAAGCCCTGTCAGCAGACACGACGCTTGTGTATTTCGACCCAGCAAAGGACTCTGAGCTGTCGGTGGATGCCAGTCCTACCGGATTGGGGGCCGTTCTCTCTCAATAACAAAGTAATGGGGAGTGGGCCCCATTGGCTCACGCCAGCCAAGCACTTACGGCCTTTGGGTGATGTGATTCCTCACCCGGAAGTAGTGTCGGCCAAGCAAGAACAGGTGGCAGAGAAACTAAGGCAGCGCCACCGGCGGAATGACCAAGTGTCCAGGAGGCGTGGAGCAAGGTGGAGTCAGTTGAAAGTTGGAGACGCGGTGATGGTGCGTAACCGACACCCGCGTGGAAAGTTCAGTCTGCCTTTTGAACTTGAGCCCTGGACAATCAAGAAGGTACAGGGAACAAGGATCACCGTGGTGAGGGGCAGAGTGACACTCACCCGGAACGTATCGTTCTTCAAGGCCTACCAGAGTCCAAGAAACTGCCAGGATGGAGATCGGGGGATCCCGAGTGATCCAGAGCTGGTGCCTGGTGATGAACTTGAGCGGAATACCAGGCCTGATGGTTGTGAGTGTACGAGCCAGAGGCTGCTGCCATCTGTAAGCGGCGATACCAGTCAGCTGGAAGGGTTGCACCATGAAGCGGAGGAGAGAAACCAGTCGTCTGGCTCTGGTGAGTCCCAGGAGCCCGAAGAAGGCAGCCGACGAAGAGGGGCAGGGAGGTACCTGCTACGGCCCTGTCCAGCCTGATCATCTCATTGGAAGGACTTTGTAATGTATTGAACATTTTTGTTTATTCAATGGTGTTCTGATTTTGCTGTAGTGTTTTCTGGTTTTGATGCAGCCATGTGTTTTATCTTATTTTATTTCTTTTGTTTTGATTTTGCTTTGCTAGTTTGAGAGGAGTGTTACATGGGCCAGCGTGGGTCTGGCCACTGTGTTCTCCCATACAGGGGTGTTCAGGATAAACCCCTTTGCACTACAGTCCCGATAGTCACGACCGTGACGTAGGGACGTAGGGGTTTAAGTAGCATGACGCAGCATGTTGCCGCCAGTGGAATAAAGTACCTGTAACCCCAACCACGAGTACGTGTCTTTATTACAGGCAGTACACAACAGGCCCATTAGCAGCAGTTGTTCTTCATCCTGAGAGCACAACACCCGGGTGCAATCAGTGAATTCTGTTAACTGAAAGGACTCATGCATTTCCTTTGCTTGTGCAAGATGAAGGTAAATAAACTTCTAAGGCACTTGTAAAACTATAAGGTACTTTTGTGCATGAAAAGGTCACTGACTTCAATGTATTCTTACATGCAGGTCGTTTCTGAAAACCAGGATATATATATATATGAAATATATATTCATTTAATTTTATGTGTCTCTTATATGCTCTGTGGCCCACTTTTTTTGCAATGAAACGAGTCTTTCATGAGAATGATTTCACCCAGTACAGATATCCAGAGTTCGTTTTCTGGCTCCAAAGGTTGTGTGCAGCAAGTTATTGAGATACCTACGAGGAGATGAGGGTTTAGTCCTTCGGTCAAAGGTACATGTTGTTTTCCCTTGAGCATGGGTACAGTGAGTTGGTACAGGGCACGTCCTGAGGCCGCCAAAGGCCTTGTAAAGTGGGTTCTGGGGTTAAGGGTGCAGGTCATGTTGCACATGGCTGAATGGAATGCACGGTGTTTGCTTCCTTGCCCAAAGACAAAAAGCAATGAAAGAACTTTGTCAAAGTGAAGTGATAGTTCGTTACTCAGCAGCGAAAAGACTGTTAGGAAACAATTAATTTCGCCTAAAATAATCTCGATTTTTAGAAGTACTTGAAAATTCGACAATAATAGAGAGCAATGTAACACACCTATGTTAACTCCTCTCAAAAAACTGCTCATGAACTTTCACATGATTTCATCTTTCTTGAACTATTCTAGTGTGGGATGTACATTGAGGGGTATATTCACAAGAACGTGTGATAACTACCGCAAGAGTAGCCTAACGCAACTCTCAATATCGCAGCCTATCACGGGAAAATAACCCTGTGTCAACGTGGAATTCACAACAAGGCGGTAGATTGCGATAGTCACCAGATAACGCGTCAAATGACAGCGTGAAAATCAACGCCACGCCGAAAAAAATGCGAAACGCGAGAAATCATGCGATGAGGCCAATCGCGGTACAGAAATCAGCGAACACCAGCCACAGGCCTGTAAATCCCACGCGTCCGGCGGGAAAAAGCACCATAAAAGAAAGAAAAAAAAAAGCCCAAAAACAATTCAAACTGCGTAGCAACATGGATGCACCCGGACCGAGTGCAGAGGACAAGCCGAACATCACAAGCCCTACGGAGGACCATCCAGGAACCCCGCTTCCGGGTAAGGGCAAGGACAAGAGGAAGAGGAAGACCGGGTCCAGTCCGCAGGAAGACCAGATCATCATCACGGGGGTGACCGAACACCATCAACAACTGTTCGGCACCTCCACTGGCAACCCAAACCGAAATATGGCAGGCCATCGTCACCAATGTCAATGCAGTCGGAGTGTCCAGGAGGTCACTGGAGGAGGTCAAGAGGCGCTGGCATGATCTGAAAAGTCAGACCAAACATAAGCTTGCCGCCAACAGGGAGGCAGCAATGGCGAATGGAGGTGGGAGTCCTGCGACACAGGAGGAGCTGGATGAGCTGGAGCAAATGGTGTCCACAGTCAGCAGTAAGGAGACGGTGGCAGGATTGGGGGGCCTGGACACAGCACGATACGACCTGACCCAACAGGGTAACGACTAGGGACGGGGGGGACGGGGGTGACGGGGGGAGATGGGCACAATGGCACACATGCACAATTACGAGCAGCACACAGCACACCCTCAATGACCGTGGAACATGTCCCTGAATGCCTTGGCACACTGCAGCACACATAGAAACGCCAAGTAGGCCCCCATCCACAATGTGCACAGAGGGCCCCCCCCTGTCACCAATATCACAACCGACCCGTGCACATGTGCTGAATCCAGCAAAGCAGCGGCTCCGTGACCCACACTGACTATGCAAGTAACACTGCATGTCCGATAGCATGGCAGCTGCCCAAAAAAAATGACATGGCCCACGAAGCGACATGGAGGTAGCCAAGTGCGGATCACATCCGTAAAGGAGCAGGTCACACTCTGACGTGTCCACGTGCACCCACAACCCATGCCTTACAATACACGCAGCAGACGAACAATGCACCAGGCCACAAAAACAGTCCGCGAGCACACATGACCCAATGTCAAAAGCAAATCAGGCCCTGAAAAGCACACAATTCAAAGTCACCCCACCTCAAAGGGAGAAGGCTACACGAAATCAGAGCTGCAGGGCAATTCCCCCACAATGCAGCACACACACATAGCAATCACAGAACATCAGCAATGAAGGCAATGTGGTACAAAGTGCAACACCAGCACCACAGGACAGAGCTCACAACAGGTTCCGCTCGGGCGTAGTAACTGTCCACCCACATCTGGCATTGCCTGACACTGTGTGATGATAATGTACGGGTACTACCACACATCCGTCATGTAGTCGAAAAACACACTGACTGCCATCAAATAGCCAGCTCCCCCCAAAGAGTCACAATGCACATTGGCATGCAGTCTGAATGTAAACATCTGCAAATCATCACCATACATGTGAAACTCTGTTAACCTGCATCTACCCTTTACATTGCAGCGGGACAAACAACACCCCTGCAGAGCACACCACACATCCCACCATTGATGATGAAGAGGACAACCTGCACATATGTCAAGACACCCTCCAACGGATGCTGGACAGCCTCTGCACCCCACCCCCAGGAGCAGGCCAGGCCAGCTGCCTCGAGGTGACCCCACCACCTGCACAGACCACACAGCAGGAAACACACACCACCACGGCTGTCTCCCAGGACCCCCGACCAATACATGGAATTCCAACGGCGTGTGTTGGGTTGCCAGGTGGAGTTGGCTCATCAGCTGCGGGTGGGTTTCGAGCTCGTGGCAGCCAAACTCAATGCCATACGTGGGTGTCTGAGTCCCATCAAGGATCAAGTACAGTCCCTATCGGACACCCCCTGTACGCACCGTGCTCCGCCACAGACCTTGGCTAACCTCGCTGGTGCCATGAGTCTAATACAAGATCTGTCTGGTCAGACAGGCACCAGCCATGACAGCACAGAGTTGGCACAGATGCGGAGGGCAATGGACACCATGGAGCAGATGCAGGCTGGAAGTATGTCTGCCACGGCTGGACACCAGCGAGTAGTGGCTGGGAACAGCAACACCCTGCAGTACTCCAACTTGCCATTGCTGCCACTGAGCCATCCCCAGATGCCTGCAGCGGGAACATCGACACACACAGCTCCGACCCCTGATGTGTCCGTGGCACACTGTGATGCTGCCCCATCACCTACGCAGTCTGATGTGTCAGGGGCACACAGCGATGCAACCATCACCCCGCCACACACACCGGACACACCGGACACAGAACCCGTATCAGGGGAGTGAGAAGGGGATGTGCACTACTGTGTGAGAAAGAAGGCAGTAGCATTCATCACCGCCATGTGGTCTGTCCCTGCCTGGTCATGACCTATGCATCATGCCCTGGGAAATACCTCCTACTGACCTCCGGAACACCCTGCAACATTCACCCGGACCCCGACATGGACTGCCATTTCTTCACCGCTGGCCAATCACACAGCAATCCTGCTGCGGACTGCACTCTCCCTCTTCCCAATCACTGTGCAATCCCCAAAGGACTCTGGTTGGCCCACCACTGGGCTTCCATGTGATGTGGGCTTGGATGGCCAGGTACAGCTCCAGCTCCATCAATCACCTGAATGTGAATAAAACATTCTAAATCACACAGATGTGTCATCACTATGTTCTCTCATGTATGGAAGTATGGCTGGATGTGGGGACGATGATTGCACATGAAGGCACACCCTGGTAACTGACATCTATGCGCATGTCTATCCCTGAGACACATGGCCAATTGGATGACTGTGAAGGTGAGTACTAGCTGTGTCCCCATTGCACATCAACAGCAATCTCACAACACCTCAATGTAGGCACACATCCATGTGTTGAATAGGGCCGTGTGTAGGAGTGACCAAAACGGTGGCAGGCCAGGAGTGGTATACCACACCACATGTGACAGCAGAACTTCACGTCGCATACCGACTTACACACATCTGTGTGGGCACATTCTGTTGTGATGTATGACATTGCTCCACATGGTCAGAGGTTGGACACCATACACACATAGCTGGAGTCATGTAAGTGCACATGTCGTCCAGCACCTATCCAAAAACAATGTCTGGCTCACAGAGGTGGAGCTTGCCAAAGGGACACACCCCCATTGCACATGCGTCAGTCAGTTCCTCCCTGTGTTGGGACGATGCTCATTGTGGCACACGAGTGGACAATCTAAACAACACACCTCACAGTAGACACCAGTGGAGTGGCATAGGCTTTATTGGCATGTGCGTCTCAGTACGGACGAGGCAACGGTCACAACAGGCAGGGACATGCTTAAGACACTTACACGCAGCATGGGTACATGTCGAGGTTCAGATAATGTTGGGGCTGAAATGGACAACATTCATCAAGGATGGCAACGCTCACAGCCCACCTTGCCTTTCTTGATGAGTCATGTGTTGTTTGGCGTCTGCACATTTCCCCGTGTGAGGGGGCACGACTCACTGCACGTGGGGACTGCATGGTGCTCTGGCTCCGGGGTGCGCCGATTGTCTGCTCTGCCGACAGTGATCAGGTGTGAGGGTCCGACAGGTTCACATGTCATGCTACATTGCCATGTGTGTGCTCTCACCCAGCAGTGTGTCCGAATTGGCAACATTGCCAGACGACGCTGTGTTGCTCCAACCATGGACCTGTGTCACCTCGCACAGGTGTGTGTACACACGCGTTATTCCACGCACATGCATCCAGAGACCGACCGAAGGCAGACGTGTTATCTGTTGTGGTGGGATATGTGAGCAATCCCCACGATGCAACAAGTTGTTGGGCCATGTGCTGTGGGTGGCAATCGGATGTGGCTGCAGGAACGTAGTTACTCGTCCATGAATGCCCGTGCAGCTTCATGTGCAATGTGTTCCAATAGTACGTCATTGTCGTGTTCAAGGAACACCAGGGTGAGCCATTCCATTAGGTGGTCCGGACAGGTGTGCTCAGCCCACGCCGTCTCACCGATCCGCAACACAGCCCAATAGGGGAGCACCTCGATGTGGTCACTGCACACGAGAAATTGTGCAATCTCCCATGCACAACTACCAATACATACGCAGTCAAGGCATCCCATGCACGGCTGTCTCGGTTACACTCCTGTTCGTGATCCAACAGGGGGCGCAGACACAAGTCATAGTCCAATTCATCAACAGTTGTGTTGGATAGGCAGACATCCATGGGACACTCGAATGTGCATGTTCGGCAGTGGAACCAGGGCTGGACGCAGGTGATGTGGGCAATGCGGAAGCTGAGCCTGTAACTGATCCGCAGCACTGCCAGTGGCAGTGCGCCCAGTAAATGCAGCATACGTGCACGGTACTGTTCCACGTGACGGGGGTTGTGCATGTGCCCGGTATGGCCTGCCATTGCGTTGGTGCGTCTCGTGAACAGGCACTCTTCTGGACTGCGGCAGTTGTGTGGAGGATATGCCACAGCTCTGAGTAATGATTCGAATGTGTGTGCAACGTTGTGGGTTATGGGTTGCTGTTTCCGTGAGTGTCAAGGGCATCCCATGCGGGGGTACCACAGGCAGGGGCTTCTGTGTGTGGGCTGTGGATGAGTCGGATGGTTCATTTGCGGAATGCGTGGTGTGGGAGTCGTCCCCATCTGCCATTGCATCTCTATCAGGGTGTTCCAGGCGCGTTCTGGACCAAGGTCAGAGGTGCAGGTGTCCTCCCGCCTTCTGCATTGGGACAATGGTGCTTTCATCCCTGATGTTTGTCTGACTACTACTTGCATTTTCGGAATGTGATGTGGCTTTGGCGCTGAGATTGGGACACGGCCTTGGGCTCATGGTGTACGGATGGCGATGCACACACACATATTGGCATGTGGAGCCAGGTGCCCAAGCGGCCTTGTGCTGCTTGTGCTATCTCACTCGGTCTCTCTCCCTTGCTCTCTCCCTCTCTTTCCTTTGTTGGGCGCATGGCACACCTTCTTCTCTTGGATTTGGTCTTCCAGGCTGTGTGCTACGGATTGTCCAGTGAGGAGCAGCTAGGACTCATCCTAAGGGTTGTTTCTGCTTTTGTTTGTATGGTGTTTTGTCTTGGTGATTGCATTGCTGTATGACTGATTCTCCATTTTCTGGCCACGCATGTATGTTTATTTTCCTGCTTGTGCGGCATCAGGCAAAATGTTTGTTTTGGGATTCGTGGTGTTGGTGTGCAATTTCTTAGTCCGGGGTTGGGGGTGGTCCCGGGGGGGAAGGGGGGGGGGTGTTGCTGGCCTGGGTGTGGTGTCGGTGGGTGTTGTGGCCCTCTTGGGTGTCCGGGCCGCATGATGGGTGGCTCCATTGCATCTGTTGCCCTTCGGATGTGGCCCTGGGCTGTGCTCCCTTTTGTGGTGCTGGCTGGCGTCCGACTTTACACCAGGTCGGAGCAGGTGTAGATTTCCTGGTGCTAACGCGCCTTATCGCCTGTTTTGTGTTTTTATCGCGGATGTGGCTGGTCGTTGTGAATGTTGAGGTGTGCTGTTGTCTCGGCTTTTGACACGGGAACGCCTACTCTGCATCTCATTAGCGATATTTGCGGGGGTCCTCTCTGGCGATGTTTTTTGCGGCTTTTATCGCGGGTAAACTGGTGCTGTGGGCTGTTTGCACCGGCTTGTGAATGGAGGGGGGGTAAATTTATCATGACTTTGGCTGCAATAAAGTGCCGTTAATTCGGCGATAGCTCCTTGTGAATATGCCCCTGAGTCTTTTAAAGACGTGTACAACTCAGTGGTTCACTTAAGCCTGCCTCGGGCACACTGTATTCCATGTCTCAAAAGTACCAGCATTGAAATACTTGACTCAAATCTAAAGGCAAAATGGACGTTTTCCCGTCGTTGCATTTCACATTTTATTTTGATATTAGCAGCTATCACCTCTCCTGAAATCGAAATTAAACTTGACGTGTATTTATTTGTATGAGATTCGGGATCTGAAGCAGAACTATCAGCACATCTTGTTAGCTGTAGCACAATGATTTTGAATGGTCGTAAAAATACCTATTCAACATTTAACACCTGACCCAGATGCAAAAGGCCAGATGGTTTCTACTTTTACTGTTGATCTATAGTGAGCGAGCCTTGGCCCCGGAAAGGCAGCTGTGACCTTACATTCGCAGTCGCAGCAAGGCATGATTTATGATATATCAGTTTAGCATACTACATGTGGCTGAGCCTGATTAGCAGGCCCCAGTCCTCTCTAGATTTCAGAAACAAAGGGTCCCAAACTAAAAGAATGTGAGACATTATGCAGATGATATATTTAACAGGCAAGAATTGTTATTTCACGATATTGACAGAAAAACGTTCTTCTCTTGGTTTTGACTGCGAAAAAATAAGTATATTCTTTAAAAAAACAAGAATTGTGAATTGGAGTGAGATGGTTAGATTCAAAATATGTGAATCGCTGTTTAAAAAAAATATATTTATGTAGCACATAATGGTTAATATGTTTTTAATAAAACGATTGGTGACAAACAGATTTTCTTTGGATGTCATTCAACATGATGAGGAGGGTCTTGAACGAATAAAACAGTCCTACCATGCAGTAAGATAAAGAGTAACGCTAAGTGGTACCTGCAATGTATTAAGAACATACGTGAGCCTGTTATCCTTGAAATGGTGTACAGGAAATATAGAATGTCTCTGCAAGGATGACATAAAAGGGAATCAAAATAATATTCACTCTTCTTTTTCTGTGAGGGCAGAGGAGGTCTGGTTAAATAAGTCATATGCAGTCGTATATTATGAACTACAAGTCATTACTTAGCTACGATTTTTTATTGAGGGAGGCAATGGAGATGGGTGACAAAAGTTGGAAGGTAATTGTCATGGAGGACAAATTGGATCTGTGCTGTCAATATTCATCCAGCAGCCCAAGTTCTATATGAGATTTTCAAGGTCGTTCCTAACAATCGCAAACACAAGCCATACATATGTTATTATCTAATGCAGGTACTGGTGTCCTATTTGCTGAAAAATGCAAAAATGCATTTAATGGGCTGTTTATTTCAAGGTGATGTTGATTTCACTTTGCACTGAATCAATTGAATGCAGTCATATGCAATTTGCTCTGTATACGCAAGCAATTCTTACACACAACCAGTCTTATTTAAGCGAGAGAGGGGCTCATTCATCTTTAGAAATAAAAGCACTGAGCCACAGCATTGGTCATTTGGTGAGCCACATTTTTTAAACATATGTGGCCTTCATTTGCTTTATCTGCTGGCTGCAATACCCGGCGAGAGGCAGTATACGTTTTGAAGAAGTCATGATCAACACATTAAAATCAAGAATATTTTGTCCGGCTCCCTTCATTTTCAATACAGAAACGTGTGATTGAAAATAATTTAAGCAACCATATGCATGCCAGCCTGCACTGAAGAATGTGTGACTGTTTTATTATGAAAACAATCATCATATTGAACTGTAGCTGTATATAGCTGCACACTGCATGGAATCCCCACCGTTAAGAACTGTGGGTTATTATTCATCTCCAGTGACTGACTACTGTTTTTCATTTGAATAGCATTTTTCTTTTTCGAATGAGACACATCTCATCATGGTACCTGGACAAAATCTTTCAGTTCTTGCATTTTCATCCGCTCTCTGTTTTCTCTTTTCTGATAGATGTCCAGCTAAGCAGTTATCATTTGGTAGGAAGCTTCAAAATGTGTTTCAACCACACAAAATGTCCACTTAGGACAAGACAATGAATTGAATTGCAACACTTAAGACCTTTTGTGAGGTGACATTAGGCTAGAGCATGTGTAATAATTCCCAACAAGACAGTACAATTTCAAAAATGTTGATGCAAATACGGTTACTATGAATTTATAAAAAGGTGTCCGACCTCTAGCTCGGTGTTTTCACATCAAGAGTCATTACATCGCAGGTAACTTTGACATAGTGAGTCCTTTACTTTACATGTAAGTAACTATTACAAAGTTTTAATATACCTAACTGTAAAAAATTGGGATACTGGCTGAGGTGGCAGGAACCCTTCTCAAGCAGCACCCACAATTCTTCTCAGAGTGAAGTCACTAGCAATCCATAAATTAACCTGTGCTCAACCCTCGGGTAGTTTGGCACAGAGCAGTTAGGATTAATTTAGAGGCAATGTGTAAAGTATTTGTGCAACACTGCAAACAGTAACACAGTGAAAACACATCACAAAAGGATCCCACACCAGTTTAGGAAAATAAAGCAAAATGAAATAAATAAAACAAGACCAACATGACAAAAATCCAACCAGTAGAACCGGAGGTATGAATTTTTAAAGATTTTAGCACAAATTGCACCAAAAAGCACAAAGCACCAACTCAGGATATCTGGTCATGATGGATTGGGTCAAAGTCACACTTTCAGACTGACCGGGATGGAGCGCAGGTTGGATACAGTCACCATCTTAGGCCTACTAAAGTTTGCCTTTTCAAAGTCCATGCCAAGGGTCCCGTTCGCATTGGAGGGGCAGCGAGGACCTGGAAGAGCATTGCGGGAGGCTGCTGGGGTAGCGCAAAGAGCGGGCAAGGTGTCGTGGGTATTACTGGAGCTTTGCATTACTGGTCCCCATGGCGGTTGATGCTGTAGTGCAAAAAGCTGGCCGAAGGTGCTTCGTGCTGAATTGTGTTGCGAGTGGCTAAGTCTTGGTGAGAACAGAGCAAACACAAGGAGATGAGTTCAGTCTTGATCCTGTCCCTCATGGGAACAGTCCTGCCCAAACTGCCAAGCCAGGTTTTCCTGGACTGGAAACAAGCATCCTGGGACCAGTTTCGGGGTAACAAATTAGGATGAACAAAGCAAACACAAGGAGATGATGAACGGAGCACTGAAACCTTTCAGAGACTCACTCCTTGTCCCAGATCTCAGGGGTGTTACCCCGAAACCGGTCCAGGATGCTTCTTTCAGCTCCAGGGATGACCTGCCATGAGGAACAGGGTCAAGACTGATTTGCATATGGCTGGGTCTGAACTGGGGTGGCGAAGTGAGATAAAGAACAATGATGGATTCAACCCAGATCTGTGACTGTGAGTGAGTGTCTGAAAAGTTTCAGCGCTCTTCCTATCATCTCCTTGTGTTTTCTTTGTTCGCCTTAATTTGGCATGGTATGCCCAGACGTGGGTCCCTTGCTCACTTTGCCACTGGATTCAAGCTAGCCTGGCTGATGAGGGGTGTTACCCCGAAACCGGTCCCAGTATGCTTGTTTCCGGTCCAGGGAAGACTTAGCTTGACAGTTCGGGCTGGACTGTTCCCAAGAGGAACAGGGTCAGGACTGATTCGCATATGATTGGGTCTGAACTGGGGTGGCGAAGTGAGCTAAAGAGCGATGAGGGATTGAACCCAATTCTGTGACTGGGGGTGAGTGTCTGAAAAGTTTCAGTGCTCCGTCCATCATCGCCTTGTGTTTGCTTGGTGAGAACAGGCCTGTTTGCAGTTGCAAAGAGCCTAAAAGCTTTATTTCAGCTCACTGAACCACACATTAAGGGTCCAGGACCTGAGGGGCATCACTTGGGGGTCAGTAAATCAATTTAGCTGGGTCAGGGGGATGTTGGGAAGCCTTTTATGTCCCTGAGGCTCACATCAGGAGGCCAGCAGACTAGCCCTTGTAGTCCCTCTTTTAGCCCTGGGTAGGCCAGGGCAGAGTTCAAGAAGTTCTGCTATGCAGAACTCGGTGAATTGACCAAAAAGCTCTGCTGGGCTACGCGGAGTTCTGCAAACGGTGGAGTGCGTTAGGCTATCAGGTTCGTGCTGATTTTTAGCGCCAGGTGTTTGTCCCAAGATGGAAAATCAGCACAAATGGCACCATGGGTGCTGCTTCTTTCTGCTGCTCGAGTAGATGTTCTACTTGAGTGGCAGCTTCTTAAAAGAAAACAGAAGGTTTTTCAGTGTGAGCGGTCGCGACCATCCGCTTATGTCCATGTTGAGAAATCTCGCTGGGAGGTGGTATAGCGTTAGATTTTCTTCGCTTGCCCACTTAACGTGGGCGAGCACGAGCGAGGAAAAAACTTTGCTGAGTGGAACTCTGCGTGCTCCGCAGAGCACGGAGTGCGGAAAACTCTGCAAACTCAGTGAACGGAGCAGAGTTCACCGCCCAGGCCTAGCCATGGGTTCAAGATGAGGTTACAGGTCTAGTTCTTCCTCCTCAGGCAAGGGGGCAGCAGGCAGCAGGTCAGCACAGCGGGGCAGCAATTCCTTCAGAGCAGCAGTCAAGCAGAGTGGCTGCACTTTCAGAAGCACAGCAGTCATTCTTCCTGGCAGAGTATCCACAGGTCCAAAAGTGGACTGAAGAGTTGGTGTCTGAGGTTCATTATTTATACCTGGTGTCCTTCTTCTGGAAGGTGGGAGAAGCTTCTAGAAATACCCTTTGAAGTCCTAAGCATCCTGCTTTCCCTGTGCTGGCTCCAGACTAACTACAAGGGGTATGCATCCTTTTGGGTGGAGGCAGGACACAGCCTGTGCAAGTAGGGCTGTGCTCATCCCCTCCATCCCATCCTGCCATTGATGGCCCACTCAGGCACACCTACGCTCTCTATTGTGTGTGGTTGTCTAGGAGGAATATACAAAGCCCAACTGTCAGCTACACCCATTCATGTGACCCAAAGACAGCCTACAGGCAATGAATGGCTAAGGCAGGAAAATGGCAACTTTCTAAAACTGCCATTTTCAAACTTGTAATGGAAAACCCGCCTTTACCACTAAAGAGGGTTTATCATTACAATTTCATAGACACCAAACATAACACAGCCACCTGCTTCCAAATGAAAATTATAGCCCACTAAATCTAATAAGGAATCCCCAATGTTATCCTATGGGAGGGGTAGTCCTTACAGTACTGAAAAACAAATGTAGGAGTCTTTCACAACCAGGACAAGTAAAACTTAAAAGTACATGTCCAACCTTTTAATTACACAGCACCCTGCCCTATTGGCTATCTAGGGCCTACCTTAGTGGTGATGTGTAAGTAATAAGAGGATGTAGCCTTACGGCTAGAGCGGTCGACGTCAAAGCTGGGGAACTGGGTTCGAGTCTCGGCAACGACGCTCAGCATCCTGTGATTCTGGGCAAATCACTTAATATACCTGTGCCTAACATAAATTAATATGTCCTTGTGTAACGAACTGCTGCTATGTAAAGCGCTCTGATACCCGATATCTTCGAGTCTAGTTCGCGCTATATAAAACTCTAAAAAAAATGTTTTTAAAATAAATAAAAGGGGAGTTTAAAGCTTGGCTGGAGGTTTCAATGCCAAGTCGACATGGCAGTTCAAAACTGCACTCAAGCGGCAGGCCTGGGACATGCTTTGAAGTGCTACTTAAGTTGGTGGCACAGCCGGTGCTGCAGTCCCACTAGTAGCATTTCATTTACAGGCCCTGGGCACATGTAGTTCCACTTTGTTAGGGACTTACAAGTAAATTAAATATGCCAATTGGGCATAAGCTAATGTTATGCACTGGTTAGCAGTGGTACAGTCCTAAGGCCAGCAAAAATTAATTCAGCAAAAAAGTACATAGCAGAAGCAAAGCATTTGGGGGTGACCCTGCAGAGAGTGTGTGTGTTTATATATATATATATATATATATATATATATATATATATATATATATTCCACACTCGTTGCTTGTGTTTTCCATGCCGCTGCTCCAGAACAGAGGGCGCGTCGTCGGTTACGGACTACCCAAGCACAGTCCGGTATGAATTCTCAATACCTCGTACACCAAGGATGACGACGCCTTGTTTTGAACAAAGTTGATTTATTTGTCGGCTGTCGTTGGGCATAAGCCAATGTTCTGCACTGGTTAGCAGTGGTACAGTCCTAAGGCCAGCAAAAATTAATTCAGCAAAAAAGTAGATAGCAGAAGCAAAGCATTTGGGGGTGACCCTGCAGAGAGTGTGTGTGTTTATATATATATATATAGTGTTTATTTCCTGGATGTAGAGGTATTCATCTCAAATGGCAAATTGAAAACCAAGCTCCATCGCAAGCCCACGGCTGGGAATGCTGTGCTTCATGCCAGCAGCTCCCATCCGCAACATCTCATTCAGAGCATTCCCTACGGGGAAATGTTCCGCTTGAAGAGGATTTGCAGTTGCGAAAATGATTTAAAATCAGCCCAAGCAAGCAGTAAAAAGAGATTTTTAGAGAGGGGCTATAGCAAAAAAATATGTGGAGGCAGCCATTACCAAAAGTAACAATATTTCGAGGGAACTACTTCTACAGAAAAAGAATAGGGATTACATTTTTAATGGTAAGGAAGTAGAGCCTTTTAGATTTATCCTTCAGTACAATAGACAGGAGAAGGCCAGAAGAAAAATAATAAGGAAAAATTGGCCTCTTGTACTGGGGGATCCTATCATCGGCCATCTTTTACCAAATAGACCAGCCATCACTTATAGCAGAGCTCCTTCGATGAAGGACACCCTGGTACAAAATGATCCAGGTAGCCAGCCGAAGGGCAACTGGCTGAGCCAAAGAAAAGGCTTCTTTAGATGTAAGGTATGTAAGGCCTGTCAGCACGGGGTTAATACAACCACCTACAAAACTCCATTCAGTGCACAGGACATTACCATACAAAAATCCCTTACTTGCAAATCGGACCATGTGGTGTACGTGTTGGAGTGCCCCTGCAAATTAAGATATGTTGGGAGCACAATTTTGCAGGGGCACAAAAGGGTGCTCCAACACTTGCGGGCCATCAAAAATAATGACCAATCTTATACGGTGGCCCGGCATTTTAATGAAATTCATGAGCGCGATTGTAAGGATCTCAAATATTTTTTAATAGACAGTGTTCCCCCGAATAAAAGAGGTGGGGACAGAGTAAAAGCCCTTAGAAAATTGGAGATGCAATACATTCTAAATTTGGATACCAAGCATCCGATGGGGCTTAATGCTACTGATGAATTGCACACCTGTTTGTAAGTTGGGAAATTTCTACATCTAGTTAGTTTGTTAATATGGGGAGAGCTATCTTATAACAGCAAAGATTTGCACAATATTAGTCACAACTTTAATGAATTACCATCAAGGTCAACAATAATCTGCCGCAAGTCTCCCTCTTTTTAACATATACACGGGTAGTGAGGGTTTTACACTAATTTAAATTATTTTAGCTTTTTTTCACAGGATGTCTTATGTTTTTAACATAGGGTATAAGCTTGCACATTTTTTTGCACTTTAAGATTGCACCTTGCACTTTCTAGATATAAGGTCCTCTAAAAAGAAGAACAAAATTGCCAGTGGCAAGGGAGCCAATTGTATTTGTTCTTGATAAATGTCCAACGCAAAAATGCATTTAAAAAATGATTAATGGGTATTGATACCGGGATGTCCAACAAAAATGGTGATTGGCAGAGGAACTATATTGCACTGATTAGATGATTTTTAAACTTGTTTTTAAAAAGATTTTGATAATGTATTTATTTATTAAGTAAATGAGGATATAAATTATCGAACAAGTTAACCTAGGCACATTTCAATGATATTAGGCGGTACGATTTTTCCAATTTGTGATTATCGTAATGAATTGTGTTAAAATTCAAGTGCTGGGCGGTATTCATACCATTATTCTGTAATACAAACATCATCTATCAGAGAACTGATATTTTGTAACTAACATGAGCCACTTTTTGTAACATTCATATATT
Source organism: Calotriton arnoldi (assembly GCA_963921515.1). Taxonomy (NCBI): domain Eukaryota; kingdom Metazoa; phylum Chordata; class Amphibia; order Caudata; family Salamandridae; genus Calotriton; species Calotriton arnoldi. Next base: position 4,969,960 of record CAWUFW010000205.1, read on the forward strand.
TATATATTTATTCATCTGTCATTTGTCTCTATGTATGGACCTTATATATCGTTTTAATGCACTGTCACTTTAAGCATTGAGAAAAAAAGCTCTCGAAAAAATGGTTTAAAATGCATCTCCTCCTTGATGTGCGTGTCATGTGATCAAGACACCAGGGAGTGTCGAAACGCGTCAAGGCTGCTGTGGTTGCTGCGAGAGCCGAATAAACATTGAAACTGCACTACTTGGATCCGTGCTTCACTTTCTGGGCAAGGGAAGTTCATGGTGAAGTGTGCCGCATATATATATATATATATATATATATATATATATATATTCGCTTAAAAAACCATAGGTTTCAGGGATGTTATAGTTAGAATTTAGCATTTAAAAACCAGTGAAATTCGGCCGTTATAGTTAGTTGAGCTAACTATAACTCGCGGCCCCGCAATGCACTGCTGATGACGTCACATATTACATCATTCATGACATGGTCAGTGACATCACTGATGACATCACTGATGACATCTCAAATGACATCACTGATGACATCATTCAGTGACTGTGTGTTCCTGTAAATTTTTAATATGTTTCATATATATATATATAAATGCCAAGGTGTATTGAAGAATGAGTGGGTGTATAAGTGTTATATGGAGAGAGAGAGAGTGAGATTGAGAGAGTGATCGAGACTACAAACTGGGTAACTGTACTGTGAAATATGAGCTTATATTGCAACCAAGTGGTTCTAGTGTATATAGGACTATATTACACACGTTACTTGTTACACATTTTTAATATTACATAATTTATAAATCGATTATTGTGCTCTTCAGAAAGATTTTGAGTGCCTTTTATTAAATATTCACTGTTTCCCTGTGACTGCAAATGTGTGTGTTTTTGGGGAGGTGGTAATATTTAAAATGTGTTTTATTTAACCCTGTTTATTAACATAAGTCACATTTTAAATTCACAGAGCCTTCTAAAGAAGTAAAAAAAGAATCCAAAATGTGCTTTTATTTTGTAGTTCATTGAAACTATAGAGCAGGTTTAACAAGACATTTATAAAGAAATAAAATATGCAGTGTTAGGACAGTGTAACTATTACTGACATGATTCTGCATTTACAATTTTAATTTTCCCGCACTGAGGAGGATTCATTGGTAGCTGCTTGGTTCACGTATGGGCTAGCAAAGGTCAGTTTGTCTAGTCTGTTAAATAATGCTCTGAGAAAAGCACTGTCAGTGGGAAAGCAATTTTTCACAAGCACTGAAAACAACGAAATGCTATGTTAGCTATACATTAAACATTTTTATTTGTTTAGGGCTGCTAAATGTCCTGCAAATGAAATCAGTACATAAAATAATTCACACTTAAGACCCCTGATAGTTATAGTTACCTTATGGCATCAGTTATAATTACTAGAGATAACTATAATTGGTGAATTTCAGTGATTGTTTGAGTTTAAAACATTACATTGACACTGACATTTTCACCTAACTATAATGTCATTTTAACGTTTGTTTTTGCCAGTGAATATCTAGGGCTTTTTTAAATACATAGTGATATTTTATTACCATACTTAAAGCCAACTCCTAGTGGGCAACCAACCCTCCATCATACTCAGTCATTGGCCGTGTGCAGCATGGGGATGACCGCACTTATGCAAACCCCATTCCCCATCCTAATTTGTTAAAAAGAGGAAAGGGTGCTGCCTTCCCTCCCTTAGCCACTATGGGTCCCAGCGACTCCATCCCCGATGCTGCATTCTCTTTTATTAAGGGAAGGGGAGTGCACAGCCCCCCTGCCTGACTCTTTATGGCCCTGGGATCCCACTCCCCAGAGCGTTTTTTTTTTTAAGTGGAGGATGGTGCTTGACCCCTTCCCCGAACCCTCCTGGGGCCCGCGGGACCCCATCCCTCAGGGCAAGTTTTTTCCTAAGGGGAGGGGAGCATGTGGCCCCCCTCTCCAGGCCTTTATGCCCTCCATGGATCACATCCCAAAGTATATATTTAGAGTGAATGGGCACACAATCACCCTCCCTGAGCCACTATGGACATGGCAAGTCCATCCCCAGAGCCTCCCTTTTTCAATCGGGTGCATGGGAACACCTTGCCCAAGCCACAATGGGCCCAGCGGCCTTCTTTTTTTTTCAAAGTGGAGGGGGCACACAACCTCCATTCTGGCATCTGGAGTGGCCCCGGGGACCCCATCCACTGGGGCTTTATGTGCTCCTGAGTGGGCTCCCCGGGACACAATGTTTGAGCCAGGTCCGGTAAATGAGGTCCCCGGTACCTTTAAGGATTGAAGAGGGGGGTCACGTGCAACTCTCTTATACTTAAATGATCACCCCGGGGATGTAATCGTCAAGGCCCATTCGTGGCTCAGTAGTCGGTCACAGCCCCCTCACCTATACAGGCTCAGAAAGGGGGGCCCATCTGCTTTTAATTTCACTGCAGCCCTTGGCCACAATTTACTTTTTTTAAATGCCATGATCCCGCAGGTGATCACATAATGTTTAAAAAACGTATTTTTGCTCTACAGGGCCTGGGGAGCAGAGTTCCCTACCCTGCCCCCTTATATAGTTTTTTAAATATAAATTCAGGACATGAAACTGAACCCGCGAGTCCTGTAATGGCTGCCTGCAAGGCTTTTCTTCATGTTGCAGGAAGCCAATCGGAGTGCTCGCTTCTGCTTGAGCATGTCTCCAGTGGCCCAAAGGGAAAAAAACCCTTGACAAATCAGAACACTCTATTTTTTAAAAGTGGGTTTGAGGGACTCTCACAAGAGTCCCTTGAACCCAACCATCCAGATATACAAATATATTTGTACCTTAATATTTCAACAACTACTGAATGGATTTACACCAAATCACAGAAGCATGCCTTCTGGACCAAGATCAAGCTTCCTGCCAAATTTGGCGCAATTCCATTCAGCAGTTGATCCGATTGTGCTGCTTAAATAAATGTATGGGAAATGCTTAATTTTGGCCCCTTCCCTTTTCTTGGACCCCACTGGACAGATCACCCTAAAACTTTCCATACCTGAACTAGGTAAAACAGAGTATTGTTTTGGAATGTTTCATGAAGATTCATCAAACAGGGGCAAAGGTATTAACAAAACAATAAAGGCATTTCCTTTGTTAATAATGACCTAACAATAACTACACAGTGGTGACCACTGCTGGGTAATACATATTTGAAAGTGGATTCAAAGCTCACCTTATACCTTATTCGTCTACTGAACATGACAGCGGTGTACAAGTACTACATCACAAGATGTAGAAACAGCTGTTTAATTCAGAGAAGCATATGTAGAATACCCCATTATTAACATGTGACAGTATGCAAAATGAATTCTAAAACTAGGCCAGAAACATACTGAAAATCAAATAAATATATAAACAGCTCAAGAGTTTAACTTCTTGTGATCTGTATGAGGAGTAGATTAGGTGACAAAGGAAAATACAAACTCAAAGTGGCTCAATTCACCCATGCTTCATAGCACATTCCTTTGAAAATTCATAATCAAACAGTGCATGTATAAACAAAGCAAGTATAAGATATGTCACAGATTCCTGTCTATCACTATATTAGTAAATAGGGATTTGCATCAAAACCATGGCTGTTTACATCTAAATGTCTATGCACAACTCATGAAATGACCCCTTGACACAAAACAATGCAAAGTTTTTCATACTACTGCTTTGTATTATTTCGGGCAACCTTGCCATATTAATCTTGACTTGCGTTGGAAAATGGACAGAGGCAGAATATTTTGCACCTCATTTGTGTTATTGAAGTAAGACAAACACTGCACATAGTAAATTTGGGCTCATGTTTCTACTGTGCACAATAGGGTGTCAAAGAACATATATTTAGCTCTTAAAAATATACTAACAGTGTAGAACATTGCAATGATAAGAGCTTTAACGAATACAATAGAGTTACAGCACGCCATAAGAGTGGTATAGACATGCTTCATTCAACATTACAATGTCCTAATCCACAGCCTCTACCTCCTTCTTTCCCTCTCTAGGACCTTTCTACCTCCATCATCTATTACTTTGAGTCACTGGAGCTTCAGAAGGAGAGGGGGGATTTCGCTCAGCTCCTATCTCCTTCAAATCGATAAAATGATGAAAATCAGTTGAACAATACTGAAGGGGCTGACCATGCCCACTTCCACAACTATTGCTGTGTGTATGTGCCCAAGGTGAAAGGGGCTAACTGTGCCCACTTTCACTAATCTTGCTCTGTGTGTGTGAGTGCACAACCTTATAATTGCCAAGCACACACAACAAAACCTGTGAAGCACACTCAAGCCTAGGAGGCAAGAGGGGTTGTAAATCTCATGTCTCCGAGGAGCCTGATTTTTTTAAACAGAACATTCCATCCTTATTTGGTGAAATGTTTTAATAGCCATATACCTTGTCGTAGGAGGCTATACTGGGCATTAAAGGCCCACTCACGTGTTAGAGGCCCTTGTCTTTGGCTCAAGATTATAACACAGGAGTAGGCCTTTAATGGCTTGTATAGCCTAGTGTGGCAGACTGTAAATCTCTGTTGGGACATTCTGTCAGCTTGGGGCAGAATTTCAAATAGTGTTATTACCTGCTGTAGCTGGCTTATGCAGCAATTAAAGTTTCACTCCCATGTTATAGCCTTCGCTTTTCACTTTGCCCTATAACAATAGAGTGGGCCTTTAATGACCATTATAGCCTACGATGGCATGTTATACGGGTTTATTAAGATTAAGAGACAGACATGTCAAAGAACATAATTGTTTTTCCTGTAATTTAACCAGAAAAGGTGGTTCTAAATAGTACCCAGAAAGTTTTTGTCTTTTCTTTCTTTTGGGGAAGAGGACATGGGAAGAAAATTTGGAACTCTGAACTTGGAGCAAAAATATATACAGATATGTATTTTCAATATATGACCTGATGGGTATCCATCATGCCAATGGTGGCAAATCAGATATCGATGTCAGTTTTCCACAGACTGTATGGTGTCATGAGGCATAATGGCACAGGGGAACTTATGGAACTAAAGTGGCAGAAGAAGTAGATGGCCCAGATTCTTCTTCCTAATTATGCTTGGCAGGATAAACAGGTTACTGTGCCATGCTTTCATACGTTTATTCATTCCCCTGGTCCCAAAACTGTACTTCTTGCCAGTATCTAAGCTAAAATCCTGGTTGCAAAGCTTGCAGATATCTTTTTTCGCCTTGAGGAATTTACACAAAAAAATGCCTGACCACAGACTGAAGACTGAACCTGGTTTCTTCCATCTGTTACTCCACATCTTGAGGTTTCTGGTCTGGTGGTTTCTCTCCTCAAGAAGCCATTTCTGAGTGAAATTCCCCAAAATTAAACATATTAGGAATAAATTAAGCACTGGTCTGTACTCAAAGAAAAACAGATCCAAAATGACTGCCAATAGGGAGGGTGTTGTTCAAAGTACAAGAATATAGAAAAGAGAACCAAAGAGAACCAATGATAAGTGACTTTACTAAAAAACATCACTACCACAGGACCCATTCTTGGGCACTGCAATACCACCATAACTTAAAATGTATAAATTTAAGTAAAATATACAAGGCATCATGCTTATTTGTGCCTGTGAGGAAACCCCTAGGCTCAAACTGTAAATAAAATGATCCCTTGATAGGAAACATGACTTTTTAAAAAATACAAAGGCTCTCCGTCATTGGCTCTATGGGTTCTGCTGGAGTGCACAGTAGCAGATAAAGGTAAAAAACAGAGGCAGCCTTTTTTTGGCTAGAAAGTCAATAGTGGTGATAAGAAGCCCACAGCCTATGGAAATAAATAGGAAAACAGAGCCTTAATGCGGTTTGTCATTGCTCTTTCACAGAGGCATCTGGAAAAAATACGAATCCACATCAATAAGCTGCAAAACACTTAGGAGAACCAGCCATCAATCAGTACAAGCAATGGGATTATGGTAACAACACTATCACAGGATAATGATTTATATCTATGTGGTCCCTACAACATCCACAGTACCACGATCCATTAGGCCCGAAAAGGAGTCAGTCATGTGGAAGCTTTTTAGCCTTCACCCACGGCAAAAGAATTTTAAATACACATTGCACAATGAAGAGCTTCATTTCGATCATTCTGGGCACTACTCCATGGGTAACTTTGCAATGTGGAAGCATCTAAGATCGCAGCAACTCAATGAATTGCCCTTACCTAATTAGAGAGAAAACATATACAAGGTGAACAAGAAATACAAAGAGCACATGCTCAGGTACTGTAAAGCCAACAGAAGGAAGAAGATTGCAATATGCAGTATTCACCACATACTGCAATGAATGTCACCAGGTGGTCTCTTGAGGTGAGGTCAACTGGAGAGTTTTCATCAAAGTGATGGACACACACTTAAGAGGCCACCATATAAATTTGCACAAAAATCATAACTACAAAAAAGTTAAAAAATCTATTAAAATATTGAAAACAGAAAAGAAAAACAGATAAACATTGTTTAAAAAAATCAAAAAAGAAAAAACTTACAAATGGTAAATGAAAATTAAAAAAAACATACAAAGATCTGCATAAAATGTATTCTTCTTCATACAGCTAATGGTGCTGTGCAGAAGGGGTAGGATTGATTGCCTGAAATGTTAGAGAGTGCAGGCTTGGCTCTGTTTGTTAAGCTCACTGCACACAGATGTGTGTTGTGCAACATGGTAGTAACCTAGCCTACACACTTATATACATAGAAAAATCTGTATAAAAAAACTGAAATTCAATGAGAAAACCAAATGTTAAAGTGATGTTATAGTTGATTATGGAAAAAAGACCTTAACCTCCCTAAAGAAAATGCCAGAAATTCATTGAAAAAAAAAAAAAGTTAAAGTAACATTATAGTTAGACGGAAAGAAAATCTTAACTAACCTCAAATAACCCTTAAAGTGGCAGAAAAAACAAAGGTTAAAGTGACATTATTGTTAGGTGATGAAGTTACAAAAATCTTAATGTTTAAAAAATGAAAAAACACTGATATTCGCCAGTTATAGTTCAGCGTCCTAACTATAACTTGTGCCAAATAGAGCACTGCTTATGATCTCACATATTACATCACTGATGCCATGCCAAATGACATCATTGATGACATTACTGATTACATCTTAAATAACCCAATTCAGAACGTAATTGATAATATCATTGATTATATAACTGATGACATCATCAAAAGACTGACAGCTAGCTATACGCTCTTTGGACTAAAGGTAATCAGCAGGCTACATCTAGTCCCAATTTTCTATTACCTCTCCAGTGCTAATGGGTGAACACTTTTGCATCATGCAAGACATGAAGCATATCTGTCAAATGACCCATATTTAGTAGATTTTAGGCTCTTTTTTTACTGGTATACAGGTGTGTAAAAAAAACAATGGCTCTGTATACATTAATTCAATTAGCAACTTATTATGCCTTGAATATCCTCTAAAAAAAGTGTTTGGGCATTATTTACCATAATGAGATGTGCCTCTTGAAGATCTCATCTGACGTATAATTGTAAGTCAACAGCTTCACATCTATACATTAGTCACTAATAAAGAATCTACAGCCAGGCTTTATAGACAACACTATGCATACTCTGGAAATGAGCAGGATGACATAGAGCATCAGAACAAATCTTACAATCATACTGTAACTTTAATTGCATGTAAGCGGGTTACCCATACATTATACATTCCTCAACAATGCATTAAAGCTCAAAATTGTCACTGAACTTCTGGGAATACATTTTTAAATCTCCATTTTATATTGAAATTGTCTCTAGCATTGCATGACAATTCTTTAACACCAGCCTGTGCCCAAAAATCGACAAGTGCTTGATGTAAAGAGAAGTTTTAGATTCAAGTACATTTTCTTGGCAAACGGCATTTGACTTAATTCACAACCTATTTGAAATGTACATCTGCAACTTACACTAATTGTGCTCAGTCTCTACCTTGTTTAAATGAAGCATAGTTTGCACTTCAAACTTTACTGATTGCTAAAGAATGCACCATATGTCTTGTGCCATACGTGCACATATAGTCAAACTATGCTGAATGGGATTATAGCCTTTTAACGAATCTTTTTTTTTTTTTTAAATAAATGAATGGTTTATAGATTAATTTGATGAGCAGTAGTTTGGATGATATCATCAGAGTTGTCATCAATAATGTCATATAACATGTTCGTAGGGATTTAACATGTCACAAAAACATCATGTTTAAAAACCAATAAACTACTGAAATTCACCAGTTATAATTTTCTGAGCGTACTATAACTTGATCATCCACCATGAATTGCTTTTGACCTCACATATCACATCACAGAAGAAGCACTAAATGACATCACTGATGAAATCTCAAATTACATCATTGATTACATCACTGATGATATCTTACAGTAGTTGTGACACTGTCCTATAGCGCTTGTGACCTTGAAGTAATTCAAAACACACACCTGTAGACAATTTTCTATTCAGCTTAATAGAATTATCCTCCTAAAGACTTCACATGACACGCAATTTTAAGTTGAGAGGTTGACAAGTATACATTTGCCAATGTAAAGACAAATTCTGTCAGGCCTTATGGATAACTTGCTCCAATTTAGTAAAATGCACAACACATATTCCTGATATGGGCATAATGCCATACAAACTTAAAGGCATGCTTACAACACAAGTATGAGGTAAACCACCTCTAAGATAGACTCCGCTATAATCTACATCATTCAATAATCTGCAATGCCTGAAAAACTTTAGTGAAGCTGTAGAAATAAACATTCACAGCTTATAAAATGTCTCTATCTCATTTGTTGGGATGGAAAAACCCACTGCATGGTGACCGAAGTGTACTCCTGCGCTGAATGCCCCAACTACAATGTTATATGGAGCCTTGCTATGATTTTTGGTCATGGATCATGCATGGTTCCATGAACTAGGCCTTTCTCATGGATTGCACAAGAGCTACTCTCGTAGTGGCAAAGGGCTAATGCCTTTAATAACAGTTAGTCTACACAGGAGTGGTGATAGCGGCATACCCTTTTTGAAACAGCGATCAGTAGAGTGAACAGGCCCTTTTACCTGTGCCACTGGAGTGGGGCCTGTAAACATACACTGCTGTGTACTTAACTTGCCCTTGGCCCACACATGTTAGTATGTAGCACTGTGCAGAGTGAGTGTGTTTGCATATGTGTGCTGCAATCTAATGCCTGAATGTGGGACAGTAAATGGAGGGCTGTGGGTTTCATGGTGGAAACCCAAAGCCTTGAGAAGGAATATGGAGGTGGAGGAGCCATCCCAGACAGGTTTGTGAATTGCCTGCTTTGCCGAGAGCTGTGTGGGACACACACACACACACAGACACTGGAGGAAAAGTGTGCCAGCCCTTTTATGCAGTTCAAAGGAGCTCTTTGATTCTGGAAAGTTCACTTGTTGATGGGGCACAAGCACACTGTCAGAGAGATGATGGGGCTGATAAGGGAAACTGCAGAAACAGGGAATCATAAAGAGCAGGGATGGGGTCTTTGTGACCCTTTGTTAGGCATATATCATTGATGTTTGCATTCAGGTGTAATTCTCTAGTCACACAGAGGGCCTGTGCTGTGGAGTGATCAAGATTTGATTCACTTGTGCTGTGACAGACTGCTCCCTGGACAAGGGGGGCGGGAGGGGGGGTACAGAAGTGAGCACCTAAAAGGAGGCAACACCCACAACACAAATTTCAAAAACGGAAACACTAAATCACATCCGTGTTTGGAAATGGATTATAAAAATGGGAATTTGAGTCTCCCACATTGTCAAACTGTAGATGTACATCAGCATGGAGAAGCTCAGCACGACTTCTCCCTGCTGTGAGCGAGACTGGGGACCAAGGTCTGCAAGTCTTCATGCTGCAATCATGTGACTGAACCAGAAACCACCCGCCATATTGGAGGAATCAGTTGTGAGCTTCCAAAGAACAGTGGAGCAATCTTAACATTGGCAAAATGTGTTCATATGTGCAGATTTAAAACTTGAGCCACACCAAGGATACAGAAATGTAGTTCCCTATTTAACTTCAGATTTCTCAATTCATAATAGAATTAAAAAATTGTATCTGAAATGAACATATCGGAAATATATTGCCTATTTCAGACAGAAAAATAGTAACTCACTTGAAGGTGAGTAGCAGCAGTATGCTGGTGACAACAGCTGTAGGTGTCTCAAGTTAACGTTAAAAATACTTTATAGTCTAGCTTTATCCAAATGACCTCTTTCATGATCATTGGTTCCTCTTGGGTATGTGAATATTTTAACAACTGGAATGTAAGTAAATTGTCCGTAATTATTTGTCGCTGTTTATACCAATGTAACGCAATACTTGCAAAATGTACTAAACTGAAAAGGGGAATAATTGAGTTTTTCCCGCAGAATCTAGAAACAGTTGAAATAAACCGTTGCTCTTAAGCACTCAGCGATAGACTACAACATTTCTGTTCCAAAAGTTTACCCCTGAAATACAATTATTAGCAAAGGTAACTTTTCACTGTTGGAATAAGCTTTATTTTTCGAAAGTATCCTGTAAATCTTTCCCTGCTTTTCTATAGTACTAGAAGGATAGAAAAGAAGAAACGCAAGCCACACTGATGTTTCAAATCTTAAAGATTGCTCAGTATGGAGTCTTGGTTTGTGACAAAATCTTCAGTATAAAAGACTCTGCTAGTTAACCAGATAAAGCTACATGTGAAAAGGCACTGATGCGAGACTACATGCTGTACCACCGGCTCTTGGATGTATCACATCTAGCTAGATATGAAATAAGCGAATTTCGTTTTTTAGTTATCTTTTTCACTTCACTGACATGTACGAAGATGAGAAGAAGTGAAACTTGTTAAATTGTAGTTTTTTTAAACATTTATAACATTATAGAAATTACATTAATGTAAGTGGTACAGCTTATTATTACAAATGCTCTTTACTGAAATAAATAAATGGAGCAGATTAAATTCCTAGTTGACCTTGTGGATCGTATTCCACACAGTGTACCATGCACAAAGGACGCTCAGTGCCGTCAGCGGCACCCTGCTAGCTCTTTGGTATCACAAGGACAGACCGACAGCCTTTTTTCTTCCAGGACGAATGTATTAACAATTGAAAGTTGTCCAGTTTACATAGGAGTGCCCCTATGCGAAACAGGAAATTTCCAATTTTGCCCTGTGTACACTCGGTTCAAGGACACACATGAGATGCATCTATCAGGCAAGAGAAGAACAGAATGTCTACCTCTCACCATTGGTCTCAGGTATCTACCCATAGAGGGCTCAGTCATACAGTGGAACCCCAACGAGTAAGTGAACACCTACTGAAGCCAGACTAGAAACGGAAATGCTAGTCTATGTTGTTTGTGCATCACATGTGCGCTCAGCATAACCTCACATGCCATTCCTGGAATTAAACACTGCTGTCCACAAAAGAGCAAACCCACAAACAGCAGTGTCACACAAAGTGTCATTTAACAACATTTCTGTGTGCCGTGTGTGTTTATCTGAGAAGGCATACCCTGTAACACTGCACAGCTGACCTCTGTACACTTTACCAAAACATCACACCAAGCTAGTCTGCGCGTTTGGTACAGGCACTCCGTGCTTGGCATAGTTTTGCATCACATGGCCACATGTAATATTAAACGGATCTTTGCAGTTTCAATTTTAAAGTCTGTGTGCATCTGTAAAACCTCAATAAACAAATTATTACCTGAATAAATCCTTTACGCTTCCACCTCAGTGGTTTCAACGAGGTGGTCTAGATTTTTGTGTACTCTAAGCGTGCACTAGGATTGATGGCTCCAAAGCAGAAATAGTGAAGAATAGCTGTTTAAGTGCCCAAGTGGTCTATATAAAGATGAGTGGTGTTCTAAGTGGTTCGGGCATTCCCTATAAGTTTAACTAATTCAATATTAGCAAAAGCAGAGTGGTTATAAATGACTTCAACATTTGGAAATCACTTAAAAGCTAGCAATACTTTCTACTCAGAATGTGTGTGTCTAAAATGCATTTTTCCCAAGCTATAACACAGATCCAGAATACCATTTATGCACCGTGTAAATTTAAAGGCTAAGTGCATATATAGTCCACAAGGAAGGACAACTGCAATTAATTTTTATTTCTCAAATTATTTTTGTGATTTTGTTTGAAATTGCTAGATGGGTAATTTAGACCTTTGGGATAAAAACGGATGAAAAAATACTCAAACACAAATAACATTTGCACCCTGAGTCATATTTGTTTTTGCATCCTACAAGTATTTATGCACAAAAAGAGACGGAATTATGGTGCACGAGGATATTCACATTTATTTATTACCACTTGTGCTGAGGTTTGCATGAGTAGTTACAACCAGGGAAAGCTTGGTTCCGTAATTTAAATTAGATTCATATTATTAGTCTGTGCTGGTGTTCACCAGCATTTGCTGCACACTGTGCATACTGAAATCGAACGATACAACCTATCACAAAAATAATCTGAAATAATCTGCTTTTTCCAGCACAGGCACCAACTCATGAAGTTTGCACTATTAATGAAGAGACAATGCAGAAGTAAAAGATGGAGCAGGAGTTTCAAACAACAGCTCTTTCATTTCAGGTACACTGACCTTAAATTAGTTGGAATTAAACCGTAAAATTGATAATGGAAAGACAGCAAGCTTAAACTGGCAAAAAAATGGCTTGGTTTTCATCAGTCAAGTGAATATATAACGGAAACCTATCAGGCATACATTCATTTGTTGCTGTCTAATTATTTACCACTACCGCAATCAGTTACAAAGAAGTAAACATACAAGGGGTCGTGAGTGGGTGGCTTTTAGGAGATTTATACAAGCAAAGGACGGGAGAAAATCCCCTTCCATGATAACAAAGGGGACAAACCACCGGCAAGTTTTATGGGGGTGTAAACAAAGGGCTTTCTCCACGGGGAAAAGTTTTAATCTGGAAGAAAAAAAGGAAAAAAAAAAAATCTGCAATTGCACAGGAAAGATTCCTTACTGCAACGTGGAATAGTACAATGGGTGCATTTCCATAATTGGGAAATATCAACATGTAAACATGTCACATGACACATCCATTAGCATGCTTGGAAATCAGCTACTGGCATAGCTTACCAGTCACATTACTTGCATTCTCTGTGAACTGCAAAAGGTAGCAAATGTGCCATTCATGGGAGCACTGTTTTGAGTGCAGATTTGGTACTTTTTGAGGGATTTGAGCCCAAAAAGTACAAGAGATAGGAGCTTGAACTGAAAATGTTTTATTAGTAGAAATTCTGATACAGGGTCACTAAGTAACAATGGCATTCCCCCTGTCTGAAAAAATACAGTAGCATCAGCTAAAGAATTTCTGAAAAAACACTCAGGGGCATAATCACAATGAAGTGACGGAGCGCAGCATTAGCCTTGTTGGTTTAACGACGCGCTCCATCACTTCAGAAACGCAGGGCTGCACCATATTTACAAGAATAGGGTGCAGCCCTGCGTTTCACGCTGCGCTGCCGCTAATTGCAGCTGCCTAGCACCAATGCAGGCACTCTTGTACCATTGTGCATGGGTGCCTGGTTCCAGGGAAAGATTGTTTATGGGCAGAAGATGTCCCTTCCTGCACATAAACAATCACCAATGGCGTTTTCTAACTTCTATGTGTGCTGCAGAATGCAGCACTCATAGAAGCTGCAGCGCACCTTTTTTTTAAAGATTGTTTATGTGCAGGAAGGGACACCATCCTGAACATAAACAATCAATGGCATTTTGCTGTTTCTGTGTGTGCTGCATAATGCAGCACACATAGAAATGGCAAAAATGAGGAGAAATAAAGCATTTCTCCCCATTTCATCAAGGTAAGACCAGGTTTTTTTTATCTTAATTTTGGTGCTGCCCCATATCTACTCCACCCTTGTAAATATGGGGCAGCATCACAATCAATGGGTGTTGCGGTGGAATGCCCACCACAACAGCCATTGCCCTTCTCTTTCATGCTATACTTAGCGTGAAAGCGTGCCTTATTTACAAGGCAGTGATAAGCCACGTTAAGTGGCTTAACGCTGCTTTGTAAATAAGGCGAAGCCCGTATTGCCACCACAAAGTCACTAAAAGTGACATTCTGATGGTGATAGGGGCTTGTAAATATGCTGCTCAATGTTCTCAATAGTTTATCCCATTAGTACACTTCTGTTTTTGAAACATTGAGATTAATACAGCTGGAATAAAGTGGGAACACTTGCATAAAGGAAGGAAAGTTCTGGAATGGTAGGGGAGATAAACTAAGTGAAACTTGAGTATGGCTATGCAATAATCTGAAAACTCCAGGTTTATGAGGGGGTTTTGGGCATCTGTATTAAGTAGAGAGTACTAAGTAGTGAAGGTAGGTGGGTGGGATTAGCAGACTGTGAGCAATAGGTGGTCTCTCTTGATTTCTTTGGATATGCAATCTGAGGACTCAAGTTTACTCCAATTCTCAGTCATAGAATTTTATAAATAGATTAGGATTATAATGTTTCCTTAAAAGTAAGTAGTTCTGTTGCTTGAATGTGAATTTTCCTTGAAAAATAAGACAAAAGGCATTTGGCAAAACAGGGACAGTTTGTTTAATTAAACACAGTGGCTGGGAGAGCAGGCAACGGAGTCGGGGTCTAAAGACTGTCTCAAGCACATTGGTTTCAGCCATCATTTTATACATTACATGAGGCGTCATAAAGTAATTTGTACACTCCTTTGGAGACAGAAATCTGGGCCTAGTCACTGGGCCATAAATCTGGTCATTTGATAAGAAGCACAGGTGGGTCTCGACCTTGCGTGGAAACAATGTGGGGCCAGTGGGTAGGTGTCCAGATGTCCGGCCTGGGGAGCAAGTGATCACTGTGTGTGGTGTGCATGCTGTCTTCTGATTGGCTGAGTGTTCCTAACTTAGTGTGGCATCTGACTTTATGCTGTTTTGGGAATACGTGCCCCTCTGGCGAAACGTGTTTTATTGAGTCCAATCTCCTAAGACCATTGTGGTGTCGCTGTCTATCTGAGGGATTGATCTGGGTTTTCTTGTTCGCGCGTTTGTCTAAGGTTTACATGTCAACCCACCTGTGATCTGTCCATCAGCTGCTTCAGGCCTAGGTAACAAGGCCTACCTGACCATGTACTTCTGACTCGGGGTTGAGGGCGAGGTCATGTTGGGTGAATACAACAACGGTGATGCGATTTTGTCATTAAACGTACATATATCATGACGTGCATTGATATTGTATTTTCCAATATTAACATTTTTGCTATCCACTCTGAAATTGATTGATCGATTCCATGGGTATTTTCCGTTTCACTTCAGAAACTTGCATCAAAGGCATGTTATGACAGTTTGAATCAATTTGATCTTGTAGTTGATGAATTGGTTTAACTGAAGCTTTTGATTCGTGCATAATTGTGAAGGGCACTCAGTGTTTGTTTAGGAATGCTATATGCCTCGCTAATATTAAATTCTACAGGTATTCACAAGAGAATATTTATGGTGGTTTGATGATTTTTTTATGTTTATTTTAACAGCCAGTCTGTTTTTCTTGTTCTGCTCATGTTTCTGTTTATCACTGAAGTTAATTGTAGGCTAAGTCACATCTGCAAGATCAACTGTATCTTTTTAAGCAATTCAAGGTTGCTTTCTCATGGATTTAAATAAAATATTAGCAGGCATTGAATTGTCATGAATAGAAGTGTTTGCTTTCTGTACTCTACAGTATCATGGCCCCTTACTGGGATTCATGGAGCAAGAATCATCTTTCCAATAGTAGATAACAAAGAGACAATTTGTGGTGTTGGACTGCTACTTGTTTTATGTTCTAGAAAGAGATGTATCTGCATATATTTGAAATTTCAGGTTATAAAGCTCAGTGTCTTGATGCAATAAGTTCACATATATGTGTATTATACTGCATGTTGTGAACTATGTATTATGCACAGTAAGGTAGATTGGAATGATGGCTATGTTAAGCCATATTAGAATCTTTTCACTGGCTTGCCTCCTGATTATTCAGCTTTAGGCGAAGATGAGCCAATGGAACACAATCCATGGTAATATTTGACAATCCTTCCCATAATATTTTCAGCACTATAGCACAATAAAACTAATCTTAGAGTGTGGAAAGTGCAAAAATATGTTATCTTGTGATTTAATCTCATAGCTGTTGATCCAGCGCGACACTCATCAATAATTCATAAGATGGCCCATACACATTCACCCAAGTCCCTGATGCGCTGGGGGTCAAGTTTTAATGACGTGAATTTTGATTCCTTCACAGATTCATGTTTAACAAGTCTAAATACATAACTAGACCTGTATATCAACTCTCTTTCCTCTCGGTCGATAGACCAATTAGTTGAGTAGTTGATGGTAATGATAGCACTTATCTAACTAACTATCTAATCAGCTAAATAATCACAGACTCTTCGTAAGATTAATAAAGTTTATCTTAAATTGAAGTAAATCATCAAAGCTCAATTGCATACGGTTACAAGTGCAAACAAATGAAATTTCACAAGAGGGAGAGAAAAATAATCGGCAGATGCAAACAGTGTCATTCTCATCATCAATATTGATTATGCACATGAAGGAGTGGATAGATTAAGAGACATCAGTTTCAGCAAAATAATGCGAAACAATATACATATATCGGAGTGGATAGATGAAGAGACATCAGATTTCAGAGATAAGAATACATTTGCAAATATTTATGCAAAGTCAGAATAATACAAACCCAAAGGATCTGTGAAATACCACCCCCTTGGCCGAGGGGACAGTGGGGGTTCCCCAAACTAGAGCCAGGGAACAAATATTTCAGAGACAGGAACGGGACAGGAACAGCTAGGCCTCTCTGCAAACCGATGGACAGCGACGCGTCACCCTTCTCGCCTCAGCATCCGACCTCAGGCCCTCTCCTTCCCTACGACCCAAACCACACCCCCAAACAAACCCCAGTTATACACTAAAACCCACATGTCCGTCCCACATCAGTTGAAACATTTCACGAAACTCGACAGTTCATTGGTGGACTTGGGAGGTGGTCTGTCACACCACTGTGATTTCATTCATTTGTTGTTCATGAATATAATTCTACATCCTTTCCCATTACCTAATAACTGACTCGTTCACATGATTTATTATATGATACATTTAATACATTTTCGCACATCTTTTCCAACAATGTCTGCAGAAGCAGTCTTTAGTCCCACGGTCAGTCACATCCTTTTGGCAGACGAACAATGCATTCAGTGCTGGGTATCCTTGAACTTCTTGTCCCTTCTTTACAGCACTCAGCACTTCTGGCTGCTCTGCATGACATTTTCGCTCTCACTCCAGCCCCTCCTCTATCCGTCTAATTTAAGAATAATGGAGGCCCATTTCAGCTCACTACGGCAAATAACTCATAAACATTCATTAATTACATAGAAATGAACTTTTCACTGTTTACTACCCACCTTTGCACTATCCCCTGTAACATGTTTTCCTAGCAGAAGTCTAAGGCAAAAGCGGCATTATTCATTATTATTTTTTTTAAAGCAAGATGCAAGATGTGACATATAAAATGCAACTTAAACATGCATTAATTCTGTTTCTTTCGAAACGCATTGTAGTATCTAGTTCTTTCATGCATTAGTTTACATTAGTACACACATGCGTAAAGCGGTTTCCCTCGTGTTCATGTAATGTGGATGTTAAACTATCACTGCACACTGTTAGTACGTATTATGGGGGTATTAATTCGAGCAGGTTTCATTTTTGCGAAACCCTGCTCCATCACTGTTAAGGATGAGTCAGATCGGTTTGCTATAGGTCTTGTACTTGCTAGGATAATCTATGGATGCCTTCAGAAGAGATATGGAAAAAGTCTGTTTTAAGTAGTTGAGGACCTTCCTAGTGAAGAAGAATGAGTAATGATTTCTGTAATATGGGTATGTAAAGTAGCATCATTCACAGACCACATGACAGATCCCAAAAATATTGCACACTCTTATTGTGGAAGTTAAAGGTATATGCCATTTAAGGATCTGTAATGTAACCTGCGAGTTTTGGCACCTTACCATACATTGCACTGCAAGATTAGTTCTGTGTTGGGCTTAAGTCAATGCCCTGAGTGGGACTTGTTAGATACATGGTACCATTATGTAGCTAGTTTCGGTTTAGAGATATATTTTTCACTATCATGTCTATTGTCCATCTGTTCTCAGCTGTGTCATGTTGTAGTTTAATCAAATTCACATGAGTTCATGCAATGAAAGAGATTGGGCACTGTGCTAAGTGGCCAGTGTTGCCAGATTTTTGTTGGCTATCAAGGTGACTGTCATTCCACTGATTACGTATATGAAGGGAAGTATGTTATTTTGGTATCAGACATTATAGGTATTATCCCTTTATGTACATAAAAGAGCTGTCCAAACAAAAGAAAAATGTCCTGCCTGTGAAATCTATGTCATGCTGGTGAATCTAAGTCATGCTGGTGTCCCAGCCTCACCAATGTAATTGGGGTAAGTCTCCATTTAATGCAAGATATACCTTGTCCTTTGCCTACCTGTTTGTGTTTCTTCTTTATGCTGAAATGGCATTCACTATTAATAAAAAAAGTAGAAATGCCTGGAAGCAAATTTTAGAAGGGCAGGAGTATGCCACATTATGTAAACTAGAAACAGTAAGGGTCTAAAATGTAGATTTTGGATTCCGTAGATGGTAGAGGACAGGAGCATAACACAAGGTGGGCAGGAATAGTTTTTTGTTTTCTTTTTTTCTGTGTTCTCATTTGAGACAAGAGGAAAGGGAGTCCTTTTCGGGAAACCAACGGACCCAACTTTGACTAAGGCCCGCCTCCTCCTGGTCAAAGCCTCGTTCAACATTCCTGAGAGGTTTCCGTAACAACTACTGTGCTCATCCCTTGTTGATTTATGTCTAAATCCTCGGACACCAGGGTTAGCAGATATCCTCACTGCTTGTCTATCTCCCCCGCAATTGCTTGGACTACATCTTGAAAGGTACCCACATCTCCATCATTTTCTCTGAGCAACTACCACATTCCAACCTGCCAATACACTGAGCTGATATACCCCAATCCGTGCATGTTGGTGTATTAGTGGGCACCCATCTCATGCATTTTTCTCTTCCTGCAATTAACACTAATATAAATAAAAATTGAAACTGTATCTTCCGTAATTTTCCTTCAGGCCCTTCATCTTCTAAGGTGCCAAAAACAACCAGTGCAAGGCTTACCTTAATCTCTCTTCTCATTATGTCTGTTATAGCATTACCCACTTCCTGCCAGAAGAGCTGGATGGTAGAACACTACCAGAATATGTGGACGTCATATGCCTTCTCCAGACCACCTTTAGGACAACACCTCGCCTCTTGGCAACCTAGCTTTGACAGCTTTTTTCAGAGTCCAATACACACCTATGTATTGTAAATTAGTGATTAATCCTGAGGGGTGCAGATTTAACGAGGCCCACAGTGCAGTCATTGATACTTGTGCATTAAGTGCATTGATTCCAGAGATTGCAAGTCCGTCCTCAAAATCTCCTCTGGCAGTGTAAAGGCTCCGTCATCATCTTGCACCAGCATCCAATACCATTTTGACACATTTTTATTCTTGGGGGGGGGGGGGAGAGCTTTGCAATTTTATTTCTCATTCCGCACTTCCTTCACCCTCATTATCCAGTTTACATGTCCAACTCGCCCGCTGGTAGAACTTAAATTTAGAAAGCCTTTAGTCTGTGAGCCAAGATAGTGTTTCCCATGACACCAAGCTACCTCCTCTATCAATTAGCTCCACCTTTCTACCCTAGCTTCTATTAATGGCCTAGCTAGCAGGTCCTACAAACAGTCCGGAATTCTGGGTGAGTTCCATACTATGGAATGCCTAAAATCAGCCTAACCTGAATGCAGATTTCACACGAAGCACTCAAGGTCTTTAATCTTATCTTTTTGAAATATTTTGAGTGGCCAAAGTTAAAAAGAAAATAGTCACCTTCCTCAGGCAGGTGTCTAGTCAGAGCTTGGAAGAGAGTAGAAATCTGCTGGAAACCTCCTGTTAGCAGTAATCTTACATTGTTCAATTGGAAAACCCAGCAATATAGCTAGAAATCTGGAAATGCTATGCCTCCCTCTAATTTAATTTTGAACAAATTCTTCTAAGCAATTCTTACTTCCTTACAGGCCCAAATAAAACTACTCAGTTCTCCCTACAGTTTCCTGGACCATTCAGCCCTAAATGTTTGTTGTATTGCATTAAAAAAAGGGGGAGACAAACTCATGATTTTAAAAGTTTGTTGGTCTCTATCATAATCTTGTTAAAATTCACTTCGGCCATCATATCAAGTTATTCACCACTTGGATCCCTAGATATCTAATTTCCTTTTTTTCTAAGGGACAATCAGAAGGGGCATTTCATGTCATCAATTCTGTTTTTTGCTGATTCACCAGGCAGCCTTAAATCATCCCAAAGTTGTTCAGTGTTTGCAAAATTATAGGAAAAAAACTAGCTATATCCTAGGTGTATATCATCAAATCATCCGCATATATTGCATTTTTTTCACCCAGTCATGATGTTAGAAGGGGATAATCTCATAATGTTTCCTAATTCTGCTCACTAAGGGCTCAGAATACAGATTGAAGAGCAAAGGTGATGGGGGAACCCTTGCTTGTTCCTCTCCTTATCTGGATCTGCTTTTCTAGTTTCACATTGATTATTATTGATGCTTTTGGCTCTCTATAGATTAACCTAATTGCACTGAGAAACATATCTCCTAGATCATACTGTTTAATTATCTCATATAAAAAAGGCCAACTCACCCTGTGAAAGCATTAGCAGCATAAAAAGTCATGATGGTTAAGGGAGAGTTTGCTTCAATCGTCACATCTTTTATGCTCACTAAATCATGGGTTAACTCATATAAGTGTATGTCTTTGATAAAACCTTTTTGGTCTTTATGCACCAGTCCCCGATCACCTTTTCCAACCATCTTGTCAGCAACTGTGTATGGATCTTGCAGTCACTATTTAGCAACAAGATTGGCCTATGTGATTCACAAGGTTTGGAGTCCTTATTCGGTTTTAAAATTACGCTTATTGTCATCTCGTCAAATGATTGTGGTTGGGCATGGCCTTCTGAAAAGAAATCTCCTCCCATCACTATAGGAGTTTTAACCTCCACTAATTGGCATTATAAGTCTCAAAGGGGATCTGGAGCATCAATATTTGGGCTGTAGTATCCCACAAACATATACCCTAATCTATATATTTATTTTAAAGTTTACTATTAGCCATCTCCCCTCCAATCAGCAGCGCAGTCTCCCATAACTGCTTGAGTTGAACTTTTAAACAGGATTTCTACTCCTTTACACAACACGATTGGTTAGTGCATGCAAAATGCTGATCCATTTTAGACTCTTTAAAATAGTATCCCATTCTTTTGTGGTAAATGTGTCTCCTGTAATATTATTACATCACTGTCTGATTGTTTTCAATATTCTAGGATTTTCCTCCATCCACTTTTCATCCTAAGGTCAATCACTTTCCTTGTCAGGACCCTTAGTTGGAGTTTTTTATTCAAGTCTAACAGTATGTCCCTAGAACCTTACTGTGAGATGTCCCCTATTTTTGTCGACTTCTCTGAACTCTCTTACACTATTTATCTCAAATGAGGACAACTTTTTTTTTCTCCCACATGCTCCCCACCCAGTGACTGTAATCCTGCTCCTCAGCATCTTATCATGCCCCAACCTAAATCACAGCTTCCCCTATTCCCACCCTCCCTGCCCTTCATAGAGAACCCTCCGCACACCCATTTTGGGGAACTAATTGTACCCTTTGAGCCCTCCTCTCTCCACTTTCTATTTATGCTGTGCTTTCACCTGCTTGTTTAAGCTCTCAACTTCCTTAGGATCTTTTATGTTGTGCATTTTGTTATTGCAAATTACCCTCAGGGTTGTGGGAAACTTCAAATGAACAGTAGCTCCTAAAGATCTGAGTTCTTGCATGTACTTCCCCAACTCCCATTGCCTATCTTAAATCACACTAGAATTATCTGATATACTCCAGAAAGACCACTCACCTTTTTTGAAGCTACTAGCTTTCAGAGCTTCTGATTGGATCTGCTCTTCCAGGGAGTAGGACTTGAAATTTACCAGTATATTACTAGGTTTTTCCTTATTTGGGGGGAACATCGTGGCTAGCTGAGAATCTGGCCAGGAGCTCTTGTCTCTCCAGTGTCTCTTGTCGGAATGATCTTGTTGGATTAAAGCAGTAGCGTGTAACACACCTTCAGGATCTTGGCAGGGCAAGGTTTATGTTGTTTGCCTGACTCATGACTCTGGCTCGCTTTTTCTTTCTCACTTGCCTGGTGATCGGATGAGCCAGCACTCTCCCAAGTCACGGCGAAGGGGACTAGTGGCAGACAACGCCTGATTGTAGGTGGCTCTGCGGTTCTGCAGGGATCAGTGAGTCCCTGCTCTGATCGGCTTCCAGGGGGCTCAAGGCAGCGTCAGCACTAGCTGGAAGCTGCATCTTACATCGTCAGCTGCCCAGGAGATGGGGTCTGAGAAAGATAGTCGACCTATGAGCCCAACACGAGGAGTCATGTTGGGCGGTAAAGTGAAATCCTGGAAGGCTTCGGCATTTTCAGCCTCCACTAAATGATCACAAGGCAAAAGGTCAGTTAACTTGGGGGCGGAAGGGCCTGTGGAAGTTGAATTAGTGAAAAGTAAAAGTACTAAAAACAGGAACTCCTTAAGAAATAAGCATACATGTTTAGAAACACTTTCTAAAGGGGGCAGCGACAGTGATAGTACACTGCAGGGTAAGGTGGCAATCTCACCTTCGGTCTTCCCTCCTGAAGCAAGTACTCTTCAAACCCAAGAGAGCATATGTGGCACATCACAGGTCCCGTTATCCCAGCTCGACACTGGGAATAAATTGAGAGAAACTCGAGGAGACACAGTAAACTCCTTTGACTGCCTTAAAATCACGCCCTTCTTAAGACCCTTCTTTAAGGTTCAGTCAAAAAAACAAGAGGACACACTCTCTAAATCTTATCAACCTGGTGCATTAGTCCCGTGGTCCACAAACGCATCATGGAAATAGGTCAGTAGAGCTCGATTGATGAAAAGGCTTAGTGGTTAAGAATAGGTTCCAAGCACTTACTCAGCAACTCTCTGGGACAGATAAGGAAAGAGAGTGGCACTAGTTGTCTCAGGGTGCAAGAAATAACACACAGGATTCTGCCGAGCAAGCAGGTATAGAATCTTAACTGGTGGCTCTGATAAAAGAAATTAAATCTGAATTTGCTACCTCGGAAAAAAATCAGGCTAGGATTAAAAGTACTTGCAATACTTTAGAGCTTACAATTAATGAGCTCACGGAGAGATGGTGTTCTATGGAAGCCTCCTCCTCGGAAATAAATAAAGAGGTCGAAGCCATTCGCAAAGAAATACAGTTACTGAAAACAAGGGAAAAAGAGCTCCGTGACAGTATGGAGTCTTTGGAAAATCGTGCAATAAGGATCAATATAAGAGTACTGAGTATTCCGGAGGAGGCGGAAGGGGAGCATCTCAAAGGCTTCATGGTTAATTTGATTAAGGAGTGCATTCCATCAGTAAATCCAAATGAACTGGAGGCAGATATACAGAGGATTCATTGGGATCCTTTTACAAGGGCCTGAACAGTTTTGTACTGGCAAAAATTTGTTTCCCAAACTTAAATGTGCTGCCAGTTAATTCTTCAAGGGTGTTGGTCATTGCCCATCCACGTCTCATCCAACTTGAGACTGTCCATCTTTGTGATCCTTTGGGAGCATTATTGTGGCTACTGTTGTTAACCCAGGATGAACATATGGATTCTTGCAGCCTTAAAGGAGTGAGTATTACCCGAGTCCTCACCTTATTTTGTAGTTTCTGCACCTTTTAACCAACATTGATTACTCATCGATTTGTTAGCTCATTCATGGGGCAAAACTATAATGTTGACTTTAAAAAGCTGCATAGCTCCTGCTTATGACACCAAGTTTGTGTATGTTTACAAATCCTATTTATCTCATTATGTATCATTTCACTCATTTGTCACTATTCTTTCCTTGCACATGTTATCATGTCGATCATGGCACCTTCTGTGATTACAATCCTTTTGTGTACAAATGCACAGTGCTCCTCTGGCTAGCTTGAGGTTATGTGGACGACCATATGTTGCAACCCTCTTTTGATCCTCTAAATGGATTACCATACACCCAGCAGATATATGCAAGGAGACATCAAGATATCTTTTCCCCACATTCAGCTGTAAACAATGGTCACCATATAGCTAGGCATCAACAAGCAAAATAAGTAAGACTCCAAGTTTTTTTTTGACATTTTGGTCTTGTTAGAAATGGGGGTCTCTAGTTGAGAGAGGTAGGTACCTTTGTCCAAGTAGGGACCCTTCTTCCCAGTCAGGGTAAGGGGGATAAACATTTAAAATAACCCCTGCTCAACCCCTTGGCAGCTTGGCACAAGCAGACAGGCTTATCTCAGAGGCAGTGTGTAAAGCATTGGTGCCTGCATACAGTAACAGTGAGAACACTACAACTGGACACCACACCAGTTTTGAAAAATAAGCAAAACTTTCTCTAAACCAACAAGACAAAAAAAGACTTAAATCTGGCATACAATACTGTAAAAATAGTCACTGTGCAAAATAACCTTTGAATTGCAGGAATAACGTGTAAACAATGTTCCTCCAACTCAGTAGCTCCGTTCGGGGCTACCGCGATACTCAACACAACAGAGTCTAACAATTCCAGCCAACCGCATTGGTGCGGGTCAGATAAAGCGTCGACAGACTCGGAGACAGTACCTTTCCTGTTGCGGCCAACACGCCGATGCGATGTGAGATGGAAGCGCTGCAGCGTGCGGTGTCCTCATGGCTCGGTGCAGGCAGCGGCTTGTTGATGGGGTCAGTAAGACCAAGGCTTGAGTTAGAGGGTGTGACGGTGCTCGATGTGGTGCTGGCAGATCATGGTGCGGCGACGGAGCCGGTTGATGTTTGAGTCGGGCAGCGACGGAGTCAGTGACGTCTGTGCAGTGTGTAGCGAAGTGGTGCGGTGCGGAGTGCGGTGCTCACAGGATGCAGTGCAAGCAGCAGCTTGTTGATGGAGTCAGTGAGACCAGGGTTGCGTTGCGAAGCGGGGCGGTGCTCTCTGTGGGGCCTTCAGGACACGGACTCCTGTAGCAGACTTGGTGACAGAGTCAGTTGCCCTTGTTTTCTGTGGCGATTGAAACCAGCGGTTCCAGAGACGGTGCCCAGAAGGATGGTGGGGTCTTTGCTGTTCCTGAGACCTCTTGAACAGTGGCAAACTCCACTTCATGCCCTTGGAGATACTTTCTCAAGCAGGATACACATACAGTTCCTCTCCTTGGCAGAAACAGCCACTGCAGGCCAACCCCAGACAGCACACAGCAAAGGGGCAGTACTCCTCCTCCAGTTTATCCAGCTGTTCTCCTTGGCAGAGGTTCCTCTTGAATTCCAAAAGTGATCTGAAGGTCTGGGGTCTAAGCCCCAATATTTATACAGCAACATCCTTTGTTCTCTGGTGGCAGAGAAGCCCTGTGCCCAGTCAAAACCAGTTCTGTCCTCTCTGGTGCAGCTTCCTGGCAGGAGGTGGAGACAGCATTGTGTAAGGTAGACCAGGCCCATTCAGGTGAAAGGAAATCTCCTGCCCCTACTCTAAATACTCTAAATGCAGCCCAGGTCTCTTCAGCCCAGCCCTGACTCACCCTGGAAAGGTAGAACACAACTAACGCCCCAACTGGCTGTCTGAACAGAATACACATCACCAGCCCCTGTCACTCCAAAGCCAGACAGTCAATACACATCCTAGCAGAGGCACACATAATGGCTAAAGAAGAAAATACCTACTTTCAAAAAGTGGTATTTTCAAACACAGAATGTGAAAATCACCCTCACTAAAGGTGCATCTTAACATTCTGAGTTCAGGCATACTAAACTTTATTTTCCTATCTTGTTCCCCTGGGAAGTTGTGCTTGTAAGATGTTATAAGCAAACTCCCCATTCTATCCTATGGGGACAGATAGCCTTACAATAGTGAAAAACCAATTTGGCAGTAGTTCACTATCAGGACATGCCACACAGACAAGGGCATGCCCTACCTTTCACATACCCTGCGCCCTGCCCACAGGAGTACCTTGGGCCTACCTTAGGGGTGGCTAACATGTAAGAAAAGGGAAGGTTAGGTACTGGCAAGTGGGTGCACTTGCCAGGTCGACATGGCAGTACCAGACTGCACACAGGCTCTGCAATGGCAGGCCTGAGTTAACAAGCTGCTTATGTGGGTGGCACAATCACTTCTGCAGGCCCACTAGCAGCATTTGATTTACAGGCCCTGGGCACACACAGTGCACTCTACTAGGGACTGACTAGTAAATCAAGTATGCCAATCATGGAATCACCAATCCATAACAATTGACAAAGGGAGCACTTGCACTTTGGCACTGAACAGCTGTGGCAAAGTGCCCAAAGCATCTAGACCAGCAAAACGAAGCCCAACACACAGCAAAATCACAGGAGGCAAAGGCAAAAATACAGGGGAAACCCACACCAATGATGCCAGGTCTAACAAGTCTGTATATGTCCATATTTGTTTTTACTCATGTTATCCATATTTACTCACATTTAATTTATGCAAGGGAAATAAAACACCATAACTGGAATTTTTGCACATAAATTTTGCTTATAATAAATATGTGTAATAAAACATATATTTGGGTAATACTTGTCTTGTGAGGCTACTTTCTTCTGGGACTTCCATGAAGTCTGCTCTCTCTGGCTAACATTTGGTCATGTAGCCAGCTTCTTTGTCAACTTTAACTGTCCTTCTTCAACAGTCAAATGCCCACTATCAATTGCTAGGCAACAAAGAATCATTTCAGCTTAAGTGCTAATACTTGGGTGCTCTTTGCCCCCTCCTTTGTGTGACTCATCAACACTTTCAAGGTAAAGAAAATGAGTGAAGCCTGGGGCTTTTATTCTGAACTGTAACACTCTCCAGGCAGTCCAGGTATTAGGCATCCCCTTGGAATCTGGACAACAGGGGAAAACAGAGAATGGCCTGCTTCACATTTACTGTATTCAACAGTTTTTAAACAGAAATGCAGAGTTTTACGTATATATTTATATGTCAGAATCTGTAAATATATGAAAAATAATATGTAACAACACATTAGACAGTACTCTACACACGCACCCTACAAAGCTTATATAGTCCATCTATCTCACAAAAGCACATATGCTAAAAAGCAATACAATCCGTGAGCACTTTGAACTGGATGGCAAATATGAGTGTGGTGTAGGGCAGATGCGACTACAATTTTAAAGTTGCTGTGCACACAATCTGCACCAGGAAATAATTTAAGAGCATCCAACAAAACATAATATAGGAAACATACTACAAAGAACGTTGTTCATGCACACAACACAGCTCAGACATTCCTGTAGTTGGGTGCCAGCAATGTTATTCAAGTCCTAATCACAGTAAAGATCAATCACAGCCTCCGACAGAACACATTATCAGCATGCTGAACACATATCTAACACAGTTCAGAGGCACCACATATTTGGATCACAATAAGCTCACTGTAGCACCCATCTTAATACCCCATACCTTCCTTTGCTAAATGGATTATGTGGATCCTAAAAAGACATCATACACAGGCAACTACTTCAAGTCTGGCAGTGGACATGCAAATGTTCCTAGATGACAAGTACCCAGACTGGTTAAGGACTGTACAGCACACACCAAACAGTACTACTCACTACAATATTCATATGACGAAACATACATAGGAAAGCAGCATATTGTTGACACCAACACTACATGCTCCAATTCCAGAAATCAGAAATCAGACTCTAGTTTGTGAAAGAATCCTTGAGAGCAGGGCATCAAGGAACCACAACAGTGAGGCTAGAGGCTATTCTTTTGCCATACTCAGTGCTAAACACATTTAGAGAAGCTAAGCTGAGATAATAAAATAACAAATAACATTCCTTCACGCCTAAATATCAACAGCTGATGTGTCTGCAGTTTGACACTGAACATACAATCCTATCAATATGGAATTTAGGGTCAATCTTGGTCAACCAGGGTAGTTGCTTGAGTTTGTATTGTGGAGTAATGAATGAGCATTCTTTGTCTTAGCATATATAGATAATGTCTGCATTTTGTGAGCAGGCTGGCTTCCCTCTCCATCTTATATGATAGTCGTCAGAATTTATAGTCACTGAGAGATGTTTTGACGTTGGGAATGGATTCATTACTGGTATTGTGTCCGTTGATCTTATTGTAAATTAAGTTGCCTGTATCTATCCTGAATTAGTTATGTAAATCCATATACTCTTATAGCCAATGGATTAACACCAATAATTAATCAAATCAAATTAAAAAGGCTATAGGGAGCTAGCTATTTTGTGTTTGAATCAATTTAAAAAATGTAGACTAAGTAGCTTTTAAAAATATTGACCTAGCTAAATCATGGCAGTCAAATGAAATCATTCTCTATTACTTTGTGCAAGTACAGGATCAATCAATCAATCAGGGGGATTGTAAGCGCTCTACTCACCCGTGAGGGTCCCAAGGTGCTAGAGGGGGGGGGTAGAGCAGCTCCGTTCAGTCGAAGAGCTAGGCCTTGAGTGTCTTCCTGAAGATGTTCAGGGAGGGGGTGCGTCTGATGTCGATCGGGAGCTCGTTCCAGGTCTTGGCCTCGATGCAGGAGAAGGCTCATCCACCTGCTCTGGCTCTGCGGATGCGCGGGGTTTCGGCGAGGGTGAGGTCGGTGGATCGGAGGTTTTTCTTGGGTACATGGAAGGAGATTCTCTTGTTGAGGTATTGGGGTCCGGTGTTGTGGAGGCATTTGTAGTCTGGGTGAGTATCTTGAAAATGACTCTCTTCTCGATGGGGAGCCAGTGGAGGTTGTGCAGGTGTTGGGTGATGTGTTTGTGTCGAGGGATGCCGAGGACGAGTCTGGCTGCGGTGTTCTGTATGGTCTGGAGTTTGTGGAGCAGAGACTTGCTGATCCCGGCGTAGAGGGCATTTCCGTAGTCCAGTCTGCTGGTTATGAGTTTGTGGGTGACGGTCTTCCTTGATTCAGGGGGGATCCATTTGAAGGTCTTTTCGAGGATGCAGAGGGTGTTGAAACAGCTGGAGGCGATGGCATTGACCTGTCGGGTCATGGAACGGGAGGAATCGAGTACGATGCTGAGGTTTCGGGCATGGTCTGTGTGGGTGAAAGGGCTTCCGAGGGTGGTAGGCCACCAGGTGTTGTCCCAAGCAGAGGGGGAGGGTCCGAGGATGAGGACCGAGTTGAGCTTCGGGCAACTGCTGCTCATCCAGGATGTGACGTCCTTCATCCTTCCTGGAAGTTGAGTCTGGTGGTGACGGGGTCCTTGGTGAGGGAGAGGATGAGCTGGGTGTCTTCGGCGTAGGATACTATGCTGAGTCCGTGCTGTCTTAAGATGGCAGTGAGGGGGGCCATGTAGATGTTGAAGAGCGTGGGGCTGAGCGATGATCCCTGGGGTACTCCGCAGTTGATTTCCGTGGGTTCAGAGAGGAAGGGTGGTAGCCTGATTCTTTGGGTTCTGCCGGTGAGGAAGGAGCAGACCCAGTCGAGGGCTGTTCCCTGTATGCCGGTGTCGCGAAGTCTGGCCGTGAGTGTGTGGTGGGAGACAGTGTCGAATGCAGCAGAGAGGTCGAGTAGGATCAGGTCTGCGGTGTATCCTTGGTTGAGGAGGTGCAGATGTCGTCTGTGGCGGCGAGTAGAGCGGTCTTGGTGCTGTGGTTGCTGCGGCATCCGTATTGGGAGGGGTCGAGGATGACGTTTTCTTCGATGAATGTTGTTAGCTGGGCGTTGACGTTCTTCTCGGTGACTTTTGTCATGAAGGGGAGTGTTGTGTAGTTCCTATATTACCCATACAGGACCTGCGTTTTCGGATAACATAAACTATGGGTTTGGTGGCAGACTGACTCTGAGCACCCCCACCGAGAAATGTTAGCCTGTTTGCATAAGCTAGCTCACAGTGCCACTAGTGTCTCCTCTTATCGGGGAGAGAATAGTTTCTGGCAACCTCAGAACATGACAACCCTGATCCCTCAGGATCGTGGAAACAATGTACTACTTTTGGCTCAGTCACTCGTGCTTACTTATCTTGTCTCAGAGATACACAGAATAAACAGCCTGGGCATTTCAATAAGCGTTTATTGAACAGTCGTTATTCTTATGTAGAATATATGAGCTGCAACAACCATTAGACAGTAGCAGAGATATATGATTAGCAGTACAGTGAATGTAAATGGATAGTACAGTTCTACCATTTTGCAATAAGCATGAATAAATACATGAATATAAAATGCATGATAAAAAGAAAGCGCGTACTCCTACGATGCCTATCTAGATGTACCTGAGTGTACCTAGCATGTGAGTAGGTGTGAAGCCAAGAATCCCTCTAGGATTTAGTCGAACCCCATTACCCGAAGTGTGAAAATGTAGGAGCCCTTCTTGGTCTCGAGTTGGACACCCCGCGAGGGATGTTCAGACCACTGTCAGCTGGAGCGTCTGCATGCAGGAGCCTCAGCGTCTCTTGTCAGTGTGTCGGCCTGGAAGTCTCGGTTCCCTCTGCCCAAAACTAGCAAGATGTGATGTATTTATGCAGAAAGTATCTAGAGCTCCTTTGTCCCTTGTCTCATGTATTAGCCATTGTTGGATTTGAGGATGACGTATGGAATGAACCTTGTACGTAGATATGGTGGGGTAGGTGGTGTAGCCCCTGCCTGGTTTCCAAGAACCCTTATGAATATTCATTCATACTGTGTGAGTCTATTGATGGAGTTATAGGACTCTATTGTTCAGGAGAAACCCTCCTTCTGCACCCAGGACTAGAACTAGGTAAAGGTTCAGTCCTAAAGGCTCGTTACTGTGTAGTATAAGGGGGATAATGTAGGTGACGGTGTATGATATTACCCGGGCCTATATTAGGGTACCTATATAAAACATAACAGGAGGAGGGAGATGGGTCGGTAGTTCTTGAGGTCCGTGGGGTCTGCTGAGGGCTTCTTGAGCAGGAGTCTGACTTCTGCGCGTTTCCAGTCGTCGGGAAACATTCCGGTCTTGAAGGTGGTGTTGATGGTGCGTCGTAGTTCTGGAGAGATGGTGGTGGCGGCTCTGTGGTAGATGTGCGGCGGGCAGGGGTCTGTGGGGGCCCTTGAGTGGATGCCTTTCATGGTCGAAGTGGTGTCTTCGGTGGTGACTGAGGTCCAGGAGGAGATGGTAGGCTGGCTGGCATTGCTGGAGAGGGAGGTGGTTTCGGAGTCAGGTGTCTGGTCGCTGAAGTGGTCGTAGAGGCCCTTGATTTTCAGATGGAAGTAGGCTCGGACCTTGTCGCAGAGGTCCTGGGAGGAGGTGATGTCCGTGGTTTCGCTGGGGGGCCTGGTAAATTCTTGGATGACACTGAAGAGTTCCTTGGAGTTTCTGGAGTTGGCGAGGATCTTGTTTTGGATGAAGGACCTTTTGGTGGTTCTGATGCGTTGGTGGTATTCTGTCATGGGGTTCTTGTAGTTGGTGTGATCTCCAGTTCTTCTGGAGACGTCTGCAGGTGCGTCTGGATTCTTGAAGGTCGGTGGTGAACCAGGTGGCCTTCCTGTGGCGCTGTCTGCCGGAGTTGCGTAGGGGTGCGAGCTCGTCCGCACAGTTGGAGATCTATCTGTGGAGTTCTTTGGCTGCGTGTTTGGCATCGGTCGAGGTGGTGGGGGCGTCCCGGTTGAGGGTGGAGTTGAGCTGCTCTTCGGTGATTTTGCTACAGTTCCTTTGTGGAGGGTGTGGTGCAGGTTTGGGGGCGGTGGAATTGTTGACATTGAAGTGTACGCAGTGGTGGTCCGTCCAGGGGGGTTGCGTGGTGTGGCTGAAGTGGATGCTGTTTCCTCCTGCGAAGATGGGGTCGAGGGTGTGTCCTGCCCTGTGGGTGGTCGTGGTGATGAGCTGTTTCAGGCCGAGGTTGGCGAGGTTGTCCAGGAGGGTAATGGAGTTGGGGTCGCTGGGGTTGTCGAGGTGGAAGTTGAGGTCTCTGATGAGTATGTAGTCCATGGAGGCGATGGCGTGGGGTGCGATGAGGTCGGCGATGGTCGTGGCGAACGAGGTGCGAGGTCTGGGGGGTCAGTAAGCGAGGGTGACGCGAAGTGTGGTTCTTGGGCTGGTCTGTCTCTGGAAGTGAAGGTGTTCGGTGGTGAAGAGCAGGTCATTCATGGTGGAGGTGGAGAGTCGGAGGGAGCTCTTGTGCGCGACGGCGAGTCCTCCTCCTGGGCGGTTGGGGCGGTCTTTCCTCTGGATCTTGTATCCGTCGAGGATGGCGGTGGAGATGTCGTGGGCAAAGGAGGCATTGGTCCAGGTTTCTGTAAAGAAGGCGACGTCTGACGAGAGGGTGTCGAGGAGGTCCCAGATCTCAACGGCGTGTCTGTGCAGGGAGCGCACATTGAGGAGGATGCACTTCAGGGCTTCGGTGGTGTTGGTGCCCGACATGGGGGTGGTGCCCGTGGGGGTGCAGAGGGTGGTGAAGGTCTGGCGGCAGTGACGGCAGGAGAACTCTCCGTGGGTAGTGCTCGGTGCGGACAGCTGGCAGTTGTTGTTTCTTCCGGGGTTGAGTGCTAGGAGGGCAGCTGAGTTATAGCAGTGGATGGTCAGAGATCCAGGGTCCCTGGCGCTGGTCGCTGTCGGGTCGCGGACGGGTGCAGACAGGCTTGCATTTGGCTCAGCGGCCGCCATTAAATGGGGAAGGGGGGAGGGACGTGCAGCTGGGAGGCGGGAACCGGCAGGGGGGAGGGGCCGCAGGGGAAGCAGTGGCGGGAGAAAACACGGGGCAAAAACAATTAGAATACAACAGCAGGAAAACAAGATTAGACAATAATTAAATGAGCAAACAACAAAAAACACACCAGAAGCAGGCACAGCAGGAGAATGGAGGCAGAGCGAAGCAGGCACAAAATCAGACTTGGGCAGCCTCGAACCTCTCAGGTGGAGGTGAACGGAGTGCGAGCAAACAGCGGAGCTGCTGGGGAGAAGAGCAGTTCTCAGACCTGTCTTGACCCTGCACCCAATGGGAAACAGTCCAGCCCGAACTGCCAGGCCAGGTCCTCCCTGGACTGGAAACAAGCATCCTAGGACCGGTTTCAGGGTTTCACCCCTCACTAGCCAGGATATCTGACAATATCGTATATCTCAAAGTCACCCATGCCTGTTAGCCTTCTGAAAAATGAGAGCGATTTACAAAGCTTAGGAGGAAGTCTATAGGACACATATCACACATTTACATACAGAGAAATGAGGCAACAGGCTGAGTTTCTGTATAACGTCCTGGATCTCTTAGGTGAATTGCAACATTCTTATGAATGCAATGTTACAGTGCACTTTCTTCCTCACAATATATGAGCTTTCCACATTACAAATGGCCCATTATACACAATAACAAGAATTCAGTGGCATATATATAAGACCTTCTCCCAGTCCAGTGATTTTCTTGCATTCTGGTATTGGTAGTCCATTTTCATTAATTACTAAAAGTCCAGAAAGTAGACAGAACTTGGACTGAAATAGTGACATGGGTCTTGGGAACATGTAAGCTCTGTACATTTATTAAACTTATTTTGCCAGGGGTGGGGGGGTTGTTTAATATACCTACCCCTCTGCACCTCCTTCTACCACCTCCTCCTTGAGATAGCTTTTGACACTGGCCAGAGCACGGACGGTCATTTCTTATCCGCGCAACAAGCTCCCGCTCACATCTGTCCCTACTCTGGTCCATCCCCTTTTCTCCCTCGTCGGATGCGCTTTACTTTTGACACTGAATGAAGCTCCGGCGCTCCATGCAACTGCATCACAGAGCCTGCTTTCTTAGGAGACAATGAGAGAAGTTGATGTGTGGGTTCCTGAGCTCTGCCTCTGTGTCCCAGAAGGATTATCAGAGTGCTTTTGTTGCAGAGAAATAAGGCTTGAGCCGAGGCCCGCCACTCTTCCCTCAGGCAGTGACGGACGCTAGTTCTAGGATAGGCGCGTTGAACATAACAATCTGCCAGTGAAAAAATATTACAATCGACCAGGTGCGTCATTTTCATATTGTAGATGCGCTCTGATGTCAGAAGGAAGCTGCATTTATCAAATTAAAGGCAGATCTATTTAAAGAGACATTACAGTACCCCACATATCATATAAATTATAATCGGATTATAAATTTAGTAGTTTAGCGTACATCTACTTTCTGATAAGAACATGATAACAACTTTACAAAACTTGGAGCACTAAAAAAAATATGAACAACTTTAAAAAGTAATGCTTTCAAATTCCACATGTGCAGGTATTATTGTCACTTAACATGAGTTGCATTCCTCTGTTTTTATTTTCTTAAAAGCCCAACGCACGCAAGTTGTTTCTGGGTTATTGGCTTCTTAATAGCGTGTATTAATTCAGATAATGCACCAAGACAATCGTCTTCAATTTAATTATTTTTATTTATGTTCCATTATGCTCGATTTTCCTTACAATTGTGGTATCAAAGGACTTGTCCCTGCATTTTTGCAATACCCTCGTCTCATTTGCAATGCTCAAGGGGGCATTTCTTCTGCAGAATTCGAAAGGTAAACTGGATGACATTCTTTGGAAATGTGTTTTTTCTTTTTCTTTAATTAGGAGTTTTGAGCTGCACCTTCTTCGTGAACTCTCACATTTTGATATACTTCTTCCTCACTTGCCTAGGTTGATTTTTTCAGAGTTTGTGGAGCACACATTCCAGATTTGCAAGAAAGCAGCTTTCAAAGACGGAGTCAGATTCGGACATAATCCCTTGATAATTACAAAGCCTCTCTGCTACAATAGATGATTCTGAGCGGAAATCTGCTGTTGCTCTTCATGTTAAACATGAACACTTTAGCCAGATTTTCTTTCCAACAGCCTCATATTTACAAGACAATCCTGATAAGAACATGAACAAACTTTACAAGGCTTTTAGAAATGTCAAAACACTGCAGAGAACTTTTACAAACAGTACTAGCTAAGTGTATAGTATGAAACTTTGATTAAAAGCTCAAGAAACATTATACCGCATATTTATTTTTTAACTACGCAGACATGTATAGGCGTAAAACTCAGACGCATAAACCAGAGAATATCTGAATGTTCAGCTTTTCATTGATATCGTTTATTTTTGGGGCTAGACTTTTTTCTCCTTCTACACCATAACATGACGATAAACTGCCTTTGCTTTCGAAAGAACACAAATAGCTGCATTTTGGTTTGAAAAACTTCGCACTAAACAAGCAGAGCATAAGAAATCCGTTTTTTGTTTTGCTACTAATTGAGGACCATACATGATACTTCAGAAAAAAAATGTGATTTATATTGGATCACTGAAAGTTTAATGAAGATTGGTCAGGGAGCTGTGTATATAGAGCAAACTAATATTGAGGGGTTGCCAAAAGGGTGATTTCTCTATTCAAACTCCCTAATGTGAATTGTGCTTCAATATACAGAAAAACTGCCAAACCACATCACACCAAATGCATCACGGAGAGTCCTAGCTGGTATGCCGTCATTTTGATTTTCCAACATGCATCAAGCCAACCAGACTTCAGGCAGATGAAACTGCATGTTGGAGAAATGCCAAAATACCTTTTCACAAAAATAAAAAAAAGGTATATGTCACCAAGAAATGGAAAGAGGGTAGCAGAGGGATGGTATAGCAGATGGGGAAAATGTAGATGTGGCAGGGGAAGTAGAACAAGAAAAATAGAGCTGGAGGGTACAAGATGTATGGGCATTAAAGATAGAAAAATGAAGGCAAAATAATTTATGGGAGCAAAAAGTGGGAAGAGGAATAGGGGAAGTCTCTAAATAAAGGCGGGAAAAAGGGAGGATGAACCCCTCCTTTCTTTTTTTCTTGAAGAAACCAATATTTCTTCAATAATGGTTTACTCAGGGGCGTGGCCAAGATGGCCACATAGTGAGATGTGGGTTTGCGTCTCTCTCTGTCCCGACTCAGCAAGATCTTCTCCGCCGCCTTAATATTGGACCTCTCCCAGCGAGTGGTTCAGCCGGCAGGGCGGTAGAGATGCTCCGGAGTCACTTGGGAGAGAGTCGGGCCTATTTTGTACACGGAGCCGGAGCAGGTGGCGAGCGGCCTGGGCTCGGGCTGCACGGTTGCGGAGCCTCGCCGGGGAGAGACATGGCAGACCGGGAGGTGCTGGCGAGTCCTAAGAATCACCCTCGATGTCCGGCGGCGACCTGATTGGCACAGAGACTGCAGCTGAAGCCTCGTGAGGCACAAAATCTACGACTTGACTGCCTACGCCCAGCGAGTGGCCGAGGCAGGTGAACCCGGGCCAAAGGAGGCGGTGAGCACAGAGAAGAAGGGCCTGGACATGAGGAGGCCCATGTGGGCCACAGGGAGACAGCTGAAGCGCACGTGTCCCGCCACGATTAGAAGAGCGCCTACCAGGAGAGGAGGGTGCCCCAGAGGAGGACTCCAGACCTCTTGCACTGAGGCACAAGTGGACAGCCTAGATGCCAGGGAGAAGCATGGGGGATGGGTCTTCCAGGGGCAACAAGGTGGACGGCGGGTAACGCTATTAAGATCGCAAATTAAGGGAGAGATGGACGCCCTGCAGCAGAGATTGGCCAGCAGGGGAGCG
Source organism: Calotriton arnoldi (assembly GCA_963921515.1). NCBI lineage: Eukaryota > Metazoa > Chordata > Amphibia > Caudata > Salamandridae > Calotriton > Calotriton arnoldi. Next base: position 5,006,717 of record CAWUFW010000205.1, read on the forward strand.
GAGTTGATAAAGGGCGCTGGGAGGGCTGATGGCCCAGGAAGACCCCTCGAAGCACAGTAGACATTGAGGGAGAAGACGCTGTAGCCCTTACCAGGCCACAAATAGGGGGAGGCAGATAGTGAAGTGGCATGCCGGCGATTGCCCCCCCTCATTGACAGGAATATCAACAGGAGCAGGCGAGGGTTCCCCCGAGACACCAGCGTGAGAGAAGGAGGCCAAAGAGAGAGTCCCCGAAATGGCTTACACAGAGGGAGAATGCATGTCCCTACTCATCCGCAGCGGAAGGACAGAGATATCAAGGCCATCACTAGAAGTAATTGAAGTTGTACCCACTGGATGAATCTAGGGCCATAGCAAGTGCAGCACACGTGCAGCTGGCCCCAACCATGGGTGCAGTGGATCTCGGCCTTGAACATGGAACGATCCTGTTGCAGCTCCCGGTGGGCCTGGTCCCAGAGGTTCCGAGAGGATGGCATCTGTGAGGGCCAAGAAGGGGGGCTCCTTCAAAGATATGCTGCTAAAACAGTCAGGCTGTCAGGAAGGCGATCCCCAGGTGGCTTTGAGCAAGGCAGCCTCACCAGCAGTGGAGGATCTGGAGGCCCGGTCACTCGTCCTTATCTGAAGGTCCTGTTCTCAGGTTTGAGAGATGATCTCTTGGAGGTGAAGCGATATCTAGCCAGTGTAATGCAGTCAGTACGCAAGGAGGTGATGGACATTGGGGACCGGGTTGATGCCCTTGAAGGATACGAAACCTCTTGCGACGAGGAGATAGCGCAATTGCAACAAGAAATAATTCACCTATCGGATCAACAATTGGATCTACAAGCACACGCAGAGGATTTAGAAAACCGCTCCAGATGTAATAATATCTGCATTAGGGGAGCTTCAAGAGAACCGGAAGGTGGCGACATCGAGGCCTAAGTTGAGGAGCTCTTTGCCCAAATCCTGGTTGGTACCCCTGCATCGGAGATCCGGCTGGACAGGACCCATAGAGTCGGTAGCTGGGGTCCCAGATCGCCGCGGTCATTAGACATTCTGACCTACGTACATAACTTCACTCTGAAAGAACAAATCTTGAAGAAAGCAAGAGAAATGGCCTCAGTGAGGACCTAGCAGCATCCACACTTCAGAAGCGGAGAGAGTTTCGCCCAGTCACAAACAATTTACACAAGAAGAAAGTGCACTACTCTTGGGGGCATCCCTTCGTTTGCAGGACCAGCTCCACCAAATTCGCTCCTTGTCCGCGGTGTGTGTATTGCTCCAGATAGAGCCCCCTGAGGAGCTGCAACAGGGGAAGTTGATTGACAGCCCAAGAGGGATTGGCCATTGAAGGTGGCGACAGGTCCCCTCAAATCGGAGGGGGTCCGGCCCAGACCGAGCGACCATAGCATCTGAAAGGAAGGCCCTGCTGGACAAACTGGCGGAGGATACTGCCTCCTAGAATCCGGCCTGAGGTAACATGGCCTGAGTGAAGAGCTTGGCAGCATGGGGGGAGGGGCGGGGAGGCTGGAAGAGATCGAGTTGACTTGGTCATGACCCCACACAGAGACATCACCACTGGTAGAGAGATGGACTTTTTCTCTCCCTCCATGATCCAGGGACTTATGGTTCCTTGTTGTTAATGTTTTGGTTTTGGGGAATGTTATTGGGTGCCCATCAAGCAAATGCGATGTACATACTAGTTCATATTCAGAGTGGAGGGTTCCTCACGGGGTATCGGGGTGGGGAGATGCAAGAGGGTTTAGCCGGGTGGGGCGGAGGAGAGTTGAATTCCCATAATGACATCAATAGCAAACAGCCTTAAGGTATTGACCTTAAACGTCAAGGGCTTAAATAATCCAGTAAAGAGAAGGGCAATTCTTGCATATCTAGAACAGTCCCGAGCAGATGTCTGCCTCCTCCAGGAAATGCATTTGCTGCAGAGGGACTGGAACAGAATAAGATCCCGGGCTTTTCTTCAGCAATTCTTTTCCTCCTTGCCACACAAGAGGCCTAGGTTGGAGATTCTGTTTTCACAATGTTTTCAAGGGAAGGTTGGGACGAAAGTAGCAGAGATGAGAGGTCGACTTCTGTGGTACCGAGTTAATTTTGGCCTGCATTCCATCGTCTTGGGGTCAGTATACATCCCTAATGAGGGGCAGGAGTAGTTCCTGCACGAAGCTGCAGCAGACATCATGACTACACAAGATAAATGGGTGATACTGGGGGGTGACCTAAATCTAGTATTTAATAATGAAGTAGACCGCTCGACCCAGAGGCGGGGAGCAGCTGGGGAAATTAGTCAGGGGGTTGCCCTCGGGCTAAAGGAACTGGGATTCAGGGACATTTGGCCCTAGTTTGCACCCAGATTCTAGAGACTATACATTTTACTCACAAGCACACAAATCCTATGCCAGACTGGATCATTTTCTGGGCTCTAGGGAAGTCATGGCAGCAACACGAGCAGCAGAAATTGAACCTAGATCCCTGCCTGACCATTCAGCAGTTCTTGTACACCTTGCCCCCCCCCCATGAACGAAGGCCCCACTACTGGCGTCTACGGGAAATCATACTCTGTAGGCCAGAGGGAGCAAAGCAGATAGAGAGTTCAACGATACCCCGGACACCCCAACCGCAATGGTCTGGGATGCAATGAAGGCTGTTTTTAGAAGGGAACTGATTGCAATCTTTGCGGCAGATAATAAGGATAGATGCGATAAGCGTACCTAGCTACAACAACAAACGCTCGAATTAGAACGCATTCACCACAGTACCGGGGCACCTAGAATGTGGCGTCAAGTGGAGGCGACTAGGAAACAGCTGGCGGGCTTAGACCTAGATAGTGCGGAGTACTCGCTACTCCCCTTAAGCATGCGTTTTACATGGGGGGAATAAGCCTGGGAGAATGCTGGTGAACAAACATAGGGGCCAGTGACAGGCCAATGTGGTGGGGGCTTTGCTCATGGAAGACGGCACTGAAGTGGTGGGGGACGAGGCTGTGGCAGAGAGGTTTAAGTCTTTTTATAAAGATTTGTACTCGGCGCAGGATCTCGCACCCCAGGCTATATCCGAGTATCTGGATAATGCTAAAGTGACAGGCTTGACAGAAGAACAAGCGGATAGCCTAGATAGCCCTATCAGAATAGAGGAAGTAATGGCTGCTATCTCTAGATTGAAGCCAAATAAATCCCCAGGCAAAGATGGCTTTTCAGCCTGTTTTTATAAAAACCTTTTGTAATCTGGTAGCTCCTCTTCTCACCAGGGTGTTCAATGCGATCTCAAGCTCAGCAACACTCCCCCCCTCTATGAAGGAGGCCTTGGTGGTAGTTATAGCAAAACCCGGGAAAGACAAACGATTGTATGCATCTTATCGACCGATATCGCTTCTGAATGTAGACGCGAAATTATTCACAGGGATCCTGGCGACGCAAATTGCCCCTTATATGTCTGGACTTGTAGACCCCGACCAATCTGGATTTATTTCTGGCAGACAGAGCTCACATAACACCAAGCGGATCCTTCCCCATTATAAACAAGGCAACCCGCCCCCAGCGTGAGTCGATGCTCTTCTCAATAGAGGCAGAGAAAGCCTTCGACACAGTGCACTGGCCCTACTTAGAAGCGGTATTGAAACGCTTTGGAATGGGAGACAGGTTTTTTGCTTGGGCACTGTGTGGATATGGAGGGCCATGGGCGATGGGCAGGGTAAATGTAAGGAGATCGGGGAGCTTCCCCATAGAGCACAGAACACGGCAGGAGTGCCTCCTTTCCCCGCTACTATTCGCACTCTATATGGAGCCATTTGCGCAGCGGGTCCGAGATGACCCAAAGATCACAGGCATTCACTTTGGGGGAGAGGAACACCTAATTACCTTATATGCGGATGATGTAATTGTATCCTTGGATAGCCCTCAGGAGGCCCTTCCGGAGTTTCTAGAAGAGGTGGGGAGGTTTGGGGCGGTCTCTGGATTCCAAATTAATTTAGCCAAATCACAGGCGCTGAGCCTGACAATGTCGCTAGACTCGAAAGAATTCTTCACTCAGGCTCTCTCCATCTGGTGGGAGCGGAACATATTGTACTTGGGGATCCACCTGACATCAACCATCCAGGAGGTGATAGAAGTAAACTATCGCAACTTGGTTAAAAGGGTACAGACCGATCTAGCGATCTGTCATGGCTTGGAAGGATCACAACCTTAAAGATGTCGGTTCTTCCCAGGATCTTGTACACCTTCGTGACACTCCCGCTGTGGCCCCCATCAGGGACGCTCCAGACCCTGCAAAAAGCTCTTCAAAATTACATATGGGTGGGCCGATGGTCCCGTATGTGCTGCAAGCTTACTTGGCAGGCGCCTGCGGAAGGGGGATTTGATAGCCCATGTATTCTAAGATATTTCCAAGCAGCGCAGATCAGGTTCCTGGTAGAGTGGTCACGCCCAAAGTCTGAGAAAAGCTGGCTTTTCATGGACACAGCACTAGCCGGAATATCCCTGTGGAAGATCCCCTTTCTGGGCAGGCCACATTGCCCCCCCCCAATCTTTACCTGTCTGCGATAACGGGCCCCACCCTCCGAGTCTGGGATGTAGTGGCCAGTAGGGAGGGCCTCTCGCCTTTCCCCTCCCCGCTTCTGCCAGTGGTGGAGAATCCTGACTTCACCCCAGGAATGAATACAGTGGCTTCCGGGAAAGGCTGAAGCCGCAATGCAGATTGATACAGCATTTCTTTGATCTAGGGGGCCCTATACAGTTTGACACTTTTAGGAGAGACAATGCTATCCCTAAATGGGTGAGATTCTGGTATATGCAGATCAGGCATTGGCTGATGTAGCCCGAGATACGGGATGCAGCACAACGGCCACTGACTAAATTCGAGAAATGGCTATTAAGTAAAGAATCAGATAAGCATTTAGTGTCTGACCTATATAAGTTGCTGTACGATAAGTCCCTTGATGCTAGATCCATGGTCCAATTGAGATGGAAGCGGGAATTGGGGCGGGAGCTGTCCCTTCAAGAATGGCGAGACATCTTTTACCGCGCAGGACACACAGCCGCCAATACATCTAGCATAGAAACTGCAACAAAGAGCACCACTTACTGGTATTTGACGCCAGTTCGTCTCCATTGAAGGAATCCGGAGCGGAGCGAAAAGTGCAGAAGATGCAGCGATGCCCCTGGGACACTTATACATATCTTGTGGGAATGCCATAAACTGACTCAATTTTGGGACAAGATCTTGACAGAGATCGATCACTATTTCGACATTCAACTCTCCCGGTTCCCTGCTTATGTGGCGCTGGGCCTCCTTAACCCATTGACATACCCCATCAAATCTAGGAGAGTTAGGCTTATCGCACTGGCACTGGGGGCGGCTCACCAAGCGATCCTTGCCCTCTGGGGCACTGTTAGAATTCCAACTAGATTGGGGTGGCTCCACCATATTTGGCATCTCTTGGGGATGGAGAGGCTTACATTGACACTTAAACTACAGGAAGACGCATTTAGAGGAGTTTGGTGTCCGTTTACTTCCCTCCTTTCACAGAACTCACTTGCCCCAGATATCTAAAATTGCTGCGTCTGACTGACCCACAACTTGGATCCAACAGAGGGAACCCTCGGGAGCACAATAGGTAAAGGTTCTTTGAGACACAAGGGTTTATGGGCACCCAAGGGAGTGGGGTAGGGGTGGGAGGGGGTTTAGGGGGTAAGTTTTCTTTTGATAATATATAAAGGTTTTATAAGTTGCTCACAGGACTGACGGTGGCTGAATGTTGAGGCTATGCCAGGGAGTGTATAGCTTTTTAAATGCTTTGTGTTGCAACAATAAAAACAAATATAAACAAAAAAAATTGGTTTTCTTCGGATTGGTTTTGTCAAACTGCTGAAACATATTAACAAAGAAAAAATTGTCAAAACGTTTTCAACAAAAGAATTCGTCAGAACCACCTGCATTTCATCAGAAACACTTACAAACGTTCTTCTGTGTACTTTTCCAAGTTTTCCGGTAATCCATACAGTATTTCATTGCTGTACGTTTAACAAGACAATTGGCATATGACTGGATGGGAAACCATCATAACGTCTGTGGATATATGGAAACATCGCAATTTTATAAATTGAAAAGAAATCTATATAGAGCTCAGCGTTTTTCTCCATCCATCATTTCGTTCTAGTGTACAATGTATGCGCACTGTAGTGAAGTCTGTAATGTTGGGACAACTTCCTGGTGCCATTGCTCTAGGTAGGCACACCACAGTGACATCTGCAGTGGGGTGGAATATAAAACACCAATGTTTCCAAGAAAGCAATGGCTATTCTCAGACAATGGAGTCTGCATAGAAACAAACATTTTTTTCTTTCAAAGCAAAATTAGGCGGAGATGGCATTAATGTAGCACTGCCCTCTGACCTTATCCCTAATCATTATCCTAACCTTGACCATAATTCTGACTCTGAATGGCACATATGTTTTTCCTTGTGAGCCAGTAATAAACTGTACCAAAATGGTTCCAACATATAGTGCAGGCAGTCATAAGTAGGTTTATATGAGAAATCAGCAAAAACTCCCTGAAAACAAGTAAACAACAGGTACATTTTAGCCTGGAAAGCTGAAAGAATATCAGTGAAAGGGGAAGAAGCTAGCAGGCGATGGGATGGCAACAACAACAAACAACACCATCATCATTATAATAATATAATTAGTGTGTATGTTATAGTTCTGCTGTTTGGAAGTGCTGTAACAACTTGTGTTACTAATAATACCCGATAATGCAATTGATATCACTAGTCTTGAAAGGATCCAAGGCTGAGTAAGCCTTGCTGAGATTCAAAAGTGTGACCTGCATCTCATACCAGATGTAAGCCACAAGATTTAACCCACTGAAACAACAGCTGCATTTTCTATTTTGATTCCAGTCAATCAGTCCTTATAGAGGGCTCCTGGGCACAAAACATAGCGTAAAGCCACTCCCTTTGACCAGTTTATTCTCTGTATGGCACAGGCTCTGCACAGTAGGTAATGTGACCAGGTACTGGTCGCAGGGTTGCCGAAGACCACACTCTGTGTTCTGGAACTGATGTGCAGGGGAACAGATCATGTCTAATTGGTACAGTGTCCTACATCAGCAGGGCTTGGCAGACGGATATGCCATGCAAGCACTGAAACTTGGGGACATGGAGAATAGGCACAGGAAAAAGTAAAAGGCAATGCTCTGCTTTCAGCACCCTCTGGGCATGAGTGAACTACGTGGCCTGTTATGAAGTGACTGAAAGTGGTATTGTGTTGTCAGTGGCTGCTGAACTCTGCCAAAAGCCTTGTCCTCAGACTGCACAGCTGTCAGGAGGAGGGTGCAGGGCCGGCCACAGGTCACATCCTTACCCAGTGGGCACTGGCATGAGTCACTGAGTGCAAAACATGATTGCAGACCAAACCTTTACCAAGTCCCCATAAGCATGGTTGACTGTTGTGTCTACTGAGTACAGGATTATAAGTGTAAGGCACCTAGGCACAATTATATTTGATGAGTTGCACATAAGTAAGTAGTGAGAAATGTCTCCTCTCTGCTTAAGTTCAAACACAACATACACAACATACAACATACACAACAACGTGTAAATTACAATAGGTAGATCCTAAAAAAGTCACCAACAGCTTCCTGCATCCCTGATCTAACGACTATCTACTATCTACGATCGCATATTTACGTTGTACTCGTTTCTAAATTTATATTAACAGGGTTGAATCAGGAGGACCAAGTCAGGGTTGAATCTGGGGTCCCAATGCATACTGAGATGATACACAAAAATATCAGTTTTGACTCTTAACATGCATATGAATCAGTTCTGTCAATTTTCCACCAAAATGGCAGTAGATTCAAGATAGCCGAAATTAGGCTCGGTGCTGGGTTTTTCTCAGGACAACACCTCAAAGTAGAAGGTAGATAGCATCACAATATAGAGGTGATGTTAAAAATCTAAATCAAAATTAAAAGAGGTAGTCTTCCTGGTTTCCTACGGTAAATATTAATGCACCTTAACATTAACTATCGGAGGCCTGTTGAAAATAAAAGGTGGGAGGGAAAATGTATTCAGGATTAGAAAAAAGACATGAATATAAAGCCTAGCTCGAAAAATACTCACTAAAAGACAGGAACATTTGACAAGTTAAAAAAATAAATGAATCTGTGATCTGACTTGTTACAAAAAAGGACAAATGCCTATTCTTCCATTTTAAAGGCCTCTGACGCCTTATTAGTAAAATAAATACATTAATAAATAAACAAATGCAGAGAACATAAGGAGCAGAGTGGTTTCCACCATTAACCAATACCAGCAGGGTACTGAAAAATAAATACGGTGCAATCAAATACCCATGCAAATATCAGTGACCACGTAAAAACCATCAGAAAATCTAGATTGTCTGCTTCAGGGTCGTGCAGGTCTGTTACAGACTTGCAGGCTTAATTAGTTTAGGCTTTTAATGTACGGATCAAGTTCATGTGACAATATACCATAACAAGAACGCCTCAACAGAATCTCAAGGAGCAAATTCATACTTTACCAAATGTTATGCAAGAAGGGACCAATCAGAAATGCAACCAGCTCACAACTTGCCAAGGGACATCGCATGGAACCTTACAAGTGGAAACCTACTGAGATTGCGCTTGAGACAACCCTAGTTAAATCAATGTAATCATATTAATCTATCATCATGTAACACATTGGTGCAGAGAGGAAAAACATTGAGCCTACATTCACTTGAACTTACACAACAAAAGCAAGAGACCTCAAAGAAGGATACTTTCAACTAGTTAATTTCATATATTCTCAAAGGTTCAATAGCAAAGCCAGTTAAGTAACTATTTAATAAAAAAAATTGAAAACAATTGCCTGATGTATGAAAGAAGTGCAACATGGACACTTACCAACGTGCACAAATCAACTGCCATGCCCTATAATAAATACACAAGTCTTCTTATCGGTTTAGACAGGACCTGGTATTCATCACTGTTGTTCAATTTAGTGAAGTTAGGCAGGACATTTTTGTATTCATTGTAATTTCTTCTGGCTTGCAAAGGTTCCAGAATTTAAGATTTTCATTCTGAAATAACTGGCGTAACAATCTCCAGTATATCCCAGAACACATATGGTGACAATGCCCTACTGTTTTTATGAAGGTCTGCTAAAAGGCCATTCTCAATGGAAGGGAGTATTCTAGAGCATTGTTTTCCAAATTCTCAGCATCTTGGCTAGGTTCGTCACCGTATATTGTATTACAAGGGCACATAATGACAAAGGCTACATGTGCTGTGGTATTACAAGAAAGCTGTTATGAGTGAATGTTTTAATGATGCAATAAAAAACACAAGGGCAAGTGTTACCACATTCTTGTTACCCTGTGATGGATTGAAATTGGCGCAAGGTCCTTATAATTTAGTCCCTTTGAAATTGATATTACAAGCAACTGTGTATTTGGCAGTTGGAACCCGCCAAAGAGCACACAGCATGCCATTCTTAAACAACTGCTAGCGGCTCCCATTAGAAGCAATATGCCATTTAAAAATTGCTAGTATACATTCAAGGTTGTCCATTTAAACACACCAACATTCTTAGAATGACAGGTCCTTTTAAGGGGCAACAAGGCAGACAGGGGCTACTGGGCCACAAACCTAAGCATTGAGATGATTTATCACTGAAGCCACGGGGCATCACAATGGCTACTATGGTGGCTCTGTAAGCTTGGCTAAGTACACTCCTTCCACACGTAACCCTCATGGTAGTGAAAACAGGTTGTTTGTTAGGCAAGTAGAGTGGGGAGGAAGAGCTCAGAACTCAACAGTGAAACAACAGACAGAATAACATACCGAGCCCAGTGCTCATTTTTGATAAAATAAAGTACTTTACTATAACAGTAAAATTAATACTACACAGTTCAATAGGATCTTTTGCTACAGGGTTGCTATCTCTACAAATTCTAGTCAAATGTTACACACACTACGGTGACCTCTTTCCTTTCAAAGAAGTTCTTCCAAACTCTATGGTGACTTATAAAAAGTTCTCTATAGGCATGGATTAGGTGTTGACTACTCTAAGGAATTCTCATAAATCAATTAAACAGTACTTGCCAAAAGAGGCAACAGTGGCAAGATTTAGTGATTTTGTGACAGGAGAACCCTCAGGAGACAGGAAATCTCGAGTTTTGTTGGCAATGACAGTCAGCTGCTTCTGGGTGTTCCTCACACCAGGAATACAGCGGGGCTTCCCTTATTGAACATCATTTCCTCCAGCAGGACTAGGCACTCTTCTTTCCTCTCTGAGCATACAGGCAATCTTCCTGGCCCTGAGGAGACTCTCATCTTCTCTAGCAAGTTATTTAGACTTCAGGCCTGCCTCTGGGAGACTGGCTGCCATGCAAACACCAACCTGGGTTACACAGCAGCTCTCTGAGCACTCAGTGGAGCACAACCTTCCTTGGTCAAGAAGAACCTAGAACAAAGCAGTGTAGTTTGAGTCTCACTGTTATGCAAATTTTCCCTGTAGGACATATGGATTCACTATCTAAGATTGTGGGACTGGTTTGGGGTGGTTTCTTTTCAAATATAGTTTTCTTCCTGTAGAGCTGACACAACCTTTCTGAAAGGTGATGGCTCTCACAGCAAGTAGTGATGAGGCTGGCCTAAAGCAGAAGTGTATATATAAGGGCACAATGAAGTAAGAGATCTCTCTACCTGGATGTCATCAGCCTTCTTGAATCAGCAATCAAGGAAAGACAAAAGGGCATGCCCTGCCTATAAACTTCCTCATCTTTTATCAAAAATTTGCTAACCCACCACTCACCCCAACTATCCTCCAAATGGCAGTGCTTAGGGGGGAACAAATCAGGAGCCCTTTGCTATAAGGACTTCTTTGAATTTCTATGGGTAGCTCTGTCTCCATCCTTCCTGGCTTCAATGGTGGGTCTGCGCCGCTTAACGACAGGAATACAGTCAACACACTTCCATCGTCTAGGGAAGCTGTATCCACTCTCCATCTTGTGCCATACTAAACCAGGGGCCAATGAAAATACAGCACACTGGCTCAGTACTCAGAGACCCACCATAAACATAACCTGGTTACCACGGAAGTCTACACATTTAAACTAAATTCACATACTCAACATGCAAATGGAGTGCATGCACAAGGGATCACTAAAAGGAAACTAATATATAAGCAAGGTCAGTACACTGCACTTACCTCTGACCCACGAAAATGTCTGGTCAGGTAGGATGACGTCGAACAAATTAAAAGGATTCCATGATTAGGGCTCTGCTCTTAAGGTAGGAAATCTGGCATTGCCATGGAGGTTGACTGAGCGGGACCATTGGGAATGCAATAGTTTGGCCTTACGAATTGCACTTTATAATATTTTAGTGTGCAAAATGAGCTGCACACCACTGGTCAATTTACCACCTGTTAAATGTTGGAATACATGTGTGATAAAGGGCTGCTGACCATCTATTGAGTTTTAGTGAGATGAAATTTTACATTTTATACTGTTTTGTACTGAGTATAGGCAGATGACATGTATTGGTGGAATTGATTTTTTAAGTGTTTTGTATTGCTTATGTTATGATATTTTGTAATTGTGTATGTCAATAAATTGGGTAATATGCAATATTTCTGTAAGAATTTATTTCTTGGAAGTAGAGAATCTTGATTTGAAAAAGCTCTGGTCAGAGTTAATAATTTAGAAATCCTTGTATGCTGCCATCACCGCTTTATGAGATCATTCCAGAACACTGAATGTTTTTCCAAGACAAAAATTGTTTCATTGGTGTCCCTTATACAGTTTTCTATAAAGTGCAAATTTTGATTAATCAATTTTTTTAATGACATTTGTATTGCATCTAGATAGCTTGGGTTAGACCAATGAGAAACTGGACAGATATTGTTTTGAGTAAGGTAAGTTGTCTATATCTTTAAAACAGGACATTTTCTGTGATGTCATCAACAAACATTTGGAATCAGGGGCGGCTAAGGCGGAGGAGCGTCGCCCCACTGCTCTTAGAGCAGTTGAAAAGGGAAAAATAAAATGATAATAACTAGGTTATCATTTTATTTTTCGTTGCTGCGGGCTGGGTAAGGGCGCGGCTTGTGGCTCAGGGTGGAGGAGTGGACTCTGCACACTAAGTGCGCATACCTGCTTGGCCGGCAGTCTTGGCCCGGCCAAACCATCATGCGTACTTTGCATTGCAGCGTTGTGATTGGCTTAGGGGAGCCTGTCTGCTTCCGAACTCCAGCAATGCCAAAGGAGAGATGGAGGCGGCCGGAGCCCAAGGAGGTAAGTGTTTTCTCTTTTTTTTTAAATATTTTGTTCCCCCGCCTTCCCGCCCCGAACTCCGATTCCCTGCCAGTCGCCACTGTTTGGAATATACCTGTAAGATGGGTTAGTTGCAATGATTGTTAGTGTGTGCAAAGTAATATTCCTTTTTAATGTAGTCCCTGTGTATCCTTAAGAATTGGCCATATGGAAGATTGTCACAAAACTTGGTATATGTAGTAGAAAGATACATGTGAGGTAGTGGCTTGGCCAATAATTGATTTCTCACATATAAAACAGTATTACATCACAGTCTGCTATCGTGGGAGCACAGGAAAATGTATCTTCATAGATTCCTTCACTGTTAGATTTCCTACTGAATGGTGATGTGTCCAGTAGAGAGTTGGCTATTGTGATAGCATATGGTAGTTGCCTGAGGAATATGAGAGACACCATAGTTGTAAATGATTTCTCCCGGTTCTCACTTGCCTCTAACAATTGTCTTCTAGCCAATATACTTGAGGGAAAAAATCTATACAGAAAATTACTCTTCCCTAGCTCTCAAACTACAGAACAAATCAATGATTCTACCAGGACTCATTAGTCTTCCTGGCATTGTTCTATTCCTGTATGCCCATACTTCCTAACTGGTGTTCTTAACCATACTGAAAGAAGGTTTGCAGTGCCGCACACAAGTTTCCCTTCTTGACTACTAAATTGTGATTTGCTGACTCCGATTGTGCCATGGAGTCTGCTAACCAGACCCAGGGCCTGTGCCCTGATTAAAAGTACATTGTAATTAGGTATAATTACAATTGTAACTGGCAAACTACCTGTAAGTCCCTAGTATATGGTAGGGCATGCAGGTTTAGAAGCCCAGCAGATATAATGCACTTATGTGTGTACTGCTGTGTTGCTTGCTGTTTTAAAGGCAGCCCTCCCTTGCAGGCTGTTTTTAAATGTAAATTTTTGCAAATTCGTCTTTAAATTAAAGATACTTCCAAAGTCTTAAACTACCTTATTTTAACATGTAAGTCACCCTAAGGTCTCCCCTAGGTGCCCCAATGGTAGGGGGCCTCGTAACTATAAGCGGGGACATTATAAAAGATGTTTTCTATGCCCTGGTGAAGGAAAAACTGTCAATTTTGTTTTTCGCCATTGTAGCACATTTGCTCCATAGGCTAACATGGGAATAAAGTACAATTATTGATAGAAGTGGGCTAAACATACTTCAAAGTATTAAAATGACAGGATAAATGCAGTAGCTTGAAAGGTTAGATTTATTATAAATGTCACAGAAAAGAAGTTATAGAACTTGCTTTTCGGATGAACCAAAATCCAGCCTTCCAGCAGCCTCTCCTGATTGCCCAGCCTTTGCTCTGCTGAGCCAAACTTCTCTGATGAGGTGTGAAGTGGCCTGCATAGATACAACGGACGTCTGGTGGGATGAGATCTGGAGCTGCAGAGCAAAAGACAGCTACCAAGGGTTGAGCAAGCGAACAATTTTATTGAGACCTTGATTGGACTTTATATTGTGATTGTGGCCTTATTGCTAGTGGTAGGTACATTCTTACCCCTACTAACAAACCACATTCCAACACTAAGCTAATGGGAACAGGCCATGATTCAAAAGCTAAAAGTAACCTGTGTGACTTTTCCCTCTGTGCAGGGTCACCCCAAAACGTTTTTCCTTCACACTTCCTATTTATGCTGAATTTATTTTGTTGGCCTTATAACTCTGTGCAATTAACCACTGATAACCAGTGCTAAAGTGCTTGTCCTCACTCCCTAAATGATAAAGTTGCCTTACACTTGATGGGCATAGTTAATTTACTTATGAGTCTCTAGTAAAGTGGTATACTGTATACTAAGGGCCTGTAAATTAAATACTGTGCCACCGATTTAAGTAGCCCCTTAAAACATGTTCCAGGTCTGCCATTGCAGCCCAAATGTAGTTTTAAACTGTCAATTCAACAAGGCAAAATAACCCCTTTGCAAAGGCTTAAACTGCTTCTTTGCCCCAGGCAACCCATAAGGCAAGGCGAATGGTAATTAAAAGGTTGGACATGAATGGTTAAGTTTTACATGCCCTGGTAGTGAAAACGAAACTCCTAAATTTGTTTTTCACTACTGTGAGGCATAACCTTCCCATAGGATAATATAGGGCTGCATTATTACTTTTAATGAGAGCTTACTTTTGATTAGGAGCAGGTAGGAAATTCAGGTTTGGTGTCTAAGAAATTGTAATTCAAACTCCTCTTTGATGGTAAAGTCACATTGTAAGTCACAATTTGGAAAATGCCTCTATTACATAGTTGGCATTTTCCTGGCTATTTATTATGGGGCTTATTTACAAGCCCCATGCACCCCCGGTGCGTCACTTTTTGTAATTGAAGGAGGGTCCCGAGGGTCCCGTCTTACCATCTAACTAGAAACCCATATCTGATTTTGCACTACCCACCAAACATGACACTCCTAGATAGGCCCCACCAGTCAGCCCCTGATAAATGTCCTAAGTTGTCCACTTTCCTTTATCCTCTTAGCACATCTCACATAGGCTCAAGACCACCTTCTTAGATACCTATGCATAGGCCCAAACATGCCACTTTAGATACACACACATAGGCCCAAAAAGCCCAGTGCCTCCTGCTATCTCTTTTTAATAAAACAGATCTCGTAGGCTTCACTAAGCTCACAGCAGAGACCTGTGCCATCCACCGCAACACCACACCAGCCCCCCTTGTAACTTTCCACAGTTACGAGAATAAGATTAGCCCCCACCTACGTGACATTCTGCTGGTACATCTGGCTGTTTCACAAGCAAGGTTTGCAATATTTTTAGTTATGAAACTTTCCGCGCTTGCTTAACTGAAACTGGAAAAGGCGGCAACGTGACCGAGAATTAATATATAAAATATTAATTTCTGAGCATTTTACGGTAAAAGTTATCCTTTGTTTACTTTTTGCGGTCAAGAGCACTGACCACCTGCTTAAAGCTTAGTTTCACCATGATACCACTTCTTGGTTTTATATAAAACTTTCCACAGTAACTGTAAGCGGGCGGTCAAGGGCCCGCGTCAGAACTCACGTCAGAGGTGGGTAGAAGTTCTGCATTTAACCATATAAAAGAGCTGCGCCCAGGGTGCGGCTCCGAACTCTCTTCACACCAGTGCCTTGCTGCATTGTGAGGGTTCCCGATCGATCGTCCTCGTGACTGGGCCTAGAACTTCTACTTCCAAGGTGGTAATGCTCTTATCTGATTATTTTGCCTTTTTGCTTTATCAGCTTATCTGATTATTTTGCCTTTTGGCTTTATCAGCCTATCTGATTATTTGCCTTTTGGCTTTGTCAGTCTATCTAACTTAGCACATCCAAACCCAAGCCATTGCATTTATTTTAGCTTAAACTGCGTAGTCTTGAATGATGTTGCTTTCTTAAGTAAAGATTTGTCTTCTAGGCACTAGCCTACCCATCCTCTTTAAAGTCAGGGTTGCTCTTTAGGCAGCTGCTCATAGCATAATATTTAGACACATATTTGCTTCTCTTGAACAACTGATTTATAACATTGCCAATGCATTTATTTTTCATCCTGCTCATGTGTTGATGGGTAACATTTAAATTGAATTGTTTTCTATGCCTTTTGAATTGCTTAAATAAAGAAGTCACTGTATTTTACATCGTGGTTCTTTCTTTCCAAGTGAACAAGCAGAGTGGGAGTCAGGCTCTCTGGAGTCGGTAAGCAGAAGGGTGTGGCCATCCAAAATTACCCTCATCAGCTGGCGACCACGAACAAAAAGGTCTCGGTTGGCGAGTCACCTACGGTGCGATCCTGGGACGCACACTGGGGTTACACCTGTGTGGCTGCCTCTCAGGCTCTCCTCTCCTCACGTCCACCTGGGTAAGTCAGGGATGGTTTTATTTTTTCTTCCTTGAATTTACCTCAGGTTGTGGCGTGTGTGGGGCGGTAGGTCTGGCTGCCTCTGCCATCCAGGGTCTCCCTTGTGTATGCTCCTTTGTCCACCTGTGGTTGACTGTCTTGCCACGACGTCCTCTGTGGCTGGTCACATCTTGCCGAGGCTCTTCGGTGCTGTCCCCTCTGCTGTCATCAATTCCGTCTTGGTTTCCTTCTGCTTGGGTTCTCTTGGCGTCTCTTATTATAGCTTTCTAGTGCATTTGCCTTTTACGTATATTGTGCTTTCATTTAGGTTGCCGTTCTTTATTGCCAAGTTAATAGTGTATATTTGGCTTTCACGTTTTGACATGCTTATTTATGCTTTGAGGTTTGAGTCCTGCGCCGCCACATGGTACGTGGCTGGCTGAATTCTGGCATGGTGAATACATGCGTTTGCGGTTTTGAGGTTTTAGTACTGGGCACACGGCTATCTGAACTCCTATAGAGGCCACGGGTCCTTGGTGCTGCTTAACAGTGTCTCCACCCCTTTGAAGGTTTGAAGTCCTGCGCTAGCATGTGGCTGGCCGAATTCTGTTAACAGGATTGGGATTCCTTGATGCCGTTCATATTGCCCACATACAGGGCTGTTGCGGCCTTGGCACAGTGCACAGGTGGCACGCGTGTCTGCATTGTTGTTTTTCTTGCACTTGAGGTCCTCCTGCATTGTGCTATTTAAGGTGTGGTCCCGACGGCATTTTGTATGCTCTTTGCGCCATTTTGTATTATTGGGTTTACATTTTACAGTTTCTTTTTTCGTATTCTATTGCTAACATTTTGTTTTATTGTGCTTTCTATCATACAGTGCCTTCTCATACAGTTGTTCTTTGCATCATTTGTTCCGTTATTGTGTTTCTCCCTACATTGCTTTTCTATTGTGGTTTCTATTCTCCCCCGTGGCTCCTCCACGCCCTGCGACTCCATTCTATTTCTTTAGTGTCTTCAATGCGCCTCTCTTTGTTCAGGGTTCTTTCCTGTGTATTCACACATTCATTCTTCGCACTCTCTGCCCGTTCCCTCTCCGATTCACTTCTGCATGGCTTGGGTACTTTTCTCTTTCTGTCTCTTAAGTTCATATCGCTCTCTGACAGGCGTCTCTCTCGCTTGTTAACTGCGCCACTCCAAATTGAGGAACTAGCTACTTCGAAGCATCTGGCCCAGTCTGAAATCCCCTCCGCCTTCTTCTGCTCTCTGCCATCGCAGAACGAGGAAGTGAGCCTCGCTCCTTCGCAGCTTCACTGCAGCTCCCCCTCGCCCCTCCTTTCTCTGTCTTCGCATTCTGCCCTTGAACACACACTGTCACATTGATCGTTATTCTTTTTACGATGCATTTCATTTATTTAATTATTGTCTATTTGTTGTCCATTGTGTCTGTTTTTTGTGTTTCATTTCCTTAAACATTTGCTCGCCCTGCTGTCCCACCACAGTTATCTCCCACCACCGTCCCCATCTGCTGCTGTCCTGCCAGCTCTACACTCACTAGCCGAGTGGCAGACTGCTAGTTATTGTTGTTGACTCAGTTGCCCCCCACTTTTCCTCACAATTACAGGCAACTGCGCCAGGTAGCTGTTGTCTGGATTGCCTTGCCTTTAATACGTAGCCGCAATCCCGCTAAGTAGTTGGACTTACCTTCATTACACATTGCACATACATTGCGCCTCTTTTTCTTCTGTCTCTCACACCTTTTTGCCTACCACTTGTCCACGCCAATTGGTAGCCAAGGGGGGGTGGAGTTGTATCTCCATTCCTCCTGTCCGTTCCCTTAAACCCCCTCCTCCCCGTTATGTCCCTTGACCCCCCGCAGATTATTAGCCTTCTTATTCATTCAGTACGTGGTACTGCCACTGCAGTCTACCACACCTCCCTTGATCGTTTTACCCCCCTTACACGCCATCAAAGTGACGTTCTTGCAGTTGCTTGGAACATCTTAGGGATTACCTTTACACCCACTACCGAATTACGCCTTTCCCTCTTATCTCTCATAGACCTACCTCCCTCAGCCACTGCTTCTTCCCAGCCTCCGCCACCACCAGATACCACTCGCCCGGATCTGCTGTGGCCTGACCACTCCTCTAATTCCTCTTCGCGCTCCCCACCCTCTTTAAGTTCTTCTGTTTATTTTGCTAATTTTCCCACTGTCGTTAACATAGACGGGGAGTCCAATACTGACTCCGCACACTCCACAGCATCCTCTGAAGAGGCAACACTCCCTAATCTTACCGCCCCTGCCTCTCCCACGGTATCAGCATCAGCATCTAGTAGTGCTCTCCCTCAACCACTGTCTCCTGATAACGAGTCCCCATTTCTCGTGGCACTTCTGCAGGACTATTCAGTGGATCTAGAGGACACTGCACCAGACGTCCTCATTGTGCCTCCCCCGGCCTGCCCACCTCCGTATTTCCAGTCGCTGTAGGGAATGAGTGCCCCGTCTCCTGATAGTACAGCTTCTCCCATTATTGTATATTTAGTCAATAATAACGTTGTAGGTCTTTCCACTGTGCACCCATCTTCCTTTTGTCACGTTACACCCTTAGCAAGCACTGTCCTTCTCACTATATTTCAAGTTTTAGGGGTTGACTATACCCAGGCACAGCAGATAACACTTTCACTAGCACCGTCCTTTCCGCACCCCATTGTCACTAAAGTCAAAGAACAAAAACATTGCAAGCACTGATATTTAAGGGAACACTCTAGTCCCTCAATTATTACTGGTCCCCATGAACAGGATTATAGGCACCTCTGTTCATAAAACACCGGCTTGCATTTACAAACGCATTCGCCTAATAGCGCCAGGCTTGGAGATACCTACCACACTAATAACATCCTATCCACGCAACCCGCTACAAAGTAAAATAATTGCTGCTCTCTCTCGTAACCAGCTCCAATTCCCTGACTTCTCCCCTAACGGAATATACACCGGACCACAGGAACTGGACTTAAGACGAGCATTATATCACATTATTAGTAGTGCCATAGGAGAGGAACTGGTAAAAGATGCCATTCCTCCTATTCCTGACACTCAACACTCTCCTGCCACCTAATTACATCCCTTTCTAAACTAGCGACATTCACCCTCAAAGCATTGTGCTTTTAAAATAACACTCATGAATGGCATAGTGAGCTCTACAGTGTATAAAACGTCCACCCACTTTCACATCTTTTTTATCATACGTCCCCCTGGATCGATACTCACTGCCATACTATCTAGCACATGGCCAAGGCACCCTCTCCAAAGTTATATTGCTGAAGCTTGCTTTGACGGCCAGCTTCGCTTCCCTCTTTATACTCTAGCACAAGAGCGAGACTTGCAGGACGGGGTGTATGATATTGTCATTCAGGCAGTAGCGCAAGAACTCATCAGAGACATTGTCCCTAGCACCTGAGAAAACGCACTCCTGTAATTCAGGCCTTGCCTAGAGCGCCCTGTGTTAAACACACCAACATGGCTACTCCACTACAACATGTTTTAAAAACATTCGGAGGCCAAGAACACCATATACTAAAGCACTGCCGTGAGTTACATAAGCATACGGCCAAAATGAGTCATCCTTGGCCCTCAGAGGGAAGCTTTGATCCAATCATACTAGAGCATGCCACCACCTTTCTAGACACCAAGTACTCCGGCACTAAGTTACAGAAGAGAAAGGCTACTTTAGATCTCTGGCGCATTTTCAAAGACAAGGCTCAAACACACTCTGACTCCACACACCCAGCTATACCCAATGCCCCACCCCCACCGCCTTACCACTTCAGCGGTATGTATACCGAACGCACTCACAAAGAACAACCAGAGCTACCAGTTACCACTAATGATTCTACGGCTGCTGGCTTCCAACCACTACCAAATGAGGCATCTTCCTCACCACACCTCGGTCCAGATATACATATCACACAAACTGAGGAATTCCAGATTTCCCACACATCACCCAGTCACCCGTATCACCCCATGGATGGACCACTGACTCCACCCATGCCCCCCGGTGATGTGTACCCACGTCTGACTGAACGCCAGAACATACACATGCCCGTTACCCATGGTACAGTAATGGAGACAGCAGTATCAGGTCTCCCAGGCCTCATAGATGCACAGTTGTCACTGAAATTTACACCAATTATCAATACTGCACAACCACGCCCAGGTGAACAGGATGAGGAAGACTCTGACTCTGCCTCTCAAGCATCATCTCGCCACTCACGTACATCTAGCAAGGTCTTCCGTGATATCGGCACTAAAGACGACACTGTCACTAACCCCTTCCTTGACACCGGCACGCACCTGTTCCCACGTTCGTGCCTCCCACCTCAAACTAGCAATCCTTTAGCTGATAATGCACCCTTCGGTGAGGGACCAGGATCTGGCCTTATGACAGAGCAGCGGCAGCTCATTGAGTTCCCCAACCCACCATTGCTGTGCATAACTGAGGGACAGCATGCCCCCCTCACAGGTCTTCCCTCCTCATACGAGAATTATAGACAAAATGACGACTTGAGCAAAAGCACCAGCCTGGAAAGTATCTCACCACAGCACCTTGAAGAAGAACAGTCACACATGCATCAATCGCCTAGCCACACAGAACAGGTAGATACAATGAGACGCTTGTCATTTAAATTAGAGAACATGAACAAAAACATTGTAGACATGATCGCTAAGGTCAACTCTCCAGCACCACCCTCACCCACGCTGCACCACCTCGTGCAGCACCACCCATAGACAAATATCAGTAGGAATGGGGAAGGGAGTATACAATATCTCCATAATGAGCGTCCCCGCCACTATGACGCTGCCGCCTCTGGAATAATACAAACAGTCACCAACACACACCAAGCCTACCAATTCCCAACAGCATTAGGGCCGGAAAGGAGACAACCACTGGTACTAGAAGGTCACAATCCCTTATTTGGTGATCACCCCATATATTGTGAACACCAACAGGAGCAAGACCCAGTGGTAAGAAGGAAAGTCAGGACCACCGAAGCACAGAAACTTAAAGTCCTGGGAACACATGGATGCCCAGACGACATACTATATGACGTCTCGGGCTCTGCTTCCTTGCGTACCGTTAGGATGAAAAATAGACGCAACATGTGTCTCAACAGATCAAGCGTACCAAAAACTAGCAATGATCTTACTCCCAATGAGATAGTGATACTAGGGGAAGGCTCAGACTATGCAGTAAACCCTTTCTCAGACGATTTGGCAGGCTGGTCAGAGCCCTTAGCGCCGCAAATGCTCCCTTGGCCAAGAGAAGGCTCCTTTGAGCCTCAGTACATGGCAACAGCAGTTGAATGTATCCTCAAAGGAGTAGGAGATGAGGATTGGGACTATGACTACATGAGGGAGAGCCTGAAGGTCTGGCAAAAATATGCCCGCCAGCATGACTCTACAGGACCTACAGTGCAACGCACAGGGGTCACGCGCCAGATGCCCCTGCTGTACAAAAATGTCACTGATCCCCCCATCTATATCCCATGGTCTACATTAGACAAAGAAAATCTCAAAAAGCAACTCCCACCCCTCACTGAGGGTGCGGGGAAATGGATTGCGGCTTTTGAAAATTACACCACAGGTAACAACATAGCTATAGGAGATATAAAAAGCCTGCTGATCTCCCTCATGGGAGAAGACGCAGAAGATCTCTTCACACGTGTCCATGCCAATCTTACAAAAACAAACACCAAACATGATGGTGTTTCCTTTAATGAGATTAGAACACTAGCATGGACTGAGTTGCGCAGGAAATTCCCTGATGTTCCCGACATTGGGGCTCTGTTGTCACAAACAATGCAACCAAATGAAGACCCTGCCAACTATCTCTCCAGAATGAAAGAGAAATGGCACCAGGAGTTAGGGCAACGATGGGACGCAGCAGGAGGGTATGGGAGATTATTTTATCACACAATAAAGAAAGGTTTACCCACCGAAGTGCAGGAAAAACTAGATGGCATTGTAGCAATGGAATGTAAGCCATGGGCTGAGATACAAGACCACATTATACATTACTGCAAGAAGAGACAGGAACAGGAGAAGAATAGACAGCTGGCCATAGAGAATGCCGCTGCAAAATTGGTGCAACAGAAACTTAATAAGAAAAAAGACAATACAGACACAGTCATGTTTGCAGCACCGGTCACTCAAATGACAGCAGTAACATCCTTCCCCCAGGCTGCCATGAATGCTCTTGCAGGCAACGCCCAACCTGCCCCACAGCAGGTTCAAGCACCACCTGCCGTACAATACATACAAGCCCAACCCCAGCCTGCCATACAGTATGTCCAGCCACAACCACAGCCAATGGTACAATACATGCCAGCACCACCCGCTTACAGTACCAACACACAGCCCTACTACAATAACAGATAAAATATGAACAGGAACACGGGTGTACAAGGAAGAGGGCGAGGGATGGGACAACAAAGGTTTCCACAACAGCCAGGACAAGGGACACCACTGATCATCTGCTACTATTGTCAGAAACCAGGCCACATACAGAGAGATTGCCACAGTAAAATGCGTGATATGGGTCAGCAATATATGGGTCCTGGCTACCAAGCACAAGCACCATTCCAACAACAGCAGCGCACGCAACAACACCTTCAGCAGCCCCAAATACTATACTCTTATGCACAACCAGCACAGCAGCAACAAGTGCAGCTCCAAGCGCCCATAATGGCTCAGGTTCAGCCAACAGTCCAACAAGTGCAGATTCCAATGCAACAGCCACAGCCACAGCAAGTACCTGCTTATCAAGTGGTCCCCCAAACACAAAACAATGTACCCCTAGGAGGAACGATTGTTGCCTCCAACAACCCCTTTACCCAGGGCACCATCCAGCAATATCAGGCTGGAGGATACACTGGCTAGGACAGCCCACAGACAACTCTTGTGTGCCCAATTTTGTCATGCACAAGCAATACTGAAGAGGACCCTATTGCAAGTGTTGTGATAAATAACAAAACATATAGCTTTCTTGTTGACACAGGTGCCACATACTCCTGCATTACAGGTGGCCCTCTGCCCATTTCTAACAAAACAGCGGACACACAGGGATTTTCTGGGGCAATAGCAAGGGTCCCCTTCACTAAGCCAGTATCAATGGAGATAGGAGGCCATGTAGTGGAACAGCCTCTGCTCTATTCACCCAGGTCCCCAGTCAATCTTTTAGGACGTGACCTCATGGCCAAACTAAACATGACCATCCACTTTGATGACAACGGAACAATGATTTGCTCCATACCAGGTACCCCACTAACTAGGATAATGGCAGTCACTGCACAGTCTTCCTTAGACAGCCAGGTCAGAGCACGTCCAGTGGATGAGCACGCCTTCTCTGCAGCTGTCCACACTATTGTCGCCACCACTCCCGAATTACAAGGCCGCACTGTTCAGTTACCAAAAGAGTTCCTTTTCAGACCCCAAGTAACAGACTCACAGGTATTAGACAAACACTTGACCCTTGACATCTGCGCCCTTGAGGTAACACCGACCTACGGCGCATTCCTGGCATGCGATGACAACGCTCATACTTGGGCTTGTGTCATTTTTATTGAGCCTAAAGGGTTGGTCAGAGACATTTCCGATGCCCAGTTATTTGGATCCCCTGTAGACTACTCCAAGACAGAGATTATCTATCAAAACTATGTGCCAATCTCAGTAACAGTGGAGATTAGGACACCAACCGTCACCCCTAGCTATGACTCTGCCCGAGAGGCAGATCTGGCTCAAGTACCTGCACATCTTTGGACAACAGGCCCAAACGATGTAGGCCTTATTAGCTCTGCCGTGCCATTTAAGATAACTCTTAAACAAGGCGCTATCCTGCCCAGAATAAAACAGTATCCCTTGTCCAAGGCAGCGGAGGAGGGCATTGCCCCTACCATACAAGCATTGCTGGATCAAGGAGTAATATATCCTTGTATCTCTCCTTGTAATACGGCCCTTTTCCCTGTGCGCAAGGGGAAGACAAATCAATGGAGGTTAGTTCATGATCTGCGCGCCGTTAACAACATAGTTGTACCCGAATTCCCCATTGTCCCAGACCCCTCTGTCATCCTCACGAATGTCCCCCCCGATGCACAGTACTTTTCTGTCATCGACCTGAAAAATGCTTTTTCAGCATTCCCTGCACCCAGACAGCCAATACCTATTGGCTTTCACATTCAGAAATGTGCAATTAACATACCGAAGATTGGCCCAGGGGTACTGTGAGTCCCTTAGCGTCTTCAACAGGGTTGTCAAAGAAGACCTGTCCAATTTTCAATGTGACAGCACCTTACTGCAATATGTCGATGACATACTGCTTTGCAGCCCCACAGAACAACAATGCAGGAAAGACACCGTCTTCTTACTCACCACCCTAGCACAAAGAGGATATAAAGTTGACAAACAGAAGTTACAGTACTGTCAGAAAGAGGTACACTATCTAGGTCAGCTACTGCCCGCATCAGGCAGACGAGTCACCCCAGGTCGAGTTGAGGCAATAAAAGGCACTTCTGAACCCCTAACAGTTAAAGACATGCAAAAATTCCTCGGCCTGGTTAACTATGTTCGCCAATGGGTCTTTGATTTCGCAACAATAACTGCCCCATTGCTGAAAGCTGTGAAAATGGGCAAGGACAGACACAATAAAATTGAGTGGACACCTGAAATGAGAACAGCCTACACGCAGCTCAAAGATGAGATAACAAATGCACCAGTGTTAGGATCACCTGACTACACAAAAGAGTTCTACCTATTCACTCACTGTGATGGTCTAGTCATGACGGCAGTACTCACTCAGAAATACCCCATGGGCCATAAGGCCATTGCCTACTTCAGCGGCATGCTGGACGCTGTCATGAAAGGTCATTACCCCTGCGAGCAGGCCCTTGCTGCCGCAGCATTTGCTGTTGAGAAAAGCACCCCCATTGTAATGGGTTCCCCACTGACTATGTACACCGAACATGCCGTCTTTGCAATAATACAAAAAGCAAAGACAACATTAACTACACAAAGAGTGTCAGGTTACGAAGTCATACTGTCATTGCCTTCTCTGAAGATTGTCAAATGCCACACAGTAAACCCTGCCACATTTTTTGCCCATCCAATCGCCACCTCAGATGATGACACCCATGATTGTGCCACGTACTCACCAGATGAGTCAGGACCAGCAAAAGAGGATCCCTTGCCAAACAGTACTGTATATTTTGTTGATGGCTCCTCTACCATTGATCAAGAAACAGGAGTCAGGTACACAGGAGCCGCAGTAGTTAAAGCACAGCAGAATGATTCCTCTGATTCCCTAGACATTGTACAGCAGCTTACATTACCATCACATTATTCTGCCCAGGCAGCTGAACTGGTAGCCCTCATAGCTGCCTTAAACATTGGAGCTGATGACCGCATTACAATTTACTCCGATTCTGCATATGTTACTACAACAACACACTCCAGCATCCTCCGCTGGAAAAGGCGCAGCTTCCTTAAATCAGATGGTACACCTGTCATTCACAAGACGTTACTAGAGGAACTTATTGAGGCCCTTACACTACCAGCTGAAGTAGCCGTAGTCAAATGTGCAGCGCACACTAATGGCCAAGATTTTGTCTCCAGAGACAACGCCCTGGCAGATTGGGCAGCTAAGGCTGCAGCCAGAGGTCCCCCAGCAACAGGCCCCCCACTTCAAACAACACCAGAAGTTCCATTTGCCCCCATTTTACTTTCCCAAACACTACCTCCAACAGAGCATGACACCAACAATGAAGGTATTTCAATAACACCATCCCAATTACCAACCCCATTTGACATTGACACAACACAGCAATATGAGCACACTGCACAGTTACACCTCAGAGAAATACAAGAAAGTGCACCAGATCAAGAGAAAGAGTTGTGGAAGAAGAGGGGAGTACAACAGGACTCCACCGACTTCATTTACAGACAGACAATAACAGGGAAACCTGTGATGCCACAGGCTTTATTGCAAGTGGCGTTGGATCAACTCCACCTCCCTACGCATGTCACCCGAGATAACATGTCCACCACCTTGCAAACAGACTGGTTCATTCCCAATGCCCATGAACAGATACAATTGTATGTTAATAAATGTCTCATTTGCCAACAATATAACCCAAACCTGACTCTCAAAACTGTTGCTTCCACAATTCCTAGACCATCAGGCCCCTTCAAAGAACTACACATTGACTATGTCGACATGATCGACCGCTGCCAAAATTACCGCTATCTCATTATAGTAGTGTGTCCATTTTCACGCTGGATCGAAGCTGGACCTTGCGTCCACTGCGATGCCAAAGCAGCTGCCACATTCCTACTCCGTGATGTCATTACTCGCTGGGGCGTTCCAGACGCCATCCGGTCCGACAACGGAAGTCATTTTTCAAACGCCATCTTTTCCTCCCTGACCACAATGCTAGGCATTAAACACAAACTGACATCAGCTTATCACCCACAAAGCAACGGCATTTGTGAGCGCCTCAACGGCTTGCTCAAAAATAAAATAAGCAAAATAAGCGCCACAATAGGAAAGAAGTGGCTTTATTGCCTACCCATAGCACTCTTTGCACTAAGAAACTCCCCAAGTTCGGATCATCACCTCACGCCCCATCAGCTTGTCACTGGACGATCCATAAATGTAACAGTTCCGTCCACACGCCCTAAAACAGATAGTGAATCATCCTCAGAGATAGTTAGGGCAGAACTTTACCAATATCTGTGCCAACTAACAAGCGCAGCGCAGTTCCTTTCTACCCAGGTATCCAAGAGGAGAGACAAGGGCCCCACCGATCCTGAGCTCCCACCAATCCGTCCCGGGACACTGGTCTTCGTCCGGAAAAACGTCAGACGTTGGAAGGATCCCAAGTTCGAAGGTCCTTTCCAGGTGATAGACTCATCACCAACTGCAGTGCGAATAGCTGAGAGAAAAGCATGGATCCATCGCTGCCACGTCCGCTTAGACCCCGCACCATCACCTCAGCCAATGGACTAGAGGAGGGACAGGACATACAATTGGTGCCACTCCACGAAGACAGCGGGCTTCCATCCTCCTATGATGAAGAAGACAATGAGCATCGCATGCTTACAGTCGAGGACGATAATGGAGATGCCAAGTTATGTATTTCACTTGTCTTAACGTTTTGTTTTATTGCTACAGTGACTTTGGCAGTTTTCAACTGGTACATGTTTTATCTTACAACCATTAGGCTGTATTATTCTGCAGATGCTACCACACCATTTTCAGGACAGTCAGTTGTGCCACCAGACAGAAACCACACTGAAGATCCACCACTCCCACATTGTACCACTGATAGCGCACACACTAGTACACACCCCACATCCACAGCTGCTGCCCTGATCCCAAGTACTGCTACTACTCCATGGGATGGTATTCTGGATCTCACAATAGGTCCCCAATTGCCCCGCCGTTCCCCTCCCCGCACTAACCGTAGAGTTAAACGAGGTAGGCCAAGGTTATGGAGGACCCGTAGACCAAAGCCTGAGGCCACACAAGATTGGGCCACCGCTCTTCAGGACACAATGGTTCACATTGCACACCATCATCCGAGGCCCAATTTCCATTCCACACGTCCTGACAAATTCGATCAGGATCATGGAGCCCATGATGCCCTGTTAGATAACATGTGGTACCGGCATATGTCCAAAATAGGGAAAAAGGTAACAAAAGAAGCATGTTTTGTGTGCTCACACATCCCTCATGCAGTAGGCGCAGACAAAATGATTTTTCCACGAGAAGTACCACCCCCAACCGCCAAATGTCTCCTCCATCTGTTCCTTTGCCGTATATACGGCCAAATACAGCTTTTGTCAGCAGAAATGGAGAAGTGTGGCTCAATGGTTAGAGCGGCAGACCCTGATGCAGAGATCTGGCCCGGGACCAGGGTTCAATTCCCGCCTCGGCGGGTCTTGGGCTCAATTTCCTCGGACCTGATAATTCTCGCCTCGGTGCCTATTCTAATCATGGGTCCCACTCTGCAACTCTGGGCAATAGCTTGCTTAATCTCCACAACGGCCCCACCAGCGCTGGGATGCCTGGCTTCACCTTGGGGGTGCCCAGGAGTGGACATTTCACAGGTAATAGCCAGGAAGGGTTCCACAGCGGTATGCGTATAGCGCCAGGACTCCCCAGCTGGGGTAGCAGTGCGCTTTACAAGTACGAATTTCATTTCATTTCATTTCATTCATTTCATTTCATTTCAAATGGACACTGTGTTTGTAAACACCACAGCATGGGATTCTAACTATCTTACTCACACGGTTGTCACTGACGTATCACAATTCGAGAGAAATAATGAGAATTTGTATAGATGGGAAACACCTCTCCTATTAAATTATGAGCATGAGTTTAAGGCATCGGGGTTTTTCACTTTTACATCACCCCCGACAGTATGCAAAGAAAGAACAGACAAACAACACCACAACAAGCCCCCGATACACAACGACAATACATCGCACGCTGCCCAATGCCCCTGTCGGTATAGGTCTGTGCTACTCTTACAGGCCCATGTTTATTTCAATAACAAATGGCACGGCCCAGACGCCCTGGTATGTAAGGCAGCTTCCTTGGGAGAACCCTTTGCAAAAACAGAGCATCAACAGAATGTTGATTGGGATGTTGAGACACAGTGTGAGGAGGTGTGGGCACAGGAAGCTAGAAGGTACACCTTTAGTAAAGGGACAGAATACAAATGGAAGAGAGCATATAAACTAAAACATCCTCTCCTTTGCTTCCTAGGTAACGGTACACTCCCTGTGGGCAGCAACACGAACTGTAACACAACAATTTTTAATTTGGACCTCCAAGACGGCACCGCCAGCCTCATGGACATCTTTTGGGCATGCGGAGAACGCATCTATCTCCAGTTGCCTCCTCAATGGAAGGGCCTATGCACCATGGTCACTATGCATGAACTGCATCTCGTTGTCCCGGCATCCAACATTTCCCAAGTGCTTGAACACCCCATGACAGGTGATGTCACCCTGCTCCACCGGCACCGAAGGAGTGCTCAATATTTTGCTAACTACGCCTTTAAGGAAGTTCCTGAAGAGTTTCGCCTGTTCAATGGCGCCCAGGATTTCTTTGGGGGCCTGTGGCCCATTTGGCAAACATCTGCTAATGCCCGGTGGCTGCAGGTCACACGCTACGAACTAATGACTCTGATCAACAACACCTGAGATGGGTTCAACGCAATACAGGAAGAATTACGGCCTATAAGGCTCATGGTTCTAGAGCATAGATATGTTCTAGATCAGCTCACAGCTATGCGTGGTGGGGTATGCGCTTCCATCGGGAAAAGCTGCTGCACGTTTATACCATCGAATGATGCCACTAACGGGTCACTTGCTAAGGCCATTGAGGACATGGACAATCTGGGAAAAAAGATGCGTGACGAGGGCGGTGCCGCTGTAGATCCTATTACGGACTGGTTCAACTTGGACTGGATGCCTTCATGGCTATCTGCTATCTTGAAAATTGTGTTACCTATTTGTTGTGTCATCATGTTAATGTGTTGCGGTGCACAGGTAATAATTAGGTGTGTCAACAGATGTAGCACCAAAGCAGTAGGGATGAATTACGTTAACACAGGAATTTACCACAATGCAGACTATCAGGACATGCACCGCGTTCCTGGGGATGGGAATGGGCAGATCCACGTACAAACATTGAACAAACTGCCCTGATGCTTCTCCCAACACACCGACAGCTCCACCAGTTCCACCACATAGATACGCCTTCAGGGAGGAGCATGACACTCACGAGTATGACCAGTTAGTTGGCGATGATGATGGAGAATACGTTACCATAACACCAGAATTGCCACCCCCTGCTGCGTGCCTGCACGTTAATGACCCACTCAGCATGCACCTGACCCCAGAGGGTCCTGCAAAGTATTATATCCGAGATGTGTTCAACAATGAACAAGAGGAGGGATATGAAAGAGGGTCCCGAGGGTCCCGTCTTACCATCTAACTAGAAACCCATATCTGATTTTGCACTACCCACCAAACATGACACTCCTAGATAGGCCCCACCAGTCAGCCCCTGATAAATGTCCTAAGTTGTCCACTTTCCTTCATCCTCTTAGCACATCTCACATAGGCTCAAGACCACCTTCTTAGATACCTATGCATAGGCCCAAACATGCCACTTTAGATACACACATAGGCCCAAAAAGCCCAGTGCCTCCTGCTATCTCTTTTTAATAAAACAGATCTCGTAGGCTTCACTAAACTCACAGCAGAGACCTGTGCCATCCACCGCGACACCACACCAGCCCCCCTTGTAACTTTCCACAGTTACGAGAATAAGATTAGCCCCCACCTACGTGACATTCTGCTGGTACATCTGGCTGTTTCACAAGCAAGGTTTGCAATATTTTTAGTTATGAAACTTTCCGCGCTTGCTTAACTGAAACTGGAAAAGGCGGCAACGTGACGGAGAATTAATATATAAAATATTAATTTCTGAGCATTTTACGGTAAAAGTTATCCTTTGTTTACTTTTTGCGGTCAAGAGCACTGACCACCTGCTAAAAGCTTAGTTTCACCATGATACCACTTCTCGGTTTTATATAAAACTTTCCACAGTTACTGTAAGCGGGCGGTCAAGGGCCCGTGTCAGAACTCACGTCAGACGTGGGTAGAAGTTCTGCATTTAACCATATAAAAGAGCTGCGCCCAGGGTGCGGCTCCGAACTCTCTTCACACCAGTGCCTTGCTGCATTGTGAGGGTTCCCGATCGATCGTCCTCGTGACTGGGCCTAGAACTTCTACTTCCAAGGTGGTAATGCTCTTATCTGATTATTTTGCCTTTTTGCTTTATCAGCTTATCTGATTATTTTGCCTTTTGGCTTTATCAGCCTATCTGATTATTTGCCTTTTGGCTTTGTCAGTCTATCTAACTTAGCACATCCAAACCCAAGCCATTGCATTTATTTTAGCTTAAACTGCGTAGTCTTGAATGATGTTGCTTTCTTAAGTAAAGATTTGTCTTCTAGGCCTAGCCTACCCATCCTCTTTAAAGTCAGGGTTGCTCTTTAGGCAGCTGCTCATAGCATAATATTTAGACACATATTTGCTTCTCTTGAACAACTGATTTATAACATTGCCAATGCATTTATTTTTCATCCTGCTCATGTGTTGATGGGCAACATTTAAATTGAATTGTTTTCTATGCCTTTTGAATTGCTTAAATAAAGAAGTCACTGTATTTTACATCGTGGTTCTTTCTTTCCAAGTGAACAAGCAGAGTGGGGGTCAGGCTCTCTGGAGTCGGTAAGCAGAAGGGTGTGGCCATCCAAAATTACCCTCATCATAATGCCCCGGCGGTGCAACCTGCTGCCCCATATTTACAAGGACACGTAAAGCCACCCTGCGTGGCTTTTCGTGTCCTAGTAAATATGGCCCCTTTACAAGCAACACTTTGTGTGAAAGGGGCATGCCATGGGTGTTGCTGTGGGTGTTCCCACTCAACACCCATGGCTTCTGCTGCATTTCCAGATTTACAAGAAATTGTAAACCTGGAAATGCATCAGAATGCTACGCCTCCCAGGGGAGGCATAGGGAGGTGCAATGGGAGAAATGTTTTCATTTCTCCTCGTTCTTTTCCTCTTTCTATGCATGCTGCATTCAGCAGCACACACAGGAAGAGGAAATCAACTCTTTTTGTGCAGGAAGGTGTCCCTTCTTGCACAAAAACCATCAACCCCATGATGCAGGCAACCTTGCACCATGCCTGTGTCAGCGCATGACAGCTAATTGTACGCCAGCGCAGGGGAGAGCAAAGGGATTCATCATATTGTTGTACATATGACGCATACCTTCGCTTCGGAATTAACATAGCGTGGCGCAGCCAAATTTCTTGCGGTACCATGCTGCGTTAATTCCTTGTAAATAAGGCTCTTTGTGCCTACAGCCTGTTCCTAGGTCACATGAATGGGTGTAGTTGGCAGATTGGCTTTGTTTATTCCTCCAGGACAGCCACACAATAGAAGGATTAGGTGTGCCTGAATGGGTAATTACTGGCAGGTTGGGTGGACGCAGCTGGGCACAGCCCCACTTGCAAATCAATAGGCCGTGCCCTGCCTTTACACGAAGGACTTAACATCACTTTATTGTTCATGCAGCCATGTCAAACTCTTTTCAGTGAGACTACCCTGGGCCCTCTATCTGGCCAGTACTCCATTGCAATTGGCCTGAACTTGTGACTTTGTCCCGGTCTAGTGTGACCAGATACCCACAGTTAGCATATCTGGATCTTGGCATTATTTTTACTTAAACCTTTAAAAATTGCATATCTTCGGATCTACTGATTGGATGTTTGTTGTTTTGGTCTCACTTTATTTAGCACATTTTGCTCTATTTTTCTAAATTGAGATGGGATATCTCTTGTGTTTTGTTTTCACTTTATTGCTGTATGTTTGATGCATGAATACTTAACATAGTGCCTCTAAGTTAAGCCTGACTGCCTTTGTACCAAGTTACAAGAGGGTTAAGCAGAGGTTAATTTAGTGATTATTGTGGTTCACTCTGACAAGATTGTGGTTGTTGCTTGAGAAGTGGTTTTGTCGCCCTCAGTCAAAACCCAATTTCTTACAATGAACAATTTGCTTTTACATTTGGATTTAGCCATTTTTCTGGTCCTTGAAAGTGACCTGCAGGGCATGACTGGAAGATGTAGCCAGGCAGGGCTAAATGAGGCCAGATCCCTTCACTGTGCGGTCTAGATGGAAGCTTTTTCATCATAGCAAAATTATCTGCGCTTGACAGACCTAAACCTCAAGTCAATCAAGGGCGTGCTCACCCTTGGAAAGTCAAGTGCGTGCTCAGCCTTGGAGAGCCTTAGCGCCTTGCCTAGGTTATTCACAGATGGAAGAAATGACTAACTACCAGATTCTCCAACTGTGGGGAAAGTTCCTCTTGGCCATTCTTGCAACCCTAAAGCCCTCATGGGAGGCTTTTAGGCACCAAGCTTTACTCCATTCAGGGTTCAAGCGGGGTCCAGTTCACAGTGGTCAGAAAGGCCTTCTTAAATGTGCCCTTGTAGCAAAAAACGGGAGGCCAACTGCATGACTATGAGAGATCAGTTGAAGTCTCTGGGTGCTAGTAGGAGTCTGGAATTCATACTTCCAGCTTTCAGACACTGTTTTATTTCTGCAAATGTTGTTTTCCCAGGTCCAGTGATATTCTGAGGATGGGTTATGAGCTCCACTTGCCAGTAAATGGAGATTTCCTGGGGCTGGATGTTTGCCAGTTACTCACTGGATTATCAGCTCCATTTCAATGCTTCATTTCTCAGTTTATTGCATGCTGCCTGAGAATCACTCAGGCTACATGGTTATCGCTTTCTTTATTTGCAGGAGCACAGTCCTTCATTGTAGCCACTCCTCCAATTGAATGAGTTACCCTGAGCTTTGGCAGTGCTATAATTAGTTAACTTCTTGAAAGGGAAAACAAACATAAAGTCTAGGGTTGCTTTGGGAAGCAATGGTTGCGACTCCTGATATTCCTCATGAACTGTGAAAACTGCCTTTTGTGTTGACTGGCTTTTGTGCTGGCATGTTCCCTGGCTGATAGATAATCCATTCTGAGTGGCCACTAGTACTACCACTCTTACCTTCATTCTGCCAAAGGTGAAGCAATTGTATTAACCATCAACCAGGGATGTGTATTCAGATTCTGATGCAGGGCTGTGAGTCAATCTAGTTTACTGTTCGGCAGCTCAAAGTATGCTTTTATAATATTTCTTTAATTAAAAATCTACCTTTGCTATTGATTTAGATTTTTAAAATGAAGTAGAAAAAAACTTTGTTTCACCAATCTAATACTTTCCCTAGCCTATATGGGAATAAAATGATTTTATTCACACCTTGGCCTGATCATGGCCAAACCAATATTTGCCTACACAGTGATATATTTGTGGAGATATTCACTGTGGGGACATATTTTTCCCATTGTCTAGCATGCCCTACTTACATATATTAGGTGACACTCTTCCGTGCAATATTTTACTGCAGTGCATTTAAACTGCAGGCTATCCAGAGCACAATGGTTCTCTTCGAAAACATATTAGCTTATCATATGTGCTTATCATAAATGACAGTGGTGGACATACAATCAGCATCTCAAATATGACATTTAACTTCCACACTACTAGTGCAATTTCTGATTCAACTTACAATGGCCTTACTGTAATTTTAAATAAGCCAATTGGGTGAAATTGTTTTACAATAAAGTTTTAGGGACAGAGTGCATGCACTGTGGCACTGGATGGATGTACCAGAGTGCACAGTCATAGTACCAGTAGAAGCTGTGTCTTCAAAAAGGTGAAACGTCCAAAGTGAACAAACAGAAAAGTGGATTCAAAACAATATGGAAGCACTAAAACAAAAACAACATTCTGCTTTGTGGAAAAATCCCACATAATTTGCTGTGGCTAGCAGTATATATGCACATTATGGACACAAATGAAGACTCATCTAGCACATAAAATATAAATCTGTGTCAACCAACTGAGTTTAGAACACCATAATGCATAAACAGCTTCAAAACACAACCAGGACATTTTCCAGCAGCAAGAATATAACAGCAATATACACACAAGGCAGAAGGAGCAAGACATAAACATTAAGAGTACAAACTCCTCTGGCTCACTTACTCTTCCAGTACTTAAGCAGCATATACTGGCACCATTATCCTTAATATGGCTGTGGTGTAGCAGCAAATAACCAAAAGTGGGCTCTGCTTTCCCAGCGATTAATGTTACTAGTAGGGCCAAGGAACATCAGTGCCATGCTGAACCCATGTGGCAGGCCCTGCTATACATCCATGGCTCATCCATGACAGGAACAGGTGCCACAGAGATATACAACAACAGGATCCCTCACCACTGAGCAGGAGTGATACCCAGCTAGCAGACTTCCAAAAAGCTACCCAAAAGACATGCTTAATACACTTGTCTCTGGGGTACCACAGCTTGCCAGTACAACCTGTTCTAGGGCCCAATTAGGAATGTCAAGTAACCAGAAGCACCTAGGGGAGACTGGGGGAGTGGATTTTCTGAGGAAGGGCAGTAAGGCTCATCCACGAAGAATTCATATTCATAAGGCTGCATCTTGGAAGATAAGAATCCCTTTAATGACTTTGGGCACTGCCATTGAGCCAATTAAGTATTGTAAGAAATTAGAGTATTAATTGAGGGGGTCACTAAATAAACCTGTGCTTAACCGGCTGATAATTTGGCATAAAGCAGTCATTCTTAACTCAGAAGCAAAGTGTAAAGTATGCAGTGCTCAAACAGTAATAAAGTAAAAAGAAAGCACAAGACAAATCCCAAACTAATTTTGAAAAAGAGAACATTTTAGTAAATAAAAGGCCACCAAAATGATAAACATCAATTGAATAGAACCAGAGCTATGAATTTTTAAAGTTTGAATTAGAAATAGCTAAAAAAAAACACAAAGATCCAATTATCAAGGTACACTATACCAGGTCAAAGTTAAGGTCGACTGTGATGGAGTACAGCTGGATACAGGGACCAGGTTTGTCCCAGTGGAAAGTTTATCTTCTGACCTAGAAACTTTTATGGAGAAAAAGTGGTTGTCAACGAGTTGTCAGCTGGGCAAGCTGGATTCGAACCAGGGTTCTACGATGGTGGGACTTTGAGCAGTCGTCGACAAAGGCAGGAAAGCACCAAGCGGGTTCAGAAGTGTTCTACGGAGAGGTCTGTGGGGTCAACTTTTATGTTTAGTGGCAGCCTATGGGTGAAGTGCAAGTCTTTGTTCACTCCCTCCACCAATTCTAATCAGCTCCTCTACGCCCACTGGGTTTGGTGCCTTCCTGGCTAGAGAAATAAAGTGGACACAGGCCTAGGTGTGAGCTTCATCTGCCATTGGCACGCTAGGCATCCTTTAAAGGTCAGGAAGGAGTTGGCCACAGGCCTCCAAGCCATTCAGGCAAGGGAGGAGTCCCCCTCCTAGGGTGACCAGACGTCCCCTTTTCCCAAGACAGTCCTGGTTTTTCTAAGACTGTCCTTCAATTAGTTAAGATGAGTGAAGAAGCCAAAACCCTGGCTCAAGAACATTTCCCTGAGCTTCACACGAGCAGCCGAGGTGGAGACCATCTGGCAAAACCACTGAATTTCACCCGAGCACAGGTTATGAGGTAGCTAGAGGTGTTAATAAAATACAACAATATATATTTTGTGTTTTACACTAAACCTCTTTAAGCAAGCTCTCCACAATTCTAATAACTGTATTGATATTTAAAAAAGGGCCCCTGCATGTTGTTTTAGTTACATGAGTAGGGAATGAAAACAATTCCTATTTCAGATTTATGTGTAAGCCTCCACCACCAACGCTCCACAGAAACTCTTATGTTTGCTAAACCAGTCTGAGAGGTATAATAGTTTGCTTTTTGGCACTTGCAACTTTATCAATGGAAACAAAGACTTCAAGTCACAGGACTCAAAGGAAACCAGACTGAACACACTAACCCTGTTGTTTGGAAAATCCTGCCATCCCCTATTCTCTTTCATAAAATAGACAACACTTTCTGGAACACACAGCCTCTGATTGCCCATTTTACCTATAGTTTTAGCTAATTGAAAAATGTAATTTGTAAATGTAGTAATTGTTTTGTCTATGTATGCTGTCTCTGTAGTCCTGCCTCTATGTCTAGGGCCTGCTCCAGTTTTTGGCTTTTAAAATCTGGTCACCCTACCCTCTCCCCACTTCCAGTGGGCTCTTTGTCTACTGTCTGGGAGCAATACACATCTCACCACAGGGGAGCCATCAGGGGTCAAGTGACAGCTGGACACTTCCAGGAAAGCCATTTGGTTTTAGATAGAAAAATGACAACTTTAATAAAGTGTTATTTCCAAAATAGTAATAGAAAAAAGCTGACTTCACCATGAAGTTGGATTTTAAATTACTATTATAATGAGTCTTTGAACACTGTTTCTAGGTACTCCCAAACGAAATGTAACACCAATTAAAGGTAATAGTGTAAACTAGCGTAAACCCATGGGAGGAGGCAGCCTTGCAAAATGTAAAAAATGGCTTTGTAGAATTTTTACTGCCAGCTCACGTAAAACATAAATTTGTGGAGCAGAGTTTCCTCTACCGCAGCTCACCAACGTTAAGTTAAGCGAAGTTGGTGAGCAAGGAAAACCTTACTCCAGACCACCACCCGGCAACATTTCTCAATGCGGGTGGTCACGGCTGGTTACTACCGCTTGCATTGAGAAACCTTCCCCTCACATTGAGGATGCTGGTGCTCGAGTGGTACATCTACTCGAGTGGCAGAAATAAGCAGTGCCCTCATGTGCTCTACGTGGTGCCATTAGCACTAATTTTATAGTGTGGAAAAAACACACTGCACTAAAAATCAGCATGAGCAGGGCAACGTATCGCACTCTGCCACTTGCAGAGCTCTGAGTAGCACAGCTGAGTTTTTGGGTCACATCATGGAGTTCCATATAGCGGACTCTGTGAACTCCACCCAGGTCTAGTCAAGATCACCCCAAGGTTTCACATATCGCTCCAAGCTTGCAAGCAGTTCACATTGCCACTTTAAATACCAGGTACCATTCCTCCCTGAATCCGAATCAAAGCCCAAGTTCCCATCAGCATTGATGCTGTCAGTGGAGGTGGAGTCTGCATCTGGGTCTAGTAGCTTGTCACAGAAGTCCCCCCAGACCGAGAGGTCTTCCTTCACTTTCTCGTCCTGCCTCCTTGTCTTCATATGTGTCTGATCTGCTAAGGACCACTCCTGTACGTCACTATGCCAGTGTTTGAGTTTGGATGTACGCTTGCCCATCTGGCCAACAACAGCACCAACTGCAGGCATTTTTTAGGACATCTTACGGCCCTTTGGCCACTTCACACTACCCAGTAGGCAATTAAGAGGTGTGCGTTGCATTCTAAGATGAGTAGTCCTCTGTAGGTCTCCTACCACCTGGGTCCAGTTGTCCTACACTGTCTGGCAGTGCCAGGCCAGGTGCAAAAAGTCCTCCTCACTGACACTACAGCATGGGCAACTGTCCGGTCGAGTTGGGGAAATGTGGTGAAGGTCTTTGGGGGCTACATAGATTCTGTGAAGGAAATTGTAGTGTACCAGCTTAAAGCGGAAGTTATGTGAGATTGTGTGGGTATGGTCACATATATGAGTCCAGTCCCCGTCGTCCAGTGGAGTGTCTAGGTCTACGTCCCAGGCCGCATGGGCCCATGGCAGGGGACCCGTTGCATCAGTTTTCATTGCCTTATATAGCAGTGTGATCAAATGCCGTCCTGCACCACAAAACAGCAAGATTCCCAGGGTATGGCCAGACTGAGGCGCAGTGGGGTAAGTAGGCCAGGTCAATTTGGCCACTTCAGTTAATCCTGCATGATGAAAAATTGCCCGGGCCCAAGTACAAATTCTTTGCAGGCTTGTTCAAATGTTGAAGGTCTCTCTGGGAAATAGGTCTCCAAGTAGGGCACAACCACCTTCCTGCCATGCTTGAAAGGACATATTATCCATCATTGCCTTATCAGGATTAGCGTCCAGATCAGGAGTTCTCGGTGGAATGGGGCTATCTTCAATACTGTCTCAGCGAAGCTTTGACATATTTTTGCTGTCTGTCAGACTTTGTATGTCTCTTGCAACTCCTGCTTCCTCCATTAACAATTCAGGTAGTCAATCTGATTCTACTAGCTCCTTTAACAAGTGCTTTTTCCATTTGTCGCCTGTGTCTAGCGACCTGGTCGCGTGTTGTAGGTGCATGGCATAGTAGTACAGGTCAAGTCTTGGTACCTCTACTCCCCCCTCTTTGTACCGTCTGGTCAGTGTTATCAGGGCCACCTTGCTGCGTCGGCCCACCCACAATAGTGACAAGAGGATGGAGTTCAATAGCCTGAGTTCCTTCATGGGAAGGGGCAAAGCGAGTTCTGTAGAATATACAGGCATCTCGGCAATAACACCATTTTTGCAATAGCTAGCCTGCCCATCAGTGAGAGGGGCAGGGTATTCCAAAAGGTCACTGATCTCTTTAATGCGTCCATCACCTTGTTCATGTTGAGGCAGAGTTGCTGTTTTCTGATGTGTGCCACTTTGATCCCCAAGTATTTAATTTGTTCCAGCTCCTATCGCAGCCCAATGCTCGGGAGATGGGTCAGGGGCATTCCAACCAACGATGCAAGTGGGAACAGTAGTGATTTGTTTTGGTTGAGCCAGAGGCTAGAGAGGTCTCCGAATTCGTCCAGTATTCACAGCAATATTGGCAATGCAACAAGAGGGGAGGCAAGGTAGAATAGTGCATCATCTGTGTACATCGATATACTGTGGTAGCCATCCCCCAGATTGATTCCCCAGTCCCACAGCTCCAGCGCACCCAAATCACCAAGGGTTCCATTGCGAGCATGAATATGAGTGGTGAAAGAGATCAGCCCTGTCACGTCTCTCATTCCAAGTCTGTGTGTCTGATCGGCTGCGTCCCATGCATAATCTAAAACTAGGTTTGGTGTATAGTAGTTGGACCCAATTGTGAATGTGAGGGCCAATGCCCATGACTTTCAGTACCTCGAGTAAGTAGCCCAAGTCTACTGTGCCGAAGGCTTTTTCTAAGTCAATGGAAAACAGTGCCAGCTCTTCATCACATAATTCCACTTCGTGCTGAACATGAGCTAAGCAGCTGAGGTTCATTCCTGTATCCCAGCCAGGAAAAAAAGAGAACTGGTCTTCATGCACCAGTTGACTCATATGAGGAGCCAGTTAGTTAGCGTGTAATTTACTAGGTATCTTCACATCCCCATTGACCATCGTGAGCAGCTGGTAAGCAGTGGGGTTGGCATTGTAGCCACCCGGTTTAAGGAACATACAAATCTCTCCCTACCTCATGGTCGGTGGCAGTATGCCTCTAGGAGAACTTCCAGGAGCCCCTGCATAATTGTAGCCAAAAATGTCTCATAACATTTAAATGGGAAGCCATCGCCGCCCAGTGCTTTAGCCTGCAGGAGCACACTCAATGAGAATCTAAGTTCTTCTCTGTCTTTTTGAGCATCTAAGGCCTCGGCTGCCAATGCCAAGCTAGCATATGTCCAGGCCCTCCAAGAATGGATTGTATCGGTTTGGAGTTATGTAAGGATCCGCAATGTACAGGCACTGTAGGTGCTGCTGGAAAGCACCCACAATACCCACCCTGGTAGGGACCCTAGTGCAACAGCTGATGTAAGGTACATTGTAAGTGGTGGCTGGTGCTCCCTATGCATGATCCATGTGAGCATCCTACCCGATTTGTCCCCTTCTCTGTGTAGCCTTGGCCTATATTGTTTGAGTATGTACTTGTCCAGTCGGTCCTATATATCTGCTATGCATCTACGCATTGCCTGCTCCGTACAACGTGCTTCAGGTTGTGTTAGCATCACAGCTTGCAGCGAGGTCAGCGCTGTTTACTCCCTGCTTAATTCCACCTGTAGCTGCTGATGCAGTCCGCAGGCCTGGCCTATGCAAGTTCCTCTCAACACTGTTTGAGAGCCTCCCATTCTGTGGCTCTTCTGGTTGTGGAGCCCAAATTGACAGCCATGTAGTCTGTTAATGCCTGTGATAGGACTTCCCACCACATCGGGTCTGCTAGGATGTGTTCCGGCACCCTCTAGGACCTTGCAGTTTGCACAGGGTCACCCCACTTTATGGTGCAACTGACTGGGGAGTGATTTGATAGGAAGCGCGCTGCGTGGCCTTAATGTCTTCCATGCGCATGAATCCAGCCACCAGTATTCTGTTCAATCTGCTGAATGTATTGTGTGTGGTGGAGTGACAAGTGTATACCTGTTGGTAGGGAGGCTCACACGCCAAACATCTTTTATGCCCATATTTTGCATTATCCCGCTGCAGTCATAAGTGGTTTGGTGCCCGCTCTGGGATGTGCCCTATCCAAATTGGAGACTAACACGCAGTTAACGTCGCCTAGCCATATATGGGATGAGTCGACATCTTGCGTTATCAAATCCTGAAAAAAGGTGTGATCATCGTTATTTGAGGCGTAGGTGTTTAGTACGATCAGGTCTTTTCCGTCCAGGGTCCCCTGTCCCAGGACAAACCAACCGCCAACATAAGCCTCCATACACGTTAGGGAGAACAGGACCCCGTCACCTCCCAAATTAGTGTGCCTCTTGCATATGTAGAGTAATGAAAGTGAAACATCTAGCCTCGCTATTTCTTGGCTAGGCTCGAGGCACCTGCGTCATCCATATGTGTTTCTTGCAAGCATGCTAAGGTAATTTTGTGTCGCTTCAAGAAGGTGAGTACCCTGTATCTCTTAGTCCATGTCCCCACTCCCCTGACATTCCAGGTCAGGATTCTAAGGTCACTCCGCAACATTGTTTGCGCTTCTGGGTATTCGCCTCCTGCCTCCCCGCCACGTCAGGACCACCTCCAACTGCTGCTAAAATATGAACAATAACATATAATAAAATCAACCACTCCCCCCAACCACAGACACACATAGTACAACTAGTCGACAATCTATGCCCACCACATGCATGTGCCAGGACTGGCACAGCATCCCAGCCTGTCCAACAGGGACAGGCTAACATACGCCGCCAACCAGCGTCCCAGGCAGCCATTCATATCCATCTGGATTATAGCTGTTTCTTTTCGTTCTTGACTACACTCATTCAGAGTTCTTGTGCGCCCCTACAGTTAGTTTGGGTTTCACAAAGTCCAAGGTGAGGCTTTAGGCCCTGGTCTAAGTTCCATTGGCTGATGGTTGGGTGTCATCCTTCTGCTCCATGACTTGCAGCTCCATGGCACTCAGTTGCATGGTGCCATCCTCATTGACTGTGACCCTCCAGGAGCCCAGTGGGGTGGTGTCAGGATTGTCTCCTGTCGAGCTGCAGCAGCATGGTCTCCGACAAGGTTAGGTACCCCAGATCCAGTTTTGACTGTGTCCTAGTTAGGGTGGCACTTCTTCACCACTGACTTTCAGCCATTCCCACACCTCTTCGGGTCAGTCAAAAAATTATGCCTTTACCTGAGAGAGGACCTTCAGTTTCGCAGGATACAGGAGCATATATTGAAGCTGTAGTGCTCTTAGTTTTTGTTGAACCCAGAGAAACGATTTGCGCTGCTCCTGCACCTGTTTTGTGTAATCTGGATAGATAAATGGCTATCTTACTTTTGCCAAAGAGAAAGGCTGTCTGTTTACAGGCCGCTCGAAGGATGCTGTCCCAATTGCGGTAGTTGAGGATTTTGGCTACAATAGCTCTTGGAGTGGATCCTGGCAGCAAAGGCGGCACCAATGTTCTGTGCACTCTTTACAATACAAAAAATGTGGACTGGCCCGGTGGCTTGAGTTCAGTCTGCACTCAATTCTCCACCAGTTTTGCAGTAGAGCCCCCCCTCCGCTCTCTCAGGGAACCCCCAGAATGCAGATTTTGCTGCGACAGGAGCGGTCCTCCACATCTTCAGCTCGTCATTATAGCTCCTTCATGACTGTGGTCATGTGGGCCATTTGACACTTAAGAGCTACCACTTCTCCCTGCAGTTACGCTATGCTGCCTTCGGTGATTGTGACTTTGTCCGCGACTTTTCTCAGGTCTGCTCGCGGGAGATTAACATCAATTGACACTGTCTCTAATTTGTGTTCCAACGCGGTCTGGGGATCCTAGATTGCTGCCACCAGTTCGGCCCTGGAGACCTCTATGACACCTTCTGGTGCGTTGTTTATCCCTGTTTGCCTTGTTATTCTTTAGGTAGGGTGGCACAGAGTGGCATAGTGTGTTATGGTGTTCACTGGATATGAGCTAGCTGACTTGTCCTTACCACAGTGTGCTGTGGGGGATGGTTGCTTACTCTTCCGGACCGTTGAGGGTTAGGGCTTCCCCAGCTAATGGAGTCTCCAGGTTTGCTGGGCTGTTGTCAACACTTCTTATTTGCCCAATCAGGGAGAAATACGAACTACAGTAGCCGGACCTGACAAGGAGGAGTGTCTTCACCTCAGTGGCGCACAGTGATTGCTTACTGGTGAGGAAGAACCTCATGTTCCAGCTTTCTCCTGTGCCACTCTTGTTGCCACGCTTTTCTATCTGCAGCCCTTCCTGGCAGCATAGCTGCTCCGGCTAGCACGGCAGCTGTAATCAGTTCAGAGCATGGATTGTTCGTGGTGGGTTAAGAGTATGGCATGCCCTCAGCTACTCAGTTGTGTGCCCTGGGGAAAAGCGTGGGTCATTCTGGGATGAGCCCAGTTGAATTGTCCAGGATGGGCTCCAGGAAGTGGTTCACTGCAGGGGTATAGGTCCCCACATCCGCTTATGGCATCTCCCGGCTGGGCCCAGAAGAGCACAGGTGGGGCTCCAGGGCAGGCCAGACCCCTGTATGCCACAGTGGTGGCCATGCAGGCTCCTGGTCTTAGGTCCCACATTGCCTTGGCCTAATCATGAGTGGCAATGGTTTGAGGCCCCTGTTGTAGGCAGTCAGTGGGCCTGCAGATGGTATGTCCCCAGGGCTATCCTGGAGCAAGGAAGGCTGGTGTGGCAACTTATGTGCTGTGCTAGGGGTCACTTTCCCGGCACTTCAGGGCTTCCTCACTCAGTGCTGGGTACTGCCTCACTGGCCTGCAGGACACTGCAGCATTGGTTTACTGCTCCCTGTAGAGCACCACCTATTTTCTGGGACGTGCCAGCCATAGAGTGCTTTATTCAGTTGCAGTGCAGCGAGGGCGCCAGGAAGGCCGCTTCAGAGGTAGCAACTGAATCGGCGAATGGATCTCGATTGGGAGCGGGTGTTGTGCCACTTCT
This sequence comes from Calotriton arnoldi, assembly GCA_963921515.1. Lineage (NCBI taxonomy): Eukaryota > Metazoa > Chordata > Amphibia > Caudata > Salamandridae > Calotriton > Calotriton arnoldi. Next base: position 5,050,724 of record CAWUFW010000205.1, read on the forward strand.
TCCACAACCCTTGGTCCGCCCTCATCTGGCCGGTGAGTACTTATGACACGGTAGCCCAGGGCTCGAGTACTTTCATCTTGGCTTTACTTTTGATTGCGACTACTGGTCGCAACATGCACACATGCGAGATACGGGTAAGGATTGGGATGGTTTACTTATCATTAGTAGTATAAGTTTGGGGAGACCTTCAGAGCAGGCACTTTGTGCGCACACAGTCTTAATTTGGACTGTCTGTTAGAGATGGTGGGTTGGAATGTGATATTGCAAAAGTTACAGATAGGTGATTTTGCTGTGTTTTTGTGACTATGGATTTGTTATTAGACCTTGCTTGATTCTGTTACCGATGTGCAGAATGATATGAGTTAGCTATGTAACTGTAATGATTCTTAAGCAACACGGGCTAGCAACGTTAATGTAATGTTTATATGAGGAAAGCATTTGATTAAGGAAGCACGCGGTGGTCCTGTGTTGTCAGGAATTCTTTTAAAATGGCATGGGCTACATGTGCAATCTTTGTACATATGAGCTAGCAGCGCAAATGTAATGCTATAATGAGGTAAAACATTAGACTTAGGAAGCATGCAGTGGTTTTGTGATGTAGGGTTATTTTTTAAATGGTACATGCTACATCACGGGTACTCATAGTACGGCCCGCGGGCCGCCGGCGGCCCGGCAAGCCTTCCTTGGCGGCCCGCGGACCTTGCAGATACCTACCTGTGTTTTTTCTTCTTCTTTTTTTTTTTTTTAAGTGCCAGGAAACACCGCCGGTTGCAGCAGCGCTCTATGGGGGCCGGCGATTCTTTAAAAAACCATTCACTTGTTAATGAGGCTTTGTTGTATTTCACCTCTTTTTAGCGCCCCTGCATCTCCATGCAGGGGCGCTAAGAAGAGGTGAAATACAACAAAGCCTCATTAACAAGTGAATGGTCTTTTAAAGACCTGAGGCTGTGAAGTACTCGGGTGCGGCTGAGTGTGAGCCCGGGAAGCTGTCTCAGCCCGGGCTGACACACACGCGGGGTGACGTGACAGAGGGAGGGAGACAGACAGACAGAGAGAGGGAGACAGACAGACAGAGAGAGGGAGACAGACAGACAGAGAGAGGGAGACAGACAGACAGAGAGAGGGAGACAGACAGACAGAGAGAGGGAGACAGAGAGAGAGAGGGAGACAGAGAGAGGGAGACAGAGAGAGGGGGAGACAGAGAGAGGGGGAGACAGAGAGAGGGGTAGACAGAGAGACCGAGGGATACAGAGAGACCGAGGGAGACAGAGAGACCGAGGGAGACAGAGAGACCAAGGGAGACAGAGAGACCGAGGGAGACAGACAGACCGAGGGAGACAGACAGACCGAGGGAGACAGACAGACCGAGGGAGACAGACAGACCGAGGGAGACAGACAGACCGAGGGAGACGGACAGACCGAGGGAGACGGAGAGAGGGAGGGAGACGGAGAGAGGGAGGGAGCCGGAGAGAGGGAGGGAGACAGACAGAGAGAGGGAGACAGAGGGAGGGAGACAGAGGGAGGGAGACAGAGGGAGGGAGACAGAGGGAGAGAGGGAGACAGAGGGAGAGAGGGAGACAGACAGAGAGAGGGAGACAGACAGAGAGAGGGAGACAGACAGAGAGAGGGAGACAGACAGAGAGAGGGAGACAGACAGACAGGGGGAGACAGACAGAGAGAGGGAGACAGACAGACAGGGGGAGACAGACAGGGGGAGACAGACAGGGGGAGACAGAGAGGGGGAGACAGAGAGGGGGAGACAGAGAGGGGGAGACAGAGAGGGGGAGACAGAGAGGGACAGACAGAGGGATACAGAGGGAGGGAGAGAGAGAGAGGGAGGGAGAGAGAGGGAGGGAGAGAGAGGGAGGGGGACAGAGAGAGGGAGGGAGACAGAGAGAGGGAGGGAGACAGAAAGAGGGAGGGAGACAGAGAGAGGGAGGGAGACAGAGAGGGAGGGAGACAGAGAGAGGGAGGGAGACAGAGAGAGAGAGGGAGTCAGAGAGAGGGAGACAGATAGAGGGAGACAGAGAGGGAGACAGAGAGAGGGAGACAGAGAGGGAGACAGAGAGGGAGACAGAGAGAGGGAGACAGAGGGAGACAGAGAGGGAGACAGAGAGAGGGAGAGGGAGACAGAGAGAGGGAGGGAGACAGAGAGGGAGGGAGACAGAGGGAGGGAGAGAGAGGGAGGGAGACAGAGAGAGGGAGGGAGACAGAGAGAGGGAGGGAGACAGAGAGAGAGAGGGAGTCAGAGAGAGGGAGACAGAGAGAGGGAGACAGAGAGGGAGACAGAGAGAGGGAGACAGAGAGAGGGAGACAGAGAGGGAGACAGAGAGGGAGACAGAGAGAGGGAGACAGAGGGAGACAGAGAGGGAGACAGAGAGAGGGAGAGGGAGACAGAGAGAGGGAGGTAGACAGAGAGGGAGGGAGACAGAGAGAGGGAGACAGACAGAGAGAGGGAGACAGACAGAGAGAGGGAGTCAGAGAGAGGGAGTCAGAGAGAGGGAGACAGAGAGAGGGAGAGGGAGACAGAGAGAGGGAGACAGAGAGAGGGAGACAGAGAGGGAGACAGAGAGGGAGACAGAGAGAGGGAGAGGGAGACAAACAGAGTGAGTGAGACAGAGAGGGAGGGAGAGAGAGGGAGGTAGAGAGAGGGAGGGAGAGAGAGAGAGGGGGAGAGAGAGATAGAGAGAGAGGGAGGGAGAGAGAGATAGAGAGAGAGGGAGGGAGAGAGAGAGAGAGGGAGAGAGAGAGAGAGAGGGAGGGAGACGGAGAGAGAGGGAGGGAGACGGAGAGAGAGGGAGGGAGACGGAGAGAGGGAGAGGGAGGGAGAGATAGAGAGAGGGAAGGAGACAGAGCGAGAGAGAGAGAGTTAGATAGAGAGAGAGAGATGTGTGTATGCTGGGTCTGGTGGCTCAGTGGACGAAGGCGTCCGCTGCAGGGGCCTGTGTTCAACCTCATGGTCATAGTTATTTTTTTTTGCTCTAGCCCGCCCCCTCCCCCACTGACCCCGCCCCCACCGGTGCGACCCTCGGCCACAAACCACACTGTAAATTTGGCCCCCGAGAGAAAGTTTGTGAGTACCCATGTGCTACATGGACAATTGTGTACATGTAGTGATAACAGGTGCAAATACATTTGGTTGAGAATACACCTGGTGGTTGTGGGTGTCAGGGATTGGCAAACCACTGGTGCTCAACTATCTCTGTTGTTACTTTCAGTTGAGGTAATCTGTTTTTGGAATTCAAATGGAATAGATGAATCCCAGTTTAAGTACGTGATAACAGTGAAAAAATACACGTGAGTGAAAATCTTATGTGCTGGTTTGTAAATGTGCTGTTTTATACGGAGGAATTTCAGTAAAAGGAATACTCCATTTTTCTTTACCATTAACCGCAATAGGGTGTTGAAAGTGCCCCATGTGTGAAACGCTGACAAAGGACTGGCTCAATTGACCAACAGTATTTTCTTGTCCCAGGTATTACATAATTTCCACATACTAATGGAATTCTGCACTTGGTCTTACAGTTTACTTGTTATTGGCTGGTTTCTGGTATGGGACTAGGAGTAACAAATTTTGTTGCTCATGATGTCCTTGAATTATGTGTTAGAGTGGTAATGGATGTCTGAACAATTGAGCATTGATAGGGGCTGAAATAATTAGATTCTTCACTTTCTGAAAAGTATCTTGCACATCATCGGACCAGATATACTTCACTTACTTCTTGAGCAAATTCCTCAAGGGCTGCACAATAAATGCATACCCTTGCACAAACCTTGAATAGTACTCACTTAGCCCGAAAAAGGAGCAAAGTGTATCTTTGTCACTGGGTGGATGTGCATCTTTAATAGCTTTAAGCAATGGAAATTTGGAGGAATACCATTGGGAGGGATAGATTGTCTTGAGTAGTCAATGTTTTGTGCTAAACATTTGTGTTTATCTGTGCAAAGAGTTATACGAAACTCTTTCAATTTAATGAAAACTGTTTCAAGAGTATGATAATGTTCAGGTAACGATTTTGCAAAAATCACACGTCATCCTAAAATGAGTGTACCCCACTCACACCCTCCAATATGTTATCCATGAGGTTCTGAAAAACACTAGCTGCTGAAGCCAATCCAAAAGGGTGTCTGCAAAACTCAAATGCTCTGAAATCGAGTTACAAAGGTGGTTAACTTTTGGGACCTTTTATCTTATGGGATCTGGTGGTAAGCTGATTTGAGATCCAAAAGTTTCAATTGTTGGCAAGTAAGTCTTGAACCTTTAGCAGAGGATGGCTATCAACCACAATGTTCCTGTTTAGACTATGCCAATCAGTGCACAAGCAAATCTCACCATCCATTTTGTATACAATTACATTCAGGGGAGTCAGTTGATTTGATAATGCCATCGCCAACTAACTTCTCTAGTAGCTTTTCCAATTCAGCTTTAACACTTAAGGGGACATGTCTGGCTTTGTGTATAACTGGTAGAGCATGCCTCTTTAACCTAATTGTCTGCACATATTTCTGAATCAGTCCAATCTTACCAGAAAACAAATTCAGGAAATCTTTTAACAATATCTTCAGTGGGATTAAAATCATCAGTACTGAGTAAAGATACATTTGCTACCCTGACTGGTGGATTAGCACCAGGCACAAACATAAGACTAAGTTTTGCAAGGTTCTGCCAGCCAACTATATTTCTACAATTGACTGCAGCATAGAGTTTAGTTGGCATTGACCTGCCAAGACAAGACACAGTGTCTATAAAGACCTTAACCTTATTGGTAACCTGATCACCATTGTTTGATATCCGGTGTGCTCAGGATAACATTAGACTCCCACTGTTGGTACAATAAAGTATCATATATGATAGTAATAGGTGAACCTGAGTCACGTGTTATGTTAAGAGGTTATGGGAACCTAGAGTTACCTGATATAAAAGTTCCTACATTTTGTTAGCAGACAAGGAGTCAATCTCCAGACACAGGACCATATTTGATATTTCAACAGGACAGTCCCCTTCATTAAAGTCAACACTGTGTTTACCAGATCTGCAAACACTGTGAAAGTGACCTAATTTCTTGCACTTATTGCATCATTTACCAACTGCTGAACATTGCATATAATTGCTTACATGGAATTTAGATCTGCACCTGAAACAAAAAGTGTAAGTATTATGTTGAACATACTTAGTGACTTTGCCCTTAACTTGTACAATTTCAACAGGTTCCGTATACCCCACATCATTAACAACTGGACAAGATGTCTGAGTGGATTCCTGAGCCATCATGCAACTGGAGATTATTGAAAGTTCAAAGCCTTTCTTGTATCTTTTTTGAAAAGCAGCTATACCCAAACTAATCTTAAATGTATATGTCAATGGGCGCTCTAAAATTGCATGTAGCGGCTAATGCCCTCAGTGCCGATATGAATTCTTCAACAGTTTCATCAGTTGTTTCTTTCTTCTTGAAAAAATTGAATCTCTCCAAGAGAATGCTAGGTTGTTCTGAGAATTTGACTTTAAGTCTTGTAATTGCTTCTGAGTACTCATTAGAATCTCCGGATTGTCCAGATGTGGTAACAGCTGGAGGAAAATTATGAAAAAAAGTGCTGCCCTTCATTTCCAAATTGACTAAACAAAATAGAAGCCTTTCTTTTAGGTTCAAAGCATCTTTTTGGTTCAAAGCTATCTGCTTCAACTGTGATTCAATAGTTCTCAAAAGATCTTAACCAAGCATTCCGCTTAATCAAAGGCTTGCCAGGAAGTTGAAGAAATGGTGAGATCTGAGCTAAATTGTTAGAAGCCCTTGAAAACAATTTTTAAGATGCCACCACCCAATGAAGTGTTGATACAGGTAATGGCATGTTCACTTGAGCCAATTCAAACAAAAGCTCTCAAGTTTTAAAGTAACGTTGCTCTAAATTTAAAATATCCAAAGCAATCTAGCACTGGCATTGAAATATGAGCATATTTGCACAACGTTGATAATTAAAGCAGAAACAGATCAGAAATGTAAAGGTAGTGCCGGCAGGATATATGCACAAAGGGCAGCTAAGCATTTACATGTAGGACAGGCATGTGAACTGAAGAAATGATATCAAGCGCATACACAAGCATGCTAGCTCGGTGGCTCACACATGTTGAGGAAGAAGTTGAGCACATGAAGCCACAACGAGGTAAATAGCCCAAAAGTAGCCTTGTGGGCTTCAAAAAGCACAGGAAATGCACTCACTGGGTAACCGCTTTAACGAGTGAAATGATACCGAAGATAGCATTGGTTATCCGGAGTATGCTGTATGCTCCAAATTCTGAAAAGTCTCAAATTTCTTGACAAATCATTGTGAAATGTTCCATAGAGACTTTGAGAGCCAAGCAGAGATAAGTACAGCATTTATTTTGTGAAGTACAAGGTAATAAATAAGGAGCCTGCACGCTGCTTGTCCTCATGCACCAGGCTTCCAATGAAGACTGAGCAACCGATGCGGCAAAGCAGGGAGGGCCATAAAGCAGTAAATTAAAAGGAAACATAGCAACCGGAATTCATTAACTTTTGACAAGTTAGATCACTCCGCAAAGCAGGAGCTCCCTCACTTATAACAATTTCTTAAAGGTACTGCACACTCCATACATTACTGCAATGTCTTATGACACAGCAGTGTGGCTGCCAATACCTCTTAGGCACTGCCAGGCATTGGACAGACACATCTTGGGCAGGCATCAGCACTTGTTCCTTTGGCATAATAATAAATATCCCGCACCCCAGAGGAGATCATCCACAAACACAAAGCAAACTCTATCCATCTCTAATTAAATAACTGTCTTGACAGCAATTGCAAATTTAGACCAAGAAAACATTGACTTGAAATAGTCTTGCATTTTGGTCGAAAAGTGAAAGTTATTCAATGTTAAAATCTGAAGGTGAGAGCATCTGGAGACCTTCATTTCTAATTGCTCATTTTCTACTTTGTTCCTCCCCGTTGGTGCTAATTTGTGTTTTGATTTTCCATCTTTGAAAATTGATTGTTTTTCATCATTTTTCAAAGTGAATAAATAAATAATGTAATAATTAATTTTCCAAAGAGAAAAACCTTTGAACCCGGCACTACGGCCACCAGTGCATGATGATGATCAACATATACCACATCTCCAGCATTATTACAAAAAGACACAACCTAACAATCTCTCCTACACCACCCAGCCATCCAGTTTAAAGCTGGGTGGGTGGAGAGTTGGCCGGCTGCTACAGTAGACTCTCTGCTCTCACCGCTTCCTGCCTGCTTCTCTCCTTGTCAGAATGAAGGAAGAGTATTGCAGTGCAGAAACCCATTTCTCATCTTCCCTGGAGGATCCTTTAAGACTGGAGTGATCCTTGTTTGCTCTCCTCAAAGATGAGAGTGTACCAGCTGCTCCAGGGCACAGCCTTGGTGATTCCTTTGGGTCAACCACCATGGGTTCCAGCAGGAGTAAAGAGGCACCCAAACAAGTTGCTGGGGCCTGCCAACTGCATAATCCTTCTGGAGGTACTGTAGGACCATTTGGCAGGAGCTGGAAGTTACCATGTTGGCACCTACATGAACATTCATATAAATTCAAATGCTGCTGCATTTTCAGTGAGGTGGGATGACCACCAGGACAGTGGCAAACAGAAATAGTGGTGACGGTACCTGCAAGAAATTTGCAGGTGTAATTATTAACATTTCAACACAATTAGCCCTTCATTTCCTAATAATATAGCTCCCAAACACAATTCGTAGGTGTTAGAACTGGGGGTCTCTAATTGTCACAGGTAGGTACCTTTATCCTAGTAGGGATCCTTCCTTATAGTCAGGGTAAGGGGGATACACACTTTAGAGAACCCCTGCTCACCACCTTGGTAGCTTGGCACAAGCAGACAGGCTTATCACAAAGGCAATGTGTAAAGTATTTATACTCAGATCACACAGTAACACAGTGATAACACCACAAATGGACACCACACCAGTTTAGAAAAATAAAGTATCTTTATCTAAACTCAACACAACCAAAACGACAAAAATCCTGCATACATGTAGTAAAATGGCACTTAAAAACAGTTATTTCCAAAATAAAGTTTGTAGAAAACAAATAGCTCCACCTGGGGCTATTACGATGTTGTGACAGCAATAAATCCAAACTACGGCGTTGACCACGAGGTGCACGGCGTAGGGCATGGAGTCACATGGACCCCCAAACAAACAGTATGTTGGAAAACAAAATCTATGATGATGCATGGCATCGTGGAGGTGAGGCGTTGGTGCCGAGGTCAAGGCCAGCTCCCTGGCTGTCATGGGGAGGCGAGGCGACGTGTCAAATCCAGGACCGGTGAAGTCGGTTGCATCGGATGTGAGGAGTCAGTTCCGGAGAAGCGAAGCGAAGTCGGCGAGTTCGTGGAGTCAACCTTGGCGGTTATTGGCGCTGCGATAACTGGATGGAGGTGCTGTCGGTGACGGAGTCAGTGCAAGCACTGGCATTGGGGAAGGCCAATAACAGCAGGTGTTGGCAGGCAGCGAAGGGCGTTGTAGCTGCGGTGCAGGCAGGGTGATGCGTTGTGCACTTCACGAGCAGTGCCCCTGGGCTTGGTGCAGGTGGTGGCGTCAGGGCAGCAGCGCTGACGGTGTTGGAGATTGTTTTTCTTGCTTCTCTTAGGTTTCTTCCAGCTCCCAACAGCAGGAACAACCTCCAGAGGCCCAAAACCGGAACAGGCACCTCCTGGCAGGTCTGAACTCTCAGTAGTAGAGTTCAGGGGAGCTGTGGGGGAAGTCTTTGTGTCCTTGAGACATCAGAACAGGAGGCCAACACACACAAGTCCTTGGGGATTCTTTTTCAAGCAGGTTTCTCAGCAAAGTTCCAGTCTTTGTCCTTTCCTTGGCAGAAGCAGGATTGCAGGCCAACCCCACACAGCAAAGGGGCAGTGCGCCTTCTTACAGCTCTCCAGCTCTTCTCCTTGGCAAAGGTTCCTCTTGAGTCCAGAAGTGTTCTAAAGTTCTGAGGTTTAAGGTCCTCTACTTATACCCCATTTTGTCTTTGTTCTTGTTTGTTCAAGGGTCTCTGAGACCAGTCCAAACCAGTTCTGTCCTCAATGGTACAGTATGACCACAGGGGGTGGAGACAGTATTGTGCAAGGGAGACAGGCCCTATTCAAGTGCAAGGAAAACTCCTCCCACTACTCTAAATGTAGTCAAGGTCTATTCAGCTCAGCTCTGAGTCATCCAGGAAGGGCTAGGCACACCTCAACCCCCCCAGTGGCTGTCTACAGTGAATGCACATCCCCAGCCCCTGTCTCTCCAAAACCAGACAGTCAATCCACAAACAGGCAGAAATGCACAGAATGGTTAAACAAGTAAATGCCTACTTTCTAAAAGTGGCATTTTCAAACACACAATTTAAAAACCATCTTTACTAAAATATGTATTATTAAATTCTGAGTTCAGAGAGCCTAAACTTTAATCCTCCCTCTTGTCCCAATGGGAAGCTATACTTGTAAGATGGTACAATAATCTCCCATGCTATCCTATGGGACAGATAGCCTTTCAATAGTGAAAAATGAAATTGGCAGTATTTCACTATCAGGACATGTCACACACACCAGTACATGTCCTACCTTTCACATACACTGCACCCTGCCCATGGGGGTACCTTGGGTCTACCTGAGGGGTACATGTAAGAAAATGGAAGGTTAGGGCCTGGTAAGTGGGTGCACTTGCCAGGTCATCATGGCAGTAAACACTGCTTGCAGACACTGCAGTGGCAAGTCTGAGTTGCATTTGGAACGCTACCTGTGTGGGTGGCACAATCAGTGCTGCAAGCCCACTAGTAGCATTTAATTTACAGGCCCTGGCACACTCAGTGCCCGGGCCTGTAAATCAAACTTCACTAGGGACTTAACAGTAAATCAAATATGCCAATCACGGACAACCAATTACAATCATACTTTACACAGAGAGCATATGAACTTTAGCACTGATCAGCAGTGGTAAAGTGCCCATAGTCCTATAGCCAACAAAAACAGGTCAGGAAAAATAGGAGGAAGAAGCAAAAGGTTTGGGTATAACCCCGCAAAAAGGGCCATTTCCAACACAAGGTATGTGTGCAAGGGGATATACCTGCAGGAGTGAAATAACGGTTATAAATTTAGAGTGACGTTTCCCTATCACTCCCATTCAGTAGAACATCGTAATGTCTTTGTAAAACAGTGCACAGGGGTATAGAAAATGATAGCACTAAGTGATGTTGAATGGTCTTATAATAATCTGTCACATTAAAATTGGCACAGTCATTACCTAGCTTCTTGAGCATCAACAACTAAATGCGAGTACTATTTACAGATGTAAAACGACATATGGCATAATCACTAACATCTCAGTATGTGCTTGACATTTGCAAAGAAGTAGTAAAGGTCATTCTATTGTAATTTATAACCTTTTTCAATATTCAGTGTGAGGTAATCTGTACAACAGGTACCACAAAGGTCTTTGCTTATAACAGGATACAAATTGCTTTATTCGTATTACAATAGCTATGATGTTCCTTCCAATCTTTTGTCAAGCAGAGATTTGAAACCTTCAGGAATAATTAAATACACAAATGCTATTATTGTATATACGTTTAAGGAACAGTTTACCAGTAAGCACCCCGAAGGATGACAAAAATTATTGTGACATTGGCCATTATTGAAACGCTATTGGAGCAGAAAGGAATCGTGCGCCGTGACACACTGCAATATTTGAATAAAGGTGCATTCTGGGGCCGGTAGTTGGAACTGCTGGTCATATGACCACATGGATTTTAATAACCATACTCACCTGTGAGCAAGGCTTGACGCCGAAACGCGTAGGGATTTAAGGAGTTGGTGTGATGCTGCCGCGCAAAATGAGACAAATAAAATTGCCAGCCTGTCAGTAAGTCGGATTGTGGGCTCTCTGTGTTCTTCGTCTTTAATCAACAGGATTCTCCATTCCTGCTTTTAAAGAGCCCGCCCTGCAGAGTTGGGGGCCCCCAGTAAAATGGAGCAATTTTGAGAGTATATATATATATATATATATATATATATATATATATATATTCACTGAAAAACCATAGGTTTCAGACACGTTATAGTTACAAATTAGCATTTAAAAAACCTTTGAAATTCACTGAAAAAACCATAGGTTTTAGGGACAGTTATAGTTACTTGGACATTGCACTCGTACAAAACCCGTGAAATTCCCCGTTATAGTTAGTTCAGCTAACTATAACTCGCGCCCCGCAATGCACTGCTGATGACGTCACATATTACATCACTCATGACATGGTCAGTGACATCACTGATGACATCACTGATGACATCTCAAATGACATCACTGTTGACATCATCCAGTGACTGTGTGTTTCTGTAAAGTTTAAATATTTTTAATATATATAGGGAAAGGCGTCTTTAAGAATGAGTGGGTGTATAAGTGTCTGTATGGATGATTTAGTAGGTGCGTGACTAATTCTATAAGTGAGTGATTAAACGTATCTTACTGAATGCATGGGTTAGTGACTAAACTGGGTGAATGTCTGTATCTGTCTGTTGCTGTGTAAGTGGCTGCATGGGTTTGTGAACAGCTACATGAGTGTCTATAAGAGTTATTGATTTGTTGTCTGAGTATCTGTATGGGTGCCTGAATGTTTGTGTGGATGGGGTGTGTGCGACTGTGCATAGATGTGTGAGTGGGTGATTCACTGGGTGGATGGTTTCAAGAGTGCATCTGTGATAGACTGTATGGGTGGGTAAGTGTGTGTAACAGTGTGTTAGTGAGTGAATGTATGTCCCAGTGGTACATGTGTGAGTAACTACATATGTGAAAGGCAGTATCTATGTGTGTTAGAGTATTTAAATGGCTATAAGTGAGAGTGTGTTATTGTGAGAGTGGCTGTATGGATGAGTGTGTGCTTGTATCAGTGATTGTATAAGAGCGTAACAATGTGCTAGTATTTGTATGATTAAGTGAGCTGGTGTGTGTATAACTGTATAGGTGAGTAAATGGCAGTGTGTTTAATTATTTGCATGACTGACTAGGTGTGTGAGTACCTCTATGGATGAGTGGCGGTGTTTGAGTGTCTATATAGGAGTAAGAGTGCATATGATAGTCCTGTACTGAGTGACCATAAGTATGAGTGACTGTACGGGTGAGTGAGTGGATGTGTGTGTGTAGACCTAAGAATCAGTGAGTGGGTATGTAGTTATTGGTGTTGGAGTGTCTATGGTTTTGCGAATGGCAGTCTGTAATTTAGAGTGGGTGTATCAAAGGTTATATTAGGGTGTGAGGAGGTGCATCAGATTATCACGTGGATGATGTCATCAGTGATGTCATTTGAGATGTCATCAGTGATGTCATCAGTGATGTCACTGACCATGTCATGAGTGATGTAATATGTGACGTCATCAGCAGTGCATTGCGGGGGCGCGAGTTCTAGTTAGCTGACCTAACTATAACGGGGGAATTTCACGGGTTTTGTACGAGTGCAATGTCCAAGTAACTATAACTGTCCCTAAAACCTATGGTTTTTTAAGTGAATTTCAAAGGTTTTTTAAATGCTAATTTGTAACTATAACGTGTCTGAAACCTATGGTTTTTTCAGTGAATTTCAAAGGTTTTTTAAATGCTAATTTCTAACTATAACGCCCCTAAAACCTATGGTTTTTTCAGTGAATTTCAAAGGTTTTGTAAATGACAATTTTTAAATGTATTAATTGTTATATTTATTTTTTGATACTGATTTACTACATTTTTAAAACTATTTATTTTTATATATTTTATTTATTAAATTACATTGTAATTACATTATACATTACATTACAAAATATACTTTCTCAGAATGAATTACTTTAGTTTAAATAGTTTGCAAATAGGCAATAGAGTTTTAAGTACAGTAGTTACAGTTGTTGCAATGGGCAACACAATTTCAAACACAATGCAACATTGAGCTCAATGCGAATTTCTAGTTAAATGCAATTAGTTACTTTATGGATTACTTTTCTAACCACAGGACTGGATCCTAGATTCAGTCCTGGGACATCTCCTGTAAACAGTTGAGTAAAAGCGTTTTGGTTACAGTAGTGATTTTTAAGGAATATTATTGTATTTTAAAAGTTGACACTTAGAAACTTTTTCACATAGAATCACCAATGTTATCCTATGGGAGGAAATTCACTTAGCAGGTAAGTAGTGTTATCGTTACTTTTTCTTACTCAGTGTTGGATCCTGGATCCAGCACTGGTGCATCTCCTGTAAACAGTTGAAAGAATGCGTTTAAGTCATACAGGTGATTTTTAAGGAATATTTGTAGTTTGTAAAAATCAACACTTTGAAACTTTTTGCTGAAAACCAGACAATGGATTCCTATGGAAGAAAATATAAGTTACTGGTAAGTACGGTTAAAATTACTTTTCAGGGTCAGTGCTGGGCTAAAAGATGCAGCACTGGGTTCTCTCCTGATAACAGGTGAGTAAATCGGAATTCGTATTTCGGCTGATTTTAGAGGAATATTTTAAAGTTCCAAAACTCCACACTTAGAAGAATTTCCAAGTGAAACCAGTCAATGTTAGCCTATGGAAGAAAATTCAAGTTACTGGTAAGTACGGTTAGAATTACTTTTCAGGGTCAGTGCTGGGCTAAAAGGTGCAGCACTGGGTTTTCTCCTGATAACAGGTGAGTAAGTCGGAATTCGGATTTCGGCTGATTTTAGAGGAATATTTGTATGTTTCAAAAATCAACACTTAGAAACTTTTTCAGCAAAAAGCAGGCAATGATATCCTATGGAAGGAAATTCAAGTTACTGGTAAGTACGGTTAAAATTACTTTTCAGGATTAGTACTGGGCTGAAAGATGCAGCACTGAGGTCTCTCCTGATAACAGGTGAGTAAATCGGAATTCGTATTTCGGCTGATTTTAGATGAATATTTTAAAGTTCCAAAACTCCACACTTAGAAGAATTTCCAAGTGAAACCAGTCAATGTTAGCCTATGGAAGGAAATTCAAGTTACTGGTAAGTACGGTTAAAATTACTTTTAGGACCAGTACTGGGCTGAAAGATACAGCACTGAGGTCTCTCCTTATAACAGGTGAGTAAATCGGAATTCGTATTTCGGCTGATTTTAGAGGAATATTTGTATGTTTCAAAAATCAACACTTAGAAACTTTTTCAGCAAAAAGCAGGCAATGATATCCTATGGAAGGAAATTCAAGTTACTGGTAAGTACGGTTAAAATTACTTTTCAGGACCAGTACTGGGCTGAAAGATGCAGCACTGAGGTCTCTCCTTATAACAGGTGAGTAAATCGGAATTCGTATTTCGGATGATTTTAGAAGAATATTTGCACAATGGTGAAAGGAGGGGCGGGGCCTGAGGTGACATCTGTGCAAACGCGCCCCGTGGCGCGTTTTAAGTGGGGGATTAAGTCCCCTTGAATCCTGAGGGTCCCTAGGGGCCAACTAGCCCACCAGGAACCTCCAATATGCGCCAGGGGCTGCGTTGCAGAGACGTGTAGAGAGGCCACACCCCTTTTACACCTCTCTGCAACGCAGCTCTGTGGCGCTTTCTGGATGTACCTGTTGGGCTAGTTGGCCCCAAGGACCCTTAGGATTGAAGGGGATTTAATTCCCCATCTTAAAACACGCCACGGGGCCTGTTTGCACACATGTCACCTGAAGCCCCGCCCCTCCCTTCACCACTGTGCAAACGCGCCCCGTGGCGCGTTTTAAGTTGGGGGATTAAGTCCCCTTGAATCCTGAGGGTCCCCGGAGTCCAACTAGCCCACCATATACCTCCAAAGCGCCACAGAGCTGCGTTGCAGAGAGGTGTAAAAAGGGCGTGGCCTCTGTACACCTCTCTGCAAGGCAGCCCCCTGGCGCATACTGGAGGTTCCTGGTGGGCTAGTTGGCCCTCAGGGACCCCCAGTATTCAAGGGGAATCGTTCCCCTCTGCAAACGCGCCAGGGGCGCGTTTGCAGAGTGGTGAAGGAAGGGGCGGGGCCTGCGGGCCCGATCGGTTTTTGTGTTTTTGTCCCCTGAAGGGGGGCTGTGTGGCCCCCTTCCTTTTTCATGTTTTTGGGCCCTGGGGACCCCATCCCCCAGGGCCTTACCCCTTTTTTAAATTAAATATTTAAAAAAAACGGGAAGGGGCCGTGGGGCCCCCTTCCCTGGGCCTGTATTGGCCCCGGGACCCCATCCCCCGGGGCATGGCCTCTATTATTTTTTTTTTCTTTGGAGGGGGGCTGCGTGGCCCCCCTCCTCAGGCCATTTAAGGCCCCGGGGACCCCATCCCCCGGGGCTGGCCTTTCTGTTTTATTAAAAATGTAATTATTTTTAAACTTTGGGGAGGGGGCCGCGTGGCCCCCTCCCGAGCCACTACTTGCCCCGGGGACCCCATCCCCCGGGGCTGGCCCTCTCCGTTGGGGACTGTGGGGGGTCCCCAAGCCCCCCACAGTACCGCCGGCTCCCAGCGTCCCTTGGGAGCCGGCATTGCTTTACATGGGGAGCTGCTAAGATGCAGCTCCCCATGTGGAAAGCAATCGGCTTTGGATATTGGAAGAGAGAGCAGGTTTCCTGCTCTCTCTTCCAATATCCAAAGCAGTTTGCTATGGCAGGACGGGGGCCGCGAGGCTCCGTCCTGCCATAGCAAACTACAGTGTCCCGGGGGTAGGCACCCGGGACACTGCAGGAGCCGGCCCTGGGGGTGGTGGTCCCCAGGGCCATCAAGGGCTCCAGGAGGGGGCCGCGCGGCCCCCTCCCATTCAGGTCACAGCCCCGGGAGGTGGTGGTCCCGGGGCTCTGGGGTCCGTAACGGACCCCCATATTTAAATGTTTAGTGCCCCGTGGAGGTGGCGGTCCCGGGGTGTGTGGGGGCTGGAGCCCCCCACACAGGTTCTTTAATTTAAAAAAAAAAGCCCCGGGAGGTGGTGGTCCCCGGGGCTGCGGGAGGGCTCAGAGCTCTCCCGCACCATTTAAAAAAAGCCCCGGGGGTGGCAGTCCCCGGGGCTTGGGGGCCCTTGTGGCCCCCACACATAAAATTAACCCCCCCACCATGCCCCAGGGACTTGGGCCACCCGGGGCCAATTAACATCGAGCGCGGGAGACCGCGCTTCGATTTTTTCGGCAGGATTCGCGCACCCTGAGCGCATCCTGCCGATTTTTAAAAAAATGTTTTATTTTTTGCCCAGGGGTCCTTGTGGGACCCCCAGAGCAAACCTAGGGGTCAGGGTGTTTCTACCCTGCCCCCTTTGTGCGCTTTGCGCACTTGTTTCTGTCCCTCGGTTCTACCGAGGGACAAAATGGCTGCCAACATTTCCTGAATCGGAATGTTGACAGCCAGCTGACAGCCAATTAACATGCAGCTCGTGATCGGGACGTTGCGCGCAGGGTGCGCTGAGGGTACGCGGACCCTACTCGGCCATAGATATCACTAACTTTTTACTTTTCATTTTCTCAGCAACTACTGAACGGATTTACACCATTTAACAAAAAGGGTTCTTTCTGAACCAAGAACTACCTCTTTGCCAAATTTTGTGTAATTCCGTTAAGCAGTTCGGGCTGTAGCCGTGTCTAAAGTTTCCTATGGAAAAGTGCATGGGGAAAACGCGTTTTGGGACCCCCCTTTTTTCTCGGCCCCCACTTGACGAATCCCCCGAGACTTTCAGGGTAGGAGCGGACCGGAGCGGGCCACAAAGTTTGAAAATTTCGCGAAGATACGTCAACCGGCAAGAGAGTTATTTCAAATAGAATGTCGCGGATTTCCTATGGATAATAGGTTGTAACTATAACTATCTACTGGCGACCGCCAGTAGATAATATATATATATATATATATATTCACTGAAAAAACCATAGGTTTCAGACACGTTATAGTTAGAAATTAGCATTTAAAAACCTTTGAAATTCACTGAAAAAACCAGAGGTTTTAGGGACAGTTATAGTTAGTTGGACATTGCACTCGTACAAAACCCGTGAAATTCCCCGTTATAGTTAGTTCAGCTAACTATAACTCGCGCCCCGCAATGCACTGCTGATGATGTCACATATTACATCACTCATGACATGGTCAGTGACATCACTGATGACATCACTGATGACATCTCAAATGACATCACTGATGACATCATCCAGTGACTGTGTGTTTCTGTAAAGTTTAAATATGTTTAATATATATAGGGAAAGGCGTATTGAAGAATGAGTGGGTGTATAAGTGTCTGAATGGATCATTTAGTACGTGCGTGACTGACTCTACAAGTGAGTGATTAAACGTATCTTACTGAATGCATGGGTTAGTGACTAAACTGTGTGAATGTCTGTATCCGTCTGTTGGTGTGTAAGTGGATGCATGGATTTGCGAATAGCTACATGAGTGTCTATATGGGTTATTTATTGGTTCTATGAGTATCTGTATGGGTGCCTGAGTGTTTGTGTGGATGGGGTGTGTGCGACTGTGCATAGATATGTGAGTGGGTGATTCACTGGGTGGATGGTTTCAAGAGTGCATCTGTGATAGACTGTATGGGTGGGTAAGTGTGTGTAAGAGTGTGTTAGTGAGTGAATGTATGTCCCAGTGGTACATGTGTGAGTAACTAAATATGTGAAAGGCAGTATATATGTGTATTGGAGTATATAAATAGCTATAAGCGAGAGTGAGTGATTGTGATAGTGGCTGTATGGATGAGTGTGTGCTTGTATCAGTGATTGTATAAGAGCGTAACAATGTGCTAGTATTTGTATGATTAAGTGAGCTGGTGTGTGTATAACTGTATAGGTGAGTAAATGGCAGTGTGTTTAATTATTTGCATGACTGACTAGGTGTGTGAGTACCTCTATGGATGAGTGGCGGTGTTTGAGTGTCTATATAGGAGTAAGAGTGCATATGATAGTCCTGTACTGAGTGACCATAAGTATGAGTGACTGTACGGGTGAGTGAGTGGATGTGTGTGTGTAGACCTAAGAATCAGTGAGTGGGTATGTAGTTATTGGTGTTGGAGTGTCTATGGTTTTGCGAATGGCACTCTGTAATTTAGATTGGGTGTATCAAAGGTTATATTAGGGTGTGAGGAGCTGCATCAGATTATCACGTGGATGATGTCATCAGTGATGTCATTTGAGATGTCTTCAGTGATGTCATCAGTGATGTCACTGACCATGTCATGAGTGATGTAATATGTGACGTCATCAGCAGTGCATTGCGGGCGCGAGTTATAGTTAGCTGAACTAACTATAACGGGGGAATTTCACGGGTTTTGTACGAGTGCAATGTCCAACTAACTATAACTGTCCCTAAAACCTCTGGTTTTTTCTGTGAATTTCAAAGGTTTTTTAAATGCTAATTTCTAACTATAACGTGTCTGAAACCTATGGTTTTTCAGTGAATTTCAAAGGTTTTTAAAATGCTAATTTGTAACTATAACGTGCCTGAAACCTACGGTTTTTTCAGTGAATTTCAAAGGTTTTTTAAATGACAATTTTTAAATGTATTAATTTTTATATTAATTTTTTTCATACTGATTTACTACATTTTTAGAAACAATTTCTTTTACATATTTTATTTTTTAAATTACATTGTAATTACATTATACATTACATTACAAAAAATACTTTCTCAGAATGAATTACTTTAGTTTAAATACTTTGCACATAGGCAATAGACTTTTAAGTACAGTAGTTACAGTTGTTGCAATGGGCAACACATTTTCAAACACAATGCAACATTCAGCTCAATGTGAATTTCTAGTTAAATGCAATTAGTTACTTTATGGATTACTTTTCTAACCACAGGACTGGATCCTAGATTCAGTCCTGGTACATCTCCTGTAAACAGTTGAGTAAAAGCGTTTTGGTTACAGTCGTGATTTTTAAGGAATATTATTGTATTTTAAAAGTTGACACTTAGAAACTTTTTCTCATAGAATCACCAATGTTATCCTATGGAAGGAAATTCACTTAGCAGGTAAAAACTGTTATCGTTACTTTTTCTTACTCAGTGTTGGATCCTGGATCCAGCACTGGTGCATCTCCTGTAAACAGTTGAAAGAATGCGTTTAAGTCATACAGGCGATTTTTAAGGAATATTTGTAGTTTGTGAAAATCGACACTTTGAAACTTTTCTGCTGAAAACCAGACAATGGATTCCTATGGAAGAAAATATAAGTTACTGGTAAGTACGGTTAAAATTACTTTTCAGGACCAGTACTGGGCTGAAAGATACAGCACTGAGGTCTCTCCTTATAACAGGTGAGTAAATCGGAATTCGTATTTCGGCTGATTTTAGAGGAATATTTGTATGTTTCAAAAATCAACACTTAGAAACTTTTTCAGCAAAAAGCAGGCAATGATATCCTATGGAAGGAAATTCAAGTTACTGGTAAGTACGGTTAAAATTACTTTTGAGGATCAGTACTGGGCTGAAAGATGCAGCACTGAGGTCTCTCCTGATAACAGATGAGTAAATCGGAATTCGTATTTCGGCTGATTTTAGATGAATATTTTAAAGTTCCAAAACTCCACACTTAGAAGAATTTCCAAGTGAAACCAGTCAATGTTAGCCTATGGAAGGAAATTCAAGTTACTGGTAAGTACGGTTAAAATTACTTTTCAGGACCAGTACTGGGCTGAAATATGCAGCACTGAGGTCTCTCCTGATAACAGGTGAGTAAATCAGAATTCGGATTTCGGCTGATTTTAGAGGAATATTTGTATGTTTCAAAAATCAACACTTAGAAACTTTTTCAGCAAAAAGCAGGCAATGATATCCTATGGAAGGAATTTCAAGTTACTGGTAAGTACGGTTAAAATTACTTTTGAGGATCAGTACTGGGCTGAAAGATGCAGCACTGAGGTCTCTCCTGATAACAGGTGAGTAAATCGGAAGTCGTATTTCGGCTGATTTTAGAAGAATATTTTAAAGTTCCAAAACTCCACACTTAGAAGAATTTCCAAGTGAAACCAGTCAATGTTAGCCTATAAAGGAAATTCAAGTTACCGGTAAGTACGGTTAAAATTACTTTTCAGGACCAGTACTGGGCTGAAAGATGCAGCACTGAGGTCTCTCCTGATAGCAGGTGAGTAAATCGGAATTCGTATTTCGGCTGATTTTAGAGGAATATTTTAAAGTTCCAAAACTCCACACTTAGAAGAATTTCCAAGTGAAACCAGTCAATGTTAGCCTATGAAGGAAATTCAAGTTACCGGTAAGTACGGTTAAAATTACTTTTGAGGATCAGTACTGGGCTGAAAGATGCAGCACTGAGGTCTCTCCTGATAACAGGTGAGTAAATCGGAATTCGGATTACGGCTGATTTTAGAGGAATATTTTAAAGTTCCAAAACTCCACACTTAGAAGAATTTCCAAGTGAAACCAGTCAATGTTAGCCTATGGAAGGAAATTCAAGTTACTGGTAAGTACGGTTAAAATTACTTTTCAGGACCAGTACTGGGCTGAAAGATACAGCACTGAGGTCTCTCCTGATAACAGGTGAGTAAATCAGAATTCGTATTTCGGCTGATTTTAGAGGAATATTTGTATGTTTCAAAAATCAACACTTAGAAACTTTTTCAGCAAAAGCAGGCAATGATATCCTATGCAAGGAAATTCAAGTTACTAGTAAGTACGGTTAAAATTACTTTTCAGGACCAGTACTGGGCTGAAAGATACAGCACTGAGGTCTCTCCTGATAACAGGTGAGTAAATCAGAATTCGGATTTCGGCTGATTTTAGAGGAATATTTGTATGTTTCAAAAATCAACACTTAGAAACTTTTTCAGCAAAAAGCAGGCAATGATATCCTATGGAAGGAAATTCAAGTTACTGGTAAGTACGGTTAAAATTACTTTTCAGGACCAGTACTGGGCTGAAAGATACAGCACTGAGGTCTCTCCTTATAACAGGTGAGTAAATCAGAATTCGTATTTCGGCTGATTTTAGAGGAATATTTTAAAGTTCCAAAACTCCACACTTAGAAGAATTTCCAAGTGAAACCAGTCAATGTTAGCCTATGAAGGAAATTCAAGTTACCGGTAAGTACGGTTAAAATTACTTTTGAGGATCAGTACTGGGCTGAAAGATGCAGCACTGAGGTCTCTCCTGATAACAGGTGAGTAAATCGGAATTCGGATTTCGGCTGATTTTAGAGGAATATTTGCACAATGGTGAAGGGAGGGGCGGGGCCTGAGGTGACATCTGTGCAAACGCGCCCCGTGGTGCGTTTTAAGTTGGGGGATTAAGTCCCCTTGAATCATGAGGGTCCCTACGGGCCAACTAGCCCACCAGGAACCTCCAGTATGCGCCAGGGGCTGCGTTGCAGAGACATGTACAGAGGCCACACCCCTTTTACACCTCTCTGCAACGCAGCTCTGTGGCGCTTTCTGGACGTACCTGTTGGGCTAGTTGGCCCCAGGGACCCTCAGGATTGAAGAGGATTTAATTCCCCATCTTAAAACGCGCCACGGGGCCTGTTTGCACACATGTCACCTGAAGCCCCGCCCCCTCCCTTCACCACTGTGCAAACGCGCCCGTGGCGCGTTTTAAGTCGGGGGATTAACTCCCCTTGAATCCTGAGGGTCCCTGGGGTGCAACTAGCCCACCATATACCTCCAAAGCGCCATAGAGCTGCGTTGCAGAGAGGTGTAAAAGGGGCGTGGCCTCTGTACACCTCTCTGCAAGGCAGCCCCTGGCGCATACTGGAGGTTCCTGGTGGGCTAGTTGGCCCCCAGGGACCCCAGTATTCAAGGGGAATTGTTCCCCTCTGCAAACGCGCCAGGGGCGCGTTTGCAGAGTGGTGAAGGAAGGGGCGGGGCCTGCGGGCCCGATCGTTTTTTTTTTTTTTGGGAGGGGGCCGCGTGGCCCCCTCCCGAGCCACTACTTGCCCCGGGGACCCCATCCCCGGGGCTGGCCCTCTCGTTGGGGACTGTGGGGGTCCCCAATTCCCCCACAGTCCCGCCGGCTCCCCGTGTCCTACGGGAGCCGGCATTGCTTTACACATGGGGAGCAGCTAACATGCTGCTCCCCATGTGGAAAAGCAATCAGCTTTGGATATTGGAAGAGAGAGCAGGTTTCCTGCTCTCTCTTCCAATATCCAAAGCAGTTTGCAATGACAGGACGGGAGCCGCGAGGCTCCCGTCCTGTCATTGCAAACAGCAGTGTCCCGGGGGTAGGCACCCCGGGACACTGCAGGAGCCGGCCCTGGGGGTGGTGGTCCCCAGGGCCATCAAGGGCTCCAGGAGGGGGCCGCGCGGCCCCCTCCCATTCAGTGCACAGCCCCGGGGAGGTGGTGGTCCCCGGGGCTCTGGGAGTCCAAAACGGACCCCCATTGTAATTTTCTTAGTGCCCCGGGAGGTGGTGGTCCCCGGGGCGTGTGGGGGCTGGAGCACCCCCACACAGGTTTTTAATTAAAAAAAGAAGCCCCGGGAGGTGGTGGTCCCCGGGGCTTGGGAGCCCTTAGAGGCCCCCACACATAAAATTAACCCCCCAGCATGCCCCCGGGACTTGGCCCACCCGGGGTCAGTTAACATCGAAGCGCGGGAGACCGCGCTTCGATTTTTTTTTTCGGCAGGGTTCGCCGATTTTTTTTGCCCAGGGGGTCCTTGTGGGACCCCTGAGCAGACCTAGGGGGTCAGGGTGTTTCTACCCTGCCCCCTTTGTGCGCTTTGCGCACTTGTTTCTGTCCCTCGGTTCTACCGAGGGACAAAATAACTGCCAACACTTCCTGATTTGGAGTGTTGACAGCCAATTAACATAAAGCTCGTGCTCGGGAGGATCCGCGGCCCTAGATATATCTATCTTTTTACTTTTCATTTTCTCAGCAACTACTGAACGGATTTACACCATTTAACAAAAGGGTTCTTTCTGAACCAAGAACTACCTCTTTGCCAAATTTGGTGTAATTCCGTTCAGCAGTTCGGGCTGTAACCGTGTCTAAAGTTTCCTATGGAAAATTGCATGGGAAAACGCGTTTTGGGACCCCCTTTTTCTCGGCCCCCGCTTGACGAATCCCCCGAGACTTTCAGGGTAGGAGCGGACCGGAGCGGGCCACAAAGTTTGAAAATTTTGCGAAGATACGTCAACCGGCAAGAGAGTTATTTCAAATAGAATGTCGCGGATTTCCTATGGATAATAGGTTGTAACTATAACTATCTACTGGCGACCGCCAGTAGATAATATATATATATATATATATATATATATATATATATATATATATATATATATATTTGCAACTGGTTTTGCTTTAATGAAAAATATTCAACAAAGTAAACCGTATTTGTACTTGCTTCCTTTGTTTAATTGCCACTTAGCATAAGCAATGCTTTTAAGATCAGCTACAAAATTCAGAAAGAAGTGCGAAACTTCACCTTTTGAAGTTTAGAGCCGGAAGACTTGTCAGAACGGATGAAAACGTCTCTGGCGGGCACACAGTTTTACTGTGAAACGAAATGTAATATAACTTGGGACTTGCTCATTGACTGCCACCTACGCTTGCTTGAGCAGGTGACAAGCGCGCTTTGCAAGTGCCGTACTTCTCAGGTCCCATGGAAGGCGTGCGTAAAAAGTGAACAAAGGAGTGCCAATGCATACAGTGATGTTGCAGGTCGGGGCCAACTGGGGCCCTGCCCCAGCTGCATTCCTCCTGCCCCATCTCCATGTCTATTAGGGCAACCAAAGACATTTTTACAAGAAAACACAGAAAGCAGGACTCGATTGGTTTTGCTGGGGAAGAAACATAAGGAGAATGCAAGCTAACGAGATGAAAGTAGTTTAAAAAGAAAATGAAGAGGGGAAAAGAATCGAAGGTAAAATGACAGTAAAGAGAAATACAAATATAAGAAAAACATGAGTGGGCGAAAGGAAGAAGGAGCAAAACAATATCTGGGAAGAAAGGAATTAAGAGTTGCAAATGTATGTATACATATCTGTATATGGAAACACCACGGGGCATATTATCAAGAGATATATCGCCGCTTTTTCGGCACATAGCGCCGAAAAAGCGGCGATTTTTTTAACTCACTATTTACAAGGACTCGCTAACAAGCTTTAGCGCGAGTTTCCTTGAGTTAGCTGCCTTTTTCTTCCTACTTTGCATGTCAGCGATATTTATCGCTAATGACATGCAAAGTAGGCGTTCCTCACCTAATCCTCATGGAATCCGTCGCCAACACAACATCGCCCCAATATCAATGTGGGTCAAGCGATAAAAAAAGCTGCGCTAACCGCGGTTATCGCCGGAATTTAACACCTGCTTCAAACTTGACTAAGCTAGATTCACAATGGGAGGTGGATTGACATGTTAAGTCCACACTCCCCTATCAGCAAGGTTTTCAATAGCGCACTAACATTATCGCTGCTTTTTTCATGCAAATGCCGATTATCGCCGTCTATCGCTGGAGTGTACATCGCCTTTGTGCAAAGCGTTGCTAATACGCCGCTAACACGGCGATGTACTCCAGCGATAGATGGCGATAATGAATTATCGCATGTCCTTGATAATTTGCAGGATATAGGTGGCCCCACCAGTTTTAAATGTGGTTGTTTGTGTGCTGATGTTTTTACATTTCTAGTGATGCCACTAAATGCAGAGTTGCGGAGGACACTCTTGGGAGCTGCCACAGGGAAAGAGGTGTAGACAGTAGCTAGGTCTTTTGATCCTAGCGGTTTTCTTCTGAAAATATATTCTACAATGCAATATGTGAGGCATTAACCAGTGTTTTCTAAAGTCGTAAAGTTCTACTGTGGGACAGATGTGAACATTTTAAAAAGTATGGGGCATATTAGCAAGGGCTCTATCGCCGCTTTAGCGGCACTTTTTGCTGCTAAAGCGGCGATATTTCTATCGCCCTATCAGCAAGCTGTCGCTAACAGGTGTTAGCGACAGCTTTTAGGCGATAGCGACTGGTTTGGGTGCCGCTTTGCATGTCAGCGATATTTATCGCTAATGACATGCAAAGGAGGCGTTCCCAACTAAAAGCGACTGAAAACAGTCGCTAACATACCTATCGCCTATTAGCAATGCCCGCGAAGCGATAAAAAAACGCGCGCTAACCACGATTAGCGCTGGTTTTTTAGTACTGGTAAAAACATGACTTAACAATAATAGTCAATGGGAGGTGGATTGTAAGGTTAAGTCCCCAGCATTAGCGCGGGGATTCTATCGCTGGATTTCTCGCGTTATTGCTGGGTTTCGCCGCTATCGCTGGATATTTTATCGCATTGGAGATAAACCTTGCTAATAGCATGTTATCTCCGCGGTAATATCCAGCGATAGCCGGCGATAGAAAAATGCGCGCTAAGCAAGCTTTGCGATAATTTTCGCAGGTTCTTGCTAATATGCCCCTATATTTGTTCCAATTAACGTGCTTTTGATTAAAATGTATTTTCACTGGTGTTGCAGCATCTACTGGGCATTTTAATAAACCTATTGAAAGAGATAAAGTGAGTAGACTTTTAACCCAACCAGCGTATTTCAGTTATTCCTGAGTCTGGAATAGATGGAACACGAGGCAGTCTTCTGTTAACCTATAATTATCTGGGATAACCAATGCCTTTATTACGAAGCAATATCACACAACTAAAAATGAAAACATGTCAAAAGAACTAAACTTTTCAATTGTTTTTATGCTAAGTGTATGTATGTAAGCTTGCTGCTTACTTATTAAGTCCCAGCTACAATCCCACTGCCACAACCATGTCTTTATGAAATGGATTTGCAGACCATAGGTAACAAGATAGGCTACCATAATTAATGACAAAATCTCGCTCACAATTTAGCACTATTGTTTTAATGAATTCTAGACATACTGAGAAAAGATACATAGCTGGGCCTCTACTCTACAGAATTTAAGATATGATAAAACAGTGACACCGAAATGACAAAAATCCAATAAAGGAAACCGGAGTTATGAATTTTTAGAGTTTAAATATAAAAATATCCCCTAAAAGTGGTAAGGGTCAACTGCAGTCATCGGGTCAGGCATGACCGGTACCTAGGCGCAAGTTAAGGCAGACAGCGAAGGAGCTTGGGTCAGATACAGAAGACAGGTTTGACCTGGTTGGAAGTTTTACCTTCGGACTTAGCTTCTGAAATGGAAGTCAAAATTATTAAGCAGAGAAAGACAGCAGGCTGTGGCCAGAGAGGACTCTAAATCATGGGATAGCCACTGGACGAGGTCGCATTGAAGCCTCTGACTTTTGTTGGGAAAGCTTCAAGTGGGAGAAATTTGAATGCCGCGCTCAAGGAAGGTCCCTTGCTGACTACATACATTTGATACCTTTGACTGGTGAAGATTTCTACCTTCAGACTTAGTCACTTTTTTGGAGCTCAGATACTTCCAGCAGGGCAAGGCTGCAGGCTGTATCTGAAAGGGCTCCATAAGGCTGGATAGCTTCTCCATAAATCACCACTGAATCATATTTACTGCTGCAGAGAAGATCAGAGATGGAGTAACCTGAATCTTTATATCAGAGACAATGCACCTTCATTGACTTGACTTGGATTGGCAGGTTGCTCCCAGTTCCCCGGAGTTTCATCAAGCCAAAAAGGTTCTAAGACCCAGGTTTCAGAGGTGATGATAGCAGTAGGACACGTTGGCACCAGCCAAGTGTTCTGGACCTTGGGGATTGCACTTGGGGAACAGGACTCACTCCAGAGTCACTGCAGAGGCCAGCAGCAGGGTCCAGGACAAGTCCATATTGAACTGCTCAGCTAGGCAGTAGCTGGAAAAAAGGCTTTTTGTAGCTTGTTGTGTCCATATAGCCTAAAGAAGAGGTCAGACCTATGACCCTAGGAGTCCTCGCCTTTATCCTGGGTACAAAAAGGAGAGCAAGTTCAGTCTTCTAGGTTCTTCTCAGGTCACAGACAGGAGGTCCAATCCTCTTCTGTTCTTCCAAAGGTCCAGACAGTGGTCTGAGGAGAATACAGGAAATGCCACATTTTTGCCTGGACAACCATCAGGTATACTAGCCTAAACATGGGGACAGATATGCATAAATACAAGACATAAAATAGGCCAATATCTCTTTTCTATTAGGATAAAACATATTTGTCACGAAACATTCCTAATACTTCAAGCATCCCCTATCTCAGGTTGAATAAACGCTTATAAAGTTTTAATAACAAAACAAAGTGCATCGTGCCATAATTACTTAATAGTTCAATGCTTCCTTAAATCAGCTTTTTTCATGCAATTATCCTTACATATATACATGACAATAAAACAGACATAAACTTAACCTACATCATTTCAACATAACAAACGGTACATGAATTCTTGTCTCTTAGTGCACAATTTTCAGACTGCAGTGATACACATATTGTTTCAAAACCTTATCCATCAGGAGGTAGTCCATGTTTGAACAAGGGAATTTGCTAAGGAACAGTGTCTCAGGTAGCTTCTTTACATTCCTTGTTCACAATGCAGTTCAAATCTCATTTTTTAATCAATAGGCTACTCCACATGAAAGGTCAACACGTTTTGGCCCAGTCATTAATGGCTTTCTAAGGACCATGGAAAGACAAGAACGGTGTATTAAAAGCCAAGCGACAAATGATGCCTTTATGTACACCAGAAATGGATCTGGTCGGAACGTCGTTAATCCCTAGATGTATTAAACTGTGCCCGATACGCAGAATCCCCTTCATCACAGAGTCCTTCACAACTCTCCACCATTACAGACCCTATTTGTCCTTCACGGTGCTGTTGGCATCTCTGCCTGGCATCAGCATTTAGGTGGGGAAACTGTCCTCTTGCGTGGGAGCATAGGTACCAATGGTGTAGCAGTGGCACTAGTGCCCAGAAGAGTGAGGGGCTCCCTGCAAACCCAATCACAGATTTTTTTTGTACTAGTTGACGTGGACCTAGAGGGCCCATATTCAAAGCTTCATATAAGGCCCATGGCAGCCTTGCTACAATGCTGCTCTTGTGAAAAGCCCAGGTTCCTGTTAAAAGAAATGCTCTTGAACACCAGCACCCATGTTGACTGGACAGTCAAGATTGCAAGATCAGTGTATGCACCTGTGCACATAGTGTTTAACACTTTTTAGGAGACACCCTAAGGCAGTCTCTAAATTGGGTACAGTGTTTACCTCAGAAAACTCAACCATGATGTCTCTGACTATTCTCGTACTTGAACGAGTTATTGCAGCAACCACGGCAGGGCAAACTGTTGCCTTTGCAGCTTCCTCAGCCAGTGAATTCCCTGCAAAGTGAATGCCAACACGTTGATGACTCAATGTATGAATGACATGAGCCCGTAGCAAGTGTTCTTTCAGCTTCACCACCTGTTTCCCAAAGCAACTTGAGCATCACTGTGCAGCCTTTCGAGTCCCTGAATCCATTCTGGCTCCAATAATGATGATACTCATTATATGGCTGCACACAATAACACAAATCACACACAATAAGTGTGGGGCATCCAACATCTGTATTCTGTAGTGCCAGTAATAGAGCCTTAAGTTTTACCAGCTGTGCTGTGCAACCACCTAGTGACTGCATCTAGGTTTTTCCAGGATGGAAGGTCTCATCATGCAAACAGCCTTTTACGACTGTGTATGCAACTGAATATTGGTGTTTGGTCCCTACAGCAGGCTGAGCAGAACCATCAGTGTAAATGATGTAGTCATAGAGATCTAGAAATATAATTTCATTAGGTAGAGGATATTCTTGCTCCTACTGGAGAAATGCTTGTGTTTGTAATATAGGGTCAAATCTGTGGTTTACATCTGTTGCAGTGAGGGAGTTTGCCCATTGTATCCATCTTGGATGTAGAGCTTTAGCATTCGGAAGACTTGCTCTGGTAACCGCCTCTAAGGTCGGTAGCAGGGTCATGACAATAATGCGTTTCCCTTGAGCCCGGGCACGCTTTATCACTACAGCAGTCTGTTTTGCTCTCAGTAAGTTTTCAGTAGGTGCAAAATGCATTTCTGCATTAGTATAGGGATGCAATTTATATGCAATCGGTACTGTGCCACCTTCATTGAATGTGACATATGTGTACCCTGATACACACTGATCACCAGGTTTGTTGTGTTTACACGTGTGTGCAGATGTTTGGAAGCTATCATACCAGCCTGAACGAAACGTAAGATTCCCGTGTGTTCTTCTGTCCAATGTGTACTCGAAAAGTCTGGACGAATAAGGTCATAGAATGGCTTTACCCTTTCTACGTAATCAGGAATGTATGTTTTGTCAAAATTTAGAAATCCTAATATGGTTTGTAATCTTTTCAGAGTTGTCAGAGGTTGGAGCAATCTACTTTTTTCTAAAAATGCATTGCCAGGCTCTTGACCTCACTTGACAGCTAGTATCCCAAAAACAGGACATTGAGGTGGGCAATTTTTTATTTTCTTAAATATAATCTATAGCCCACATGAGCAAACCCCAAGATTATGTGGTCCACTCTGTTCAAGTGTTCCATCAGGTCATCATCCATTAAGTATATGTCATCGACATATGACAACATCTGCTCATCAAAATTTTCAAGTAGTTCTGTGACTCTGGCTGAAAACAGCCCTGGGCTATAGTTATACTCCTGTGGTGAATGGCAAAATTATTTTTGTGAACCTAGCGCTGTGAAGTCTGTTAAAAATTTGCTTCCAAGCATTGTATTTTGGCAGAAAAATGAATTTGAGATGTCCAGTGTTGTTTTGTATTTCTTCTGCACGATGTTATTCATTAGTGCGGCACCTTGTGCATTTTGTACTGTGAATGTGCGAGTAGCTGTGCTCAAATGTCTGGTTACTGGAAACAGAGGATTATTCATTGAAGAGGTGCATCTTTCAATAACTCCTTGATATTCAAGTTGTTTTAGGATTTCACTAACTTGTTGTTTTGCTACATTCTTTATTGGGTATTGTCTTTGAAGTTGTGGGATTCTCCTCAATGGTATATCATGATAAGGTAAACCGTCATCCCACCCCACATGGTTTTTTTTTTTACGGAGTTTTATATAGCGCGAACTTGACCCAGTATCGGGTATCAGAGCGCTTTACATAACACCAGTTGCGTTACATGAGGACACATTCATGAATTTTGTTAGGCACGGGGAGATTAAGTGATTTGCCCAGAATCACAGGATGTTCAGCGTCATTGCTGAGACTCGAACCCGGTTCCCCAGATTCGAGGTCGACCGCCCTAGCCGTTAGGCCAACTCCTCTTCCCAGTTGCAGTATAACCCAGGAGCCAGTGCTAATGCCCAATCCGTGGCGAATTAGTGGTTGATTGATTCTGGAACGAGGTCGGGTAAGGCTGCTAAAATCACCATTTCCCCCTTTGGGCAATCCATTACACAGTCAGGTGGCCAATGTTTTTCGGCCAGTAAAAGAGGACATTTATAAATATGGGCACGTCCCCTTCCAGCCATAGTTGGACTTTGTATAAACGATGTGGAATGCTTACCCTGGTATCCTCTGTTTCCCCCATGATATACTCACTCAATGTTACTCCCATCAGACATTCCGCCAAGTTCTGGCGAGCTATTGTGACTTCTGCCACGCTGTCCAGCATTGTCAATGCTCATCCCCGTTCAGAAGCAGAGTCCTCAAAATCTGTGTCATGCCTGACCTTTAGTCCAGCTACCTTCTTC
Source organism: Calotriton arnoldi (assembly GCA_963921515.1). Taxonomy (NCBI): domain Eukaryota; kingdom Metazoa; phylum Chordata; class Amphibia; order Caudata; family Salamandridae; genus Calotriton; species Calotriton arnoldi. The sequence continues at coordinate 5,081,298 of CAWUFW010000205.1, forward strand.
TTTTTAAATTGAGGTTTTGATATTTTTGTCTTGTCTTCCTGTTTTATTATGTATTCAGATGAGCATTGTGAGTCCTTTCTTGATTTTACATGCTCTTCTGATCTGCGCTCTGATTGTCCTCCTTTCTCCGAATGTTTATCGGCTGAATCCTGAAAGGAACGAGAGGAACGTCTATCATTATCCTAATATCTATCAGGTGGTTTAACATTATCACGGTTACATAAATTGTAACGTTTTTCAGTAGATTCCTGTGTAGGAGACCCACCCTGTGATTTAGTTTTTTCCTTGTTTTTCTCATTGTCCCACTTCTTCGTTGAAGAGCCGGTTCTTGCTTAGAGTTATCTTTTTTAGAGTTACTCTTCAATTGTGGTTTTCCTAGTCTGGCTCCCAAATTATATCTACCCAGCTTAGCATAGGTTTCTTCAGTAGATTTGGGTAATTTGAGCCCTACTGTGGAGGGGGCAAATCCCTTAGGCTTTGGCATATAGCTAATGCTGCTGCTTCCCCTTTATGTTACTCAACATTATGGCGGATACTGCGGCAAAGTTGCCCTTCAGTTTCATTCCTGAGTCCTGCTGCCGGTGCTGCCCCGTGCTCATTCTGTACCTTTTTTAATACCTCAGGTAAAACCGCCAATGAAGGGGTACCATGTGTTCTGGTATATATTGCAGCGAAGACTGTACCCCAAGTGGCATAATCCTCTACCGGGGGAGCCATCCCCATTGGCAAGCAAATTGTTAGTATCCTGTCTTTTTCCTGCAGCCCTGAATGAAGGAACCCTGCCTCAAACTGGTTTGTGTTTTGAACGATCCAAAACTTAATTTCTTCACTTTTTGTGGGAACTTTTACCATTACTGCATTCAGTGTTTGAGGGCTAATGCCTGATGTAGCTAATTGTCGTGCTTCCTCTTGAACAGTCCGGGCAGGAGCAAGTGTTAATATTGACATCACAAATTGAGTAAGACTTTTGTATTGTTACTAGATTGTTATATAATCCGTGCAGCTGGCCTGCGTTCAAATGATCAATACCGGGCTGCAGTGTGAACTGGCCATGTCTTCCCCTAATTGCTGAGTGGGCCCAGTCTCACATCTTGTATACTATGAGGGAGGGTGCCTTTAAACTAATTAGCATGCTCTTGGTAGGTTAGAGGGATTTCTATCTCCTCATAATAAGTGTATTCCTCTGGTATTTCGCCTACTTCAAATTCTTGAAATACCAGTGTAGCAACATCTGCAGCAGGGAATTTAACCCAGGAGTAAAACACCTCTGTTCTAAATTCCTCATGTGCCTCTACCATGAAGATAACATCCCCACCTTCTAGTGTGAGGCCAAGTTGTTGTAGTATTTGAGTGACGGCATATCTGCAGTTCTCAGAAATATTTGTGCCATGTTATGTAAGAAATGAATTACAGAGTTTGGCACACACTATGGGAACAATATCCTTCCAAACTTGAATTTAGCCACAGCCAATACATAGGGTATGCCTACTCAGCTGAGGAGGATAGTCCCTACCACTACGGACGTCTCCAGTTTAAGAGGTGTGAAGGGAACTCTGAGGAAGCACACTTGAAATACTCAGTTGATCCATACAAAATAAGAAACCAGCCAACATTGGCGGTGCCATGTCGTGTAGTTTCCACTATTCAGTAGGAACTGCGTGTTTGTGGACGACATAAATTTATGATGGTGCGAGACTGATTCCATGCACCCCCACAGGGTATGTTGTCCTTTGGACCAGCTAGCTCAGAGATTTCCACCATTAGCCCCCCTAAACTTAGACAGGAAGTGAACAGTTCTGACAACTACTGAACATGACAGCTCTGTTCCCTCAGGAACCGTGGGGACAGAACTAGAACCTTTTGCTCAGACATCCGAATACATGAAGGGACGTTTTCATATTTATTGAACCGTAGTGATTCTTGTGTAGAAAATATGTGCTGCAATGATTAATAGACAGAAGCAGACAAAAGTTATAATGAGTGTCAAAACAGTGAATAAAACAGAGTACCACCATCTTGTTGAGACAACCTATATATGCATACGTATACAGTATTATCAGAATCTAGCGATGCAAACCCTAACCTACTTATCCAGGATGTGAATGTATGGTCTGCAAAGAAACCCCCTTCTGGATGATCTAACCCCTTTACCTGGTGGGTAAGAGTGTAGGACCCTGTCTTGGTGACGAACTGGACACCCCTCACAGAGATGTCAGTCAGCTGCTAGGCTAAAGCTTCAGCATGCAAAGACCCCTCGAAGTCAGCAGAAGCGTCTCCTCTGAGTGTATTTGGAAACAAAAGGATATATATAGAAAATGGCATCCTTGCCTTGGGCTGAGATTGTGAACAGGCTGCCATTGTTTGTAGTCCACAGATAGCTGTGTCTCCATATGGACGTAATAGCAAATACATTTGTATCATGCCCGTGAGGGCCTTGCACATAATGCCAAGGCAGTGTGATAGTGTTCTCATGAAGTCCTTTGTGTAAGTAAGGTCAGTGTTTTGTAGAAACTAACCCAAGTGTCACAAATGCAAATGTGTGTCAAAAGTCGATGTGACAAAGTGAAGGCAACTTTAGGAAAAAGACAGTGTATATGTAAAATGGCACTATTTCCTACCAGATCTAACCCGGGCACATGACAGTGCTGTCTGCGTCTCTGCCTGTCATGAGCCTGTAGGTGGGGAAAACGTCCTCTTGCGTGGGAGCATAGGTACCGATGGTGTAGCAGTGACACTAGGGCCCAGGAGAGTGAGGGGCTTGCTGCAACCCAATTACAGATTTTTATTTTTTACTAGTTCACGTGGGACTGGAGGGCCCATGTTCCATGCTTGCATTAAGGCCCATGAGAGCCTTGCTACAATGCTGCTCTTATGAAAATCCCAGGTTCCTACTAAAAGCAATGCTTCTGAACACCAGCACACATGCTGACTGTATAGTCAAGATTGCAAAATCGGTGTATGCACCTGTGTACATAATGCTTAACATTTTAAGAGACACCCTAAGGCACTCTCTAAGCTGGGTACAGTGTGTCCAGCAGAAAACTCAATCAGAAGCAAGGCATAGGTCATGGTGCAACTGGTGCTCCACAAGGCTATAGAGTCATGATTTTTTGTCACACAGCCCTCATTGCTATGTTGCCGACCATGCTTTAGCATAGTGCACTATTTGCATAATACAGGACACTTTTAGAATGGTCACTGGGAAAGGGTACTGTGCCACGTACTCGCTTCTTGTCTAGAAATGTTAACACATGTCTATGTAGTACTCCAGAAAAATCGTTACGATCCAGTTTGGAAGGTGCAAAATTTAAATCACCAATTTTGTAAAAGGAGAATGTGTACAGTCAACTTAGAGAAGATCTTCTCCTTCAAAGAATGGAGAGTGATACCTTATCTTGTGTGTTGAACCGTGCAAATCATGAATTTAAAAGGAACTCTGTAGTTGTGTTGCACAGAAAACATTTTAACTTTTCTGGAGACAAGCAAAAGGTTTGCGAAATTTGAAGCGTACTTTTAAATTCATATAAGACTGCACCAACAAAGTACTCAGTTTCTGGACCCGGTGCAGTACAAATGATTTCTAAGCTGATTGTTTTACATAAATGTGACTATCAAGATAATGAGGAAGACGTAAATAATATATGTAAGTGTGTTCTACTTTGTATGATGGAAAAATAGCATAACTGTAATAGGGTATGATAATGATTACTCTAACATTACACCGTATCATTATTTTCTAATGTGAGGTAGTGGTGGGAACTAATGTACTCTGTGCTCATAACATCTGCTGTGCCATTAAATAAGTCTAAAGGCATAATAGCAAAGCATGGTCATTTCTTATTTAAAATGTTGCCTAAAAAGTTAATCAAAGTTCTCAAAATCACCCTTTCCATAAAAGCAGCAGCCGCTGTATAAGCAGCAGCCACTTGCAGGTCGAGGTGGATGGTGCACTGTTGACCTTGGGATTAGTATTCAGAATCTGTGATGAATGAGTGACAGCATCTCCATCCTGGCAGGGGGTCCTGAAAAAACTCACCTCATGACTATGGAGCTACTGTCAAATGTACTTCCAGCTAAATGACTACAGTCTTTTGAATTATGAAGTGACTCTAAACAATGCTAATTGGATCTATATTGATGTCATATTAAACAACAATGTATTTGAAGAACAGGCAAGATTAATCTGTGTATTACAGTACTACATGACCTCTGATGTATGTGCACTATAGTGAATTTTGTTCCCAAAAATGTGTAAATCATAAACTCATGTAAATTAGTATATACCTGTGTTAGACCTGGCATCCTTGGTGTGATTTTTCCCCTGACTTTTTGCCTTCTGACCTCCTGTTTCGTTGGCTTTAGGAGTCTGGGCACTTTATCACTGCTAACCAGTGCTAATGTGCATGTGCTCTCTACTTAAAACATGGTAGCACTGGCTTATCTACAATTGGCATATTTAATTTACTTATAAGTCCCTAGTAATGTGCACTACATGTGCCCAGGGCCTGTAAAATAAATGCTACTAGCAGGCCTGCATATTTATAACAAACAATGAAACCTAAAGGTATATAAGGGACCATGGGTACAAGTATTTATAAGGAACAAGCGGTCCCTTGGTGCAAAATACTACCAAGCATAAACCATAGAAGTAAAATTAATTGTATACCAGAAGATCCAAATGGATATATACATGTATTTATTCAACCATAAAAAACATAAAATAATGAAATGGGGAACAATGGAAGAAGAAAAAGAATTTCAAAGCTCAGACATTTTCTAGCGACTGTAGAAATAATATGCAGGTAATGTCACATATCAGTTTAGAGTGCCAATGCTATCATAAATTATTTTCAGAACATTTTCAATAGTCATGGTACTATTTGTCGACAATGTTTCGATCCCTCCATAAAACATAGGGATCATCAGGACATAATTGAATTTGCCTGAGACGTAAAATGCCTGCAAGAGAGATGAAATAGAAAGAGGAGAGAGAAGAGAAGTTGAATTGGAAAGAAGAGAGAGAGGAGGAAGAAACAGGGTCAGATGACCAGGAAAAAGAGGAGAAAACAAATTAAAATTGAATATCAATGATTGAGCCATAGAGAAACGAGACAACAAATCAATCCATGCACATACGTGGTCAGGTGTCACCCAAACGTGCAGCACACTGTAAATCATATTTGCCAATTCTGTGAAGTAACTCATGCCGGTGAGAATGCTGTGATCCCAATTAAGGGAAAAAGTGGGTAGTTTAAAATAGAACTGAAAAGGACACTGACCCATACAATAGAACCATATATGGTGCAATAGTTCCTACATAGGGCGGGAGGCCTGTCTTTGTCGGTGCGGTACCATCAAATCTAAATTAGAATAAAATGACATATTGAGACAACATTATTAGGAAAAGATCAATATATGAAGGACCTTGAAAATGCATGACACGCATTAATTGTTTCACCCACTTAAGTAGCCCTTTAAACATGTCCAAAGCCTGCCACTGCAGAGCCTGTATGTGCGGTTTTTAACTGTCATGTCGACCTGGCAAGTTAACTCTCTTGCCAGGTCCAAGCATTCTTTTTCAATACATATAAGTCACCCCTAAGGTAGGCCCTTGACAGCCCAAGTTTTACATGTCCAGGTAGTGAAAAACTCTTTAATTCATTTTTCACTACTGCAAGGCCTATCTCTCCCATAGGTTAAGATTGGGATTACCTTATAACATCCTATAAGTGTAATTTCCAATTGGGAAGAGATGGGACCCCCAGGTTTTGTGACTCTGGAATCACAATTTTAAATCCTTGCTGATGGTGAAGTTATATTTTAAATTGCAATTCTGAAAATTCCACTTTTAGAAAGTTGGCATTTATTAATTTAGCCATTTGGTGCCTTCTGACTGTCTCTGAATACATGTCTAGGGTGGGTGACAGCTGGGCTTTGTGCATTTCCTCCAGTGGGAGGGAGGAGCTGACACTTCCACCGGAATAGGGTGTGCATGTCCCCACACAAAGGACTGCATATTCCCCCCGTAGTGAGCCTGGAGCCAGGGCAGGAAGGGCAGGGACTCTGTGCACTTCAAAGGCCTCTCTTGCATGTCTCCCCCACTTCAAAGGCATAACTGGGTATAAGTACTGGACCTCAGAAACCATCACTTTAGTACACTACTGGACCTGAGCATAGTATGCCAGGAAGAAGGACTGTACTGTTGAAATGATTGTCCCTCTGCTGGACTCTGCTCGTCTTTGCTGGACTCGTGCTCTGCTGTGCCTGCTCTGCTGCCTGCTGCCCTCCTTGCCTGAAAGTGAGAAGGACTGGACCTGCATCTCTACACAACAGAACCAAAGTGACTCCAAGGACTTCCCTCCTGTTCTCTGGTCTCAGGTACATCAAAGACTTATAATAACCATACAACAGCACATGGGCTCTGCCAACTGTGAGTCTAGCCCTGCCAAGTGGTGGCAATCCAGTCCTGAGCCCTTGAAGTGGGGTTTCTGTGCTGTATCCACCAAAAAACATGCATTGCTGTTGTTTTGCCAGCCAGTCTGCAATGACACATTGCCCCTCAAAGCCGAAGCATTCCCGCTGCCGCCGAGTTTGAAAAAATCACATCGCCGGCTGCGCTGCTTGATGACGATGCATCCCCTACATCTGACCGAGCCAACACATTTCATTTTGTAAGGTTTGGAACCAACACATCGCCTACATCCAGAGGGATTAACGATGATGCATCGTCTCCTCTGCTCCATGCATCCGGCCACTTCAATGGCGCAATTAGGTACTCTTTCAGCTGAACAAAGTTGGTCCCTGTATCTGACCCGTGCTCCATTGCAGTTGGCCTGCTCTTTTATATTTGACCCGGTCAAGTGTGACCAGATAGCCCCGGTTGGTTCTTTATGCTTTTAAGCACTATAGTTGCAGATATTCTTTAAAAATTCATAACTCAACTACTACTAATTGGATTTTTGTCATTTTTTTCTTGTATGGTTCATTAAATTAAGCTCTATTTTCCTAAGCTGGTGCTGATTATTTTTGTGTGGTGTTTTCACTGTTTTACTGTTTTAAGTGTTGCACAAATACTTTACATATGGCCTCCTAAATTAAGCCTGTCTGCACTGTGCCAAGCTACCAGAGGGTGAGCACAGGTTCATTTATGGTGAGAATCTGACTTACCCTGACTAGGATTGTGGTTCCTGCTTGGCAGGGTGCATACCTCTGCCAACCAGAAAACTAATTTCCAACAATCTTGTGTAACCAATGGCAATTATTTTGAAATGACATTCTCCAAAAACTAATACAAAATGCTATAATAAAGACAACCCTTTAACGTATGAATGCAACAGTAAATGTGTATGCCCTGTAACAGAATAGCAACTCAAATGCTTCAATGACTGTGCTTTCTGCAGAAGATTTACGTAAACATTTCAGCTTTATTTTTCTTTAAACATGAAGTACAGTCTGAATACTAGTGTAAAATTTAAAACAAGGAGAGTTCAGAAATTTTAATGGCCTAATTGTGAATTTTCCAAGCACTAGGGTAGAAAGAGTGCCATGTGTTCTAATGTGGGCAATACAATTTGGGCCAGTGATCAGGTTTGGCTAAAAAATCAGTTGCTAATCAGTGTGTACAGTGTCACTTGTGCTCCTGGGCCTTGATGCCACTACATCCTCCGCACATATGAAAGCCTTGTTTATTAAATGAGCTTTGATTTATAAAACATTCCATTTGAGTTAGCGTCTGCTCAATAATATTCAGCAAGGTTAAGAGCAAATGTTCTAATTTCCACTCAGAGGCTTCCTGAACAGATTGGACGTCGCCACCAATCACAATCTCATTTCTGAGTAAATGTGCTCTGTAGACTTTACTTCTTTTGGACCTAAGCCAATCATAAGGCATGGATGTTGAAGTACCAAAACTATTGGTGTCTACTGGATCAGCTTGGTGGACATCAAATTGTGCTACAAAAATGTATTGCCATTAAGATAAACTGTCAAAACATACTCACTACAAGGGGCTGAATTATCTTCAAGTCCTATCTTGTAACCTAAATCCTTAACGGCATTAATTTGAGGCACCATGTGTGCAAGTTCATTGTTTAAAACCCACACAGTCATTTCTAAAAAGCTATCAATATTTAAGGCTGTTTGTATCTTTTTGCCTGTGGTATCATTCAAAATGGGAGATGTAGCTTTGTGGTTACCCTTGATGGATAAAAATGTCTGGTAATTAAATCAATAGACCAAGAGAAGGGGCCCATCCTCTTTCAATCTCTAACAGTTCAAAGATGGGCCTGCCATTGGCCTGGGCTTTGACCAGGCTTTCCGCAGCCTGTCCACACATGTTCCTTGCTGTGATGGTGATAGCTGCTTCTAGTTGCATCACAGATGTTTGGAGCCACTGTGTTGCTGGGGACTCTCGACATGTGGGTCCCACATTTGCCCCTGAAGGTCTCCCTCTCTCTCGTTACCTCTCCTTAGCAATTCTGGAAATGATTCTCACCCAATGAAAGTCGCTCTTCATGCTACAGCTTACATTTAAGTTGGCATCAAGACCATACTCGTGATGCTACAGTTGTAACAAATACACTGTTGACTTCATCTGGATGTGAGTAACCTTTCGGTTTTTAAGTTCTATTGGACCCTAACTCTCTTGGTTTCAGCTCCCTCATTTTACCTTTACCTTTCTCATGTATTATTCCAGCTTTCTCTTGGGCTGCAGTACATAACGAGTCCTGATGATGATCCTGCATTTCTACAGGGATTGAAACATTGTTGACTTTATTGCAGACACCTGTTATTTTGTATAAGAAATTAATGGGCCATGCTGTTCTTGTTTACTTGATACGCTTATTGATCACTTTTATCATAGGTGTGTATCACACTTAAGAGAGCACATGTATGTTTTCACTTGCACTCACTGTGTTGTGACCTTTTGTTACTGTTCTCCATGATTAAACTGTTATTTGATCTCAACCATTGATTTGGATTGCTGTATTAGAGACCATTGATACTTTGTTTATTTGACTACCCCAGGTCACTAGTGATTCTTTGGTTTCCCTTGTCTTATAAAAAATATCTACCTCCAAAGCATCTTCTCTGTTATACAAGTCTTTACAAACAAAGGACCTCATTTAGTATTGAATCATGTATGAGTAGAACCTTCACTGTTCACTGGCCATATAAGTTTTGTTCCTAAAACGTCTGAACAGACTGTCAATCAATCAATCAATCAATCAGGGGTTTATAAAGTGCGCTACTCACCCGTGAGGGTCTCAAGATGCTGGGGGGGGGTGCAGCTCCGGATCAGTCGAAGAGCCATGTCTTAAGGCTCTTCCTGAAGGTGTTCAGAGTGGGGGAGCGTCTGATGTTGACTGGGAGCTCATTTCAGGTCTTTGCTGCGACGTAGGAGAAGGCTCTTCTGCCTGCTCTGGTTCTGCGGGTGCGTGGGGTCTCTGCCAGGGCGAGGTCAGCAGAGCGGAGGTTCCTTTTGGGTACGTGGAAGGAGACTCTTTCGTTGAGGTATTTGGGTCCGATGTTGTGGAGGGATTTGTAGGTGTGGGTGAGTAGCTTGAAGGTTACTCTCTTCTCGATGGGGAGCCAGTGGAGGTCTCGTAGGTGCGGTGTCATGTGCTCGTGTCGTGGGGTTCTGAGGACGAGTCTGGCTGCGGTGTTCTGGATGGTTTGGAGCTTGTGTAGCAGGGTTTTGTTGATTCCAGCGTAGAGGGCGTTACCATAGTCCAGTCTGCTTGTTATGAGTGTGTGGGTGACGGTCTTTCTGCATTCGTAGGGGATCCACTTGAAGGTCTTTCGGAGGATGCGGAGGGAGTTGAAACAGGTTGAGTCGACTGCGTTGATCTGGCGGGTCATGGTGAGGGAGGAGTCTAAGATGATGCCGAGGTTCCGGGTGTGGTCCGTTGGGGTGGGTGGGTTTCCGAGAGCAGGGGGCCACCAGGAGCTGTTCCACGCCGTGGGGGAGGGTCCAAGTGCGAGGACCTCGGTCTTCTCCTAGTTCAGTTTTAGGCAGCTGTCGGTCATCCAGGCTGCGACGTCTTTCATTCCTTCTTGGAAGCTGAGTCTGGTGTCTTCGGGGTTCTTCGTGAGAGAGAGGATGAGCTGGGTGTCGTCGGCGTAAGATACTATGCTGAGCACATGCTGTCTGACGATGGCTGCGAGAGGGGCCATGTAGATGTTGAAAAGCGTGGGGCTGAGCGAGGATCCTTGGGGTACTTCAAAGTTGATCTCTGTAGGTTCGGAGAGGAAGGGAGAGAGTCTGATCCTTTGGGTTCTGCCGGAGAGAAAGGAGCGTATCCAGTCGAGGGCGGTTCCTCGTACACCGGCGTCGTGGAGTCTGGCTGTGAGAGTGCGGTGTGAGACGGTGTCGAAAGCCGCGGAGAGGTCTATTAAGATGAGGGCCGCAGTGTGGCCCTGGTCGAGTAGCATGCGGACGTCATCAGTGGCGACGAGGAGGGTGGTCTCGGTGCTGTAGTTGCTGCGAAATCCAGACTGGGAGGAGTCGAGGATGGCGTGCTCTTCGATGAAGGTGGTCAGCTGGGCGTTGATGAATCTCTCTGTGACTTTGGCTGCGAAGGGAAGGAGAGAGGTGGTCCTGTAGTTTTTCAGGTCCGTTCGGTCGGCCGAGGGTTTCTTGAGGAGGGGCTTGACTTCTGCCCGCTTCCAGTCGTCGGGGAAGATGCCGGATTCGAGGGAGGCGTTGATGGTCCGGCCTAGTTTGGGAGCTATGGTGGCAGCAGCTCTGTGGTAGTTGTGCGTTGGGCAGGGGTCCGTGGGGGCTCTTGAGTGGGTGTTCTTCATGGTCTTGGTGGTGTCTTCAGCGGTAGCAGGCTTCCAGGTGGTGCATATGATTGTTGTTATGAAGTTCACTTGTACACCTTCTCCTTTACTTTTGAATGTACATATATAGTTTTCTTTCTTTTTTTCTTCATTGTTCATTGCATTCTATATTATTCCTCCATTATCGCTCTACATACATTACAATTTTATGCTGTCAAATTCTCTGCATATAATACATACATTCATTCATCTCAACTCTGAATTTACAAATTCTCTGCGTTATAGGAATTGTTTTGCCTGTTTTGCAACTTACATGTTTAATTGCCTTGTCCATAAGGTCTTATCCCACAGGATTTAACTGAGTGGACACCAGGCTGGGTATCATCACAGTCGCCACCTCAAAATTTAGTAACCAGTCTCAAGATGCCATCTTTCACTGTACCCTAGCCTGATATAAGGGTGCACTACTAATCCATCCTCAGAATCTAAGGAGTCCACCACCCCTCTCAGATCTCCATAGAGTCAGTCAGCAGCCCACCTGGGGAGACTAGGGCACTATCTACCCATCCTCTAACTCATCAGTGTCTATCACTACATCTACCATCCTAGGAACCATTACCACACTGGGTCTCCCACTACTATGCTTATCCATGTGACTGGTGCCTCCCCCTAACCTACGGGGTCCTCAGGAACTATAGCGTTTGCTCGCCCCACCAAGGAAAAAGCTCTCAAGGACCATCCCTTCATGCTGGTCGGAATACACCAAGGGGTACCACTAGACCTCCTGGTACTCCCCCCCTCCACTGTCCTGGTTACTTTTGGCCTGTACTAATGATGAAACAATCTTCACGAAAGGAATGACTCAATGTAGGCTCCTTCGTGTGAAATTGGCATTTGCCTACAGAAATGAGGGAATTTCCAGAAACCCTTTAATCATCTCCTTCAACCTAAGAAGCAGGACATACTATTTCTTCCCAATATCTGGCATTCATACTTCTTGCAGTCCCTAAACCTATAGAAAAGTTCCCCCCCTCATACAGGCCTAGTGTGTGTAGTATTGGGGTTCAAATAACACTGTGTTCTTGGATTCCTCTAAATGGAAACTGTTTAATAAAAGCTCTAACACCCACAAACGAAAACCAGTCATATATTAAACACAGGTCAAACAATCTACAATGTCTTCACAAGAACTATATGTGTAAGGGCTTTCCTTTCACACGGCTTGAGATTACACAACAAACGTTGAACCCCCTCAGAGTCTTGTGCTATAATATTTCAACATGAATGCATAGGTAAGAAATTAGTTGTGAATGATATGGACCCTCCGCAAGAAATAAGTGTGCAACTTTCTATCTACTGGGAACCAAGTACCCCTCTGTAGTACCTGACTTTCTCAGGGTAGCGGGGCAGAACAGTCTAACACCTTTTCAGGGAAGGTGGTGTGGTTAGTATCCTAATCCACAAACACAGAAAAAGCAACATCCAACAAATCAATCCAGTACGTGCTTTTACTTATAAAAAGCAAAAGTGCTTTATTATACGCACACTTGTCAATATTTCAGATTAATTTACATATATGCATGAGTAGGCAGGTGGAAATTCCTATGGTTATACCCTACAATGGCTCACATTCTTACCAAGCCCTGAGCCATATAAAGTCAAAGGCCACCACATATACTAAACACAATACAAGGCAGTTTCACAAGGCAGATCTACTGACTTCGTCAGGGTGTCACCACATTCATAAAAGTAGAGATAAGTCATACAAAAATGATGCAACACTATTAAAATCACTATGGATGGTACAATCTTAGAATCTTAGAATCTGAGGTCTGTCATGACACACTATTAACCATGTCAATAAAGTACTTCAAAAACACTTTCATGACCTTCATTAAAACATGTCATTATTGACTGTTAACTTTGTGCCTGTCAACAGAGCCTTTTCTTGACTTACATTTAACCATACAACATTTCTTTGTAAATATTGTCATTGTCAGAAAAGCATTATCAATTCAATGTAAACCCTTCATCAGTCATTCTTCTACTTTTAACATGCTGCTACAGTGTTAGTACTAAGCAACAGGCATCCCTGCACTCCATAGCATATGAGCATAAGCACAAATGCTATCATTGCCTGGAAATGAAAGAAATCTCCCCCTGGGTCATTAAAATATTTCCCTGAGAGACTTAGGGTGACATCGGGGGAAAATGTTGTCCTCATTTCTGTGGCTGCGCAGGGGTGCCACTTTGAAGTGGGTCACAAGCTCCTGCCAACTGCACACATGTAGTGTGTTGGAGCAGAGCCGGTACTCTCTTTCCTCCCATCTGTATTTCTTAGTCAGCAGGTGGGAGAAGGGGCAGGCTTTTTCCCCTGCCTATGTCCAGTGCAGGTGGGGCTTATTGAGCTGCATGCTCCCCGCTCCATTCAGGCACAGGGAGGGGGTCAAGCACCCAGTTATGTTCCTGTGGGTTTGGCCCTCTCCGGCAGCTGTCAATCAGCAGAGCTCAGTGGCACTCTGTTGTTTATCTTCCCTCGTGTCAGTCCATCGGTCTCTGGGTGCTAGGGTCCTCAAGGACAAACAGCTTCTCCAGGAAGAGCAGTCCGTGCATGTCCCCTCCAATCATGACTCAATTGTGCCAACCCCGGGGCCCAGGCTCTCCCTAGGGATACTGAAAAAAACAGTGTCTCGGCTGGACTCAGCTCATTGGGAACGAGAAGTATTGTCTTTCAGTCTCTTGGCACTAACCTTAACATTTATTGTGGAGCTTGATGTTTCCACTACTCCCCCTTCAATGAGCAGCTCAGGGCCTACTCTGTTGCCTTTCAGCTTTTGGGCCAGTGCCTGTCCTCTGTCAGGGGTCCTGTTATTTGCCTTTTGCAAGCAGCTTCATTAGGAGCCCCTCCACAGCCTACTAGCAGAGTACCCACCCTGCTGCAGCCTCCAGGCCTCTGGATGTCTTGCAGGGCACTTATGAGCCAGCAGCTGAATCAGTGTCTGCCTGCTGTCGGAGGTCATCCATCCACAGGAGCTGTCCACAGTAGATCCCGGTGAACCCTCTAAGGGGGCCCCAAGAGAGCCATTTCTCTACTGTCACTCAGAGGGTGCAAGGGGGCCAGCGTGATTGGCTCTGGAGAAACACTCATAGCCTCTGGGTAAAAACCGGAGTCTAAAAGTCCTTATTGCCACCCTTGCAATGGAGTCAGGTGGCAATGGAGTCAGGTGGCTTCTCCTTCTATCTGGGCATTTCATCGGCATGATTGCTCCTAGATCTATAAAGTTCTTTACAGTTTCTCCCTTGTGCAGTGTTTTTAAATCGAGTGGAAAGTTTCAGAAGAAGGTGGCACGTCATCACCCCTTCTATGATTGGCTCCAGAAGTCTGGTCATTCCCCTTAGTTTGTATGACCTCTTTTTGCAAAGTCACCCTCATTTTTTTTTGCTCACTGATATTGTTTTTTTTTACTTTGTACACTCAGCACTGCTATCCAGGTCACAGTGTATGTGCTCTTACATCTAAAACATGGTAAAATTGGCTGATCCCCAAATTCCACATTTAGGTTTATAGTAAGGATATGGTGCATAAAATACACCAATGGCATGTAGCTTAAATGTAATCTTTGGACTGCAGCAGTTATTGATTTATTCACTGGTGACAAAGAAAACATGGCTTCAGGCCTACTTGTGTAGCCGGACTCCTACACTCTCTAAACCTGCAGGGGAACCTGTTAAATACCCCGCTAGGACAGGAAAGAACTCTACTTTTAATTATTAAGTAAACAACTCCTAAATAGGCCTTGTACTCCACAAGGTAGGGGGCCTAATATTTAAAAGTGATAGAGCAAGAAATTAAACATTGATATTCAATTCAATAGTGAACTCGGAGGGGGGCGCTAGAGAGCCCGAAGCGAAATGGCCGCACCCTAGTGCTGCTCCGCGGGCCGTATTATAAATCCTGCTAAAATCCAGACTTCTGGTGTGGGGTGTGAAGCGAAACGGCAAGTTATCGCATGGGGAGAGAACAGGCATCAAGCAGAGCCTGGTAAAAGCGACTGGAAACACCGACATGCAGTGAATCTGTGTGACAAGACTCTGCCGACTGGGCCGCGGCTGGCAAGATGGCGGCCGGCAATCACTAGCGAGAAACCTGAAGTTCCCAATACTGTTAATTGGCGGACCCCCCCCCCACACGGTGGCGGGGTGGATCACTCACCGGCGCTGCAGGGAACACAGCTAGCGGAGGTGCCACATCCATGGTCAGGCACCCCAGAGAGCGACGAAGGCACCGCAAAGCCTGCTTGACGGAATCCTGTGCGGTGAGCCAGGGCTGGACATGCGAGTCGGCACATTGGGGGCCAGGACAGGCGGGACTCGGAAGCAGACTGCACTGTAGGCCCTGTGTGCGCGACACACTGAGGCCGGTGGCCGGCATGGAACTACATCAGAGGTGCTGACAGAGCCGAGACCCGGGCACAGGCGTGGAGGAAGACAACGATACCGAAGTGAGCAGTATACCTCACTCTCTGCTAGAAGCGGCTGGCGATGACTGCTCATTGGAGCGCTGGCGGACAACGGGCGGCAGGGGACCAAAATATGAACAGGACTGTAGCCATTGAGAGCGGAGGCCCGGCAGCTGTACTGTGTGCAAACTGAGGCTGAGAACACAAAACGTTATGGCGTGATAGGCGGGCACGAACCTGGATAAACTTCCCAATAGCACACGCGCCTTGTGCTGGTAGGAACTGGGCCAAGGAGCATCCAGTCCTCACTGGCTGTTGACATCTGCGCAAAGTAAGAGGATATAAACCACAAAGGAGTGCAGGCAAAGAGAGAACGTAGTGGAAAATAGGTGGCTGCCAGCACAGGCTGCAGGAGAGTGACCAGGCTAGACCAACATACTGCTAGTCGGGTAGATCAAATACCCCCTGCGCACACAGTTTGTTCACTCAATGGCACCCATGTGTAAAACAGATGAAGCACAGCCTAAACTGACATTCGAAAGCAGAAAGAGCACAAGAGCAGCCCCAGACATGGCAGAGGGGGGCACCGGAGAGGAGCCAGGTACAGGCACTCCGACGCTGGAGAGCACTTTGCTCGCAATGCAGCAAAGTCTCCAAACAAAAGATGGCAAGATATACCGGCTCAATATCCAACTGGACCACCTAGCATCCAAACTAGACAATCATGCGGTATGACTGACTGAAGCGGAGCAACGAATTTCAAACACAGAAGACACTGTAAGCGCAGTGAAAAATAAATGCCTAAACATGGAAAAAATCCTTGCAGTGATACAAGCCAAAAATGGAGATTTGGAAGCGCAATCAAGGAGGAGTAACTTACGCATCACGGGTGTTCCGGAATCAACAAACATGGGCAAACCAGAGGAATATGTGGAATGACTAGTGAGAGACGTGTTCGGCCCTGAAAATCTCTCACAATAATTTGTGGTGGAACGAGCTCACCGATCCCTGATGGCCAAACCGGTCCCGGGCGCCACTCTGAGGCCGATTATAACAAAACTCCTGAACTACTGCGACTGGAATGCAATACTAAGACTAGCCAGAGAACGCCAAAGTATCACCTATCAGGGCAATGCGGTGTCCTTTTACCCTGACTTTACTGCCAATGTTCAAACAGCCAGGAAAGTATATATGGCGGTAAAGAAAAGGTTGCACTCTGCAGGGATCCTGTACGCTATGTTATACCCAGCGAGGCTACGCATTGAACACAATGGCAAAGTGATAATTTTCACAACACTGCAATCAGCACCAAGCAGCTCGTTCAGAAGAAGGATCGCCACCCCGGAATCGACGATGAGGATTGAAACTGACCACAACACAGCGTGCCAAAACTTGATAACGCCTCTGGGCCCCAGGTGTGCACGGTGGAGTGGTGGGGATGTGCATCTGAGGGGTCTGACACCTATTCCTACACCCCCAGTGAGATCTCATGCTAGGCTACTCAGGTATGGCTATGTGGAAGAGGGGTGGGGGGAGAGAGAGCCGCCGAGGGGAACGTAACGCACGTGGGAGCTTACACGTGGAGATATGGACAACGTAAATGTCCTGGCATGTGGACGGACTCCTACCCTACCACACCAGAGGATGTAGACTATACGGCCACCCCCAACACATGGGGGAGAATGGGACACTAGCGGACCCTCAAAAGGGTGCTCCCCTATAGAACTATACAGTTGACTTAAAGATGGCAGCATTAGACTGCAGACATAGGAGGATGTTTATGTTGAAATGTTTTGCTATGCATAGGGCATTCTTTAGCATGTTTGGGATGCTGAAGTGGGAGGGGTGACGGGGCATTGTTTATGACAGTCATTGCCTTTGCTGTTAAAGTGTACACACAAAAGCATGACAGACACTGCACCACTGACAGATGTGTCTTCTACATGTAAATGGGATAGGTGAGGGGGTACACACAGCCTAAGGGTGACTGCATTCCTGATGTAGAATGTCCGCGGTCTTAACAACCCTCGCAAATCAAGACAGGCACTAGTGTACATGGACAGGCACAACATACAGGTGACGCTACTGCAGGAAACACTCCTCACAAAACAGTCAGAAGGTGTAGTGGGGGCTAGATGGGCCGGGGCGAGATTGGCCTCCTCCTACTCATCATACTCAAGGGGGGCCCTCACCCTGGTAAAAAAGGGAGTGCCATTTACAACCACACAAACTATAATGGATACGCAGGGCCGATATGCGATTCTACAAGGAGTGCTCTCGGGTACCCTAATCACGCTAGTTAACACCTACGGACCAAATGTGGATGGCCCTGGGTTTTTCAACCAGGTATAGAATGAGCCCTGATGCCTCCCACCGTCCCGAATAGTATGGGGGGGCGACTTCAATACTGCTTTTGATCCCTACAACGACAGATCGTCACAAGCGCCTACACCAGATAGAAACGCGGCCAAGGCACTAAGAGAAGGCATGGTGGAATTTAATATGCTGGACTTGTGGAGGCTGAGAAATCCACAAGCACGAGCGGGCACCTATACGTCTACAGTATACTTTTCATGGTCTAGAATAGACTACTGGCTGGTATCAGCCGAAGTGAGCACATGGGCGAAGGGGGTACAACCCCTTTGCTAGAACGTTATCGGATCATAACCCAGTCAAGTTAGAACTAGAAATCCCAACATCCCATGCTATTTGTGGAGATTCAAACCCACAACACTACTCGACCCAATTTACAAGGAGACTATAAAAAACGCCCTAATAGAATTCTTTGAAATAAACATTGGCTCCGTAGAGGAAACCTCCACGCTGTGGGAGGCATTTAAAGCTACACTCAGGGGAGTCTGCATAAGTACACATGCGAGTATGCTCAGAGATCTCAGAGAGCAACTACACAAACCGGAAGCGAACCTGAAATCTCTGGAGAGGAAACTAGACACAAAATGGAGTGTCAAAACGCTAGGGGACATTAGGGACAACACCACGCAATATAATGAATTGGCACAGAGACAAAATACACTATATATCAAATCGGTATGTGGCTAGAACATATGGGGAGGGGGGACATCCAGGCAGAGCGCTGGTGACTAAGATAAGACTGGCCAGTGGACACACCAGGGATCCATAGGGAGTTTTCTAAATATTACGAGAAGCTATATTACTCCAAGGTGGCCGTACCAGAAGGTGACATTAACAAATACCTTGACGACATAGCACTGGTATGGCTATCAGATGGGCAGCGGGAATACTTGATGCAGCCACTAGATGTAGAAGACGTGATTGAGGCCATCGCTCCCCACCAAATGGAAAGTTGCCAGGACAGGACGAACTGAGTGAGGAATTCTATAAGGAATTTGCAGACCCTTCTGGCGCCACATCTGCTGGCACTATACACAGAGGCATATGCGAAACAAACCCTGCAACAGACACTAAGGGAGGCCCTCCTCATAGCACTACTGAAACTGGACAAACAGACGGATAAATGTGACTCGTACCGCCCACTGTCGCTTATTAATACTGAACCCAAAATACTGGCGCACATGCTGGCCAGCAGACTGTGACCATTGGTCACCACAATGGTCCTGCCAGATCAGTCTGGCTTTATGCAGGACAGATCAATGCAACATAACCTACGGACGATATTTGGGCTGCTACACCAACTGAACCCTGACCTGGAGGCAGCGACGGTACTCTTAGACGCCGCCAAAGCCTTTGATTCATTAGAATGGCCCTACATGTTTATCACACTTCAACGTATGGGCATCCCAGAGGCATTCTTGCAGTGGGTGCGCCTACTATACACCGGCCCGGTCACATGTATAAGGATCAATGGATGTACATCTGGCCAGATACACATATGCCGCGGTACGAGACATGGATGTCCACTGTCTCCGCTCTTATTCTCGCGGGCATTAGAACCCCTCGCTTGTAAGATTCGTCAAAAACATAAACAAGCAGCGTTGCGCTTTTGGCATCTCATTATAAGCAGATGACATGGTGCTCTATGTCAGAGACCCCGCTTCCAATTTGACGCCGCTGCTGAGGGAATACATTAAATTCGAGGGATTCTCAGGCCTAAGCATTAACTGGTAGAAATCAATCATAATACCGCTAACGGAAAGCACAACACCACACAATCTGGACTACGCACTGGAGTGGACCACGGACCCAGTAAAATACCTGGGCGAGTGGATACACAAGGACCCAGACATAGTACTGCAGGAAAATTACGGGAAGGCTGTGGAACATCTGGGAAACTTAGTAACCAGGTGGATAAAAATGCCGCTCTCGATGGCAGACAGGGTGGCACTCATGAAAATGATTATAGTGCCCTGCTTTTTATACCTCTTCAGTAATATACCTATTGTTCTACCATCCTCCTTTTTCAAACTGCTGCGTACGGAACTGATCACACTAACATGGGCGGGTAAACAACCGCGGGTCAAGTGGGAAATCATGACACTACCTAATGAACAAGGAGGGCTTGAGGCACCAGATCTATATTTATAATACCTATGCACACAGGCACAGTATGCTCATTACTGGTACTACTCACAACCATACGTACCACACCTGGCGATTGAGGAAGGGGAATCACACCCAATGCCACTTCGATATGTGCTGACGCACGATTGCAAAACAACAAATCGTACGGAAAAAAGTACTGTGCGATGCACTATAGCGGCATGGATCAAACTGGGAGAAAGAGCAGGTAAACTTCCGCTATATGCCCCAGCCCTACCGCTCGGTCAGCACCCACAGATCTTGGTCACAGAGGACACAAAAGCGATGGCTCTTCTCAGGCAAGTGGGCCTGGGGAAAATGAGGGACATATTTCCTGAAGGGCGGTTCCTGGCACAGGCAGATCTTACATACATAAAGAATGCTACACCGCTGTTCACATTCACTTACCTTCGCCTTTGCTCGGCCATAATGGCGCTATACCCTGCCTTTCTGGAGGAGCCACCCACATTAAAAGCATTACAAGCACTATTAACCTCTGATTCCTGCAAACATTTGGTTACTAGATTATATACTATAGCACAACGGGACAAGCCGCCCTACGAGTCGCGTGCGCTGGCTCGATGGAGCACATCTCTGAATGTGCAAATCACATTAGCAGACTGCGGATTCTGCTGTACCCTGACAGGGATGCTGACCCCAATTGTAACCTACGCATCATTCATTTTAAATTCCTACAACAGACATATCACACACCACTCAAACTATACCAATATGGGTTACGTGAAAATGCATGTTGCAATCGCTGAGGACAGCCTGAAGTGGATTTTATACATGTGGTGTGGGACTGTAGGCCGGTGCGAGAATACTGAGTAAATGTGGTGCGCACCCTCAAAGGTATGAAAGCAGCTCAGGTCCTTTGCACCCTGCAGATGTGCCTATTGGGGCTAGTGAAGGCAATACAACCAGCTAATAGAAAATGTATTGTGGTGGCACTATTAGGGGTAAAACGGCGGGTGGCAATGTGCTGGGGTGGGCGCAGAGTACCAAATATCCGCGGATAGATAAAAGACATGGTCCACTGCAAAACATTACTAGAAACATATGCGGAGGAGTTGCCAATGGCCTCACGGCCACGGGTTATAGGGAGTCCATTAGTATCCTATCTTATGTCCAGCCCAGATATGTAAACATGTGAAATGTGGGCATTCCCAACACGAGAGACAAAGCAGCAAAATGGTTGGGGGTGTGTAAGTGTCAACCATTGAAATGCTTATTACAAATGTATCTTGCAATGTGAACAACAGGAAGTTTGTATGTTGTACTCATGTTTAAAACTGAATAAGAAAAAAAAAGAAAATAGTGGACTCGGATTTTTAATAAATATTTAGGTAAAAGTGACCTTTTCCCAAGACGGCTCTAACTAGAGTTAGAAATACTAAATCTGCCCCTTTTACTGTCTATCACATTTCCCAAGGTGGCAGTGACTGGAGTTAGGATTAGTACATCTCCAAGTTGGCTATGATTGTAGTTAGGAATACTAAATCTGCCCCATTCAATGCCCAGCACCTTTCCTGAGGTGGCTGTGACTGCAGTTAGAAACAGTAAATCTACTTTCTTCACTGTTCAACATCTTTCTGAGGTGAGGTACCCAGAATATTCCCCTGCATGTTTCAATCCCAAATTTGAAAAGAATGCTGCAACAACAAAAACGGGAGAGTAATCGACAAATAAGAACTCCTCAAACACTTTCTGATATTAACAGTTCCCCTGAACTAACAGAAAAATTTAGGCATGAACCTTTCCTTCTCTACGATAACAAACACCCTAAAAAATATATACTCCTCTTTACAAGCCTACATAACACTGTAACAATTGAAAACAGGGACGTTTGGCTGATGGATGGTACTTTTAAGTAGGCCTGAGTGGACCTGGCAGAGTTTCAATCTGTGGAATTCCATGGAGTTCCCAAAAAGATTTATCATAATTCTGCAAACGGGCGGAAATATGCACTTTGTGGTACTCAGGCTGCTTGCAGTGTGTTTTATTGCCTAGAGCTTATTTTGCGCTGAAGAATCAGTGTAAACTGCACAATGCTGCATGCCAGAGGGCGCAGCTTCTCGAGTTGATTTTGCTGCTGCTCAAACATATTTTCTAATCGAGCGGTAGCTTTCTGACTGTAGAAGGTTGTGACCTCCTGCAACTGCCCACGTTGGAGAAATCTCGCTAGGTGCCCTCCTAGCAACTGAAATTCACACTAAGGGATGCCAAATCTCAGTCGCCAATTTACTGTTAGCGAGCCATGCATCAGAAAAAACTCTGCAACCCAGCATTTGGCGGAATTAGGCTACAGCTCTGTGTTACAAGTGTAACACAGAACGGCCAAAACTCCGCCGGTGGAGCGGAATATATCGCCCACCCCTACATTAAAGTCCACTGCCCAGCCATTTGCCCAAATATACACTATACCTACTAACATATATTACGCTAATATACCACCAGTTTATGGCTTACTACCAGACAAACAATCCTAAACAAACATTGAATTGTTATCAGTAGTAAAATCTAAAATTGTCAACAAAACTCCTAGAAAAATATTAATGTACTTTGAATTACACATAATAAACACTATTATTATGATGTATCCAAATACACAAATTCAATTATTTTTGTTTCTTTTTTCCCAGGCACAGTGGAAAATAAATTTAAAAAAAACATCCTGAGATAAAGATTACACTTCTATTAGTAAACTACAGTTTGAGCTAAGAAAACAGCTTTGTGTTTTGTGCCTCCTGAATGTGTAGATGACTTCTATACATCGTACAATCAGACTATGTCACACTAAACAAAGAGAAATTGGCACCACTCAAATTACTCTGAAGAGACATGGATTAGCCATCTACACAGGTGGAGTCACATGAGAATACCATGATTTTCTAACTAAATGGTGGAACTGCTACTTGACCACTAAGAGGCAGGTTCAAAGACAAACAATGCCATGAAGGGTTGGCATAATTCTTTTAACAGTTCCATCTGTTGATCTCACCCCTCTATAATTTCCTAGACATTTAGAAAAAAGAACAGAATTTTCAGAAAATAACACAGGCACAATCATCAACAGTTATTCTAAATCTTTGATTTTCAAATAGAAGCAAAGACATGCCCTGAAGGCTATAGGTCAAAATCCACCAACAGTTTTTAATGTTGGGCGCTTCAGAATATGTTGACAATATTGCATACATATTACGTGATTAACACAGTTTATTAATAAAAGGCATTACTCTCCTGTTTTGAAAATTTAGCAAAATTCAATTGCCATTTTTCTAAATTGTTTCAACTTTATTAAAATTATTTTGTCCTACCTGGTAATGCCTTTAGTCTTCAACTCTAGGTGATTACTTAGGGCCTGATTATGAGTTTGGCAGTCCTGGAGTGGGCTGCCATGCCAGGGTCCCGCTCCAGGACCGCTAAACTCGAATGTTGGCCACCCGCCAGATTACAAGTAATCTTGTGATCTGGTGGGAGGTCCTTTGGCATTCCCAGAGCGGTGCCTATTAAAAAGGCACCGCAATGGGAACGTCAAAGCCCGTTCCTGCACGGCATGGACTGTAAAGTACATGCCGTGCAGGAAAGGGGGTGACTGCACACAGGGGTGGGGGGTCACAACATGTGCCTCCCTGCAGACACACCATGGTACTGAGGAAACAGGGAATGGTATAGGGACTCCTTTCTGTCCACACCGCCACAGCTTTCATGGTGGCCTCACCGACATGAAAACTGTGGCGTGAGGAAACTCCTAATATGCTTGCCGGTGCCGCAGAAGCAACACCAGCATATTAGAGCCTTTCACCGCCACGCCACCGCCGCTGGATCCATGATCACTCATGGGTGCTGAGGGCTAGTGGCGGTCCCACTGCTGTATTTGTAATAGGTGGACCGCCAGTCTGGCGATGCAGGGACCATCACCACAGATTTGCCAGTGAACTCGTAATCAGGCCCTTAGTCATCTACTCACCAAGAGTCTTCAGTAATCCAACAATTCAATAACATTAACCACAATCCACAATCTGTAAAAAATTATTAGAATTTAAAGATTTAACACAGAACATAATCCACATTGGCCTCTTCTTTGCTCCATGACGTTTTTAAAATCAAATTCATGCCAATATCCTAACATTCTGATTTTTTTTTAAAAAGCATACTCCTTTTAAAATAGGAGTAGAACAATCCAATATCTCAGTTTTCTTTGTACTTAAGCTGTGTTTTTTCTTCATAAAAAAATTGTAGCCTAATAAAACTCAAAAATAGGTTTATCTGTTTTTTAGGTTAATAAACTAAAAGTAAATCATTTTAGAAAACCTCTTTCAATTTAAAAATACGGCAACCCAAGTTTCATGTACAAACACAACCTGTATAGAAATGTAAAAGTGGTTAAAAAAACAAATGCCCCAAAAATTGTTTTATTTAACAATTAAACATCTCCCTATCTCTATCAATGCAATACATTTACTAATCTTCATGCTTTTTTAAGTAAATTGTATTATTATTACCTGACCGCTTCTCCCCCATGCTTCCAATCTTGACCTCAAAGCTCCACCAACTATAGACATACAGAGCCTCATGCTTGGCGGGACCACTGCGGTCCCACCAAGCATATTACAAGTTTCCTCTCTGCCACGGTTTTCATGGCTGTGAGCTGCCATGAAAACCGTGGCGGAGAGGAACCAAAGGGAGGCCCTGCCGGAGGGCCATGGGGAGCATGCAGGGGGTCACATGTTCTGTCCACCTATGTGCATGCATCCCAGTACCTGCACGGCATGGACTGCACCAGTCCATGCCATGCAGGTACTAACTTTGACGTTCCCACTGCAGAGCCCATTTCATAGGCACCGCTGTGGGAACGCCAAAGAACCAACAGCCACACAGGAGAAAACTCCTACTCTGGTGGGCGGTTCAACCACAGGTTTGATGGTGCGGAAGCAGGGCGGTCCCGCTCCCGCACCACCAAACTCATAATGAGGCCCACAACCAAGAACCTCAACCTGAAAAGTGAAAACCAAAAAAAGGACAATCTCGCCAGCAATGAATGAAAAATCATTGTAAATTATTTATCTAATGCTGTTCAAATGTTAATAAAATATCAAATAAATGTTTATTAATTTTGTAAAAATAAAACAAGACTTTTAAACTAACTATGGTTTTATATTTTAAAATATTTTATTATATTAAATACAAATATTACTATGAAAATAGTCGTGTTGTACACAGTTTTTGTTTTTATTTTACATTTTTTAATTTGTAATCAATTATTAATATGCAGGTATTTAATTAATTAATTTCTGAGAATTAATACACTTCCCCACCTACTACCGCAGATCCCTTACTTATCCTCTTTAAAAATTATTTTGCATATTTAAACAAATATGCATTGTATTTTTAATAAACATATATTAAATTAAATAATTAAAAGTATTTCAATTAATACCAGCATAAGAACACTTTTCCCCACCAATAACCATTAGATCACTTATCACCCACTCCGTATAATTAAAAGAAATATGCATTGTAATTTAAATAGCTTTACTTAATTTAAATCGTCAATAACATTTTTAATTAATACAATTTCCCATCCATTAACTCTATATCCCGTACATCCTGCTCTTAAAAAAGTTTTTAATTTTTAAAATAAATATGCATTGCCATTAAATAAATTATATTTTCCAAAATTGTCAAATAAAATAAAATAATTTGATCCTAATTTTACAAACAATAATACAGTTGCATATACTTACCTACACTTATAATTATGCATTGTAAAGTCAGGCATGGTAAAAGGCATGTGTTGTAAAGACCTAAGTGTGGTAAAGACTGCTCTGAAAAAGCACTTTGTGGTAAAGACTGCGTCATAAAGACTGTTTCCCCCTTGGTTGTCACACAAGTTCCCTTCTGGGACAGAAAGATTCTGGCATGTTGTTTGCCTCAAAATAGTGCGCTGTGGGATAGTTTGCAGTAAGGCAAACAGGATGTGCTGCAAAAGGGGATGGTTTGCCCGTAGGAACTTTTTCCTCATTGGTTAGGGAGTGTCCACGAGCTCTCCCATCCTCTGACTAGTAAATCCTTCAAAAGGGGCACCACAGTCCACCAGAACACTTGCTGGCCTTGCAGAAGAAAAGAAGAAAACTATATCTGCTGTTTGAGACCTGTGTGCCAACTTGGAGGGCTGTATCTCCTCCCGCTTGAACCCAGGACTGAGAAGTGGACTCCAAGTGTCAGTTGGCTGAATGCTTGTGTGTCTGCAGGGATATAACAAGCTGCAAGAGGCCTTTTTTCCAGAAGGGCTCAGCTGACCAGTAGCAAGGGTGACTGGACTGCACCCTGCTGGTGGCCTCTGCGTAGAGTTAGTCTTGGCCCCTAAATGCTGTGCCTGAGGTCTTGGCAGCCTGAGGAGCGTCTCCAATAAAATTACTAAGGGCCTGATTTATATTTGGGCAGATGGCCTGTTTTTCCACCAGGGCGATGGAGTAAATTACTCCATCGCACTGCTGGAGGGACCACCCGACAGATGCATAAATGACCGCCAAGCTGGACTTGGACACGAGGACATAGTCAGCCACAAAATTTGAATTTTTATAGCTCAGAGCTTTCCCTGTCAAAACCAATGGCTTCAGCAAGATCTCATCCACTGGCAATCAATCTTTGGGAGGATTTCCGCCGAAAGCCCTGCTGGAGGCACTGCATCACTCATCCTCCAAGTACCAGTTCTGTTGGCATTGTCATTCATCCTGGGTCCCAAAAGAATAAGAGCTGCAAGATCCTCCCCAGCCTCTCCCTCCCCCTCCCCCACAGAGACAACTCAGCGCCTCGCCCTGCTAGAAAGCCAGCTAGAAACGGTATTACGGGGCCTCACCGAAATTATACGGAACCTCTCCACTCCCCGTAAGCCCAATCAACACCCACTTCCGCCACCCTCATCCACCAACACCAATCACACAAGGCCTCGCAAGACCCAACAGCGCAGCTGGACCACAACCCCTCTCCCGAACCAGACACAGAGACCAAAGAGAACAAGAGCTGCTATGTCCAGAAGTGAAGCGATGGATCTTGCCACCTCATACGACACTTCCACCACTATTGCCCCTAGCTCCAAGATCCAGGTCATCACGGGAATGGGAAGAGACCACCCCCACCCCAGACCCCCAAGACCCCATGCCTCCCTCGCTAACCTCCCCAGGGCCCCCTCAACGATAAACAACGAAAATGAGGCAGCCAATACGAACTGCATGCTCATTAACTGTAGATCGGCCACCAAACATGCAACAGAATTGGCAGAGACCATCCTCACCCATGACATAGATATCACGTTCATTACCGAAACATGGCTAAACGAGTTCTCTCCCCCAACTATGGACATGCTGGTGCCCCCGGGCTTCACAATCATCCACAAAGACAGAAAAATCCAACGTGGAGGAGGTGTCGCAATCATTCACAAAAACCACATCTCCGTGACGGAAACGGACGCCCTCAATTATAACTCTTTCGAATGCCTTACGGTCACCATTAAGTCAAGGGACAACAAATCCTTACTCTGCCATCTCATCTACCGCCCACCAGGAAACACTGCCTCATTCCGAGAACACTTCTCTGACCTGATAACTCAATGCTCACTCCGCGACTCCAACAACATAATTCTAGGAGACCTCAATCTACACTGGAATGAGGAGAGCAACTCGCTAATCAAAACCCTAAATGATCTCCTAAGCAACAACAACCTCTCCCAGCATTGCACAGAGAAAACTCACAACAAAGGCTCAACCCTGGATGCCATTATCGCTCAAGCTGACACAGTCTCCATCGACCATACCTTGCCTGTTGACTGGTCGGATCACCATGTCATTCTATTCCACATCAACCAAACGATCCAACGCCAGCCCCATACAAAAAACCCTCCCGCTGGGCAAGAAACCTAAGTCAGATTCCCTCGCTGACCTGGAGGAAAGGGTAAACTCCCTCCTCCCAATCCACACTGATGAGCTCTCAACAACAGAACTCACCTCTAACTACAACACCACTATGACTTCCATTATGGACCAAATAGCCCCCCTGAAACTAAAAAGAGTAAGGACCATACCATCCAGATCGTGGTACAACACAGCCATAAACGCAGAAAGAAGAGAACTTAGAGCGGCAGAAAGACTCTGGAGAAACAACCCGTCCACAGCCGTATGAGTCAGACTCAAATCAGCACGCGCAAAATATAATAAACACATAAAGAACGCAAAAACGTCCTTCTTCTGCAAAGCCCTTGGTAATGCAAAGAACAGGCCCAAAGAACTATTCAATCTCATTAGGCAACAAACTTCCAAGCCCCCATCGTCACCAGCGGTGGCCTCCAAAATCTTGTGCGATAACTTTGCCGATTTCTTTGATGACAAAATCACCAAGATAGAACTCTCCCTGGATGCGCAGTGCAGTCCCCCCGACAGTAAACTGCCCACGGGGCCAGAAGATCCCACACCCAAGCACCCCCTAAACCTATGGAAATCCTTCAATCCCATCTCGGAAGCAGAGGTCATCAAAATGATTTCCAGCTCTAAACCCTCAGCACACGCCCTGGATCCCATACCTACCCAACTGGCTAAAAAGCTAAAACTCGCCCTAGCCCCGCTCTGGACCAAGATTATAAATAGCTCCCTAAGCACTGGAGTCATGCCTGACTGCCTCAAAATCGGCCAAGTCACACCTCTACTCAAAAACCAGGTTCCGACTCAAACGATCTGAACAACTTCAGACCCGTCTCCAACCTCCCTCTCCTAGCAAAAATCCTGGAAAGATGTGTTCTTCTCCAACTCACTCAACACATGGACAACACCAACCTTCTTGACCCCCACCAATCGGGTTTCAGAAAAGGCTGCAGCACAGAGACAGCGATCTTAAATGTTATTGACGACATGCACAAATCTCTCGATACAGGCCAATGCTGCCTACTCGTACTCCTGGACCTATCGGCAGCCTTCGACATAGTCAACCACAAACTTCTCATTAAGGCACTTCAAGAAAGGGTTGGAGCGGAAGAGGTGGTCTTACAGTGGTTCACCTCCTTCCTACAGAACCGCACCCAAAGAATAAAAATCAAAAACTTCTCGTCAGACCTACTCCCCGTTGGCAGAGGTGTCCCCAAGGATCAGTACTATCACCTCAACTCTTCAACATCTATATGGAACCCCTTACCACCATACTAAAAAAAACAACATCCCCTTCCACCTCTATGCTGACGATTCCCAGATCTATCTGGAAACCTCCTCCATTGAAGACATTCAGAGACTGAACGACACTCTTAGAGAAGTCCAACACTGGTTATCATGCAATCACCTGAAACTGAACCAAGACAAGACGGAAATCCTCCTCATCTCCAACAAGGAGAAGAACCCCCAATTCACAGAATGGCTTAAAGCCATTGATGCTCTCAACTATAACCCCACCCTAGCCGATTCAGTAAAATCGCTGGGAATCACTCTAGACCCTAAATTAAACATGAGCAAACACATCAAGAACACCGCAAAGAGCGCCTTCCTAAACCTCAAACTCCTAAACAAAATAAAACCCTTCATCCCGCTGAACGATCTCAAACAAGCCACTCAATTCCTGGTGCTGTCAAGACTGGACTACGGAAGTGCAACCCTTACAGGAGCAGCAAAATCACACCTAGCGCCCCTCAGATCAACCCTGAACGCAGCAGCAAGAATGGTCACAGGGGTAAAGAAATATGAACACATCTCTCTCCGGCACTCAGAGAACTAAAATGGCTCCCAGTCAAAATGCGCGCCAACTTCAGAACCGCATGCCTCACGCACAAAGCGCTGCATACAGAGAAACCCGCCTACCTGGCCTCCAAACTCAAGAAGGCAGGTCAGTCAAGAAACCTAAGGAGCACCAACACTCTACTCCTTATCCCTCCAAAAACTCGCAAACAAAAAACCGCATCGCGATCCTTTGCAGGAAGTGCGCCCAAAATCTGGAACTCCATCCCAATACACATCAGGACCAACCCCTCCTACTTAAAATTCAAAAGGCAGCTCAAAGACCTCCTCCTCAACAGATCTCTCTCAAAGGTTTAGCTACAACCCAACACCTGAAGCCTGCCTACATCAGCACACTGTCACTTTGACCTTAGACCTCTACCTCACTCCCCCCAAGACTACCTCAATGACCCCCCACATCCCAGATCAAACCCCGGCAGGAAACAGGGTGCTATCTGCGACGTGATCATTTGGAGCGACCTGAGACACTGAACACAAAACTGTGTTAACATCTCTTACAAGCGATTCAGTGCTCACAAGGATTCATACCCCACGTCCATGACCAAATCCTGTCAAGAGACATGGTGCCTTCTACGATGACACCACTCAAAACGTCTTGAGACATTACACATACAACGGTGTTCACTTATCTCACAAGTGACTCGGTGCTTGTAGCAAAGATATTACACGATGCGTAAGGACCCATTGTGCATATTACTATATTAAGGTATCTTAAGATTGATAATGCTGTAAAGCGCTCCGATACCCTCGGTTCTGGCTAGCGCTATATAAAACCCTTAAATAAATAAATAAATAAAACTATAGGTGTAATGCTACCTTGGATTTGGATTTGGCTTTCATCTTTTCCAAATATCCAGCCCACATTGTATATGATGTGCACTTCCCACCCACATTTTGGGGTCCAGACAGTGTTTCAGTTTCAGCATCTACCTCTTTCCGTAGCTTCCACATCCAGTCTCGGATGAATGGGACAGACATTGCTTTCCAGGATATGGGAAAGTGTCTTTTCACCAACACCAAGGACAAGTTATGAAAATTACAGTGTTACATTTTCTGTGTGCATACCATCAATCCATAAGGCATGAATCTATTTCCTACTAGGCTATTATCCCTGTTAACTTGGCCAAACACTTTTTCTCCCAGGACTGTGATATCACACGACATTGCCATACCATATGTATGAAGTTTGCTTCTACTTTCACGCTTCTGGGACATATAGTTGATGCTCTTGGGCATATGAGTCCTATTCTTTTTGAGTCAGGCATGTGTGGTGTAAATGGCCGAGCTGGTTGTATTTTAGTATTGAGTTTATGGGATTCAAAACATGTCATCCCAAACCTAAATGCCTGACTCTGGTCAAGGGTGTATTGTATTGTTTTGTATAGTAATTGTAATTGCATTTATATAGCGCTTACTACCCCTGACAAGGCATCAATGCACTTTTTTGATGAGTAGCACACTACTTCGGAACCCTAAAAAGGATTAATGGTGAATTAGTATAGTGAAATATGAAATTAATTTGAGCTGTGGATATGTTAGTCTGTTATTTGGATTGAGAAGGATGGTGGAGGGATAGAAGCGAAAAAGGCTTGCATTTATATAGCGCTTGCTACCCCTGATGAAGTGTTGAAGTGCTTTTCGGTGAGTAGCATGTTACTCCGGAACCAGAAAAGGATTAATTGTGAATTAATCTAGGGAAATATTAAACTAATTTGAGTGGTGGACATGTTAGTCTGTTATTTGGATTGAAAAGGATAGTGGTGGAGGGATGGAAGAGAGAAGGGTTTGCATGATATAGCGCTTGCTCTCCTGATGAGGTGTTGTAACTCTTTTCAGCGAATAGCAGGCTACTCTGGAACCCAACAAGAATTAGCAGTGAATTAGTGTAGGGAAATATTAAATTAATATGATTTGAGCGGTGGACATGTTAGTCTGTTGTTTGGATTGTAAAAGGAATAGTGGAGGGATAGAAGAAGGAAGGGTCTAGAAATTAATCTTTTTTTGGAGTTTATAGGAGTTGGAGGGTGTTTGGGATGAGTAAATGAGAGGTGGAGGGGGAAAAGTCAGAGGGAAGGGTTTATAAAGACTTGTTTGGGAGATCTGAATAGTAAAAGAGGTATGAGATGATGCAAGGAGGGGGAGAAGGGAAGAGTCTAGAAAGGGTTATTTTTGGGATCATAGTAGTGGTATGAGGTTTGGGATTAATGGGAGAGTGAAGGTAGAGGATATATTGAGAGAGGTATAGGGTTAAAAATGGGGTAGTGCATTGGAAAGAGTAGTAGAATGAGGTTTGAGGTGAGTCAGAGAGTTGAGCTAGAGGATATATTGAGAGCAGTATAGGGTGAGAAATAGGGTAGTACATTGGAGAGAGTAGTGCCATGAGGTTTGAGATGAGTCAGAGTGGAGGTAGAAGATATATTGTGAGAGATATAGGCTGGAATATGGGGTAGTGCATTGGATATGATGAATTAGAAGCAAAGTAATAAATATAAAGATACATAAGTACATGGAAGGTATATCATAAGTACATGGAAGGTATATATGTATGAGGAAGGTAATATATGTAGATTAAAGTTGCATTTAATAAACTCAGAATTTAAGTGTTGCTGTACCTTACATTTTTTGTTGTTGTTTTAATTCAGTAGTGAAGCAACTGTAGTTAAATAGTTATGATAAAAGATTTACTTATTCATGCAGTCACTTATATACATGTTAAACATAGAATAATGTAACTATAGGTAATATGTACATTTGTTAAGCAGCACTAACGAATATCTATCTGTAAAAGCATAATTATTCAACATGTTTATAAATAGCAATACATATATGTAGGCCTGGGCAGTGAACTCCACTCCGCTCTCCGAGTTTGCGGAGTTTTCGGAACTCCGCGTTATGCGGAGCTCGCGGAGATCCGAAAAACTCTGCCCCGCGTAGTGTAGCGGAGATTTTTTCCTCGCTCGCGTTCGTCAACGTCAAGTTGGCGAGCGCGAACGAGGAAAATCCACCTCCCGGCGAGATTTTTCCTCGTACGCGATCGTCAACATCAGGTTGGCGAGACCGAGCCTGGAAAATAAACCTCCCGGTGAGATTTTTCAATGCGGGGGGGTCAGGTTTCTCATTGCGAGTGGTCGCGTATGCGACCGCTCGCGTTGAGAAGCTGCCCGTTTGCATTGAGAAAGCTGCCGCTCGAGTAAAAATCTACTTGAGCGGCAGAAAGGAATGCAGCGCCTGCTTGCGGCACTGAAAATCACAGTGAACTGCATTTTTCTATCGCACTCCACTGCTTGCGGAGCTCCGCGTAGTGCGGCAGAGTTATTTTTCCACTTCGCGGAGTTTCGCGTAGCGCAGCTCTGCTGACTCCGCCCAGGGTTACACATATGTAGGTACACATCTATAGTCCAAATGAATGCTTATATACAAGGGATATTCTGTATATTTATGTTTGACTATGGTGGTTATGTGGGAAAGAGCCAATTCTTGAGTAGTCTTCTGTAAAGAAGGTGGTTATCTATGGATCTTATATTAGGCGGTAAAGAGTTCCATAGTTTGGCTGCTTGAACAGAGAAGGATGTGCCATCCATGGTTTTTTTCTTGTACGGTGGGATTTTGAGGCAAGGTGGAACTCTAGAGTGAAGGTTCATTTGTTGAATGCATTTTGTGACTATATTCCTGATGAAGAGCGGTCCTGTTCCATGTATCCCTTTGTGGGTGATACAAAGCAGCTTGAACGTGGATCTTCTGGCAACTGGTAACCAATGTAGGGCTTTCAAAGCAGGGGAGATGTGGGATTGCAATTTCATATGTAAGAGTAGTCTGGTAGCAGAGTTCTGAATGTATGTTAGGTATCACCACCAGCCATGAACATCCAGGAATGGACTTCAAAGGTAGCTCTGGAGCATATGTTGGCAACCCCTACCTCACCTGTATATGGGGTTTCCAAGACCATCGCGCCACTCTCAAAATATGTTCTCACCACCAAGTACCTCACTCATCTCAACAGCCATTCTAATTTGGAGTCCTTCCCAGCTGTTCCGTTTGGTCACATGTTTCATTGTCAGAAATTGCACCCAGCCTTCACACAGCCCACTGCAATTGTTCTACCATGCAATACAGTTCATAATTAGGGGCTCCCAGCCCACTCTCTATGAAAGGGGCATACACCACTGCAATCGACACCCTGCATCTGCCCGCTCCCCATATCACAGAAGTAAGTAGCACTGCAAGTCCTGAAAGAAAGCCTTTTTGAGCTCCATCAACAGGGATGCAAAAAAAAAAACAATAATCTGGGTAAGACCAACATTTTGCCCACTGCCACGAGACCCAGAATTGATAACAACATAGCATTTCAGAGTGGAGTGACTGTCAAATCGATGCAATGGCTTTGCATAAGCTACCATCAACTAGATTCTTTTATCCATGATATTTATTCACATCAAAATACTAGATGATTTCTAATTATAACTGCAAGCCTCTATTGGGTGGGCACACCAAATGCTCTTCGGGTATTGTAGGTTTGGGAAAGAAACAAGATTTGTTAATTTCCAATCACAAAGTTTTACCAAATTCGTTCAGCAGGTCCACCAAGAGTGTTAAGGAATTAGCAGCAGTGGTCACATCGTGGAGGTATATTACTACATCATCATGATGTCAGCACACAATGTGGCAATCTCTCTCTATCTGTATACCCTACTTCAGACTCCGAGCTCGCAAAATACATGCCAATGGCTCCATAGCCAGTGCGAAAATGATAGGTGACAGAGCAAAACTATGTCACGTATCCTTACGTAGGCTCATCATATCCAAGATTACCTTGAAGGTGCAGACCCTTGCTACCATTTCAGAGTACAGTAAGTGTACCCATCAAAGGAACTCCAGTCCTATACCCGATCAATGCAGCACTTCCAGCAAATACTTCCGACTCAGCTTATGAAAAGCTTTTTCAATATCCAATTTAGCCACCCTGTGTTTAGCCTGTCACTGACTAGTCCTGTCCAGGATCTAAAACAGTTGTGAAAATTAAGAAAGGTGTTTCTACCCGGAATTCGCTCATTCTGGTTCTGATGCACTATAGCTTGAACTGCTGGTATCAAATGATTTGCCAGCACCTTTCGGAAGATTTTGAAGTCTAGATTTAATAGAGAGAAAGGAAGATAACAACTCACATGTAGGGGGTCCCCTTCAAATTTCAGAATAACCATAATTAGCACTTCCCCCATAGAAGTAGCCCCCCCTCTATCTGGCCATCACATAAACTTGTAGTAATTAGAGCACTAATCCTGATCCGTAAGCTGTATAAAGTTCCACAAGAAATCCATCCGGTCTCTGCGTTTTGCCCCTACCTATCTGTATTATTGCTATCTTCACCTTTTGTAATGTAATCTGTTCCTTTAGCTCAGCCAATTGGAGTTCATTGATAAAAGCGGGAACATGACCCACTATCTTATGGCATCGGGTACATCAGTATTAGGTGGCAAGGCATAGAGAGTACAATAATACTCCTTGAACACTGCATTCGTCTTGTTTTGTGTGTTACAATCAAGCCCCATCAATCACAAATGACACCTATTGGGTTTCTAGGGCTATCAGACCTTAGGAGCCATGCAAGCATTTGTTCCACCTTGTCCCCTTCAGCATGTTGTCTGGCAACATATTCCCAATATTCCAATTTTCCCAATTAATCTAGTAGTGTTCTAAGCTTCAGTCTAGTTTGAGACAGTAGCTGGACAGCTTACTTGATTTCACCGATTTGATTTCTAGACCTCTCATGCACCCCTCCAGGAATGCCAGATCTTCCAGCAATGTTCGCTTTACTCCTTACATCATTTTGATACAAAGGCCCCTCAGCACAAACGTAGAGGTGTCCAATTATATTGTTATATCTGATACTATACCCATATTGTCGGTGTAATATAGATCTATATATTCCTCAACAGTAGAGCAGAATACATGAAGAACACTTCTCCCAAATACATCTTAGTTTAAGAGAGCTATGGCCCGAGAGTGTGCGCCCCAGGTATTCTGTGTCAATCACCCTTAGCACTGCAGTACAACAGTTTATTTAAGTGTGTAACAGATTCAATCCTGAGTAGAGTGAGTATTTGCTGTCTTCTGGGTGGATTAGTATCCATGTATCAGTCACTAGGTTATCCCTTGTCCATTGCATTAGAGATTATGTAGCTTCCAACGACTGGGCCCTTGGCATAGGCGGAGTAGAGTGATCCATATTCACATCTGGCACACAGTTAAAATCACCCCTCCCCCATATACAAGGGCCTGTGTTATGTTCAGAGAGTGTGTACCCATGGTATTCTGTGTCAATCACCCTGTTAACATCCTCAGTGCTGCAGTAAAACAGGTTTATGCAAGTGTGTAACACATGCAATCCTGAGCATGACGTGCAATCCATGTCTTAAAGGGGCATCAGCAACCATATATTAGTCACTAGGTTATCCCTCACCTGTTCCGTCAAGCTTCCAAGAACTGGGTCCCTGGCATGGACAGAGTTGAACAATGCATATTGACGTTTGGCATACAGTTAAAAACGCCGCCAAGGGCTTGTGTGTCAAAAAGTAGTGACGGGTGACAATGGTCAGGAGCGCAGCAAAATATATATTCGGTGTGTACAGCACAACAACTTGAAAACCTCCCTATCCAACAATCACTCCAAGGCTACATAGCTGCTCTCTGAACCTAAACCAGTGCAATTTGGTAAAACATAAATAAGGACCCCTCTTGCTTAAATTGAGTAGGTGAGGCCCACTACTGTATCTCGCCACAATTAATTTCTGCAGTTTATCCAATTCTGAGGCTTTTCCTGTATTTAACAACATTTGAAGTAGGTATGTATTTCATGGTAGTGGCCTTGCCACACACATTCCAAATCAGATTATACCTGGCAGAGGGTCTGCTGTCATGTACTGTCATGAAACAGAGTAAACGAAAAGGGTCTCAGCGCATGCCACCCACCCCTGATGCTTTTAGTATTTGTCAATATATGAGAATCTAGTAGTGCAGTACCCAGTTTTGGCTCCCCGCTCAGGCTATTGAGAACCACCCAGCCAACCAACCAGCATCATAAACTCGTGCAAGAGAACTGCCTATCTCAGTGTATGGTAAAACCAAATAGTGTCAATGTCATTCAAGTTCCCGTATAGATCCATGCCATACCCGGTATCTTAAAATCCACCTTCCCCCTGGGCACATCTGGTGCCATAACTGATCCCTGGCCCTGCATTGCAACATATTAAAATAAATAGGGGCATAAAGAAAGGATATAGTTGTAATAGATTAAATGATTGAATCCCCAGTCATTGTTGTGATGTCCGACCCCAGCCTCAGTTTCAACTCGACCTCCTGAAGATCTCCATTTTTAACCTCATTGTGAATCTATATCATCTCTTAATTGGCCATTTTTGAGGCAATTATGCATTTATCTCCTCCACAATCATAGGTATCTCTTTGGCAGCACTCCTTGGTGGGTTTACTTCATAATTTCCTGATGTCTCGTAGTGTGTTGTTCCATAACTTCCACCCCTCTTCAGAGTCACATCGGTCTGGTGCAACACATTCCCCCCTTGATTCCAGCCACATCCAGGCTTCCACTTGAGTCACAAAGAAATAGGTCTTGGCTCCATCAAGGATCCAAAGTTTGGCTGGAAACATAAGAGAGTAGTGTAGATTTATTCGGCGAAGTCGCTTTTTATTTTTGAGAAATTACTTCCGGTGGCATTGCCCATCTCTTGTTTAGGCCAGAAAAGGTTCACCTTGTTATTTTGCATAGTCGAGGGACCCTTACTTCATGATTTTTGTAGAATACGATTCCTCCTGTGGTAATTAAAAGGCGCTCCACCACCTGCCTAGGAGGCACACCCTGGAGTGGTCCAGAATTGTCTCACTGAGCCACTTTTCAAGGAACAGTTCTATGCTAGGGCCTTCTACACGTTCTGCCAAATCTATAGTGCAAACATTGTTTCTGCATGATCTACCTTCAGCATTATCCACTTTCAATTTCTAGAATCTCACCTCCTCTTGTAGTTCTTTAAGTTGCATGTGTGTGTCTTTCACCAAGGAGTGTATCATTGCTAAGGTGGACTCATTTAGTTCCACCCTGCCAGTGACTTTTTTATGGTCCATCCTGAAAGGCCAATTTCTAGTGCCCCTGAGTCTATTTTAGGCTCAAGAATGGATTTAACATTGAGTATTGCCTATATGATCACGTCAAATTTGCATGAGTGTTCTAGTAGTGTTTCCTCCATATTGATGATCTTCACCCACATGTGGGGAATTCCCTAATTCAACCTGTTCTGTAGATTTTGGGCCACATGGTTTCACCATGTTCAGGCCATCTTGCCAAATGTGTCCTTACCCATCTGTTTCCGTGTCACAGGCCCAGCATTGCATAGGCAGACAGTTGGCAAGTGATAGGTAACCTCAGTTACAAATCCTGTTGTCTAATGCCAGTTATGGGATCACTTGCATGAGTTGATCCAGGGGACAAAGAGTCCATGCCACATGGAGGACGTTCAGACTCATAAATATTCTTACCTTTTATCATGACTCCTCGAATACACGTATAGGACAAGGATCACAAGTAGTGTGTGCCTGTCAAGGTAATGTAAGCAAACCAGAAGCCATGCTTACGGGAATAAGCATCATTACCTTGCTGTAGTGCAGAGCTAATCTCCAATGTTCATTTTTTACTAAAATGTATTAACATGTCATGGGCGACCTAGGGCCAGATCCGAGTACAAGCGGAGAGCTGTATCTATCTCTTTACCTTGATCCATAAATGTGCAGACCACTCACATGCATGATTTCAGCATTGCTCACATTGTCTGATACTTTCAATATCCAAACCAAGGCATCCACTTCCTCATCATGGCCCGCATCCCTTTGTAGATACAGAGACTCTCCTTCAGTGCTGTTGCGTACTGGCCTGCTCCACTCTTCCATTTGAGGTTTCAGGTGGACTCGTAGGCTATGTCTCAATGTTCCAGTGTCAGGACCCACGCTGCTCACCTCTGTGCTCCTCTGGGATTTGCGTTCCCTGATATGGTCACCTTACCTTAACTTATGTGGATTTATAAAGGCGCGTAGCTACCCGGAGGCTTCCCAGCACTGCTTGAGTCAGTTGTTCATCCTTCACCATCATCTAGAACTAGCAACTGGCTGACTAGTGAGGATAGAGCCAGGTTTTAACCTTTTTTCGAAACTTAGCATCATTAGGTTCTGTTCTTAATTCTTTAGTCATGGAATTCCACGGTTTGGGGGACAGATAGGTGAGGAATCTGCCACCCCATCTGGATCTGTGGATTCGTGGAACCTTCAGGAAACTTCTGTTGGGGACAAAAGGAGATACAAGAGCACTGATCAGAGGGGTTCATCTATGGTTCATACCCTTGAGGGTCATGCGGAGTGCCTTATATCGTATCCTTTCCTCCACTAGGGGCCAGTGCAGCAAAGACAAGGCATTTTTCAGGGAAGAGTGTTCAGGCAACTTTTAGGTGGTCCTTGCTGCAGCATTTTGTACCACCTCCTCAAGAGATAACCCTGGAGAGGGGCTTTTTGTGCTGTCAGGATGCAGTTGATGGGGTGATTCGAACGGAGCTTGTTATAGTCCTCTCCAACTAGTAACCCACTTTCTTACAGGGGCCAATTAACAAAGGCATATGTACATGAAACACTACTTCACATACTCCTAATTGTCCTTGTGAATTTGGCCCATAAAATCTTATCCAGCCCCTAAATTAATGTTTCGGTTTTGGTGGGTTCCTTTCCTAATAATCACTCACTTGACACACACAAAACCATTTTTCATTCTCGTATATTTCAAACTGTGGGCCATTTCACAAACACATTTATGAGTATGTGAAGTAGTACTCGTGCTATTTTTTGGTTTGAACTTTTATAGTAGTGATGCTGCTGTTGCAATTGAACTGACACCTATTTCCTTGTCTGACGAGACATAAAGATACAAAAAGCCTTTGTATCATCGAAAGATACTTATGAAAAAAAGTATAAAGAATAATAGCAGGAGCATTTTACAGGTAGCAAAAGCAGACTTTTAATGTTCACCCCTCCGTTGTGAGAAGAATCAATTTCTTGCTATTGTGTGTAGATTATGATATATTTTTTCCTGTTTAACTATTTTGTAGGCTATAAACAGAGATTTCCGTTAGTGCTCTAAAATGACAATAGCGCCATAAGTACTGTAAATCCAATTGCATTAAACTAACTCATTAACAATGCTGAAGACGAAAAAGCCTATTGTCATCAATCAACTTTCATGAACTCTTTTAATGGATTGACATTTCAGGGATAACACAAATTCTGCTCATATACAAATATTATGTGGTACTTGAACAACATAAAAGGGTAGAAAGAAACGAGTTATGGTTTTGTTTGGCGTTAGACAATAAAACCTACAATAAAACAACAGTCTGGGCTCCTATCTGTACTTTCTATATTCCACTGATGAAAATAGCTATCACTTTCTTATACACATTCACTAGTGAATTTTGTCTTCTAGAACAAGCAAAGACTAAATGTTGCATTTATTGCCCCATTAAATGCCCATGTAAAGATACAAGAGGTTGTTTACATATCTGTTTGCGTTTCACTGAAATCATGTTGTTGGACTTGGCCCTTTTTGCAGGGTCATCCC
This sequence comes from Calotriton arnoldi, assembly GCA_963921515.1. Lineage (NCBI taxonomy): Eukaryota > Metazoa > Chordata > Amphibia > Caudata > Salamandridae > Calotriton > Calotriton arnoldi. Next base: position 5,121,500 of record CAWUFW010000205.1, read on the forward strand.
TAAACTTTTTGCCTTTCTCCTAGCCTTTTTTCTGACATGGTGTTGGTGGTTTTAGGCCTCTGGGCACTTTAGCACTGCTGTCCAGTGTAAAGTGCGTGTGCTCTCTGTGTTACATATGGTAAGATTGGTCTACACCTATTTGGCCTATTTAACTTACCTGTCAGTCCCTTGTAAAGTGGTATCTCATATACCCAGGGCTGGTAAATTAAATGCTACTGGTGGGCTTGAGGCGCTGGTTGCGCCACCCACCAAAGTAGCCTTTCAAACCTATCTCAGGCCTCTGCCATTGCAGGGCCTGTGCGCGCAGTGTTACTGCCGCTGTGACGTGGCACCTAAAGTGTGTGCCATGTCTGTGACCCCCCTTTTACTGCATGTCAGTCACCCCTAAGGTGGGCCCTAGCTAGCCACATGGGCAGGGTGCATTGTAGGTAAAAGATAGGACATGTACCTTAAATGTGTGACATGTCCTGGTAGTGACAAACAGCCATTTTTGGTTTCTCACTACTGTGGGGCTGCCCTCCCATAGGAATGCATTGGGGATTCCCTGATAAGTGTTTCAGTGGTAATTCCTGATATGAGAGGCGCAGCGTGGTCAAGTTTAGTATATTTGGAATGGTAATAATAAATGATGTGCACAGATTTATTATAACTATTTTAGAAATGCCACTTATAGAAGTTGGCATTTCTGTGTGCTATGTGTCTGCCTGCCTGATGTGAATTGCATGTCTGGCTTTTGAGTGACAGGGGCTGGTGAGGTGTGTGTGGCTCCAGGAGGGGCAGGGTGAGTCAGCACTAGGCTGAATGGGAAAACTACATTGGGAGTAGTGGGAGGAGTAATCCCCTGACCCTGAATAGGTCTGTGCCTAGCCTGTACAATGCTGGCTCCGCCCCCCTGTGGTGTGTCTGATGACGAGCCCCCACCTGACAAAGGGGAAGAGGAGCCTGGTAAACAGAGTGCTCCAAATCCCCCCTGAACCAGTTGCATCTGGTTCCCCCAAAGCCCTGTACTGCAGACAAAGGAAGATGCCAAAATAAATATAGGGGCTGTGACCCCATAATTGGGGTGCTTATTCCTGAACTTGCTGGGGCTTGCTGCTGCTGGGGGCCCAGGAGAAACCGCCACGAGGGCTTTTGGATTCTGCTGCATTGGCAGCATGCCCTTACATTATGGACATAGGGCATTTGAGCCCTCTGAGAAGGCCAGTTGGCCAGGGGGACAGTGTGAGGTTGGTAGGGCCACAGGCCCTAATGTGATTAATGTGCTAATATGCTAGATGTGTTTTATGCACCATGATTTGTGCCTCTGATGTTTATGTTTAGGAGGTTATTCCCTAATCTGAGGTTTAGGCTTATGAGGTTATTGCATAATGTGTTTATGCTTGTGAGGTTTATTGCATAATGTGTTTATGCTTGTGAGGTTTATTGCATAATGTGTTTATGCTTGTGAGGTTTATTGCATAATGTGATTTATGTTGCAGGATATGATACTGAGTCATTATTTTACCAGTAGTTACTGGTAGTGTTTTACATTTTCTACTTGTGCATTTGTGATGGTTCTGACAGTGGCCCGATTGGCCCGATTGGCACTGTCAGGTGTATCTAATCCCCTGTAAATATTGCCTAAATGTAAATGTGTGATTATGTTTCTAATGTGTTTATGATAATACAAAGGCTATTTTTTATATAACTTTGTGTGGAGTTCCTTTTGTGGTGTGCCTAGTGGGTTGCTGCTGTGGTGTGTGTGTGTTGCGCAAACGCTTTACACATTGCCTCTGGGATAAGCCTGACTGCTCGTGCCAAGCTACCAAGGGGGTGAGCAGGGGTTATCTTCAGCGTGTAACTCCCTTGCCCTGACTAGAAAGGTGGTTTCTGCCTGGCTTTGGTGCAAGCCTTAGCCAACCAGAAATCCCATTTCAAACACGTTATGAGTTTCTAAAAATAAGTCATCAGTGTAATTTGTGCCGGTGCTTGCCAGTGCTTGGTACTGGCACTTATTTCTAAACATCAGCACTTATTTATGACAGTCCACCATATGGAGGCGCTGTCAATTTTTGAGCAGAACTCATTAACAAAGTGTTCATTATACTTAAAAATAATAATAAAGGGAGTGGGTCTAGACCATCGTATCGGCCTGAGGTGACCAAAATGCCACACTTCTATCGTGCGATTGTTAGCATTTGGCAGTGCTGGCCGGGACAAGTGGGTTTGCAAACCTTGGTGGCTTCTTCAGAAATACCGAAGGCCCTGGCACTTAGATCTTTTACAAATTAAGCAATGTGAGTTATGTAGTTGGTGTTTTATCCAGTGCTTTACATTGAACCTTTTAAGTACACATCATTAAATTAGAAAAATATTAATTGCACTTTTGGTGGAACAAAAGGTTCAGTAATCCTGCCCAGATTCAAATGTGCATGATTTCAGCAGTAAGTGGCTAACTTAGTTATGCCTGCCATTGATGAAAATCATCACAAGACCCTTTTCTTTCAGCACCATTTCAGAATAAGGTAAGGCCAAAAGGAAATCAAATTTTACTTTAATTTAGCATTTTATTATATAGCCATTTGGTTACAGAACTCAGCATGGTAAATATGGGCAGTGGCACAGTCACCAGCCAGTTTCATAAGGACAAAACCAAGATAAACCAGCTTCCGTTGGGCCAACAGAAGTCAACAGTGATCAGGAACAATTTAGTTCTTCCACATATATGGCATTGTATATAGTATTTTTCTTATATTTCCCTCTTTATTTACCCATATGTACAGGGCTGGCTTCTCTGCTAAGGCGGAGGAGTGTTGCCCCACTGCTCTCAAAGCAGAACAAAAATAAAAATAAAATGATAATAACTTTGTTATTATCATTTTGTTTTTGAGAGTTACGGGGCTGGGTTAGGGCGGGGTGGGGCTGGTGCCATAGGGGGAGTAGTGGTTCATGCAACTAAGGCCGGCCAAACAATCATGCGCACTTTCTATGTTTCCCACCAGGCTGTACTGCACAGCCTGCTGGGGAACATGCACAGGCTCCCTTGCTCCGTCTGAGCACCAAACCGCGGTGCTCAGACCAATCACAATGTTGCACTGTGTGCTTCTGGGGCTCGTCAGGAAGCAAGACTGAGGAAAGATGGAGGCAGCCGTGAGCAGGTAAGTGTTTATAAAAAAATATATTTTGTCCCCGTTCCCTGCCAGCCGCCACTGCATATGTAACAGGCTCATTGGAGCCTATTCACAAACACATTCTGGAGCAAATAGAGTAGTATTCCTATAGTATTCTGACTTTAACATATCCTTACATGCATTTCTAAACTGGTCTAAAGCATCTAAAATGGGCATAAAATGTGAACAATTAACGATCATTCATATGCAAAAAGAACGAGCTGTGCACTTTTACCATTAGGGAGTAGGAGGTTTCTGCACCGATTCACAACGGCATGTAAGAGGATGTAAATGAGTACTACTACTGCCCTCATTTATTAATGCTTTTGTGAATTGGCCACATTCTATCTGTATTCTTCTGTTCATTTATTTTCTGTGAAGAATGAAGTTGCAAGGTAAATTGTTCCATATGGAATGGACACTTGGCAAACATGCAAGCTGTTGTTGCTGAAGGTAACGATAGAGAACGCAGCAATATATTCACCTTAAAACAATAGCCTCATCGCACATATGCACATGCAATTATAAATTCACCTCCGTCTTTAACTCCTGTGAATCTCCAATGTATTTCCATGTTGTCAATCAGCGCGCCCTATTGACTAAACTACATGACTGACAGCATTGAGAGCCAATCAAAAGAACACTGGCTTGTGACTGTCTAAATTTTTTTAATTACACCGTGTCATGGGCACATATTCTTTTACATCTGTATCTGTGTGAAATTCAGCAAAAAGTGGGAACTGGGAGAGATAAATGTAACCAATTAATCGGCATTGTAAGGATATATTTTAAATATTTGTAATTCAAAAAGCACACCTGCAACCATAGCAATTAGAAAACATACAAATAAAAAACTCTAAGGTACCCATGCATCAAACGAAATACCGGTCGCAAAGGGGCAGATTCGCAGAATCTGCCCCTTTGCGACCGGTATTTTTGCATTTGGGATGCGTCATTCCAAATGCAAAAATCGCTAAATAAGGAATCGCAAAATTTGCGATTACTTTAATTACGATTGCATTTAAGGAATCGCAAATTGCGATTCCTTAAATGCAATGCATTAAAGAAAAAAATTGCGATTTCGCAATTAAGAATCGCAAATTACCGTCATTTGAAAGGTGATGGAAATTTACGATTTCTTTGAAAAATGCACTAAAGTGCATTTTTCAAAGTCGAATGTTACACACACACATGCCCTTGGGGCATGTGTGTGTGCAACATTTGGCAAAAATGTAATTTCAGGGGTGCAACAGGGTGTCCCTTTGGCACCCTTGCACGCATGCAATTCCCATTCATTCCTTTGGGCCTATTGGTCCATAGGAATGAATGGGAAGCAATTCCTTAAATGCGACTCGCAATTTGCGAGTCGCAATTAAGGAATTTGTAGGAATCGCTAATTTATTAGTGATTCCTACATGCATAGGCAGTAGCGAATCCTTAATTGCGATTCCTTAAAAATCGGAATTAAGTATTCGCTATTGGCTATTTTGATGCATGTGCACCTAAGCCTCTCATTAGTAACCTGTTGATATACATTCAAAGACAATGTGTCTGGCATAAGGGAATAACCTATGTAAATAGGTGCACAAATACCCATTGCTGTGATGACTCTCCTTCCATAGGTGACAACATGCAATTCTTTAGTAATAGTGCATCTGGAATTTCCCATAGTACATAGTGGGGCACATGCATCAAGGTAGGCTTTTGCGATTTCTTAATTGCGATTATTAAGGAATCGCAAAAGCCTATGCATGTAGGAAGCGCTATAAAAATCGCGATTCCTAAACATTCCTTAATTGCGAGTCGCAATTTGCGAGTCGCAATTAAGGAATGGCAATTGCATGCGCAATTTGCAAGTACCCAATAGGTACTCGCAAATTGCGCATGCAATTTCAAGGGTGCAAGGGTGCCAAAAGGACACCCTGTTGCACCCCTGAAGTAGCAATATGAACACATGTTGTGCACACACATGCCCCGAGGGCATGTGTGTGTGTAACCTGGAACTTTAAAAAATGCACTTTAGTGCATTTTTCAAAGTTTTCGCTAATTACCATTAGGTTTAATTTTTCGGTAATTAGCGGCCCCTAATAGCAAGATCGCTATTTTAAATGGCATCTTGCATTGCATTCAAGGCATCGCAATTTGCGATTCCTTAAATGCAATCGCAATTTGCGATTTTTGCATTTGGGATGATGAATCCCAAATGCAGAAATACCGGTCGCAAAGGGGCAGATTCTGCCAGTTTGCGACCGGTTTTTCGCTTGATGCATGGGGCCCAGTATTTATAATTCATGCTTCCCTATTGCCACATTGCTTTCCAGGCACAACTTTAATGGGGACCTAAGTGAGAACATAACACAGAGACAAAAAAATCAAATCGCTTGTCCAATATCCGAGAAATAAGACCCCGTTTTCAGTATCACACTATTTCAAGTAAATCATTGAACTATTTTTATGGTATTATAAGAAATGAGTAGTGTGACAGTTCAACAAATTTCTGCTCTCCTAATTTAAGGCCTGATTATGATCTTGGTCGGACCGCCACCAACAGGCTGTCGGTGGCGGTCCGACCGGCTGACAACCCTCAGGTCCGAACGGCGCATTATGATGCAGGCGGTCGGAACCTCAGCGCTCAGGGGGAAGAACCTCAGCGCTCAGGGGGAAGACTGCCACCTCCGACAGGACCTTTATTCATCATGATTGATTTCTGACAAGGCTAATATAGTTTAATGACAATTATCTGTAAACATAAATCCATTGCATTTCTTTTTAACTCATAGTTTGAATTCAAAATTCAATCAATTGATGCTTAATCCTAAAGTGTAGAGAACTTTGCCGGATGTAAAGTACTTAGCTAACGTGTTTTGTCAGAAGTCGGTACCCTAGAAGCTTTTTCGAGGGTGGAATAAAAATAAACCATAATGCATAAGTAACTCCTTATTAAATGAATTTTGTTCAAATTCAGCACTCAAAAACATAATAAAATATAGGTTTTCATAGACTGTAAAACATAGTTGAAAAAGTAAGGGAGACTAATTAGCTTTAGATATTCTCTACATTGTGGTTAGCTAGGCTATTTTGGTGGAAAAATAATCCTGCCTTTTACAAAAATATATTAAGAATGGCATGCTTGTTGATAGACATCACATGGCAGAAACTGGTAGTGAGGAAGGAATGAAAGATATGTTTTCTTCCATAAATTATGTTAGGCAAATGTTGCACGTCACATGGAACTATTTTTATAAGTAAGGATAAGTCAATTTTCTTTCGGAGTTATACTTGGCCAACACACCTTTGGAGTACAGAGAAAAACAAACAAAATGTGTAATCTGTATACACCTTGCAACTTAATTACTTTGAAAGAATCTTCTAGCATGTCAACTCATGGGAGTTCTTATAAACAACATTAGGAGCAACATCATGCAAACAATTTGGAAGACAAACTGGTCTCGAAGAATCATGTTGTTGTTACATTCTGTTAAAAAAAGGAAGATACTTGGGATTTGATATTGATTTCAAGCTCTAAATTACAATGAATTGCAATCAATTTACTTTTAGTTATCACGGTTATTACAGTCGTTTAAAAAAACCCTAACAAACAAAAATTATTTTCAGAAATTGAAGAGGACTAAGAATATTGTGTTCATTGATGTTGGAATTAAGACTTAAGATTTGTTAAGAGATATATTCCTGCTACCTTCACCCATTTCTGTCAAGTGGTTTCATTCTTGTAGGCTGTTTATTTAATTTCATAGTACTCATTAACTATATATTTAACCCTTTTTTCTATAGTGTCAGGGGGTAGGTAAAGAGCTTTTCCCCTAGGGCAGTTACTTATACCATTAAACAATTCATATGACAATTAATATAATCAATCAACAGAGAATACATATACTGGACCTGATTCACAAAGATTTTGCTATGCTTGGGTAGATTTACTCTTGTAGTACTTCTGGCTTACTCCTGAAATTCAGGGTTCTATTGGCTTTGTTCAAGGTCCTATTTACAAAGGTAAATCTACACAAGGAGGTCTCCACTCCAGTACATTATGCCTATACATAAGTGTAAATCTCTGCCTAGATGCACTTCACTAACTTGGTTGAGGTTTACACCCAATAGTAAGAATATTTACCTCTCTCTTTTACTTGAGGAAGTTAGGACACACACAACTCCAACATATAACTGTGAAGTTACTAACAGCAATTGTTTGGCATAATCTATGTGTAAATCAACAAATGTTGTTATACATGGATGAAGTCCAAACTTGCACTATAGTAACTATGAAATGAACAAAAAAGCATCACCTGAACAAAGTAACACACAAATAAAAATAGTACTACTCTGTGAGAAAGTGGATTATTAGTTGAGAAGGATGGTAGTCCACCTCAAGTAATAACGTCACTGTCCTGTTAAGTCCATGAAAGGTTTCAGTAATTTAAACCTAATCGCAACCCCTGTAGCTATGGCACAGAACAGACAGGTGTAATTTAGGAGAAATGTGTAAAGTATTTGTCAGTACTAAAATGATTAAAAAGTGAACACAACATAATGAAATCCTCAATCCACACAGTTTTTAAAAATAGAGAATATTTTAATGATCAAAATGACATAAAACCAACAAAAACCAACAAAAATTTGATAGGAGAAACCAGAGAATTGATTTTTATAAATTTTAAATTAAAATAGTGACAAAAAGCACAAAGCTCCAACCGCAGGCAACTAGTGGTTCTAGACCGAGGCCAAGTCAAAAGTTAAGGCTGACCGGCGATGCATCTTCTGTGGATCAGCAAGCAGGAACATTGTGGTCCTATGTCGCTTTTCTTGAAGAAGGTGGCCAAAAGGTTTAAAGGATAAGCAGGAGGAGTACACTCTGATACCAACCAAGGGTTCAAGGACTTCAGGAACAGCACTTTGGGGTCAAGACTCTGCACAGCATCTACCAGCTTTGTATAGGGCAAGCCCGGTGGAAAGTGATCAGCTGGGATCTTCCAGAAAGGTGGGCTTCTTGCAGCTTTTGCGTCCCTTTTACTTAAAAAGAAGTCACCCAACTGACCCTTGGAGTTCACTTCTATGTAGGATAGAAGTGGGGGCAGGTTCAGTCCTGAGGGCTCTCCTCACAGATCTACACAGCAGGTTCAGTTTTTCTTCTGCCTTCCAGAGATCCAGTGGTGTTTTATAAATGGTATCCAGGGGTGCCACTTTTATGTCCAGTGCCAGCCTGTGGGCGAAGAGCAAACCTTTGTTTACCCCTAAACCATTTCTGGGCAGCTCTCCCACTAGGCTTGGAGGCAGCCATGCTAGTAGGACAAAAGGAGGCAGGCCCAGGTGTGAGCTACATCTGACACCTACAGTGTAGGCATCCTTTGAATCTCAGAAATGGACTAGGAACAGCCCCCAGGTCATCCTACTCAAGGAAAAATGTCCATCCGTACTCCTAAAGCCATTTGTTCGCTGTCTGGGAGTAATCCACATATCACCACAGGGGAGTCATCAGGGGTCAACTGACAACTGTTCACTGGCATGACAGCCTTTTGGCTTTGGGCAGAAAACAGATAACTTTCTAGAAGTGTCCATTTTTCCATAACAATATAAAACCCAACTTTACCATTACATTGGGTATTAAATTACTATTGAGTGCGTCCTTGAGCCATTTTTCTAGGTATTCCCAAACTGAATGCAGCACTTAAATGTAATACTGTAAACCACTGTCAACCTATGGTAAAGCAAGCCATGCCATAATAAAATAAATGACTTTGGAGGATTTTCACTGCCAAGGCATTAAAACATTAAACATACATGCCCTACTTTTAAATGCTACGCCCCTGCTATATAGGCATTTATGGCCTACCGTAGGGTTGACATATAAAAGGAAGTTTAGGTCAGGCAAAAGGTTTATTCGCAAAGTTGAAATGGCAGTTTAAAACTACTCTACAGGCTGCAGTGGTAGGACTGAGATGTTTTTTCCAGGGGTACGTTAGTGGGTGGCACAAGGAGTGCTGTAGTTCGCTAGTAGCATTTAATTTACAGGCCCTGTGAACATGCAGTCCCATACACTAGGGACTTAAAAAGAAAATTAAATACTCCAATAAGGTGTAGGCCAAGTTTACCATGTTTTCAAGCAAGAGTACAGCCACGTTACCACTGGTTGGCAAGAGTTCAGTTCCGTTCAGTTCACCGACTTTACTCAATTTTTCAAGAAAATTATAAAAGTGCACATAAGACCAGAACAAATCATTATATGCATCATTAAGATTATTGTCAGACAGAAACAGCTATACATACCAACAACCTAAAATGAATGCTACCACAACAGTCTTTCTTAAAGTGCAAAAGTGAGATTAAAAATAGACCCCTGTAATTAAAAATTGCCACTAAAAACAGCTGCTAGAAACTTAGAAACAAAAAAACACAGTTTAGGGGTAGATAATAATTGCATTTATAGAAAATCAGGCCTAATCTGTCTAAAATTAATTGGCAGCAAAAGTGACCTAATATACTTAGACTGCAAGGAAGAGAATCGGGGGCAAATAAGCACAAAATGCATGGTGTCACACACAGAAACATTATCACAGGTACAAGGAGGCAGACAAGTTGGCTTATGCCATAGCCCATTTTGAAACAAGCTGATGAAAAATACTCAGTCTAAATTATGTTAAACGGTGTTGATGATGCTTTGGCATATCCAGGAGGAGATACGGCTCGATTCCCCTCACTGATTTAACATAACATATAAACACATGGACTGCTTTGGTAGGGTAGCAGACTCCCACTCAGCTGCCACCCGGAAGAGAACATTTGCCTGACCCAAGCATCATCCTTTTTTACTATGGATTCAGGATCAGTAAATAAGCTAGGCCTCTGTGAATACTCAAAGGGTGATTTTATGTAGTGAAGCCAGGAAATATGCAGGGTATTACCTAGAGACAAAAAGTCCCAGAGAATCCTGCAATTTCAATCTATTTCCTCCTTGAGCCAAAGCAAGCACCTAAATAAAAGTGGACACAGTTGAAAAAAATCAGAGATAATATTTGTGCCCAATATATCATGAATGGTTTCAGGTGAGATACTTTTACCCATTGACAACAAACTCCTAAAGAACTTATTTTCAGTTACCTGGATGGATTGGATGGATGCAAAGCCCCAGATCTCACTGCAAAATGTTGCAATGATGGATTTAACCCAGATCCTTGTGAATGGGGGTGAATGTTTGCATTGTCCAGGATTCCGTCCATCAATTGTTTCTTTTGCATTTGTCGCCCTAAGTGGGAAGGGTATGCCCAGACGTGGGTCCCATGCTCACTACACCACTGGATTCAAGCTAGCCTGGCTGATGAAGGGTGATGCCCTGAAACCGGTCCCAGGATGCTTGTTTCCGGTCCAGGGAGGACCTGGCTTGGCAGTTCGGGCTGGACTGTTCCCACAAGGAACAGGGTCAAGACTGATTTGCATATGGCTGGGTCCAAACTGGGGTGGTGTGGTGAGCAAAACAATGATGGATTTAACCCAGATCCTTGTGACTGGGGGTGAATGTTTGCATTGTCCAGCATTCCGTCCATCAATTGTTTCTTTTGCATTTGTCGCCCTAAGTGGGAAGGGTATGCCCAGACGTGGGTCCCGTCCTCACTGCACCACTGGATTCAAGCTCGCCTGGCTGATGAAGGGTGATGCCCTGAAACCGGTTCCAGGATGCTTGTTTCCGGTCCAGGGAGGACCTGGCTTGGCAGTTCGGGCTGGACTGTTCCCACAAGGAACAGGGTCAAGACTTATTTGTATATGACTGGGCCCAAACTGGGGTGGTGTGGTGAGCAAAATAATGAAGGATTTAACCCAGATCCTTGTGACTAGGGGTGAATGTTTGCATTGTCCAGCATTACGTCCATCAATTGTTTCTTTTGCATTTGTCGCCCTAAGTGGGAAGGGTATGCCCAGACGTGCGTCCCGTGCTCACTACACCACTGGATTCAAGCTAGCCTGGCTGATGAAGGGTGATGCCCTGAAAGCGGTCCCAGTATGCTTGTTTCCGTTCCAGGGAGGACCTGGCTTGGCAGTTCGGGGTGGACTGTTCCCACAAGGAACAGGGTCAAGACTGATTTGCATATGGCTGGGTCCAAACTGTGGTGGTGTGGTGAGCAAAATAATGATGGATTTAATCCAGATCCTTGTGACTAGGGGTGAATGTTTGCATTGTCCAGCATTCCGTCCATCAATTGTTTCTTTTGCATTTGTCGCCCTAAGTGGGAAGGGTATGCCCAGACGTGGGTCCCGTGCTCACTGCACCACTGGATTCAAGCTAGCCTGGCTGATGAAGGGTGATGCCCTGAAACCGGTTCCAGGATGCTTGTTTTCGGTCCAGGGAGGACCAGGCTTGGCAGTTCGGGCTGGACTGTTCCCACAAGGAACAGGGTCAAGACTGATTTGCATATGGCTGGGTCCAAACTGGGGTGGTGTGAAGAGCAAAATAATGATGGATTTAACCCAGATCCTTGCGACTGGGGGTGAATGTTTGCATTGTCCAGCATTCCGTCCATCAATTGTTTCCTTTGCATTTGTCGCCCTAAGTGGGAAGGGTATGCCCAGACGTGGGTCCCGTGCTCACTACACCACTGGATTCAAGCTAGCCTGCCTGATGAAGGGTGATGCCCTGAAACCCGTCCCAGGATGTTTGTTTTCGGTCCAGGGAGGACCAGACTTGGCAGTTCGGGCTGGACTGTTCCCACAAGGAACAAGGTCAAGACTGATTTGCATATGGCTGGGTCCAAACTGGGGTGGTGTGGTGAGCAAAATAATGATGGATTTAACCCAGATCCTTGTGACTGGGGGTGAATGTTTGCATTGTCCAGCAATCCGTCCATCAATTGTTTCCTTTGTATAAAATTAATTGGCAGCAAAAGTGGCCTAATATACTTAGACCGCAAGGAAGAGAATCTGGGGCAAATAAGCACAAAATGCATGGTGTCATACACAGAAACATTGTCACAGGTACAAGGAGGCAGACAAGTTGGCTTATGCCATAGCCCATTTTGAAACAAGCTGATGAAAAATACTCAGTCTAAATTATGTTAAAAGGTGTTGATGATGCTTTGGCATATCCAGGAGGAGATACGGCTCGATTCCCCTCACTGTTTTAACATAACATATAAACAGATGGACTGCTTTGGTAGGGTAGCAGACTCCCACTCAGCTGCCACCCGGTAAGAGAACATTTGCCTGACCCAAGCATCATCCTTTTTTACTATGGATTCAGGATCAGTAAATAAGCTAGGCCTCTGTGAATACTCAAAGGGTGATTTTATGTAGTGAAGCCAGGAAATATGCTGGGTATTACCTAGAGACAAAAAGTCCCAGAGAATCCTGCAATTTCAATCTATTTCCTCCTTGAGCCAAAGCAAGCACCTAAATAAAAGTGGACACAGTGGAAAAAAATCCGAGATAAAATTTGTGCCCAATATTGAATATTGACTCAATCATGAATGGTTTCAGGTGAGGTACTTTTACCCATTGACAACAAACTCCTAAAAAACTTATTTTCAGTTACCTGGATGGAATGGATGGATGCAAAGCCCCAGCTCTCACTGCAAAATGTTGCAATGGGAACACATTTTGCCCTACAGGCTTCTAACATTAGATTTATTGGCCTGCGCCCCAACCAATTGGCAAAATCATTCAGACCTGATATAGCCCTCTTCAGTGTCCCTACGCTTCTTTTAATCAAGGGTTGTCAGCTAAGATTTGAATTGAGGGGAATCCCCAGGAAGGAGACATTTTCCACTCTGCTTAAAGAATGTCCCTGAATCAAAAACTTCTTATGATTAATAGAAAAATCCATTTCATTCATAAAGGAAAAGAATAAATCTAAAAGTTGTTGTAAGCTTCCGGCAGTACAACAATTAAAACCACATCATCTGCATATACGACAGGGCCGTTTCTACCATTAGGCAAGACTTGACGGCCGCCTAGGGCGGCAAAAGGGGGAGGGCAGCAAAAAACATGAGTTTGGGAATCCCCTTGAGTGAACGGCCGCCTAGTCTTGCCTAATGGTAGAAACGGCCCTGCCCCTTGAGTGAACGGCCTTCGACCTCGAAAGCGCATTGGGTAGCGCCTTCTAAAATTCGACATGACGTGATGTGACGTCACGTTCGGCGCCACGGGTGGGGTCCGTGAGCGCCCGCACTCGACCCAATCGGAGTTGGACCTCTGTGCTCGCCTCGTGGTCACCTGCACCGCTCACCCCCCAAGGCAGCGGAGCACAGGACACCCAGACTACAGGTGAGGAGATCCCTTGAGTCGCGAACAGGTCTGCTCGCGTTGGCTGGTGCACAGCGTACATCACTGTGGACTGCATGCACCTCTTCCTCTCCTTGTTTCCTACGCAGCGGACAACACTGGAGAGTATACGGGTACCCAGTGGCGTAGCTATCAATGTATGGTGCAGCATGTGCATTGGCACCGGGACCCAGAGCCGGGGGGAGGGATCTGAACCCTAATTATTGCTATTTTTTACAACCTAAAGAGGAATTAAGGGGCCTGTTTTACTAGCATTCAATGGGGCCCATGAGAGCCTTGCTACGCCACTGCAGGTATCACCTCACCGTTATTATGTCACCCAGTTCAGTGTACCTGCAGGCAGCACGATCGTCCCCTCTCCCCGTGCCACCCACACCAGAGTGTCTGCGCAGCTATCGACAGTAGGGGTAGCTGCCGGCTCCACTGCGCATGTCCGGACCTGAGGAGGCATCATTGGCCACAGCTGTCACCCCCACCCCATGTGTCCCCCACCTCGGGGTGTTGTACAGCGGGCTTCACTTTGTATAGCGACCGCCGCCTCTACCCCCATATGTTCCCAGCCTCGGGGTACCTGCTCTGCTGGCATTAGAGTAGACGTCGACAGCTTCCGTCTTTCCGAACACCCGTGCATAGTTACTTAGAAATCAGAATGAGAGGCCGGAGATTAAATGTGTAATGAATTGTTCTCAATTAAAAGGCCATATTAACATAATTATCCGAGTCTGTACCTCCCCCAGTGCGTCATTTGTAAAAGAAAGTAAGTTCTGGACTCTTCTGGGAGGCCATGGCAGCCTGCACCACCCATTGCCCCTGCCAGCGCTGCCAGTGACAGTACCAACAGACCAGCGCACTCCTCCAAATGACACAATTCAGACTATTTTTATGCAGTGCTTGAAATGGAAAAATTGAAGTACAGGTACTCTGTAGCAGAGTACCTGCTTGTTTCTGAGAAATGTCGGTACTCTCCAATTATAAGTATTACGTCGCTCTTGAGAAGTGCCGGTACTCTCCCTCTGAAAATAAAAAAGTGCCGGCCCATTTAAAGACCTTTTTTAATGTATTTTGACGTATTAAAAACACTTGTGCTCATCTTAAACTTAAAAAGTGGACTGTCGCTAAAGCCGGCTGACAATTAAGTGCCGGTGCCGAGGACAGGAAACCACCGGCTCTAATTAGGCACTCTCCCACTTAAAGTGGTAAATAAGGAAGGTTTGCAGCAGATCACACACGTATCCAGGCGCCTTGGTGCTTGCTTGTTTGACTACTTGGCACTCTCTGTACTTTCTCTGCCACCAAACTATAGTAGATCTTTACGTTTTCCAGTCCCCCGAGGTTCAATGCGTTGCACTTCAGCCAGAATCTTTAACCCTCATCGCCAGGACCCATTATTTTTGAAAGATTGTTTTTTTATAATCAAATCTTCAGAATTTTCGACCGATTTACATTTCAGTGGTGAGGAGAACTGGCACCTCACTTGTGTTCTCTATAATTCTCGGTGACAGGGATTCTAAGATACTGCAAGTTCGTGCACAATTGCTGGTGTCGGTAAGTGGCCGTGGGCTAGGGGGCAGGGTAGGTAGCAAGTGAGCTCTGGGAGAGTCGAGGAAGTGTCAAACTTTATTTCCCCCATTGCCTCCACCTGCATTAATCACATTAGCAAACACAGCCAGGCCAATAGCAGACGACATTTCTATAAATAGTTTCATTTTTTTTCATACTAAAGCTACTGCATTCAGTTTTAAAACGCCCAAAATTCCCCAGCCTCCACACGCGTGGCTCCTATAAATGTAGCTGGTAGAGAGTCTGTGTAGACCGCCTCCGCCAACTAGCTGTCAATGACCCTTTGTAATGACAAATGGGATGGCTGTAAAGCGCTCTGAAAGAGCCCCTTAAAGCGGCGATGTCCAGCACGCCCGCCATAAAAGTCGTAGCGCTCCTACAGGGTGGGGGCGGGGACGTTAGCCTCCTGGCAGCCTCATAATATGCAATCCTTCTTCGGGACTGCCAGAACTTTCTAGTACAGTTGCTTTCTCATAACTGGACGCTTTCATTTCTATTTCCTTTTTGGGGTGTGTTCCAAGTTCGTCCTTCAGTCTTCACCAGTCAGTTTTATGAGCGTATTTGGTGATGAATTATTATTGAATCAGGTCCAAGTGTTAGATTTTTTGCAGACTAGGCTTCTAGTTAGAAAATGTTAACTCGTTGAATTCACTCCCTAGTACTTGGTTACCAAGAGAAGTGGGCTGAAGAATAAATTAACTTAAATGAAATTAACTAGCCGGGATGACAGGGGGAGAGAGTGATGGTAGTAAAAGGGAGGGGGCGGCATTTTTCAATTCTCGCCTAGGGCGGCAAAACACCTAGAATCGGCCCTGATATAAGAGCATGGGAATAGGTCCACTCTTTATCATTGGAACATCTAGGCCACTGCTAGACAGCAGCCATTCCAGATGAATGTACATTATAAATAAAAAAGGAGCAGGATGTGCCCCTGTTGAACACCTCTTTTTATATTAAAAAAAAGGTACATTTCCCATCCGTCCCATACCTCACGTTCCTCTTAAATCCGAATGATGGTCTCTTAAAAATGCAATCAAGACCACATCAACCCCCAGGGACTACAGCTTCTCCCATAACCTATCACGGTTAACCATGTTGAAGGCAGACCTGTGGTCCATGAGGACAAATGGATCGAACCCTTCTTAGACACAGTATATTTAGCTGTTAAAAGATACAAATTTAAATTCTGTTCAACCATGCCCCTGCCAGACCGAAACCCATATTGGAGATTGGATAGAATATTGTTCTCATTGGCCCAGCAAGATAACCTCTCTAAAATAGCTTTCTCTATAATTTTGACTTCAATATCTACAAGGGATATAGGCCTATAACAGGATGGGTCACTTTTATTGGCCTTTTTAAACACCAGGATTATTACCGACTGGATTATTACCAATTGTACTCTTAAGGCTTTTGACTCAATTTGTCTTTATGTTAGTTCTGTTCTCACTAAGGGGCCGATTTCGATGTCGGACGGACCTGAGTCTGTCCGACATCGATGTGAAACTGGGACCGACCGACCTCCTGTCGGCGGTCCCAAACCAGCAATTAGGATGCGACCGAACACTGTTCGGTTGCAATCCTATTCTTTCCAATTGTGCCATGTTTCAAGTAAAAGGCCACAAATAGCTGCATTAACATGCAAAGTGACGAATGGAGCCCCCAAATCCACTAATTAGTTATTTCTTCCCAGATGACCTTGAGCCTTTCTGCACCCGCACAAGGCTGTTTCAAAGGGAAAGAAAAATCATGATCATATACATAAATATATAAAAATGGTCCACCCGTGCCTGAGCAGAAACAGTACTGGCCTGATCAGAGAGCTTGTCGTCTTTAAAAAATGAATGATTCCAAGGCCTCCAAAAGGTAGTGTTATCCTTTAGATTACTCGCCTTTACTAAATCATCCCATAAATCATTCTTCAGTTGTAGCTTACTTTCCCGCAGGGCAACTCTATATACAAACCTACACCACTTAATCTCTTCCTTCTCCTGTGGTATTGTTTTCAGAGTCAACAGAAGCTCCTTTCCTGTATTGGTACAGTTCCAATCAAACCATTTACCAAAGGTAGGTTGTACAGGACCTTCTGACTTAGGGGCCAGATTACGATGTCGTAGGAAACGGCTCCAACCCACGGTCGGAGCTGTTCCTACGGCATCGTAATCTCCTGTTTGGATTAATTTCCAACCGACCCATTTTGATGGAGTCGGTCAGAAATTAATCCCAATAGGATTTCTGAATGTCTTACGATGGGCTAGGAGAGCCCATCTGCCATTTGGAAAGGGGCCTGTAATCCCAAGTTCGGCTATTTCTGCCCGAGGGATTACAATGGCTGGTTCCTACAGCCTTTCTGTGCCGGCCTTTCTGACACAAAAAGGCCATGGGTACAAGGCCTCCGGAGGGCGGCCTAGGTGCCCTGTTGATCCCTGCACCCGGTGGCAGGCACCTTGAGGTGCCTGCCACGGGGTGCAGCGATGAGCTGCACCTCAGCTCTTTACAATGAGAGCATGCATTCTGGTTGGAATGCATGCTCCAATTGGAAAGAATAGGATTGCGACCGAACAGTGTTTGGTCACATCCTAATTGCTGGTTTGGGACCGCCGACAGGAGGTCGGTCGGTCCCAGTTTCAGAACGATGTCGGACGGACTCAGGTCCGTCCGACATCGAAATCGGCCACTTAGTGAGACCAGAACTAACATAAAGACAAATTGAGTCAAAAGCCTTAAGAGTACAATTGGCCAGGGTTGCCTCATCTAAACATATCATAAATTCAGAATAACAGTCCCGAATCATATCAGTATTGAAAGCATCGGGGAAATCTGTTCCCATTTGAGTCTTCTTCGATTATCTTTAGAGATAGTCACGATCTTATGAGCAGCATGAATAGCCATAGGTTATTCACCCCACAAAAAATATGCAGTCAGTGGGTTGTGGTCACTAAAAACATTCCATTCTGTTTCAAAACTGGACAGAGTAGCAAATAAACTCTTAGAAACAAACATATAATCAATAGTTGTGCCCCCCGTGGCGTTTAAATGTAGGAACAGCACCCATCCGATCTAAATGGCTCCTCCTAAGTACATTGACTAGGTTGTAATCTGCAAACATATCATTCAGGAAATTGCCTTGGGGAGTGCGCTGAACATGCACTTGGTCAACATCATGCCCTTCTGCATTAGCAGGATAATACAAATAGCAGTTATTAAACAAGCATCCTGGGACCGGTTTCGGGGCATCACCCCTCATCAGCCAGGCCAGCTTGAATCCAGTGGCACAGTGAGCCCGGGACCCACGTCTGGACATACCCGGCGCACTTAGGGTGAGAAAGCAAAAGACACAGAGATGATGGACGAAATGCAGAGCAAATCAAACATTCACCCCCAGTAACCCCCAGCTCTCCATGCCACTGGAGTCAAGCTATCCTGGCTGATGAGGGGTGAAATGCCGAAACCGGTCCTAGGATGCTTGTTTCCAGTCCAGGGAGGACCTGGCCTGGCAGTTCGGGCTGGAATGTTCCCATTGGGCGCAGGGTCAAGACTGATTTGCATATGGCTGAGTCCAAACTGGAATGGCATGGTGAGCAAAAAAACTATGGATTTTGACCCAGATCTCTGTACTGGGGTGAATGTATGACATTGTTCCACATTCTGTCCATCAATTGTTCTTTTTACATTTGTCACCCCGAGTGGGACGGGTATGCCCAGACGTTAGTCCCGTGCTCTCCATGCCACTGGAGTCAAGCTATCCTGGCTGATGAGGGGTGAAACCCCTAAACCGGTCCTAGGATGCTTGTTTCCAGTCCAGGGAGGACCTGGCCTGGCAGTTCGGGCTGGACTGTTCCCATTGGGTGCAGGGTCAAGACTGATTTGCATATGGCTGGGTCCTAACTGGAATGGCATGGTGAGGAAAAAAAACGATGGATTTGGGGCCAGATCTCTGGACTGGGATGAATGTATGACATTGTTCTGCATTCTGTCCATCAATTGTTCTTTTTGCATTTGTCACCCCGAGTGGGACAGGTATGCCCAGACGTGGGTCCCGTGCTCTCCATGCCACTGGAGTCAAGCTATCCTGGCTGATGAGGGGTGAAACCCCGAAACCGGTCCTAGGATGCGTGTTTCCAGTCCGGAGAGGGCCTGGCAGTTCGGGCTGGACTGTTCCCATTGGGTGCAGGGTCAAGACTGATTTGCATATGGCTGGGTCCAAACTGGAACGGCATGGTGAGCAAAAAAACGATGGAATTAGGCCCAGATCTCTGTACTGGGGTGAATGTATGACATTGTTTCACATTCTGTCCATCAATTGTTCTTTTTACATTTGTCACCCTGAGTGGGACGGGTATGCCCAGACGTGAGTCCCGTGCTCTCCATGCCACTGGAGTCAAGCTATCCTGGCTGATGAGGGGTGAAACCCCGAAACCGGTCCCAGGATGCTTGTTTCCAGTCCAGGGAGGACCTGGCCTGGCAGTTCGGGCTGGACTGTTCCCATTGGGCGCAGGGTCAAGACTGATTTGCATATGGCTGGGTCCAACCTGGAATGGCATGGTGAGCAAAAAAACGATGGATTTGGGGCCAGTTCTCTGGACTGGGGTGAATGTATGACATTGTTCTGCATTCTGTCCATCAATTGTTCTTTTTGCATTTGTCGCCCCGAGTGGGACAGGTATTCCCAGACGTGGGTCCCGTGCTCTCCATACCACTGGAGTCAAGCTGTCCTGGCTGATGAGGGGTGAAACCCCGAAACCGGTCCTAGGATGCTTGTTTCCAGTCCAGGGAGGACCTGGCCTGGCAGTTCGGGCTGGACTGTTCCCATTGGGCGCAGTGTCAAGTCTGATTTGCATTTGGCTTGGTCCAAACTGGAATGGCATGGTGAGCAAAAAAACGATGGATTTAGGCCCAGTTCTCTGTACTGGGGTGAATGTATGACATTGTTCTGCATTCTGTCCATCAATTGTTCTTTTTGCATTTGTCACCCCGAGTGGGACGGGTATACCCAGACGTGGGTCTCGGGCTCTCCATGCCACTGGAGTCAAGCTATCCTGGCGGATGAGGGGTGAAACCCCGAAACCGGTCCTAGGATGATTGTTTCCAGTCCAGGGAGGACCTGGCCTGGCAGTTCGGGCTGGACTGTTCCCATTGGGCGCAGGGTCAAGACTGATTTGCATATGGCTGTGTCCAAACTGGAATGGCATGGTGAGCAAAATAACGATGGATTTAGGCCCGGATCTCAGTACTGGGGTGAATGTATGACATTGTTCTGCATTCTTTCCATCAATTGTTCTTTTTGCAACTTTCTAATGGTGGCATTTTCAGAAATGTAAGTTAAAATCTGACTTTACCATTCAAATGGAGTTTAACTTACAATTCATTTGAGTGGAAGAAACATTTATCTCTCTTGCCAAAGTGATGTTATCACTTATTAAATGTAATAAGGTAGTCCAGTTTTAGTCTATGGAAGAGATGGCATTACAACAGTGAAAAATGACTTTAGGAGCTTTTCACTGACAGGACAAATAAAACTTAAATACACATGTCTTATAAGCATTAAAAAGGGATGGAACAATAAGTGCCTTCACCACGCATGCCTAAATAACACAGTTTTTACAATGCACTTACTACTGCAATGTACGTTTTCACCACGAATCACACTACTACGCATATACATAGAGTATCATTACATGTGTCATTACCATGCATACCATTACCACGTATCAAATCAGCGCAGATACCGTTACATCACGCCATGACAACCAATCCGGAAAAGGACTTTAATTCACAAAATGTAAAAAAACGAATTGAAATTCTAAAAATAACAACAACAAAAAGTACAAACTAATATCTTCCAAAATACATTCTACAAATAAATATGATAAATGAAACATGACACAATACAAATAATATTGAAAAAACTGCGTTCCAAAATACATTTGCAATGTAGTTCTACCTTTATTTTAACCCCTTACTTTCACCTTTCCCATATAAAAGTGGCTTTCGGTTTAAAACAGGAAGTGAAATAAATGTTTTCTTTTGCGATCAAAATAATAAACTACACATACACAATAAAACTCAGTGTAAAACGTAGATTCCAACAAATATCTTTGTTTAAATTTTCATCTACCACACCAAACACGTACAAAAAGGGCCACCCACCATTTGACATCTACTACTACAGTGATTGCATTCGAGAGCACATTGAAAGTCTTATCAAAGTGAGGCTTGACTACCACAAACTATACCATCTACCCATCCAATTGGATCGTTTTACAAGCAAATACTTATTTTGGACTGCCTAGTCACAAAACACATTTATTAATTTATATTCTCCTAAACTTACACATTTCGACAATACATTTAAGTTGGCCCGACAGACACATTCTGGGTTTGTATATTTAATTTTTTTTATATAGAACAAAATTACAGCTTTACAAAATATTGTTTTTCTAACTCCACTAAATACCTAACTCAGGGCAGTTGCTGGACAGTAACTAACGAAAAAAATTACTATTCTAATTCTACCTGGTAATTACATCAGGGCAGGTGCTGGACATGACAAAAGTGCAAAATTACTATTCTTACTCCAGTGGGTAATTACCTCAGGGAAGATGCTGGACAGTGACTAGGGGAAAATTACTATTCTAACTCCCCCAAGTCCTTACGTCAGGGCAGGTGCTAAGAAGTGACTAAGGGGCAAAATTACTATTCTCACTCCACCGGGTAATTACCTCAGGGCAGGTGCTCGACACTGACTAGGTGAAAAATCACTATTCTAGCTCCACCAAGTATTTACCTCAGGGCAGGGGCTGGACAGTGAATAAGTGGCAACATTACTATTCTAACTTCACCATCTAATTAACCAAGGGCAGGTGCTTGACAGTGAGAGTGACTAAGGGGCAAAATTACAATTCTTACTCCACCAGGTAATAACCTCATGGCAAATGCTTTACAGTGACTGCAGAGCAAAATTACTATACTAACTCCACCAAATACCTACCTCAGTGCAGGTGCTGGACAGGGACTAAGGAGCAAGATTACTATTCCAACTCCACCGAGTTCTCCCCTCAGGGCAGGTGCTGGATAGTGAGTAGAATGCAAAACTACGATTCAAAATCCATCAAGTACTTAGCTAAGGGCTGGTGCTGAACAGTGACTAAAGTACACATATAATAGTTTAAAATGGCCAAATATTTAACTAAAACAAAATGCTCAAATTCATAAAATACATACTTTTCCAAAAATTAACATGTATTTTTTTTCCTGAAATAAACACAGCTACAGAACATATCCAAAACAACAAAAACAGAAATATTCATGTACGTACTGTAAATATCAACAGTAAATATTAAGAAAAACAACATAAATGCAAAAGTTAATGAATAACTAATAAATTGCATTTTTGTTTTTGAAACAGATACCAACAAAATTGAAGAAAGAAGAATTAACCTACAGAACATAGATACAGCAACTAACAATAACATCCCTTAAAAACAAAGAACTCACCAATTTCAAGGTAAACAAATAATAACTTTTCAACAATAGCAAACAATATTTTTCACAGGTAAAAAAGAGTAACTAACAATAAATATTTTCTTTTCTTTTCAACAGGGAATCTAAACTTTCTTTTTCTCTCCACAGAAAAATTCAACAACTGAGTATAACCACTCTGCCTCTGCAATGGAGATAGAAGTATATGAGAACATTCAAAAAATTTGCCTCCCTCTCCAGTGAACCTTGTGGCTTCATTTTGAGACAGTTATCTGAAACCGCTCCCATGCACATAGCCAGTATTATGCCCACAATTCAGGATATAAGGAGAATGGTACAAAGACAAATACAGGCAAGTAATGCCCAACGAATACCACAACAGAATTATTCTGATATTAACATATTTGTCTGAAGGACCCTTTCTACTGCATGACAACGAAAACCCTAAAAAACAGACGAGTACTACACAGCAATTTCTAAATCACAATATTTTACTCAAAATGAAGAGAAATTGGCACCACTACTAAATTATTTTGAACATACATGGATTGGCCATATAAGCAGATCGGGTCACAGGAGGAGACCAAGATTTCCTGTTGAATGGTGGATCTGTTACACGACCTGCTTATAGGGAGGTTCAAAGACAAACAATGCCATTGAGGGATAGACAATTACTTCAGAAAATCAATTGGCAACCTTCAACCACACCATATCATTTTTTGGACATTTTGAAGAAGGAACTTAGGCTTTGGAGTGACAGGGGCTGGGGATGTGAATTCTCTCAGACAGCCACTGGAGGGGGGGGGGTTTATGTGTGTCCTACCTTTCCTGAATGAGTCAGGGCTAGGCTGAATAGACCTGGGCTGCATTTAGAGTATGGGGAGGAGATTTCCTTTCACCTGAATGGGCCTAGTCTTCCTTACACAGTGCTGTCTCCACCTCCTGCCGGGAAGCTGCACTAGAGAGGACAGAACTGGTTTTGACTGAGTACAGAGCCTCTCTGACACCAGAGAACAAAGAGAAATGGAATATATAAAGTGGGGCCCAGACCCCAGACTTTTAGATTACTTCTGGATTTCAAGAGGAACCTCTGCCAAGGAGAAGAGCTGGGAAAACTGAAGGAGAAGTACTGCTCCTTTGCTGTGTGCTGTCTGGGGTTGGCCTGCAGTGGCTGTTTCTGCCAAGGAGAGGATAAAGACTTTGCTGCGTGCTGTGTCTCGTGCTTGAGGAAGATCTAAAAGGGCTTGAAGTCGAGCTTGCCTCCTGTTTTGAAGTCTCAGAGATACAAAGACTTCACCACCAACTCCCCTGAACTTCCTTGCTGGGAGCTCTGACCTGCCAAGAGGTGCCTGTGACTTTGTTGGGCCTCTCGAGGTTGTTCCTGCTGTTGGGAGATGGAAAAAAAACGCAACTTCAAGAAGTGCAACGCATCCGCACCTGTTTCTGACGCATCGCCAAAGAAACCGACGCAGCGCCTGGCCGCGGCTTGAGAAATCGCCAATCGCCACATCGAGTTCACTGATCTACGAAGGCCGAGATCACCGCACCGATTCCGATGCAGGCCCTGCTGTGCAGCTGCAAGAACCAATGGATCGTGGGACCGCGGCTGCAAAAAACAACACAGCGCTGTTGCCGCCGCCGCATCGAGAACCGATGCATCCCCTATTCGCATTCATCCATCACAGCTGGGCGCTAAGTCTACAAGGACACTGGGGCCGCAGTAAGAAACCGACACATCACTTCACCTCACAGTAAGAAACTGACGCATCACCTCCCCGGACAGTAAGGAACCAACGCATCACCTCCTCTGCATGGCAGTAAGGAACCAACGCATCACCTCCCCTGGAGTAAGGAACCAACGCATCACCTTCCCTGCACGTAAGGAACCGATGCATCACCTTTCCTGCGGTTGTTTTTGGTTATGATTTTGGCGCATCCAAATTACTTTGTGTTGAAAGTGTTGCATCTATAGTTTGCTATGGACAGAACTGTATCTACCTGTTAAAAGTCATATTTTGATTACTGTATTGTGGATTTTTGTCATTTTGGTCTGTTTAATTTAGATAAAGATTATTTATTTTTCTAAACTGGTGTGGTGTCTATTTGTAGTGTTTTCACTGTATTGCTGTATGTGTACACAAATGCTTTACACACTGCCTCTGAGATAAGCCTGTCCGCTCGTGCCAAGCTACCAAGGGAGTGAGTAGGGGTTATTTTAGAAGTGTATCCCTCTTACCTGACTAGAAAGAAGGGTCCTCACTTGGACAAAGGTGCAAACCATTGCCAACTAGAGACCCCCATTTCTAACACATAGGTTGGATTATAGTGCTATCTGGTTTGAAACTGTGTCTGGGAATGTTGAATTGCTAGGTGGAGGTCTGTAAAGGAGCAGGAAGTTACAGGAGGAAGATGGTGTAGAACTGCAGAAGGTGAGAGGGGCCTCACAACCTTGTATGGCGACGTTGTCAGCTTTAGTGATATGTAATGTTTGCCTGAACACAACAGCTAGGCCACCTCCTCTTTTACCTATACGATTTTGTGTGATAGTTTGCCTAGAGGAACGGCTTTATGCAGGACTGGAGTCATATCATCTCCCAACCATGATTCAGTTGTGAAGAGTATGTCAGGTTTAGTGTCAGTGAGAAGGTCATGGATGTGATGTTTGTTTTTAGAGAGTGATTGAGCATTTATCAGTAGACAGTTTACAGAATGTGCTTTGGTGATAGTGTAACTGTCTTTTGTAGAAGAGTGAGCAGTGTTTTTGGGCGTGTAGCAATCAATCAATCAATCAGGGATTTGTGAAGCCACTACTCACCCGTGAGGGCCTCAAGGCGCTGGGGGGTGAGGGGGAATTCGGGCTGCTCCGGCTCATCCGAAGAGCCAAGTCTTGAGGCTCTTCCTGAATGCTTGCAGTGTGAGGGTTCGTCTGATGCTGAGGGGTGTTTGTTCCAGGTCTTGGCTGCGATGTAGGAGAAGGATCTTCCTCCCGTTCTGGCTCTGCGGATGTGGGGGATTTCGGCCAGTGCAAGGTTGACGGAGTGGAGGTTTAACTTGGGGGCGTAGAAGGAGATTCTTTCGTTGAGGTGTTGGGGTCCGGTGTTGTGGAGGGCTTTGTAGGCGTGTGAGCAGTTTGAAAGTTACTCTTTTTTTGACGGGGAGCCAGTGGAGGTCTCGTAGGTGCTAGGTGATATGGTCTTGTCGTGGGATGCTGAGGACGAGTCTGGCTGCGGCGTTCTGGATGGTCTGGAGTTTGTGGAGTAGAGATTTGTTGATTCCGGCGTAGAGGGTGTTCCCATAGTCCAGTTTGCTGGTTATGAGTGTGTGGGTGACGGTCTTTCTGGATATGGGGGGGTTCCATTTGAAGGTCTTGCGGATAGTTTTGAAGCAAGTGGAGGACACAGCGTTGACCTGTCAGCTCATGGTGAGGGAGGAGTCGAGTATGATGCTGAGGTTGCAGGTGTGGTCAGTGGGTGTGGGAGGGTTGCCGAGGACAGGGGTCACCAGGTGTCGTTCCACGTGGAGGGGGTAGACTTGAGGACAAGGACTTCTGTTTTCTCCAAACTGAGCTTCAGGCAGCTGCTGCTCATCCAGGATGTGACGTCATTCATTCCTTCCTGGAAAATGTGTCTGGTGATGTCAGGTTCCTTGGTGAGGGAGAGGATGAGCTGCGTGTCGTCGGCTTAGGATACTATGCTGAGTCCATGTTTTCTGACGATGGTTACGAGTGGGGCCATGTAGATGTTGAAGAGCTGAGGGAGGATCCTTGGGGTACTCCACATCTGATCTCTGTGGGTTCGGAAAGGAAGGGCGGGAGTCTGATTCTTTGAGTTCGGCTGGAGGAAGAAGTGGATCCAGTCTAGGGCAGTTCCCTGTATGCCGGCGTCTTGGGGTCTGGTGGCAAGTGTGCGGTGGGAGACGATGTTGAAGGCTGCTGAGAGGTCTAGTAGAATGAGTGCTGTCATGTGGCCTTGGTCGAGGAGAGTGCGGATGTCGTCCGTGGCAGCTAGGAGGGCGGTCTCGGTGCTGTGGTTGCTGCTGAATCCGGATTGACAAGTGTCAAGGATCGAGTTGGATTCTCTGAATTTTGTGAGCTGGTTGTTTACGATCTTCTTAGTGGCTTTGGCGGCGAAGTGGAGGAGAGAGATGGGTCTGTAGTTCTTGAGGTCCGTCGGGTCTGCAGAGGGCTTCTTGAGGAGGGGTTTGATTTCTGCACGTTTCCAGTCGTCAGGGAATGTGCCTGTTGCGAGCATGGTTAAGACTACGTTGTAAAGGTACATTGTAGTTAGACTGCATTTTAAATGCTGTTTCCTCCCAGGGGCAGGCCTGAGATGGGTTTTACGGGGCTAATTTAGTAGGTGGGGCAATAAGTACTGCAGCCCACTAACAGCATTTTACTTACTGTGTTTTCTATGGACAGCACAAGCCATTTACCACTTTTTAGCAGGAGGAAAGTGCACAGAGTCTTAATAGATGACAAAATGGGTTCAGCAATACAAGGGGGTGAAGGCAAAAAGTCTGGGGGAATGTCACACCATGGATGTCAGGTCTCACATCCAATTTCTTTATTGAGGTCTCAAACTCATCTTACATCTCCCCCTTCTTCTTCTGTTTTCAATGGTGGCAAATATGTAAGGACTCCCCTCCCTGCTGCTCCCAGATAGTGCACTTGGCAGGAAAAATATCTACTCCTACTGCCGCAATGTAACCCTCATATACATATGACTTCCCTGATAACGCAGTGTATCTAAAGACTATGAATCTGAAAAGAAGTGTTAGTAAACTTTTAATGATCTTTTCACCCCATGTCATTTTTATATGGTGGCAAATTCTATAAACTCTGTTCTGTAATTTGTGCAGCCGCTGGTTCAGTTAGTACATTCATTTATATTTATTTATTTTTTCATTTTCAGGAGCCATATGCATACGGCACTTGAAAGTCAGCTGGGTATTCAATGTAGAAATTCTTGACTAATGCGATGACACTCCCTGACTCAATATACCTGTACACAGATCAGCATGAACACAAGAGGTCTAGTGTTTAAAACCTTTAAAAATGCCACCGTTGTTGTGGCGCCTTGGAGGGTGTTATGCAGCACCAAAGGTGGTTAGGCACAGTCCGTCGCTCTTCAAACATGTGGTCTATGTGATTCCCCAGCAGTTGCAGGCCACTCTCGCATAGCTGGTACTCCTGAACATCACCGCTGCACTGTCTACTGCGCCGTACAACAGGCCAAATGCACATTGTCAATGCAAATTATTATCAGGAGTGCAGCTGACGCAGCACTGATACAACTCACCAAGGTCTATTTGTGTACAAGAATGCCCTCTAATCTCCATTCATTGTTGGTGCCGCTTCCTGGCTGGGTCTCCTATCAGCGCTTGTCACAAGTGAAAGAACTCATCAAAGCAGGTCATTTTTAAGTAATTTATTTAAGAAAGAGAACAAGTTACAACCTTATAGGAGAGGGACCCTCCTCAACTGACCTAGATAGAAAGTTTACTTCTAATTAAACCACAACATGGAATGTGGAAGCACAACATTCAACCAATACAGAGACACTGAAAACAGACATACATTACAACAAGAAGGTGTTCAGTGGATTATTTAAAAGTAGTTAATTCAGTTGGCTAAACCATTTCTTGCAAAACTGACTTCAGTGTAGTTATTTACCATTATGGATTAATCACCTTGGCCCCAAGGTCATAAACTAGCTGACTCCTTTGTTTTCAAGCGCACCCCCTAATTTTATGTCTAGCTACACTACCTTAGATGCACGAGTGTACATAAGTTGGATTGTTACATTTTACATAGACAGTGGGCATCGTAGTTTGTGGTGGCAACATTTGGGAAAACGTTCTGAATTTCACACATTTTCCTTCATCTCTAGGATCAGAATGATACATCATGGCAGTTTGGAGGTGTGCATCTCATCAATGAAAAGTAAGTAAACTTACTGTTCTGCATAGAAAGATATCAAAAGGAACCGAGGACATTGTATTGCATGGCAAGAGAATGAAAGTGAAGATAAGCGAGGAGTTGTTTGAAAGTGATGACAAAGTAGAAGTGTGACTGAACAGGGAGCACTACAAATTATGTCATGCCTGATGACGAGTAGCTTAGATAATTCTTTATCTGTTTTTCTGGAGCTTTTATTAAATTGCCAGCTGCCCTATTCCAAGTATGTAAACCCAGGTGACCTCAAATCACAACTCCAAATGTGTATCTAGAAATAAAAACTGGGAACTAATCATATGAAAATGCCAACATGTTTATGTTGAAAAGGAGACAATATGTAAAGACAATGTTAAAGAAATTGAACTAAGATATTTGTATGGCTATATTCAAGGTGGTGACTGCTTTAATGCCAGCACATTGCAGTATATATCAGACACATGTTGAGGGTTACTCTGGTGGTACAGTCTCTATTTGTTTATGCGTTGACCAGCAATTTGGAAGATAGTTGAGTCTTTATGGTGACATTTGCTGCAGTGAATCATATATCAATTCATATGGAGAAAAATGAAATAGCCGATGTTGGCAGAAAGCAGCTTTGGTCTGAAAATATCTTGTTTAAATTTGAGCAAGTTAAGTTAGATTGCTTTAGGATTAGTCACCAAGTGTAGTAATTGTCCCATTTTATAATTGTAGGAAATGGGTTGCATCAAGTTAATCTCCCTGAATTTTTGGCTGTTTGATGTTCCGGATTACTGTGAGTTACTCTCATCAACGGAGTCTGATTCACAGTAGATGCCGTGGAAATATACTGAGAGTATTAACCACTAGTGTGTATCTTTTTAAATAAGGCCACTGCTGCATTGCTGTATAAGAGGCAATGGACTGGTTACACACAAACATGTGAGCACACATGGATGCACACGTGCAGGCTGAGCATGTGAGACTAGCTCAGCATGGTATTGTGTGCACAGGTAGCCTGTCTCAAAGGAGATGCTTCCAGGATTACCGCTAAACTGGTGTAGGTCTTATCATGTGAGTGGGCATTCAAAGAAACAGCATGTAGTGCTTACTGAAGGGTATGTGCTCACTGTATTGTACCTTATGGGCAAACCTTGCCCCACTGTGTAGGTAAGTGTTAGATTTGGGGGTCTCTAGTTGGCAATGGTTTGCACCTTTGTCCAAATAGGGACCCTTGAGTCTAGTTAGGGTAAGGGGCTACACTCCTAAAATAACCCCTAATCACCTCCTTGCTGGCTTGGCACGAGCAGGCAGGCTTATCTCAGAGGCAGTGTGTAAAGCATTTGTGAACACATACAGTAATACAGTGAAAACACTACAAATGGACACTACACCAGTTTAGAAAAATAATTAATCTTTACTAGACTTAACACAAGGTCAAACGATAAAAATCCACAATACTGTAATCAAAAATGAGTCTTTAAAATGGTAGAAATAGCTTAGTTCAATGTAGATGATAAATGCGACACTTTACTCTCAAAGTACCTTGGATGCGTCACGCAATACAACCAAAAGGGTCGCTGGGAAGTTGATGCGCCATTACTTACACTCAGGGGAGTGGATGCGTCGGTTCCTTACTGCTGAGCAGGGGAGTTGAGGCTTGCTTCCTTACTGTGTGGGGAGTTGATGCGTCGGTTTCTTACTGTGATCCGGTGCGATGCGACAAGATGGCGCCTGGATGCCATGACGATCCGGTGCAATGCGACAAAATGGCGTCTTGGTTACAATGCGTGCAGGCCCGACGGCCGTGCGGCGACTCGGTGAACATCTGAGCCGCAACAGCCCCTGCGACACGCTTCTCCGGTGATGCGACTGCGACCTCTGCGGCGGCGACATGCTTCTCCGGTGATGCGACACGCTTCGTCGGTGATGCGATGGCGAACAGCTGCGGCGGCGACACGCTTCTCCTTGTTGCGTCGCGCTTCCAGCTCCCAGCGACACGCAGTCTTCAAAAGGGCCAAACACAACAGCAGGCACCTCTTTGCAGGTAGAATTCCCAGCAAGGGAATTCAGGGGAGCTGGTTGGTGAAGTCTTGTATCCCTGAGACTTCAGGCAGGAGGCAAGCTCAATCTTCAAGCCCTTGGAGATCTTCTTCAAGATGATGAAAGTACACACAAAGTTCCTTTCTCCTTTCTTTGGCAATAAAGTAACCACTGCAGGCCAACCCCAACAGCACACAGCACAGGGGCAGTCTCCTCCTTCAGTTTGCTGGTTCTTTTCCTCAGCAAAGGTTTGTCTTGATTCCCAGAAGTGATCTAAAGTCTTGGGGTCTGGGCCCCAATATTTATACTCAAAAAGTCTTTGATCTCTGAAGGCAGAGAGTGTCTGTGCCTGACCAAAACCAGTTCTGTGCAGCTTCCTGGCAGGAGGTGGAGACAGCATTGTTTGAGAGCAGACCTGGCCCAGGTAGCTGAAAGGAAATCTCCTCCCCCTACTCTCTATTCTATGAGGGCTCAGGTCAGTGAAAGGAAGTCTCCTTCCCCCTACTCTCTATTCTATGTGGGTCCTATTCAGCCCAGCCCTGACCCATCAGACTGCTGGAGCCAAGACCCTCTCCAGTCCCCTGTCACTCACAAACCAGACAGTGAATACACAACCTTAGCAGAGGCACACTGGAAGGTTAGGCAAGAAAATACCTACTTTCTAAAAGTAGTATTTTCAAACACAGAATGTAAAAATCACCCACACTAAAAGATGTATTTTAACATTCTGAGTTCAGACATACCAAACTCGAATTTCTACCTTGCTCCCTGGGTCAGTTAGGATTATAAGATGTTATAATCAAACTGCCCATTCTGGCCTATGGGAGCAGGTAGCCTTGCAATAGTGAAAAACGAAATTGGCTGTAATTTACTATCAGGACATGCCACACACACACCAGAGCATGTCCTACCTTTCACATACAATGCACCCTGCCCTAGGGCCTACCTTAGGGGTGACTAACATGTAGAAAAGGGAAGGTTTGGGAACTGGCAAGTGGGTGCACTTGCAAAGTCGACATGGCAGTCCCAGACTGCACACAGGCTCTGCAATGGCAGGCCTGAGCCATAGTTTACAAGCTGCGTCTGTGGGTGGCACAACCAGTGCTGCAAGCCCACCAGCAGCATTTGATTTACAGGCACTGGGCACACATGGTGCACTGTACTAGCACCACCCCCCTCTTCTCCCAGCGCCTTGAGACCCTCGCGGGTATGTAGTGCGCTTTATAAGTGACATGATTGATTGATTGATTGATTGATATTAGGGTCTGACAAGTAAATCAAATAATCCAATCATGGAATCACTAATCCATTTAACAATTTACAATAGGGAGCACTTGCACTTTGGCACTGAATAGCAGTGGCAAAGTGCCCAAAGCATCTAGACCAGCAAAAACATAGCAAAACACAGGAGGCAACAGCTAAAAAATGGAAGGGAGACCCATGCCAATGGTGCCAGGTCTAACACGTGTCCCCTCCAGCTGAAATGTGGGGAGAACTACCCTACCTCTTGGGAGTTCTCTTCACTAAGGCGGAAAAATCTGGACAGACCATCAGCATTGACGTGTTCTGTACCAGGGCGGTGTTCCACCGTGAAGTCCATCCCCTGTAGGGAAATGGACCACCTCAACAGCTTTGGATTCTCACCCCTCATCTGCATCAACCATCTGAGGGGCCTGTGGTCTGTCTGAACCCGGAAGTGAGTCCCAAACAAGTATGGTCTCAACTTCTTCAGTGCCCAGACGACAGCAAATGCCTCACGCTCAATCGCACTCCACCTCTGTTCCCGTGGAAGTAACCTCCTACTAATGAAGGCTACAAGTTGGTCTAGGCCCTCCTCATTCATCTGTGCAAGAACAGCCCCTACACCATGCTCTGAAGTGTCTGTTTGAACAATGAACTCTTTTGAGACGTTGGGTGCCAGGAGCACGGGCGCCGTGCACGTGGCAGTCTTCAGGGCATCAAAAGCTTTCTGACAGGTGTCAGTCCAGTTCACTTTCTTTGGCTGCTTCCTGGAAGTCAGCTCTGTCAAGGGTGCAACTATGCTGCCATACCCCTTGACAAACCTCCTGTAATACCCAGTGAGTCCTAAAAAGGCTCTCACCTCTGTCTGGGTCTTGGGGGGTTCCCAAGCCAGGATGGCATCAATTTTGGGCTGTAGGGGCGCCACCTGGCCGCTCCCAACCTGGTGTCCCAAATACACCAGGGAACCCTGCCCGATCTGGCACTTACTCGCCTTGATCATGAGGCCTGCCCTCCACAGCGCCATCAACACTTCCCAGAGGTGGCGCAGATGTTCTTCCAACTGGCGCTGAACACTGCAATGTCATCCAGGTAGGCGGCACTGAAATCCTCCAGTCCAGCCAACACCTGATTGAGCAACCTCTGAAAGGTGGCAGGGGCATTCTTCATCCCAAAGGGCATAACCCGGAATTGGTAGTACCCATCTGGTGTGGAGAATGCTGACCTCTCTTTTGCCCCATCAGTTAAGGCGATCTGCCAGTACCCAGACGTTAAATCAAACGTGCGGAGGTACCGGGCAGCCCCTAACCGATCAATGAACTCATCAGCTCTGGGGATGGGGTGCGCGTCAGTCCTGGTGACTGAATTGAGTCCTCGGTAGTCCACACAGAACCGAAGTTCGGGTGTGGCCCCAGGCGCGGCAGCCTTTGGGACCAAGACCACTGGGCTGGCCCAAGGGCTGTTAGAAGACTCAATCACCCCCAATGCGAACATCTTGGAGACCTCCTCCTTGATGCAAGCTCTCACCCTGTCAGTCACTCTGTAAGTCTTGTTCTTCACAGGAGGACTGTCCCCAGTGTCCACATCATGGACGCACCACTCAGTGACACTAGGGGTCAGGGAGAACAGGTCAGGAAACTGTCCCAACAGTTGGCGACAGTCATCCTGCTGCTCAGGGGTCAGGGTGGAAGAGAGGTTTACACCATCCACTGACCCATCTTGCTCTGTTGCAGACCGGAGGTCAGGAAGAGGCTCAGTCTCCTCCTCCATTCCATCATCTGTCGCTAGGAACATGCCCACTTCGGATCTCTCTAAGTGGGGCTTCAGGCGGTTGACATGCAGGACCCGCAAGGGGTTCCTAGGAGACCGCAAGTTCACCAAGTAGGTGACATCACTCTTGCGCTCCACCACCTCAAATGGTACGGTCCACTTATCCTGGAGCACGCAGGGCTCCACTGGAGCCATGACCCACACTTTCTGACCAGGCTGAAGCTCAATCAGAGTGGCATTCTGATCGTACCACCGCTTCATCTCCTCCTGGCTGGCTTCCAGATTCGCCTGAGCGAGTTGCCTGAAACGCCGGTTTTGGTTTCTGAAGGCCAGCATGTAGCTATATACATCCTGGGGAGATTTCCTGGGAGCTTTCTCCCAACCTTCCTTTACCAAACTCAGAGGTCCTCTTACCGGGTGACCATACAGCAGTGCAAAGGGGCTGAACCCTAGGGACTTCTGTGGCACCTCTCTGTAAGCAAAGAGAAGGCATGGCAAGAGGACGTCCCACTTACGCCTCATGGGTTCTTCCAGACCCATAATCATGCCTTTCAGGGTCTGGTTGAATCTCTCAACCAGCCCATTACCTTGGGGGTGGTAAGGAGTGGTGAACTTGTATGTCACACCACACTCCTGTCACAGGGACTTCATATACTTGGAAATGAAGTTTGTACCACGGTCTGACACCACCTCTCTGGGGAACCCCACATGGGAGAAAATCCCCATCAACGCACGTCCCACCACGGGGGCCGTCACAGTCCAGAGAGGGATGGCTTCCGGGTACCGGGTGGCATGGTCCACCAAGACCAGGATGAACCTGTTTCCCATGGCTGTCTTGGGATCCAGAGGCCCCACAATGTCAATGCCCACCCGTTCAAAAGGGGTACTGACCACAGGGAAGGGCTGGAGAGGAGCCTAGTGCTTCCTCCCACTCTTACCACTTGCCTGGCAAGTCTGACAAGTCCTGCAATGAGTATCTGAACTCTTGCGCACCTGGGGCCAATAAAAGTGGGGGACAAGCCTCTCAAAGGTCTTGTCCTGCCCCAGATGTCCTGCTAAATGTACATCATGAGCCAAACCCAGTAGGAAGGCTCTGAGGCGCTGGGGTACCACCAGCACACAGGCTGACCCAGGCTCAGCAACCTTAGGCTCGCTATACAGGAGACCATTCTCTCAGTAGATCCAATGTGATCCAGACTGATCACCTGCTGCCTTGCTTGTGGCCTGTTGCCGCAAACCCACAAGAGAAGGACACTTGTTCTGCTCCTCACTGAACTCTTCCCTGAAGGGTCCTCCTTCCTGCTGCCAATGGGTCAGCTCAGGCAGGTCCCCCAGTTCAGCCACCTGTTCCCCTGTAGGTTCCAGGGCATCCCCCTCAAGGTCTGCCTCCTCCTGGACCGTGGGAACCACAGGGGCCGGTTTCCCGCGCCCTCTGCCTCTTCTCTTTAAGGCAGGCACCTGGGCCACTGTTTCAGGCTCCAGGTCCTCTTGAACACCCTTACTGGCTGCCATAGACCGGGTGGTCACACACGCCCAATCCGGCAAGCCCAACATCTCCAAATGTGCATTACGCTCCACCTTAGCCCAAGGGGAGCTCTCCAAATCATTGCTCAACAGACAGTCAACAGGCATGGCTGGCCTCACAGCTACTTGAAGAGTACCTGAGACCCCCCCACTCAAAGGGAACCTGAGCCACCTTGCAGTGGCTCTCTGTGTTGTCAGCGGAAACAACTGGGTAAAATGCATTGGGGATTACCTGCTCTTCAGACACCAGCCGACAACTGACAGCTGTCACACTGGCTCCGGTGTCTCTCAGAGCCTCCACCCTTTGGCCATTGATGGTCACCCACTGCCTGTACTTCTTAGTGTTATCAGGCAGCTGGGTCCTGGGGACCACCTCACAGTCTCCTAAAGAGACTAGGGACATCTCTGCAGGACCCCACCCACCTTGGGCACTCCAACTCCTCCCCCAGGGCTACACTAGCGATCTGCCGGGTGGTGCACCAGTGGGTGCTGTTTTCCCATACATGGGAAATCTTGAATCATAGGAGCAGTGGCCCACTTGACCACACTTGAAACAGGTATTGGGCCCCCTGTGAACAGGCTTATCTGTCAGGGCCCCTGACTGCTTTTCAGGGGGAGGCTGGGAACCCTTCCCTTGGTTTCCTTGGGGATTACTTTGGGGCCCTTTCTGAACTCCCTCTGTTTACCCTTGTCCCCCCACTCCTCTGCTGGGGACCCTGCCCACCTTTGGCGGAGTCTCCCACATGACCCTTGTGGACCCGAGTGCTCACCCAGCGGTCCGCCTCCTCAGCAAGCTTCCTAGGGATAGTCAGCTTACTATCAATCAGGTGCTGGCGCAGCTCTGGAAAACAATTACTGGACAAGTGCTCCCATGCAATCAAATCATAGAGCGCCTGAAAATCATTATTCACTTTGCTACCCTTCATCCAACCATCTAATGCTCTGCCAAAAAAGAACACATATTCTACCCAAGTGCTTGACTCCAGTTTCTTGCAGTTTCTAAACCTCTGTCTATACATTTCGGAAGTCAACCCATACCTACTCATCAAGGCTTCTTTCATGTGCTCATAAGAATTGTGGACTTCAGAGGGCAAGTCTAACAAGGTGTCCCACCCCTCACTGAGGAACCGCCCCCACAACCCCGCTCCCCAATCTTTCTCAGTGACCCGGTGGGAGGTCATAGCTACCTCATACGCCTTGAACCACTGACCAATATCATAATTTCTGTAAGATTCTTTGACCACCTCCTTGGGTATATATACTCGTGCCTCACTAGGCATGGACGGTGTGCTGCCACCAGAGGGAGTAATTTCTAAGTTTCTTGCTTTCAATTCCAACTCCCTCAAACTTCTCTCATGCTCCAATTGCATCCTCTTTTCCTCTAGGGCCAATTTCTTATTCTCAAATTCTAACTGCCCCCCCATTTTGAGCTTGGCTAGCTCCATCTCATGCACCCTACTTCTCTCCCTGTCCTCCAGCTCTCCTGGGGACAGGCCTTTGGAAGAAACACTGCTGCCTGCCCTGGAAGGTACTTTCCTTCCCACTGGACCCAAAGGCCCCCCTTGCTGCTCCTCTAAATCCTCCACCTGATTCTCAGGGTGCTCACTGGCACTCCTTGCTTCCAACAAGGCTCTCAGCGCCTTTTGGTATTCCTTTTCAGGGAGACTTTACATTTCTTGCAAGCGGATTTGAGCTGGGACACAGTGTATGCATCCAACATTTCTTCTTCAAATTCAAACCCTTCAGG
The DNA here is from genome assembly GCA_963921515.1 of Calotriton arnoldi. Classification (NCBI taxonomy): domain Eukaryota; kingdom Metazoa; phylum Chordata; class Amphibia; order Caudata; family Salamandridae; genus Calotriton; species Calotriton arnoldi. The sequence continues at coordinate 5,158,212 of CAWUFW010000205.1, forward strand.
TTCAATGGATGCTGGTCTACTCATGGTAACAACAACTGGCAGTTCTTAGCAAAAATAGAAATCCCAAGGAAAAAAATTCTACCAATAAGTATGTGGTTGCGTTTGATCTGCACTCACTAGTAGTGTACACCAATTACTGTATATGAATCACAAATACAAGTCCAAATCCTCACCGCTGACCACCAATGTTAGATTTGGGGGTCTCTAGTTGGCAATGGTTAGCACCTTTGTCCAAATAGGGACCCTTGCATCTAGTTAGGGTAAGGGGCTACACTCCTAAAGTAACCCCTGCTCACCCCCTTGGTAGCTTGGCACGAGCAGGCAGGCTTATCTCAGAGGCAGTGTGTAAAGCATTTGTGAACACATACAGTAATACAATGAAAACACGACAAATGGACACTACACCAGTTTAGAAAAATAAGTAATCTTTACTAGACTTAACACAAGGTCAAACGACAAAAATCCACAATACTGTAATCAAAAATGGTTCTTTAAAATGGTAGAAATAGCTTAGTTCAATGTAGATGATAAATGCGACACTTTACTCTCAAAGTACCTTGGATGCGTCACGCAATACAACCAAAAGGGTCGCAGGGAAGTTGATGCGCCGTTCCTTACACTCAGGGGAGTGGATGCGTCGGTTCCTTACTGCTGCGCAGGGGAGTTGAGGCTCGCTTCCTTACTGTGTGGGGAGTTGATGCGTCGGTTTCTTACTGTGATCCGGTGCGATGCGACAAGATGGTGCCTAGATGCCATGACGATCCGGTGCGATGCGACAAAATGGCATCTTGGTTACAATGCGTGCAGGCCCGACGGCCGTGCGGCGACTCGGTGAACATCTGAGCCGCGACAGGCCCTGCGACACGCTTCTCCGGTGATGCGACTGCGACCTCTGCGGCAGCGACACGCTTCTCCGGTGATGCGACACGCTTCGTCAGTGATGCGACGGCGAACAGCTGCGGCGGTGGCACGCTTCTTCGGCAATGCGACGGCAACTGCTGCGGCGGTGACATGCTTCTCCTTGTTGCGTCGCGCTTCCAGCGACACGCAGTCTTCAAAAGGGCCCAACACAACAGCAGGCACCTCTTTGCAGGTAGAATTCCCAGCAAGGGAATTCAGGGGAGCTGGGTGGTGAAGTCTTGTATCCCTGAGACTTCAGGCAGGAGGCAAGCTCAATCTTCAAGCCCTTGTAGATCTTCTTCAAGATGATGAAAGTACACACAAAGTTCCTTTCTCCTTTCTTTGGCAATAAAGTAACCACTGCAGGCCAACCCCAACAGCACACAGCACAGGGGCAGTCTCCTCCTTCAATTTCCCTGTTCTCCTCAGCAAAGGTTTGTCTTGATTCCCAGAAGTGATCTAAAGTCTTGGGGTCTGGGCCCCAATATTTATACTCAAAAAGTATTTGATCTCTGAAGGCAGAGAGTGTCTGTGCCTGACCAAAACCAGTTCTGTGCAGCTTCCTGGCAGGAGGTGGAGACAGCATTGTTTGAGAGCAGACCTGGCCCAGGTAGCTGAAAGGAAATCTCCTCCCCCTACTCTCTATTCTATGAGGGCTCAGGTCAGTGAAAGGAAGTCTCCTCCCCCCTACTCTCTATTCTATGTGGGGCATATTCAGCCCAGCCCTGACCCATCAGACTGCTGGAGCCAAGACCCTCTCCAGTCCCCTGTCACTCACAAACCAGACAGTGAATACACAACCTTAGCAGAGGCACACTGGAAGGTTAGGCAAGAAAATACCTACTTTCTAAAAGTAGTATTTTCAAACACAGAATGTAAAAATCACCCACACTAAAAGATGTATTTTAACATTCTGAGTTCAGGCATACCAAACTCGAATTTCTACCTTGCTCCCTGGGTCAGTTAGGATTATGAGATGTTATAATCAAACTGCCCATTCTGGCCTATGGGAGCAGGTAGCCTTGCAATAGTGAAAAACGAAATTGGCTGTAATTCACTATCAGGACATGCCACACACACCAGGGCATGTCCTACCTTTCACATACAATGCACCCTGCCCCAGGGCCTACCTTAGGGGTGACTAACATGTAGAAAAGGGAAGGTTTGGGGACTGGCAAGTGGGTGCACTTGCAAAGTCGACATGGCAGTCCCAGACTGCACACAGGCTCTGCAATGGCGGGCCTGAACCATAGTTTACAAGCTGCTTCTGTGGGTTGCACAACCAGTGCTGCAAGCCCACCAGCAGCATTTGATTTACAGGCCCTGGGCACACAGTGCACTGTACTAGGGTCTGACAAGTAAATCAAATAATCCAATCATGGAATCACTAATCCATACAACTATTTACAAATGGGAGCACTTGCACTTTGGCACTGAAAATCAGTGGCAAAGTGCCCAAAGCACCTAGACCAGCAAAAACATAGCAAAACACAGGAGGCAACAGCAAAAAAATGGAAGGGAGACCCACGCCAATGGTGCCAGGTCTAACAGTAAGCCATACTTTGTTTTAGAAATTCCTGTCAGGTATGAATCTTAGGGTAAACATGTACCCTAAGTGCAGATCTACTGTCACATTTATGATGACTGTACTCCTTGTGGCACTTTGATAATTAGCATATTCCCTTGTTCAACCATAATGAGATTCCACACCTTTGTCCCCCCTTTGTTCCCCTTACTAGGCCTATTACTCTGGCCAGCAGGAGGATCAAAGCCCTCTCTACACAATAGGACCAGACTTAACATTGAGCTCCCTTTAAAGCTTTGGTGGGGAGGGATCTGGCAGCTTAGTCAGTTGGGGCAGAGCTGAATCTCTCAAGGAAGATCTTTTCATAGACCACTTGCAGCCGCCATCTTGAAATGTCCCAGAATGCTGTGCAGGATGGTTGGGACTGGAGTAATGATGTGGCACCCTAGGGTTGGGCAGAGGTGTCTACCTTCCATAACTTTCCACTCACTTAAAAACCACGAAAAAGTGAGAGACCCTTGAGATGACTTTGGATCTGGGGATGCAATGCAAGAGTAATACCTAGTTGGAAGGAGGTAGAGCCCTGAACCTCTGCAAAGATGGACCTGGGGACCCTGAAATTTCAGCTGGCACCCAGGGCTAGTATAGGTCTCTTCTAGGCCAGCGGTGCTAGCCTCTTTAAGCCTCCTGAAGAACAATGAAGGGAATCGACCACTTAGGACCCTGAAGGCTTTCCTTGAGACTTTTGTGGACTATCCACTGATTCTGCTGTGGACACACAGCAAGCTCCCTGCAAGATGGCCAAAGCCAAGAGAGCTGGGCAGCGCAGCAGGGAGGATGTTCTGTTCATTGGTTGCGGAAGGGCTGTTGAAGATGCTCCCTAAACAGGAGAGAGCATCCAAAACCCAGGCAGAGGGCAGGTCTGGTGAAGGGAAACGTAAGAATCAAGCTGGACAACGAAAGTAAAATAAGAGCCAGGAGTTAGAGCTCGCTACCAGGAGCAAAATGGCACCTTTCCCAAGCAAATCATCCCTAGGGATCCAAAGGAAACAACATTTGAAGATCAGTTCCTTTTGGGGAATTGGGTCAGAAAATGAGAGCTAAGTGCTCCACTATGATTTCGACAATCCTCTTGGGGAGGGCCAGACTCCTGGGGGGCTGTGCAACTTTCTTAATTTATTTTAAATGATGAGCAGTGTGCGTGGGGCTCCCTTTGACCCTTGAGGCCTAATCACCTAGGGCCAGAAGCAAGGAAGACTATCCTGGGTGACCTCACCATCCCAGGAGAGAAAGGATAAGGCTGAGTACTCCTCCAACGCCCATGCCCGTGTCTAGCCCAACAATTGCAGAACTGAGTGCTCCTGAATGGAGCGATTGTGATTTTCCCAGAATTACAAGATGTTGAACCAATGCAGGGACTCAAACCTAGTGCCCTGGTGCCCCAGTTACAAAGTCAGCAGCTGTGGTCATTAGACCACTCCTTCTCTGCAGCAGAAATAGATTTAGGCTGCAGCCACTACAGATCACTTTCATAAACAGACTCCTATCTTATTTTCACAATACATGTAAATCTCCTTTACTCCCAATTCAAACATGTTCCTTGCAGAAAAAACAGTTTTCTGAATGGTTAGATCATTCACCACAGGAATAGAGGCCAATCCTTTCATGAAGAAGAAGTCCCAAGGCTGAGGTTGCTCATAAGTTGGCCTATGTCACATGAGGCTGGCTTTACATCAATATGAAACCCAGAAAACTAGGTAGATAAGTGTTGACTTTGGAATTAGATATTTTTCTAACATCATCATGCCACACAGATGACCTCAAGGTACTCAGAAAAGCAGGTATCTATTCCCTGTGAAAACCTTGAAACTGAAAGCCTAGTAACATAAAGGATATTCTGAAAGACACAACAAATAGCTTGCAACGAAAACAATATTTACGAAGCATGGAATTTATTATACACACTTCCACTCAACATAGCCTCACAAAAGGACATAATGGCACTCAAGTTAAATTCAAGCAGCCTTTTCCTGATTCAAGTGGGACACCTTTAGAATGACACAGAGAAATATAACTAGCTGTTATAAGAGCTCAGTTGTACTTTTTGCAAACGTAATGTCACGCAATAAGAGTCGAAGGAAAACAGCACATTAACCCTAGAGTGATGCCAAAATGAAAAATCTTTCTTTCCAGACACCAACCACTATGAAAAATATATTAATGTATTACATTCAACATTTTCAAAGAAAAAATAAGGCACACTATGGACCTGATTAAGCGCTAGTTAGTGATGATAAATCCTCCTGAGGAAGCGCTAAATCAGGAAGAGAATTCACTAGAAATATTTTCTGCACTGTAATGGACCCAATTTATCAACTTATTAGGGTGTGTAATTTCTTTGGGCATGTATTTGGTGAAATGAAGCTGATGTGTCCCTGTAATGTATTGCAATGCGTGTTAGACAATGCGTGTTGCAACTCGTGCGATATGTTCCACACTCCAGCTGCACCTCCACTGCTTTTTGTATTTCAAATGCCTTGTTGCTGTTCAGTGTAGGCCCATGGAGGCAAACAGAGCGGTGGGCAAGGATTCCAGTGAACTGGTCAGTTCACCCTGGGATCCGAGCCGTCCGGTCAATGCCTGTAGTGGGCGAGTACATTTGGGAATACACCTTCAAGCCTACGTTCTGTCTCCGGAGTCATTCATCTACAACAGTCCCCAGGGAAAACATTTCCCCATAGAGGAAAAAGATGAAAAAGGAAGCAGATACACGGATAGGGGAGGGGATGTGGTCCGTCGGCTAGACTGCCGACTTTGGTGCTGGAAACCAGGGTTCGAGCCTCGGGGTCGCGTCCACATCCTGTGATTCTGGGCAAATCACTTAATCTCCCTGTGCCTGAATGTAAATACGGTGCTCGTGTAAAGCGCTCCAATACCTTCGGGTCGAGTTCGCGCTATATAAATATGCAACAACAACAAAAAAAAACAGAAACGTGCGCTGTGATTTTCACATGAACAGATATAAATTGATATGCTTATGGTGGTTCTCTGTCTAGAGTGGCAGGGTGGGAAAAGTACAATGGCCTGGAATGGTCCCCCAGCAGTCACCAATTAAAGAGTTTAATTCTAACATGTTTTCATTCACCTTGTTGTTTGTTGCAGTAAATGCCATAAGTGATACAGGTATTCCCAGCTGTGGTTTCCTTGTTCGCAGTGCAACAGGACTTAAGTCATATCTCACTGGCGAGACCTATATAGGTCGAAACCAGTCTGGGGTTGCTTGTGCTCCTGTCTTGGAAGGAAATTGCCTTGCAGTTCCAGCTGGACTTCTCTTCTAGAAGTAGGGCCAAAACTGATTTGCATATTGTGGGTCTCTGTTCAGAATTGCTGCTAACTTCACAAAGAATGATGGTCTGAAATGTGGGCCCAAACACTGACTGAGATTAAGGTCCTAATTACATGTATGGTGGTCCTGGGACCACTGTACCCTTGGATAACGGTCTGACCACAGCCATCACGTTGGGCCTCCCACCCGATTGCGATGGTGAAGGACCACCACAAGACTGCCACCACTGCCAGGCTCCAGGATCCCGTGGCAGCAGCAGTGGGAAAAGGAGATGAGAATCACAGCAGATTCTGACCTGCCCTTCCACCAAGCATTTCATCATGGGGACCCTGCGAAAAAATGCTTGGCGGAAAGGCAGCTTATCACAGTGGGAAGCGGGGCTTGTAAAAATTCCTTCTAATACCCCACATGCAGCCCAAGAATTTAGCGAGCGAACAAGCAAACAATGGTCTTGCGTCAGATCTAAGAATACGCAAGGCTTCGCCATGCTCTCGGGTGCCCAATTGTTTGCATACAGGCATGAGCCACCTTGCTCTTGGGGATGTGAAAGCCAGCCAGGTGAATAAAACATGTGCAATTGATTCTATAGGTGAAAAGCAGCATGCACATGACTGGGGATGTGTTTGATTACAAAGCCGTGAACTGGTAAAGGAATTTAAAGGAAGAGTTCCGAACCTAAACTGCATGTAAAGTTTCCTGTCTAGGGATGACTGGATAATGTGCAGATAGTCTTCCAATGATCTAGTCAATTTGAAGTCAACAAATTCTGCTGTTAACCTACCCCTCGAGGAATTATTGAGTTCAGACAAGTGTACCCAGTCCCAGTACATGGCTTTCAGTTTATGTTTGCTGAAAGGTGGCAGGGAAATAGTGTTGTCCCAAAGGTCCTTCATCCCAAGAGAATTCAGTACATATTTCATGTTTTTAAGCCAACTTATTTTGTTAAAGACATCAAGAGTGCTAACTTCCTCAAAGCAATGGCATAGGAATACAGTACGGGGGTAGATCTGATCCTCAGCCAAAAAAGCAAAGGGCGTAGTTTTGCAATATCAGAAATAGATTTGTGGCCCAAGTCCAGTTTTAATGGGATTAGAGGAGTACTCTGTGGTAATAACATCAAGTTCCTCAGGAACATAATTTCTGCTAGAGTGAGATGCCTTTAGAAACCCCACAACTCGGCTCCATATAGAGCACAGCTTACAGCTTTAGAGTCATAAATTTGGAGAGCTGGTTTGCTGTAAGAGGTGCAGTGTTCCTTCTTTAGAGCACCTCTTATTTGCTTAAACCTCAGGGTCGCCTTAGCTATATGTGGATGCCATGACAAGTCGTCCGAAATTCTAATACCTAGGTAGTCAAAATTACTAGCCCTCTCGAGCGGAATGCCGTTTAGGGTCAAACGCCCTCTGTAGGTTTTGTGGGGATTTATGATCATGTACTTAGTTTTTAGTGAATTGATTTAAAGGCCACACATATCGCAGAACAATTTGAACTGATTTAAAAGTATTTGTAAACCTCTAGGAGTTTTGGACACTAATAAGGTGTCGTCTGCAAATAAAAGGGTAACAATTATTTCTTTTCCCAGCGTTGGTGCATCTGCTGGAATCTGTGACAGAAACTCAACTACTTGTTTGATATAGAGGGAGAAGAGGGTTGGCGCCAAAACACAGCCTTGGCCAACGCCCCTATTGACATTGATGGGGTCAGTAAGCTGTCCTTGGTTGCCCCAGCGCAGAGTGGCGCAGTTTGCCTCGTGGGGGCAAATGATTAAGGACAAAATATCCATAGGCATACCCATTCCTGATAGTACTTGCCATAGTTTAGTATGGGGCACGAGGTCAAAGGCAGTCTTCAGATCTATAAAAGCAACATAAAAACTCGCTTCGCCAATAACCACCGTTTTCCAGTATATGAGGAGAAAGTGGAACACCTGATCGATTGTGCCCATCTTCCGACGGAATCCCGCTTGGTAAGTGGAGAGAATGTTATTGTTAATAGTCCAATCCTGGATTTTGGACAAAAGAGAGTAGCAGAGTCTTTTGGATGGAATCAATAAGTCTAATAGGTCTGTAGTTACATGGAAGGCTCCTGTCACCTTTCTTAAAGATAGGGATTACCTCAGCACCCCTCCAAGAGTCCGGTATTGGCGCGCCCCCTGCTACAGCATTTCAAAGTGTTAAAATGTATTTCGACCAGTTGGCTTTATCATGCAGGAAGAGATCACCTGGGATTCCATCTGGACCTGGGGCTTTTGATGGAATGATTGACTCGATCGAAACCAGAATGTCACTCAGACTAAAAAGGTCATTGGCATTGACTAGAGGAAGTTTGAAAGGGGTTGCTTGGGAGTAGTACTTGCTGTGGATTTGATTGCCATGTAAAATTGGGTCTTTAGCTGTGTACACACCCTCCAGAACCAGGACTTTTGTGAGTTAATAACCTGGCTACTATTTTGGCGTCGTGTGTGAACAATAAATCTCAGGGCCAGCTGCTCGAAACGATGACTATGGATATCACTAACCTTATCCAATCCCGCAGGTTTCTTTAATTGCGCATTGAACTCTTCTCTACATGCTATTAAGTCCTTCTTGATTAGCTGTAGTTTACTTTCGTTTCTTTGAAGTCTGTGCCAGTTGAGGCGGCGTTTGTCATTCAAGGGATTCAACTCCTTTGTTAGGGGGTGGGCTCTGCTTGTAACAGATGCGTCACCACAAGGGGATACAAATCTCAGGCATAAAGAGTTGTGACCACTCTCAGTGGTTGTACTAACTGCCATGTCATGTAAAAATGGCCAGAGCTGTAAATCGAGCGAAACGTTCTCAGTCCATACTCCAGAGTGATAGCGTATAGATGCAAGGCCACTTGGGAACATTTCTTGATTAGAGGTAATTCCAGGGGGGGACTGATCAAAATTCGTCCTCCTCTCTGACATCACAGGTATCTGTTATGTCCAAGGGTTCAAAGGTCACGTTAAAATCTCCTGCTATAACCAAGGCCTGATAAGAAACCCTATTGTCAAGGAGCTCTTCAAGGGCCTGCAGAGTGGCTGATTTCCCTCCCCCTCTAGTGCCTCTAGCGTAAACGTTATATATATATTAAGGGAGAGATCTGAGGAATTATTGCAATGAATTGCAAGGATATCTGGGCTATCTGAGGGTAGTTTATAGATGTTTCAGCAGAGCGCTATTTTAACCCATATCAATAAACCTCCAGAGGGGCACCTTAGCTTGGACGAAATTGCAAGAAGATGATATGGCACAAAGCCTGGCATATGGACTGGTACTACTCTCCAAGTTTCTTGAGGAATACAAATGTTGTAAGCATTAATAAACTCGAGCCAATAAGGGAGGGACATTTTCCTCCTGACCCCTGCACATTCCACGATAACAACTTGAGCTTGGGATTGCCTTCGGGCGAAGAATGAAATAGAGGGTTGGGATTTACCAGTGGGTCTTCGGCTAACGTATCTATCTGATGGAAAATAATAGGAAGTTCTCCAATAGGGGAATCTGCTGTGATGCCTAAGAGACCCCCTGATAAAAAAAATGCTTCATGAGCTCCCTATTGAATTAAAGTCTAATACTTGGGAACCACCCGCCTTTAATGTATCATGATTTGAAGTAGATGAGAGGGCTGGGGGCTCTATGTCTAGATGTACTACTTCTGTCAGGAGTCAGTCTATCTCAGCCAATGGGGAAGATTGACCTGCTTGTGTGGAAGGGAGAGTCGGCAAGACTGGAGGAAGACTGCAGGCCATTTGGTACTTAAATTGGATGTTAGAAGAAGAGGGAGGGCATGATCTGGCGTCAAAGGCTATTAGATCATGTACTAACCTCCCGACATCCAGAATTAGTTCAATTGTGTCTGTAGGGCTATTGGGGAGGCGGTGTCTTCTAGCATGCAGAATGTCCTCCCCAATCACTGTCCTACACCCTCTCACATGGCGGCTCCAGTGGATTGATTTGTTCTTCAATGAGTTCTCGTCTTCGTATGTCTCAAGTGGGCCATGTTTGGGCACATTAGTCATAAAAATACTGCGGGGCTAGCTATTGCTGAGTGGGCCTCATCTAATAGGGGTTGCTTTTGGGCATGCCTAGGCATATTTTCAAAGTGTTGGAGGTCTTTCTGAAAAACCATGCTTCTTGTATTTGAATGTGTAGCTACCTCTGTCGGAGGGATCCTGAGTGGGGCTACCTCTGCCCTACTACATTCCTCTCCTTCCCTGCCTGCTCTAGATGGATGAGTATAAGCTTCACTAAGAGCATAAGAATCCTTCTTACAAGAGGAGCAGGTAGTGTAGGAAGACAGGCTTTTGCTGGAACATTAATCACCCTGCCTATTGCGATCAGTTGGTTCACCTGACCAGTGAGAGCTTCTATTTTGGAACTAAGAGCGATGATTTCTGTTCCTAGGTCATGAATGAGCTCAAGGGCGCCCGGGGTGTAAAGGCCTATCTCGTTATGTTTCTGTGTGGGTGCCCCCTCACCCTCCTGCTTCTCTAAAACTGAAGGATCTTCTAGTAGTGATTGGAGGGGAGAAAATCAGTTCCTGCAAGTGAGATCTGGGTTACCCGGGCCAGTGATCAATTCAGCGCAAGCTGCTGGTGGTTCAGAACAAACCGGAAAAGAGGTTACAGCTTCTTGCCTGCGTGAATTCGATTTGTTAAACATATGCGGAACACATCTCGACCCGACAGGACTTGCAGGGTTAGAAGAGGCCTTGAAATTGTGGGCTGGTTTGGGTGATGCCGGAATTAGGATCCCTTCACATTCTACCAGCAGCTCATCAATGCGGTCAAGAACACAGTTCCTCCTGCATGACTCAGAACTTTTTTAGCTTTTTTGTTTTTTCTCAGTACTGTCCCGACCCCCCTTGAGCAGCTTGACTATCGCAGTGTTCCTGAAAACTAGATCCTGAGGAGTTTCAGCTGATAGAGAACACACAGTACCTTAACAATCAGTCCAACGACCTTACGGTGTGGCCCTGCCCTGCCTCTTCCTGTCGCTGACGGGCACTGATGGTTTGCCTGCACGCATCCCGCGCGCGTCCCGCGTCGCAGGTGATGACGGGCACTTAAGAGTGCTAGGGGCAGTGTTGGCCCCTCCTCCATTAGGGCAGTGGCAGCCTGGGACAGCAAATCCCCTCCAGAACAGAAGCAGCAGTGTCCAGCAGGTGTCGCGTGTCGTGGATGATGACGGGCGCTTAAGATAGCTAGGGGCAGTGTTGGCTTCTCCTCCTTAGTGCAGTGGCAGCCTGCGACAGTGATTCCACTCCAGAACAGCAGCAGCAGTGTCCAGCAGGCGTCCCGTGTCACGAGTGATGATGGGCTTTTAAGAGCACTAGGGGCAGTGTTGGCCCCTCCTCCTTAGGGCAATGGCAGCCTGGAACAGCGAGTCCCCTTCAGAACAGCAGCAGCAGTGTCCAGCAGGCTGTGCTTTACTGACTCTGGTTATTCTTTGCTCAGAGATGCCCTCACATTGTCTGAAGGGGCCTCAAAACAACTTAGGACACTGCATTCAACTTCTGCATGGTGCTTGCTTCAAGATCCTGCCTCCCACAAACTAGGCACTACAACGAGCAAGCGGAAACTTTTGCTTGTCCCGGCCCAGGAACACAGTATCAGACACTGTTGTACATCAGGTTTTGTGACTTGCAAATTGTGAGTCGCTAAAAATTGCATTTTGCAAGTCACAAAACCAGATCGTCATACTTGTGGCCCTAAGATACAGAGAACCAGTGGCATAAACGTTAAATATCATATATGGGCTTCAGTGTAGAATTACACCAACTATGTATGTTATTGTAAAAGATTGTCTTCGTGCATGCCATTGCAGCCAAAAACATTGCAGTAGCACATGTCAAAAGAAACAGTTTTGAATAGCAGAAAATAATGTTTTTAAGCAATAGCTTAGTCTTCGCTCGGTATGCAATTTAACTAATGAAGCAGGGAAACTAATGTATAAAAGTGAGACCTGCTACAAACTAGAACTAGTTTTTGCATGAAATGATTAGCCTCAAAGTGCTATGTTCACTGCATAGGCTCATGTAGCTTTTCCTAGCAAACAGGCTCAACTGTCAGTAAAAGTTACTTTTTCACAAATCAAGTTAAAAAAAAATACTACAAAGTCCATTCTAGCTACATTATTAATATTGTTCAAAAATCAAGTTCGCCTAAAATGGTAGGTTTTTTCTAAACATAAAAGAAAGATAGCTCAATTATTTTTGATATATAAAAGCCTAGCAGTAGTAAACAAGTTATTTTGGCTTCCCTTTTCTCCAATATTAGCACTCAACACCGCGATGAGGTGTGAGAAGTTATTACTAATAGAGAACAGTGGAATAGGCTATTTTAGCATGAAGGGCTAGCTGAGTAATTATGGACCACTTAACTTTCATTGGGGGGATTTGGGACTGGACACAAAGGGCCTGATTCACAGAATTAACTTACGTCAAAAACGTAAAGTTAGTACTTTTTGGTATTCACAGAATACACTTACTCATTTTGGTTTTCACAGAATGAACTTACTCATTTCGGTATTCACAGAAGTTAGTAGTCCTAACTTTAGGACTCCTAAATGCCTTCTGTGAATACCGAAAGTCTTAAAGTTAGGATTTTTCTCAGTTTAGGAGTAGTAAAGTTCCTAACTTTACTACTCCTAAACTGAGAAAAATTCTAACTTTAAGACTTTCGGTATCCACAGAAGGCATTTAGGAGTCCTAAAGTTAGGAGTCCTAACTTTACTACTCCTAAACTGAGAAAAATCCTAACTTTAAGACTTTAGGTATTCACAGAAGGCATTTAGGAGTCCTAAAGTTAGGACTACTAACTTCTGTGAATACCGAAATGAGTAAGTTCATTCTGTGAATACCAAATGAGTAAGTGTATTCTGTGAATACCAAAAAGTACTAACTTTACGTTTTTGACGTAAGTTAGTTCTGTGAATCAGGCCCAAACAAATGATATCACATGTGGTCAAAAGATATTTGTGGCAAGCACTGCAATTAGTTACTTCATTGAGCCACGCAAGGCTTTGCAATCTGTATCCAAGATTTGATATCCAGTTCTGATTGTTCTGCGTGAGCCATACTCATTGGCTTGTGTGTAGCAATGGAAACCAGCATGTTGTGTAGGGTTACTGCACAGTACTGATCTAAACCTACATGAGCTAAAGGTTATGTGTTTTTTTTTTCTTTGGGGGGGGTTTATGCTAAGTGTTTTTCTGTTCAAACTATTTATTTTACAAAAAGACAGAAGGGGACTGCTCGTTGACACAGCGTTTCGCCTACAACCCTATGTATAGGGCCGGCCGCATAGGATAGATAGGCAGTCGATAGGCAGCAGTAAGAAGCACAACTAAACAATATGGCATGCAGATTACACAGCAAGTCGCCTACAACCCAATGTGGGCCGGCCGCGTCAGAGAGCAATTGCCAATACGTGTCATACATATGGAAAGAGCAGATGGCAAGTCGAGAGAAGAAGGAAAAGATGGAGAAGAAGAGAAAAAGTAGGGGAGATAAAGAGGGGAGGTGGGCGAGGGGGGAAGGAGGGAAGCGCTAAGCCCCAAGGGGTAGCGAATGGCATGCAGGGGGGGGTCTATTCTGTATCCGGGGGGTAGACTGCTTCCTCGAAGAGGCGTAGGGCTCGGAGTTTCGGGGGCTGAAAGCGGGCGTGCTCCAGTTTGCAGAGATGGGTAACAAGTGGTTGCCACAGTTTAGTAAAATGGGAATCACGGGACTGTAGGCGAGCAGTGAGCAATTCCATAGAGACAGTGTGCCTTAGGCGCGTGAACCAAACAGTGATTGGGGGGGTCTCCGGTTTTTTCCAGTACAGGGCAATGAGCTGTTTGGCAGCGCCTAGCATGTGAAGGGAAATGTGCCAGTCTTTGCGTGTGAGGGCGCGCAGATTGTCAGGTTTAAGGCCCAGAACAGCTGTGGCAGGGGTGGCAGGCAGGGGAAAGCCAAGCACCTCTTTGATGTGGCTAAGGATCTCCTTCCAGTATGAGGTCAAGAAAGAACAGGACCACCAAATATGGAGGAAGTCGCCCGCGGCGCTCGAGCACCTCCAACATAAAGGGGATGTCGCAGGGAACATCTTGTGCAATCTGAGAGGCGTATAGTACCATTGGGTCATGGTCTTGTAGGCGGTCTCCCGCTGGGAGATACAGCGGTAGACCTTCGGGATATCACGCCATAGGCGATTCCACTGGGTGGGGGCTACGTCCGAGGCAATGTTCGTTTGCCATCTGCGCTGATAGAGGTGGGGAGTAGTGAGTGGAGGATGTTGCAATACGTGGTAAGTGCGGGATATGAGCCCTTTAGAGTCATCAAAGGCGCGCACTAGGCGCTCAAAAGGCGTAAGTTGTCGAGTGGCTGCCTGCGCCCAGGAGGAGGTATGTATCCAATGTCGCAGTTGGATACATTGCAATCGAGCTCCCTCCGAGAGTTGGAAGTCTGCCTTACATTGATCGAAAGTTTTAAAGGTGTCACCCAGGAAGAGGTCCCTAATGGTCTGACACCCACCATCAAACCAGTCGGAGAACGCTAGAGGACATACTGTCGGTGGAAATTGGAGATTCCCGGCAATAGGGGTGAAGGGGAACGGGAATGTGGTGAGGCCCTTAGGGATTGCAATTTTACCCCAAATATCTAGTACCGTCCGAGTGGGAGGGGCCAAGTAGGCACTGCGCGACCGCGAGGCTCGGTGCAGCCACGGAAGGTCCCAGATGGATCTCCCAGTCACCACCCTATCCATGTGGAACCATACCTTTTCGCTTTGCCGCGCCATCCACTCCGATATAAAGCAGAGGTGGGAGGCCCAATAGTACTCCAAAAGGTTGGGGCAAGCCAGCCCGCCCCTGTCGCGAGGGGACATGAGGATTTTGTTGGAGAAACGCGGCCTGCGTCCTCCCCAGACAAACCTGGTGATGTCTCGTTCGAGGCTGCTGATCTGGTGAAGCGGAATGGGAGTCGGAAGAGATTGAAAAAGATACAGAATTTTGGGGAGCACCGATATTTTGATTGCGTGGAGCCGCCCCAGCCAGGAGAGAGTGAGTGATTTCCATGTTCGAAGGTCCCCGAGAACCGACTTCCGGTATTCCTGCCAGTTAATTTGGGACCAAGAAGCGAGAGTGGGGGTTAGCTGGAGACCAAGGTATTGAATGGAAAGGGATGCCCATTGATAGGGAACTAAGGCCTGGAGCACAGGGATCTCGTCCAGAGGGATCGTAAGGTTGAGAGCCCAGGATTTCTCGTGGTTAATTTTAAGACCGGACATCAACTCAAATGATCGAAGAAGAGCCAGGAGGGCTGGGAGGGAGACGTGGGGCTGAGAGAGTGTAAGCAGGAGATCGTCCGCAAAAAAGGCCACTTTATGCTGATGGCCTCCGAGGGGA
Organism: Calotriton arnoldi; assembly: GCA_963921515.1. NCBI lineage: Eukaryota > Metazoa > Chordata > Amphibia > Caudata > Salamandridae > Calotriton > Calotriton arnoldi. The sequence goes on from CAWUFW010000205.1 coordinate 5,173,375, forward strand.
ATGCCGTGGATGTCGGGGGCCTGGCGGATTAAAATGGCGAGGGGTTCCACTACAAGAGCAAATAATAAGGGCGACAAGGGACACCCCTGCCGGGTACCTCTGCCTATCGAGATAGGAGAGGAGAGCCGGCCATTGACCCGCACCTGGGCCGTCGGGGACGAATAAGGAGCCATCATCCGAGCTATCATTAACGGGCCGAGCCCGATTTTATGTAGAACTGCCCGAAGGAAGGGCCAGTCCACCCGGTCGAATGCCTTCTCCGCGTCAAGCGACAGAATGCAAGCTGGGATGCTCCAGTGGTGGGCCTTACTCAGCAGGTGTGCAATGCGCCGCACGTTATCCGTGCCTTGGCGATGGCGGATGAAGCCGACTTGGTCCGGTTCTATGAGGCTGAGGAGAAGTGGATCGAGTCGTTTGGCTAAAATTTTCGTGTAAATCTTCAGATCCGTGTTAAGCAGTGCGATGGGACGGTAGGACGAGCAGAGTGCAGGGTCCTTGCCCGGCTTAGGAATGAGGGCAATTTCCGCCAACTCCATAGACTGGGATGGACCAGCGTCGGTGGTGAAAGAATTAAAGAGATGGACGAGGTGCTTCCAAACATGCGGCAGGAACATGCGGTAAAAAGATAGGGGAAGACCGTCCGGCCCCGGAGACTTTCCGATGGGAAGGTCCTTCAGGGCCCCAGCGAGCTCTTCGCAAGTAATTGGGTTTTCCAGTTGCTGGGCATGGTAGTTACTGAGTGGGGTCCAGGGGCAGGCATCGAGCAGAGTCCGTATCAGGTCTGGGGAGGGTGAGGCTGGGGCATATAGAGAGGAGTAATATGTTTGGAAAGCGGCGCATTTAGAGGCTTCCGTGGTCGCGCGGGTGCCGTCTCCAAGTTGAATGTTAGCGATGTGGGCCTTAGCTGCGCGTTTCCGCAGGCGCCGAGCCAAGACCATACCCACCTTGTCGCCCCCCTCGTAATAGCGCTGTTTCAGCGCTAACAGAGCACCCTCAGCCTTGTTAGTTTGATGGGCCCGCAGCTGACCACGGAGGGTAGCCAGCCTTCGCTTATGAGCAAGTAAAGGGCATTCCTGGTCGAGCTTTTCAAGGGCCTTCAGGTCCCTAGTGAGGTTAGCTTCGAAGAGATGCGCTTCCCGTGCTCGCGCAATCGCGATGGAGGTGATATGGCCGCGGATGGTGGCTTTGAATGCGTCCCACACAACAGGGAAGGGGGTTTCGGGGATATCGTTAAGCTCAAAGTAGGAGTCAATGGCCGTTCGCAATTCCGCCACCTCCACAGGGTCCCGGCGGACGTGTGGAGGAAGGCGACAGCGAGGCGGGAGTGGGGCGCGTGCAGAACTATGGTGCAGAAGAAGTTCCACGTGAGCGTGGTCAGAGACCGAGATGTCGGACATAGAAGCAGAAACCGTCTCTCCGATAAGGGCATGCGAGATAAGGATGTGGTCAATACGTGAGTACGAACGATGCACGTGCGAGTAATATGAGTAGTCACAAGCTTCGGGGGAGTGATACCGCCAAGAGTCAAGTAGCGTGAGATCCGCCAGTTGCTTCTTTAAGGTGGAGGACATAGCCCCTGAAAGGAGCCGTCGCTACGATCCAGGGCGGGGTCCCAAACCAGGTTGAAGTCGCCCCCTATAATAAGCGAAGGGTCATCTTGCTGTACTTGTTCCCTCAAGAGGGCTCGGAGGTAAGAATCCTGTGCCTGGTTAGGCGCATAAATACTGCACAATGTGAAAGACCGATGTCCGATCAAGACCTCAACTTTAAGGAAGCGGTCATCTGGGCTGCGGAAGGTTTTAGATTTCTCCTGCCGGATGCCAGGGCCACAGAGTATTGCCACACCAGCTGTTTTGGAGGAGGCCGAAGCCCAGAATTGGAGGGGGTACCGGGGGTGAGCCATGCGAGGGACATCAACTTTCATCAGGTGAGTCTCATGTAAAAGGATTATATCAGGGTGCTGCTGAAGGAGGTATCGCCATATCTGATGCCGCTTATTGGGAGAGTTGAGCCCCTTGACATTAAAGGAGAGGATTTTCAAGCAGGGGGTAGTGGCCATGACCTATGGGGAGTGCGGTCTGGCCTAAGCATCCCACAGGGGGGCAAGGCAGGGCAATGGCAAGGAGAAGGGGGAGAACCGCTGTCTTCCGGAAAGCAGAAAGAGAACCACAAGAGGCGCCCCCGCCCACCAAGGAGGGAGAAAGGGACAGAGGAAAGGTGAGAGAGGGAGAAAGAGAGAGAAGAGGGACAGGTGTTCAAAACGAAAACGATCAACATTGGCCAACAGGGCCACAGTGTCCTGTTCCAGTCTAGGGACAGTCGAGGACCAGGGGCACAGGCGGTACCGGAGAAGTCACTCTCCCAGGAACAGATGGGGGGCGAGTCGCCGGACTCATTAGATGTCATCTGGGCAGGTGATCCGACGCCGCCAACACTGCTTACAGGAAGCTGGGATGCTGTCGAGTCATGGAGCTAGGTGCCACCGCGTCAGGCACAGGAGGAAAGTACATAGTCCGGAGTGATCCACCACCAGCGTGTGTGAGAGCCTAGCCAACTAGGGAGTTAGGGACGGAGGGCTGGGCGAGGGGCGATCCCCCTCCATGGAGCGAATGTGCTGGATAATGTCGTCTTTGGCTTGCGAGGACAATTGCTCCCCGGGATGCTGAGAGCGCCGGTTGCGGCTAACTTGGGACCAGGAGGGTTTGGCGGGAGCCCGGGCACGGGGCGGCAAGCGTGCAGGACTCGAGGGTGGCGTGAGAGAGAGATGAAGAAGATTTGCCGCTTCCTGGAGGGATCGTACCATCCGATGCTTGGATTCCCACTGGAAGTTTAGTGCGAAGGGGTGGCCCCACTGGTATTGGATGTTCAGGCTTCGCAGTTTGTCGGTCACAGGCCTGAAATCCCGGCATCTCCGAAGCGTCGTGGGCGCGAGGTCCTGAAAGATCTGGATGTTGGCACCCTTGTAGGTAAGTTCCTGCTTGGAACGCGCTGCCTTTAGGATGGCCTCCTTTTCCGTAAAGGAGTGAACCCGGGTCAGGATGTCAGGGAGGAGGCCCGGTCGACCAGGGGGGCCAGAGACCCGGTGTGCACGATCCAGCGCTGGTGGAGAGGCATCATCGTCACCCCAGACCTCGTGGAGGAGCTGTGCCATATAGGTCATGATGTCCGACCCCTCGGCCCCAATTGGCACCCCCCGGATGCGGAGGTTGTTGCGGCGGCTCCGGTTTTCCAAGTCCTCCTGCTTTAATTGTAAGTCAATATGTTGTTCCTCGGGGTAGCCAGGCGCTGCCAGAGTTGCTCTTGGTCCTCTGTCCGTGCATCCACCATTCGCTCAAGACCGTCCACTCGTTCCCCAAGTTCAGTGACCTCACTCCGGAGTTCCCGGACACATGAAGGGACCTCCGTGCGCAGGGAGCCAATTTCCGTCTTGAGTTCTGCCATGAAGCCGGCCATGAAGGACTGGGTGACCGGTGGCAAATCCCCTCCATTTTGCGAAGCCATTGCTCCGGGGACAGCAGCGCCCGACTTGCCCCAGAGCGCAGCTACAGGGTTATCCTTTGGGGGTGCCGCTGCATCCTTCACCGCCTTGGTGCGCATCATCTCCCAGCAGAGTCCAGCACTTCCCAAAGCCAGGCTGGACGGTGAGAGGAGGGTGTAAGGCCGTGGGAGGGCAATTAAGGGGTACAGCCGTATCTACCCCAATCCTAGGCAGCAGGACACGGGACACGGTAAGAGAGGCCTCCCAGTGAGTGTGAGTGGATGGAGGGGTGGGCTAGAGTGCTGCCGCCGACGCAGGCAGGGTCCCACAGTCGAACAGTGCAGGCCAAAGTATTACCCAGATCAGGCGTCCGGAGCAGGGCTGGCAGGCTGACCGGATCCCCGTGGTGAGGCAGCGCGGGGCCCTGCCGGTGGCCATGGGGGGGGGGCGGAGCCCGCCAAGGCGCAGCCGCACCGAGAATGTCCTCCAGGGGCCCCAGCCAGCAGGGCACCAAGAAATCCCCAGCGCTCCGACGCAGAGGTGAGGCACCCCCGCAGGGCAAGCGCGCCCAGGCTAGGCCGGTCTCCTCATAGGCCGCGGCCATGGGGTCAAACGCAGCAAGGCCCAGTGCAGCCTGCGGAGTCAGGGAAGGCCTCCGGCGGATCCCGCGCCGGAATGTCACTGGGGGGACCGCAAGCAGGCAGGCCAGAGATAAGGTCGCTGCGGGGGGCGTGCAGCGGGGTCACAGCCCAATGCCCAGCATCCACATACCCCTAGGCGCTGTATCCCCTGTCCCGGGGCCGGATCGTTGCAGGGCCCAGGGGCTGCCAAAGGAGAGCACAGGGACCTAGGCCCGCAGGGGTGAAAGCAGTGTAGAAAAGTTGGTGTAGCGCCCCAGTCCCACTAGTCCACAAAGGTCCAGGCGGTGTCAGGGTCAATCCGTTCTGAAGGACGAGCGCGTCCACGCCAAGCCGGTCCCCCCGTAGGCCTCAGCTGTATGGCCGAGTGCGTCAGTGTCCGGTGGGCCGGTGCAGGTCTGGAAGGCCGCGGGCGAGTCCCCCTCAGCAGCAAGTCCAGAGTGAGGCCTATCACTCAGGCCGAGGTGATTCAGGCAGGGTGCGTGGTCTCTGTGGGGGTCCACACTCAGGGGCAACATGCCGGTACCACTTCTCCGCCTTCAGCAGGGCCCCAGCGTGGCAAGTCCAATGCGCCTCGCAGCAGGGTCAGGTCGGGGCCCCCCCTCCGCCTCAGCCCACCGCCAGCCACACAGCAGCGCCACTCACCGCTACCGGGTCCGGTCCTCAGGGGCGCGCCTCGGCGGCGGCCCTCTCCAGGCGATCCCGGCCACCACCGGGCCCGCACCCGTCCTCAAAATGGCGGGCAGCCGGAGCAACAGAGAGGAGCCCCCGGCTAGATCAGGAGATGCCGATGGCCGCCGCAGGCCGTCTCCGGCGCAGTCTGGCGCCTCTGCTGATGGGGCGCGGCACCAGGGGAGTCCAGGGGGGCCCGGGAGATTGTTTTCGGGCCGCAGGGGAGACCCGGATCAGGAGGCCACAAGATGGCGGCCGCAGAGCCAGGAGGCCGGCGCTAGGCCACAGTCCCACCGCCACCAGCGAGCCCCCGCTGTTGTCAGCTCGTCGGTGGGGGCTCCTCACCTTCCGCAACCAGTGCGCCCCGAAAAGTGGCGCCGATTTAGCCCCAGCTCCGCGATAATGGCTCTAAAGTGTGGCGGCCGGCCGGAGCTCCTCGACGTGCATCTCACGCCATTGACAGCGAGACCACGCCCCCAAGGTTATGTTTTTAATGATGTTAACTATTTTGATTATGCAGGGCAGGAATTCCTTCAAGTGCTTTGACAATACAAGGGCCACATACGTTAAGCATGTTGGGTCTGTTCTTTCTTACATAGACAATAATGTTTACAGGCTAATTCTGCCAAATATGATACTATGGTAGTATTTGTTCATGGCTCTTATATCTGCACTTTTAAACTGAACTTATAGCAGGCTTTGTCTGCATTAGCTCTGGAGCTTCTCTAAATTTCCACTACCATATATGCCACTCACCTGCAGCTGACTAATGTTTTAGGTTCAGTCTCTATCAGAGTGCACTGTTGCTAAATTACTGTCAATAGTTGACCTTGGGCTACATCTGCCAAAAAGCTTACATGATAAGTGTTGTAATTGCAATGGTATTTATATAGCGTTTACTACCCATGATGATACATTGAAGTGCTTTTGGGCAAGTAGCACGGTATTCCAGATCCCAAAGGATTAGTGGTGGATTAGTATAGGGAAATATAAGTTGATAATTTGAATGGTTGACAAGTGACTCTGTTTGATTGAATAGCCTAAATGAGGGAAAGAGGAGGGTATAGTTTAGATAATGTTATTTGGGAGTTCATATTAGTTAGATGAGGTTTGGGATGTGTCAAAAGAGGGATAGAGGAGGGAAGAGTCTAGAAAAGATTATTAGGGAGATCATAGTAGTAGAATAAGGTTTGGGATGAGTCAAATGAGGTATACAGGAGGGAAGAGTTTAGGAAGTGTTATTTTGGGAAACACTAGTAAAATGAGGTTTGTGGTGAGTCAAGGAGGGATAGAGGAGGGAAGTGTCAAGAAAGGATCTTAGGGAGATCATAGTAGAATGAAGTCTGGGATGAGTCAGAGAATGGAGGTAGAGGATATATTGATTGAGGTATGAGATGTGGCATAGAGCAGTGCATTGGAAGTAATTCTTTCTTTCTTTCAACGGTAGGAGTAAAGTGATACATATAAAGATACATAACTACATAGAAAGGGTATACATGTATAAGAAAAATAATAAAGATATAAAAAATTGTATTGCATAAAGTTCCATATGCGCAAGTATGGATAGATAATTAGACTGTCAGGTGGTGTTGTACATAAAATCTCATGTATTTGTGTATTTGTTATAATGTTTATTTTTTATTTTTATATTTATTTTATTTTCCTCAATATTTCAATAGTGAAACACTTATAGATACACTTGTTATGATCATATTTACATATTGTGGTAGATAAATAAAATAAACAGAGACTTATGCTCATTTATTCAAATACCTTATATGAAAACTATGCAGTGACCTATATACATGTTAAGCATAACATAATGTATATAATGTATATATACCATAACCATAAGCAATATATACATTTGTTAAGCAGACCTAAAGAATACTGATATATTTTTAAATCATAAGTAGTATATATTTTTGTACAAAGAAATGTCCATATCTAAATACATACATATCATCAAATTGTACACATTTACATGTACAGGCATATGCTGTACATTTGTATTTGAGTGTGGTGGTCATGTAGGAAAGAGCCAACTCTTGAGTAGCCTTCTGAAGATAAGATAGTTATCTGTGGCTCTATGTCTGGGGGTAATGCATTTCATTGTTAGGCTGCTTGAACAGAGAAAGCGTACTACCCATGATTTTTGTCTTTGTATGCTGGGGTTTTTAGGTGAGATGCCACTCTTGAGTGGAGGTTCCTCTGTTGTATGTATTTGGTGGTTTCATTCCTGATACAAGGTGGTCCTGTTCCATGTATTGCTTTGTGGGTGATACAAAGCATCTTGAAGGTGAATCTTCTGGCAACCGGGCGGTAACCAACGTAGGACCCTCAAGGCGGGGAAGATGTGGACTCATGACTTAACATGTAGGAGTAGTCTGGCAGCAGAGTTCTGAATTCATTGTAGTTTTTTCATAGTTGATAAAGAAGCCATGGTAGAGACCATTGGCCTAATTAAGTTTAGACTTTACAAGAGAGATAGTGGCTTGGACCATGTGTGGATATCCTAGGTGGGGGAAGATGCGTTGCAGAGTTTTCATTGCAATGAAGCTTGATCTTGTACCTTGTCCACTTGGGCAATTATTGATCATTTGGAGTCCATAGTAATTCCAAGGTTTCTTACTAGGCAGTGGACCCAGATCATCAGGCCAGGCACAGAGTGGGCCATCATTTTTTCAATCACTAGCTGTTTTGGAAGCATTCAATTTGAGGTGGCTTCTTGTCATCCACTGATCAACGGCTCTGAGGCAACTGAAGATTTTTGAGTTTCAAATGTCTTTGTGGCTTTCCAATTTGAGAAGTATTTGTGTGTCATCTGCATTGTTGGAAATGGGTTGGTGCTGGTGGTTTTCCGTTGTTTTAAATAGGAGTTCAACATGTCTGCTTTGGTTGTGTAATATTTTACCAGTTTGTTAGTAAATTCTTGAGTCGTGAGATGAGTTCCTTCTGTGCATTTTGGTTTACACATTTAGAATTTTAAAATTCTGTCTAAATACTACCCTTTATTTTTTTTTAGCTTTTTTGATTGTTGACTTGTCAAAATCTGCACTTGAAACCATTGTTGAATCTCTGGTAAGAAGCAGGGCTGGGTGAAATGTCCATAATTCCTTGTGTGTGTAAAAATAATAAAGGGATTGAGCCATAACAGGGATATTATTTCACGATTGTGTTTATTGAGTTTAAGGGAGGTTATTAAATAAACCATGCAACCTTCACAGTTAGTGGTCAGAGCATATTTAGCAAAATCTAGAGACTCCGTGAGATTAGTCAACTTCAAAGCTTGCTTTTTCTTGACTAATAAACCCATAATACAATTTCTCATCACAAGGACTTTTTGTTAACCCTGGGCGTAGTTCGCGTAGTAGCACTACGCGTAGCTACGCGAAGTGCACTTCGCACTACGCGAACTGCGTAGTGCGGTAGGAAATGCTGTTCGCAATGATTGCACAGTGCCGGATGCTTGTCCGCACTGTGCAATTATTGCAAACGGCATCTTGCACAGTGCAAGCAGGCGTTTTCTGCCGCTCGAGTAGATTTGTACTCAAGCAGCAGTTTTCTCAACGCGGACTGGTAGTTTCTCATCGCGAGCGGTCGCGAGCATACGCAACAACTCGCAATGAGAAACCTGACCTCCCCGCGTTGAGAATCTCGCCGGGAGGTTTATTTTCCACGCTCGCGATCGGCAACTTGATGTTGCTGATCGCGAACGAGGAAAAAGTCTCGCCGGGATGTCATTTTGCTCGCTCGCGATCGCCAAGTTGATGTTGAGGACCGCGAGCAAGCAAAAAATGCCCGCTACGCGTTTTTGCACTGTGCTACGTGCAATTCGCGTAGTGAGTAGTTGCGCAAACTACGCAAACTACGCGAGCGTAGCGTAGTTTTCCGCCCAGGCCTACTTTTTGTGCCATGTATATGGTCTGCACTGTACAGGGCATTGCTTTCTGTGAATCTTTGCCATTTTTGCTGTGGAACTAGGATGACTGGCTCCAGAATTTATCATAGTTAATGGTACATTAGCTGAACCCACAGGAAATATTGGCTTAGCAGATTAAATTGTTACTTCTGCATTATCCAATATGAAACAGCTACAAAAAAGTTCATCAACTTTCACTGTTTTTAAAAATTCGAATCATTGATAAATTCACTGCTGATTCAGTTCATCTTGCCTATGTTCTCGGTTGATGAGATAATCAAATGTTTACTTAAATATTACCAAAGTTTCTATTTTGCTTTTTTCATAATTGTGGCACTGTCATAACTTTTTTTCCTATTTTACTTTGAAAGCAATTTAGGATTAGGAATATAGATTAAAATATGAAAATAGAACTAATCAACATATTATGAAGAATATTTGCTGATGTTTGTTTGTATTATGTTAATTGTGTTCGGCCACTGCCTGGAATATACAGAAGATCAAGGATTCGGGAGCAAGATAGAATTATAAAACATAGATGGTCATGAATGGAGAGATATCTGTTTTCCTGAACACATTACCTTTATCATAGCATATGGATGAGGAGATTAAGGGCAGAGAGCTCAGTTGGATTTTTTTTTACCAACTGGCAGAACATTATAAGGAGAGGTATAAAGTACAAATGTGGTAAATTCACATCATATTTTGTGAGAAAAAATGCCTCACTCAATGGCAAAAAAGCTGATGAAAGTTTATATTACAGATGGTATGGAGAAACAAAAGCTTTGCCTTCATGGAGAAAACTCTACCATGTTGATGGTGGGAAGAAGTAGCTAGATGAATTTCTAGACCTGAAGATAATTGTACAGATATACATCATTTTGTAGTAAAAGGAGGTGCATGATTTACTAGTGAGAGTTAGAGATAATTATAATAATTACCTATAAAATGATACTAGGAAGAGTATAGCCTTATCTTTACTCATGGAGATTATTTACTACAGTTTTGCACCCGGGGCTAGTGTGGAGATATACTTACCATTATAAAAAAAAAACCTTGTACACCACACCGTTGCATAGTGTGCTCACCTGCACATTTGTTAGTAAGTAACTCTCATCATGTTTTAACTGCTGTACTCCCTCACATTTGCATATTCGAAGCAAAGATTCCTACTCTCCTGATTAATAAAATAGCAAGAGATATCTTAGTTTCCTGATGTGACTATGAAGTCTAGTAGAGAATAAATTCTGTTCCAGAGGTTTGTTTCCCGCAATTTGGAGTTCCAGTGCCTCACGCTAGGAAGTGCCTGACTGGTAGCAATGATATGATGGAAAACCCAAACCCTATAACAGAGTTCTTGCAATCCAGGTCAGTGTTAAGTTTATTAAGAACTTTTTGGACCTATTTCACTGAGTATGGAAATCCCCCTTCCCTGGATATTATGTTATTATCACTTAGTATAACGCACCGTAGGTGTATCGTAGGTGTATCTCTGCGCTTCACTAAAACAACCAGATCTTCAAGAGCTTGTTTTGTCCAGATTTCACAAAGTCAGGACAAGTACGGATGTAGTAGTACGGAAGTTGATTCCAAGCTGAAGAGGCGGTTAAGGAAAAGGATCTTGCACCAAATCTAGAAGTGTGAATGTGGAGGACGGTCAACAAGGCTCTGTCACTGGATTTGAAGTTTCTAGTGGGACAATAGTGGTACAGTTTTTTCTTTAAGTAAATGGGGCCCCTACCCATCAGAGACTTGTGGGTGAGACAATAGAGCTTGAAAACCACCCGCTTCCTGACCTTCAGCCAATGTAAGGCTCTCAGGGTAGGAGCCGAGGGAGAGCTTACAGGAAGGTTACAAACCAGGTGTGCAGCAATATTTTGCACCACCTGAAGTTTGGATAACAGAGTGTCATTGGCAGCCACTAGCAGGGCTTGACCATATTCAAGCCTACTTATGACTAAGGCTTGAACCAGAGTTTTCCTAACATAGGATGGCTGCCAAGAAAATACTTTCCTATATACCCAATTGGTGACAAAACGGGCACATCAGATTGAGGAGATGTGGTATTTCTTAGATAGGGCCTGTCTAGCTTGATACCAACGTTTTTCACAGGTTGCCTGGGAGACAGGGCTACACTGAGTTCAAGGGGGCTGGGTGCTGTGCCCAAGTTGAAAGAATTTGTTAGAATATTTCTGTAGATTTCCTGAAAAGTTTTTAGGTTTTAATTCTATTACTGTCCAATTACCACTAAGAAGTAATGTTGCCACTGGAAATAACTTTGACTTGTAGATAAATGATTATGAGACCAATTTTAACTATTTCAGAAATAAATGTCCTAAAATATTAGATATGTGCCATGTTATGCTCATAGAAATGTGATGGTCACCAAAATGCCCAGCTGTAGGTCCAGTAACGTTTAAATGAGAGACGGGAGTTGTGCTTAGATCCTGACCTCAGCATCTCCAGTCATACCTTTGCGAGCACCAGAAAATGTTCAAAGAAGGAACCAACTCCAACAAGGGATGTGCAGCACCTGCCAAACCTGCTTCGAGCATCATACACAAAAATGCAACTTTACCACCAGAAGCTGTTTTCTCTAACTCTTCTCCCTCTGTTAAGGGATTCCATTTAGCATCTCTCAAAAAAACAAACACCTCACTCTCCTAGTCAGACTCGAATGATTGTTCCAGGATAAATTTGAAGGTACAGTGTTTGACTCACCCTAATGTCTAACTCTATATATCACTCTTCTCTTGTGGGTTGATTATGACCGAGCTCTTAGTCCCACAGACAAACATTTTTCAGTGATATTATCATTTCCCACAATATAGCATTGCCCTCATTTACTTTGATATACACAGTGTGTAAGTGCTAAAGCCTATTTTGTAATCCACACACACTCACCTCAGACTTGGCTGAGGATGGGAACTAGAGGCGTGGGGCCAAGGGGCTAGCCAGCCTCCAATCTGATATGTAAACACAAAATGGGCTGCCCCTAGCGTGGGTTCCTACAGTTTCCTACAGAGTTATACTGAGATGCAGCATCAGTGGGGGCATCTCATAAAAAGTTTCGGACTGGCCTCACACACCGCCCGGTGTCATGCTTCATCATAGGCTGTCCTCACCCTCTAAAAACTTCGTTTGATAGAGGGCGGGCATACACCTGGAGACAGGGATGCACTTCTAAAGCTAAGTGGTGGCCGTGTGAAAGTGAAAGGTGATCTAAAAACCATTACATCTGTCACTAAACTGTGTTTATTCAGGGAGCAAATGTATGGTATTAAAATAGGTGAATGGTGATCTGGGACGTTATTCTCCCTTCACCGTGTTAAGTGTGGTCAACATGTTTCTGCGTTAGTGTCCCCGTAGGGTACGTCGCATTCCTCAGGACCAAAGGGTTTCTAACTGTGGGCGCTGCCTTTTTGCATCTAATGCAAGAAGGAGCTGCCAATCTGGGGACGGGGGCTAAGAGGGTCAAGCTACCCATTTGGTGTAGTACCAATGTAAGTGATTCCTAAAATACTATCCTCTATACTCCATGGGAGGGCGTGGGTGGGAGGGCCTACTTGTGACTTTTGTCTGAATTCAGCGCTCCCAGCGGTTATCTCTACAGGCGTCACCGAGACCACACTTAACACGGTGAAGGGAGAATAACGTCCCAGATCACTGTTCACCTATTTTAATACCATACATTTTCTCCCTGAATAAACACAGTTTAGTGACAGATGTAATGGTTTTTAGATCACCTTTCACTTTCACACGGCCACCACTTAGCTTTAGAAGTGCATCTCTGTCTCCAGGTGTATGCCCGCCCTCTATCAAACGAAGTTTTTAGAGGGCGAGGACAGCCTATGATGAAGCAAGACACCGGGCGGTGTGTGAGGCCAGTCCGAAACTTTTTATGAGATGCCCCCACTGATGCTGCATCTCAGTATAACTCTGTAGGAAACTGTAGGAACCCACGCTAGGGGCAGCCCATTTTGTGTTTACAAAGCCTATTTTGTACCTTTTGCCGCTTACTTCCCATTTGTACAAATATTTTAGATTTTTATTAGTAAACACTTACTCTTTGGCTTTGTTCTTTATGTTAATTATCTCTTAACAGTCTTGTTGTTCTACAAATTGTGATCGTAAGGGAAAAAGGCACCAAAGAGAATGCTTTAACAGCTATTATTTGTTCCATACTTTCTTCAAATTGTAAGTACTAGATCTGATTTCTCCACTCACCCATTTTCTATGGCAAATGTTCTCCTGGCAAGAATATATTTGTGGTGTTTTCATTGTGTTACTGTGTGTGTTGGACAAATACTTTACACATTGCCTTTTTAGATAAGCCTGAATGCTCTGTGCCAAGCACGGGTTATCTTTTAGTGTATATCTAGCTTACCCTGACTAGGATTGAGGTCCCTGTTTAGACAGAGTGCTTACCTCTGCCAACTAGAGACCTGATCTCTAACAATCCTGCTTTGTCATACTAGACTTATGTCTCAAACTGGATTTAAATGTTACATATGGGAGGACACTCCCCTACACACCTCCAGCCATCAGAGCCCAAGTTTAGTGTTGCTGAAGACTTTGGCCATCTCGGATTTGCCTTGACACATTGCAGTTTGGACCTGTTTGCAGTTAGGCAAACAGGAAATACTGAAAATGTAGGTAGACCAAAGCATGGGAACATTTACTCCACAGGCCTTAGAGGGATACATTCATTCTTGGGCAGCTGCATGGATGATTGAAAGATAAATTGCACAGTGGAGGGAATTAATATCTCACAGAAAGTAACAGAGGAATAGCAGAAAGACTGTAGGTCTAATGAACAGATGTGATATTGAAAAAAGTGCTTATATGCCTGGCGAATGCATGCGTAACTAGATTTTGGACGTGGAGGTCATTAATCCTTTCAAATCACCTTGATTCAGATGGCCCTCATGTCAGAACCATAGAGAAGTAAAAACGGTGTGGAATACAGGGTAGACAACTCTTTCATCAACACAAATGATCACTTCACTTTTCAGTGTGTGATCAAATTAAGGTATGGCTATTTTTATGTAACATTGATTTAAATTCAATGCGTTGGTATGTTAGCTGAAACAATGGTACTTAAGAAAGATTAACAACCTCCACTACTAACAACTATTTTAACTATAAAGGGATGTCCTCTATAGCACACCCTACCTCTGTCAATTTTAAGACGTTGTCAATCCGGCTATATTAGACAGCCTTGGTGCTGCTTTTGTTCATTACATATTTATCTTTACTAACAATTAGGAATACCACCTCCAGAGAAGCCAATCTGACCTCTAAGATATGTATGTGCTAGACAGAGTGGAAACCTGTCATCTACAAAACAGCCATGCAAAAATATACCTTTGCCAAGCAACTACTAACTCCATTGTGGAATTTGAATACTCCAAAACTGAAACTCAGTTAGGGATCTTCCCCAGCATCAATTGATACTACTGTACTTTCTCAAAGATATGGTAGGTCATTTCACTGGGCTAATTTTAAAATGGAACTCAATGTGGGTCTTCAAATTCTGTATCTCTGAACAAAGTTGTAAACCGTAGTACTATGATGGGTAGTCCATTCTTCAGACAGATACATCTGACAATGGAATTGGGGCAGTTTTGACATCACCATCTTTAGAAGCTCAAATGAGAAACAATGCAAATCCCCAGAGCAAGTGAGTGAGGTATTATTTGTAACAAAATCTACATATACATATATATATATATATATATATATATATATATATATATATATATATATATATATATATATATGAGAGAGAGAGAGATTAATAATAATTTAAGTGTCTAAACTCTGTAAAATGTATTGTTAGATATAAAAGGAAATCAGTAAAGATGTTGAGGACATAAAACATTTAAAAGTCAATCCCATAAAGAATCATGGAAATCTAGCCCTTCAAACACTCCCTAATGGGATCAGAAGAGGGTAGATCATGACTTCCTGTCCTTAGAATAATGCCGGGGCTTAGGCAAGTCAAAAATTTTATCTTCAGACTTTTATAAACTACCCATCCAGCAGGTAACGCATGGATACTGTATACAAAAAGATGAACCGGTGTTTGGATTTCCATGATTTAAATACCAAGCACTGTTATCATGGAAAGCTCAGTCTATTTGAAGGTACCTTTTATTGCCTGCAGTTTGACCGAAGCAGGTGCTCCATGACTTGCTGTTCCACAGGACGTTTGCAAGGCTCTAATAGTTTGCTGGCTAAAATATTTTTAATCACATGTGCTTTCAGTGACAATTTAATACGACATTCAAGTGAAATTTGTCTGCTGAACCTCATGTTTGGAGTCTGCGCTAATGAGTGAACACATGTATAGTTTCATCCCAAAATGTGTGCTCCCCCAAAAAGCTTTGCACTGAAAGCAGGGGTGGCTCCTCTGCTAAATCGGAGGAGCCTCTACCCATAGGAAAATTCAAATGATAATAACAGCTTATTATAATTTTATTTTTCAGTACTCCTCTGTAGGGGCGGGGCTGACTGACAGCCCACAGAGCAGGGGGAGGACTGGTTTGCCCTCTCTAATAGTGCATGATGGTTTGGCCGGCCCACTTCTGCCGGTCAATCCGGCATGCGCACTTTGCATGATCTCCACCGGGCTATGTTGCACAGCCTGGATGGAGAACATGCCCAGGCTCCCCGTCCATGTCATCAGCGTTGTGACTGGCTAGGGGAGTCTGGAAGCCTGGGTGCTTCCTGTTCCTGCTTCCTGACCCTGGAGTCCTGGAAGCGGGCAAAGACAAAAGAGGACCGAGAGGCGGCGACTGGCTGGCAGGTAAGTGATTTTTTAATGTTTTTTTCCCACCCCCATAGCGACCTTCAAACATGTTGACTGCAAAGTGCCATAAGTGCTTTTAAAGAGATATAGGTACTGGTTACAGTGTAATAATACAGGTGAGAAACAGTTGTAAGTTTTGCAGAAAACTAATAGCAGAAGAATCTCGATTTCGAGGTACTGGAACAAAGTATGTGAGTGTGATTGAGGCCATCACAGAAACTGAAAAGTGATGACGAGGCAGGGTTCAGAAATGCAAGCACATTGTACAGCTATTCATAGTAAACACCTCCTATTTAGAGCTAAGGGCAAAATGTATGAAAATGAAGATGTGTAGCGCTAGTGGCCTGATGTAGCATTGCATCTGTGGTTGCAAAGCCAGCAATTCATAGATTTTCCTAGCAACTACAAAATGCACGGATTGTAATGAATTGAATGAATTTTGCAATCCATTCTGAATTGCAATTAGAAGATAGTGTGAAAACGGCCTCCTCTCCAAATTGTGAATCATTATGACAGTGTCAGTGATTTGCTATCACATTTGCAGTTGCAACCATTGAACTAATACAGAGACCAGAGTTGAGGTGGCATCTGGCTCGTAAAGGTGAGCCAATTATGCAATTTTTCCAAACAAGAGGAAATCCTAGTATGATTCCAGGCTGCCAAAAGGATTGCCTTCAGGACGGATCAATCACCGGTTCTGGCACCTCTTTTTTTCAAGCAACCAGCAACTCAAGTGCAAACAGTGAGGCTTCTCAGTGCTCACCTATTCCCAAAAGGAGAACACTTTCAAGTCCAGCGAGCTGGAGAGAGCTGGAAGTCGACACTTCCCCCATCATCACAGGTAGGCACATCAGTGATATTATCCCTACCTCGAAAGAAAAGGCGCCTGAATCTCCAACCAACGGGAAAAATAAGGCAGCGCAGCCCAATGCGGAACGAACCCTGAGAGACAGTGGCACAAATTCATTGGATCAAAGGTCGTGGCCAAGATGATCAGAAATCTGAGACTCCACCACCAGTTTCTAATCCCTTTTCACCCATAGGTGATCTGACATCAGTCTCTCCAATGGCAGGTGACCTTACCGCCTCCTTTCTTCACAACTTAGGGCAAAAGATTGAAAGAACTTTCGAGCTATCCGGAAAGTTGCTTGGGCTTTTAGAGGTATCAGGGACACACAGCAAGATGGGCAAATATCAAATGGTAATGTCAAAGAAGACTCACAACCGAGGCCCACAAATGAATTACACAATTCCGTAAGCAGAGCCCTATTATGGCAGTCTACAAAGATGGAGGTGAAAATAGACTTCCTGCAATTAATAGCACTCTGCCTAGTCAACCTAAGTATCAAGGTGGAGGCACCGGAAGATAAGATTGTCAGGAACTTTGGACACCAAACATTGCTCATGCTCTTGCGCAACAATCATTTACAAGTGGGCTTCCCTCCTGAGGGTCGTAGGGGATATAGTAGAGATAGCCAGAGGGAGAAGGGATATGCTGACACCCAGTACAACTGACAGTCTGGCAGCACCAAGTAACTATCGTCTGGCTCCAAGCGAGAAGGAAGCAGCCTCAAAAAGCAATCAAATGATGGACCAGATAACGACCTTGTGCAAAGGCTTGGGAAGCCCGTGCAAGGGCTCGATGTCACATCCGGCTAACTAAGGGCCAATAACAGTGAAAGGGATGTGCCCATAAGGAACAGCCAAGTTTCAGGAGCCTCAAGATCACCAGCCATGCCTGACGCTCCCCTATCAAGGAGAACAAAGAAAAAGCTGAGAAAACAACTTAAAAAGTCCAAAGCAAAAAGGAGACAACAACAGCCACTGATTACAAACTGACCCCCCTCACAAACCAAATATAAAGACAGACAGCTTTATCCAATATTCACAGTCAAACGGGGGGTCAAGATGGGTGTTTCACCAGGCTCGTCAGATGGACAAAATGAAGGGCAGGCAGCTCCAACAAATCATAACTACATACAGGATTGCCCGTCTCATTCCAGGCGAAGTATTACTCCAGGTCCCGAAACAGCAGCGGGAATACACCCCGCAAAGGTGGACAGCAGCACCCAGGTAATGGTAGGCACTTTACCGATGAATACTGATGTACCATCGCAACCTCAGCCAGGAATGGAGAAGAAGACAAGAGTGCAGAGTACACTGGGAACGAAAACTGGCAACCAACAATGCAACATTCTGAGTCACTCAGCTAGCTTAAGCTCCATGTTAAGCCCGGAAGACCAGGATCTAGGAACAAGAGAAGCACCAACCTCGGAGGCAAATACAAACATCTATGAGGTGGCACTTACTCCTAGATATCACATCACAGGACAGCACGATTTCCTGAATAGGATCTACATCTTCCGCCTATTTAAACATGTTGCCTCACTGGAACAAATTCAATCAGGAGACCTAAAATGGGTCAGATTTATGAAACTTCAGGGGGACACTCATAGTGATTCAACCCTGGTGGGATTGAGGCCAAAGAGTCTCCAACAAGCGGTACTGGGCGAATCACAACAGATCACCGAGTGGGGTATAGATGCCCAGCCCCCCCGAAAATCAAAATATCCGCATATCCTTGCTGAGAACAAAGGAGACAAGGGTGCTCATCCATCCTGCATGGGACCAACAACTATATAGTACGTTGCCGAAGTCAGACTGGCCTTAACGCCCCAGTTAGCATCAGGGTCACATGTCGCAACAATCAACATGCTGTACATTCAGGTAACGTCCCCGTAGACCAAACAGGAGCGTAAAGAAGGCAGCAGTACTATAGCTAACAAAAATGGCAGCCAGCTCAGCTGGATGGGGGAAAGGGATGCAAACCCGCCCCGGCAACAACTCACCATAATTTCTTGGAACATTGCAGGGATCAGTAAAATCGTTAAGGGAAAATAAATGCAGGAATTTCTAGACAAGGGTGACATATTATGCTTCCAGGAGACATGGGCCTTGTCCAGCACCCCCATGGCAGGGTACTACGAGCTCCACATAGCAGCTACCAAACAGAACACCTTTGGTCGGTGTTAGAAATGGGATTTCTGGTAGGCTAGAGCAAGGGCCGAAGCCAGGCAAAAATCTCCACTCTAGTCAGGATAAGGGAGTTACACTCCTAAAATAACCCCTGCTCACCCCGTTGGTAGCTTGGCACGAGCAGTCAGGCTTATCTTAGAAGCAGTGTGTAAAGCATTTGCACATAACCCACAGTAATACAGTGTGTGCACTACAAAAGGACACCACACCAGTTTAGAAAAATATCCAATATTTTTATATAATTAAAACAAGACCAAAACGACAGGTCACGGTGCAAGCAGCGGCGTCGTCGTTGCTGAAGTGCTGTTGTCGGCTGATGAGCGGGAGTCGATGGTGCCGGCATCGGTGGGCCAAGGCTGCGGTGCGGGATGAGGGCGGTGCTTCGTGTGACTTACGAGTGGTGCCCTCGAACCACGGTGCAAGCAGCTGCGTTGATGTTGGCGTGGGACGGCGGCGTCGGGGAGGCCAAGGCGTCCTCGTGAAGCAAGGCGGTGCGGAGTGCGATGCCCACAGGTCACGGTGCGAGAAGCGGATCAGTGGCGGCATCAACAGGCGTCGTCGGTGAGACCAAGGTCGCTTTGCGGCATTGCGGCGGTGCTCTCTGCGGTGCCAAGGCTCAGGCATAAAGCGAGGCGGTGCAGAGTGCGGTGCCCACAGGTCATGGTGCGAGTAGCGGCTCGGTGGCGGCATCAACAGGCGTCGTCGGTGAGACCAAGGTCGCGTTGCGGCATTGCGGCGGTGCTCTCTGCGGTGCCAAGGCTCAGGCGTAAAGCGAGGCGGTGCCCACAGGTCGCGGTGTAAGCAGCGGCTCGGTGGCGGCATCAACAGGCGTCGTCGGTGAGACCAAAGTTGCGGTGCGTCGTTGCGGCGGTGCCCTCTGCGGTGCCTTCAGGACACGGAGTCGGCAGCGGCGTCGTAGATGTCGTTGAGTTGCTTTTCCTATGATATAGCACAAAACACACAGTCCCCAGTGCTGCGGGCAGAAGAGCTTGAAGTCTTTGCTGTTCCTGAGACTTCGTGAACAGGGGGCAAGCTCTACTTCAAGCCCTTGGAGAGGCTCACAAAATAGGTTGCAGAAAGTCCAGTCCAGGCCTTTCACTGCCCAAGACAGAAGCAGCCACTGCAGGTCAGCCCAGCAAAGCACACAGCAAAGTGGTAGTTCCTCCTCACAGCTTCTCCAGCTCTTCTTCTTGGCAGTCTTCTTGATCCAGATGAGTTCTTAAATTCAGGGGTCTTGGCTCCAGTATTTGTATCCAAAAATCCTTTGATCCTCTAGGCAGAGGGTGTCTGTGCCCAGCCAGAACCAGGTCTGCCTTCTCTGGTGTGAATTCCTGGCAGGAGGTGGAGACGGCATTGTCAGAGGCAGACCAGGCCCTTTGAGGTGCAAGGAAATCTCCTCCCCCTTCCCCCATTGCAGCCCAGGTCTATTCAGCCCCTTCCTGACCCTACCTAGACTATCTGGAGCCCTCCTGCTCCCCAGCCTTCTGTCATCCGAAACCCAGACAGGCAATCCACATTCCAGCAGAGGCACACAGGATGACTGAGCAAGAAAATACTTACTTTCTAAAAGTGGTATTTTCAAACACAGAATGTAAAAATCACCTTCACTAAAAGATGTATTTTAACATTCTGAGTTCAGGCATACTAAACTCGAATTTCTACCTTGTTCCCTGGGTCAGTTTAGGATTATAAGATGTTATAATCAAACTGTCCGTTCTGGCCTATGAGAACAGATAGCCTTGCAATAGTAAAAACGAAATTGGCTGTCATTCACTATCAGGACATGCCACACACACCTGGGCATGTCCTACCTTTCACATACACTGCACCCTGCCCACAGGGGTACCTTGGGCCTACCTTAGGGGTGCCTGACATGTAAGAAAAGGGAAGGTTAGGGACTGGCAAGTTTGTGCACTGGCCAAGTCGACATGGCAGTTACAAACTGCGCGCAGACTCTGCCATGGCAGGTCTGAGGTACCTTTTCAGGGCTACTCACATGGGTGGCACAATCAGTGCTGCAGGCCCACGAGTAGCATTTGATTCACAGGCCCTGGCACACTCAGTGCACTTTACTAGGGACTAACAAGTAAATCAAATATCCAATCGTGGAAACACCAATCCATAACACAATTGACACAGAGAGCGCCTGCACTTTACCACTGATCAGCAGTGCGAAAAGTGCGCAGAAAAGTTACGCCAGCAAAAACAGAGTCAAAACCGGGAGGTCAGAAAGCAAAAACTCAGGGGAAACATGCCAAAAGATGCCAAGTCTAACACATGTCCCCTCCAGCTGAAAGTAGGGAGAACTACCCACTCGCCTGGGAGCTCTCTTCACTAAGGCGGAAGAACCTGGACAGGCCATCTGCATTGGCGTGCTCTGTGCATGGGCGGTATTCCACCGTAAATTCCATTCCCTGTAGGGAGATGGACCACCTCAGCAGTTTTGGATTCTCCCCCCTCATCTGCATTAACCATCTGAGGGGCCTGTGGTCGGTCTGAACCCGGAAGTGAGTCCCAAACAGGTAGGGCCTCAGCTTCTTCAGTGCCCAGACCACAGCGAAAGCTTCCCTTTCTATGGCACTCCACCTCTGTTCCCTGGGGAGTAGTCTCCGGCTATGGAAGACTACAGGCTGGTCTAGGCCCTCTTCGTTCAGCTGTGAGAGCACTGCTCCCACTCCATGCTCTGACTCGTCGGTCTGCACGACAAATTCCTTTGAGAAGTCGGGGGCCTTGAGCATGGGGGCCGTGCACATGGCGGCCTTCAGGGCATCAAATGCCTTCTGGCAGGACTCAGTCCAGATCACCTTTTTTGGCTGCTTCTTGGAAATCAGCTCCGTTAAGGGGGCAACAATGGTGCCAAATTCCTTAACAAACCTCCTGTAGTACCCGGTGAGTCCTAAGAAGGCCCTCACCTCTGTCTGGGTGTTGGGGGGGCTCCCAAGCCAGGATGGTGTCAATCTTGGGCTGCAGGGGCACCACCTAGCCGCTCCCTACCTGGTGTCCCAAGTACACCACCGAACCCAGCCCGATCTGGCACTTACTGGCCTTAATCGTGAGGCCTGCTTTCTGCAGCACCTTCAACACTTCCCCGAGGTGCTGCAGGTGTTCATCCCAACTGGAACTGAACACCGCAAGGTCGTCCAGGTATGGGGCACTGAATTCCTCCAGCCCGGCCAACACCTGGTTGACCAACCTCTGAACGGTGGCAGGGGCATTCTTCAACCCGAAGGGCATCACACGGAACTGGTAATGTCCTTCCGGGGTTGAGAATGCGGATCTTTCCTTGGCCCCCTCGGTTAGAGCAATCTGCCAGTACCCCAACGTTAAATCAAACATACTAAGGAATTTGGCAGCTCCCAACCGATCGATGAGCTCATCAGCTCGGGGGATGGGGTGTGCGTCCGTCCGAGTGACGGCATTGAGCCCCCGGTAGTCCACACAGAACCGCAGTTCTGGTGTGGCACCGGGTGCTGTAGCCTTCGGGACCAAGACCACGAGGCTGGCCCATGGACTGCTGGACGGCTCAACCACCCCTAACGCCAACATCTTCGAGACCTCCTCTTTGATGCTGGCTTTGACACGGTCAGCCAACCTGTAAATCTTAGGTTTCACAGGGGGGCTGTCACCAGTGTCCACATCGTGGGTACACCAGTGAGTAACACCTGGGGTCAAGGAGAACAGCGGGGAAAACTGCCCCAGCAACTGGCGACACTCGCTCTGTTGCTCATCGGTCAGGGTCAGGGAGAGGATCACACCATCCACCGACCCATCCCCCTCTTGGGCAGACAGGAGGTCCGGGAGAGGCTCACTCTCCGCTTCCTCCCCGTCGTCCGTCGCCAAGAGCATGCTCAGTTCGGACCTCTCGAAGTGGGGCTTGAGGCGGTTCACGTGGAGGACCCGTAAAGGGTTCCGTGGAGCCTGCAAATCCACCAGGTTGGTGACTTCACTTTTGCGCTCCACCACCTCAAAGGGCCCAGTCCACTTGTCCTGCAAGGCACAAGGTTCCACTGGGGCCATAACCCACACTTTTTGTCCAGGTTGAAACTCGACCAGAGTGGCATTCTGGTCGCACCACTTCTTCATTTCTTCCTGGCTGGCCTCGAGGTTCGCCTGAGTGAGTTTCCTGAAGCGGGCAGTTTGGTTTCGGAAGGCCAGCATGTAGCTAAACACATCCTGGGGGGTTTTCCTGGGAGCAGCTTCCCAGCCTTCCTTCACCAAGCTTAGAGGTCCTCGCACGGGGTGGCCGTACAGAAGCTCAAAGGGACTGAACCCGAGAGACATCTGGGGTACCTCCCGGTACGCAAAGAGAAGGCACGGTAAGAGGACGTCCGACTTACGCCTCATGGGTTCGGTGAGACCCTTGATCATGCCCTTCAAGGTCTGGTTGAACCTTTCTACCAGACCGTTACCTTGGGGGTGGTAAGGGGTGGTGAACTTGTAAGTAACACCACACTCCTTCCACAGGGATGTCATATACTTTGAAATGAAGTTGGTCCCCCTGTCAGAAACCACCTCTCTGGGGAACCCCACGCGGGAAAAGATCCCCATTAACGCCCGGCCCACCACTGGCGCCGTCGTTTTCCTGAGAGGGATTGCCTCCGGGTACCGGGTGGCATGGTCCACCAGGACCAGGATGTACCTGTTGCCCATGGCTGTCTTGGGATCCAGTGGCCCCACAATGTCCATCCCTACCCTTTCAAAGGGTGTCCCAACAACGGGGAACGGTTGGAGAGGAGCTTTGACCTTCCTCCCACTCTTGCCACTTGCCTGGCAAGTTTGGCAAGACCGACAATGCACATCCGACTGCCTTCGCATTTGAGGCCAGAAGAAGTGGGTGACAAGCCTGTCATAGGTCTTGTCCTGCCCCAAATGTCCTGCCAAAGGCACATCATGAGCCAGACCCAGTAGGAAGGTCCGGAAGCGCTGGGGTACCACCAGCACACGGGCTGACCCAGGGTCCGCGACCTTAGGCTCGCTGTACAGGAGATCATTCTCCCAGTAGATCCAATGTGTCCCGGACTGATCACCAGTCGCCTGGGCTGCGGCCTGCCCCTGCAGACCCTCCAGAGAAGGGCACTTTTTCTGCTCCTGGCAGAATTCCTCCCTGGTGGACCTCCCTTCTTGCTGCCAATGGGTCAGCTCAGAGATGTCCCCCAGTTCGGCTACCTGTTCCCCTGTAGGCACTGGGGCGTCCCCCTCAAGGTCCGCCTCCTCCCGGGCCATGGGAACTTCGGGGGCCGGTTTCCCGCGCCCCGGCCTTTTCTCTTGGCAGGGACCCGGGTCACTGTTTCAGGCTCTGGGTCCCTCTGATCACCCTCTCTGGCCGCTATGGACCGAGGGGACACGCATGCCCACTCCGGCAACCCAAGCATCTCCAAGTGGGACCTGAGCTCAACATCCTTCCACAAGGACTGCTCCAGGTCATTACCGAGCAGACAATCAACAGGCATGGAAGGGCTCACAACTACCCTCAAAGGACCTGAGACCCCCCCCCACTCAAAGGGAACCTGCGCCACCAGAAACTGGCGCTCTGAATTGTCGACTGCAATTACTTGGTGGAATGCCCCGGGGACTACCTGCCTCTCAGGGACCAGGTGACACCGAACTGAGGTCACACTGGCTCCAGTATGCCGGAGAGCCTCTACCCTTTTCCCATTGATGGTCACCCAGGTGCTGTATTTCTTTGTGTTAGGGGGCACCTGGGCCCCTGGGACCATCTCACTGTCCCCTAGTGAGACGAGGGTCATTTCTGCGGGGTCCCCACCCTCCTGTGGGTAATCCTCCTCCTCCCCAAGCGCTACACTAGCCAACACCTTGGACTGCCCACCAGTGGGTGGCTGGGCCCCCTTGGAGCACCTGGGGTCCCCCTTCATGTGCCCCACCTGGTCACAGGCAAAACATTTGCGGGGGCCGGTCTCAGCAGGCTTTCCTGACGAGACCCCCTGTTTCTTATCTCCGGGGGGATGGGAACCTTTACCCTGGGTGTTAGTTTGGGGCCCTTTAGAGAACTCCTGTGCTTTACCCTTGTCCCTCCCCACTTTTCTGCTGGGGACCCTGCCCACCTTTGGCTGAGTCTCCCCCAAATACTTTCTTGTGGACCCTGGTACTCACCCAGCGGTCCGCCTCCATAGCAAGCTTCCTAGGGTCAGTCAGCTTACTATCAACTAGGTGCTGGCGCAGATCTGCAAAACATAGACTGGACAAGTGCTCCCATGCATTCAAATTGTAGAGCCCCTGATAATCTTTTACATTACTGCCCTTCACCCAGCCATCCAGTGACCGGCAAAACACATCCACACATTCCAACCAAGTGTTGGCATCAGACTTCTTACTGGACCTGAACTGATCCCTGTACTTTTCAGGAGTAAGACCATACTTAGTGAGGAGGGCGTCCTTCAAATCTGGGTAGGTGAGGTGAAACCCCTTACCCAAAGCTATTAAAGTGTCCCTCGCTTCTTCAGGGAAGAGAGGCCACAATCCTGCTCCCCAATTCTCCTCAGGGACCCCATTCATGTGGATTGCTGCCTCGTACCCCTGAAACCACCTTTGTATGTCATCCCCCTTCTTGAATTCCTTGCCCACATTCTTAGGGATGTGCACGATTCTGTCTGCCTGTCTTGACGAGTTGCTGCCACCATCTGAGCCGGGCTTACTTCTTAGCTCCAGCTCCTTAAGACCTTGTTCATGGTCTAATATCATCTTCCTCTCCTCCATTTCTAGCTTGAGTTTTTCCAACTCGAACTTCCTTGCTTCCCGCCTGTCCTCCAGCTCATCTGGGGACAGGTTACTGCTGCCTGGCCGGAAGGGTTCCCCCCTCCCAAAAGCACATCCACCCTAGGAATAGGCCCCTCCGCCTCTCCACTAAGATCTCGAGATTACCCACTTGCATCTCTGGCTGCTACCCAGGCCCTCTGCGCCTTTTGTAGCTCGTCCTTCCTAGTGAGGCCTCTGACTTGGACTTTTAGGCTCTTGCAAATGGATTTCAATTCCCTAACATTGTAGAGTTCCAACCTATCTTCCTCAAAGGCAATTTCCAGGGATGCAACGGATGATGCTCTTGATTCCGGCATGACGAAGAAGCAAGTTCAAACTGGCAAGATCAAAAAATAGGCCAAAAATAAAAAGGACTAGTATGTGGCACTTAATGGTCTGCGATATGGTAGTAGTGCACACCAATCACTGTAAGTCAAGTGCAAACGCAAGTCCTATCCTCACCGCTGACAACCAATGTTAGAAATGGGATTTCTGGTAGGCTAGGGCAAGGGCTGAAGCCAGGCAAAAATCTCCACTCTAGTCAGGATAAGGGAGTTACACTCCTAAAATAACCCCTGCTCACCCCCTTGGTAGCTTGGCACGAGCAGTCAGGCTTATCTTAGAGGCAGTGTGTAAAGCATTTGCACATAACCCACAGTAATACAGTGTGCGTACTACAAAAGGACACCACATCAGTTTATAAAAATAACAAATATTTTTATATAATTAAAACAAGACCAAAAACGACAAAAATCCACAATACTGTATGTAAAAAAAAGTCTGTAGTTATCAAAATAAGTTTCAAACAAAGTTCCTCGATGTCGATAGCTCCATCTGGAGCTACCACGGCGTCGCGAACAACAAATTCAACAGTTCTGGTTGGTCGCGGGGTCGCGGGCCAGCTACGGTGTCGGGAAGACCCGCAAACAGTACCTGTGAGAAATGCAGGGCGATGAGGCCCTCGAAGTCACTCGCGTTGCAGGTCGAGCTCCTCTCTGATGGAATCAGGACCGCTGGCGTCGGCAGACGTCAGGTGCTGCGTTGCGAAGTGCAGCGGTGCGGCGTGCGGTGCCCCCAGGTCGCGGTGTGAGCAGCGGTTCAGTGGCGGCGTCGGATGGTGCCGTCGGTGAGACCAGGGTCGCTGTGCAAGATGAAGGCGGTGCTCGTCACGGTGCTAGTAGGTCACGGTGCAAGCAGTGGCGTTGTCATTGCTGAAGCGCTGTCTTTGGCTGACGGGTGGGAGTCGATGGTGCCGGCGTCGGTGGGCCAAGGCTGCGGTGCGGGATGGGGGTGGTGCTTCCTGTGACTTACGAGCGGTGCCCTCGATCCACGGTGCAAGCAGCAGCGTCGATTTCGGCATGGGACGGCGGCGTCGGGGAGGCCAAGGCATCCTCGTGAAGCAAGGCGGTGCGGAGTGCGGTGCCCACAGGTCGCTGTGCGAGCAGCGGCTCGGTGACGGTGTCACCAGGCATCGTCGGTGAGACCAAGGTCACGGTGCAGCGTTGCGGCAGTGCTCTTTGCGGTGCCAATGCTCCAGCCTGAAGCGAGGCGGTGCAGAGTGCGGTGCCCACAGGTCGCGGTGCAAGCAGCGGCTCGGTGGCGGCATCGACAGGCGTCCTCAGTGAGACCAAGGTTGCGGTGTAGCATTGTGGAGGTGCCCTCTGCGTTGCCTTCAGGACACGGAGTCGGCAGCGGCGTCATAGACGTTGTTGAGTTGCTTTTTCTCTGATACAGCACAAAACACACAGTCCCCAGTGCTGCAGGCAGAAGAGCTTGAAGTCTTTGCTGTTCCTGAGACTTCGTGAACAGGGGGCAAGCTCTACTTCAAGCCCTTGGAGAGACTCACAAAATAGGTTGCAGAAAGTCCAGTCCAGGCCTTTCACTGCCCAAGACAGAAGCAGCCACTGCAGGTCAGCCCAGCAAAGCACACAGCAAAGTGGTAGTTCCTCCTCACAGCTTCTCCAGCTCTTCTTCTTGGCAGTCTTCTTGATCCAGATGAGTTCTAAAATTCAGGGGTCTGGGCTCCAGTATTTGTATCCAAAAATCCTTTGATCCTCTAGGCAGAGGGTGTCTGTGACCAGCCAGAACCAGTTCTGCCTTCTCTGGTTTGAACTCTGGTTTGAATTCCTGGCAGGAGGTGGAGATGGCATTGTCAGAGGCAGACCAGGCCCTTTGAGGTGCAAGGAAATCTCCTCCCCCTATCCCCATTGCAGCTCAGGTCTATTCAGCCCTTTCCTGACCCTACCTAGACTATCTGGAGCCCTCCTGCTCCCCAGCCTTCCTTCATCCGAAACCCAGACAGGCAATCCACATTCCAGCAGAGGCACACAGGATGACTGAGCAAGAAAATACTTACTTTCTAAAAGTGGTATTTTCAAACACAGAATGTAAAAATCACCTTCACTAAAAGATGTATTTTAACATTCTGAGTTCAGGCATACTAAACTCGAATTTCAACCTTGTTCCCTGGGTCAGTTTAGGATTATAAAATGTTATAATCAAACTGCCCATTCTGGCCTATGAGAACGGATAGCCTTGCAATAGTAAAAACGAAATTGGCTGTCATTCACTATCAGGACATGCCACACACACCCGGGCATGTCCTACCTTTCACATACACTGCACCCTGCCCACAGGGGTACCTTGGGCCTACCTTAGGGGTGCCTGACATGTAAGAAAAGGGAAGGTTAGGGAATGGCAAGTTTGTGCACTGGCCAAGTCGACATGGCAGTTACAAATGAAATGAAATGAAATAGGGATTTATAAAGCGCACGGCTACTCACAAAGAGTGTCCCGGCGCTAATCTCCAAAAACCACCAGACAGAAACCCCAACCTACCTACCATCGTATTATTGTTGGAACATCCATGTTTTAAGTAGTCTTCTAAAGGTCAGCAAGTCCTGAGTCAGTCTAAGATGAAGGGGCAGGTTGTTCCATAGGCAGGCCGCTTGAACCTGGAAGGAACGACCTCCAATCCGAGAACGAGTGAATTTGGGAATCACCATCAGGGATTGTCCCGAGGACCTTAAGACACGTTGAGGCTGATAGTGTTGGATCCTACTTCTCAGATAGACCGCACCCGTATCGTAGAAAGCACGATAGGCAAACACCAAAGCCTTAAACTGAATCCTCTTTCTCACCGGGAGCCAGTGTAGTGCTTTCAGGTGAGGCGACATGCGCGTTCTGGGGCTAACCATAAGGATAGCTCTGGCTGCGGCATTCTCTGCGCGCAGACTCTGCCATGGCAGGTCTGAGGTACCTTTTCAGGGCTACTCACGTGGGTGGCACAATCAGTGCTGCAGGCCCACGAGTAGCATTTGATTCACAGGCCCTGGCACACTCAGTGCACTTTACTAGGGACTAACAAGTAAATCAAATATCCAATCGTGGAAACACCAATCCATAACACAATTGACACAGAGAGTGCCTGCACTTTACCACTGATCAGCAGTGCGAAAAGTGCGCAGAAACGTTACGCCAGCAAAAACAGAGACAAAACCGGGAGGTCAGAAAGCAAAAAGTCAGGGGAAACACGCCAAAAGATGCCAAGTCTAACAGTCGGCCATCGGGCGGACTCTCTGTTTTTCTAAAGCATGCCTGCAGATTAGTGGCTACAGAAATTCAAGCAAAAACACCAGAGACTTAAGTCTTATTGTTTAAAGGCTTGAATTCAAATTCTCAACCGCTTTGCCTTCCGCTAATAAATTGCTATATCAATCCAGCACAGACCCCAATGAAAAAGATTCTATGGATGCCCTGACACGCTCATTAGATGACCTACTAATCAAATATAAATCCCATCAGGTAATCATAGCAGGGGACTTTAATCAGAGGTACTTAGATAAAATGAAAAACACTACCAGGGGCAGGGGTCGGGCAGAACCCCTTTTCAATATTTTCAACAATCACAAATTATGCCCAACTGATACACTAAAAGAAGCATGTTCTACATCCTGGTGCCTAAAACCAACATTCTGGAAATGTCTCGACAATCAACTATATTCTAGTCAGTGAAACCATCGCAGCCAGACTGACAGACTTTAAAGTCGAAGACAGGGCCGAAAGTGATCATAGGGCCCTGAGGGACATGATTCAACTTGGAGTACCAACAGCAACCACCTTTCATCCAATAGGAGAAACGAGAGGAGAAGAAATGCATAAGGTGCTCCACAGGATAAAATAGTCCCCAAAAATTGGAGACAAGTTGCGAGGATGGCTGGAATTGAATCAGAAAGGCACAACACCACCATTTCAAGCATCATCAATGAAAGACTGGGAGAATATCATAGGGGATCTCCAGCTAAATCTGGGAAATGTACGACAACAGTGCTCGAGCATCAAACCCCCGCTGACATCCGGAATTACACGCCCCTCGAAGGACATACTTAAATGAAAATGTGCCCTACGAAAGGCCTTGGAAGCCAAGAAAAAAGGGGGCATACCAACTGAGGACCTTTCCATCATAGCTTTCAGTTCAGCTTACAAAAAGAAAGTTTGGGAGCACAAAAGGTAACACACGGAAAAGGAATGGCTCAAAGTGTTCTCGCTGCTGAAAGAAAAGAACCATTCCGGGCTGTGGAGGCACATTAATCAGCTGAGCAATCGAGGAGTGTCAAGAGAGAATGGGGTGGCGGAGCGTGATTAGTCAAACCACGTAATACAACTATACTTGAATGTCTGTTTTGACAAAGGCCCCACAGAAGCGATCAATCAGGGAGTGGGGCATTGCAAGTTAAATAATGCAAAACAATTGCATTTGACCGTCCTTCTTGACAAAGGTTCCACAGAATCGAACAGCTTTGAAGAGGGGTACCGCAGGTTCCCAGGCACACCAATAAAAGCTGATGTGGTTATTAGTAGCATCACAAAAATGAGGACCGATGGAGCACCAGAGCCAAATGGGTTATTAGCACCAGTTTTAATAACATCTTTTCAACAGCAAGGCAGGGGCGGCTCCTCCATGTGGGCGGAGGAGCGTCGCCCCACTGCTTTCTCGCAGTGCGAGAAGCAGAAACATAAAATGGTAGAATAAATACCATTTTATGTTTCTGCTTCTTGCACTGCAAGAAAGCAGAAGGGTGTGGTTGGGGGTGGGCGGGTGGGCGGTCCTGCTTTAGGGCAGGGGAGGAGTGGCTTGCCCAGTCTAGGGGCGCTGACTGTTCGGTCGGCCCTCTGGGGCCGACCAAACTAGTCATTCGCACTCTCCCTTTTCTCCATGTAGGCTGCATGCAGCCTACATGTAGAAAATGGCCTCCCCATAGGCGCATGGCTGGTCGGCGTCCCGGCCAATCACAACGCTGCCATTACAGCATTGTGATTGGCTATGGGGAGGGGAGGGAGGCTGCCTGCTTTCTGTTCCTGAGAGCAGGAGAGGAGCAGAGACGACGCGGGACGATGCGGGACCGGGCCAGCGAAGATAAGTTATTATTTATTTATTTTTAATAAAATTAAATCTCCCCCCCCGCACGATCCTGCCCACCCGCGAGTCATGCCGGCCACGAATCGTGTGCTTCCTGCATATCAGCAGGCACCTAGGCACTAAAACGTGTCCGGCAGGCAGGAGGAGCAACCAATGTGCCTGTAAAAGGGCATCATTAGCGAAGCCAGGTCGGACAATTAAAACCGATATATTGCTTAGTGTGCTGGTGTTTGTCATACTGTCACGCTGGCTGGGATTCCCTGGTAAAGAAGCTCTCTACAAAATGTTCCTTGGGTGAATAACCACCTTGCGTAATGCAGCTGGTGCTCATGTAATGCACTTCAAAACCTTTGGTTCGAGTTTGAGCTTCATAAAACTTGGAGTACTCCTCTGGAAATGCCCTAACTGACTATTCTGAGTGGCTGAGAGCAGGTGGAGGCTTGCATAGAGGCCTCAGGGCAGTG
This sequence comes from Calotriton arnoldi, assembly GCA_963921515.1. Lineage (NCBI taxonomy): Eukaryota > Metazoa > Chordata > Amphibia > Caudata > Salamandridae > Calotriton > Calotriton arnoldi. The sequence continues at coordinate 5,204,571 of CAWUFW010000205.1, forward strand.
GCTGGTGTTATAAATCAGGCATACCAACGCCAGCCTTACACTTTTCAACGTGGCTTGTGCTGACCATGAGCTGCTGCTTGCCCCAGAAAGTGCTCACTTTTAATGTTAAATTATGTTATTTAGAAAACCGACCTCATACCATAAACCGTTAACAGTTCTGAATCAATGCAAAATAGGGAGGAAAAGCAATTTACTCCCACTTCGCCATGCAGTTTATTTTGTAACATTGTAAAGCAGAGAAAAGAGGATGTTTTTTGCCACAATTGTTTCCTGGAGTCTGGCAGCTCGATCACCTCAGAGACGGGAGGAGAATCACAGTTAGATAGAGACCGGGATGGGGTAAGGCATGGGAAGTGGAAGAAGTAGACTGGAGAGTGATGGAGGCATAAGGCAAGTGCATTGAGAGGGAAACTCATACATAGCAAAAGGAGAAAGGAGAGAAGTGGAGATAAGGTTAAAGTGAGCCAGAGATAGAACCAGAAAGAAGGTGATGACAACTGAGGGACAGAGTGTTGAAGTTCTACCTAGTCACTGATTTCCTATGCATTCTGGTATTTGTAGTATTCCTTTTTCAGTTATAAAGAGAAAGCTAGAAGTATTGGAATGCAAAGAAAACAGGAATAGATGAGCTGCTTATTCCTCACAAGTGGCCATTTGAAATTGCTAAAGTAAAAGGTCAAGTGGGAAAGAGGGAGACGATTAAAAGGAACAGTAAGTAAATGAGTGGAAGAGAGAGAGGGATGGAGAGGCAGTGGGCCAAGGAGGATAAGGTAAGATAGGATGTACTGAAGGTCAGAAAGAAGGGAGGCAGAGGCAGGAAGTACTGGCAAATCCAGTGCAAGGCATTTCAATTACAGTTTTTCTTTGCATTTTTGCATATAAACTTGCATTCACTGCTGACATTGAATAACTTGAAATCTTTGAGGAAAGAGGATGGGAAGAGAGACTGGTAAAGACAAGAAATGAGGGAGTGGGTGGGAGAGGGAACATCCTGGGCAAGGAAAATTAAGTGAAGGACATGGAGGGAAGGGAGAGGCATGTGGAGGGACAGGAAAAGAAATAGAATCAACTAGTGGGGAGATGGTTGGGCATATACAGAAAGAGAGGCATAGAGGAAGGGAAGGAGAGGAAAAGAAAAGCTGAAAGGTCACAGAAAAGGGAGGGTAGATCTGTCTCCTATAACTCCTTTTTAATCACACCAGTATCAATCCCAGAATAATTTTCTCCTTATATACCCCATGTCCATTTCTACCAATCTGATAGTACCAGACACTGAGTAGCATGCCAAAGGCAGGGTCACTGCACTACACAGCGGCAACATATATGGGCACTGCATTCGTGGCCCATGCAAGGCACCTCACAAAGAAAGGTCATTGTGGGGCTTTTTGATCATTTTTCAGGTGCACAGACAGAATATTGAGTTTTTAATTTTGACCTACCATAATATCGAGTTTTAAATATCAATAGGTCAAGAATATCGACTGCAAGAATATCGTGGTACAGAATATCGACAGTAAGGTAAGAAATATCGGGCCCGATTCACAGAACTAACTTACGACAAAATCCTAAACTTACTACCATTTTGGTATTCACAGAATGAACTTACTCATTTTGGTATTCACAGAATAAACTTACTCATTTTGGTATTCACAGAAGACACTTACACATTTTGTGTAACTTACACATTTTGTGTAACTTACTCATTTTGTGTAACTTACACATTTTGTGTAACTTACACATTTTGGTATTCACAGAAGGCACTTACTCATTGATGAGTAAGTGCCTTCTGTGAATACCAAAATGAGTAAGTTAATTCTGTGAATACCAAAATTGTTGTAAGTTCAGTCTGTGAATACCCAAATGTGTAAGTTCATTCTGTGAATACCAAAATTGTTGTAAGTTCATTCTGTGAATACCCAAATGTGTAAGTTCATTCTCTGAATACCAAAATTGTTGTAAGTTCATTCTGTGAATACCCAAATGTGTAAGTTCATTCTGTGAATACCCAAATGTGTAAGATCATTCTGTGAATACCCAAATGTGTAAGTTCATTCTGTGAATACCAAAATTGTTGTAAGTTTAGGATTTTGACGTAAGTTAGTTCTGTGAATCAGGCCCATCGTTTTTTTTAATATCGAAGACAGTAATATCGTTTGTAAAAATATCGTTGTTAATAATATCGATGTTTATATTAGTGTTCTGTATTTTAATATGTGTGTTAAAAGTATGTGATGTAATTTTTTGGTATAAGTGTAGTTGTTTTTAATGTATGTGTTAAATTTTTAGCAGTAAATACTTTTATGTAAATTAATTTTTGCGTATTTTAGTTCTGTAGCGGGTTGTGGGTTTATAGGGGAATAGGGTGGGAAGTAATTTAATTATAAAAAAGTAATTATTAATTTTTATTCATTATTATTTATGATTAATTATTATTAATTAATTATTAATTGGTTATTAATTCATATTATTTAATTAATAGATAATTGTATTGATTGTGATTTTTTTTAGGAGCGGGTTGTGGGGTTATAGGGGAATAGGGTGGGAAGTAATTTAATTATAACAAAGTAATTATTAATATTTATTTATTAGTATTTATAATTAATTTATTATTAATTAATTTAAAAATTGGTTATTATTTTTTATTAATTGATAATTATATTAATTGTGTTTTTTTAGGAGCGGGTTGTGGGTTTATAGGGGAATAGGGTGGGAAGTTATTTAATTATAATAAAGTAAATATTAATATTTATTTATTAGTATTTATAATTAATTTATTATTAATTTATTATTAATTGGTTATTTAATTTTTATAATTATTTAACTGATAAGTATGTTAATTTTAACCCTCTGCTATCCAACACTTTCCCTACTGTTGCACTCTCTGGAGTGGGAATAGTAATTTTTACCCCTATGCTATCCAACACTTTCCCTACTGTTGCACTCACTAGAGTGGGAATAGTAATTTTTACCCCTACGCTATCCAACACTTTCCCTACTCTTGCACTCACTGGAGTGGGAATAGTAATTTTTACCCCTACGCTATCCAACACTTTCCCTACTGTTGCACTCTGTGGAGTGGGAATAGTAATTTTTACTCCTACGCTATCCAACTCTTTCCCTACTCTTGCACTCTCTGGAGTGGGAATAGTAATTTGTACTTCTCCGCTATCCAATACTTTCCCGACTGTTGCACTCACTGGAGTGGGAATAGTAATTTTTATCCCTCCGCTATCCAAAACTTTCCCTACTGTTGCACTCACTGGAGTGGGAATAGTAATTTTTACCCCTACGCTATCCAACAATTTCCCTACTGTTGCACTCACTGGAGTGGGAATAGTAATTTTTACCCCTTCGCTATCCAACACTTTCCTAACTGTTGCACTCTCTGGAGTGGGAATAGTAATTTTTACCCCTACGCTATCCAACACTTTCCCTATTGTTACACTCTCTGGAGTGGGAATAGTAATTTTTACCCTTACGCTATCCAACACTTTCCCTACTGTTGCACTCTCTGGAGTGGGAATAGTAATTTTATCCCCTCCGTTATCCAATATTTTCTCTACTGTTTTAGTTAATGTAGTGTAAAATGTATTTTAAAAAGATTAAAAATATTGTAATATTTTGTTATATGTATTTTTATTTTTTATTTATATTATAGGTGTATGTGTATATATATGTATTAATAATTTTTAATATGTTTTATTACAATTTATAATTTATTAAAATAATTATTTATAAATATTATTAAGTATAAATATTATATTTTATACCTATATATGTTTAATTGATTTTTACATTATATGTATTACTTATAATTGTTTAATAATTATAACTATGTTTTTTTTTTATATATGTATTATTTACTTTATTTTACATTATTTTTTATACATAAAAAAACCGATATTTTTAACAACGATATTTTTAACAACGATATTTTTTTATCGATATTTTTGTACTTACCATCATGTAGATAGGACTTCAATATTCTGGACATCGATATTCTTGCGTCGATATTTTTGTAGCTCGATATTCTGACTGTCGATATTCTGTCAGTGATACCATTTTTCAGACATTTTGTTAAATGTGCACTACTTTACTCCTTTTTTTTATGATGCTCTGGGGAGATTCCCCATGAACATCACTTGTGACAGTCATGCTCACTTGCTTGCACACTATATATAATTCAGAACTTGACGTTACTCCTCACCCCTTTCAAAGTTCACCAGCCACCACTGCAGCAAGGTCACTGGATTCCTGGAGGGGCTCCATACTTTTCCCTATCTTCAAGAAAGGTGACTGCTCTAAGCCATCAAACTATAGGCTTGTTGCCCTTCTTGACCTTGAAGCAAAGACCTACGCTCGACTTCTCCTGAAGGACCTGGAGTCGTGGGCACAAGAAAAAGACATCATTCCCTTCTACCAATGAGGCTTGAGGCCACACTCTTCAACTATGGACAACATCATAGCTTTAGCTCACTTAACAACACAGACGGTGAAGAAAAAGATTCTCCCATTGTTCTGCTGCTTCATCAATTACAGCACAGCTTTTGATGAAGTGGACCGCAGAAGGTTATGGTAGAAACTAATCAGTTGGGGAATTCCACCCAAACTACTAAAAGTTTTGGAAGATAGATCACAACAAGTGTGGCTACCCCCTTTTTCATCGGCCCCACAAAAGGTGACTACTGGAGTACCTCAGGGTTCTACCCTGAGTCCCCTCCTTTTTAATTTATATGTCACCCCTTTGGTCTATCTGGCTGAGGAGCTGGGAGCAAAGATCATAGCTTACGCAGATGATACCCAGCTCCTCTTCACATGGAAGGACTCTGATACTTCTCCAACGAGAGCAAAAAACTGTCTAACAGCCGTATTCAAATGGCTTGCAGCTGCTCAGTTAAAGTGCAATGAGGAAAAGTCCGAAATCCTCTTATACGGATCCTTTCCCCCACAGTTCAGGGAAGCCCTCTGGCTGCCAGACTACCCCCTTCCCAGCTATACGGGACAGGCAGTTAAGAATTTAAGAATCTCATGTTCTCTACGCAAGTATAGAAATTGGCAGGCCAATGCTTTGGCACACTGAAGTCCCTTAGGAAGTTTCTACCTTTATTACCTAGGACTGCTAAGGAGATGGTCACGCGTGCTTTGATCCTCAGCCGCCTTGGCTATGCCAATGCACTTTACATTGGCCTACCAGGATACCAGCTCAAGAAACTTCAGGTAATACAGAATGCTGTGGCCAGAGCTCTGCTGGGCAATCCGGGCAGGTCTAGCGTAAAACATCATCTACGGGATCTGCACTGGCTCCCAGTCACTCAAAGAGTCAAATTTAAGGCTCTCACGATGGCCCACTCAGCACTTTATGGATCAGGGCCACTCTATTTGAGGAAACGGTTCAGTTTCTATGCCCCTCGAAGACATCTGCGCTCCGCCTCACAGTGTCTGGCATTGATCCCTCGCTTTTGGCTGGTTAGAGTTGGAGGTAGTTCTCTATCTTTCAAAGCGGCCGAAGCTTGGAATTCTCTCCCTCTCGAACTGCGCAACATTCACAACCCCTGCCTGTTCAAGAAAAGACTAAAAACCCTGCTGTTTATTTAATCGGTAATCTCTCTCAGTTCCCTATAGTTTCCAATTTTGGCTTTCGCGCCGGGACACTCATGAGTAGCCGTGCGCGTTATAAATCACTGTAACATAACATAACATAACACCTGGGTTCAGGTCAAAACAAGCGCCAACACAGTGACATCTAATATTCTTACAATCAACTGGCTCAAACAGGGCTGTGTGCTCGCACCCCTCCTGCTCAACCTTTATACTGCAGACCTGGGGCCCCCTCTGCAAGGCGCCAGCCTAGTATCACCAAGGTTGGGCAGGGCGAGGCTGCCGGTACTACAATATGCAGATGACACAGTGATAATGGACCACACTAGAGTGGGCCTTCAGAGAGCTCTTCATGCACTGGATCGCTTCAACCAGGACGACTCTCTACTGGTTAACCAGGTGAAGATCAGGGTAGTGGTGTTTGGGAAAAATCAATACAAAAGGCAAGTCCACTGGCTTCTGGGTGATTTGCAAATTGGCACAGTAACAGCCTACAATTACCTTGCGGTCTGGCTCTCAGAAAGGGGCAACTCAAACATTCATCGAAACATCTTAACTCTAAGGGCAACAATGTCATTCATCTATTTAGACAACTGAGCCACCATCTGCTAAGTCCATCAGTCGAGCCGATACTGACCGTCTTAAAAGCAAAATTGCTATATGCCATCTGTTATGGTCATCTGGCCTTTTCTTTAGCACTGGACAAGTTCTTAAATACAATCCAAACCAAAGCATATAAATCAGTGTTGCTCATCCCACGGTCAGCAAGGAAATCAAGGTTGAGACTGGAGCTCGGCCTCGGGAGGCCGGACTTGACTTGCCAGGGGGACCTGATAAAGCTATACCTCAGGACCTTGAGGGCACCAGCAGACTCACTCAGATATCAGCTGGGGTCTGTTTTTGAGGAGGCAGGTTCAGCCTGGCATGCCAGCCTTTGACAGGCCATAACCACCATACTGAGGATTGAGGTAGAAAGCTTACAACTACCTGAAATTCCACTTTTGGCCTCGAACAAAGCGGTGAACAAGCAGGTTCTGGAAACATCGTTCGCTCAAGACATAGAAGCCCCCCACCGTAGCTCGATCACAGAGCCATTGGATAAATCATACATTCCAGAAAAAGATCAACCCTATCTACGTCAGGCATTGATGATACAAGCCCGCAGGAAAGTTCTCTACATGAGACTCATCACGCTACCCATCACTGATTTCAACCCAGCATGGGCACGTAAGGGGTAAAACACCGAGTGCAGGCTATGTTCCTTTTACAGAGAATCCTGGCTGCACCTCCTGTGATGTTGCCCCAAACTGAATAATGAGCATTGGCACCTTCTTCGCCCAATACTCATAAAAAATCGGGTAAGGACCTGCAGAAAGGCCTCAGTCCAGTGCTTCACCGAATCAACGACAAGAAATCTAGTAAGACTGGGGAAATGCAAGCACTCAATCAGGATCGCCACAAATGAGGCGTTACAAGGTGATGTCACTCCTGTGACAGACGAATGACCACATCTTGTTGTTGGCATGCCACATTTTACAATATGTTGAAGGCTTTAGGGTGGCCCCCACCAGGCACTAAGGGGGTCCATCCTTCATATTCAAAGGTCAGCTCACCAAACCAGATTTTAAAGTGTCTGGGGCAGATTTACAAGCTCCTTGAGACACTTTTACGCCGCCGTTGCATCACTTTTCTGACGCAGCGGCGGCGTAAACAATGCGCCACGTTGCGACACATTTACAATGTGACGCATCTATGGAGATGCGTCACGTTGTAAAGCCCTGCGTCACATTATACCTGCATCAGGTATAAGGTATGCAGGGTGGGCGTTCCGACGCAAGAAAGCCTTGTAAAAGTGATGCAGTGAAATCTCCAAGATTTCACTGTGTCACTTTTACGACCCCACTGCGTCAAAACCTTACGCCTGCTTCAAGCAGGCGTAAGGAGTGACGCAGCACATTAGGAATAGGCATTCCTGAGCATTGCTGGAATTGCGTTGTGCTTGCGACACGACTCCAGCAATGCTTTACCAGTACGCCAACAGATGCGTGACGCATCTGTCAATCCTTGCGCCACGGTGGGCCGCATTTTAAAAGCGACGCATCCATGGTGGCTCAAGGGTTTTTTGCGTGACGCACTTGAACTGACGCATCTCTGCTAATATGCAGAGATGCGTCAGTTCTTGTAAATCTGCCCCTCAGTTTGTATTTGTTTTTATTTAACATAAAATTACAAGTAACTCCGAGAATTTTCACAAATGAGTTAAGGGCCAAGGCTGATCATAAGGATAAAGCCATTGATGGGGAGGGGAGGGGGGAACTGTTTTAACAATGTTTTTTGTTTTTACTGTAATGATTTTAACTAATCAAACAGTTAATAAATTCATTCATTCATTCATTCATTCAAGGCTTTCTCTGGGTGACATCTACCTTTTGGAATGGTGTCAGGCGGCTTTGGTCGGAGCAGAGGACCACTGCATGCTCTGCTCGATGCTTTCCCAAATAGAATTTATAAAGTGGTGCCAGCCTATTTAATAGACTTGGGCTGCTTTAAAGGAAAAAAATGTTTTCAGCTTGAGAATGCAAAAGCAGGGACGAGGACTGTTGTCCCTTGCAGACCATCATTCCTGCATTTGCAGCCAATTATAGTGATCTGCCAATATAACATACATTGGACGGACTGTTTTGCAATGCTCTGTGAATAAGTAATTATCGAAGCGACCTATATAAATTGCAAAGGGCCGGACTGGCCGTAGCGGGCACTGGGCATTTCACCGGTGGGCCGGAAGGGTGGGGGCCGGTTTTGGACCGGTGAGGGCTGTATTTTGTACAGGGTGCCGGTTTCGCAGCAGTGCTGCAATAGCGGCCAACTGTACCAAAAGCAGCAGCAGCAGTGCTTCCCGCCAGCACCCACGCCCGCCCCCCCTCGGGCCAGTCCGGCTTAATTGCCAGGGCCGGAACGCGTTCCCAGTCCCTCCCTGAAATGGCATCGCTTATTTCACCCCTGTTCACAATCCAATGGTGTCCAATATGCACATTTTAGTTTTTGGAAAGCGATTGGTACATCCGCCCCAGTTTGGAATATTATCATTGTATTCACTGGCCCACATCTCCTCTCAAGCGAGTGTAGAAAACAGGTACATACACAGGCATGGAACAAAAGATTAGAAAAAGCGAAACCCTGTCTACAAAGTGACCACAGCGACGTGAAAAAGACTGGAATAGCAGAACAATCGGCAGTGTCTACCTTTGTAGGGCCCAGGAAATGCGACACAGGCGTTGTGCATCTCTCCAGGCTGGAGATCAGAGAAGAGAAGACAGCACTTAGTCACGCAGAATAGCATTCAATGATGTATTTGATCAAAACAGGAAAACGCTTTTGCCAAAATGTCTCTTTTACTTGCAGTAATTTGCGCTCAATTCTATAGATTGTCTCCTTGCATTACTGCAAAATCTTATTTTGCGTTGGTTTATGAAATCTTACACATCCATAGCAAAAAACTGACTTTTAGCGCAGCCTCACTTTATTTAACATGCATTGAACTATGCTGTCGAACATCCTCGCACTACATAATCCCTCGTCATGTGAGAGTTCAATTAGTACCGAAGGGATGACGCATAAGTGAATCATGAAGCACCGGAAGGATTAGGGGAATTTCATATCACAATACAAAGACAAGCTGGTATTATGTAGCAAAAAGTAATGGTTTTCACATCTCTTGGGCAAGGAGAAATAACTTTTCCATCACATAATAAATGTATTACCCTTCCTGACCTCATCATTCCTCTTCTAGCTTGGATATAGAAACACTGCCAAAAACATCTGTTTGACAACAGTATTTTCAATTCTGCTTGTTAGCATTCACAATTTCCAAAATGTTAAATTGAAAGTTGCTACTTGGGCACCACCTGGTGTCCACTTTAATACTTGCCTTTAAAGTCACAATTGTATTTCCAAGCAGAAAAGCAACAATTCGTCGTTCGTGAATGACAAAAATACGATAAAGGTACAAATAAGTAAAACAATATATAAATAATAAAATGAATAGTTTGAGCAAACAGGGTGAGGGCTGGCCTTTTTCCTTTAATCCGCCCCACCAATCTGTCTCACGGATCGTTTACTTGGAGGTCACGAAGAAAGACTGTAGATTTCTTCCCTAGAACAGTCCCCAGGGGGAAAAAAACAGCATTAATATTTATGTTCATTTATAACAGACCGCTTGTGTAGTTTAGGGAAAGCGAGCCTTTTTGTAAACCGGAGAACAACTATTTTAGGCTAACTGAGTTCTCAGCCGGTACAGTGATGTAAGGGTATCCCACGGGATACCATAACAGTTAGGGGGATATTCTCAAGAACGTGCGATAAACATTGCCAAAATAGGCTAACGCAATTTTTCATATCGCCGTCTATCGCGGGAAAATAACTCCGTGTCAACATCGTATTCTCAACACGGCAGTAACATGCGATAGTTTCCCGATAACGCCTCAAATGTCCGCGATACAACTACCGCGACGGCGATAAAAAAGGAAACCCGAACGTGAAAAAAGTTGCGATGGGCCCAACCGCAATTGAAAAATCGGCGACAAGCTGCGCCAGGCTTGCAATTCCCATGTCAGGCGGGAAAAATAACCATAAAAGCTGCAAAAAAAAAAGAAAAAAACAACTGCGAAGCACAATGGAGGTAGCCGGAGCAAGTACAGAGGACAACCCGAACCCCACAAGCCCCACGGAGGACCAGCCTGGAACCTCGGGGTCATTGAAGGGGAAGGAGAAGAAGAAGAGGAAGACGCGGTTCAGTCCGCAGGAAAACAGGATCTTGATTACGGAGGTGATAGAACACCATCAACAACTGTTCGTCACCTCCACTGTGTCATTGGCAACAAAAAATGGAACATGGCAGTCCATCGTGGACAAGGTGAATGCAGTCGGAGTGCTGAGGAGCACAATGGACGAGGTCAAGAGGAGCTGGAATGATGTGAAGCGCAAAACCAAGCTGAAACTCGCAAACAACTGCAAAGCAGCAATGCAGACTGGGGGTGGGAGTCCTGCGCCACAGGAGGAGCTGGATGAGATGGAGGAAATGGTGTCCACAGTCATCAGTGTGGAGAAGGGGGCAGGAGTCAGGGGACCGGACACTGCTCAACATGACCTGACACAACAGCAACAGGGTGAGTAGCCACCAGGGACTGGGGGACGGGGGAGATGGGCACAATGGCACACATGCACAATGAAGTATAGCACACTGCACAACCACAATGACTCTGGATCATGTCCCTGATCTCCTTGCCATACTGCAGCACACATAGAAACAGCAAGTAGTCCCCCATCCACAATGTGCCCAGAGGGGGCCCTCCCCACACATCACCAATCTCACAACAAATCCATGCACATGTGCTGAACCCAGCAAAGCTGCGGATCCGTGAGCCCCACTGATAATGCAAGTGACACTGCATGACGATGAGCATGTCTGCAGGCCACTCATCATGATATGTTGCACGCCACAACATCGAGGTGGCTCAGTGTGGTCCACATCCGGAAAGGAGCAGGTCACACACTGACACATCCACGTGCACAAACAACCCCTGACGGCAACAAGACATCTGCGGACAAACCATGCCCAAGAGTCCCAACTCCCACCAAGAACACAATTTACCCAAGTACAGAAGTCAAAGGCACACTGCCTGAAAGGGAGAAGGCCAAGCAAAATCTGAGCTGCAGGGGCGACTCTCCCACAATGCAGCACACACACAAGAATCAGAGCACATCAACATTGACAACAATGTGGTACAAACTGCAACACTTTCACAACAGAACAGAGGACACAACTGCTGCCGCTTGTGTGTAGAAACTAACTGACCAATCACATTTGGGATAGCAGGAAACTGTGACATGATAATGGACAAGTACAACCCCACATCCCTGATGGTGCACAAATGTCCACTGTCCCGCTTCAAATAGGCAGCTCCTCCTAAACAGTCACAATGTACATTGTCATGCAGTCTGTTTGGAAACTTGGCCAATGCGTGAACATACATGGAACACACTGTTAAACTGCATCTCCCCTTTACATTGCAGAGGGAGAATCATCACCTCCTGCAGAGCAGACCGAACACCTCCTCACTGATGACGAGGAGGACCTCCCCACCTTCAACACCGACGCCCTCCAAGAGCTCATGGACAGCTTCCGCACCCCACCCCCAGGAGCAGGGCAGCCCAGCTGCATCAAGGAGACCCCACCCCCTGCACAGACCACACAGCAGGAAGCACCCTCCACCCCAGCTGTCTCCCAGGATCCCCACGACCAACACATGGCATTTCAACACCGTGAGTTGGAGGGCCAGAAGGAGATGGCTGAGCAGGTGCGGGTGGGGTTCGAACTCATGGCTGCCAAACTAGATGCCATCCATGGGTGTCTACGTCCCATCAGGGACCACTTACAGTCCCTAACGGACACCCACATGTCAGCCATGGTCTCCAATGAGCCATGGCTGACATCGCTGGAGTCATGACTCAGAGACAAGAACACCTGTCTAGTCAGAGTGGCTCCAGCGATCTCAGCCGGGAGTTGGGACACATGCGGAGGCTCATGGAGGACACGGTGCGGATGGAGGCGGAAAGGATGGCTGCCATGGCTGCACTTCAGTGAGATGTAGCTGGGATCTTCCATGCCCTGCAGATCCTCATCATGGCATTGCTGCCACAAGGCCTGGCACAGATGAATGCTGCTGCTCCTACACCATCCACATCTCCGCCCCCTGATGTGTCAGTGCCCCACAGTGCGGCAGACAATCCACCTCCGGCACCTGATGTGTCACTGCCACACAGTGCAGCCGACAATCCACCTCTGGCCCCTGATGTGTCAGTGCCACACAGTGCTGCAGCCGAAACACCACCACCCACAGGTGAGGCACATCACACATCAGAGGACGATGATGTGGATGAGACTGCCGTTGTGGTAATGAGGAAGCGGTAGCATTAATCTCCGCCATATGGCCTGTTTCAGCTTGGTTCGGCCCTTTGCATCATCACCTTCCACTGTCGCCCGATACACTCTGCGGCACTCACCTTGGACCTCGACATGGAGTGCCATATTCTGTTTGGTTACCAATGACACAGCAATCAGACTGCGGACTGAACTCTTCCTCTTCCGATGAATTTGTCCTTCCCTAATGGACTCTGGCTGGCCCTCCACGGGGCAACAATGTCAAGTGGGGTGTGCATAGCCCTGTGCTGCTCCAGCTGCAACAGTCCACTGAATGTGAATAAAACATTCAAATTCACACAGATGTCATGTCTATGATCCTTCAAGTATGACAGTATGGATGAATGTAGGGTCACTGATTCCCCCTCACGTCCATTTTGCACATGTTGTGGGGCTTGGGTCACAGGGTGCAACATTGCCGATTGCGGTCCGGTTGGCGCAGACACTACAACGGGGCACACACATTGGTTACTTCCTGTCCAGGCCAGAACTGAACCACTCCCAGAGCCCCGGGCTCATTGTTCACACCCCTACGCTGGACTGGCATACGCCAGCCCAGCCCACTCCGCTTACGCTCACAGGGGGTGACAACACAGCTACATGTCCCAGGTCTTCCCTGTAGTGATCTGCTGGTCACTGGTCTAGTTGTCAGCATGTCACAGCCACTCCCTGAGGGCTGGTTTACACCCACACCACACCCATCCAGCACAGGCGTCACGGGACATGTGACCCTGCCAATAAAAGGGGCCCACCACAGCACATCCCCCACTGCCGGAGGTGACATGATGGCATCCGCATCCAAAGAACTCAATCATAAAGGGTCCGTGACTTGTGTTGCACAGAGTTAGTGGCACCCAATGGCCTGCGTCCGGCACGGGCCTACCGCCACGTGGCGATGACTTGCATTGCACTGAGTTAGGCCCACCTGAAGAGCTGAGTGGGTGTGCAGCCTGCGATGATGCGTTGGCCTCAATACAGCGTCCAGCAAATCAGGACTCGATTTGAATTGTGAGCCCTGTTGGACCAAAGTGTATGCACAGGCAGCAGTCAGCACAGACATGAATCCGCGGTGCGGTGCCGCAGGGTGCACTGGGGGCCTGTGCTGCGGAATCCAGCGATTGGCTGAGGAGGTTGCACCGGCACGTGGAGGGCCCTCTTGGAGTCACGCAGGTGGCGGCAGGTGAGCATTGAGGCCTGGGTGGGCAGGGGCGGGCAGTCATCGCTGGGCGGCGGACCGGTCTGGGGACCAGGGCTGGGGTGCAGCAGGCGCACAGGATCGCACAGGCACCACCGGTCAAGGCGGTGGCCTCGTGGCTGGGTGGGGGGCGCTGCCCTGGCAGACACAACCCTGCATGCGCTGACGAGATGTGCGCGGGTTGGCTTGGGACGTAGTCACCTCGTCTCCAGTGTGAATACGGCCGTTGAATGTGGTCGGGCACGTGTGTGTAGGCCTATGGTCACGATATGGCGGACACAGAGACACACACAGTAGTTACTGTAGTGGCCATCCCGGAAGTGGCCCATGCCCAGGGCCCCGGGCTATTCATTCGTGACATACGCAGGCCAAGGCCGCTCCGCTCAGGCTTACAGGGGGGACCACATGGCTACATGTCCAAGGTCTTCCACACTGCCTGGGGTAACCTGTTTGCATCCACTGTCCACTACACTGCAAACACCAGCAGTAGATGTCCACATGGACATGTCTGTGCTCTGCATACTGCTGTCTGTCCAGCACATCTCCGCCACACTTGGCATTGTGTCCTTTCTTGATGCTGGGTCACTTGCCTCCTTCGCACATTCTTGGTTCCCACCTCTCCCCACATTCTGCAATTGTGTGGCAGAGGGGCTCTGCCTTTGTGGATGGTTTGTCTACATGTCTGGCCCCTGTTACCACGGTTACTTGTGTTGTCGTGTCCGGTAGTTGGGCATGTTGGTTGGCATGTTGTATGTGATTTTGTTACGTGTGCTCTCCCACAGTTGTGAGTTGTGTGATTGTGGAGTTGAGGTGTGTGGTGTGTTCAGTTAGTACTTACCAATGAGCAGTGCATTGCCATAGGTGCCATCCTGGAAGCGCTGGTTGAAGATGGACTGTCGGAAGATGTATGTATCATGCACACTGCCTGTGAAGTTGGAGACGACATTGGTGAACTGTCCCCGGTGGTCCACTATTGCCTGCACATTGATGGAATGCGTGTGCTTTCTGTAGCGGTAATTGTGTGCAGGGTCGGCAGGGGGCACAAGTGGTACATGTGTACAGTCAATTGCCCCCGACACGTGCGGTAAGGCAGCTATGGCGTAATTCCCTTGCATGGTCTCCAGCTGTTCATGCACAGCGTGGGGGAAGTGGAGGTGCAGGGGTAGCAAGATAATACAAACCGTGATGTTTACAGGTATGATAAATCCTGCATGATGAGATCGTAACAGATGTTTGTGTGGACGTAACCTTCCTTTTCTTTCCTGCGGATGTTACAAGCACACAGACTTCTGTTACAGTATATTTGGACTGAATTCATCATACCTGTATGCATTCCAGTTTGTCCAAGTGCAATACACTTTACCAGATTACATTTGTGACTATAAGGACGCTTGACCATTGTCACCATTTCTCCAACAGGTTTCTGACTACTGATTTCGGGATATGGAATGGTATTGGGGAGTTCCCGCAGCATTTGCAGTTTATTGGAGCCACACGTTGCCCTGGTGAAGTTCCCCGTTGGGAATGGAACGCGTTGGCTGAGCTTTTCATCTTGTTGTTTATGTATTTGTAATAAAGTTCTGTTTTTCCACTACCGTTGACTACTGGACTTCATGACCTGGGGGGGAGGGTCCGGGGGGTGGTTCAGGTGGGTGTTGTGGCCCTCTTGGGTCTCCAGGCTGCATGATCATTGTCTCCATGGCATCTGTTGGTCTTCAGATGTGGCTCTAGGCTGGGCTCCCTTTCATACTGCAGGTTGTCGTCCTGCTTAACACCAGTAAAAGGCAGGTGTTGAATCCCTGCTGCTAACGCGCCTTATCGCCTGTTTTTGGATTGCATCGCTGATTAGGCTGGTCGTTGAGAATATCGCGAAGTGGTGTTTTCGTGTGTTTTTGCACGGGAACGCCTACTCTGCATATCATTAGCGTTAGTTTTCGCTCTCATCCGTTGCGATGTGTTTTGCGGCAGCTATCGCAGGAAAACTGGCGATGTCGGCAGTTTGCACCAGCTTGTGAATAGGGCGATAAGTCTATCGCCACTTTTGCGGCGCTAAAGTGCCGATAAATCGGCGATGGCTCCTTGAGAATATGCCCCATAGAGTACTAGCAGAGTCAAAAGCATGAAAATGTTGATGTTCTAGTGCGATTGCATAACTGCAGCCTGTTTTTTTTCCCGAAATGTCAAAGGGGCCGGGTAGTTATATCTCTGGATTATTTTTACTAGGATTGCGATGCAAAGTGATCTTCGTCTGTCTTTATTGTATGTTCGATTGTGTTGAACACACAACGCCCTGACCTGTAACATCTAAGTAATAACCACAAATATTTATCTCCTACAAACGAGACCTATCTAGCCTCTATTTTTAAATGCAGAAAAAGTGGGGGTCTGTAAGTGACACTTTCATAAACTAGGCGATTGGCCTAAGTGCTGCCCATGTGAAAAAAGTCCTTCAGATTTACAGGTCATAAACACAAAGCAAAACAAAAAAGACACCAGCTTCTTCTTAAAGTCCTATCTAAAAAGCCTTTACACGACTACAATTTCTTTTTTTTACAAACTCATTGCTCATGAAAAAGCTTCTATGTGAACCCAACTACAATCATTCCGCTAACATATTCAATGAACTTTCCAGTCTATGAAATGCAACTACATACCAGTATGCCAGTGCCACAACAACAGATCAAATAAAGAGACCAAATCGACAACTGCAAAAAATATCTTACCAGCTGGCCAGGCTCCTCAACCAACATGCAATTCAACCCACACCTCATCGGCATCTCTTGCATCCTATACTAATAGATTCCAAGTAAAAAACATAAAGATCACTGTTATATTGTCAATAAAATCTACCTTCTGTGCCAATACCTTGCCTACTTTCCTGCTCTGAAAAGTCTCACTTTAATTTTTGAAAACGAACACTCTACACATATCCGCCATTAGTAAAATCAGTGGCTGCTGCAGAAGTTTGAAAGAGGCGGTACATCATAACCATCAGAATTTGTACTTAATAAATAAGACCAATTTCATTTTGATTTAGATTTCTTTTATTGGTTTTCATAACAAGAAAAAGACATACAAAACCAACATGTGCCGTGTATATCAAAATGCAGTCCATCGGCGGGACTGTAGCATTAGCAAAGTTACACAATGAACAAGAACGAAAGCAAGGAAAAGGACCCCCCTCCCCCCACCCACCCTTCCCCCCGTCCAGCCTTCAAGTAGTGGAAACCAGTGCTGTGTGCGTCCAGAACGTCCGCAGTCGGGTGCCCTTAGCAAAGAGGCCCTAATGGTGTGTGGGAATGCCGGAGTCTGTATGCATGGGTGGATCCGCTAAGCGCAGCAGTCGCAGATACTTGGGGCAGGTAAGCTCTGTGAATTCAGATGTCAACAGTTTGAGGAAGGGTTCCCACAGGTCATGAAAGGAGGCCCCAGGTTTTGTGAGGGACAACCACAGCACCGAGACCGCCCTTATCGCAGCCACCGACGACATCAGAACCCTAAACGACAACGGGGAAACAGCAGCCCTCATCCTCTTGGACCTCTCCGCGGCGTTCGACACCGTCTGCCACCGCACCCTAGTGAAGCGCCTCAGCAACATCGGAATCCGAGAGAAAGCACTGGAATGGATCATCTCGTTCCTCGCCGGAAGAACCCAGAGAGTCCGCCTCCCCCGTTCAGATCCGAGGCCACCGAAGTCATCTGCGGCGTTCCACAAGGATCTTCACTCAGTCCAACCCTCTTCAACGTCTACATGAGCCCCCTCGCAGCCATCGCACGCCAACACAACCTCAACATCATCTCCTACGCCGACGACACCCAGCTGATCCTCTCCCTCACCAACGACCCCACCACCGCCAGAGCCAACCTACACGACGGGATGAAAGACGTCGCCGACTGGATGAGGAACAGCCGCCTTAAACTGAACTCAGACAAGATGGAAGTCCTCATCCTGGGCTCATCACCCTCCGCCTGGGACGACTCCTGGTGGCCCCCGGCCCTGGGCACCGCGCCCAAGCCAACGGACCACGCACAAAACCTGGGCTTCATCCTGGACTCCTCCCTGTCGATGACCAGACAAGTCAACGCCGTCTCAGCTTCGTGCTTCAACACCCTGCGCATGCTCCGCAAGATCTTCAGATGGATCCCCACTGAAACCAAGAAGACCGTCACCCAGGCACTCGTCACCAGCCGACTGGACTATGGGAACACCCTCTACGCCGGAACCACAGCCAAACTTCAAAAAAGACTCCAGCGCATCCAGAACGCCTCCGCACGACTCATCCTGGACATCCCCCGACACAGCCACATCATCGGACACCTGAAAGACCTGCACTGGCTCCCCGTCAGCAAGAGAATCACGTTCAGACTCCTCACCCACGCACACAAGGCCCTCCACGACCTGGGCCCAAAGTACCTCAACGACCGCATGACCTTCTACACGCCCACCCGCCAGCTACGATCAACCAGCCACGCCCTCGCCACCGTACCACGCATCCGCAGAACAACCGCCGGAGGAAGATCCTTCTCCTACCTGGCAGCCAAGACCTGGAACTCCCTCCCCACTCACCTTCGGCGAACCCAGGACCATCTCTCCTTCAGGAAGCAGCTCAAGACTTGGCTGTTCGAGCAGTAACTTACCCCCTCCCCAGCGCCTTGAGACCCTCCCGGGTGAGTAGCGCGCTCTATAAATGCCGTGATTGATTGATTGAGGGACAATGAAATTTTCTCCATCCCGAGAATGCCCCACAGTCTATGGAGCCATCCCAGACGGGTTGGAACAGTCGTTGTACCCCAGTGGGAGAGTATATTTTGTAAGGCTGCCCCTAAAGCTAGCGCCATTTGCCTGCCCCTTTGTGCCTTAAGTGGGAAGGTGATGGGGTTGGGAAGGCCCAGGAGAACGTACACTGGTAGGCGTGGGATTTGGGTGTCAAAATGGGAGTCGATGTCATCTAAGATCTGCCTCCAGTAGCCCGTCAACGAAGGGCAGTCCCATAACAAGTGGGTAAGAGTACCCAGCGATCCACATGCCCTCCAGCAGTGGGAGCTTCGAGACGGGTTGCCCTTATGGAGCCGGGGAGGGGTCAGGTAGCAATGGGTAACAATTTTTGTGGCTGTTTCAGTAGATGCTACGTTTTGTGCTGTGTGGCGGGCTCTGTAGTATACATCTGACCATTCCTTCTGCGTCAATTCTAAGCCAAGTTCCCCCTCCCATTGCAACTGACCGGGAGATTTCCCAGTGCTGGGGATGTGCCTAGTGAATTTATACAAATCTGACGTCAAGTGAGCATCAGTATGCCTCATAAGTAGCCACTTCTCAAAAGAAGTGAGGTGCCGCTCAGCCCCCTCCCGCACTCCGGGATGCAACACCCAGTGTTGGATCTGTAAATAGCTGTACCGTTCTGTTTCCGGCATGTCTCGGTCCCTGCGAAAATCAGAAAAAGTGAGAGGTCCTGTGGTGTCGAAGAAGTGCCCTATAGAGCGCTGTCCTTCCTTGGTCCAGAGCGTGAACCACACCGAGTCTATCCCCGGGGTGAAGTCTGCGTTGTTCACTATGGGTGTAATCGGGGACGGGAAGGTCGTAAGCCCCCGAGAGGCAGCCACCATGTCCCATGCCAAGAGAACGGGATGAGTCACTTTAGAGAGGTAAAAGTTCCGAGGTCTGCCTGTTTTGGTAGGGAAGGGAATCCCCCACAGAGGCTGCCTAGCAAGGGACCTGTCCATAAACAACCAGTGTTTCTCGGACTCCGGGTGAGACCATTCAGCCAGAGCTCTCAACTGAACCGCCCACCAGTAGGCCTGCAAGTTAGGAACTCCCAATCCACCCTCAGCAGGGTCCCTGTACATTAATTTCCTGCGCAACCGGGGCCTATGGCCCGCCAGATAAAACGCTCTATGTCCCTTTGCAGTGAAAGTATGACACCCGACGGGGGAACCAATGGTAGCGTCTGGAACAAGTAAATTACCTTAGGGAGTATAGTCATTTTTATGGCCGCTATACGACCTAGCCACGACAGCGAGTAAGGCCTCCATTTGCGAAGACAGTCCCGCACATGCCGCAGCAGCGTCGTATAGTTCGTCGAATTGGTAATCTGGATACTAGCTGAAAGTTGCAGGCCCAGATAGGGGATTGTAGCTTGTGCCCAATGGAGACGATAAGACCGCTGCAATACACCCAACGTATCAGGGCCCAGAGATAGATAGAGTGCTTGTGACTTGTGCACATTAATCTTGAAACCAGATGCTAGGGCGAACCTGTCCAGCTCCGCCAACAGGGCAGGAAGAGACTCCCGGGGCTTCTCCAGTGTGGCCACCACGTCATCAGCATAAAGGCTGATTTTGTGCTCTGTACCGCCGAAGAGCACCCCGGCGATAGAAGGATCATCCCGAACCCATTGAGCCATGGGCTCCATGTACAGAGCGAATAAAAGCGGTGACAATGGGCACCCCTGTCTTGTTCCCCGTTGAATGGGGAAAGCGCTCGAGATAAGCCCGTTCACCCTCACTGAAGCAGTGGGCCCCGTATAGCTGCTGAGCACCCAATCAATGAAGCGTTGCAGCAGGCCAAAGTGGGCTAGGGTCGCCTTGAGGTACGGCCAATGCACCCTTTAGAATGCTTTCTCGGCGTCAACAGAGAATATCATACATTCAGCCGTAAAGCGTTCAGATTTATCCACTAGGTGAAGGAGGCGTTTTGTATTATCAGAGCATTAATGCCCAGAGACGAATCCGGACTGATCCGGATCAATCAACCCGGGTAGATGAGGGGAGAGCCTCTCTGCCAGTATCCCTATGAAGATTTTTAAGTCCACGTTAAGGAGGGAAATGGGGCAGAAGGATGCACATTGTTGTGTGTCCTTGCCTGGTTTGAGGATCACCGTGACCAGTGCTTCCAACATCGATGGCGGAATAGGGTTGGAAGTCCCAATTGAGTTGTAGACCCTAACCAACAGTGGGGCCAGTATAGTACAAAAGGTTTTGAAAAAGGCAGAAGAGAATCCATCCGGGCCCGGGGATTTATGAGGTTTTAATTTGGATATTGCTGAGATGACCTCTTCTAACCTGATAGGAGCTTCAAGTTCCTCCACCTGACTCGGGACTAACTTAGCCGGGGCACCCCTCGCAAGTATTGGGCCGGGCCCTCCTCGGATAATTGCTGGGCCTCGTATAAGGTTGCGTAGAATTGCCTAAATGTTTCTGCAACCCCTTGGTCATTAGTCTGTTCCCCACCCAACTGGTCCACCACCATGGAGATGCGGGAAGTCTGTCGCTGCGCCCGCAGTCTATGAGCTAACAGTCTCCCACTTCTATCTCCTCCAACATAAAAGCGTGCTTAAGTCGGAGGGCCGCATATTCGGCTCGGTCTATGTCCAAGCCAGCCAACTGGGCCCGTGATGTCTTGAGTTGCTTCCAGACCCTAGGCACGCCTGTTCTCTGATGAATGCGCTCTAGTTCAATGACTGCTTCGGAGAGTCGCTCCCTTTTCTCCCTCCTAGTCTTATTGTCAGCTGCGGCTATCCCTATGAACTCCCCCTGACTACCGCTTTCAAAGCGTCCCACAAAGTGGCTATGGAAATGTCTGGTGTGTCGTTGGTGGCTAAATAATCAGTTATGGATTTGGTGACCTGCTGGACTACCGAGGGACGCTGCAACATCGTCTCTCGGAGACGCCACAGGCGTCGGGGGGGACGCTGGTAAGGTAGGGACAGGGATACCCGCACCGCTGAGTGGTCGGACAGGGGACAGGGAAGAATCTCTACCTCCTGTGTCTGTTGTGTCAGACGTCAATATATAGTCGATTCCCGTGTACGTTTTGTGAGGGTGCGAGTAGAATGTGTATTCTCTGGATGTTGGGTGGTGTAAGCGCCAAACATCTGTGAGCCCAGCCTCTGTGAACAAGCGCTTCCCTTTACCAGAGAGGGACCCAGTCTGCACTGAATGCTGTGCAGACCTGTCCATCTCATTATCAAAGGCCAAATTGAAGTCCCCCCCAGAAGCAGGGCTCTACCAGGGAGGCAAGACAGCTCGTGGATCGCATCCCAGAGAAACCCCTCCTGACCGTCGTTGGGGACATAGACTGTAGCTACCGTGAAGATATGCTGTCCCAATGTGAACGTATAAGCGAGAAGTCTACCCTTAATCCCGGCCTGTTTATGACCTATCTGACCCTGGAACCTAGCCAAGACCAATATAGCCACCCTCGCTGTCTTTGAGGCCCGGGATGAGAATAGCTGGTGAGGGAACGCCCTAGACCATAGCCTATGTGTCTCCTGGAGAAGACAAATGTGGGCGTCTGAGTTATCCAGAAAAGACAGGACAGCACGCCATTTTACGAAGTTATTAAGGCCTTTTACGTTGAGCGACAGTATTTTAACATCAGGAGTCATGATAGGGAGTGTCAGGATGCTCGCTGAGGGCCAAAAGAACCGGACCCGCCCCTACCCCAGGATGCCCACTACTCTCGCCTGGCAGGAATTCCCTGTAAGCAGCACTACATGCAAATCGCAGTGATCGACCATATCTAAACAGAGGAGGAGAGGACCCCATTACCCTTAAAACAATACAAACAAAACTTGACTGCAACGTATAAAGTCCATAAATGTCCTGGGCTAGTAGCCCCATGGTGAAGCGTAAGATGTACAGCAGGAGCCTCCCGCCACCCCCGTCCCGCCCATGACCCAGCCCCAAAGTCCAAAAGAGACCCCTCTAACAACTTGCCCCAGTGGTATCAAATCTATGCACGCTTCAATCTGCGGCAGCCGAGTCCTCTGCCAATGTTGCAATAACTGCTTTGCGTTCTTTAGCCATGGTCTCCAGATCGGGGCGAAGGCGCAGAGGAGTCTTTCCTACCCGTCGCCATCTGTCTACCCCACCACGACGACCTCCGGAATCCTCGCGCGCCGAGGTGTCCTCGTCATCCTCAGGCAGGTTAAGTAGCAATTGGGCCTCCCGTAAAGAGTGTATTTGACGGAGCTTGCCCTCCCACCTGAAGATAATTCTGAAGGGGTGGCCCCAAGAATAGGAGATATCCTTCGAACGCAGAAATGCTGTGACCAACCTGAACTCCCTCCTTTTCTGCAGAGTGGAGGCAGCTAAGTCCTAGAATAGGAGAGGTCTGGAAGAACAAAAGTCTATAGGGTGGTTGGCCCGTGCTTCCCGGAGGATCCGTTCCTTGAGTTGAAAATCGTGGACACACATTAAGATGTCCGGGGGAGGGGCAGTCGCTGGTCTCGGGGACCTGACCCGATGAGTCCGATCCAGCTTAATCTGTTGTTCTGGGGGGGCGGCCAGTATGTGGCGGAAGAGCTCCACGACAAAAGCTTCGATGTCCTGACCCTCAAGTCCCTGGGGAACCGCCCGAATCCTGATGTTGTTCCATCGGGAACGGTTCTCGAGGTCCTCCGCGTGGGCCTGGAGGTCGATTTGCTGATCTTGAAGGCGGAGGACCTCCTGCTGAAGCTGGGTGATCTCCTCGTCTCTCGCCGATGCTTGTGTCTCTAGAGTGTATACTCTTTTGCCCACTGAATCTATATCCCTGCGCACCTCACGAAGTTCCAAGGATATTTCTTTCTTCATCGCATGGAATCCCCCCGTCAGTGTGGTGAAAAGGGACTCAAGGATACTGCGAGTGACCGGCCCATCTGCCTCGCTCTGTTCGCAGTCTGCTGGGTGCCCCCCTGGGGACGGTGCTGCCTCAGCCCCTCCAGCGCTAGTTTTGAGGAGAAGGTCCTTCACTTATCTCTCCTTCCTGGATTTGTTGGCCGCCATTGTTCGGTGAAATCGCCGCCCCGTTTGCAAGCAGATATTAGGGGGCGCGTAGGTAATGGCAGAGAGCGCAAAATCAGCAAGGGCCAGGAGAAAGCAACCCACCTCTGCGGGCCTATGGGCCCCGCCGCCAGTCACCCCCGGGACGGCTACCCCGGCATGCTCCTCTGCGTGACAGCACTCAGTATGGGCTCTTTCTGCCCAGGCGCCCCTCCGGCGTAGCAGAGGTCCCCCTCAGCGTCCAGTGTGGGAATGTTGAGTAGCGCACACCTCCGAGCCCGACAATCCACTCTCTGGGCCCTCACGGCCTCACCACGCAGGGAAAACTGGTGAGCTGCAGTGCCGCGTCACTCCTTCGCAAAGTAACACAGTGGTGGGAGTCAGTGACTGGGACACCGTTCGGCCTCCCGCTAGCCGCCTGGGCTGCCTACTCCGAGTGACTGCTCCTACGCTGCCCGCACCCCCAGCGATCTTGGCCGGACTCCTCAGCTGTGCAGACAGGGGGTCGGGTCTACTAGGAGATATGTCCCAGATGCCCCCGCAGCTAAGGTCTTTGGATCAAGCTGTGCTCACTCGCGGCCTTCCACTGAGTACTTATATCCGGGCCTTGCTCCTTTCCCCCGCAGAGTCCCAAGGCTCACAGCTGTACAACGCGGCAACGCCTGAGGGGGGGATGCATCGCCGCTGGGCTCGTTCAGGTAGGAGGCCCGATCCCCAAGGGGGGTGAGGCCCGATCGTCCCCAAGGCTGGGCTCACCTTCTCAAGCCGCTCTCACTCCTGGCCGTCTTAGCGACTGCTGGCAATGGCTGGGCCCAGGCTGTGCACCTCTTGCTCTGCGGGTCGTAGTGCTCCGACTCGCCGGCCTGCTCCGATAGGCTGTTCCACCTCCGGTCTGGCCTGCTCTCAAGAGGGGGAACGCTCCGCAGCCGAAAACGCTTGGGCGTGAGCCACCGAACGCTCCTCTATCCGCCGCTCTCAGGGGAAGCACTCCGAAGCTGTGTGCACTAGATAGGCCGCGCCCGCTCAACGTCTGCCGGGTGGGCCTCAGGCTCTGTGAAGCAGGAACCACAAACGCCGATCTCCGGCACTCGTGCTGCATACCGGCTCCTCTCCCGGCGCCAGGCTGCCTCAGAAACAGTCACCAGCAGAATTGGCAATCTGTAGCTCCATCCGGGGTCAGCAAAATGAAGCTATAAGGCTGGGGCCTAGGCAAAGGACCGGAGCAGCGAGCAGGCACGTCCTACTCGGCCGCCATCTTAACCACGCCCCACCAACCAACTTCATTTTGGAGGAATAAAGATGAGTTCACCACTCAAAAAAAATATTTTGGGAAATTAAGGCAGATGGTGGATTCCCTAACACAATTTTCCAAATAATTTGCTAAAAAGCCATTTCCATTACAGACATTTCTGAAGGGGCACTCAAGGCGGCCCGACCCTCTACATGGGTGTTGTAGATTCAACCCCCAAGAAAATGGTTTATTATTTGGTATGGGCAGTCACCACCCTCAAAGAAAAATAAGATTAACTTATGGTGAATCCCAAACGTCACTAAATGAACATGAGCTCAAACCCCTGGTAAATATGGTACATTGCAGACATGCTTAACCTAGAGCAATGTGTGAAGAAACAGTTATAAAGTCAAAACACCAAACAATTGAAATCCCAAATGGAATGCAAAACATAGAGTGCATTTTAACAAAAGAAGTGACATCAAAGCAGCAACATTTCAACAAGGGGAACCGAAGATATCAATGTTTGAAGATTTAAGTAAAAAGCAGCACCAAAAAGGAGGTAATGCCAATGAAAGATTATAGAAGCAGTAGATGGGACCTAGGAATTTTTTCAGGCTGAGAGCAATGGGGAGCAGATTGATCATACCAAGCGTATTCATCTCAGTTAAAGATTTTATCTTCTGATTTAGTATTTTTTATGCAGCTCAAAAGTCTCGAGTCTGAAGCTGTATCTGAGGAGTTGCATTGAAATCGGACACCTTTGCCGCAAGGTCCCATTGAGGGTTCTGGAGGTCTTGGAACTACCAAAGTGTTACCAACTTTTCAGGGTTTCTAGAGACCCTCCCCTCAGTCACTTCTAAGGCTCCAGGGACAGCACTTAGGGACCAGAACCCACTCCAGCAGAGGCCACCAGCAGGTTCCAGTCGAGGCCCAGTTTATTCTGATCAACTGGTCACTTCAGGAAAACGCCTATTGCAGCTTGTTGTGTCCCTGTAGCCACACTGGAGGTCTGACCCATGAGTCCACTTTTTTGTCCTTGGTAAGAGAGGAAGCAGGTCCAGTCCTTCAGGGATTCTCTCTGGTTAGAGCAAGCAGGGTCTTGTGCTCTTCTGATCTTCCACAAGTCCAGTATGTGTTTGATGAGAGTTCCTTGGGATGCCACAACTATGGTTTGCACTAGCCAGTGATTAGAGGTGACTTCTGGCCCCTGCCTAACCAATAGGGTAAGCATTCCCAGAGATAAGCCTAAGCACTTTTTCAGCAGTTCCTGTTTGGTCTACTGCAAGCATTTCCACAGTGCAATTTACTCCTAAAATCTAAAACGAGGATTCCTACCTCTCTTGTGCCCACCAAGTGGTGTGACTAGAAAAATGATGAATCCCCTCTCCTGTGTCGACTCCAAACTGGTTCTGGGGGTACATTCCCTCCCACTGGCTTTGGAGCCAGTCTTGTTAGTGTGGGCCTGAGGAGCAGAGGTTTGCCTGTCTCCAATTCTCACTTTACGTTAAACTATGAATGGGTAGGCCACACATCCGCCCCTTTCAAATTAGTGAAGTTCCTGGAACCTCCATAGCTTTCCTTCCTGGTCTGATAGGGATACAATGTCCCACACCCAGGCCATGCTGGCACCAGGTCTAAGTCACTGTCCTGTCCTGGGAGCAGTTTTCACACCTATTTAAAGTCAAGCACTGACTGGGCAGCTGCTGGTAGGCTACTGCGTGTTAACCTCCAGAAGCTTCAGGTGCTTCAAGCAGGGAAAATGTAACTTTCTTAAGGATTCTTTTCGTAAATATGTATAAATAAATTGGATTTTAATAAATAGGAAAAATAGCATTTGAATGACTTTTCTACCCATTTCCATTTTCTACCCAGTCACAGATGAAAGTTTCTAATTTGTACTTTGACATTTTCTAGGATCCAGCCACATCCCTGCCAGTTAAACTAGCATTTGGGGGCTAGACACTGTAGGTATATGTCAACTTTAATTTCACATTAGTTACAACTTGGAGTACTTAGGTGTGCTTTAATAATATTTAAAAGCAGCGTTTCCAGCCTGTCAGAAAGGGTTATTTCAATAGATTTGAGAGCAAGTTCTTAGGCTGCTGCAGAGGCCCAATCTGTGGATGGCACAGTGCTGCAGTCTAAATGTAGCATATAGATTCTAGCACTGGGTGCATGTTCTGCGACACATACTATGGGGCCGATTCCGATTCCGGCCGGAAATCTCTCCGACCGAGCCGGACCCGGAGAGAATTCCGACCGAATCGGACTCTGGCAGTCCGACCGAACGAGTACGATGCGCACGCATGCCATCGGACTCAAGTCGGTCGGACTCCCATTGAAGTCAATGGGAGCCTGTCGTACAACGCGTACGCGGGCTCCCATTGACTCAATGGGTGAGAGGCGGACGAGGGCGCCCCCTACAGCGTGTACGCGTCCATGCGCATCGCGGCGTACATGCACAGGTAGGGGGGACCCATGGGTCCCCCCTGTGTGCGACTCGCGCGCCTACGAGTACAGGGGGGTCCGACGAGGACCCCCAAAGTCCGGCTCCAACAGCTTTTTTTAGCCGGACGGCGCGAGTCGGTCGGACTGCTTGTGGCGCGCATCGTACTTACCCGGCCGGGAAACGTCTCCATAGCGCGGTGCGAGTCGTGTCCCTGCGAGTCGGTCGGAGTGTGTTGAAGCCGCGTTCGAGTCGGTCGGAGATTTCGCGGGTGCCTGCATCGTACTCGCTCGGCCGGACCCGCGTACGATTCGGTCGGGAAACAGGGCTCCGAATCGGATCCGGTAAATCCGAATCCGATTCGGAGCACTACCGGCCGAGATCGGAATCGGCCCCTGGGTGTTAGACCTGGCATCCTTGCCGTGGTTTTCCCCTGTATTTTTGCCTCTGCCTCCTGTAAATTTACTGTGTGCTGGATTTCGTTTTTGCTGGTGTAGATACTTTGGGCACTTTGCCACTGCTGATCAATGCCAAAGTACAAGTGCTACCTCTGTAAATTGTGAATATGGATTGGTGGTTCCATGATTGGCTTGTTTGAATTACTACTAAGCCCCTAGTAGAGTGCACTGTGTGTGTCCAGGGGCTGTAAGTCAAATGCTACTAGTAGGCCTACAGCACTGATTGTGCCACCCACACAAGCTGCCTTTCAAAGGAGTCTCAGACCTGCCACTGCAGTGTATGTGCGCAGTCTCTACAACCATGTCGACCTGGTAAGTGCCCTCACTTGCCAGGCCCTAACCTTCCCTTTTATTACATGTGAGTTACTCCTAAGATAGGCCCAAGGTGCCCCTGTGGGCATGGTGCAGTGTATGTGAAAAGTAGGACATGTACTGATGTGTGTGACATGTCCTGATATTGAAATACAGTGTATTTTGTTTTTCACTATTGAAAAGCTATCTGTCCCATAGGATAGAATGGGAGTTTAATTGTGACATCTCATCAATATAACTTCCCATTCGGACAAGATAGAAAGATGGAGTTTAATATGCCTGAACTCAGAATATAAAAAAGCATCTTTTAGTAAAGATGATTTTAATATTATGTATTTGAAAATACCACTTGCTTAGCCTCTGCTGGTTTGTGGATTGACTGTCTGGCTTTGGAGTGACAGGGGCTGGGGATGTGCATTCACTATAGACAGCCACGAGGGGGTTGAGGTGTGTCCTGCCTTTCCTGGATAAGTCAGGGCTGGGCTGAATAAACATGGGCTGCATTTAGAGTTTGGGGAGGAGATTTCCTTTCACCTGAATGGGCCTGGTCTGCCTTACACAATGCTGTCTCCACCACCTGCCAGGATGCTGGACCAGAGAGGACAGAACTGGTTTTGACTGAGCACAGAGCCTCTCTTGCACCAGAGAACAAAGGAAAATGCTTTGTAAATATTGGGGCCCAGACCCCAGGACTTTAGATTACTTCTGGACTCAAGAGACACCTCTGCCAAGGAGAAGAGCTGTAAAAACTGAAGAAGTACTGCCCCTTTGCTGTGTGCTGTCTGGGGTTGGCCTGCAGTGGCTTTTTATGCCAAGGAGAGGACCAAGGCTTTGCTATGTGCTGTGTATCCTGCTTGAAGAGGTCTCCAAGAACTTGGGGTAGAGCTTGGCTCCTGTTTTGGAGTCTCAGGGACACAAATACTTAATTTCCTCTATCCTCCTGCATCTGCTGTTTCAGCTTCCACAGAAGGAAATTGCAAAACCCAAAGCTGGCCAGCAATGCCGCAACCTGCAACAAAGCCGTGGGCACCCCTCGTGAAGTGTACAATGCAGCGCCCCGACTTGCACTGCAACCCTGACGCCTGCCGACTCCACACCGCATTGACTCAGATGCCGCAATCGAGTCCGCTGCTGGAACCGGAGCCGAGGGCTCTGCCCCGACTTGCACCACAGCCTGACCTCCTTGACACCCGTGCTTCATTGTCGTGGAGCCGATACTTGACGTGGGTGACTTCCTGAATGCATCAACACCACACCATTGAAAGGAATCGATGCCTCGCCGCCACGGCGACATCACCTACCCGGTAACAGTAAGGAACCGACGCTTCACTTCCCCGACAACAGTAAGGAACCGACACCTCACCTCCCCTGCATCGCAGTAAGGAACCGAGGTCTCACCTCCCTTGGGGTCGTAAGGAACCGACGCATCACATCCCCTGTGGTCATAAGGAACTGACGCCGCTCGGCGCCAATGAAGCATCACCTCCCCGATGCCATGCACCATCTTTGCTTTCATCATTTGCCAAGGTAATGTTCTTTGGGAGTCTGTGCGACTCCGAGCCCGACGCCGCGCACCTCACATTCGGCGCCGAACGTTGGATTTTCATCTGTCATGATGCCGTAATAGCTTCATGTGGAGATATTTGTTGCTACAAGCTTTATTTGTGTGAATAACCTATTTTTAAGGATATCTTGGTATATATATTGTGGATTTTTGTCGTTTTGGCATTGTGTGGTTTAGATAAAGATTGCTTATTTTTCTAAACTGGTGTGGTGTGCATTTGTAGTGTTTTATCTGTATTACTGTATGTGTGCACAGATGCTTTACACACTGCCTCTGAGCTAAGCCTGTCTGCTCGTGCCAAGCTACTAAGGGGGTGAGCAGGACGTGACTCCCTTATCCTGACTAGAAGCAAGGGTACCTACTTGGACAAAGGTGCAAACCATTGGCAACTAGAGACCTTCATTTCTAACACTATGGACCTGTAGGCAAGTAAAATGTTTCAATTAGGGATAAGTCAATTTAATAATTTTTAAAGGGAGAGCACAGGTGTGTTAAGAGCACAGAGTTTTAAGTCCAGCAAATACATTTCCTAGAACAATCTGGGGTGACCATGCAGAAAAGGTGGATTTGCTACAGGTTCTTTCAAAATGCAATGACAAAATGGTACAGTTTTATCCCAATTTCCATTAATATTGTCTCGAAAACATTATAACGCGCAATTTAAAGCAAGTGGGTATGCAACTTGATATGGGCTTTCATTTTCAAGGTGGCAATAATATTTCTCTAAACGTCTTTACACATAACTTCATCTTGTCTTCCTGTCATTTCTAAATCGATTCAGAGTTGTAAACCATGAATAAAAATTAAAAGTGCAAAAAAAGGAAAGTTTATACATATCTCTGAACTTCAACGATAATCAGCAGCAATGTTCCTCAAGTTAGACACATTTCATTGTCTAAGATACTCTGCTCACATTATCCAAACCTTACCAGTTCAAACCGCAAACAAATGACATAATTAGTTCACAACAATCTTCCAGACTAAATTCTGCCTAAAGTCTAAAGCAAAAACATTCAGAGACCTGTCCATTATGTGCTGTTAGGCTCCAGGTGTGGCTCTCTGAGGAACAAGTGATTGGGATAGGATAGATATACAGACTTTACCAGTGAGATGCACTAACCAATGGGTCACATGCCGACTGGCACAGGCACCTCTGTAGGAGATGGAAAGAGCACTGTCCTGGCAGCCCTAGCATCTCTAGGGGCAGGCAAGTAGTAACATCTTATGAAAATGATGGTAATAAGGAAGCTGGGTTTAGAAATAGGGATTGTGCTTCCTCAAACGTTCCATCAGGTCATTCTTCCATATATGACCCTCCCGAATGAAGGCATTCACCACATTTAGGTAAAAATTCTGTATGGGATAAAACTTCAGCTGACTTCCAGTGTTGGAGCAGGCAGATCTTGACTATTGCTAGCAATGTAGAAAACCATCTCCTCCGGTTGGGGGAGGTCACGGACATATCTGTGAAGTCGTGTAGCATTGTCATTTAGGCTAATGGGCAGAGGATAAGGTTCCCAGATGAAGAAAGTGTGTCTGATACTAACTGACAATAGTTTGTGATGTCTGGACATGTCAATAGACTGACAAGTAAAGTCCTCTCTGCCGACTGATACCACCAGCACGCCATCAAACAACTGAGGCCTGCCATGCATAGTCTGGAAGGGGTAGAGTACCAGTGTAGGAAACTGGGGTGTAGGTTGGCTGGGGTGTGAGCTCTGGACAAGCAGCAACCACAATTCTTGTCAGGGTGAGGCACAAGCCAACCCCAAATTGACCTATGCTGAACTCTCTGGTAGATTGGCACAGAGCAGTCAGGCTTAACTCAGAGAAAATATGTAAAGCATTTGTGCAACACTTCAGACAATAATAAAGAGTAAACACCACACAAAAAGGATCTCTTACCAAGATAGAAAAATATAACGTTCCTCAATAAAGAAAACAAGACCAAAGCAACAAACATCCAATTAGTAGAACAGGAGATATTCAGCTTTAAAGATTTTAGTGAAAATAACACCTAAAAGCACAAAGTGCCAACTGTGAATATCTGGTCGTGCCAGACCGCGACAAAGTTGCACGTTCAGGCCGACCTCGATGGAGCACGGGCCGGCTACAGGGACCAAATAAGGCCTGTTGAACAAAGTACCTTAAATCCTGGTTTGTGGAGCACTGGGAGGATCTGCATGGAAGTGGCATCAGACAGCCAAAGCAGTGCGTCAGTTCCGAGATGTAGAGTGGCTGCGATGCAAGGGCCTTCATTGTCATTGAGGATCCCGTTGATGGGGCTTGCGAATCAGAGTTCGGAATTCAGGATGCGGCGCCCAGTCCAGACGATGTGCAGTTCCAAAGAGCTGTGAGGCTACGATGCGGAGTCCAAAATCATCAAGGCTGCTGTTGATGAGTTTTGGGCTGTTCATGAACGTAAATGGGTTCTTTCGAGACAAGATCTTGCCGTCCACCTACGTGAAACTCTGGTGAACCAGGCTCTGCGCTACAGCGACCGCCAGAGATGACCAGCAACGCGAGATTGGCACTTCTCTCTACAGTATCAACAGCCCACAGTGATCGTCAACGTGAATCTCCAGCAACGATCGATTGCGATGCCTAACAGGATCTTCTTGCTTCAGCGATGACCCTCTGTGATGCCTGGCCCGCTTTACGCATCACAACGACGACCATCTGCAAGACTCTATCTTCTTCACAAGGTCTCCTCCACCGCAAACTGGACTCTTAACGCTGAACTTTGGAACTTATTTTTTCAACCAGTACTAACCTTGTTCGTCTATCTGGCCCACACTCCATTGTGGTTGGCCTGAACTTGTGACTTTCACCTGGGCTTTCACAACCAGATAACCGAGAGTGGCACTATGTGGTTTAAGGTGCTATACATTCCTGAAATCTTTGAAATTGCATCTCTTCGGTTCTACTGATTGGATTTGTGTCACTTTGGTCTCAAATAATTTATAAAATCTTTCTCTATGTTTCTAAATTGGTGTAGAATTTTTCTTCTGTGGTGTTTTCACTTTATTGCTGCATAGATACTCTACACATTGCCTCTATGTTCCCGCAATTGCTTCCCTAGACATGG
Organism: Calotriton arnoldi; assembly: GCA_963921515.1. Classification (NCBI taxonomy): domain Eukaryota; kingdom Metazoa; phylum Chordata; class Amphibia; order Caudata; family Salamandridae; genus Calotriton; species Calotriton arnoldi. The sequence continues at coordinate 5,237,207 of CAWUFW010000205.1, forward strand.
TGTTGGAACATGGATAAAGCTCCCTATTTCTCCCAACTCAGTTTGTAACCAGAGAACCTAGAGAATTCTGTTATCATGGACAGAAGAGTGGGCATGGAAGTGGTGAGGTATGACTAGGTAAGGAGCCTGAGTATCCAAGGCATGCAGAAGGGCCCTGGGTACTCAGGCTAGGACATGAATGCCTTTGATATCTCCATGCTGCCTAATCACTGTTAAGAGTGACCCCATCACCAATAGGAAAAAGATAGGAAGACGGAGCAGTCCTGCCTAGTGCATCCCTCTGTCAGACACAGATCTGGCATAAACTGCCCGTAATAGAGCCTGGCATCTTTTCCTTGAATGTTGCAGGTCTAAAACATCATTTAGATACCACTTATTATTAGATTTATAAAGCGATCTAACTTTCCTGAATTACTGCTACACTTGAAATTTATATTAGCCCCTTCTATGCTCATGACAAGCTCAGCTCGTCATGCTGCGCGGTGGGCGTGTGCGCATGACGAGCTGAGCTCGTCACGACCACGCCCCCGATCGGAATGTCCAGCACCTGGGCGGAATTCCGATCGCGGCGAAGCGGTTAAGTGAGTTTTTTAGTAGTCATGTTGGTTTTAAAATTGTGGCTAGATCTGGTATTAACTATGTACTGAAATGCCAACTCTGAACACTTTTTCTTTCCATAATCAAGACTCTGATCTTATGTCACGATTAGAATGCACAGCTAAGCTTCTATTTCTGATTCAAAGATATGTATGCTTAAGGGACTGGGAAACAATAGTCAACTCCCCGATCACACAGGCTAAAAGCAGCTCAGTTTAGAATGAGCTGGACAGTTAATCAGTAATTAAGTGAATTTTAAATTTTTTGATAAAGAGATAACATTAAAAACGCATGCTCTTTGTGGATTATTTAGAAGAGTGTGCACTTTTAGACATAAAATACCAATATTTTTAACAAATGTTGTTTAGTCAAAGAAATAAGAAGTCACAAATTCAATAATATAACAAAGAGATGCAATTAAACAGCACTGGAAAATTATGATAGAAATGTCCAAGATGTAATAATGGCAAACATGTTTGTAGTCTAGTGGAGAGGAGTTTCTCTAGGAGAGATGATCCAATTTTGGTCATGCCTTTTAAAATCATTGGTTTCATTAAAAGCTGTATTCCACCTAGCACCATGGGGCCCGAGGATGGTAGAGCAAACATTTGTGGAAGGATTTTAGCTGGCGGATGCCTTTACTAACTTCTCATTACAACTGTAAAATTTCAACAGAAGCAATTCCAGGGGTATCACAAGAGTCAGTAATGGCAACCATATTTTAAAAAAAGGGCCTCAAGTTCAAACCCTAACACATATTATTTACTCTCTAGCAAGATTGCTGGTCGAATCCTTTAAATGACATCCACCTTTCAAACAGGATTTTGAAAGGGTTATTGCCATTATCGCATTGCCATGGCGTTCAGTACTCCTGGCAAAGAAAGCATCGACCCAAGAAAGGCCCTTTTATACTGTGAATTCAAAAATCTTAGAAAGCTTACGCTAGTGTAAAAACCCATTATTATGGAAAAAGATGTTAGATGAGGGCAGACCTCAACATTATGTCTTCCTGAAAGTCATAATTATAAGCACATGGATAATTAGTGATACCCTGGGAAAATAAAACTAATACAAAATAGATAATTTGGCATTCAGTGGTTGTTCAGGGATGTGTGTGATGGAGCTTAAATGCTAAATGACAGTTTGCCTCTATCCATTCTCACTATTAATTGATTTTTATGACGATTATTTTTGATGAAGATATGTTAACTGGCTAAGTCGAAAAATGGGAGACCTCATACTGCATAGTAAAAGCATGCAGAGTGTTTGAAATTGATAATATGAATAAGTAAACAAAGAGGAAAAACCATGATAACTGCACATGTACGTATCCACGTGTTCTGAGATAAAAAAAATAGTTAATATAGAGAGTGTTGTGAGAATATTATTCAAATATGCATGAAAATGAAAAAAATATCTACATAAAGAGGCTTCTGAAACGCTAAAATGCTTCTCAAGTAATAATCGATATTATGCAAACCTGCAGCTTTCTGTAATGTTTATGTGGTAAACGTGTATTTCAGAGATGACACATTAATTATATGCTTTGAAAAATGATAACGTGCAAATGATGTTATAAAAATATTTTTTTAGTAGTACCTAATATTGACATGTAGAATCTAAAGGATAATAATATTTGAATTAATTAAGAGATGTCAAAATACATTTATTAATGTGTGATTCAGCGAAATTTCATATAGACCTCAAATGCTTTTCTCTCCTTTACAAGTGAAAAATCATAAGGAGCAGTCACTTTAGCCACTGTGAGAACTTTTCATGAAGTTTCTTTTCTGTATTGGTTAACAATGGACTCACTTCTTGTTAGGCAACACTTTTGACAGAAATGTAGCAATATTATTGCAAACCCAGGAGAAGTGCTTGGGAACAGACACGCTGTGAGCAAAGTGAAGTTCCACCTACTTCCGTGGAAGGGACGGAAATGTAAAACAAATTGAACTTAATAAATCTAATGAAATTGCAAAAGGATTACTTAATTCTTCCGGATTTTTGATGATGTAGTGATCAACCCATGGGCGACCCACTGTGACTGACCAATGGAAACCATATGGACCGATGAAAAGGATACTTTGTGGGTGTAAACCGTGACCTTTTGGAAGTATATTTTCCCCCATGGAGGAAAGGTGAGGGGCTGGCTGTCATTTTCATTTTCCCTGCCTGGCATGAGGATGGACTGACTCTTTATTTCCCTCAATGCCAAAATCTTTGAACTGAACTGTGATTCTGGAACTTGCACTTTACCGGCTGGTAAAGTGGGCAGGAAATAACCTTTCGGCTGAAGGGTTAATTGACTCCTTCTGTGGCACACTGTTCTACAGTTTTCTGATTTGGTCAAATCTATATTGAAGAGGGACTAATCTCTCAGCTTAACTTTGGTTTGTATGACTTCCATAACTGAGTCTTGAATTGTTCCTTCTCTCTCGCTCTCTCTCGCTCTCTCTCTCCACAGTCAAGCTTCAAATGCTAATATTTCCTTCACTGCATTGTGAGACTACTTCTACTAATAATTGGTAATTAAATCTGATTTGTATTGCAACTTTATGATCTATCCATTCAAATTAAGGCTTTATATGAATATTTTCCATGAGTTATCTTTATCGGTTTTGTCTCATTCTTTTAGTCATTTTTCTTGTCTCAAGGTTTGTGTTTCAACGTCTGAGAAAGGTAATGAAATAGGCATGTGTTTGGCAGTTCTTTATTCCAGGTCCTCATAAAGAAATTGCTTCACGTTCTCCAAGTATCCAAGTCCCTGTTAGCTCCACAAAAAGATCCATTGGAGGACTGCAAATTATGGTAATCAGGATGATGATTAGGCAGTAATGTGTCTCTATAGAAGATATTGGTATGGGCCTGATGTGAATAAAACTTGGTTTTGATAACGAGAAAATGTATAAGCTTTCCGCTGAATCATGTGTTATTCAACATATATCTCAGTGAATGTCAAGACAATCTAAGACTATTGTATCTGACAATTTTGGATTTTTTAATATGCTGATGATCTGCTTGTGGTGACCAAATGTCTAATTGTCTGCACTACTAATTGTAAAGTGTCATTTATATCATGCTTGCTATGCCTATGTTGTGGGCCTGTGCCCTTATCCACACATACCAACCTACACTTTGCGAGGTCGGTGGTTGGAAGAGTGTTGAGTATTGTTTTGAGCCTAATGGTGTTGAGCATTAGCGTTTTTATTTTGATTTAGTTCACTGTGAAAATAAACAAATGAAAGTAAAGGTAAATAAAAAACAAGGCATTTCATAAATTCTGCAGTGGTTGATTAAAAAAAGGTGAATTCAAGAAGTGCAAGTAAATGGATACATGACATTCCCCAAAATGACGAATTAATGTGATTTTGGACATCGGAAGGTGCAGGAGGTGAGAGGGGTGGCCTGATTTGCCGTAAAATAGATTGAAACATTTTTTAAGACGACGAGACGGTAAGACAGGGTGGGCGGAGTTCGCGTAGCCGCGCTACGCAGACTTCCGCGAAGTTGTAAAAATTCTCTGCGAGCTACGCGGAATTCCGCGAGCACTCGGAGTTGCTTGTTCCGCCCGTTCACGATGCATTTTTCCTGTTCGGGATCGCGTATTGCATGTTCGGGATGCTGTTTGCGTGCTCGGGGGGACATATCTCGCGAACTTGCACATGCTGTCGCCGATTGGCGCGGCCATCTTGATTTTCACTTCTCCCGCCCTTTCGCGATGCGTATTTCCTGTTCCGGAATGCGTATTGCGTGCTTCCTGCCCGTTCGCGATGCGTATTTCCAGTTCGGGAACGCGTATTGCGTGTTTGTGACGCTTTTTGCGTGCTCGGGGGGGAAATATCGCGCGAACTTGCCCATGCGGTCGCAATGGGTGCGGCCATCTTGTTTTTCACTTGTTTGCTATGGTTCTGGTCCTGCTTTTCAATCCTCCCTCTATCTTTTCAATCCTTTGTTTCTGCAAACTGTTTTGGGATCTTTTTTATTTATTAACTATCTCTCTATTTTCCTGATTCTATATTTTGAGTTTTTTTCTACTTTTTGTGTGTTTTTCCACTGCTTTTTCACTCTTTTTCCATTACTTTCTTTTTTCATGTCTTTTACTTACTTTTTTAATTCCTACCTTTTCTTTTCCACCCCCCCCCCCCCGAGTACCAGAACCATGGCCAAGGGCAAGGCTCGCAGGAGTCGTAGCCAGAGCCGCGACCGCCTTCCTTGCGGACGGCGGCTCCCACAAGGGGTGCAGGCACGGTCCTTATTTGGCGAGGCGGAGGTGGCCGCACTTGTTCTTTTTGTCCAGTGCCACCTCCCCTTAACCCTGGCAGCAGGCGGCAGGCCTGGGTCCGGGTACGGGCTCCGGGAGCATCACCAGCGGTGGGGAAGGGTGCGCCGGGCAGTGTTTCACTGCTCTGGGGTCCGGCGCACCCATAACCAGCTTACGCACCGGTGGTCCAATATCCTGGACCGGGAGCAGGACCTGCTAGGAGTTGAGGTCCCGGGGCTTGGTGATTAGCTATTTAATATTACTACTTTGTGTTCTTCTGCTCTGTGTTATATATTGCGAATATCATTTTTTTCCGAATAGCAAGAATGCTGCTGCTTACATTGCAGGTCAATTACGTTTAAAAATCTTCCGTGATTGTTATGCCACAGGTGCTCGGCGATACTAATCTTACTTGTTTGCAACTTTTCGCTCGCTTGGGCTGATTATGTAAGAGTTTACTTTAGAGAACTTAAGTTAGGTAATGCTAGAGAGACTCTAGTCCTTCCTTTGTCCTCCTGTCACTAAGAGATAGTGGTGGATTGATAGGTTTAGTTACTTATTAGTATTAGTTGTTAATTTTTTAGCGGTCTGCGTGACGCATCCTCTGTTACGTCACGTGCTGCTGAATGCTGCTTACCCCAGTCCTTAGTAGAACCTGTTGTAGTTTGTTTAGTGAGTGGTAATAGGCTTAGCACTAGCAGAACATCAGCAGCAACCAACCAACAATTTGGTGTATGCAAAAAATTATGCATGTGTCCTCCATCTATGCATTTTTTTTTAGGACTAAAATAAATGGAAATGCAGACTTAGTGAACAATTGGCCCATCTGGAATAGGTGAGCTAGGTCAGGTGGTACTTAGGCTTAGTTAGTATTCTGGATTCAGAATGGAACACTGGATTAGTGTTCATAAATAATAACTAGACGGTCCACAAATCCCGCGATACTACTAGTCGACCAGATTAGATAGGTCCATTTTATTGCAATTGTTGTTTCCATAAATGTTTTTTTGAGCGTTTTTTTTTTTTTTTAATTTGTTTCACACCAATCATCAATGTTTGTCTCTTTCTTTCTTATATCTTTCATGATCAGCAGCACCCAGGGGCAAGAAGAAGGGGTCGGTGTCGGTGGGAGCAGCATCAGAAGTCGGCCAGGACCGCTACTCTACCGAGGGCTCTGCTGCTGGCCCCAGTAAGTCCTCCTGTTGTTAATATTAATAATTATACTTCCCTAACTTTTACTGCACCTTATTTTTTCCGAACTACTATTTCCGTTTCCTAATTCTAATTTTTACCAATTTTTCTTCGATCTAGCCTATCTGTTCCTAAATTCTTGTTATCCCTGCCCCTAACTGCCTCTGCTATGACTCTCTGTACTACTACTATTAGTCTGTATGTAGCTAAGCTTGCCCAGTTGGCCACTGTTTATTTAAAAAGTGTTAAAACTCAGATTCACCAATAGCTGTAGCCACTGAGTCCAGTCCTTTGGGTTGTCATCTTCTAGTCTTCTTAATCTTGAGGCTTTTCAACAATTCCCACCAACAAAATGCCCAACCAGATATTTTACTATTTTTGATAGGATAGGACATACTACTACTAGTCTACTTTAGTACCCGATTTGTACTAGTGATGTATGTTGTATATGTATGTATTAACTTTTTTTTCAATCTTGCTAGTGAAAAAGAATAAATAGGGGGAGGTGTATATGGCATCTAAAAAATGTGTAATGTTTTTTCTAGGCGTACCGACCACCAGTGCCCGGGCCAGCAGCGAAGGCGACGCGGCCCGTAAGGACGGAGCAGAAGATGCGGCAGCTGCAGGGGGTGAGCCAGCAGCAGTGGCGGGCGGTGGTAAGTTATATTCCTTACTTATTGACATTACACTCTCTGCAAGGGTGTACACTGTACTGTTGAGAGAGACTAAGTTGTTGTGAACAACGGTTGAAGAAGACACCCTTTACTTAGCATTAGCAATAGCATTAGCGGCGGGAGTTGAGTAACTAATGGCCTCTTCTATCTGACTTCAACTCAGCTGTGAAAGTTTTATGGAGAAGACTAAGAGTCAGATCAGATGACCTTGATGGATGGGTTGAACAAAAAGGGAAAGAAGGGTGGAAGCCAAGGAGGAAGGACGGGCGAGATGTAATATTTATGACTGGCAGAGAAGGATACGCGGGATGCATGCATAGGTAGCTGATAGGAATCAGATGCATGGGTGGTTGAAGGATGGGTGGAAGGTGAAAGAAAAGATGCCTGCCTGGGTGGGTGAAACTGTATGGGTGGATAGCAAGAATCCTCCGGGGTGTTTCATGGGTCAAACTCAAAGCCAAGGCAAGCAAGGAAGGAAGGACGCATGGATGGTGGGTTGAAAAAAAAGAATAAATGTTTGTTGTTGGTGAAACAAACTAAGGTTTGTTGAGAGATTAAGAAGAATGATAGACATGTTTACTTTGAATGGATGGATGCGTGGATGGTATTCATCATAGATAGCATAGGTGGAGACTGTCACTGGATGAAGAGTCTTAGTTTGAAGAGAATGTAAAAGAAACCGCACCAGAGTAGCAAAGCCAAGGAGAATAGAAGTTGTATTTTCAGAATACACCCTTGACTCACAGTAGTTTGCAAGCACAGCATATATATTGTGTATGTATGTTGTTATCAAGCGCCTCCCTCCGACTCAGAAGCCCACTCCCTACCTATGTTAATTTATTTTCGACTGTGTCAGCCTGCCATGGGTGGCCTATCAGCTGCATGTTTATTGTTTACACAATCAATCAAAACAAAGTACCTCATGTCGTCCCATATATAAGCAATGATCATTTGGATTATAATACCATCTGCCTTTTTGGAGTAGTCAGGGCAGGGTGAAAGTGAAATTGAGCAGTTGCCCTTGATGTAACAGAGTATGGCCAGTGCCACCCGTAATAGAAAAATACGATGATTGTGTAGTCACTCAGCTTCCCCACCTGCAGACAGTAGTAAATAAAACTAACGTGAGTCTGCCTCACGAGTATGTTTGTCTTGGGCGCAAGCTGACTGCGCTGGCGTGCCGGCTACAACAAGGTTACGTAATTTCGCTAAACAAGAGAGAAGAAGAAGACTGGTGTACTGTGTACTCGAGTCCATAGTGCTAATATAATGCCTGAAACTCCCACAAATGTTAGAGGCCGAGGAAGTGGGAGGATAGATACATACCACAAATGTTATGTACTGTGCTTGTTAGTGCTACTGTGCCACTATGTGTAGAATTAATTTGTCTTACTGTTTTGCTAAGAGTATATTGTTGCAATAGACTTTTTTTTCTTCTTGATATAGCTACTCCTTCCCAACCAAAATCATCAAAACCGGACAAGAAGGAGTTGGCAGCCATGGCCCGGCGCCGGAAGCTGGAGGCCATACAAAAAGAATACCGGCGGCTGGTGGTTCTGGCGGAGGAGGAGGCGGCAGCAGCTGCAGCCTCCTTCAATGCCCCACGCCCCAGTCAGGCCCAGGCCCCTCCAGTGGTACGGCGCCGCGGTCAGGCAGCCACCCGCAGCCGCACTACAACATCCAACACTGCTGCCCCCCTGTGGATGCAATTGTCGTGCATTCAAGCACCGCATGCTCCTCCGAATGGCACGCCTAGAGGAGCACCTAGAGGAGCGGGTAAAGATCCTGGTGGACAAGCACCTGAGAGCCCGCCAAATCCGTTAGGAAACCAAAGACCCTGTTGGATTGCCCCTTTTTTATTCCTTTTTTTGGTGGGTGGGAATTGGGCATTGGGGTTTTATATTTATTCACCGTACATTGGTTGGACTTTTTCTTGTTGGACATTGGTTGGGGTTAGGGAGAGGGGTGGGTCAGGTGTTGTGGGATTTTTTACATAGTTTATTTTTGTTAGGGGATTAAATTATATTTATACTTAAACTTTATGTAGGAGAGTAGGATCTGCCTCTTATGTTGCCCCCACTTTTTTTTCTGATGTTTACACTGGTTTCTGGCTATAGTCAGGCTGGGACCCTGCTAATCAGGGCCCCAGCCTCTCTGTTCTCTCTAAACGATTTGGAGTGCACGCTAGGTGCACTAGTGATTGGATACTGTGGCACCTTATGAGTCCCTAGTATATGGTACCTTAGGTACCAAGGGCATAGGTACTTCACAGGCCTACCAGGGGCTGCAGCATGTATTATGCCACCCCTAGGAAGCAGACTAAATCTGACACCACAGGCCTGCTACTGCAGCCTGAGTGAGGAAGTGCTAGCACCCCTCACTGAGATATAGGTTCCCTATATCTCTCCTAAACACACATATAACCCTATCAGTCACCCCTAAGGCAGGCCCTATCAAGCCTGAGGGCAGGGTGCTTGGCTTCTATGTGAGGGGGTGCCTCTGCCTGAGCAGGGCCCCTCTGCAGCTCTCAGAGTCCATTCTCTGGTGCTGTTTGTGGATGCGGTTAAACCATATACTTTTAAGTGCATTATATCCTCGCGGTAAAATGCTAACTTTGGAATGGCTGCATCGAAACATGTCGTGTTTGGTGTCAAACATCTTGGAATACTACCCCCGCCAGTCCTGGCGGCGGGGGTAGCATTCCACCCTTCTAGAGGGATAGACATGTACCTACTGTGGAAACGCGGTAGAATCCTGCAGAGCCCTGGCATCACAAAATGGATGCCACCAGTCACAGACACTGGGCTGCCCTCCTGCTGATGACCAACACTCGCAGTGGAGGAAGCCCAACAATAGATATCTTGTCCCAAGGGGGTGTGACCACCTTCCAGACAGGGTTTAGTGTATTGGGGCTGGGTGGGTGCACTCTTAGAGTGCTTTGAAGTCCTGCACTGGGGGAGCAGAAGGCTCCTCTGTGCATATGCCAGTTCAAACCGGCTCAGGGGCTACCTGTCCCTGCTCTGGCACGAAACTGGACAAAGGGAAGTGGGTGTAGCCACCCACTCCCCTGACCCTCCCATAGGTAGGGTCATAGCGCTAGTCCCTACCTTTCTTTTTGTATAAGAGGGGGAACCTGTGCATAGCACCCTAGATTTTCCCTGGACGATGCTCTGAAGAAGAATCCCGGACCTTCGACGTTCCACTACCTTTGGAAGACTGAAGAATCTCCCTTGGAGTCAAGGAGTGACTCCCCTGCTTGGCAGGCACCAAAAACTACAAATGACGGTCGCAAACTACTCCGCTCCCGCCGGAGTCCGAAGTCCCTGCAGCCCAAGAAGTGGATTTCCTGACTTCGCAAAGGCCATCGTGAGTCCCCAGCGAAGCTGAGGCCAGTGGACCCCAAGAGTAACGAGGAACCGCAACCCCTGGGTACCGTGCACTATTGTCGAGTGCAACCCCTTCACAACATTCCACGAACTTGTGCTTTGGACCACGTATGGTCCCAGCCTCCAGCAGGAATCCCTCTGAAGATCAGAGGCCTACCACGTCCTGAGTGACCATGGGCCCCTGTGAGCGAATCCTCCCGAGGCGTCTTTGCGATCCCTTGCCAGCCAGCTTGTGGGTCCCCAAAAGACTTTCTAAAGAAACCAAAGGGCTCCCCTGGTTGCTCCAGGCCTGCCCTGACTTACCCTCACTGGGTGAGTTCCACAGACCTTGCTGGTCTGCGCCATTGTCTCTTCACACTTTCTCTGAGACTTGCTGTTACCAAGGTTTGTGGGCTCCGATCGAGTTGCCAACACCGCAGTAAGCTGCAGACATTGGGGGACACGCCGAATCCAGCTCCTGGTTGTCGTCGGCGCCTCCTGGACCTCGTGGCTGAAGAGTCATGGCAACTGCGAACGACCTGAATCTTGCGATGACGGTGGGCATCCATCTTCCTTGCCCCGAGTCACTGCCAAGTGACTTTGAACACTGTCCCCTCTGCTTTCAGGTCTTCCAACTTCTGAATCCAGGCTTGGATTCCTCCGGACACTTCTCCTGTCGCCGCAAGCAGCAAGTCTTCACTGGCGCCCATTGAAAACGACGCCGCGACCCGACACCAAAGAACACCTATGCACCCGGCTCCCCTGGGTGAGGTAACTTCAGCACTACGGTGCTCCTGTGGGTGTGGGCCCTAGAACTACTTACCCTGTAAGTGACTTGCTTGTAGCTTCCCTAGAAGTGTCCTAAAACTCTAACTTTCTAAGTGCGACAATTGCGCTGACTCGTACAGGGTTCGCGTCTGTGTTAGACACACCGCGTCCATCTCCTTTGTAACACTATCTAAAACTGTATCCTTCGACTCGTACTGAGTCCGATCGGTGTTCGCCTTGAACACACAAAGGGCCTGTAACTCTGAGATCTCCATTGCACTGACTCGCACAAGGTTCGCGTCTGTGTTAGACACAGCGCGCCCATCTCCCTTGCATCTCTATCTGTGACCGCGTCCTTCGACTCGTACAAGGACCGATCGGTGTGTTCGCCTCGAACACGCAAGGGACCTTTAACATTGAAATCTCAATCGCGTCTGAGTCCATAGACTCGCACAGGACTCGCACCGGTGCCAGGTCACCGCGTCCGTCCCCTGTGGGTCTCCTACAACTACCTGAGGTGGTTCTTGGGGGTCCCTCGATTCTAGATGCCCTAGACCTAGGTCTAGCAAACTAAGATTGTGATATTCGATTGTGCTAAACTTATTTTGATAATATTTGACTTGTACATATGTTCCTGACTTCTAATCTCATAAAGAGATTAGTAGAGAGTGTTTATTAATAAATACATATATATTTGATATATATACCTGTGTGGTGTCTTTTCATTTGGTGATTCAAGAGATTGTGTGGTAAAACAAGCTGCTTTACATTCCTTCAAGACTTAGCCTGAAGGCTGCTCTCCACAGCTACCACTAGGATAGCTTTCTATAAAGGTTGTCTTAAACCTATCTACCATAAGAGTCGAATTGTTCTGGTGCAAGGTGTACACTTTAATTAGTGAACAGCATATACCAGGCCAACTTCTCACACTTTACATACAATGTCAATGTTTTGTGGGGGGGTTACTGTTTTACGTCACACTGTTTCCTTGCTGCTGCAGGGCCGCGGCCAGAGTTTGATTTAAATAATCTGCCGATTTTGTAACACACAAACAGATAGATGCGGTACTCCTCACTGAGTGACTTGTCCTACTAGTACTGTCAGTCTCTCCTCCTAGTCTATGCTTTCGGCAACATGAGGACTCAAGGGGTGTGTGAATTAATGAATTAATATTATTAATTATACCTCCCCCAAACTTCTTCTCTTACCTGTGATTGATGTTTAACTTAGGCACAGCGATGGCTGCATGACGATGATGGTTTGGTTTCCCAAGATGCCATGGTTGTGGTGGTAGTAGTAGACACTGGCAGTAGCATTTGCAAAAAAAGAAAATGAGACAGTCAGTCGCCTGAGAGAGACTCTGGGAGGAGTAGTAGAACGAAGTACAGTACAGTACACAAGAAGGCTGCCAAACAATAATAATATTGCTGATTAGCAATGCTAAAGTAAAATAAAGCATAATGGTGCTGGGGATAGCCTAGTACAACAAGTTACAAACTGTAGTTGTGTTGAGTCACTCGACACAAGCGTAACCTTTAGTCCTGTGTAGGAGGATGATGAATCCAATCGATGCCGCCAATTAATTATGATGGATTAGGTTCCTTTGGGAAAAAATTGACTTGCATATATACTGAGCATGGGTGGGCAAGCAGAAGAAGATCCTCGCCCTGCCTTGAAATTGAATTAGTGTTGCTTTCACCACATCCGCCCCAGCAAGCGTGTGATCAATTATTGGTGTACATTAAATTTAGTCACACCTCAATATAAATCACACAGCCCGGGGGAAGAGGGTTAGGGTTTGATGAATGGTTGGGAAGGGGGGTTTGGGGAAAAATTTGACAAAGAAAAACACTACGCATGGACAAAACAACACAAAACACAATCTTGGCAGACGTACATCATATCCATAAATCTGTTAAGGGAGTAAAAGGAAATGCATGCATGATGATGATGATGACTTGATGGTTAATGATAAGTAGTACTTACTAACTAGACTAGTAGACAGTACAGGGCAGCAGTATTAATTATTATGCAATGTGCCATGCCTGTTTGCCCTCAGAGAGACCCAAATTACATACATTTTTACTTCTGTTGTACCGGGCTTACTTTTTAAAGCTAGCATAGAAAATTAAAAAATAGCTGTAGGGATCAACTATAAGCAGAGAGCAAACAACAAGAACACACAGTCATAATGATTGAAAAGAAAAAATGAATCAAATTATTTAAAAGATGATGAATGTTGATACTAAAGTGTTACTGTATGTTATCCTGGTCAAATTGGGGAGTTGCATCTCGGCATTCCTCTTGGTCCTCCCTTCCATGGACGCTGCGTCCATCAATCTTGTGTGCCACTGCCTGCCTGGCGGATGCAGATTGGTAGGTGAGTGTGAGTTGTTTTTCTCTGTTTAGCACTGGGTAAAGGCTGGCCTGTAAGTGTAGATGGAAAAACCAAAGGGATATTTAACAATCAAGGAGAAAAAAAAGCATAAATTGTGGAGGAGTGCAAACACTTTCAGAGCGGCATGGCTAAATCATGTCTACTCTGTTGTCTGTTTCCAGGATCAACCTACAACAGCAGGCCCACGGCACCCACCCAACCTCCACTTTGCTTAGAATTTGACTGAGCCAGACAGAGCAGACATGTCACATATACAGTAACATAGCATTTTCCAAAGTCAGTAACTAAATCAATGGCATGCACAGCTGTCAGTCATACCACCACTACTACACTCGTGACTCGACTGACTCCACCACTACACAGACATGTAGTTCTGCTGTGGTTGTTGTTGACTTGATTACCTTTTATGCCACTCATGAAACGCCCTGAGTTATTCCATCAATCATCTCCGAGCCTACTGACTGACTGCGAAGATATTTGTCACTGTGGTCATCATCATGGTGTTGTCCAACTCAGTCTGCAGTGTACCGAGTGAGTCCAGATTCCATATTCAAAAATGCAATGGATCGGCCTGCAGTAGAAGTACAATTTTGTTATTAAACAAGAAGGGAAACATTGACTTGAGTCACTTTTAGTGTGTAGATTAAATAATAGTACACAATGAATTCACTTCATGCACAACAATTAACAACAACACAAACACCAATCACTCAGAGTCAGCGTCCAATGAATGGCATCATTACCTGTTCCTTCTCATCTTAAGTTAAGGGGCAGTCTCTCTTGGCTCGGAAATGAGGATAGCTATAGTAGTCATCATGTTCCACTTCTTTTGGAGGGACTCGCAGAGGCAACATTTTCTTGTACTAGTATTCTCCATCCAATCATCATCATCTGGCTTGAGGGTAATGGATTTAGCGCGAGTCATGAGGATGGAGGAGCAGGAGTTGGAGTAGTGGACTTAAGTTAAATGCACACAGCTTTAATTAACTCCAATATGGTAATAATAAAAAGAAAGAGTAGAAGACGGTGGTGATGGATTTGTTGTTATTTGTAGTTTAACTTTCGACCCAGAAAGACAGAGACACAGACAAATAAAAGTAAATAAGGAAGAAAGAAAGTAAGAAGTTCAAAGCCTAGTTGTCAGGGAAGTATAGCTTGTCCTCAAACTCTGGTGGTTCAACCAGAAGTAGGGAATCATCTAACACACTACTTCCGTCACCTAAGTCGCTGTCCTCATCTTCCTGCGTTGATTCATGTACTTTGTAATTCGGTGGTATAAAGTGCTGATTCATTTTGATCATGGTTAACCTCTCCACGTTTTTGGGTGCGAGACTGGTCCTTTTCACTGTTACAATGGCACCAGCAGCACTGAAAACACGCTCAGAAGAGACACTTGCGACAGGGCAAGACAGATAGTTAATCGCCAGCCTGCTGAGCACTGGCCATTGGCCCCTTTTCCCATACCAATACAGCAATGGGCTTTGATCAATGTAGACCTCTGTTGGGTCATCCAGATAGGCCTGGACCATCCGCTCAATGTTCAGGGGTGCTCCACTTTGCTTGGCCTCTTTTGTCTTTGCATCAGCACTGGACCTAGCAAGCCCTTGCTGTAAATACCAATCCTGTGCCGATTTTACTGGGGCTGGTGATGATCCGGTTCTTGCTGTTGTCGATAGTGTTGGTGACCGCTGTGAGCCAAACGCACTGCCCTCAGGTTCTGAAGTTGAAGCCGGATGCCCTGCTGCAGTACTTGTTGTGGGTTTGAGTAGCGGCCCTTTAATTATCAGCCGTTCCTTTTCCAAAGTACTGGCTGCCTCAGCTATCCAAGTTTTGTACTCGCAACATCCACTTCTGAAAAAGGAATTAATGTCTTAGTGTTCAGTGCCGATTTGTACCGTGGATACAGAATTGTGGCACAAATGTAATGTTTTCTGAAACAATGCGAGCTTGCACCCTTGTATTTTCAGCTAAGCGACGGGATAAGCTCTCCACCAACTCATATGCTTCATTTTTTTCCTCCACACCTGTGTACGTGTCAGACACCTCCTTCAGCTGTTGCTCTAGCATGTGCCACAATGGGATAGCTTGGCCCATAGTACAGTCCTCCTTGCTGACTTCACGTGTGAAGAGCTCGAAAGGAAGAAGCATCTCTGTCAGGCATTTAACTAGGCCCCATTGGTCCATCTGTATGGTCATGCCTTTCACTGTCGCATCCCTTATTCTTTGCATGACATACTCATTGATTGGTCTGTACTGATCAAACAGACGATCAAGCATGTAATAAGTTGAGTTCCAACGTGTTGGCACCTCCTGGATGAGTGCTCTGACTGGCATTCTATGCTCATGTTGAATGATCCTCAGCTGCTTCTGGGATTTAAAAGAATGGCTGAAATGTGTGCATATTCTTCTGCAGGTGGTCAGTAAGTTGCTGACTCGGGCTTCTTTTTTCAGAAAGTCTTGAACAATAATGTTAATGCAGTGCGCCAAACTCAGGACCCTGAAATAGCCACCAACCTTCATGGCCTTAACTATATTACTGCCATTATCCGTGGCAACAAAACCAATGTTAAGCCCTCTTGGGTGCAGCCATTTAAAGACCTTGCTTTTAAACTCTTCCAAAATGTTTTCAGCAGTATGAGATTTCTCCACGGCAAACATGGCTACAGTTGTATGTTTATGAGTAGCATTAAAAATCTCAGCAGTGTCAACAACACCTGCTTCAGATATCTTTTCTCTAACCCCCACAAAAGAGATCCAGTGTGCAGTGATGCACATGTAATCAGTGGCTTGGCAACTGGTCCACATGTCTGTTGTCAGGTGGATATTGTGAACAGCACTCTTCTGCATAGCTTGTCCAAGCAATTCCAGCACATCGTGATATAGTGCTGGAACAGCAACTATGGCGAAATATGACCGGCTGGGAACCTCCCATTTTGGGCAGATGGCTGTCACAAATTGAAGGAAACCCGCCCCTTCCACAAAAGAAAAAGGGAGAAGGTCCAGCGCTAACATTTTAGCCAGCTACGCATTGTACAAACGTGCCGTTGGGTGGTTGCGTTCGTACTGCCCCTCCGACCTAAGCATGCTGAAAATGGTAGGCTGGATTGTTTTCCTTTCTGGTGCAGCTGATGCATGCGACTTCTTGAACGCAGTTAGGCTCAACGATGCACTTTTTTTCATTGCGGTACTCTGTTGCCTTGGTGTCTGACACTCAGCCTGACTCTTACTACGGTGCCACTGAGATTTTGCTGAGGATGTGGGAGGTACCACTACACTGCTGGGGGCAGGGCTACTTTGTGTACCAGAGAAAATGTCTCCCTCTTATTCACCTTCCACCGCGATCATATCTTCTTCTACTTCTTCATCCCCACCAACAGCAATGGGTGCAGTTTTACCTTTTTGTGTGCTAAGTAGGTGCGCCTCCCACTGGATCATGTGGTGTTTTTTCAGATGGGTTGTTTGGCCTCCGGTACCATAGTTTGTACCAAGCTTACCCCGACTAACACTTTGTCGACAAATTGAGCATATAGCAACGTTCTCCTCCTTACTGCTAACCGAAAAGAAGTCCCAAACTGGGGAGGTGTACTTTCTTGCACTGCTGGAGGTGCCACTTGCAATGCCGGATGAACTGGAGAGTATGCCTGCAATTTGACTCTGTGCAGTACCACCACTACCTACTGAGGTGGTGGTTGTGCTGGATGTAGGTCCCTGCCGGGCCTTTGCAAATGCAAATATGGAAGCTGGAAGTGGTGTTGGTGTTACCTGTGTTGGTGGTATCTGTGCCACATCCCTCACAGCAATTTGGGATGGGGTAATAATAATGTCGGTCTCCATCTCCACTGGGGCGGGAGTGATCTTCATGATGACTGGCTCGTCATCATCCTCCTCTTCTACATCTTCCTCCATAACTCTAAGGCTTTCTGGAATCTTTCTTTTCCTTAGCCTTGTCGTGTGGCGTGCCTCACTCTCAGACTCAGCTGGTGGGTTCCAAGTGGTATCTAGATCATCAGAAGGGGGGCTTGATGAAGAAGTTGATGGACTAACCCTCCCTTTCCTTGCTGGGGATCTGGAATACAATGGATCTTCTGAAAGAGTGGCTTGCTCTTCTTCCTCTGCAGGAAGCTCGATTTCCTGAACTGTCCCTACTTCGGGAGGAACAACTACTATTGTGGGCTGTTGTCGCGGCTGCTGTTCCGGCTGCTGTTCCACTTCCGGCTGCTGTTGCGGCTGCTGTTCCACTTCCAGCTGCTGTTGCGGCTGCTGTTCTGGCTGCTGTTCCACTTCCGGCTGCTGTTCCGGATGCTGTTCCGGCTGCTGTTGCCCACTTATCTGCTGAGTTTCCACCTGTGTGGATTGTGTACTACTTTGCGATAATGATATTTCAACATCACTGCTCGTTGGCGTTTGCACAAGTAGACTGGCTACCTCTGCGACACTCATGGGCTTGGGCCTAGGTTGGTGGGGTGGGCCCACTGATGCATAGGTGCTGCTCCCAGCTTGGTGCCTGGACACCGCTGATGCAGGCGTAATTTTTTGTTTCCCAAAAAACATCGTGGGTGGCACACCAGTCTTGGTAAGTGGCAGTGCCACTTCCTTCTTCTGTTCCTTCTTCTCACTGGCAACTTTCTTGGTACTGGAGGACCTGGTACATTTCTTTGGGGCCATCTTCTTCTTCCGATGTCAGCAGGACGCAGGTGCACAAGTTGCAGAGATGTCTGTGGTCACACGTCACGTGACATCGTGCGCAGCAGGAATTCTGTCTGGCAGTACAACGGGTGATGATGACACCTCCTCCTCAGTCTTTTTGTGCACCTAAAAGCAAAGAAGCCAGAAGAACATCAGTGAAATGTTGCATATGTTGTTGTGGTTCAATGACTACTAGTACAATCAAACAAATATACTATATAACTTAGTGTTTGGTGATCACACTTGATAGTGTTATATTATTACATTTTATTAACTCAGTTTAAGTTATAAAAAAAACATAACAGTGTAGCCATTTGTGAGACTTTGACAGCAAGGACTTTCATGGTAAACTGTGTAAACTCAGGAAGGTTAGAAAAGAAGAAGAACTAAAACAAAAATACAAATGTAATGGAAGTGGAACCTGTTTGGCATTAATTTGCGCATCACGTCATTCAGGGAGCTGCAGCTGGCCAAGGGGATGTAAGCAGTAAGCCAAGAGGAACAAAAAGGAAAGACATGCAGGCCTATATCTATGGCAAAAGCAGCACACTACTAAACTACCACCACTAAATGGGTGGCCACCACAGTCACAACAAGCATGAGGCCTGGAAAACAATAAACTCAAGCAGGCCTTTAGTGACCAGGCAAAGGAGGCATGCTAAACACAGCTTTAATGCAAAAGTGCAAAAACGAAAATCCACAGGGCTAGACAAGGTTTGCAAGTTACACAACAACCACACCACACACACACACACACACATCCAACAAAGGCATTTATTTAACACACACCAAAAAACTGAAATATACCCCAAAAAAACATATTTTGCAATTCAATCCAATGCCATCCATGCCCTAAATGATGTTTAAATTCAACAGACACCACAGAAACAGTTGTTACATGCACCCATGAGTATCTCTGGGCCTACTGGCTGAAAGGCCTATTGGCAGACTAGGCCACAAGCTTGCAGGCCTATGGCAAAAGCACACTGGCTGGCTCCACAAAATGGCCGCCAGCCACATGGCCAGCCCACCCACAGAAATAAAGAAAGGGAAGACAGACAATGCAGGCCTATGGCAAACGCACACTGCCTGGCTTCAAAATGGCCACCAGCCACATGGCCAGGCCCACAACAACATGAAGCCTAGGCCAAGAGGAACAAAGGAAAGACATGCAGGTCTATATCTATGGCAAAAGCAGCACACTACTAAACTACCACCACAAAATTGGTGGCCACCAGCCTCATGGTCACTCACAGTCACAACAAGGAGGAGGCCTGGAAAACAATGAACTCAAGCAGGCCTATAGTGGCCAAGCAAAGGAGGCATGCTAAACACAGCTTTAATGCAAAAATGCAAAAACAAAAATCCACAGGGCTAAACAAGGTTTGCAAGTTACACAACAACCACACCACACACACACATCCAACAATGGCATTTATTTAACACACACCAAAAAACTGAAATATCCCCCAAAAAAACACATTTTGCAATTCAATCCAATGCCATCCATGCCTTAAATGATGTTTAAATTCAACAGACACCACAGAAACAGTTGTTACATGCACCCATGAGTATCTCTGGGCCTACTGGCTGAAAGGCCTATTGGCAGACTAGGCCACAAGATTGCTAGCCTATGGCAAAAGCACACTGGCTGGCTCCACAAAATGGCCGCCAGCCACATGGCCAGCCCACCCACAGCAACAAGAAAGGGAAGACAGAGAATGCAGGCCTATGGCAAAAGCACACTGCCTGGCTTCAAAATGGCCGCCAGCCACATGGCCAGGCCCACAACAAGAAGAAGCCCAGGCCAAAAGAAACAAAGGAAACACATGCAGGCCTATATGGCAAAAGCAGCACACTTCTAAACTACCACCACAAAATGGCCACCAGCCACATGATCACTCACAGTTACAAGTCACAACAACCAGGAGGCCTGGAAAACAATGAACTCAAGCAGGCCTATAGTGGCCAGGCAAAGGAGGCATGCTAAACACAGCTTTAATGCAAAAATGCAAAACAAAAATCCACAGGGCTAAACAAGTTTTGCAAGTTACACAACAGCCACACCACACACACACACATCCAACAAAGGCATTTATTTAAACACACCAAAAAAGTGAAATACCCCCAGAAAACACATTTTGCAATTCAATCCAATGCCATCCATGCCCTAAATGATGTTACTGGCTACCCACAATAACTTTTTTTTAAAAAGATGAAAAGTACAACAATGTAGTTGCAGCAACTGCAATGCCCCAATCAAACCCACAACACCAACTTACTTGTAAAATCTCAAATCCAAAAATCCTCAAATCCAAAAGTTCTCAAATCCAATGATATATGATGATGCAGCAGACGCAAAGAGTGATCCTTCCAGCTCCAAATCCAAATGAAAAGTGAACAGGACATGGACAAAGCACTGGGAGGAGCCTGCTGGACAGGAACAGGAAGTTGGAGACTCTGGGGCACTTCCTTCCTCTCCCAAAAAAAGAAAAAGGACTCCTTGCACAAAAAAGTACAGCCAAATGTCAATCTGAGGAGTTTTTTTCATCCAAATCATCATTTTAGAGAAGGTTTTATGCTGCTCGAGAGATATTATTCTCCAGATTGCAAATTTTGCGTGTTCGGCATCGCGAGCTTCACCAAACGTCCGATGGCGCGTCCGAATGACGTGTTCGCGATCGCACATTATCGCGGGATCGCGCGGCCGGCTACCAAAATCTCGTGGCGCACGCGAATGGATAGGAAAACTCGTCGGCGAACGCAGGGATCCCGGTAAGTTGCTACAGCGCGCGCAAAAACACATTTTGAAAGCGCGACCAAGAAAAAAACTCCGCTACACCGCGGACCGCGGAGTTTTCGACAATTCCCCGTTCTATGCGGAACGCGGAGTTGTCGAAAATCCGCAAACTCCGCGAGCGGAGCGGATTTTTACGCCCAGGGTTAAAGACAAGCAGACAGCATGAAGTATTATGGTGGTTGATGCAATAACATTCCTGGAGTATTTAATTCTTTGCTCCGCCTATGTTCTTCAGGTTGAAGATAGGTGTAAGGAACTTTGAAGTTTTGTATCAAAAGAAAAAAGCTCTATGCTTCAAGGAACGCAATTCGCCAGACCAATGTTTTTCGGAACATGCAAGCATAAAAATGATTCAACTACAGATAATGTCATCTCTGAAAATCTGAGCATTTCAAATGTGTGTTTAGCTATTTCACTTTAGACTTCTCGCATTTCTCACTTTTGCATCCACATTTATGTTCTGCATCCATTTATTAACATGTAATGAGAAGTAAAGAAGCTCTGGTTAATCCTTTTATCCTGAAATGAGTTTCAAAATCATCCTCTGCCTACACAGAACTTACTGATATGCTTTCTCCGTTAAGCAAAAACAAATTGAATATTCTAGAGATTGACATCATCAGTTCTCAAATGGCGTATGCACATGTGGATGGGTTCCATCTATTCAAACAATCTTACTCTAGGTCAGCAAAATCCTCTCTTCAGCAATGTTGCTGCTACTGTGCATGTTGCCCTGCTGTTATCTTAGTTATTTACAGATGGTTGTTTCTGTCATTTTTAATGGAAAACAAAAGTAGTTTGCAGCCTTTGTACCACTCCTTGTGTGTTGCAGCTGTCAGTTTAAAGGGACTATTGAACAACATTTTGCAGTCATGGCAAAAATATGAACATGTGTTTGTCATCAAAAGCAATAGTGACGACTGGAGAAAAAGAATTGTCGGCAATTAAGAACAGTACATGCATTTCAACCCATGAATTTAGCTCATTTTACAAAATCAACTAAAAACCTGAATGCACACAATAGTTGTAGCTTGGAGGGCAAAAGATGAACACATCACTAATTTCACATTTGTAAAGGGAGCTGTGGAGAAGAATCCGTATTTGAGAGCAGTTACTTGATATTCGCTGACAAGATTTTAGAAGTGCTACAAGTTTGAAAAAAGCATTAGAAGTAAAAAGACCACTTTAATAATCACTATCACGCTCCAACATCACCTAAAAGTTTTTTTTTAATTCAAGGAGTAATGATCTGTTCGAGACAAAGGAAATGTTTTAAAGTATAGAGGCTGTACACCATTCCACCATGTCAGCAGAGAGATAGATGTTCTTCATAGCTCTGGTGGAGTGTAACCGACATATTTAGAGATCTCTGTATCTTCAGCAGAGCCATCGCTATTCCACATGTGGCACTGAAGCTTTGCTGTGTGGGTGGCATATTTAATGGGCCCACCAACACATCATTTTGTTATGTTTCAAAATCAAACTCCAAAAGCAGGAGTTTGTTGCTGAAAAACAAAAAAACTGCCCTAACGCTCTGGTATTTTTTTCCAGAGTGTGGGGAACATTAATCTTGTTTCCTGTTCAGGACCACCAGGAATCCTCGGTGGTCCCAAACAAGAAAATATGATGTTGGAACATCTCCACTCAACAGACGAAAACTCTAATGTCCATTGACGAAAAGCCTATTGTCAATCAGGTTGTTAGTCAAAGATTTCCACAGCAGATCGAGTGTAGTCTTCACTGTCCAAAACATTGCAGTTCCCTCTCCTCTAAGCAAAAAGGGAGAATCACAAGTTTGGTGGACAGAGTACTCAGACGCATTTACGGCAGAGTATCCTTTCTGCCAAACTCTAAATATAGCCGAATGTTCATAAAAATGTTTTACTTAAAGAAGTTCCAACTGTACCCACATTGGCAGTATTTTGAATAAAAACAATTTAGTCCAAAAAAGGTTTAACTGCACAAGAAGTTTGTACTCCGGTAGATGCAGGAACGTGCAGACCCAAACTCATTATATAAATTAAGCCCTGTACGAACAGTTATTATGGCAGCTGTGACCAGCCGCACAGGTAAGCATGGTGGGGACTGGGCGGGGCGGGATGGGAGTGGGGGGATTCGACAGACAACAGAATAGGTATAATTAAATAATTAAATAACGCCTATTCCATTGTCTGTTGGCTTCCTCCCCTGCCGCGCCCTGCCCCGCACTCCACGCTTACCTGTGCCAGCCGCTGCTGGCTGTGACAATGAACATTGTTATGCCTCTGTGCTGCAGATGTGCCAATAGAGCACTGAAACAAACAAGGCTCGTTCCTCTCTGGGAAGATTATTTGCTTTTGGTCTCTCACTGAGTCTTACTCCTTGTAAGCTCTGGTGAAAGGTATTTGAGTGCTAACTGCCTGAGTCCATCTTTTAAAATACGATCTACTGCTGTGCAGCTGGGGTAAGAGGCTTTTGGCTGGGTGCATGAGTGTGCACATGTGTGCAGGCTGAGCGAGTAGGACAACTGTTTAAATCAATCCATTACTTGTGCACAGGTAGCCTGTCACAGAGGGGAACTTAAACAAATAAAGTTTGGTCTATGCAGGCCTTATAATTTAATTAGACAGTCAAAAAGAAAATTGACCATAGTAAAAGTCTGTAGTGAAACACTGATATTCTGCTGAACCAAAGCAACAATTACACATTGGCTGGACCTAGAAAGAAAAGATGTATTGCATGTTTCCCTGGATAAACAAAGGCCTTGAGAACAAATAATAAGATTAAGCTGGACATATTTGCCCTCTTTCATTTACTTTGAGTTTGGTCATAAGTATCTGAGTCATAATTAGATTTAGGCTTTGAAGTAGATTGCTGGGCAAAGTAAAGTATTATGCTGGCCAGCAGGTAACTCAAAGCCTTCCACACACAAGAAGCCTTTTGATGAGAGGGTAAATCTGTCCACAAGATAGAAAAAGGGTGGGCAGAATCTGCATGGATTGACTGACATGCATGGGCATGTCCATTCTCAGAACCCAAATGAGGCAGAAAGACCTCTAGCTCCACTCACAATAGGGCCAGTCCTTTGTTTTGTTGGAGGGGTGGGACTAGGCATCTGTGCCAGTTAAGGGCAGAGCTTGAGGCTCTGAGAGTGCTGTGACCACTGACCAATAGAAGTTGCCATCTTGAAAAATCTTATGATGCTGTGGAGGAGGGATGGGACAGGGGTGGAGTGATAAGGTGTCATCTTTGGAGTGGCCAGATGCGATCACTTTCTGGAACTATTCTCCTCCACTTAAAACCCCCTGCACAAGGTAGAGTCTTCTGAGAACTTTCTGGGACCTCAGAAAACTACATGGTTAGGCCAAAAGAGAAAGTTCTCAGGGACTCCTCACTCCTGCTAAAGGGAAGGAATCAAGTTTTTTTCTGATTCCTGAAGGAAAGAGGACTCAAGGACTTTGGATTCTACCTGCCACCCAGGCACTAGGATATGTGTCAAGGGCCAGTTCTACTGTTCTCCCTACTCCCTCTGGGTGGGTGTGGAAGTTGGACTTGCTGCAGGACTGTGGAGGAGAAGGTTCCTCAGGAACTGGTTATGTAGGAGGGACAACCCTTAAAGTGAGACCCCCTCACTCATGTTGGACACACAGGTACAGGAAGCTCATCAACTAGCCTTTCCTATTCTGGAAGGACATGAACCATTGCTTTACAGTGCCATCTACTTCCATTCTGGGGAAAGGCAAGGAACCCTTGTGGCCATGGGTTTTGAAGGCTGCAGAAAGGTCAACCAATATGTGTGAACAGTGGTTATTGTAGCTGGTATGCTAAAGAGTGCTCACAAACACTTGAATGACTGCCATCTATGTGCTACATTAAGGTTGTAAACAACACTGAAAGTCCTCTATGATTTTTACAGGAAT
This sequence comes from Calotriton arnoldi, assembly GCA_963921515.1. NCBI lineage: Eukaryota > Metazoa > Chordata > Amphibia > Caudata > Salamandridae > Calotriton > Calotriton arnoldi. Next base: position 5,261,849 of record CAWUFW010000205.1, read on the forward strand.
AGTAAGTGGGTGAGTAGATGATAATATTCAGGCTTATTATGGTTACAGTTTTGCCTCTTCAGACACAGTGGGATTAGTGGAGTCTTTTCTGCACCTATTTTTATTGAGTTTCTCGTATTTTACAATCGGTACACAAGTAATACTGTCACAACATAATAAAAACAGTATTCATCGATTCAAGTTACGAGACAAAAAGAAAAAGAAAAGCCCAGTAGAAACAGTTGGCCTGATAACTAAAACTTTGTATGGATGAATGATCCCATTCCCAAGCCTGGGGAATGAAGAGGCCTAAGAAAAACAGCAAAACAGGGTTGAGGTAATGCTAAGCAGGGAACTCTAAATAGCCCAATTACCCAGCGTGTGCTGAAAGCACCAAAGCTGTACATGGAACTTTAAAAAAACTAAAGCTGGGTGATTAGAAAGCAGTATTAAGTAGGACATCATGAGGCCGGGGATGAGGAGAGCAACTGACATAACAGTGAGCAAATATTTTGAAGGGGAAGAAATCTATGGGGTCCAATGTCACTGAGGATTTATGTGGAAAAGAGTGAGAAGAATCATGTTACCCACTTATGTGGCCTTGCAGGAGCAAGCATCAACATGCAACATGAGGAGTGGGGGTTGGTCAAGCCGAGTGGGGGGTGTTCAGAATATACAGTGAGAGTGGACCCTCTCTATTCAGCGAGGTAAGACATCATACCTAAGTTCCACCCATCCCAGCCCTCTTCCACTGGGTGCTTGTAAAGTGCTTCATTCTCTTCCCTGTGTAGAATCTTACTTTCCCCTTGGGCCCAACATAAGACCACTGAGAACCATCTTGTCAAAGGGGAGGGAAGGATAACTTCCATTTGCAGGTAATTGCTCTCTCAGCCAAGAGAAGGCCAAGGTCTATGAGTCATAGTCCTATGTTTTTTTGGATGCCTAAAAATTCCTAATGCACAAGCTTCCGATGCAGGTTGTAACTAAAGCTATACCAGTACAAGTGGACAGTGTACGAAAAACTTGGTACCAAAAAGAAGAGAGAGATGGGCAGTTCCAGAGCATATGATAAAAGTCAGCATCACTAAAAATCAAAGAGGACAAGAGGCAGGGAACCTGAGTGCAGGTAGGGGTGAGTCTCCGAATGCTGCACTGGAGGGAGGCTGTGTCCATGCATGAGCATGAATGCTGGGTCCTCAAGAGCCTCAGATATTCATTTCAACTGTGTTCTGGACCAGCAGTGGTTATCCGTGAGTTGGAGAGTGGCGCCATGACTCTCAGCCTAATCCTAACCAGTGTCTGGGTAGGTAATAAAGTATATTTTGCCATCAAAGGCAGGCTTTTGAAAATTAGAAAGTACTGACTGTCTAGGTTCCTCAATTTGTATTTGATTCCCAAAAAGGGTGCCTGCTGATAGCCAAGGTATAATCAGGAAACAGCATGGCACAGTGGTTATCTTTGACAAGGTTTCCCTTTCAGCGGGCTGCAGGAAGAATGGTGTCCCAATCCTTGTAATGATGAATCCGAACTATCATAGGCTGTGAGCATACCCCTGGAGTTAGACGCCAAGTAGGCATCCGCTAGGCAGGCTCAGTAGAAAAAAATAGTAACAGGTCTGTGGTCGGGTGAAATCTTTGATCCAGGTCTCCAGGAACTCAATGGCATCTGATCTCTCTGCTCCACTGGCAGACCTACTACATGTATGATAATGCACCAGGAGCGCCCCTCTGCACGTTCCACTCTTCCCTCCAAGAAGCAGCTGCACTCAACTAGATCCTGCAGCAGCTGATATAGTATTGTACTTGGGGCTGCTCCATCATCAATGCTTTTTTAGTTTGAGAGACTCTGCCTGAAAATCTGCTGTGATCATCATATAGAAGATTAACATAGATGGCAATGGTATTGATTTGGGTTCCATATAAGTCCTGATGGCCACAAAAGCTAGCAGAATATGATCAAGTTTGTTAGTGTCTTCTGTAGTAGGGGTCACTTGAGTAGTCTGCAGAGTGTTTTGTGAACGAGGGGCATCTGGATTGGCATGCCTTGTTCACCCCTTAGTGACATCCTACATTCGTTGTATTGTATTGTATTGGGGATTTATAGAGTGCGCGGCTCCCCTACAAGGGTCTCCCGCGCTGGTCCCCTCCAGAGCCCAGTGGGGCGCCCTGACGACATGGTTAAAATTGACTGTGGACCAGCTCCATGGTATGTCACATACAAGGAGACACAATCATAGGACTAAGTGGACCCAATGTGGGTCAGGTCCATAGGAGGCTCGAGGCAGGCGGGCGGCCCTGTAGTGGGCAAAAATCCCACCCAGACCCGAGAAACAGGACCCGCTTGCTACCGACACGGCACTGTTGGGGCAGAAAAAGCAGTCCAAAGGCCCGCGAGACAGGTACCACTCTGTAGTTGGCAACAAGATGATCTGCCCCAATGTCTTAGTCTCAGTGTTTCAACCAATGAAAAACATGGGGTCAACTGGGTCCTAAGAGAGTTCCTAGGGAAACTCTCTGGGTAAACCAGGATCAGGAAGCAGTCTGTAGCCCCAGGGACTAGCACCAGCACCTTAAGGTACCGTCTGGCTGCCACACCCCACTGTTGACCAGACAAATAGCAGTGGTCACGTAGGCAAGCCCCGCTACACTCCACACCCCAAACCCAGGGGAAAATGACAGCCTTAACGAGGACGTATCATATCTCGGGTCAGATCCAAACAGAATACAGAATGGAGAAACTTCTCAGTGAGGTGTACCAAACCTCCAGGCCATGATCTAAATCAGTGTGAAGAGTGGGACCGGTTGACCGCAGCCACCCCCGCCCAGCGCAACATTTATCGAGGCCGGGAGCAATCAGTGTCGTCCACTCCAGTGGAACATTACAACCACTGCAGCTGCAACCCGGTCCGGGTTGGTAAATTTGCGTCCCTCACCTGGTGGATGTTGGCAGACCAAGTAACAGTCAGTCATGGGTGGATCCACAGCACTGTGGTGAAGCGCAGGTCGGGCCATGGCAGGCTGGGATCATGGGCTCTGGCACAGTGCACTCACCACCACAAGACACTAGTGACCCCAGCTACCTCCACGGGGCACCCAGCGATGTCTCCCACCATTGCAGGTGAGAAACAGGGATCAACACTGCTTATACATCTGAAAATGCTGGATTTAATGAGCCGGTGGCAGGAGCCTCACTAAAACTCAATCACCATGTTGGACTTGTGACCAAGAGTGGTGTATTCTTGTGTTAATATTATAGTAAAGAACCTTGAGAGAGTTTTCTTCAATGTCATTGTCCTTCATTATGGCTCATTGTTGGACTTAGCGCTCTCTGCACAGTAACCCCCAGACTTTTTGCCTCCACCCCTCCTGATTTCTGAACCAGTTGTTGTTGCCTTTTGGGACACTGTACACTTTACCACTACTAACCAGAGCTAAAGTACTTTCTTTTAAACATGATAAATTGGCTTAGACTGAATTGGCGCATTTAATTTAATCATAAGTTCCTTGTAAAGTGGTACTGTACATACCCAGGGTCTGTAAATTAAATGTTGCTAGTGGGCCTGCAGCATTGTTGTGCCACCCACTTAAGTAGCCTTTTTAAACATGTCTCAGGTAGGCCATTGCAGCCTGTATGTCATTTTGACCTGGAAAAATAAATCTTTTGCCACGCCTAAAACTTTTATTACACTTCAGTCACCACAAGGTTAGGGCCACAGGGTTGGATGCACTGCATTTAAAAAGTTGGATATGTATTTTTAAGTTTCACATGTCCTAATATTGAAAAATTCACAAATCCATGTGAGGCCTACCACTCCCACAGGATAACATTCGGTTACCTTAGTACATTTAATAACTGTTGACTTTTGATTGGGAGTATGTGGGACTGTCGAGTTCGGTGCTAAAGAATTGTAATTTAAAACCTTCTTTAAGGGGTAAAGTCAGATTTTAAGTCACAGTTTTGAAAATGTCACATTTAGAAAGTTGTATGTTCTTGTCCTGACCCTTTGGTGCATGCAGCCTGTACCCAAGGTCAAAAGACTAGGTGTAATTGGCAGTTGGCCTTTGTATATTTGCAAAAGTGTTAGAAAAGTGCACACCGCCGTTTTATGAATCAATTCTGATTTTGCGAGTCGGTCTATTTACAAATAGGATGGCACACAAAATACTGAATTTCAGGGGGTTACAGAACCACCTGCCAGGTCCATCTGCTCCCTCTTGCAGGTCACAATTTGCAACCCCCTACGATTGGCCAAAATCACAGGGATGGTGGCCTGCAATGATCAACAGACCACCATATTTGTAATTGTGTTTTAATTTTTCTTTTTTTAATATAGTTTAACCTCTTTTCCTTAAAGGAGACAGGACTCCATTAAAAAAATATATATATCATTTTTTTCAAAAGGTTTATTGAGAGTTGGTAGTGAACCACTGCTAATGCTCCCTGAACCCGAAACTGACAGCCAGCATTAAGAAAAAATAGACCTTTTGAATGGAGAGCACTCTCCGTAAAGAGACACAACATAGGGAGGAAAGGGCAAATATAAGTATATGAAGTTTCACAAATGATTAATGAGCATTCCACTTGTGAGCTCCACTATGAATAAGGACTATATGGGGATGCCTGGACAGCAAAAACTTGTTGTTTGGGGCTCCCGGTAGGAGTGAATGTTCCACACCTGCATCTGATACAAGGGCAAATGAGATGTATCAGATGCTACTTTCCACACACAGGCCACATCAGAGTAAGTCCTATGTGAGCTGATGAAGGTTGATAAAGAACTAAGGGGGTCATTAGGATGGCGGGCGGACTTGAGCCCCCAGCCATCCTAGCAGTAACGGGACCGCCCGCCTGTCACGCGGTGGTCCTGCACCCCTAATTATGATGCGACCGCCACCGTGGCTGTCACATCTGGCAATTTAACATTGCGGTGGGTGCTGCTGGCTGCAGCACCCGCCGCAATGTCAAATGGCCATGTTGTGCATTTCCATGCACAACGTGGCAGCCACCGCGCAGTGCCTGCCACCTTGCGCATGGAAATGGAGGGGGTTACCATGGGTACCCCCCGGTGCACAAATTCCCGCCCCCAGAGGGGGCCCATAACGGGCCCCCCGAAGCCAGCCTCCGCCAGCCTTTCCATGGCGGTTCCACCGCCATGGAAAGGCTGGCTGACGCCAGCATTGTGATCGGGCTGGCTGTGCCTTCGAGGCACCGAACCCATAACAACGGCCTTATCCGCTCCGGCAGGCAATCGTTACGATTGCATGTGGCGGAAGCGTGGCGGGCGGGCTTTGCGCCCGCCACGCTTGCAGAACGATTCCCTCCGCCATCCTGATCTGGCGGGGGAAATGGGCATGCAGATGGCGGAGGGACTGCCAGCGCCGGGCCGGCAGTGGCAATCCCTCCGCCATTGTAATGAGCCCCTAAGTCTTGAGAAAGGCTCATAAGAGCACAGAGACATAGCAGAAACATGTAACCAAAATTAAAGTCATAATTGGTGCTTCATGGGCCATCTTTAGTAGATTAAATGTAATCTTGAAAAAGGGAGATAAGCAGTAACAATAATCACAAAATTTCCATGCACAATTTTAAACATGGGTCCTAATACTCTCAATGCTAGGATAAGGTGCTAGTATCTAGGCAAACGAAGAAAGAACCTAAGTTTTGTGCTCCAACCAGCAGTCTATTGTCAAAGCAAGGCCATACCAGTTATTAGAGCATTGGAATGTGGAGCACTCTATTGAATACAATGGAGTGCTATGTGCTTCTACGGGCCGGCAAAAGCCCGCAGAGCAACATTCCAATGTTGCTTTTGTTCACAGCTGTTGCTGTGAACAAAGGACTGTCGGAGCCCGAAGGGATTTAAACCCACTCAGGCTCCAAGAGGCCTTTGTTTTATTTGTTAGAACATTCTGCCCTCTAGTGGCAGAATGTTCTAATAGCCTTATAGCCCTTCCTAGCTGGGCATTTACTGGCCATTAAAGTCCCGCTCCCTTGTTAAAGGCAAGAGCCGAAGGCTCGGGCTTTCAACGCTGGAGTGGGACTTTAATGGCCGGTAGAGCCCGCTACGGCGGGATATAAGGCTATATTAAAGGCTACCGGGGATCTTGCTGTAGAGATGAAATTCACACAGTCAGGACAGAACCTCATACCAAGCATATGACAACGTTGATTTTGTAAATAATTCAGGATTTCTCTTGTCAGGTGCTAGTCCTGCTTGCTTTTCTGTGCACTCTGACACTTTTAGTTTTGGTTTTTAAAGATAGATGCTGGAGTACTAGTAATATATTGCGAGGAATGAGCATGACAGACTCAAAAAGGACAGTGAGAGGTCCATGTGTAAAGCTGTACAGAAGGCTGCCACGGACACATTGGTGACACATGATCCTTCTCGTGCAATCTTTCCACTATGAATATCTGAAATATTTGTGAATTACTTAGTGGTAGCTCCCCCAACACATGAATGTACACAAGTGTTGGTTCAATTTTTTTAATTTATTTCAAAAGTATGGTTTCCTTTCGAGTATGATGAATTGTCAGTAGCATGCAGGGTCGAGAGGCCTATCGAAAAGGGGCCAATGCTCAATGTTTTATTAAGAAGGTGGTGGAGGCAGGTGACCTTCAAGGAATTATTGCTGGCAGGGGTGTCTTGAGGTGGTAAGAAGGCAATTGTGGTCAAATTATTCTGCTGGGTATTGTTGCTGCTATGTGTCACGCATTAGACCTGGAAATGTCACACATTGGTACGCTACAAATACGGGAATGTCACTCCCAAGAAGATTCAAAACTTGGCAGCCCTGCAAGCTGCTGTGCAATGATTCATAAACTGGTGGCACCATGGTACATGACTGGCCGATTCTCAGTGCAATGATAAGCACAAATTACATTGAATTGTTCATATTACTGTCTATTTTTGTTCAAGTATTCAAAGAAGGCCAGAGAACATGTAAAGCACAATTAAATATGTATTGTTCCATCGGCCTTTTTGTTGGTTTATAGGTGAGAATCCAGCAGTTTCTTATCAACTCAGCTGTTGTGACTGCTTCATCCCTGTTATATGTGACTTGTTGAAACTTGAAGGCAGACCAGGGGCTTCTTTTGAAAATGTCTGTGGCTGAGACAGCTTCTCTTTGCACCTTCGGCTCGTGGTCAAAGCTGGCCACGTCATACGCTTTTTAAAAACTTTAAGCCATGTTGCACACCAGGTCAACTGCTGTCCACCATGTAAAAAAGACATTGACAAATGCAAATTGTTTTTAATATATGCAATATGCAAAAATACAATCAATGCATTTTTTTTCAAATTCACACATTTGCCAAAGCCACACCTCTTGGTTTTGCAAGCTTCATACTTCTGAAAGTTTATAAAGGTTAAAGAAAATGGTAATTTGCAAGTCGTCCAACGTTACAAATCACATGGCTACTTAGTCCAGCGCTTACGCAAAGCTGGTCAAACGGAATAAAGCATTATTTCCATATGTAAACGAGTTGCATATTTGCGGTCCTATGCATCAACTAAAGAGCTGTTTTGGTATGCAGATTTCAAGAACATGAGCTTGACTTGAATGATCCATTTTGTAGATAGTAAATCTGTGTATGCATTAATGTGGTGTAAAATAACGGATTCAAATTCAGATTTAGTTGAGTTACTGTGACATAATAAAATAAGTGTGCACATTCAAACTTAAATGAATGGCAAGTAATACCAGTGCTGTCAAATTTAATACATTACAAATACCCGATGGACTAAACAGAGGATCGCCACGTTATTACTTTTCTGTTGTGGCACAAATGTACCAAATATGATATGGAGGAAATGCTTGAATATCAAATCTAATGACAAGATGTTACATATGTGAATTTCTTTCGCCTCTCTTTGTTCCCTTAGGATAATGTATATTAGTTATTCGAGAAGAATCTATCAGGTCTGGTGTACGATAGATTATTTTGTGCTTAGATCTTCAATCTTTAAACCTTCACAGCATTTGTTACCCCTACAGCCACTTCGTCAGTGAAGACAGAAACAAAGAAAACTCAATGTGCTGCAATGTCTGCCTGCCTAGAGTGTCTGAAGTCACTGGAAAGTTCAGGGCCACAGGCTGGGCTTACTGCTTGCAGGTATTGGCTACTTCAGCACCAAAGACCGTGTAGGGGGTGCGAAATTGCATGTTTATTTTGCACATGTTCCTGCCTTTCCAGTTATGTCATGTGACTTCTTTTCACGTGAGTATGCACATTGCATAAGAACGAGATAGCAGCAGGCATTTGGTTCAAGGAGAAAATGTCTCTCTGTAAGTCAGTCTCTGCATGAACCAGTCTACATTGGACAAAAATTACATGGCATTGCGTAATGTGAAATTTAGAGAAATGTAGTTGAATTCATAAAAGAGGAAATTCGGAAATTATTTTGTTTATACTTTATTTTTAATATGGCACACACTCACTACAGAATTGATTTTCTGTCACTGTTCTCTAGCTGTTAGAATCTGTTAAAAATAATGCACGATAAAATATATGTGGCACATAAATTAAATTAATAAAAACACCCTCCCCCGCCCCCCCAAAAAAAAAAAACAGCAGCAGCACTTTAGGTCCAAGTGATGCTCAAAATCATTGGTGACATCTAAAATTCATTGAAACAAGTGTACCATTTATTCCATAATTCTCACATTTACTTCATCATTAAATGTATTCATGATGTTCAAAAATATTTAAAATGTACAAAATTCCTCAAAGTGCTTGTGCAGGGTGCATGATAAAATCTGACACATTTCAGTAATCTCCCTATTTGGAAGATACAGGAATCCTGTGGCACTAGATCAAAGTTTTGTATTCCTAATTTAATGGCTGAACAAATTTACACCCAATCACAAAAAGCATGTGTCAGGATTCCTACCACATGTCACCTCTCTTGAATATCACAATATATCTGCATGACTCATATTATTCCTCCCAACACTTATGAATGAACAAACGTCTTGTACCCTGACTTTTGACCATAATACATGTTGTTGGTAAAATCTAGCTGCAGCTGGTGTTCCCCGCTTTGTTTGAAAAGCCTTAATAGCTTTTACAAATGTTTTACCATGAATATACAAGGTCATATTTCATGCGCCATGGAAACATCCAGAAAATCTACCAGAATACACATCAAGCAACTGGCATAGATGACCTCAACGTGAACCTTTCGGAAGACAGCCCTCATCAAATGAATCCCCTGCACCTGTTCCTTGCTATAAGCGATTAGAATACAACATTTGTGAACATTCTAAAACACCTTCTAGAAGACAGCCTCATCAAATTAATCATCTGCACCTGTTCCTTGCTATAAGCAATTATAACGTGACCTTTGTGAACATTCTAAAACACCTTCTAGAAGACAGCTTCAAATGAATCATCTGCACCTGTTCCTTGCTGTAAGCAATTAGAGCTCGACCTTTGTGAACATTCTAAAGCACCTTCTAGAAGGCAGCCTCATCAAGTTAATCATCTGCACCTGTTCCTTGTTTCAAACAATTAGACCTTTATTAACGTTCTAAAGCAGTCTCATTTAAAGACTGTCCACACTCCTCCCCTTTGCTTAGCCTCTTCGCCGCCTTCGTTTACCTGTTTCCTGGCTTCCAGGACTCTGTCTTGTCAGCTCCCTTGTTCCTTCCACCTCACCTCAATGGACGTCCCGCATCATTCTCTCACCTGGATGGAAAAACAAGAAGAAAAGGAGAGATGCATTAACAGACTACGCGATGAGCTCAGTTGCAACATTGTGCTTGCAGACAAGGTAACCAGTGTTTTTGTTCAACTTGTACATTGTGTTGGCAGGGCTCTGCCAGAAAGGACTTGGGTGAAGCTAACCCCATCCAAATTAGCTTGTGGGTTTGATGCTGGAATCATACTCACTACAGTTTTGAAACATTGTTGAAGGAACCTCTAAGGACTATCTAAAAACAACTGACAACAAAATTAAAGGTTGGTTGAGATATAAAAAGCTTTTGTGAGGTGATACCTTAAAAGATATCGCTAATACTAGACTAAAGCCTTATTATTTGTTTGTTTATAGATATTATATCTGCCGGTGCCATTCATCAGGCTGGTGTGTATGCATGCTGCAGTGTTGCGGTTGAGAAGACGAGCCACAGCATCTTTTTGACTCCACACACTCTCTCAATCCCAATCCCCTTCCCTCTGGGATTTGCTACTGGAACAGTGTCTCCTTCTGTAAACCAAATGAAAGTCTCAAGAGGATTCTGGAACTAGCGTCGCTGCCCCATTGGAATCACCTGGGATCCAGGTAGGTGGCTTCCGACAGCAAGCTTTCTGCCAAATTTGGTGGAATTCTCTTCAGCCATTTTTTAGGTCGAGCCTGAGCCAGCGTGCAAGCGCTGCTCTGGCGATCTGTTGTAGGTAGAGTACGGAGGAGAAACCCCGCCCATATTTTTCATTGACTTGTGCCTTTGTCCTTCCTAAATGCTGGCGTGTGATTCCTTCATAGGCTTGTTAGTCCTTCCTTAGTACGGCCTTGTCGTCATTTGTATCCTCCCATGGATACTGGCCCCTTTACTTCGGTACTTACACCGTAAGCACTAAGGGGCCTATTACGATGGCGGGCGGAGACACGACCGCAGTGCCGGCGGTGGCGGTAACACCCATTTACTGCACGCCGCCAGCGGTCTTCATGCCCGCCATATTAGGATGGCCACACATAGCCCATTTCCCGCCCGCAGCGGTGCGACGCCGACCACCATCAAAGTGCACCCGCCACCGCGGCGGAGTGAGCCAATCACCACACACCGCCGTGCGGAATGACGTCCCGTACGCAGAAGATATCACGATGCCGGAAACATGGCAGCGGACCGCGACGGAGAAACCACACAGCGAGAGACGGCAGACACACCACAGCGAAGACAGAAAAGAGACACCCGGGACACACCGCGATAGATCCTGCCCTACACGCCTTCCCGGTGCTGTACATGATACACCACCTGCAAGTCATCGTCCGCCGCGGACGCCTCCACAGGTACGTACAGACACAACAGTGCAAGTAACACAATACACAGCTCCAGGGTGGAAAAACTTCGCATGGGAACACCACACACCCCTGTGGGGACAGGCACACAGCCATCACTGCACACACACATGTCCCACCTGTGACAAACACACCTCGCCACATACTGCCCACCCATGTTCCGCCATCATGAACAAATGTCCCGGTCACGTCACCGCCGCGGTCAGTGTGCAGGAAACCATGCACACAATGCAGAACCCAGGGCCAGCGCATGCCACGGGCACCGTACAAATCGCACAGAGCCACAACTCCATCCACAACACACCAGCTACCTCCCTGAAAGGACACAACATGTGCCTCCCATGTGCCACTCCTGCACAACAACCACACAACTACAGCCACACCATGCCCCATGTCCCAACAACTGCATATACAGCCACAGCAGGACCCTTTGCTTAGGAACACATAGCACAGAAGCCCAGGCCCCAGCCAACCCACACACCACAACAACATCACACACAAGCCAAGAACACTGAGGCCAGGGACAAAATGTACACACACACAGATGAGGACCAAACACTTCACTGCACAAACTACATGACAAGTCACACACAGAAACACCACCCTGACTCACAGCTACATACACACATCACATGCCAGCAGTAATGGAGGACAACTAATAGGAAAGCCAAAGTGAGGTGCCCACAAATGGAAGGGCAGTGACACAACCATCAAGCATGTTTGATGCTCATGCAAGACAAGACACATGTGAGAACACACACAGCCCATCACAGCACACATGGCTGACACAGTCAGTCAACACAAACAACGGTCACCCCAATGCAATAACTCCTGGAGACAGCAAGGACACCCATGTATAGGCACAGGGATGTAAGGAAGGCCCTGAACTCAAACACTGACCAGCCACACATAGGCATCCAAATACTGGACAAGAGAATGTCTGCTGCACAACACACAGGGCCCAGTGACACACTACATGACAGCCAAGCACAAGTAGGATATGTCACACATACCTCCTCCCACAACAGCACCACACAATACTGCCATGTGCACAAAACACAACCACAGGGCTCAACAAGTACACATACAGGCACACCACTCCAGGGTGACACATGGCAGTAGTTGACAATGCAGGTGCACACACATCCACAGTCACAACAAAGTCACCCCTTCACACCATACACGTCTCCACCACCCAAGTGCACACATTGGAAGTAAGCCATAGGACCTGGATAACTCATCACCACAAGATGTCCATACACCGACATTGATTGGCACACAGAAAGGAAGCTCACACAGACCCCACGACCCTGGCCTGCCTGCCTGTAAGCCTGTGCCCAAACTCCCACCCTGTGCTGCCATTGCCCACAAACCTGACCTGTGTCCACCATAGATAACATGAGCAAAGAAGGAAGATGACAACAAGAATTCATTGCCAACCACCTGCACTGCACCCATAAGTATCACAGTCAGGTAGAAATGAAGTGCCTCCCACCCCTGCAAAAAAAATGAAATGTGAGACAACCCATTGGCAATGTTGAAGTGGCATACTGAGCATGTGACACAGTAAACCATGCACACACAGAAACAACTTTATTCAGGAAGGACACTGACACAACTCACAGCAGGACCAACTGTGTTTATTCACAATTTGCATATTGAGACAACAAATTTGGGCACCAGCAAAGCCAGTGGGCATTTCAATATGCACAGTATTTACATGAGAAGCTGCACAGGGAGGGGGCAAACAGCAGTGAACAACAAGGCCAGTGGCCAGGACACAATGCAGGTGAGGTACATGAGAAGCTGCACAGGCAAGGGGCAAACAGCATTGAACAGCAAGACCAGTGGCCAGTCCAAAGTGCAGGTGAGGTACATGAGATCCTGCACAGGCAAGGGGCAAACAGCAGTGAACTGCAAGGCCAGTGGCCAGTCCAAAGTACAGGTGAGGTACATGAGATCCTGCACAGGCAAGGGGCAAACAGCAGTGAACAACAAGGCCATTGGCCAGTACAATGTGCAGATGAAGTCCATGAGAAGCTGCACACGCAGGGGGCAAATAGCAGTGAACAACAAGGCCAGTGGCCAGTACAATGTGCAGAGTAGGGACACCAGAAGCTGCACAGGCAAGGGGCAAACAGCAGTGAACAGCAAGGCCAGTGGCCAGTCCAAAGTGCAGGTGAGGTACATGAGATCCTGCACAGGCAATGGCAAACAGCAGTGAACAGCAAGGCCAGTGGGCAGGACACAGTGCAGGTGAGGTACATGAGAAGCTGCACAGGCAAGGGGCAAACAGCAGTGAACAGCAAGGCCAGTGGCCAGTCCAAAGTGCAGATTAAGTCCATGAGATCCTGCACAGGCAAGGGGCAAACAGCAGTGAACAACAAGGCCAGTGGCCAGGACACAGTGCAGGTGAGGTACATGAGAAGCTGCACAGGCAAGGGGCAAACAGCAGTGAACAAAAAGGCAAAGACATTGTGCAGAGTAGTGACATCAGAAGCTACACAGTGAATGTATGCAACTCTACCATGCCATGCCCAGCAACAGAGTAATGGGGCTGACAATGGGCATCACACGCACCCCTGTGGACAGACAGGTGTGTGAGGGTGACCACCACTCAGATGGGGCTGTCTGTCGGACTTGGAGCTGACTGTGTGTTGGGGTCAGTTGGAGGGCTGCCCTGGGCAGTGGGAGTAACAACTGTGGAAGAGCCAACTGTGCTTGTGGGAGCTGGGGGCTGCTTGGACCAGGTGGGGTGGTGGCCCAGGGAGGTGGACTCATGCCCTGGTGAGACACAGTATGTGTCGGAGATTGTGGAGGGGTGCCTCTCCACTTCTTGGGGATCCTGAAAGGCTTCCCTGTCTGGGGATTGAGGTGAACTGGGGCAGACACAACAGGTGACCCCACTACCAAAGCTGATTCTGGTGTGGATGGTGACCCTCCCTCTGGGGACATGCTGGATCCCGCTGTGCGCTTGCCTGGCATTTGCCGCCGCCCTGCCTCCCTCTGTCCACCAGCTTTGCCCCCTACCGTGTCCTCCCGTGCTGGCTTCACAGGGCTTGGGATGGGAGTGGAGGTCAAGGATGGATTATCCATGGAGCCCTCATCCTTTGTAATGTTTGCAGGCAACACCTTCTCAGTGGGTGTGAAAACTGTCATTTTGCCTCTGCGAGACGTCTTTGGGACAGGGGAGTCTTTTGGCGGGGAGGAAGGTGAGGCCTGTGACCCTGATGCTTGTTTCTTTGCTTTGTGGCCCTTGCTGTGCCTGATGGGGCTTTTCTCGCTGCGCTCTGGGGTGGCCTTACTTTTATGTGGGGATGGTGTCTGCTCCCTAGTACGCTTGGGCTGCTGCTGCTCCTGTGTGCTGCGGGTTCTGTATTGGGACTTTGGGGTCCGTTGAACATTGTCACTGTCGTCAGAGGTGCACAGTGACATGGGGCCGGACCGAGTGCTGGGAGCCGCTCCTGACTATGTGCCTGTTGCAGGGCTGCTGTCACAGTTGATGACAAGGACTGCACAGTCCGGTGTAGCCCACCTACGTCGGAATGTATGCCCTCCATGAAAGCTATAACCTGCCCCAACTTTTTGTCGTGCTCTTGGAAGGCATTGAGAAGTGCTGTCTGCCCCACACACAGCTGGCGCAATAGCTCGACTGCTTCTGCACTGAGGGCAGCAGGGCTGACATGGGCTGGGGCAGCTGTGCCTGGGGTGAAGGTGACTCTTCCCTTCCTACTCGTGCGGACACGGGCAGCACCAGTGGAGGTTGAAGGGAGGCTGGGCACTGGACGCTGTGTGGCGGAAGAGGAGGCCGAGTCCCCGTTCCCTGTACCCCCCAACATGGATGCGTCACCGCTGGCGTCAGATGAGGTAGAGCTTTGTGTCTCTGGCTGTGAATCCTCTAGCAGACTCCTGTCCCCCTCCTCGGCGCTGGTCACATCTGTGTCAGTCTGCTCTGGTGCGGCTGTTGCACTGGAAGCCTCACCACTGGTGTCCGTCCCTCTCCCTCTGCACATACGGGAGCTGCTGCATAGGAGAGAGAAGTACTGTGAGATGAGTGGCATCAACAGAACTAACACGTGCCAATACATCTGCATCCTAGAAGAGGTGTGCAGCACATCGCATGCCACCCTGTGCACACATATATCTTGCCACCCAAAACATCAAGCCAACGGTGCATGTCCGACACACATCCTGCCATAAGTGCCCCAGGTGACTCACACAGCACACCATCCTGCTGTTGGCTCACATCAGACACAGCCACAAAATGGCCTGTGCACACACACTGTCCCGATGTTGGCAAGGATGAACACCACAACATGGTGCACATCACCTACATGGATGGAGCAGTAGGGGACCACACAGACCACAACATACCAGACCACAATGACCCTGCACACATGCCATCCACCATATCGAGTTCATGAGCACATCTACTGTTGCACATTGGCCTCAGATGTCTGACTGGCAGACATCTGAGGTCTGGAATTGCACGCATTCATTGAAACGCATTCACAGTTGGCACACTGGCATTCCCATCCATCTGAATTCACACACTACCCCACAGCAGAAGGTACCTGAAGGCCACAACTCCAAATGTAAGAGAGATGCACAGTGCTAAAACTGACTTCATGAAGCACCGTTTGGGCAAATGCATGGCACATACACCCAGCACAGAGGCCACTCACAAAACATTGCACCACACAACCAACGTCACACAGCTGACAATTTGCACACTCTGTAGACACATGCACCCACTCCCATCCAAAGGCAGCCTGCAACACATACTCACCCCTAGCTTGCTGCTGATGCTCCTTCAGTTGTCTGTCCAGCTCAGGTTGTGTGACAGCCAGGATGCGGACCATTAGTGGTGTCATGCTGCGCCTAGCCAACCTGCCAGTCCGAGGGAGCAGCCCCAGCGTCATCTCGGCCACGTTCTTGCTCAGCCGGCAGATGTCGTCCCACCTTTTATGACAGTGGGTGCGCCTTCGGTTTGACACACCCAGATCTTGGACTCTGGAGGCAATGGCCCTCCACACGGCTTTACGCTGGTGGACCTTCAGCTGCAGGCATGGGAGACAAGAGGGGTGAGGTTCCAGTGACACAGTGCACAATGACAACACAACGAAAATGCAGTAGCACGACAGTGACTCATCCAAAACTCCAGCTACAACTGTAACAGAGCCAACAATTGCTGTGAACATGGTACAATGTCATTGGTCAATCAGACGTACAGGCATGCATGTTCGATGGTGGACACAGTACCTCCACATCCCATTCACATGCAGGATACCAACACAGCAAGCGACGTGTAGTCTGGCCGCAGCTACTGTCTGCAGTTACCTACAACTACACATAGAGAAGATAGCAAAACATGTGTCTTGTTGTTGGACTCACTGTGTCCAACACTGCGCAGACCTAAGTGTCCTAGCCCTGTGAAAGCCTCACTGTGTCCTGGAACTCACATAGAGTGATAACAACTGTCATACACACACCCTTCTCCCACGGCTGCTCCTGTGCAATCTACATGGCAGAGATGGGACTTAGATGAAGAGGCGTGAACCAAACACACATGGAACACACTGTACATGCAGTGATGTGGATATGTGGCATTCAGCGGGGACTGTGCAGGGCAGGTGGACTGACACTGAGTGGGTAAATTGGGAGCAACACAGCCATTCACACAAACAATGACTGGCCAGACTCCTGCATCACCAAAATGCAGCTGCACTGTATGGCTGACACTACAGAACATGTCCCTCTACTCAGGATAGGCATGCAGGGTAACGTGTGAAAGAGCCCACCAAGCCCTTCCCGCTGTGGTAAACATGCTAGGCAGTGCATGTCAGAGCCCCACAACCACTGACACATACCGAAGCACCTCCACCTCACGTGTGCCCACCCTGCACTCTCACTGACAGTCTGGGAGACTTACCACGACATTAGGGCCGCCATAAAGCCTTGGGTACTGTGCAAGCTCCCCGTCTACCAGGACCTCAAGCTCCTCGCTGGTGAAGGGACTGGCACGGATCTTCTGAATCCTCGACATCACAATGGACATGTGGCAGCAGCAGCACGTTGAGGGTGGCAGCCAGCAGTCCCTTGGGGCAGCAGGTGGAGGGTGGCAGCCAGCAGTCCCTTGAGGCAGAAGCAGCAGGTGAGGGTTGTCAGTCAGCAGTCCCTTGAGGCAGCAGCAGCAGGTGCAGGGTGGCAGCCAGCAGTCCCTTGAGGCAGCAGGTGGAGGGTGGCAGCCAGCAGTCCCTTGAGGCAGCAGCAGCAGGTGCAGGGTGGCAGCCAGCAGTCCCTTGAGGCAGCAGCAGCAGGTGAGGGTTGTCAGTCAGCAGTCCCTGGTAGCTGTGGGAATGTGGGGCACCCTCCCACACATATATAGGCCCCTGGGGCTGTGTCAGTGGTCCCAGGGTGCTGCAATTGGTGTACCAGGTCTGCTCTCATTCAAATACATCCAATGTCTGCCTCCGCGGTGGCGGTGCACGCCTACCGCGATTTTCAAACTCGCATCAGGCTACCGCGAGTCTGCTTCCCATTGGCTGCAAGGGCATGGTCCATGGCGGTGACACACCGTAGGGCCAGGCGCGCGCTACCGCAGTGGTGCATCTTTGAATGCCTCCAGTGACCGCCTCCGTGGTGGCGGTGCACGCCTACCGCGATTTTCAAACTTGCATCAGGCTACCGCAAGGCTGCTTCCCATTGGCTGCAAGGGCATGGTCCATGGCGGTGACACACCGCAGGGGCCAGGCGGTAGGCCCCGCCATATGGGTGCCAGACAGTGCCTGGAGTGACCGTGATTTGGGTAGCGGTGCATGGTGACCGCCATTGTCACATACATATCTGGCGGTGTCTCCCGCGATAGTGCGTGGGTTATGGGCGGTGCCAGTCCGCAGGTGTCAAGCGGTAGGCACCACCATATGTCTGCCAGACAGTGCCTGGAGTGACCGTGATTTGGGTAGCGGTGCATGGTGACCGCCATTGTCACATACATATATGGCGGTGTCTCCCGCGATCGTGCCTGGGTTATGGGCGGTGCCAGTCCACAGGGGCCAGGCGGTAGGTACCGCCATATGGGTGCCAGACAGTGTCTGGAGTGAGCGTTAATGGAGTTGTGGAGTAGCTGTGCTGCACCTAACGTGTCCTCCAGCTCTCTGCATAGGCCAACATGTACAGTGCCCAGTGTCTCAACAATTGAAGGGTCCTCATGAGGGCAAATGCACAAAAGGGACATGTCACTCCACGTCACCAACACATACCATATATGGGTCGCCAATACATTGCATGGGCACATACACTCGCACATGTCACATGTGCTGTGTAATGAAATGTAGACTGTCCAGTTAATGTGTTGCATAGCATATGTAGATAATGGTCAATGTCTGTGTGTGCAATGTAACACACAATGTCGTCTTATTTACTGAACTAGGGGCATCAGCAACTGGCACATTGTCCAATGCACATGCACACACGTGTCCCCCACGCTCAGCCGGTGGTCAGTGTGTAGTTGATGTGTGCCATGTGCAACCTGTGTTGGGAGGTGTATCAGGGCCAGCAACATGGTGTGTTAGGGTAGTATTGCAATTAGTGACATATGCTGGGGGTCATACTCACAGGTATGCACACATATCTGTTAGTATATCACACTGTGCATGCGAATGAGCCGGAGGGGTGCACAGATAATTGCTGCTGGTAAGGGGACAGGTGTACGAGTAGTGTGCCTGATGTGTATCTACTTGTGAAGTGCCCTGTCGGTTAATGGTGCATGGTGTAAGACTTGGGAATGTGTCTGTAGAAACAATTGATGTGATGCACATTTCATGGTCTTCTGCATTGACATCTGTGCACTTTGATCTGTCCTAGGAGGAGGAGGCCCAATATCCATCGTCCGTTCACAGTCCTGGCAGACATGGAGAATGAGGATATAATCCGCAAATTCAGGCTGGACCGACAAACCCTGTAGAACCTATGTGCCATGTTGGAGCCCCACCTGCAGCCGCGTCGGACATATCCGACAGCTTTCACCGCAACATCTAAGGTGATGGCATGCCTGCATTTCTTTGCAACAGGCTCATTCCAGCACACGGTCTAGGTGCAGGCGGGATGTCACAGTGGATGTTCAGCATGGTGCTGAGGGATGTCCTGTCGGCCATGATGCTCCACAAAGACAGATATATCCATTTTCCCAGGGGCCTGAGTTGGTGGCTGTGAAGGGCGATTTCTATGCCCTTGGACATATCCCCCATGTCATTGGTGCAATTGATTGCACACATGTTGGGCTTGTGCCACCACAGGCACGTGAACAGGTTTACCGCAATAGGAAGCATTCACACTCGGTAAATGTTCAAGTGGTGTGCCTGGCGGACATGATCATCTCACACGTGTGTGCCAAGTTTCCGGCTCAGCCCATGATGCCCACATCTTGCGCAGCAGCATCGTTCCTCAGCTGATGGCCAATCTGCTTCCGGAGCGTGCATGGCTTGTGGGTGAGTATGCATAGTGGATTAGAGTGGGGTGTGTGTGACATGCTGTCGTGTGGCATTGTGGGACTGCAAGGTTAACCTGTGTTTCTCACACCCAGGTGACTCGGCATATCCGAACCGCCCGTGGTTGCTGAGCCCATTGCGGAATCCCGTCACGCCAGCTGATGTGCGATACAATGATGCCCATGGGAGGACACGGCGTGTGATAGAACGGACATTTGGTCTCCTAAAATCAAGATTTCGGTGCCTGGACCGTACTGGAGGTGCCCTTATGTACTCGCCAGGGAAGGTGTGTCAGATAGTGGTGGCATGCTGCATGCTCCACAACCTGGCCATTCGCAAGGCAATACCCCTGATCCTGGATGACGATGATGAGCAGCCAAGGCCCCCGCCTGCAAATCGACCTGGATCCAGTGACGAGGGCAGTGGAGAGGAGGAAGAGGTCGACATGCGTCGACAGCTCATCACCCGCTACTTCACTTGAAGGTGAGTGACGATGTCGAAGGGACAAAATGGTCTGATGGTGTTGCAGTTGCTGTGTGGGTGTATGTGAGCTTGCTGACTGCAGCTTTGTGTTGACTCATTGCTGCCTGCCAATGTATGTGTGATTGGTTAGTGTGATACAGAATGTCTCTATGGTGACTGTTGCTCTGTGTAAAGTTTGTAGATCTGAGTACCTTGTTGACAAGTGTTGTGTGATGTGTGCGATGCCACACCCATACAAGTGACTCTTGTTCTGCGGTTTTCCTTAGGTCCCTTCAGCATCTCACTGCCTACCTACATTCCATTCCCCTGGACCATGTCCTCCTACACGGTGAAGGTTGCACATCCTGTATTAAAGACGGAGCAGATACAACAACATGTGTGTAAGGTGTATTTATTTACAATTGTGACATGCGAGGGTGGAGAAAATGTGAAGGGGGAATTGAAGAAGTGAGTTGACAGTCATGGTAGATGAGATACTTGAGTAGTCCCCACAATGATGTGGAGACCCAGTCCAACAGATAGATGCCATTCACATGGCAGTGTGGTGAAGGATAGTCCAAAAGGTCAATGCAGTGGTGCAGTGGTCTGCCATCATAGCTGGCTCGGGGACTAGCGTTTGGCAGGTGCTTTGGCACGTGAGGCCCCCTGGCCTTTCCTTGGACGGCCCCTTTGCGCTTGACTGGAGGGGCCACTGCTGCAGGGACAGTGGTGTCTGAGGACTCACCCCCTCTGTGGACGCAGGGGAGGATGATGAAGTGTCATCCTGCTGCCCAACAGGGGAGGCGGAGGGGTAGAATGTTGCGCTAGCCTGTCCCTCAGAACCGCCACTAGCTGCCCCAAGAGGTCCACAATCTGTCCCATGCGTGTGTCCATGGGACTCAGCAGCAGGAGGTGCTCCCGAGATTCTTCCTCTAACCGGCCCTTTCGTCCCTGGGCCTGTTGGTAGGCCCCAAGGACTCTGTCGATGTGGCCCAGGGCTTCCGTCCCAGGATCAGTCCCCCTCTGCATGACCCTGTCCCGATCACCTGCACTGCTGCCACGGTCCTGTCCGGTCCTCACATTGGCTCGCTGCATCCTCTCCCTGGCCTCCGCAGTTGATGTAGTGGGCTGCTCAACCCCTGGGGCAGGGAGGGGGTTGCGGCCAGCTGTGGTGGTGGTGGTGGTGGTAGTGGTTGACACACAGGCCGTGACAGCAGCTGTCAGAGGATGGTCATGGGCTGCAGCTGATGTGGTTGGGGGGACATGGGGTGCCTGGGACTGGTTGCGGCCTGCCACACCAGATGGGCCAGCTTGGAGCTCCTCATCCAAGGAATCTAGGGAGTCCTCATCCAGTTGTCTCTGTTCCGGGGGGGACTGGCTCTGCAGGGTGGTGTCATCCTCTGCAGTGAGTTCTTGGTCACCTGTGGGTCAGATGAGAAATGGTCATTGTGTTGCACCCATCAAAGTTTGTGTTAGCAGTGTTACATCAACTGTTTGTACATCCAGCAGTTGTTCACTGTACAAATTTGCATTGACTGACATCCAGTGATGCATTACAAGTAACCCTGGGCAAAGCACTACGCTACGCTCGCGTAGTTTGCGAAGTTTGCGCTACTTCGCACAATGCGAATTGCACGTAGCACAGTGCAAACACGCGTAGCGTAGTGCAGCGGATCAGTTTGCTTGCTCGCGGTCCTCAACGTCAAGTTGGCGACCGCGAGCAAGCAAAATGACTATCCCGGCGAGACTTTTTCCTCATTCGCGATCAGCAACATCAAGTTGCCGATCGCGAGCGTGGAAAATAAACCTCTCTCGGCGAGATTCTCAACGCGGGGAGGTCAGGTTTCTCATTGCGAGTGGTCGCGTATGCTCGCGACCGCTCGCGATGAGAAACTACCAGTCCGTGTTAGAAAGCTGCCGCTCGAGTAAAAATCTACTCGAGCGGCAGTAAAAGACAGCTCGCACTGTGCAAGATGCCGCTTTCAATGACTGCACAGTGCGGACAAGCATCCGGCACTGTGCAATCATTGCGAACAGCGCACTACGCAGTTCGCGTAGTGCTACGCGTAGCTCGCGTAGTGCGAGCTGCACTTTGCGTAGCTTCGCGGAGCGCTACTTCGCGAACTACGCCCACCCTTAATTACAAGCTGTTGTGGTACATGCATTACTTGTCCATATTGGGAGTTGTCAAGACATGACATGCACAATATAATATTTTTACATTGACAGTCTCATGTTGGCATCCAGTTATTGATCAATCATATGTCATCCATTTACGCGTATGTGTCACTTGTTGAGCCCTTGCAGCGGTTTACTCTGCACATTGAGTGAACATTGTAGTTTCATGCATACCTTTTCAATGTGGTGTACATATCTGTATTTGCAATTCCAGACATGCTTAAGTTTGCTTTAATTAGATCCTAGGTGGTCTGGACCACTGCTACTGTCAGATGGCATGTAGTGGTGTGCATGGTTGTGCTCGGAGTTCCATCTACATGTGTTTCAGACTTTCACACTTTGGTTGCTGTCACAGTTTCATTTTCTTAGGTGTGTGCACACTATAGTTGCCAATGCTATCTGGGTGTGCAGTTGTGCATTGAGAGGCCTGGTGTCCTATGCCAACATGTTTTTTAAATGCATATCTGGCTGCATGTTGTGGCTGTTGATATGTAGTGTTTGCTGTTTTTTCCTTGTATTTGAGAGACCTCTCTGTGTGTGTATGATGATGGCTTCCATCTTGGTCCAGTGTGGGACAAGTCAGCATGATATGTCCACATGCCAGTTCTTTTGAAGTGTACATTGCAATGACTGACACATGCATGTTGGTGCCTGGAAGTAATGGGTCTTGTGTGCTGGCGGTCAGGTGGGCCCGTGTGAGTTGTTGTGCAAGCTTCCCAGCCCCACACACCCCGACCTGTGAGATGCGGTTACCTACCTGTGAGTTGGGTGGGTAGCATACATTGCCTGCCACATGATTCTTATTGGGGGTGTAGTGTCCCATCCTCCATAGTGGTGGAACAGCATGCATGTTGCGTTTTGTGTGACGGATAGCCAAACACAGTACACAGTCTCACTGTGAAGATGGCTAACTACCGTTTGAGGTGAAGGTGAGCAATGACATGGCTATGTGACTTGGTTAGAAATTTTTGGATGGAATGTGCGTGTGGTGAGCAGAATGTGTGTGTGGCTTTTTGTACCCATTGATTGCAGATTACATTTGGTCATGGGGTATAGCCCCCATCACTGTTGTCCCACCTATCTGGCTGTGGGGTTCAGTCCCCCAACATTTGAAGGCACAATAGGGTAAGGGGTATAGTCTCGTAGCACAGTGGTGACATACAGCAGGGTGAACATCTCACCCAGCATACATTTCCACACTGTCATGGTTTCATGGTATTTGTGGACCTGAGAACATGAGCACAGTACTGGTGAAGCAGTTGTTCCAGGGCATCCATACACTGACATGTTGTGGTCAACAGTGGTGTGTGTGTGAGATGTACTCAGCCCTGTGCAGACAATGTGTGCTTTTGGGGCCAGACTATACCAGCACTGTTCAGACAGACAGTGTGAGATGTGAACATTGTCAATGCATACACACATTGGTGGTCCAAACAAGACACCTTTGACAATTTTAGTCAGACAAGGTGCTGTTCTGCAATTCAGTGCAGCACTGTGGTAGCTGGGTGTGTTGCAGGACATTTGGGATGTGCTTAGTTTAGCATTGTGAGTCCCAGCTGCAGTGTAGTTTTTGGGTACACTGCACTTCCACTGTTTACATTGCAACACTGTGGTATGACATGGGTGATTTGCACTTTGCCAAAAAACGGCCAGACACTGCTGCAGGGCAGCATGATCGTTGTTAGTGTTGCAGTGTGTGATGCCTGGCACAGTGTACACAATGTGGGTCATTTTTGAACAGAGACTTGTGCATGGTGACTACAACACAACTGTTTTGCATTATTTGTGTAGGTGACTGTGGACTAAGTGGCATGGTGTCATGTGCGGCTGCACAGACGTCACATGCCTATGAGTGGGACAAGTGCTCCATCATGCTGAGCTGTGGGAGTAGGGGGCCTGTTGTGAGTTGTGCTGCTGTGTCACCAATTAAGAACAACACTCCCGGTTGAAATGGTTACCTACCCGTAAGTTTGATGAGTGACATTCAATATCTGCCACATGCTTGTGGCTGGGGGAGTGCTCCATCTTGCGCAGCTGTAGGACAAGGGGGCCTGGTGGGAGTTGTAGTGCAGGCCTCCCTATTCCAAACACACCTCCCTGTAAAGATGGCTACCTACCTGTTAGGTGAGGGTGAAGCACACAATGGCTGAGGCATGCTTCTGGGTGGGGGCAGTGCTCCATCCTGCTCAGCTGTGGGACAAGGGGGCCTGGTGGGAGTTGTAGTGCAGGCCTCCCTATTCCACAGACACCTCCCTGTAAAGATGGCTACCTACCTGTTAGGTGAGGGTGAAGCACACAATGGCTGAGGCATGCTTCTGGGTGGGGGGAGTGCTCCATCCTGCTCAGCTGTGGGACAAGGGGGCCTGGTGGGAGTTGTAGTGCAGGCCTCCTATTCCACAGACACCTCCCTGTAAAGATGGCTACCTACCTGTTAGGTGAGGGTGAAGCACACAATGGCTGAGGCATGCTTCTGGGTGGGGGAGTGCTCCATCCTGCTCAGCTGTGGGACAAGGGGGCCTGGTGGGAGTTGTAGTGCAGGCCTCCCTATTCCACAGACACCTCCCTGTAAAGATGGCTACCTACCTGTTAGGTGAGGGTGAAGCACACAATGGCTGAGGCATGCTTCTGGGTGGGGGAGTGCTCCATCCTGCTCAGCTGTGGGACAAGGGGGCCTGGTGGGAGTTGTAGTGCAGGCTTCCCAAACACCCACCCACCTCCCTGTAGGGATGGCTACCTACCTGTTAGGTTAAGGTGAGCAATGCTATGGTTGGCACATGGGTTGGGGTGGAGGGCTCCATCTTGCGCAGCTGTAGGACAAGGGGGCCTGGTGGGAGTTGTAGTGCTGGCAGCATGTACACATGTACCCATGGTGATGTTGCTAACTACCTTTGGGGGCTTCAGGGGAGTGTCTGTTGAATCTGTGAGAGATGTGTTGGGGGAGTGTTGTGCACATGAATGAATTTGAACCTAGGAGGTATTATTTTGTAGTAGTGCAAGACAGTACATTTGTGTGATGTTAGGCATTTGTTTGTACTTACCAGCCTCCACTCCCCGGGTATTCCTGAGAGACTCTCTGGATGTAGAATGCCAAGCACCTTCTCCTCCCATTCAGTGAATGTTTTGAGTGGAACGGGAGGGCCACTGCCTGTCCTGTGAGCCAGCTCATGGTTCTTGGCTCTCTTCTTCTTGACCACTGCCTTCAGATCGTGCCACCTCTTCACGATTTCATCTCTATTGCGTGGCACGGTCCCTACTGCATTTACCTTCTCTACTATCCTTCTCCACATTTGCGTTCTTGTTGCTAGTGGTGTCTGTTGGACCTGGTTACCAAACAATTGTGGTTCTACCCTGATTATCTCATCAACCATGACCCTCAACTCACTCTCAGTGAATTTGGGCATTCTCTGTGGTGACATGGTGTGTGATGTGTCAAGGTGTTTAAGGTGCAGGTTTGGAAGTGGTAGTGGTGGTTGTGATGTGTATGGTGTGTGCTGTGCAAAGGTGTTAGAGGTGCAGGTGTGGAAGTGGTGGTGGTGGTGGTGATGTGTGTGTGTTGTGCAGATTTGCCTCTCCTGTCATCTGTGGTGGATGTCCCCTCAGTTGTGGAGTTTTGCAAAGGATTGTGGTCTGTTGGGGGCTGGATTTATACTGGTCTCTGTGGGTGTGTCAGGATGGGGTATTGGTAGCAGGTGTGGTGTGTGTGTGGACCTGGGATTTGTAGTTTTGGAGTTTCCCATGGGGGTGTGTCTTTGGGCTGTGTTAGGTATTTTTGGGGGCATGCCTTGTTTGGTTGGTGCACTTTGTGGCCATGTTGTGTGGATTTCTCGCGACCGCCATTTTTTTGACGGAGTGTCCGCAGCGGTGGCTCGGCTACGGCGCTTCCGCCGTCTCACTGATTCATCAATGTTGTCGATCGCGGCGGTCGGAAACAGCGCACTGCACCGCGGCGATGTCGGGAATATCATAATTTCGATGGCGGTGTCTCCGCTGTGGTTGCGGTCGTTTGGGCTGTTTCCGCTGCGAAACCGACCGCCGCGGACGGGTTTGGGCCTTCTCCGCAGGCGAACAGCGGTTTCTCGGGTCTCTTTTCCGCCGCAGTTGGATTTTTACCGCCGAGGATCCTAATCTAGCCGTCGGTTTTCCCACGGTAGCGGCGGGCGGTGATTTCCCGCTACCATGGTGGCCGGTTGTTTTTCCGTCCGCCATCGTAATGACCTCCTAAATTCTTTATTGTTTGTCCTGCTTGAGTCACGAGGACGTGCTTTGTCTACATTCAACGTGCTGTGCGCGCTTACTCTTTCGAAGCTGCGGGACAATTGCGACTGCTTGTTATAGCAGCAAACTGTGATTCCATTTTGATGAGCGCCGCCCTCTGCCAGGGACATATTTCTGCTCTCCTATGTCGGTGTCCTGGGTTTTCTCGGAACTGAATTTGCTGAGTGGTTGCCAAAGACGAGCTGCAGCATGCTGTGTGTTACAATCAATGAGAGTTAAGTGTTAGGCACAAAGTCCGGTTCTGATGTGTCTGCCGTTGCTTATTCCGCTCCAGGGTAAATTCCACTTATTTTTCTTGAAAGGTAATTCACATGCTGTTTTCTAACTCTGAGAACAAGAGAATAATTTTGCTACAGTTTCACAGTCATTACTGTTGTAAGCAAAAATATAGTTTTAGCGAAGCCGCATAGCCACTGAATCGCTGACTAAATATCGAAGGTCACAATATCGACCTACAAAAATATCGCAGCAAAAATATCGAAGACAAGAATATCGACATCCTATCTACATTAAGGTAAGTACAAAAATATCGAAAAAAAAATATCGATGTAAAAAATATCATTGTTAAAAATATCGTTTTTAATTTAAGTTAAAAAAATATTGTAAAATAAAGTAAATAATACATATAATTAAAAGAAACATAGTTAAAAATATTTTAAAATGCTTAAAAATTATAAGTAATATATATAATTTGAAAATACATTAAATATATACATATAATATATAATATATATATATACTTACTTATTAATATGTTTTAATATTTATTTTAATAACTTATAAATTGTTTAATTTATTTTTTATAAATTATAAATACATCTATACACAAAACAATAATATAAATAAAAATTAAATAAACATGTAACACATTTTTAAAAATTAAAATTATTTTAAATCTTTTTAAAAATAATTATACAGTACATTAGCTAAAAATACAAAATATTAGATAGCGGAGGAAATCAAATTACTATTCCCACTCCAGTGAGTGCAACAGTAGGGAAAGTGTTGGATAGCGTAGGGGTAAAAATTACTATTCCCACTCCAGTGAGTGCAACAGTAGTGAAAGTGTTGGATAGCGTAGGGGTTAAAATTACTATTCCCACTCCAGTGAGTGCAACAGTAGGGAAAGTGTTGGATAGCGTAGGGGTAAAAATTACTATTCCCACTCCAGTGAGTGCAACAGTAGGGAAAGTGTTGGATAGCGTAGGAGTTAAAATTGCAATTCCCACTCCAGTCAGTGCAACAGTAGGGAAAGTGTTGGATAGCGTAGGGATAAAAATTACTATTCCCACTCCAGTGAGTGCAACAGTAGGGAAAGTGTTGGATAGCGGGGGGGTAAAAATTACTATTCCCACTCTAGTGAGTGCAACAGTAGGGAAAGTGTTGGATAGCGGAGGGGTAAAAATTACTATTCGCACTCCAGTGAGTGCAACAGTAGGGAAAGTGTTGGATAGCGTAGGGGTTAAAATTACTATTCCCACTCCAGTGAGTGCAACAGTAGGGAAAGTTTTGGATAGCGTAGGGGTAAAAATTACTATTCCCACTCCAGTGAGTGCAACAGTAGGGAAAATGTAGGATCGCGTAAGGGGTTAAATTAACATACTTATAATTTTTTGTTTTTTTTGTTTTTAAATAAATAACATATTAATAATTATTAGACAAAATAATTATTAATAAATCCCTATTAAATTAAATTAATATTTACTTAAATAACATTAAATTACTTCCCACCCTATTCCCCTATAAACACACAACGCGCTACAAATAAAAAATAACACAATTAATTTAATTATCAATTAATCAATTAATAAAAATTAATTACCAATTAATAATTAATTAACAATAAATTAACAATAACAATAAATACAAAATATTAATAAATTAATTATCATTAATATAATGTTTAATTAACCAATTAATAAAAATTAATTAGCAGTTAATAATTAACAATACATTAATAATCAATAACAATAAATATACACATATTAACTAATTAATTATATTTAAATTACTTCCCACCCTATTCCCCTATAAACCCACAACCCGCTACACATTAAAAATAACATAATTAATTTAATTACCAATTAATCAATGAATTAAAATTAATTACCAATTAATAATTAATTTACAATTAATTAATTAACAATAACAATAAATAAAAATTTATAATAAATTAATTATAATTAATATAATTATAAATTAACCAAATATAAATTAATTACCAATTAATAATTAATTAACAATACATTAACAATGAATAACAATAAATAAAAATATATTAATTAATTAATTATAATTAAATTACTTCCCACCCTATTCCCCTATAAACCCATAACCCGCTCTGATACTAAAACACAAAATTTCCTTTTTAAAAAAATTACTATTTTCTAAAAATGTAATACATATATTTAAAAATAATGGAAAAACTTTAAAAAAAAATTTAAACATACATATAAAATACATAACACTAAAAAAAATCGATATTATTAACTATATTTTTGCTAATCGATATTAATGACTTCGATATTACTTACTTCGATATTAAAAAAATCGATATTACTTACCTTAAAGTCGATATTCTGGTCAACGATATTCTTGACTTCGATATTCTGTCCCTACGATATAAAAACTCAATATTAGTGTAGGTTGATATTTAAAATTCGATATTTTGACTGCCCACCATATCCACTGGCAGACACATTTAACTGAAACTGTTCTTAAGTCACCTCAACGTTTTTCAGAACGTAGTCATAGCGATATACAGTGGCGTCTGGCCCATTCCCAAACATGTTGGTGCAAATAAAAGATGTTTAACTTCCAGAACTGCCGACCGCGGTACTGAGGGACCTGGTTCGAGACCGGTCATTGGCTCAATGTCTTGTGATTCTGGACAAATCACTTTACCTCCATGGGCATTAATGAAAAAATGAATAATTGAATCCGGTGCTCATGTAAGAAGCTCTAATGTCCTTGGATAACTCAAAATAAAACAATAGGGACTGGGGGTTTAGAGAATTTAACTGTTTCCAAAATTACAGAGGAATTTTGAAATAAAAATGATGCCAAAGAGTAGCTCACAATTGCCACAAAAAAAAGTAGAAAAGCACTGGTCTTAAAAGAGAACTGACATATAATTGTTTTCGGAATAACCACTTGAAATACTACACATATTAAGCAAAGTCTGGGGAGCGATGCTAGCCCTCCCCCGGAGTATTTAGGGTGAGTTCCTCTAACAGGTATATTTTGGTAAAATATTTCTAAAAAATTGAAGGATAAATAGCTATGGATTTCACAGGAAGTTCATATAATCTGGATGTGAATTTTCAAACAGTCTTGTGTCAGTGTTCAAATGTATAACACACTTTACTTCACTGCTGCCTTCCACTTGCTTGCTTACTTTTATTTTCCCATCTTATGCCTTCCTGGATGAAAATCTGTATGGAAAGGGAGGTATGGTGAACAGAAAATTACACAGAGCTTACAGCCCCTGGTTTCAGATAGAAAATGTATCCTTTATTCAGTTGAGGTATACAATGATAGGCACAAGAGGCTGACACTGCCTCTGCCATCAGGAACATAATCCAGCAAATTATACACATCCTCAAATGAGCACAAATTATCACCCAAATCTTAGCTTTAAAAGAATAGTTTATAAATTTACTCTCAAACTATCAGTCGGTCACTGGCTGCCACTAAACAAACTCATCATTTCCATGGTCCTCAGATTGGCCTTACATTTCCCTAAATACCAGATTTCATCTTTTTTTTATTGAAATTATTGACATGTTTTTAAAAACAGAAAAGGAAACATCAATCAATAGTACATATGCAACCAAAACTGCATTGTCAGTTAGTACAATAATGTTGGATCACAGTAATTATTGAGCGGCTCTCATTGGCGATACCAATTATCCCCATCTATGAATTCCTCGCTGCTAGCTCAGCCCATATGCCGTAAGCATTGAGGGGGATCTATTATTTTGTGGGGTCCATTATTTTGGTAAGCATCTCCTCCCAGGTCGCAAGGAAATGAAAACTGTGGTCTCCTCAAGTGCTTCAAAGCTGCAAGGACGTGCTTTGGCAATGTTGAAATAGTCCACCATGCAAGGGAGGCGTGGCAGGGGCTGTGACTTCTGCACTCAGCAGCATGTCAGGCAGATAAACAAGTGGGCAAAATAGCAATTGGAACCAGGATCCAGAAACCCCTGAAATTAGTTGCAGGCTCCCCTGCAGAACTAAAATCTACTGGTAAAAAAAAAAAGTTAAGAGAACTGCTAGAAAGGATTGCACATAAAAAGAATAAAAACGAAGGGATTCACCCTACCAGTACGGCACCACAATCCATGCAGAGGGCTAGGCACCTCCCAGAATATGGCAGCACAGCTGCCGACGAGGAAATGTCAACTGTGGTCTCCTCAAGTGCTTTATAGCATTTCCATCTGTCAGCATTTCCATGTGCAGTTTCCACAGCAGAGTCTAGGCCAACCCCATCTAGGCATCACTATGATAAGGAACGGTGAGTGCTTCAAGGCGAGGCGATTGAGGTACGCAGAATGTTTCTTCTCTATGGCCAACACAAAACCTACCGGACTGTGCACCCCGGTGTACATACAAGTAATAAGAATATATGTTATCTCTCGAGCGTGGTGTAACCAGACCTCCAACAAATGCAAGTCCTTCATCATCGTTCTCAGCATCGCCTTAATATTTGGCTTTTTGCTTAGTCTTTGGGGGGGTTTGTTCACCTTCCAGTCTAAGATACAGTTAAAGTCTCCTGCCCATACAATCCTCTCACTCATAAACAGAGAAGTTAACTTCATTACTTCGAGAAAGAACATTTGTCATCTATATTAGGTTAGTAGATGTTTACCAGGCAAGTATCAAACTCTTCCAACATGCCCAGAATGATCACATACCTATCCATTAGGTTCAAGATGACCCCCCTCTCCAAAGAGGGAACCAAGGGGTCCGCAATCCATGCCACTACCCCTCCTGTGTAATTAGAGTATTGGGCTGCAAACATGTGTCCTCTCCAACTTTTCCCCATTTGCACAACCTGTGATTTAAGCTGATGGATCTCTTGACGCATTGCCATTCAAGTTTTCTTACAGGGTGTAGGTGTCAATAATAATTTATTCCTGTATGGATTTCCCTGACAGTCCAGAACAAACAAAAAGAATACCAGACCCTGTATTTTAAATAGGGCAGGTGATCTAATGTTCGTACACCAATGGCCCCTACACCATCAGCCCATCGATGTTGATTTCCAACAGCAGAGCCACCAAGGGAAGCACCATTGGAAACCTAATAGTCTGCCTGGCTTGTAAATGATTGGAAGGATCAAGGGTTTGATGGACATTGTACTGTGCAAGTTTGTGGTGCATTACCCTGTCTGCCAATCTCTAACTGGGCGTTTAGTTAAAAAAACAAGGTCAGTATGCTTTGATCATGGGTGCATCTACCCAGAATACAGCACTGCTGCCACTAAGCAGGCACTGCGCCTACGACTTAAGTGTGGTTGCCACTTCGAGACTACAGAGCGGTGAGACTAGTGGACCACTAGAATTGTAATTTGAGGAGTACCTTCGAATGATGTCCATAAAGGCTCCAAAAAAAAGGGGAAGTGCAGTGGAACCTTATGAAAGTGTAGTAATAGTGTGGTGGAATGGATATTCTAAAGAAATAATTGTGTGTCTTTTTAGCTCATTTGGAAATAAAATTAAAAAGAGTCTCCAAGGTGTAGCTGGCTGATTTCTTTATGTGGTACTTGTGCAAAAGTTATTCACCAAATCTAGGTATGGTGAAGATACTCGCACAAAACTGTGGTACGTCGTTGGCTTGAGGATGGTTGCAATTTCACACAATTATAAATATATCAGTTAATGCATTCTAAAGCCTTTTTATTTATCCCGCACCTTCACTCAGAGATTAAGCTCTAAAGCCAGTAGAGCAACCAAGCAGAAAAAAATAAAGCTGAATACCCGAGTGTTAAAAGGGACTTGTGGTTAGGTGGGTGGGTTATACTGCCTTGGGGTATCCCAGCATGCCATGACTCAGGAATGTGGTTTAACACTCTCTTTGCTCTTATGGTAAATTAGAAATGCTTTGGGATGCTAAACCTAGAAGAAACAACATTGCTTTTTGTTGCTGTTTCAGAAATTCAAACAGACCAACAATTCATTCTTTGTATTAGTGCTGTTGAACTAAAATAGAGAATAGCTGTTGCAAATTTGATAAATTAGGCATATTTAAGCAATAATATATAGTACTACAAGAAGTGTGTTGTGAAATGTTTGACCATGTAAGAAGATAATATGGTGGTAGGGTGACAAACTGGCCTGGATGCAAATTCAGGACGGTGAATGTAAAAATTCAGGACAAAGGGTCAAAATTCAGGATAAAAATTCTGGACAGAAGGTCAAAATTCAGGACAAAAATTAATCCAATAAAATAAACTATTTATTACACGTTTACCTTATTTCTAGCAGGAAGTGAACCCTTTGCCCTCCCCAACCCTCTGTAAAATTGTCTTGTTAAATCTTATCAAGTTTAGGCAATTAATTAGCAGTCGGGTGTACTTTCAAATGCACTATTTATCACCATGTTTACTAAAAATGAATTGGAGGAGAACTCCCATCCCTCCCGCCTGATATCGAATTGTCTGCCATTCCTTTGTATTCACCAATGATATAGGCCGAACGTGTTTTAAAATGAGCGATTTGCCACTCATGTCCCAAAAATCATTGGTAAAAAACCTGCATATTCATGTAAAGGTCCCTTTAAACATTACATATAGTTTTCCCCTTTTCTGCTGTCCCAGTTTGCCATAAAATGCACTGTCTACCACATTATCTGAAATGTGGCACTGTACTATCTAAAAAACATATAGTTAAGCGAGAGTGAGACTTTTACAAAAAAAATCTTTATGGTGATTGGTCCCATTCTGACCCTGCTGTGAGGAAAGAGATTTTGTTGCACTGACTTGGGGTGGGGCTGCTGCAGGTCCTTAAGATCACAGCATGTGCAAGAGCTGGCCCCTGCAGTGAGAGTTAAAGAACTCTCAGGCTGCTTGCAGGGTGACAGCTCACTCTAATCGCCGAAATTATGGACAAATGGCGCCCGTGAAAGAATTCCTCACGGATAAGAGGCCCAAATAAAGGGCGGTCTGTTAAATTTATGGACTGTTGGTCACCCTATATGGTGGTATTCTGGTTAACTGAGTGCTAAACTGAAACCTTACTGTTTCTAGCACTGGACAAGCCATTATTTTAGCTAGTGCACCAATGCTCTCAAATATGTATTTATTATATTTATGACTGTAACTTATATGGCAAGTTGCAGTTCGTGGGAGCCTCATTGGAGACAGGACTTCAAGGTCCAGAATTCTTTGAGGCAAGGAGGTGGGGGCCCTGAGGACATGGTGGTCAGGTGCATAAAAATGGCCTAAAGCACCTGCAGTGTGTGATGCATCCGGGCGCATGCCCAGGCGAAGACTGGACCAAGAGCAGGTCGTCTAAACCCAACAGAGCCCGCAAGAGGCTTGGCTGGGCCACCCCTCTTCACTACAGTATTCTGACCTCTGGCTGTGCCTTTAATTTATAAAATGGGTAGAAGGAAAATGGATGCACAGCACATCAGTGCCCCCAGGTAGAGTTTCAAACTTTATTGCCACCTATTCAACAAATGTTATGGGCCTTATCGTGAGAGAAATAAGCAGTACTGAGGAACGATTAGCTATGATGCAACACTCAACAAGAGAAGTGTTGGCAACCTCAACTTTACACTCTATTACAACTTTACCTGCTAGTGAGAAGGGACTACCTGAGAAGGTTCCAAAAAATCCTTGCGTGTCCTACAAACTAGTTGGACCTGGCCCTTTTTACAGGGTTATCCCCAAAACCTTTTACCTTCTTCCTCCAACTTTTTCTGACCTTTTTTTTATTGGATTTGGGACTCTGTGCACTTCACCCCTGCTAACCAGTGCTAAAATGCATATGCTCTCGATCTAAATTGTATTGGTGATTGGTTTACCCATGAATGGCATATTTGATTCACTAGTAAATCCCTAGTAAAGCGCACCAGGTGTGCCCAGGGCCTGTAAATCAAATTCTACTAGTTGGCCTGCAGCACTGATTGTTCCACCCACATGAGTAGCCCTGCAACCATGTCTCAGACCTCCCACTGCAGTGTCTGGGAGTGCAGTCTTAAACTGCCATGTCGACTTGGCAAGTGCACCCACTTGCCAGGCCCAAACCTTCCCTTTTACTACATTTAAGTCACCCCTAAGATAGGCCCAAGGCAGCCCCATGGGCAGGGTGCAATGCATTTATACATGTCCTAATAGTGAAATACTGCTAATTTCATTTTTCACGATTGCAAGGACTACCTCTCCTATAGGTTAATATGGGGATTGCCTTGAAATATGTTTTAAGTGTAATTTCCCATTGGGAGTAGATAGAGATTTGGAGTTGGGGTCTTTGAACTCACAATTTAAAAATACATCTTTTGGCGGGTGGGTTGGAATATAACAACAATACCACCAATACCACCAATGCCACCACCAATGCCACCACCACCAATACCAGTACCACCACCACCAATACCACTATCAATACCACCACCACCAATACCAATACCGCCACCAATACCACCACCACCAATACCACCACCACCAATACCACCAATGCCACCACCACCAATACCACCACCACCAATACCACCACCACCAATATCACCAGCACCACCAATACCACCACCACCACCAATACCACCACCAATACCACCACCACCACCAATACCACCACCACCAATACCACCAATACCACCACCAATACCACCACCACCACCAATACCACCACCACCAATACCACCACCACCGCCAATACCAATACCAATACCACCACCACCAATACCACCACCACCAATACCACCACCACCACCAATACCACCACCACCAATACCACCACCACCACCAATACCACCACCAGCAACAATACCACCAGCAATAATACCATCACCACCAATACCACCACCAATACCACCACCAGCAATAGCAATACCACCACCAATACAACCACCAATACCACCAATACCAGCACCAATACCACCACCACCAATACCACCACCAATACCACCACCACCACTAATACCACCACCACCAATACCACCACCACCACCACCACCAATACCACCAATGCCACCACCAATGCCACCACCACCAATACCAGTACCACCACCACCAATACCACTATCAATACCACCACCACCAATACCAATACCGCCACCAATACCACCACCACCAATACCACCACCACCAATACCACCAATGCCACCACCACCAATACCACCACCACCAATACCACCACCACCAAGATCACCAGCACCACCAATACCACCACCACCACCAATACCACCACCAATACCACCACCACCACCAATACCACCACCACCAATACCACCAATACCACCACCAATACCACCACCACCACCAATACCACCACCACCAATACCACCACCACCGCCAATACCAATACCAATACCACCACCACCACCAATACCACCACCACCAATACCACCACCACCACCAATACCACCACCACCAATACCACCACCAATACCACCACCACCACCAATACCACCACCAGCAACAATACCACCAGCAATAATACCATCACCACCAATACCACCACCAATACCACCACCACCACCAGCAATAGCAATACCACCACCAATACAACCACCAATACCACCAATACCAGCACCAATACCACCACCACCAATACCACCACCAATACCACCACCACCACTAATACCACCACCACCAATACCACCACCACCACCACCACCAATACCACCAATACCACCACCATCAATACCACCTCCAATACCACCACCAATACCACCAATACCACCACCACCAATAACACCAATACCATCGCCACCACCAATACCACCACCACCACCACCAATACCAACAATACCACCAATGCCAATACCATCACCAATACCACCACCACCAATACTAGTACCACCACCACCCATACCACCACCAATACCAATAACAATACCACCACCACCAATACCGCTACCAATACTACCACCTCCAATACCACCACCAGCACCAATACCACCAATACCACCACCACCACCAATACCACCACCAACAATACCACCAATACCACCACCACCAATACCACCACTTCAGTGCCTCTCGCTCACTAGTAATAACAGGGGCACTGTACGAGGCCGGAGCTGCAGCAAAGACCATCCCTCCCTTCCTCCATGCCTGCAATAAAGCACAGCCCTCCCTGCACCAGGAGGTGAAGCCAGGGCCCTACTACAGCTGGAGTGTTTTTTATTAGGCCAAAGCTAGCAGTGACATTACACAATGCCACACTGCACACTCAAATCATGGAGAGGGCAGGAAATAGCCTCCCGCCCTCCCACTCTTCCTCCTGAGCCGCAACAGTCTAATCACAGAGCAACAGGTGTTGGAGCGCTTTGCTAGTGTTTATAGCTAGGCTCATATGTAACTCACTTCACACTTTGTGTCTGTGTAATTTACAACACTTACACATCTTCTTCACTGCACTATTTATCACTACTTTGAAGACATCACAGGCCGATCTCTTCCTCTGATATGTACAATCTAACAAGTGGTTAAGAAGGCCCTTTATTACAAAGCAATAGGTCTCGCATTTGCGAGAGTTTAAGCTATTAGTATTGTAAATGACGATGCCTTTTATTTATGTTTTAAAACCCAAAACACAAATAAAAGGCATTGGCATTTATATTACCAATTGCTCAAACTTGTGTGAATGCGACACCTATTGCATTGCAGATGCTTGTTCTGTATTGCTGCTCAAAGATATCAATGGAAATTTCTTGGAGAAATTGTGTTTTGGATCACCACTTTTATTTGGTCCCCGCTTTACAGATAACCCTGAAGCTTTCCTGGAAAGAGCTGAGGAAGATGAACTTATTTTTGTGAGGAACAGGGGTGGGAGCACACCGCTTCACCTCCCAGGCAAGGTTCGCCCCAGGCATTATGGTAAATGCAGTCTCTTGTTTCTTTGTTTTGCTAAAATATTTTCGAGTGTCCCGCTAGAGTTGGCGCAGATAGTGCTGATCTCTAGACACGTGTTTCTGGTTCTTTAACCGTCATCAGTAGAGATTACAGTCTTCAAATTAGGGGTTTGCTGGGTAGGCTGCCAAACATCACATCAGGTCAAGTACCTCTCACTGGCGCGCGGGTGCTTCTTCCACGAGCTCGTCAGCTCAAATGACTCACGGGAGTACTTTTAAACAGGAACAGGGGTGGGAGCACACCGCTTCACCTCCCAGGAAAGGTTCGCCCCAGGCATTATGGTAAATACAGTCTCTTGTTTCTTTGCTTTGCTAAAATATTTTCGAGTGTTCCGCCAGAGTTGGCGCAGATAGTGCTGATCTCTAGACACGTGTTTCTGGTTCTTTAACCGTCATCAGTAGAGATTACAGTCTTCAAATTAGGGGTTTGCTGGGTAGGCTGCCAAACATCACATCAGGTCAAGTACCTCTCACTGGCGCGCGGGTGCTTCTTCCACGAGCTCGTCAGCTCAAATGACTCACGGGAGTACTTTTAAACAGGAACAGGGGTGGGAGCACACCGCTTCACCTCCCAGGCCAGCCCAATTTCTACAGTCAGCTAAGTTACATGATAACTTACATTAAGGTCCCTGCAAGAGACAAAAAGTTAGGGGAGTGAAACAACAAGTGATTTCCCATTTTTAGCTGCAATAGTAACATTTCTTCACATCTCCAAACCAAATGACTGAACAGATTAACACAAAGCCTGGCAAGAAAGTATAATTTTACTTGGAAAACATGCGTTTTTTGTGGAGTAAATTTATTCAATAGCATTTCAAATGTTGCCAAGGGGGTAATAAATGGCTAACACTTTTGTGTAACTATGCTGTTTTAACTCAGAAGTCATGACTCACGATTCATGTCACACTTTGAATTTTGTTTTGGCTCTGGAGAAAAGAATTGGCACAGCCATGGGGGCCACCCTCAGACCTGCCGTACTTTAAGACCGTTATCAGGGCACCCAAAGGCATGGAAACAAACATCCCAGCACAAAATATCTCCAAAATCAGCACATAACTCCCGAGTGAGAATAGATTTTCATGTCATCTGAATGATCATTCTAGATATTTAATTTGACTGACATTTTGGCTGGACTCTTGATTCTCTTATAATTTAAGAGATCAATAGAATATACAAAAAACAATCAACATCTATTCACACACTCCTACTCAAATCAGAAACATGCTCAGGGGTACATTAAGAAACTATAACACTCTAATGGAGGCAAAGGTTTAGCAACAAAGGTAACATCCAAAACAGGTACACATTTTCGCACACCGCCACTCACTCAGATGTATACTAAGTGATACACTTTGGGATCTGAAAACTCCAATGGAGGAAAAAGTAAGATGACACCATTAGTGTCCAACATACCTACATATTTTCACACCTGCCACGCACTCAGATACACACTCAGAGTTATACTTAGGGATCTGAACACTTCTAAGGAGGCAAAGGAGCAGTGACATAGTCAGCGTCCAACACATATACAAGTCTGAAAACTTCAAAGAAGGCAATGGTTAATTGAACCAGTCAACCTCCCACACAGGCACATGTTTTCACATATTAAAACTCACTCAGATACACAGTCAATGGTCTGAACACTCCAAAGGTGGCAGAGGTACAGTTACATGATCAGCATCCAACATAGGAATGAACACTTCAAGGAAAGCTAAGGTTCAGTACAACATTCAGGGGCCGATTCCGATCTCGGTCGGAGGCGCACCCAATACCATTCGGTCGGGAAAAAAGCCATGCGAAAGCCTGTTTCCCGACCGATCCGTACAGCACACCCAACGAGTAAGTA
Source organism: Calotriton arnoldi (assembly GCA_963921515.1). Taxonomy (NCBI): domain Eukaryota; kingdom Metazoa; phylum Chordata; class Amphibia; order Caudata; family Salamandridae; genus Calotriton; species Calotriton arnoldi. The sequence goes on from CAWUFW010000205.1 coordinate 5,301,183, forward strand.
CGATGCGCACAACAGCACAGAATCCGGCCGAGCCGTACTCACCCAAACCAGGTCCTGTTCCCCGACCGAGGTGAATCCGGAAACGCTGAATTGAGTCGCACGGAAGGAAAAATGCAGCTCCGTCCGGCCGAACAAGTACGATGCGCTTTCCGTACGCGCCGAACCCGTCGCTACGCATGGCACGTCAAAGCATCCGGGAGAGGCGCACATAAGCTCCGATTCGCGCCACAACACGATCCACAGCTACGAGACGAACACGCCAGCGACAAGGACGACGCGAAGCGACGAGGACGACGCGAAGCAACGAGAAGGACGAACGACACGAACCAACCATGAATCCCTTCGTCCCGATCATACCAATATTCTACATTTACTTCCGGAACAGGCACGGATGCGTACGGCGCAGAAGGTAAGTCAGACACCAACCACAAAACACATACAACACGTACACGACACATCACACACACACAGAGGGATGCAGAATATACTTACACCAGCAACAGCAGCACCATAGGGGCGGGATGCCCATCACCAATGCCACATATGCACACAGGGGCCTGAATGCGCACCACCACCCTCACCCAGGGGGGGCTGGATGCCTACCACCACCCTTAGCCAGGGGGGGCTGGATGCCTACCACTACTACCACCCTCACCCAGGGGGGCTGGATGCCTACCACTACTACCACCCTCACCCAGGGGGGCTGGATGCCTACCACTACTACCACCCTCACCCAGGGGGGCTGGATGCCTACCACTACTACCACCCTCACCCAGGGGGGCTGGATGCCTGCCACTACTACCACCCTTAGCCAGGGGGGCTGGATGCCTACCACTACTACCACCCTCACCCAGGGGGGCTGGATGCCTACCACTACTACCACCCCTAGCCAGGGGGCTGGATGCCTACCACTACTACCACCCTCACCCAGGGGGCTGGATGCCTACCACCACCCTTAGCTAGGGGGCTGGATGCCTACCACTACTACCACCCTCACCCAGGGGGCTGGATGCCTACCACTACTACCACCCTCACCCAGGGGGGCTGGATGCCTACCACAACTACCACCCTCACCCAGGGGGGCTGGATGCCTACCACCACCCTTAGCCAGGGGGGCTGGATGCCTACCACTACTACCACCCTCACCCAGGGGGGCTGGATGCCTACCACTACTACCACCCTCACCCAGGGGGCTGGATGCCTACCACTACTACCACCCTCACCCAGGGGAGCTGGATGCCTACCACTACTACCACCCTCAGCCAGGGGGGCTGGATGCCTACCACTACTACCACCCTCACCCAGGGGGGCTGGATGCCTACCACTACTACCACCCTCACCCAGGGGGACTGGATGCCTACCACTACTACCACCCTCACCCAGGGGGCTGGATGCCTACCACTACTACCACCCTCACCCAGGGGGGCTGGATGCCTACCACTACTACCACCCTTAGCCAGGGGGGCTGGATGCCTACCACTACTACCACCCTCACCCAGGGGGGCTGGATGCCTACCACCACCCTTAGCTAGGGGGCTGGATGCCTACCACTACTACCACCCTCACCCAGGGGGCTGGATGCCTACCACTACTACCACCCTCACCCAGGGGGGCTGGATGCCTACCACAACTACCACCCTCACCCAGGGGGGCTGGATGCCTACCACCACCCTTAGCCAGGGGGCTGGATGCCTACCCCTACTACCACCCTCACCCAGGGGGGGCTGGATGCCTACCACTACTACCACCCTCACCCAGGGGGGGCTGGATGCCTACCACTACTACCACCCTCACCCAGGGGGAGCTGGATGCCTACCACTACTACCACCCTCAGCCAGGGGGGGCTGGATGCCTACCACTACTACCACCCTCACCCAGGGGGGGCTGGATGCCTACCACTACTACCACCCTCACCCAGGGGGACTGGATGCCTACCACTACTACCACCCTCACCCAGGGGGGCTGGATGCCTACCACTACTACCACCCTCAGCCAGGGGGGCTGGATGCCTACCACTACTACCACCCTTAGCCAGGGGGCTGGATGCCTACCACTACTACCACCCTCACCCAGGGGGCTGGATGCCTACCACCACCCTTAGCCAGGGGGGCTGGATGCCTACCACTACTACCACCCTCACCCAGGGGGGCTGGATGCCTACCACTACTACCACCCTCACCCAGGGGGCTGGATGCCTACCACTACTACCACCCTCACCCAGGGGGGCTGGATGCCTACCACCACCCTTAGCCAGGGGGGCTGGATGCCTACCACTACTACCACCCTCACCCAGGGGCTGGATGCCTACCACTACTACCACCCTCACCCAGGGGGAGCTGGATGCCTACCACTACTACCACCCTCACCCAGGGGGGGCTGGATGCCAACCACTACTACCACCCCCACTCATAGGATGGACAATGCATGACACAACCAGCACACCACAACCTAGGGAATGCAAGAAGAAGACATCCCCCAACACCATGACAAGCGTGTGTAGACTGTGTCAAATGCCTACAACACCGAACATGACTTTGAACATACAATGTGACCCCCTAGCACATGTGCCACACATATATGTGTGTGGCACCCACAATGCAAGCAGGCCATGACCATTGTGGCAATGGGGTCCAAACCCCCATCATCACAGTGACCAAAATGTAAGTGTGGGGTCCATAGCTGAAGCACATTTTGAACATTGTGGCAATGGGGTCTAAACCCCCATCACCACAGTGACCAAAAGGTAAGTGTGGGGTCCATAGCTGAAGCACATTTTGAACATTGTGGCAATGGGGTCCAAACCCCCATCACCACAGTGACCAAAAGGTAAGTGTGGGGTCCATAGCTGAAGCACATTTTGAACATTGTGGCAATGGGGTCCAAACCCCCATCATCACAGTGACCAAAAGGTAAGTGTTGACAAAGAAAGAGGTGCAACTGCCAAACTGCATGGATGATTCCTGGTCACAGAACAAAAAACACATCAGTGGCAAAGTAGTGTATGTGTCCCATTGCAACATAAATTGGGTGAGCCAAATACTGCAGTGCAAATAAGACATACCTTTGGCCATGTGCAGACAAACAACACCCATGGGGGCTGACACCGTCAACATTCATCAATGACACAATGACAGAAGTGACCATCAGAATGCAGACCCACATATTTGCACCAATGGGCACACAAATGCAGATACCCTGTGGAGACTGCAGATGTGAGGTGAACAGATACCATACCATGGCAGCAATGGGACACACAAACCATGATCATTGTGCTGACCGATGACCTAGGAGTCCCAGGGACAGCAGGGGAAACCCACAAAACTACATACAGCCAATGGCACACCCAAGATATGCCAATGCAGTGGTGCAGATGCACAAACACAAACAGGCAGACCCACACTGCACATCATACACAACAGGTGAGGGGGTGCCAGTGTCCCCAGGCAACCACACAACACATGAGGAGACCTGAATACCAATCATACAGATGTGCATACAGTGCCACACAAAGGTAACTCATGGATCCAAATCCCCTATGTGGGCAAGCAGGCATTGTCAGATGAGAGGGAGCACAAATCACACATGTCACACAGGCACGTAGGGACAGCAACTGACACAGCAAGACACAGACACACCACAGCACCACCCCCAGGGCCCCCACAATGTGGTGACCCTGGGCTGCATTACAATCCCACTGTGATGACAAAGCTAAATGTGGTTCACACTGTGAACCACAGTCATGTGTCCCGAGCAACAAACTACCATCACACCTACACAAGCACAAATCAATCAGCATGGCCAGTAAGCCAAGGCCAACATGGAGGCAGGGGCCTAGCCGGGCAACAACTCTCATCTGCACACACTCAACACCACACCCTCGACCTCCAACAATGTGCAGCAGTGAAGTACACATGCACTGGTGACATTGCACATGCACCCATGACTATTCCATGGTGGTGGGTGGGAACCAAGGTGCAGAAACACATCACACATGGCCACCCAACAAGTCTCCTGAATGTCTGACACACTGCACACTACGCTGTACATGGACATGACAGCAATACCACACCAACCAATGGGATCCCATCCACAGTCACACACCAATGAAGAAGCCAAGGTCACCCACAAAGAACACACATAGACAACAACCAACATTGCAGCCCGGACCCTGAGGAGTGCCAGCAGTCACACACACAACGTGTCACAATCACTGAAAGATAACACAAACTGGAAATCACATGACAGGGGCAAACAACAAGTGCCAAGGGGAAACCTGACTGTGACCCATCTGCGTCTGCACACAAACTCAGCCCTGACAGCAAACACACCTATGGGTGACACCCTGATGACCAGTAATGTGCCATGCACCCACAACACAGAGAACCCAGGGAGAAGACTTGGGGGGAACATAGGTCAACTCAGCTAGCATCACAAACAGGTACAACACTAGGGATCACAGCATGCACAGCTAAACGGAAGTGAACACACAGACATGCACATACAACACACACCTTGGGTGCAGGCAATGTCACAGGAGTACACACTGCCATGAGGGGACTCCACTCCTGTGTGAGGAAAGCTGTGCCATATGTTGCCTCAGTAGGGCCCCATCATGTCAGCTGAGCACTTGGTCACACAATCAACAATTAGCACCAAATGAGGGCTCCCGTCACATCAGCCTGGTCATGGAAGTGCCAACGGAATCATCAGCACAGATCCAACACACTTGTATAGCAATGTTGCACTGACAACACAGATGAGTCCTTCCCCATTGATGCCCAAACCTGCATGTCCAGTGGAGATGGCCACACGGTCAGGGAAGTAGACGAATTGAACAATGGCAGGTACAACAGATGTGCAGGGGTGGAAGCCACAGATGTGAAATAGCTAATCGAAGTAGGAAATTCCATTGCCAAATACTGAACACATGACACCCTCAGATGCTGCTATGGATGACATGGATACACCACAGGATAGGACACATTCCCCCTGGACCACATGGGTTCCTGCACAGTAACACTTCATTATCATGAGACCAAATATCACCATCACTGCAGCAAGGGCATGGTTAGCATCATCAACAACATGTACATCAGAAGCATAAGCACTAGAGAACAGAAAGTTGCTTTATTCAGCATATGTGTGGAATGAAAACAAAGTCCAGAAAAAACACAAAGGCCAATGGCCAGTCCATTGTAAAAGTCCAAACAGGGTGACAGTGGCAGATGTCACCCTACGCATGCCTGCACAAAACCAGGGACAATCCACTAGGAGGGGCAACCGGGGGGTAGGCCAGGCACCGCAGGGACAGGATCAGGGCTCACCAGGAGGAAGCAGGGAAGGGGTGGTGGGTGCTGGAGAGCCACTGACAACTGCAGTGGAGGTGTCTGACATGGTGTGTGCCGGCACAACTGGGGGGCATGACTCAGATGTTGTGGGTGCCGGCACGACTGCAGTGGACCCTGCAGATGGAGTGGACAGGTCTGCCACTGCAGTGCCCAAGTCAGACAGGGTGGTAGTGGACTCCACTGCAGTGCCTACCACCAGGGGAGGAGAATGGGGAACAGGCAAGGTGGGCTGGACAGAGGGGAGGACACCCTCACCACATCAGTGGCACAGACAAGCGCAGCGGGGGTGTGGTGCCGGGAGAGCAAGTGCCAGGGGAGAAGGCCGGATCCTCTTGGGGATGGTATATCTGTGGGTGGGGGAACCTGGGGCAGGGTGTGGTGGGGGCACCTGTGGAGTGGGGGCCTGAGGGATGGAGGAAGGAGACCTGGTGCTTGAGCTGCAGGGCGGCAGCGGGGTCTTGCTCTTACCACTCCGGGGGGACTTGCGGGTGGGTGCCTCAGTCTGTCTGCGCCTGGGGGAGAGTGTCCGGGGGCGAGGGGCACTCTGCTCCGTGTGGGGGGGCTTCCTCTTCCCCCTGGATGCTGGAGCAGCTGGATCGGAGGGGAAGAGGCCGAGGTCACTGAGGAAGAGGCGCTGGGTCTTTGGGGTTGCAGGTGAGGCAAGGGAGGGTGTTTTGGAGGGAGAGGCAACTGAGGACTGCGCAGTGCCCGTGGATGCGTGTGTGTGTACCAGGGCCCCATCCCCTGTGAGTCTGGTTTCAGTCCCATGATTCTGCGTGCGTGTGCGTTTTGTTTGTGGCTCGTGTGTCTGTGTGCTGGACGTGTGTGTGCTGGTGTGTGCCTGTGCCGGTGTGTGTGTGTGTGTGCTTGGGACGGGTAAGGTGCTGGGGAGTGTGGATGGAGCAGAGGCAGGAGGGGTGAGGGACTGTCTGAGGAGGGACACTGCTGCCGTCAGGGAGGAGTCCATGGACCTATTGCCCCTCTGTAGGTCAGACATGCCCGATGAGATGCCCTCCATGAACGACACCAGCTGAGTCAACAGAGCGGTGTGCGCATGGAGGACACTCAGCATGGCTGTCTGCCCTACATGGAGCTGGCGAAGGAGGTACACAGACTCCTCACTCAGGGCAGCAGGGGACACAGGGGCAGGGGGTGCGGTGCCTGGGCCAAAGGAGACACGCTCCCGAACATGGGAGCCTCCACAAACCTGGGGAATGGGAGCCGATGGGAGGGCGGTGGTGGTGCTGGTGGTGGCGGGGACAGCAACACTAGCTGGGGTGTGGTGGCTGCTGACACCCGCCTCCATAAGGGAGTCATCCTCCGAGTTGCTCTGGTCCTCAGCTGAGGTGGATGGTGCTGAGGACTCCTCGGTGTGGCTCCCCTCGCCCTCCGTGCCACTGGGTCCCTCCGACCACTCCTCGGCTGCTGACCCAGTCTGGCTCTCTGGCTCCTCCTGGTCCGTGGAGCTGTCCCCTTCCGTGGCCGTGGATGTATCTGCAAACAATGGGGAAACAGACAGACATCAGTCACCTGCACCAAACGCACACACCACTGTGAGCACAGCACATCACAGAGCAAGCCCTGGCATCATTAGTTGTACATTGCTAAAAGTGCCCTAACTGAACAGGAGAAGCCAATTGTCAGTCTGATGCCAACCATGGCACTCACATCCCACATGGCCTTGCACCCATCTGTCTGGTGTCTGTTGGATTGCAACACCCCAGTGTGGACACATGCACCAAGTACACAGTAGTTGGAGAGTGCAGAGGACACGGTGTGGCATGTGGACATGCACACATCACAGCTCTTGCCACTGAGTCAGTACAGGTTTCCGGATGAAAGGGATGCCCAGAGTCAAATAGGAAATGCATGTGATGCATACCAGCGACAGACACCATGATGCACCCATGTCCTGATAGCCATCGCCACAATGGTGTGCATGTAGCACATGTCACTCCCCTGCAGGATCACCAATAAGTAGACACATGCCATGGCAGAGGCATGACTGCTAAGTCATACATCACTGTCTCAGTGATGTATGACTTGGCAGCCAGACAACAACACTATGCACTGTGTCACAATAGTAGGTCATGGGGAATGCAAGTCCTGGAGCTGCACAAGTGCACATGTACATCCCCCACACAACACATCATCTTAACCCTCATCTGTCCAGGTCATACCTATTGGACATATGGGAGACCTGTGACACTACCCTCTGAACCTGAGCCCCTCACAATCTGCTGTGAATGGGGAACAGCTGCCTGAACTTCACATTCGCATACCCCAGTCTGCACGGGCAGCTGATCAAACACCTATGTGACACACAAGTATCGTCTCCTATGGTCACATCTCCAGGGGCATGCTGAGCCCCTACCAAGAAACACCCCAGCAGTCCTGGCAACTAATCCACAGCACACTGACACAGAGGCAGACACCTGAGGGGTCAAATCACTGCGCACAATGTGTCAGCTGATACACGGGAGTGGGAGTACAGAGTGCATTGCATGGCCTGGAGTAGGCATGACTGTCCTGCTCCACATGAATGAGGGATGAGCCCTGGACAGTGGATAGCTGGCTATGTATGTGTGACACACGTAATCTGCACACTACTGGGGCCCAAACATTGTTCCCACCCGCTGCATGGGCGTGTGCCACATACCCCAGGCACATGTGGTGGCTCAGCTCAGCAAGTGGACCGCATATCAAAGCAACACGCAGATTACATGTCCGAACACAGGAGTAGTGTGAACAATGGACCCACCCATGATGCCCACAACAGAGTTAGGGAAACAGATGCTGTCCCCCACCTTTAGTGAAGCAAACTGCAAGGACACAGTCCCAAGTGACACAATTCCCTGAATGTAAGGGCCACACCTGGGTATCAGATGAGCAGTGGGCAGTGCACAATAGAGGGACATGGCTCCTGGACAACATGACTGCTGCACTGTGGCAGTTGAACCAGGCCAGAGGAGGGCACACAGCATGTAATACAGAGTTCACAGTGCAGTCTTTGACTCACCCCCTCCTTGCTGCTGTCTGGCCTTCAGCTGCCCATCCAGGTCTGGAAACACCACCGCCAGGATCTGGAGCATGTGGGGGCTCAGGGTCCATGTTCCGCCCCTCCTGCGAGGAGGCAACAGCTTCAGCTGGACCCGTGCAATCCTCCGGGTCCAGCCCCGAAGGTCCTGCCACCTCTTCTGGCAGTTGCGGATCCGGCGCTTGTAGACCCCCACGGACCGGACAGCCCGGACGATGTCCTTCCAGATCTCCTGCTTCCGATGGGCATTAACCTGTCAGGATGACAAAGTGAAAAGGCCATTACTACACATGCAACATATCCGTGCATGACACAGTTGTATATACATGTCTCAATCACAGGGGCACATGATGTACACAGGCAGTGCAAAGCTGCCCATGGACAGTTTGCCAGACGTCACTACATGGTATCATTGCATGGGAAGTAAAACCTTGTTCAAATGCACTGTCACTGCACCATACCTGTCCAGTGCATGTCACTACACACTATGGGGGTGACAACTACTCACTGAGCCTGCTAGCCAGTGGCGTGCAGACTTTCAGCCTTGCTAGTCAGACAATATGCACATTCAGAAAGGCAGTGCACAGAACACTCACCTGCTCCCCTGGTGTCCCATACAGCTTGCTGTACTGTGGAAGTAGGCTGTCCAGCAGGGCCTGGTTCTCCTCAAGGCTGAAGGCTGGGGCTCTCTCCACAGTACGTGCCATTGCAGGGTCCAGAGGGGCAGAGACAGCAGCAGTGCAGTGGCAGATGTCGTCCTGGAGCATGTAGTGCAGGCAAGTGAGCTCTCAGGGGAACAGCCAGCAATATATATGTGCTGGAGAGGCAGATACTGTCCCTTGTGTCCAAAGTGATAGGTCCAAGTCGTTTGCATCTTCTGAATCTGGCCAATCCATGGAATAGCAGCACCAAAACACGCCCACAGCATCCTTCAAATCTTCAACTTCATGACATACATGATTTTGCAACGTTGTTGTGGGTGACCAACTGAATTTCCAGCAACCGACTCGTTCGAAATTCGAAAACGCGTCGGTTGCCAGGCAAGGCCATTGTCAATGGGTGCGCACCGATCGGTCCATTGCGGTACAACGCGTACAGGGGTACAACGCGTACCCGCACACATTGAATGCAATGGGCCGGCCGGGGGCACCGATCGGTCCATTGCAGTACAACGCGTACAGGGGTACAACGCGTACCCGCACACATTGAATGCAATGGGCCGGCCGGGGGCACCGATCGGTCCATTGCAGTACAACGCGTACAGGGGTACAACGCGTACCCGCACACATTGAATGCAATGAGCCGGCCGGGGCACCGATCGGTCCATTGCAGTACAACGCGTACAGGGGTACAATGCGTACCCGCACACATTGAATGCAATGGGCCGGCCGGGGGCACCGATCGGTCCATTGCAGTACTACGCGTACAGGGGTACAACGCGTGCCCGCACACATTGAATGCAATGGGCCGGCCAGGGGCACCGATCGGTCCATTGCAGTTCAACGCGTACAGGGGTACAACGCGTACCCGCACACATTGAATGCAATGGGCCGGCCGGGGCACCGATCGGTCCATTGCAGTACAACGCGTACAGGGGTACAACGCGTACCCGCACACATTGAATGCAATGGGCCGGCCGGGGGCACCGATCGGTCCATTGCAGTTCAACGCATACAGGGGTACAACGCGTGCCCGCACACATTGAATGCAATGGGCCGGCCGGGGCACCGATCGGTCCATTGCAGTACAACGCGTACAGGGGTACAACGCGTACCCGCACACATTGAATGCAATGGGCCGGCCGGGGGCACCGATCGGTCCATTGCAGTCCAACGCGTACAGGGGTACAACGCGTACCCGCACACATTGAATGCAATGGGCCGGCCGGGGGCACCGATCGGTCCATTGCAGTACCTGCTGCGTACAGGGGTACAACGCGTACAGGGTACAACGCGTACCCGCACATTGAATGCAATGGGCCGGCCGGGGGCACCGATCGGTCCATTGCTGTTCAACGCATCACTGTACATGTGACTGGCATATGTCAGCATGCCTGTCTCAGATGGACATATGCCAGCCACAGATAGCTCCCAGGGAGTGAGGGGCACATCTACATCACGACAGCCTGTCCAAACTTTATCATAAGGCATGTAAGGCTGCATTTCCTATTGTGTGTATGTTGGTGTACATGTTGTCCTGTGGGTGTCACCTGTGGGCAGCCACCCCCAGGCTGTGCACGTGTTCATGGGGACAGGATCCTGGGTGTTACGTCTACATGACCACTGTGATGTGCAACTGTTCATATCTGTGCATGTGCCATGGTCACATTTCACGGTGGTGTATGTGTATGTCATGTCACATACCCCGTGAGTCCCATGTGGGACGGTATGTTTGAGCCAGGGTGTCCCAGTGGCACAATAGTGATGGTCCTCCACAGTCTTTGTGCATGTAGTGTTTACAATGTCTCTGATTTCATGTGCACAATGGGAGACAGTCTCCATATCCACGTTGTGTGTGCATGGACTTTGATGTTGTGCGTGTGTGTGTCACAGACGTCCATGTCTGTCCTGCCGTGGCAAGTGGGACCACTACCTGTGGGGGTCATGGTTGTTTTGCTGTGGTGTATACATGATACTCCATGTAATGCCAGTGTCCATGTGGCAATACAGGGTCCCTGGGAATGTACCTGTCGTTGAGCTGTGGTGCCTGGGGCACATCTGTCCTCACATGTCACTGTGGGGGGTGATTGTGACACGGCAGCAGGAGATGGGAACTGTGACACGGCCTCATGATATCCAATGGGCCAACCTGGGACTAATTGATGCCACCTGTTGGACCGTGTTGACAGATGTTGGCCATGTATGTACCATACATGTCCTTACGGAACTGCACACTTCATGTAGTTGTGCCTCATAATGATGTATGTTGGGATATTGAGTGTGTTCAATGCCGCATATGTGGGGTGACTGACAATCTTGCTTACTTCTCCTCTGCACTGCAGGGCTCCTGCTGTCCATCGACCATTCCCAGACCTGGCAACGATGGTGGAACGGGACAGCATCCGACGGTACCGCTTCACCAGGCAGCTGATTGAGGATTTGGCAGTGCAGTTGGCCCCACATTTGCAGCCTGGCCGGCCGTATCCTACAGCGCTGACCCCCAAGGTGAAGGTGATGGCAGCCCTACACTTCTTTGCCACCGGTACCTTCCAACATACTGTGGCGACTGCTGGTGGGATGTCACAGACCATGTTGAGCCGTGTGCTCCGCGATGTTTTGGCGGCAATGTTGCTATTCCTGAACCGGTACATCTATTTCCCTAGACTGCGACGACTCACTGACGTGAAGAGTGACTTTTATGCCCTGGGGAGGATGCCGCATGTCATTGGCTCCATTGATGGTACCACCACAGGCCCAGGAGCAGGCCTACAGGAACCGCAAGCACTACCACTCGGTCAATGCACTGGTGGTGTGTCTTGCAGACATGACCATCACACACGTGTGTGCCCGTTTCCCTGGTTCAGCACACGATGCCTTTGTGATGAGGAGTATTCGCATCCCCAGGATGATGGCACAGATGCAGAACCAGCGTGCCTGGCTTGTCGGTGTGTACTGACTTTGTGCCATTGTGTGTGATCTGATCTGTAGTATTCCGCCCACTTTTCCAAGTCAGCTAATGTGCACTTGTCTGTCCGTAGGTGACTCGGGATACCCCAACATGCCGTGGTTGCTGACACCCCTCAGGAACCCTGTGACACCAGCCCAGATGCGCTACAATGAGGCACATGGTTGGACCTGGAGAGTGATTGAGCGGACATTTGGTCTCCTGAAGAGCCGCTTCCACTGCCTGGACAAGACCGGAGGGTCCCTCCCATATGCCCCTGCGAAAGTGTGCAAGATTATCATCGTCTGCTGCATGCGCCACAACCTGGCAGTGCGGAAGGAGTTGCCTCTCATCCAGGATGACAATGACCAACATCCGCCACCTGTGGAGGATCCTGGCCTGGACCACGATGCCAGTGACGATGATGATGATGATGATGAGGGTGATGTCCGCACACAGCTCATCACCAACTTCTTTAGCTGAATGTGAGTATCCTGAGGTGTCATGTCAATGATGTGAGTTGGCATGATATGTGTAGGTGGTGCTCTGGTGCTGTTGGAGTGTGTCCATGGGCTACTTGACTGGATGTGTGTTGCGATGTGTGCTTACAGGTGGGCTGTACTTCCCAACAGTGTTGACATGCTAACTTGGTTCTGGGTGGGTATCTTGTAACATGTATTGTGCATGAGTTTTGCTGTTCTGTCCTGTACTCCATTGCTTTTGACTGTGTGTCATTTCTGTCCTTCACAGGGTACTTTCAGATTCGTTTGGTCAACTGTGTCCACCGACGACGTGATTGCACTTCCAGGCTGGTAGCTGCTGTGTCCCTACAGGTGATGTGCGCCACACCCATGGACTTCCTTCCGTCTACAGTTGTTGACTGTGTGCCCGCTGCCAGGTGGGATTACCTTGCATCTGTAGTGGTTACGACATGTTGCAACTGTGTAATAAACCTGTGCTTCACTTTGTGATGTGCGTTGTCTGTGGTCACACATTTGACTGCCATTTGCTTACTGCACCTGTGGGCTACTTGACTACAACTGGGAATGGGTGTGGTGTCTCTGCATTGCACCGTCTTCCCTGGCAACATCAGTGTAGGCAATGAGTCAGATGGCCTAGGTGTGTATGTGTTGTGTAGCCCTGGTGGTGTGTCTCCCTCATATGTGTCCACGTTGCCTTTACTCACATGCCTGTGTTGTACTTGCTGTTGCAGTTTGCATACACAGTGTAATTTTGCAGTTCATCATCCCCATAACAGCACCCACGTTGGAATCACAACAGAGGCAAGTATGGTGTATTAGTGTGTTTATTGTGATACATTTGTGTGAATAGTGCATAGGATGGGTAGTGCTGTACATAAATCTTGCAATCAGAAGTTCCTAGGTGAATTGAAAGTCCTGGTAGACAGAATCCCCAGTATCGGGGCCACAGTTGTCTGACACATTGGTCCAACTTGTACTCCCCATGCAATGTGTGGGAGTAGTGTTGCCGTCAACAGGGTGAACAGTCTGTGCACAAAGGTGAACATCCAGAACAGGTTCAGGCTTCCTGGGAGTTGCGCTTGGCCATCGGCCTCTCACTTGCCCCTCTTCGGACGACCCCTCTTCTTGGGGGGGCCCTCAAGTACAGGCTGCTGCGGTGCAGGGGACTCTCCGCCAGAGTCATCCTCCCTCCCTGTGGCAGTTGCAGTTTGGGCAGCACCAGATGTTGTTGGCACACAGGGAGGTGTGGACTCGTTGCTGTTCATCTGGCGGAGGCATTGTAAAATGTCCCTGTGCACCGCCGTCATCTCATGCAGTGCATCCCACTTGGACTCCACGCGGGACATGTGTGAGTCCACGCGGGACATGTGTGACTCCACGTGGGACATGTGAGAGTCCAAGCGGGCATGATGGGCAGCCTGCTGCTGTTTCATGTCTCTGAGGAGCCCCACTACCTGGCTGAGGTCTCCGGTGCTGGACTGGTACGCATCAGCTATGCGTACCAGTTGTGGGTCATCATGTACACCAGCAACCTCTGCAAGCAGTGACCTCTGTCTCCCACCCCTCCCACCACCCCTGCTGACATGTGCAGTGCGTGCAGTGGCACGCACAGATGACCCTGGTCCACCTTGGGGGTTGGTGGTGGTGTCCATGGCCCGAGGTTGGTCCAGGGTCCCTGTGCTGGTGTTGCTCTTTGTTCTGTCCATGTCGGCAGGGATGGTATTTGTGGTGACAGTCGTTGGAGGGGTGGGTGCAGGGGGTGCAGCTGGTGGTCCTGCTGGTGCTGCAGCTGGTGGTCCTGCTGGTGCTGCATGTAGACTTGCACCGGATGTGCCAGGTTGGTCTTCTTCGTCCGAGGAGGGCAGAGGCTGTACGACGCCAGTGAGCTCCGCATCCTCTTGAGCCTGGGACTGGGACTCCTCAGCGTCTGCTGCTGTGTCCCCATCATCACCTGTTTTTGGGAGACACACACAATGTATGTTATGTTTCTGCAGGCATCAATGGTTGACACACATGACAGTTGTGACTGTGCCTCTGGGTGCGGGCCTGTGCATTGCATTGTCCTAAGTCGTCACAGTCAGGGGTTGATATTGGTGTGGCACATTGTCCTGCATTATTTGGGCATTTCTATGTGTTTATTGGGGTGTGAACATGGTCTGCATTGGTTGTGTTTGGTTGACAGCCGGCCCTCCTTCCCACCCACCCAGCCAGTCAGTTATCCCACCATGGACTGTGCTTGCATTGCAGGGAGTGGAAGTTGTCTCTCAGGATGTCAGTCAGTGGTGTCCTGCTGTTTGTTGGTGCACAGTTGCCAGCAGGGCCTTGTGCTCCCCACAGCAGTAGCCAGTGTCAGCCATCTTGTGAGTCCTTCTCCACTCCCTGTGATGTGAGCATGGTTCAGGGTGGTGTTGATGGGACAGTTGTGGGGGTGACCAATATCAGTGACTACGACTCCCATCATGCTATTGCCTCCACCCCCTTCCCAGCATGCCCATGCTTCCTTCCTTTAGACTCTGCTTCCCTGTGGGGTGGGCTGGCTGTGCTGACAGGATGGCTGGGAGTGTTGTCCTGGCAGTTGTTTGGCTAAAAGTCCCAAGAGTGTCCCTGTGCTTCACACAACATAACCCAGGGTGGTGGTTCTTTGTGGGATCTTGTGTTAGGATGGGGGCATTGCATTCTACCAGGTGGGTTCTGTGGAGTTTGTGTTGGGGTGTGTGTGAGGGGAGGTGCTTGTGACTATGGTCAGTGCTGCAAGTCCTCCTTCCCACCCACCCAGCCAGCCAGTTAACCCACCATGGAACGTGCTTGCATTGCAGGGAGTGGAAGTTGTCTCTCAGGATGTCAGTCAGTGGTGTCCTGCTGTTTGTTGGTGCACAGTTGCCAGCAGGGCCTTGTGCTCCCCACAGCAGTAGCCAGTGTCAGCCATCTTGTGAGTCCTTCTCCACTCCCTGTGATGTGAGCATGGTTCAGGGTGGTGTTGATGGGACAGTTGTGGGGGTGACCAATATCAGTGACTACGACTCCCAACATGCTATTGCCTCCACCCCCTTCCCAGCATGCCCATGCTTCCTTCCTTTTG